>OY856414.1:513804042-516204042 GCA_963693085.1 Alisma plantago-aquatica
CTTCTTAGAGGCGGATGATATGGAGACATCAACTGATAAGGGGCCATGGTTTATAGCGGGGAAACCTCTGATAATAAAGAAGTGGATAAGAGGCTCATCGCTGGAGAAGTTAAAGTTGATGGAGGTTCCGGTATGGGTGAGATTGTTTGATCTTCTGCTGGAGCTATGGGATGAAGAGATCTTTGTTATGGTAGGGTCATTTCTGGGAACGCCTATCAAGGTGGATAGGGCGACATTGGAGTTTAAGCGACTGGAATTTGCCAGGATGTTGGTGCTTATGCCGGCATCTTCGGAATTCCCTGCTACTGTTCCATTGGTTAGCGATGATGGGATAGAAGATAAATTGAATGTTCATTATGAGTAATATCCTTGTAGGTGCAGAGCGTGTGGTACTTTCGGGCATGAAGATGCTGGTTGTGAAAGTCAAGAAGAGAAAAGAAAGAAGAAAGTCTGGGTTCCGAAGAAGAGTCTGGATAAACCTGAGGTTGAAGGTCAGATGGAGACGGAACATTTTGAAGATGCTTCTGATGTTCCCCCTAGTATGGAAGTTGAAAGTAGTATTGAAGATATTATGCAAATGTGTGAAGAGGTTGTGGAGAAGGTGAATTCTGTTCTAGAGAAGGATCAAATTACCCCTGTTAGTAATACTGAAAATGATGATGGATTCATCCAAGTTACCCGGAGGAACAGGAAGAAGATGAAGTTGCCACCTAGGGGTCCTTCCAAGTCTACGGATGTAGCTTTTTGATCAAGAGTGAACATATCCCCTAATGCTTCTCAAAACTTGTTTGTTGATGAAGGAGGTAGGAGTGATGTTCCTTTGATGGCAGCTGGAGGTATTATAGGTGTTCGAAGAAATGTTACTGAGACTGGCAGGCTTCCAGTCGCAGTAAATGGTAATGGATAGCTCCTTATCTATTCTCTCCTGGAATGTGAGGGGACTGAACTATCCTGGGCGTCAGTCCACACTCCAGGAGACGATTAGGAGGTGTGGGTGTGCCATTGTCTGTATTCTGGCATCCAAGTTGAGAAGGAAGAAGGTTAAAAAGGTGTTAAATAGGATGTTTGGCAGTGATAATTGGATCTCGAACCATGATAGTCATGCTCTTGGGTGTGTTATTATTGTTAAAACTAATGATGATATTGGTGTTGTGAAACGGATCAGTTGGTGCATGCTAGAGTCAGTGCTCCTGGTGGTGATTTCTTAGTTACTACCATTTATGGACATAACTACTTCAGAAATAGGTGTTCGCTCTGGAATTCTCTTAAGAATTTGAGTGATGGGATCTCTTTGCCTTGGATTATTTGTGGAGATTTTAATTCTGTTAGATGTGCGGAGGAAAGGTATGGTGAGTGTGGTCCTTGTCTTCAAGCTATGAATGATTTCAATGATTGTATCATGTATACCTCTTTGGTGGAACTGGAGTTGAGGGGTTCTAGATTCACCTGGGATAACAGACAACAAGGAGATAACTTGGTTATGTCCAAGATTGACAGAGTGTTCTATAATCTTGAGTTTCTTGATTGTTTTCCTAATTTGAGAGGAGAAACTGTGGCAATTATTCATATTGATCATAGAATGATTCTTACTCATCTCAGTAGTAGGGTAAAGAGGAACAAATCGCCTTTTCATTTTGTCAATGCCTGGTGTATGAGAGATGATTTCCTTCAAGTTGTGAAGAACGCCTAGGAGATTGATATTATTGGTAACCCTATGTATCAAGTTTGTAGGAAGCTTGATAATGTTAGATTCTAGCTTTCTAAGTGGAATAAGGAAGTGGTTGGTGACCTTACTGAAGAAAGAAGGATAAAGGAGCAAGAAGCTATTATGGCTCAACATAAGTTGGAAGCTAACCCATCTGATTATAAGTTGGGAGAGGAAGCAAAAGCCAAAAGGAAAGAAGCCTTGGAGGCCAATAATGCAGAAAAGTCCTTCCTTAAGCAAAAATCTAGAGTGAATTGGCTCCGTTTGGGAGATAAGAATTCAAAATTTTTCTACTCTTCCATTCAAACTAGAAGAATGAGGAATGCTATTAGAAAAGTGAGTATTAATGGGGTTGGTCATACGGATGAGCAGGCTATTCATGATACCTTTGTGAATTATTATAATGAGCTGTTTAATGCTGGTTGCAGTAAGGAGGAGGTTTACTGGAATGATGACTGGGTTCTTCCTAAGCTCTCTGATGATCATATTAACAGTATGTGTGCCCTGGTTTCTAGAGAGGAAATTGAGAATATTATCATGAGAAGTGATGGAGAAAGAGCCCCAGGTCCGGATGGGTTTAATTATGCTTTTTTTAAAGCTTCTTGGAAGATTGTAGGGGATGATGTGGTTAAGGCAGTTCAAAATTTCTTTAGAAGTGGATGTATGCTTAAGGAGATTAACAAGACTTTTATTACTCTTATCCCTAAGAATAAGAGTGTTGTGGATGTTAAGGAGTGGAGGCCGATTTCCCTTTGTAATACTGTTTACAAGATTATTTCTAAAGTTCTTGCTAACAGATTGCAGGTGGTTCTTCCTGATATTATCAGTAAATCTCAGTGTGCCTTTATCAAGGGCAGATCGATTTCGGATGCTACTATGCTGGTTAATGATTGTTTAAACATGATGATGAAGAGTAATGGTCCTAAGGTCTGTGTTAAAGCTGATCTTATGAAAGCCTATGATTCCATTAATTGGGCTTATCTCCAAAGGGTGTTGGATAATATGGGATTTCCTGACTGCTGGAAGAGATGGATTTCTGAGATTTTGAATACCACTAACTTTCAGATTCTCATAAATGGAAGCCCTTCGACCAATTTCTATCCTTCTAATGGGATTAGGCAGGGTGATCCCCTAGCCCCTTATCTTTTTGTGATAGCTATGGAGGGTTTCTCTGCTATGATTTTAGATTCTATTAATAAAAAAATTTGGTTCCTCTTTGAGCTGGAAGGGATGTTGAGGTGTCTCATGTCATGTTTGTTGATGATCTTATTTTGTTTGCTGAAGGAAAAGTTGATTCTCTGGTGGAGTTAAAAAAGGTGTTGAATGGGTTTAGTTTGATTTCTGGGTTGAACGTCAGTGATAGTAAATCTTCCTTCTTTGCTAATGAGGTGACTGATGTTAATATGGTGGGTGAGATTCTTAATATTAGGAGGGAAAGGCTCCCTGTTAAATATTTGGGACTGCCTCTTTTTGTTGGAAGACTCACTAAGAATTTATGTTCTCCTATTCTTGATAAGATGAAAAATAGGTTGGAAGGATGGAAAGCTAGGTACCTATCTTTTGCGGGCAGAGTTGAATTGATTAACTCTACCCTGTCTTCTTTTCAGAGATACTGGACTGCTTCATTCCCTCTTCCTATTTCTGTGACTGAAGATATCGATAAGATGTGCATGGACTTCTTGTGGGGAGGTGCAGAGCTTGAAAAAAAGGTTCATACAATCTCCTGGAAGAAGGTCTGTTTGCCTAAGAAGGAGGGAGGTATTGGTATTAGAAGGTCTAGAGATATTGTTCGTGCCTGCCTTGTCCTTAATCTCTGGAAAGTTTATACTGGTAAATAATCTTTGTGGGTCAGGTGGGTCCATGGGAGATACTTAAAATGGGACTCTATTTGGAGGTGTAAAATCTCTCAATCTGCTTCTTGGGTCTGGAAGCATATCCTTTACCTCAGAGAAGATATTGTGGACGATATTTCATTCTCTGTGGGGAGTGGGTTATATGTCAAAGTGTGGAGAGACCCTTGGATGGGGGGTCGTTACTTGGATGAAGTGCTTGGCAGCAAGGCTGTGATGAAGCTGGGCATGGGGAAATATGTTACTTTTCATAAGTTTTTCAATGGGGATGATTGGATTAAGTCTGATTCTAGACATATCAATACTGTTCTGCAGGTTATTAAGGAGAAGATTTCTCTTGTTTATGGGAAGGATGATTGCATTTTTCTGAAAGGGAAAGAGATTCACAAGTTTCAGGAGGCGTGGAATGCTATTAGGGTGGTTAATCCTATACCCTCCTGGTCTGTGTGGTTATGGAGTACTAAAGGCTCTATGAGGCAGTTGGTTCATGGTTGGAGATGTTTTCTGGATGGGTTGCTGACAGGAGATCATATGATGAGAATGGGCTTACATATGCCAACTAGATGTGCTTTGTGTAAAAATGCTATTGAAGACCTTAATCATATTCTTTTTCATTGTGCCTATGCTAAAGATATGTGGAGTCTGGCTGTTGATGAAGAATATATCAACTTTGTGCCTGATTCACTGATGGATGTTATCCTTTCAAGGGAGATGAAGGCTAAGATAACGATTTTGGCAATTTTCCATTGCCTCTGGGGAGAAAGGAATGGGAGGATTTTTCTTGATGTTAGTTTATGTGCAGATAGAAATTGGAGGAGGATTAGAAAAGACATCGATACTCTAAATGTATAGTTTTTCTTTCTGCTTTTTGGTTTTCTTTTGGTTTTGATCCACTTTGGATTAAACCCTAGCTTGTAAAAATCCTACAAAAATCTATAAAAAGGAGTCCCACGCTTTTCTGATCAAAAAAAAAATTTAAAAAATAAAATGAATGCCTCTAGTATATAGATCTCAGATCAATTAACATTACTTCTATGTGATCTCCACACATATATAAGTCAGTGTTAACTTCAATATTTGGTGTTGACAAGCCAACCGAGAATGGACATGAGTCATCATACTTGTCATAGTACTCTTCTTCATCTATAGGATCTGCAATCAACTACCTTTTACCATGAAGAAAAAGCAACCATTTTTCATTTGTAGGATCATGGATATAAAATATTTGTTTTGCTTGTGATGCCATTATGAATGGTTCACCTTCTTGCCAATCTTTTTAAAATTCACTAATGTGAAACCCAATTCATCCACTATAAATCCTTTGGTGTTATCAACCCAATTTACACCTAACGATTAGAACTCTGAAATTTATGCAGTCAAACTCCCATATGTCTTCAATGAATTGTTTTGGATGACACTCTTATCATCTTGATGTTTTGCTTATTATGAAAATTTCTTTATGTCAAACCCTTTATAAGACATAACATTAATTTTTGGTTTAAAGGTGAACCATTTGATATTTTTAGAAACATTATTTGGTGTAAGACTTTATCTTCAAACCATAGTTGGTGTAAGACTTTATCTTAAAACCACCTAATAAATGCCTTATTATGCACTCTAGAAATCCACAAATTGTCTCAAGGATATCTTGTCTTGATGAAATTGGTATGTACGATGATATAAATACTCACTTTGTTGATGTTGTGTAAAATATACAAGTATGCTTGTTCCAATAGCTCACAATTGATCACATCCACTCATGCCCCTAAAGTCCCTTTATCGGAATAGGGATCAATATTCTTGTCATTTCCAAGAGCTTTAGTACAACTCAAAAAGTCATTCCAAAATTCCATAACCTCCCTAGCCACATAACCCCCAATAATACTCCCTTCAGACCGATAATGGTTTCAAACATCACCTTTAAAAAAACTCATGTACTGTTCAAAAGGATACATACAATGCAAGAAAATTGGTCCCAACATTTTCACTTCCCTATTCAAATGGACAAAAAATGTACCATGGTATCAAAGAATGAAGGAGGAAAATACATCTCAAGCTGGAACAGGGTAACGACCACTTCTTTTTGCAACTCTTCTAGATTCAAAGCATCAATAATTTTGTTGTATAGAGTGTTGAATAAGAAACAAAGCATGGTGATAAAAACCTTACATGCTTCAACAATATGGATTGAATATCCACGTGAAAATTTTGTACCATTATAATGTGACAATCATGATACCAATCTATGTATATTGGAAGAGTATCCATGTGGTACCTTAACATTAAGAAAGAACTCGCAAAAAGTTCTCTTGTCTTATCTAGACAACGTGTAATAAGTAAGAGGTAAATATATTTTTTGATCACTACTAACTCATGTTTTTAATTCTTTCCTTTGTCCATTTCATGTAGGTCCATCCTGGATTTGATGCCATTTTCATTCTTACCTGGTATATTCAATAGAATACCACTGACGACATCATAGACATTTTTGTCATCATCATCGTTACAATGCCTACTGCTAAAGAGCACCAATAAGAAAGACCCCAAAATATTGACCTCTTTTTCTATAAAGATTTTTCACTCTGTGCGGGAGTAGTACATTGTGATCTCTTACCAAATGTATTACAAAGTCTTTCACTCTTTCATAAACAACATCCCCTGATATAGGTTTAGGGGCAATTTGTTCATCATTCAATCCATTGAATGCTTTGTGCAACCTTTGGTAAGGATGAACTGTTGGAAGAAATCTTAGATGACCAAGATATGCAGTCCTGCCACCATGTTTTAGTCATGTTTAATCAGTGTTCTCCTCGCATATAGGGCATGCTTTGGATCCTTTTACGTTGTATCCAGACAAACTCCCAAATGATGGAAAGTTCCTAATAGTGGAAAACAACATAGCATGCATACAGAATGTTTCTCTGCACGAAGCATGATAGGTCATCACACCTTCTCCCTAGGTCTTCTTTAAGTCATCAATTGGAGGTTCAAGATAAACATCAATATCATTGTCAGGTTGTTTGGGCCCAATATCAACAATGACAACATGGATGACTTATTTTTCATACACAACTAGGGAGGAAGATTGTATATAACAATCATAATAGGCCATGTGCTATGTTGGCTGCTCAATGTGTTGTATGATTCATCCCATTAGTAAAAAGCCCAAGTCTTTGATTCCCGACTTCTTAAACAAATTTAGGGTATAATAAATCAATCTTCTTCCATTGTGGGGAATCAGATGCATGTCATAGGATGCCTTCATTATTTATTTTTGTCTTTGTATTTCATGTTAAATTCCCCCATCAATGGTATTGGCAAACAAGCATTGAAATTGTGGTATTATGGGTAGATACCACATTGCCTTGGTAGGAGATCTAGTTTTGGACTTCCCCGAAGTCATCATTTTATACATTGACACCTCATATTTTGGAAAATCTTTCATATCCATATACTCCTTTTGAAGTAATACACAGTCATTAGGGCATGAATGTATCTTCTTAGCCTCCATTCCCATTAGGCACAATATTTTCTTTAATTCATACGTTGAGATTGGAAGCTCATTGCCTTCAGGAAGAATTTCTTTTAAAAAAGACAACAATGACGTGAAGCTTTTGTGGCTCCATCTATTGGTAGCCTTCATAGTATGCAATCTCAACATAGTTCTCAGCTTTGTAAACTTAGTACAACCTAAGTATAACAGTCTCTCAACATCATGCACAAGGTTTCTAAATATGGAAATTGGATCAGTGTGCTCTACCCTGCAACTATCCAACATCGCATCAACCGTGTCTATCAGAATCGTGTCATTCACATCTACATCATCATCAATAATTTCTTCTTCAACACAAGAACTACTATCGACATCTACTGATCTCATAGTAGGAATCTATCCATGCCAGTACCATTTTGTATATATGTACAATCTCGTTGCACATGACATGACTTTTGATTTCATCAACAGTGTCAACATTCAAGTTGATATTATAATTCCTACATGCTATTCCAGGTCATTTCCTATGTTCCTCTACAAAACTTATAAATTGATCAAGATCAGTAATAAACATTAGGTGCAGTGATTTGGAATGGAAATCCATGATCTATCCATTCTATGATCAAAGAGAAAATAAGAATTGAATTAGTTGTTAATCATTTAGGGTTTAGGGATAAGGGTTTGTCATTTAGGGTTTATCATTTAGGTTGATGGTTTACAAATTAGGGTTTAGGGTTCAGTAATGAATGTGTGTACCACCTATCCCATTCTTGAACACTTAATCTCACTAGTAAGTATATAATGTGTATTTGGTTTTTAAGAAAATTTTAGCAGCATTTCCATGTAGTTCTCCAAGTGTATTGATGTAGATGGGAAAATAACCACCTACATATGTACTTAAAGATCAAACAAGAAATTCTAAAGAAACATCTTGAAAACCAAATACACATTATACACTTACATCCTAAGTGAGATTAAGTGTTCAAGAACAATCCAAAATTGGGGACTATCCAAGATTTACTCCTAATGAGTAAATCTCAGATGGTTTTCTAGGCCAAAAAATACATATATGTTTTTTTTACTATACCTATTATCCTAGTTTCATCATTCATATTGTAGGTTTTATGTAACTAAAGACATAGCATCCAACATTTATATGAAAATTTCTAAACAAACTAAACAAGCAACCATTCATGCATATTCCAAAGGAAGACATTAGGGAAGCAGTAGTAGAGAAGCACACCGATGGGAAGACATTAGAACTATACATGGTATATATACTTTAGGTTAAATACCTATGATTTTATGCTAAATTATGTTAATTTAGGAAAATTCTTTTATCTATAAGCATGCATGTACTTCAAAACCAAACAAGCATGCAACATCATTTAATTTAATTCATTCTTCCATTTGGGTTAGTTCATTCATGCATATATATAACATAACGAGGCATGTAATACTAGCTAAGATTAAGAAAGTAAAGAATAAGAAGTACTACAAATCACGTTATCAACATTCATTTAAGAAGAAAGCACCAATTCAATATACATATAATAAAAAACCAAATAGAGAACAAAAATGTACATAAAGGAGTAGGTCAGGGCAGACCACAAGGGAGGAAGAAGCAAAGCTCAAGCTCTAAGTGGCGGTGTCTAAGCTCCAAACTCCAAGCTCTAAGTGGCATCGTCCAAGCGTCCAAACTCCAAGTTCCAAGTGGCAGCTGGCAATGGAAAAGAAGAAGTGGAGGATGGCAAAGCAACATACAGCTCCGACAGAGGTGGAGAGCTAGAGCTCGAGCGGTGACGGCAACAACAATGGTGACGACGATAGGAGCTTGAGTGGAAATAATGGCAACGTCTACACGAGAACGACCAACATAGCGGTGGAAGAGATGGAATCTCCAGAGCTAGGTATAGTGGAGGAAATTAAACAAATATTGAAAGAAAGTCTATTTCTTGGGTGCTATTCAATTACACATAGTCGTTGGTTGCTGGAAAAAATAGACGATAAAGTGCATAGCCATCAGTTGCATATCCAAAATTGACGACACAGTCAGTACTAGGTCATCAGTTCCTGCTAAATAAATTGACAATGAAAGCCCTTGTCCCAAGAAAAAAGTGTCACCCACAATAAGGGCTTAGTCATCAGTTTGGAAAGAAAATTGACACCCACGCTAAGCATGTAGTCATCAGTTCCTGCTAAAGAAATCAATGACGATATAGAGAAATTAGGGGAGGATATTTTTCAATAAGGACTTAGTCTTCAGTTTTTGAGAGGGAAATTGATGATATAGAGAAATTAGGAGATATTTTTCATGGGGACGTGGTTATAACCCTCTGTCATTGATTTCCTACTAAGGAATTGACCCCATAGGAAAAAAGATCATGGCGGAAAAGACTTACATCGTATTTTCTCTATAACAACATTGAGGATAGAGGTATTTTGGAGGGAAAGTTCATTTTGTGGGAAGGGGTATGTCATCGGTTTTTCAACAATTGATGCTAACCTAAAGTTTTTTTGATCCAAATTTCCCCCCCAAAAAATTGAAATTTTTCGATTATCTAGGATGTCAGTTTCTTGAAGACATAATCGATGTTATACAAAAAGTGGTAGCCGTATTTTTTCTTAATTGATCAGACTTGACCAACAATGACATTTTTGTTTTACAATCGATGATGTAGGTGTCAGGGTGTCAGTTTTTATTTGTAACTGACATTCAAAAAAGTGACAATAGAGGTCAGAAATTTACTAGTCATCCACAATATTGGATGTTATCACCCCCCCAAACTTAGAATCTTATCTTTCCTCAAGCTAATAAGTAGAATTAAAGCATCAAATGACTTCAAAATGCTTTATTGGATTAGTTTTTTTTAAACAGTGAGTATGTCCTTATGCCAGCTTTAGGGTGAGATATTTGTGTCATGCCTGGTTTTCTCACATAATATGTGAATTCATTCTCATAGATGTGGAGTTGTGTGACCTTTCTTATCTATTACAACCTTCTTTTGAGGATGGGTTTCTCCTTCGTGATGCAATAAGGATTTCATTTCCTAGCCATACTCTAGCAAGGTTCTGGAAAGAGGAATCTTTCACACCCAACTTTTATTGTTTTGGTTATCTTAATTACTTGTGTTAGGGTGGGCTGAGGTTGTAGTGTATTATGTCTTTCTCAGGGTCATTCAACCATAGGTACTACTGTAATGGAAGTGTTACCCAGCTGTTAGCCCTGATGTAGTCTCAGGTTGTTATGTGCGATCACCTTCAAAAGACGGGTGGGTGGCATATTAGCTCCCAAACTCTACTACCTAATGTGACATATCTGCATTCATGAGTGCATTCATACACTGGTCATTCGAAGTCTTTCAACATCTTATTGGGAACAACACTCATGGTTTTATTCACACTCAAATTTTGTTCTTTCTCACTGGGCTTGGGGTGATAGGTTTTCAGGATGGTTGGACCGCATAGCCTCTTTTGATCCTAGCACGGATTTTAGCAAAAGAAGGGGTAGTTGTTTCCTCATGTGAGATGTATGTCCAACATGTACTTGAGATTAAAGCTATCAGTTAGGGGCGTATTAGACAGAGTCCTCCTTATTTCCACAAGTTAATCTTGGGAAAGTGAGCCTCCTTCTACATTCTATAGTGTCTTAAGATAAAGCTGGTGTAAAATGTAGTCGTACTCAATTTTTAGGTGAGTTATATAGTGCTAATATCTCATTCTAAAATAACTACACCAAGAATTAGCTTGAAGACAAGGAGGTCTAAAAATGAGAGTTATGATAGCATCCAAGAAAATTGGATTCAAAATATGTCAATGAAAAAAATTTCCCTTCAATATAGAAAAATGTCCTAGTTTCAGTTCAACATTTTTAAAAATTTTGGAAACTATAAATAAGTGTATGTGCAAAGGGATAAAAATTATGTGAAAGATGGAGCAACATAGAAGGTAGTAAGTAGAGGGTCAAGGAGTGTACCTCCCTTGCAACATAGAAGGTAGTAAGTAGAGGGGAAATGATCATAACTCCCTAGACTATTTAAACCCCCCAAAACTTATCATACACTCTATTACAGAGTGTCTAAGATTGAGGTTGAATGTAAACAAGTGAGGTTTACACATTTTCTTCTAGTCCCTCTATTATAACCGCAATTTAGTAAAATCTAATTATATAGATAAATGCATGAATTTATGAGAAAATTCCCAAATTATATTTGATAGAATACCAACGGTGAACACTTTGTGGCATGGGTGCAATCCATGGCCCAAGTGAGGCCAATAAGACTATTTTCTTTGCAAATAGGTCTTCATGGAAAAAGTTATAGAAATAAGAGATTTTGTACATAAATAAGTAGAAATAATTTTATGAATTGTTGAATAATAGAAGGATGGGATATTATGCAAGTTATCAAAAGAAAAGAAGATGAAATTATAGGGAAAGGAAGAGAATTCTAGAATTTTGGAGAAAAAAGATACTCTGTGAGATAATGGTGATTGTTTTAAATAATATTTAAAAGAAGAAAATTTTGTATGGTAAAGACATACCAATAAATCCCAATTACTAAATATAACTTGTAAAGGTATTAGGGAGTTTCATTAAAATAAGGATAATCAATTTAGAGGAATATATTTCTTCCTAGAATCATGCCTTGTCTTCTCATAATATTAGTTGGTGAATAAAATATATGTTGTTATCTACTTACAAAAAGATGGTACTCTGTGTGTTTATAGAATGTCATAAGTGCCTTGCCTTTTTTACATATTCATTGTACACCAAAGAGAAGGGGATAAGTGAAGTGAGAAGGGTGTATATTGTCGATGGTTATTTATGACTAAAAGCACTTTCCATCCAAGTATATCATGGTATTCATGCATGAAAGGAAAACCCAGGCTCCCTCTTAGTGATCTGTCCCTCTCCCCCTTCCTTTATTTCTTTGCAATGATGATTAGGATTTCCCCTAGTTTTGTATATATAGAGACCCCAGAATCCTCATCTCTATGGGGGGCATGCAGCCATTGTAACCTTAGGAAGTCTTGTTTATGTCTCTCATCCTCTGAACCATCATGCTTTCATGATACAAATAGGAAGTAGGTTGCAGTTAACACCCTAGTTCATGGACAATACAAGGTTAAGTTCATGATACGGAGAGGAGGATCCATGTCCAACCAGGGTCCCATCTTGGATCCTCAACACAAGGTTGCTGGTCTCGACCGAGGAGTCAACCGCGAAGGCTTATGTAAACCCTCCTGCTAGGCTAGTCCCATGTGTTGATCCCAACCCTTCTCCAAGTTGGAACGTGAGTATATGATGAGATTTATCTCATGAAAATTGCCACATGAGATACCTCCAGTAGTAGGTGTTGCTTTGGTCAATGGCAAGTAATGGACCAGGGGGTCTCAATGCTAGTGAGGTTCTGATGTGCACAAATCATATCATCTTTTGGATCATGTTTGGTTTCATATCCATGTCGTTTTGACTCAATTATCACTCTCATTCATGCTAGATTCTATATTTTTAGCTATTCTTACTTGTCTCATAGTTTGGATTGTAGGTACTACATTTTGTAATGAAATGATGAGGAATATATCATATTATCACTTATTGGATCACTCCTCAAGTATCTACATGTTTTGGGGTTAAAAAATATGCAAATACTACTTTTTACGACATGTAAATCAAACCCACACGCTGAAAGTTATGGGCAGAATACACAACAGCCCAGAATAACCAGGTGCACGTCGTGTCTTAAAAATACACGTCGTACACCTGGGAGCGTCAATCAGACTGAAAGTTTCTGAAAAGTTGCACGGCGTGCACCTGAGAGCTGAAAGTTTCTGGAAAGTTGCACGACATGCATTTCTTCAGTGCACACCATGCACAGTGCATTCTGGAGCAAACTGAATGTTTCTGGAAAGTTGCACGACGTGCACTTACGGTGCACGGCGTGCACCTGGCAATTTCAAAATTTTGAAAATTATGATTTTTTGTTTAAAACGAAAGGGGAACTAAATGGGTAGTTATCTCCAGTCATTTTGTGGAAGTTCCCTCATCCCAGAGCGAGAGGAGAGCAGAGGAGGGCAATTTTGAGGAGAAAGGAGGTGGTTTCTTGCCAAAGGAGCCCATTTCTTCTTCTCTTCTCCATTGTCTTCTCCAAGGTGCAGCCAAGCTTCCCCTACTTTGTGCTGCTTCTCGGGAGAGGAGCTAGTTCGTTTTAGAGTAGCTAAAGGAGGAGAATTTCATCCCCAAGCCAGAATTCCTCCTTCTTGTGGTTACATCTTTGAATCTCCTTGTTTTTCCTCCTCTAAATCATGTTAAAACCTAAATGTTCTATAGAAAATATACAAAGCATGATTATGGACGAGTAATTCCCTTTTCTTGGGCATGGGAGAGTAGCTCCCATGTCATAGCATGTAAGGAGCATGATAATTTCGTACTAAATTCTAAGTTGCTTGTTTTTCCACCTTGTGAGCACCGGTTTCTTGCTTATTGCATGTATGGCTGGCCACTTTATGTGCATGTTTTATGCTTTCTTGCTTGATCTGAGAAGATAAGTAGGAGAGTAAGGAGGTACTCTCTTGGCAACTCCTTCTTTACCACGAGAGTGAAAATTATGGAGTTGATGAGTAGGTTTGTGATCCAAAATAAAATTCATACATGGGAATGTTGAATTGAGTTAGGATCATTGCACTTGCACCGAGAGGTGAAGTGAAACATACAACTCTCTTTTAAAAAAAGTGCTTAGTATGTTTAAATTTCATGCTCCTATTTTATGCTATGATATGTTGGTGAAATCCTAGGTCCAAGATCCTTCCATATCTGAATCTTAACCTTTCTTAAGTGATAATTTAGTATTTTGTTTTAAATCTATAATTTAGTTGTTCTAATCCAATCATCTTGTGTTCAATGATCTAGATTATTGAAAATCATAACTCTTGCACCTAACTAACCAATGCTCCTTGTGTTCGACCTTGACTAAAACTACTCTCGTATACTTGCGGGATATAGCTAGTTGAGTAAAAGATCATCCTTATGATTCAAACTCGTTAGTGTAAACAACCAACAAGTTTTTGGCACCGTTGTCGGGGAGCATCGGTATTCTTGTTAGAGTAAGAGTTGTTGATAAGTAAATGAGACTAGATCACAACCTTCATATCCACCAATCATATCCATAAATCATAATTCATCATGATCATCATAATTTTTTGTATCTTCCATGTTTGTTTTTGTATCTCACTCACCTTGTTTATTTGCAGGAGCATATGGGGTGTTCATAAAAAGATCCTTGAACCGTGCATATCTCTACATTCATAAAATGAACACATCGTTTGCAGCCCTCATGGAGCAAGAAGGAGTGAACCCCAAACATGTATAGAGGAATCACAACTCATACAACCATCATCCATGTCACCATCATCTAAACGACATTCACCCATGCCACCTACATCCACACCACCATCAATCACACCTAATTCACCGCCATCATATATGCCACCAACGCCCATACCACATTCTTCCACACCCTCATATTCACCACCTTCATCCATACCATATACACCACCACCATGTACGCCAAATCCACCTAATTCTCTGGATCCACATGAAGAACTAATCAAGGAGGATGACCTTCCTCTTAAGGACTACTTTCATACAGCTGCAATGCACATGAGTGGGCCTATTAATATTTCAGAATTTGAGGCAGAGGAGTTTTCTATCAGCCCGGCCATCATACAATTACTATAGCTGAATGCATTTAGAGGGACACCAATGGAGGATCCAAACCTCCACATTGTTGAATTTCTGCATTTGCTAAACACCATAAAGATATATGGCATTCCTACTGATGGGATACACCTAATTCTTTTTCCATTCTCTCTTAAAGATAGAGCCAAGGCATGGCTCTATACTTTGCCAAAGAAGTCAATCGGCACTTGGGAGGAGCTTCTAAAAGTCTTTTTGGCAAGATATTTTCCACCTAGCAAAACTTTGTAGTTGAGGATTCAACTCATCAATTATTCTCAAAGGGATGGAGAGACCTTGTATGATACATGGGAGAGGTTCAGAGATCTCCAACATCTTTGTCCACATCATGGTCTAAGCAATTGGCTTCTATTGCAATCTTTCTACAATGGTTTGTGCTACAATACAAGATTATCTATTGATGCAGCTGCAAATGGAGCTTTAATGAACAAATCTTATGGAGAAGCCTATTCTATTATTGAAGATATGGCAGCAAATCATTACCAATGGAGCTCGGATACAAGCTACCAGCCATCTTATTCAGCTACTACATATGAGATACAAGTGGGGAGTCACATGGTTGATGCCATAGACATAATTGTAGCAAAGCTAGACACTTTATCACACAGGTTTGAGAAGCTAAGCACACAGCCATTTCAAGTAGCCAATATTATTTGTGATGCATGTGGGTTGCTTAGACACTCATCTTCTACATGTTATACTTCTTCTATTTATTCTCCAATGGGCTACACTCCACCAGACTTCTACAGCAATGCGAACTTGAATTTCATTCAGCCACAACAACCACAAGTATCTTCTAGATTAGAGTCCATGCTTGCAACATTTATTTCAACTCAAATGCAGCAAAATGAGGAGTTCCATCAACAAGTACAATCAATGAAGGGTGTCATTTGCCAACTCTCTTCTAAGGTGGATGATATTGCCACTCATGCACACATCTTAGAGAAACAAATTGCCCAACAAGCTCTTTCTAGCAAAGAATCATTTCCACCTTTCTTGCCTAGTCCACCGGAGATGAATCCTACATATTTTAGGCCGGTGACATTGAAGAATGGTGTTGTCATAGAAGTATATCCTTCAAGGTATGATGATGTTGATACCTATGAGGATTATGAAGCTGCAAATCAAGGAGAGAAAGCTACAACACATGATCTACTTTTAGATTCTTTAAGCAAGCCACATGTCCTTCCTCCTCACACTCTAGATGACACATTGCTTTATAATGAGAACACTCTTCCTAGCTCATATTTTAATGATGCTTCAAAGGGGAATGAAAAGACAAATCATATTGGTATACAAAAGACTATTCTTGCTGCAGCTAATAGGTGCTTTCGCTTGCCCCAAATCAAGGACATATTTGCAAGGAGGCATCAATCTTTAGCATAACAATTTCTAGCTGCAAATCAGAGCACCAGTCATCCATGGACTTTGATGTTTCCACCATGATGAGGTACCCGATTGCAATCTTTTTAGTTTGATTGATGCAGTGAGGACACTACATATTTCAAGCTTAGGGGGGAGCAACCAGATGGTAACCTAGTTCTTTTAGCTTTTCCCTTTCATGTTATTTGCTTCTTGTCATTTGATTTTGTTTTGTGTTCACATTTCAGTTGTTGTTTTCAGTTCTCCTCTTCTGGTGGCAAATCTAGTATTATATGAGGTTTATCTTTTATATGTGGATAGAACTCCTATGCTTAACTAATTGTACTCTTTTGATGAGAAATATCATTTGGAGAAATTGTAAAAGGCATGCATTAATCAAATGAAACCTTTTGGCCATCAACATGTGCTTAACTCTGGCTTATGCTTCTAGACTGAACATTCATCTTTTAAATCCTTGATTTCTTAAAACATGTAATGGTTTCAATTGTTGTGAGTAAATCAACTTTACAACATCATTTGGAATATGAGATGCCCTTGCCAAGCGCTTAGTGCATTTTCAACCACTCTTTCAATGAAAAAATTTCAAAACAAATGAATGAAATCTAGCTAATGTTGCAATTTAGTTGACTCTCCTATGTTTTGAAAAAAAATTAAAATTTCTTTTGTCTTATCTCATCTTTATACCCCATAAAAGATGGCTAAACCGCCCACATATCATGCTAGCCTAGTGTAAGTCTGATCTGGCTATGATGGTTAGGTGGTATGTCTTAAAAGAGGGTAAAATACCCCAACTGACATTCCACGTGTACATAAGCCTACATTAGCAGTCAAGTGTCAGAACCCATAATCTATTGTCATATTATTTTTGGGAAAGAAGGAGAGTACAGATAAAATTGTCAATTTTAACTAAGATTTCATCATTTGTATCCTTAATAGTTGAGAGTTTGAGTTGCACATCCACTAATTGTTTGGCTTGGTCATCCAAATTATACTTAGTGTTGTTTAATTGATTGATTCATTTAATTGTGACCACCCCTCATGAACTAAAAATCTCTTTCTTGGGTGTTTAAGTTGAATTTATGGTTATGAATATAAACATGTTGATCATGGTTGGCTTGGTCTTATACACATCTTTCTTTTCATATGATCTATGCATGAACTTGACAATTCTTCATTTGTGTTTCTATGCTCTTTTTGCTTGTGGACAAGAAATGGTTTAAGCTTACGGGATTTGATGTGCACAAATCATATCATCTTTTGGATCATGTTTGGTTGCATATCCATGTTGTTTTGACTCAATTATCACTCTCATTCATGCTAGATTCAATATTTTTAGCTATTCTTACTTGTCTCATGGTTTGGATTGTAGGTACTACATTTTGCAATGCAATGATGAGAAATATATCATATTATCACTTATTGGATCACTCCTCAAGTATCTACATCTTTTGGGGTTCAAAACTACACAAATACCACTTTTTACGGCATGTAAATCAGACCTACACGCTGAAAGTTATGAGCAAAATACACAACAATCTAGAACAGCCAGGTACATACCGTGTCTTAAAAATACATGTCATACACCTGGGAGCGTCAAGTAGACTGAAAGTTTCTAAAAATTTGCACGGCATGTACTTGGGAGCTAAAAGTTTCTGGAAAGTTGCACGGCGTGCATTTCTTCAGCGCACGCCGTGCATAGTGCATTCTGGAGCAAATTGAAAGTTTCTGGAAAGTTGCACGGCGTGCACCGTAAGTTTTTATTTAAAATGAAAGGGGAACTGAATGGGTGGTTATCTCCGGTCATTGAAAGTTTCTGGAGCAAATTGAAAGTTTCTGGAAAGTTTCTGGCAGTTTTAGAAATTTGAAAATATGAGTTTTTATTTAAAACGAAAGGGGAACTGAATGGGTGGTTATCTCCGGTCATTTTGTGGAAGTTCCCTCGTCCCAGAGCGAGAGGAGAGCAGAGGAGGGCGATTTTGAGGAGAAAGGGGGTGGTTTCTTGCCAAAGGAGCCCATTTATTCTTCTCTTCTTCTCCATTATCTTCTCCAAGGTGCAGCCAAGCTTCCCCTACTTCGTGCAGCTTCTCGGGAGAGGAGCTAGTTCGTTTTGGAGCAGCTAAAGGAGGATAATTTCGTCCCCAATCCAGAATTCCTCCTTCTTGTGGTTACATCTTTGAATCTCCTTATTTTTCCTCCTCTAGATCATGTTAAAATCTGAATTTTCTATAGCAAATATGTAAAGCATGAGTATGGACTAGTAATTCCCTTTTCTTGGGCATGGGAGAGTAGCTCCCATGTCATAGCATGTAAGGAACATGATAATTTTGTACTAAATGCTAAGTTGCTTGTTTTTCCACCTTGTGAGCACCGGTTTCTTGCTTCTTGCATGTATGGCTGGCCACTTTATGTGCATGTTTTATGCTTTCTTGCTTGACCTGAGAAGATAAGTAGGAGAGTAAGGAGGTACTCTCTTGGAAACTCCTTCTTTACCATGAGAGTGGAAATTATGGAGTTGAGGAGTAGGTTTGTGATCCAAAATGAAATTCATACATGGGAATGTTGAATTGAGTTAGGATCGTTGTACTTGCACTGAGATGTGAAGTGCAACATACAACTCACTTTTAAAACAAGTTCTTAGTTTGTTTAAATTTCATGCTCCTATTTTATGCTATGATATGTTGGTGAAATCCTAGGTCCAAGATCCTTCCATATCTGAATCTTAACCCTTCTTAAGTGATAATTTACTATTTTGTTTTAAATATATAATTTAGTTATTCTAATCCAATCATCTTGTATTCAATGATCTAGATAATTGAAAATCATAACTCTTGCGCCTAACTAACCAATGCTCTTTTTATTCGACATCGACTACAACTACTCTCGTATACTTGCGGGATATAGCTAGTTGAGTAAAAGATCATCCTTATGATTGAAACTCGTTAGTGTAAACAACCAACAGGTTTGTAGGGAGAGGAAGGATCAGAAGCTTTACTAGTGGATTTGTCTTCAAGAGCTAGTTGTGGTAAACAAAGCAGAGGGGGATGGTGGTGCATGGAGGTGGAGCGTCGTTTGCTGGCATCAGATCTAGGTACTGAGCATGTAGATGACCAACACACAATGGAAGCATGACCGTGTGGGTTTCAATAGGGGTTGGGAAAGATGAGGGAGATACAGTGACTGGATCTAGATAAAGGGGTAAGTAGATCGAAGCTGGGATCTACACACCTAGGTGAAAGAAGTAACAAATATGATGACTTGTTGATGTGTCTTTCTCTAATTGGCCCGATTGTCTTTATTTTGCAAAAATCATAACTAATTGTAGGTAACTTGAATTGAGAAGAGTCTTATATGAAAATTGATGAAAAAAATGAGAGGAATGCAAGTAAAATATTAGTAAAACCTAAACCTTATTCTAATTCTAAAATTAAGGATAATATGTAACTAAGTGATAAATAATGAATGGAAACCCTAGATTTTGATATTAATATGTCAAAAACATTAAAAGCCTTCTTTTATGCTATTATCTAATCTTATTGAGTATGATGATAATCAAGATGATAATGATGATAAGATAATTAGGATTTCTAAAGAGGATAATCACTAATAAGTGAATTAGGGTATAAAAACTCTAGTTTTTAATTAATATATGGTTAATCACGTTAAATATGTTTCTTTATGATGTAATCAGATAATGTGGAAAATAATGGTGATTTAACGTGATTATGACCATACTAATGATAATTAGAGTTTCTAAAATGAATCATCATGATTATAAATAATTATTGTTAAGGAACTTAATATAATCTAAGTGATCACCATGAAATGATATGTTGCATATAGTAATTAGGATTGCACATGATGTCTAATGTGGCTTAATAACTTTAATAAAGTATTATACAATGAAATTAGGTTTGTACCTATAACACCCTCCCTAAGTACACACATACATGTAGTGGAAGCAACAAAGAGTTATCTATAACTCATGTACTTAAGGAGGAAGTACATAAAACTGGCATTCATAACAATAATATAATCAATCATACATATTGAAAATATTGAACAATCTCATAATTGTTCTTACAAAAGGAACATAATGACTATCACATGGAAAATTAACTTGACATCTTAAAACAAATTCTCTAGTCTAGAGTTCTAAATATGGGAACATAAGGATGAATCTATAAATATGAGGATCATCTAATAGTTGGCACCCCACCAGATCTTATCTTGTTCTATGTTTGTGCTCCAAGTATCTAAGTATTATTTCTTCTCATGATCCTCGCCTGTGGACATCTGATCCACAACCATTCATTGAAAAAGTGATTGTTAGCATAAGTGGCATGAGTATTCTATATGTACAAAACTAAGTAATAAGATATTACAAAATATTCTTGAACATTATAAACATGAAACTATCATTCAAATCTATATAAAATTTGGAACATAAGTATTGCTTCTTTCTTTAACATCATTCTTATCTTATTAATGATCTTTCTCTGGAGACTTGTACTCCGATACCTGGGTCTCATGACTTGCACTAAGGTTGGGTCACATAACTTGCTCATAGGGCCTTGGTTATGAATCTGAATCGGCATGCACTAAGGGTCTGGGCCTCATGACTTACACAAAGGGTATGGGTCATGTCTCTCTTATATTGGCATGCACTAGGGTTCCTAGGCCACATGACTTGCATAAAGGTATTGGATCGTGTTCTTCTTGATTTGACCTACACTAAGGTTTGGGTCTAACTCCATAATTTGATGTCATCTTAATAAATCTGATCATAACATGAATCTTGATACATTTTGATCTTATAATCTTACCATGAACTAATACCTTGAACTTAATACATGAATCTTAATAGAATCTTATCACGAAATCTAAAACATAATCTGATTGGACTTACATAATAAATCTATTCTCATATTCTTATCATGACTCAAATCATGAATCTTAAAAAAATCTTTATCTTATAAATTTGATCACATCTTAATATGTGCACAATTTATATTCTTATATCATACTAAACACTTAAATCTTAATCATTATAAGAAATCTAAATAACTTCTTAGTTATCATATCTCTATCTCTATAAGAAATCTTAACAACAAATTTCTAATTGAAATCTTACGTACATTGTCATATGGCATAATCATGGAAGTAGGATAATATTATTTGCATATCTTATCTTGTAGTCTTATTCATTAATATGAATGATTACTAAGGAATCTTATATGAAACATAAACCTTTAACTTTCTTATGAACATCTGGTTCATGAATCCTAATCATTCTAAGGAATCTTAATAACATATCTCAATTTACGATATTGGGTATATGTGAGAACAAAATCATGAAGGTATAAAAACTTTAACTTGCATATCTTAAAATATTTAAAAATTAGAACAATAAATCATAATATTTTTATCTGAGAAGCATGTTATATATCCTACTTGATACGTATGAATAATCTTGGGCATGAACCAGTTACCTCTCTTAGAGATAAACATAGTTGCTCTTCATATGCTGAGAAATCCCTAATCACCTTCTCGGGTTGATGAACCCTAATTATCATGTTCATTTAATAATCATTCATCAAAAATTGTATTCATCTTAGTTTCTAGGGTTTCATGGTTCTTAGCTAATATATGGAAATTTTGGAGTGAAATCAGGCTCTCAAACCTAGACCATTAGCTCGGTCTCAAAAAATAGGTCAACTTTCATATATGGCATGTCTTCATAGGAAAAACTAGTTAAAATTAATGAATTAATGAAGCCTAACCAATCAAGAGCAAGATAAAGACTCTTGAAATTTCTAGAATGGGATGACTCAAAAATTAAAGTACTAATATTCTCTCATGTTAATTGTTTGGCTATAAGCACGACAGAGGCAAAAATGGTAATCCCATCAATTGAAATCTTGCATGACTGAAATCCAATATTGTGTGCTTGAATTCCTAAAACAACCTTGGAAAACAAATCAACTAATTTATCCCAGAAGGGCAGTCAGGGGATTTTACTCCATGGTATCTTCTCCATGGCTCCCGCAAGAGGAGCGTCAAATGGATCATGATCTCCAGATCGAGGCTGGATATAGATCACGCACCAAGTCCAAAGACCCATCCTCGCCGCTCATATACGCAGCCACAAACTCAGAGAGACTAGTCTGCACCTTGGCAGTGGTACATGAGCTGAGAAAATTGGGTCACTGGTAGGTATTTTCTATACGCCCTAAAATACAAGTGCACGCTATTAGAGTAATATAGGCCAATGAGGCCCAAATATCGAGCACAGGGAAACGTAAATTTAGAAACTACTGCTAAATATAATACGATCAGCTAGACCAAAGAAAACTTTGATTGGAGTTTAATTAGCTAAAAACACAAAAAGGGAATCTAAAATTACTAGTGATTGATCGTAATTGGACATAATTCCTTAGGATTATGATTTTACCATGGCTAACATTGCAATTAACAATTATGACAGTAATAATTATCTCTCTTGTCCCTAGACTAAGAGCCTATAGTAAGAATTACCCGCTCTCACGGTGTGATTCACTACATAAGCTAATATCAATCCCACTCTCATATTGATTTTGTTATTAGTTAGGTGCTTTATCAAAAACTATGGGTAGTCTCTTCATGTTTGTAAGCCACCTTTCTCAAAGGGTGACATAAAACATATATTTTTTATGATTTTCCAACCATTAATTTCCTTTTTCAAAGTAATTAAAGGTCTAATTAACTACCTATGGTGATCAAGTATGGATAGTTCATGACAATAACAAAGAAATAAGTCTAGAAATTGATGTATTACTGCATAAGAGTCAAATACAATGAATCACCGGGCTACTCATGGGTACTAAGGAATAAGGGGTTTAGCCCCGCATGGTTTTCTTGGTCAAAAACATAAGAGAGAATAAGAAAAATGTAAAGAATAATAGAAAAACTAAAGAACCCCTGAAGAAGATGATCTAAATGATCCCTTCTTGCACACGTGCCAATTTGCTACCTTTCAGCTGCAAATTTGTCAACTAGAAGTATATGGATCGTCCTAAACGTGGTCTTCTTCTCTGCTTTCTCCTATCCTTCCTCTCATATGCCCTCTAACAAAATTAGAACATGGTATTAGGTCTGGCTGAATCTCCCCTAAGTCATAGAAGTGAATTAGGGCAAAATAAATCCTCTACCATCGGATTAAACACTATCTTTAGATCTTCCTGATCCTGACATATCGATACTACTGACTGGGTGTTGGTACTACTGACTCCTTTGATTGATGCGGCCACCTATCGATACTACCAAGCTTAACATTGATAGTACTAAGTTGATTCAATTAATCTTGAATCCAACTTATAATGTTGTCGATAGTATCAAATCCAAAGTCAGCACTACCGAGTCTTCTCAATTTCTTTCTTTTCCAAACTGATCATGTTGTTGGTATGTATGCACAGAGAACTGATTATATGATGATTGCAATGGCATAACAAATAAATGATTTGATTGATAACAAAGGAAAGCTTCCAATTTATTTTGTATATTCAGTTATGAGATAATGAATAACATAATAAATGTCTAGAGAATATTATTACTCGATGACGTATGTCTTCAAGTATTAGACTTAGAAGAAATGAGATCATATGGATGTTAAGAGTACATATACATATTCTCATTATGTCCCTGATTGGTTGTCATTATGGAAGGTTGATAGACAACAATGACACAAAATATCAGAGTGTGAGTTGGTTGATGACTGAATCTCATTGGTCATGATATGGCAATATCAAACCAAGCACATAGATACATGTTAGAGAACAATGTATTGGATAGACCCACTATGAGACTGACACAAGGAAACCATCATCATGGAATTCATAGTTAGCTCTCATAGTGATGGTGGTGGTTGTGGTTCTTAGACCTAAAATCATTGCATTCATCACATGTTGTTGGGTACACTTTGACATCATCAAATGCAGTCCTAAAAATGGGTTGTTGTAACGGTGATGATTGGGTGACTTTGACACATGGGGACTGAATGTGAATGATAGATATGGGATTTTTCCCTCCAACAAGAGTATGATATCCAAGGCCTCTTTATTATAGAGACTAAGAAAAGTATGGTCATACGCATGTGAGTCAATATATGATATTGAGCTTACATATATATAATGTAGTCTTCTCTGGTTCAAGGAACAAGATTGAATAATAATGAGGGTGATTGTTGCATGCCTCTAGTTCAATTTGGATATCAATGATAAAGGAACTATAGAAACACTCTAACACCATACACATATTGTAAGTTGAAGTTGCTCCCCAACTTTTCATTCACTTGGGTAGCAATGATGTGCGACTAGGCACCACTCTTTGCTTGTGATGTCATAAGATAGCTATGGATATTCACTGCCAACGTGATATGGGAGATATAGGGTCACACACATAGGAACTCAAATAGAAGAGTTTGATCTTGAATGATAATTAAATTAAGTACTAAAGTGTTTGGGTACTCAATTCACACAACTGATCGACGGATTGGTTGACGAAACTGTCAAACGACCATCTCACTGGGTGAGATGGCCGTTTGGGTAGCTAGATGGGTGTCTCAAGTGCTGATATGGCTGTTTGGATTGTCAGACAGATCAAAAATGAATTGGCTTAGTTCCGCCCTATGAATCGGCCGGTTCAAGCTGTTGAACCAATCAGTTCGACTCAAACTCACCAGACGACCGTCTGGGTGAGTGAGACGACCGTCTCGCTTGTGTGAGATGTCCCAGTTGGGATGAATGAAAGTTCTAGTGTTTTCCTAAACTTGTTTCAATTACACATACTTGGGGTGCAAGTAAATTAATGTATGACATTAATTAGGAAACAATTTTCTAATTCATATATGACCGCGAAAGTGCGAAACGACCGTCTCGCGTCCCAAACGACTATTTCTCTTAGAGAAACGACCATATCACGTGTGAGATGACCGTCTCATTTGGAAAAATGACCGTTTCATCGTAGGAAGGATGTGAAACTTTTAGAAAGTTGTGAAAATTCAAGATCTACTTGTCCTTTCCACTCCGGCTTTAGTCCCACATTGGCTGGGGACTGGGAACCCTGACCCTAATCTGTTCTATATGTAGAGGGGTACTTGGGGATTCCCAGAGCACAACTATTACACAAACAATTAAGAATTAGTTGCTCTGACAAGTGTTTTCCTTTCTAGTTGTGGTAACCACGAGAGCCCAGGCAAGTCCTACCCGACAAGGGAGGGATATCTATGGGAGAAGAATAACTAAGGATCATTGTTGTGGGAGAGCATGTTGGTGACTAGTACACCAACAGGAGGGACAACTCATTCATGTATGTTCATGCAGGACAACAAGAGTTCTAGTTGGTCCATGGGGACTACTCTAGAGGTAGGAGTTTGTTGGTTTCTTCTAGGAGGACAACATCAACTCGTAGTCCGTAATGAGGTCTGAGGAGCCACAGCAACAGTGTCTGAGTTTGATGTCTGTGGAGGAGCAGTCATATGAGTCCAAGTGTGACTAGGAGCTACATAGACACTGTCCAAGATAGAGTGCACATCTACATCAACAAGGATTGTCACTGGACTTGCTCCAGGACTAGATATATCTTTGTGAAACCATCCTTCACATTGCATAGTTATTGACGTGATCTGCTGGTTAATGGGAAATATGTTTGTAATTTTTTTTTGCCTACCTGATGTCATATTTCCCTACAGTGGTATTAGAGCCACATCAATTAATTATGTTTTGGGATAATTGATATGATCGTATTTTTGGTTTTATTGTGTTTATTTATTACATATGATGTGAATACTTAAATTGGTTGATGTGCATAAAGACCCAAACAAATATTGACATATGATATGATATATATACAATTTACATGTGTCGCCATAAAAGTGGTTTTGATGGTGGATGTGAAGTGTGTTTATGAACAAAACCCCAAATCTGTGTGTGCATGGTTGTGGTTATTTATTCTTGTCATAATCGATATGCGTACTGACCCTCTCTATCTTTCCAAATGTAAATCAATTCTTTTCTTCCTATTTCCTCTCAAATGTAACTTAAGGTTTTCCAATATATAATGTAATAAGAAATAGGATAGTTTTAATTTATATTTCAACGTGAGATGACCCAATCAACTAAAGGACCAAGGAGGCCAGATGACAGGAGGACAAACCAATCAACTGGTGGCCCAACCAACCAACTGGAGGTGTCTAGATGCTTCTTGGACCTAAGAACCAGATGACCGTTTCATAAGAGCCCAACCGAGCAACCAAGAGGCAAGCCGACTGGTTCAAGAGTTGAACCGATCAACCCAGATTGGTTTGAACATAGATCATCATTAACAATAGGTTGCATATGATGTGGACCATAGGTGGTAAGAATTCCTTGTGGCTCCAAGGAATTACATTAGATGGACATAACTATCACTTATGTGTTTTATTTATTACATGTTCTCATTTGTGGTTATAGCATGTATATGATATGTACTATATATGCGGTTATTGGATAAAGTATATGTATTTATACAAACTCCCTCATTAAAATATTAATTCTTAGATGTTTTCCATAAGCAGAACACATGAAAAGCTTGATTGACTAAGCGTGAGCATGCCCTAGTGTGGTGTGTCGTCTATCTCATGGAAGTGTGATGGTAGATATGTGGGCCTACCCTAGCAGGGTGCATATTTATCGTGTTGGCTTTGGGTCATGCTTAACTAGGTAACCTTAATTGGATTAAGCACCTAGAGGTATGCAGATGATCATGGCAAGGAGTTGCACATATCATCTATCTAAGAGTTGCATATGATGCAATTGGTGTGATTTCCTACCTGATAGAATCAAGTTGTGGGTGATAGCCCTAGCTGGCTCATGATTTGATGAAATTAGGATCTTGGCCCACTAGAATATTGTATGCTACAATATTCCAAATTGATATTGAGGCTATCAATTTGAACAAAATAGTGGGAGCTATAGTTAATTAAATACCTAATTAATATCGTCAAATTTATCAAATCAAACCAAATCAAAAATGTTTTGAAAAGTTGCAATATTTATTTATAGAATCAAAAGTAAAAAACAAAACACATTCAAATTGCAATCAATCCTTAAGAAGGACAAAAGCGATAAAGTTCCACAATTGGTTAAGGACTTTGCAAAATGTTCTCATCAATGAGTGAAAGCTTTATGTCCTTGATAGACCAATGCCATAAGAACCCACTCCAAATGGGCCGAAGGTTAAATGGATGCTTATTGGAAGCATGCCAATGATGCCATAGACATTTGAATGCCTAATGATATGTTGTATGAACTATGAGTTGCATTAACAACATCAATACATGGACATTCTCGAAATGGTAACACATCTTAAGAATCATGTAAAGAAAATATGGTATAACGTCTTCAAAAGTGCTAATTTGAGTGCAAATTGACAAAGGGAGGTCCAGTAGAACTCCATGTGTTCAATGTGATTAGACATGTGGAATGACTGAGATTTCTCTTAGGTTAAGAGTTGATCATGAATATGATTATGCAAGTGCTGCATAAAAAATATAGTCAGTTTATCACATGCTTTCCATGTTGATGCTAAAGCAAGGAAGAACAAGGACAAATCTATGATGGTGATCAATGGAAGTGAGTCCTAGGATAAAAGCAAGGCCAGGAAGTATTCTGAGGCTAAGCTGAAGCCCAAGTCTTCTGTACTCAATATATGGAGAATGGTAAGTGTAAAAGGAATATGTCCTTTTCACTTAAAGGACAAAGAAAGCAAAGTGCCACAATTGTCACTTGTTTGTACATTGGAAAGGAATTATCCTATTCATAGAAGAACTCATGAAGAAGATAGAGATAGAGATTACTACTTCAAGACCTGAGAAGAAGTAAGCTATAACTATATGGAGCAAGGGTTGTTGCCACTATAGTTAAAGGTTGTCATTCATGGGCACATAATATAATTAGTGAATTGCTATTCTGTACTTGGCAAACATCATATGATGATCTTTTGTGGTGATGCCCTATGTCTCAAAACTATACTTAATAGTTGTATAGACAAATATGTGTATGACACATATATTTAATGACTTGATAACTCAAATATTGAATACCTATATCACTATCATCTAGAGCTCATAAACAAGAAATGCATTTCTAGAATCCATATGATGGTTATCTAGAATATTTTGGTTATTGAACCAATAGAGACATGCATGTATTATTTGTTGTGCAATATGACAAGAGTATCTTCACAAGATATAGTGGGAGATTGACTAATCCATTAGGACTAGTACATATTAATGTACATAGACCTTTTTTGGATGAATGCTAAAGGTAGTTACAAGTACCTCATTATATTTATTGATACGATCAATAAATATTAACATTTGTATTTAATGAAATACAAGTTTGGATCTCTTGAAGTGTTCAAGGAGATTATGAATGAAGTACGTAACACGCTTGGTATAGTATTAAGATACATTGATGTGATCAATGTTGAAATATATCAACCAATAGTTTGTGAACCTTCTGGAGAGATCGTGATAGTGTATCACAATGAAATCCATTTGAAACATATTGATGTGTCAGAAAGAAGGTATCACACCATGTTATGGTGAGATGATCAATAAAAACTAGTTGATCTTACAATTTCTTTTGGGCACATGCTTCACACTAAAACAATGTACCGTCTAAAATGGTTCAAAAGACACCATATGAGATATGGAATGGGAGGAGTCCCGATGAGTCTTTTTGTAGTGATAAGGATTGAAGTCTTATATAAGAATAATGTTTCATAATAGCTTTCTCCATAAATCACATGAATGTTATCTTGTTGAATACTACTTATATTCCAACCTGACAACAATGTGTTTGTTTGTAGGATGGCTGAATTTATAAATGGAAATTAGTTCTAAAGAAATTAGTGGGAGTAAAAGTAGAACTCAAAATGTTCGAGAGAAACAAGAAAACATTGAGGAACAAGGAGAATCACAAACTGTTGTGGAATCTCAAGTTCCTTATGTAAACATAGAACTCATAGTTCTAGTAGAACACGCCTTGAGTTTGATAGATTATGATATCTTATAAACTCAAAATGTGAGTGAGTTGATCATAGAGATGAGTCAAAAACCTTCCTAGAAACTATTGAGAGATCATAATATGAGAAATGGCTTAAGGCCATAAGATCAATGATGGACTCCATGTAAACCAATAAGGTATGACCTTGGTGGATCCACTTGAAGGGGTAAAACCCATTGGGTGCATTTGGGTCTCTATAAGAAGACCAACATGGAAGGGTAAATTGGGTGCAAAGATTTTCAAACTAGTTCAAGGTGTTGAACGTGATGAAGTCTTTCACCAGTTACCAAGGTTAAATCCATCTGGATCATGCTTGTTGTTGTAGCTTAGTATGACTATGAGATTTGGCATATGGATGTTAAAACCCACATTTCTTAATTGGAATAATTATGAGGATGTGCACGTGACACAACCTAATGGTTTTATGTATCCATTAATGAAAATAAAGTCTATAAGCTACAAAGGTCAATCTGAGGATTGAAGCAAGCATCTCAAAGTTGGAATCTTTGATTTGACAAGACAGTCAAAGGGTTTGACTTGAGTCGAAATGAAGATGGAATCTGTTATTACAAATATTTAGTGGGAGCACATTAATATTCCACATATGATGTGGAATAATGTCCTTATCCTATAAAAACATGGCAAGGAAAGTACCTTCTATATGAAGGGTTTAGGCAAAGCATCCTTTGTGATAGGGATCGAGGTCTATAGAGATAGATCTGGAAAGCTTCTTGACTTAAGTAAAAGCACATACATTGGTAAGATGTTGAAGGGTTCAGCATGCAAGACTCAATGAGAGAAAATGTGTCCATGTTCCATGGAGTTAGTCTTTCAAGAGCCTAGTGTCCTAGTTATTATGAAGAATAAGGATAGATGGATATATGCCATTGGATCTATCTTGAATGCAATGATATGTACTTATCCCATTATCTTGTATGTATTGGACATGATGAGAAGATATCTAGTAATCTCGTATGTATTGGACATGATGAGAGGATATTTAGTCATCTCATATGTATTTGACATGATGAGAAGACATATATATACCTACCTAGAAATCTTGTATGTATTAGACATGACGAGAGGGTATATGTCAGATACTAGTGAGAGTCACTGAACTACCATAATGAACATCCTTAGGAGCTTGTGAAGCACTTAAAGGATTGGTTCCTTAGCTATGGTAATAAGGAAGAGTTGGATGTAAAGGGTTACACCCATGCAAGCTTCCAAACTGACAACATAATTGCAATCTAAATTTATGTTTGACCTTAAATGAGAACTATAAACTAGAAATGCTTCTGAGATAATAATAGTTGTTCAATCTACAAAAGAAGTCAAGTATCTCTTTGTTATCAGAACAACAGAGGACATTGTATGGATCAAGAAGTTCATATGAGTGAACTTGTGTGAGGTTACAGACCATTGAGGACATAGTATAAATACTGATGAAAACAATGGAGCTACTAGTTAGGATGAGAATCTCATATAGCATACTACGGATCTTCCATCTCATATGAGTAGTCATACAGTAAAGAGATTAGAAAATTACAAAATACCAACTTAAAGCAAGTGTTGCTAAACCCGCTATAAAATCACTTACACAACAGAAGCATGATGGTCATGTTAGGTCACTCGGGATGAGATTTGTGGGTGATTGGATCTAAGTGCAAGTGGGAGTATGTTGGTATGTATGCCCAAAGAGCCAATCATATGATGATTGCAATGGCATAACATCTAAATGATTTGATTAATAACAAAGGAAAGTTTGTATATTCAGTTATGAGATAATAAATAGCATAATAAATGTCTAGAGAATATTATTACTTGATGGCATATGTCTTAAAGTAATAGACTTGGAAGAAATGAGATCATACGGATGTTAAGAGTACATATTCTCATTATTTCCATCATCGGTTTTCATTATGGAAGGTTGATAGACAACAATGAAACAAAATATCAGAGTGTGAGTTGGTTGATGATTGAATCACATTGGTCATGATATGGCAATATCAAACCAAGCACATAGACACATGCTAGAGAATAGCGTATTGGACAGACCCACCATGAGACTTGTACATGGAAGTCATATTCATCTCTAACTGTGATGGTGGTGATTGTGGTTCTTAGACTTGAAATCACTGCACTCATCACATGTCATGGGGCACACTTTGACATCATCAAACGCAGTCCTGAAACATGGGTTGTTATAACAGTGATGATTGGGTGACTTTAACACATGGGGACTGATTGAGAGTGATAGATATGGAATTTTTTCCTCCAACATGATTATGATATTCAAGGCCTTTTAATTAGCGAGATTGAGAAAAGTATGCCCATATGCATGTGAGTCAATATATGATATTGAGCTTACATATATATCATGCAGTTTGCTCTGGTTCAAGGAACAAGATTGAATAATAATGAGGGTAACTGCTCCATGCCTCTGGTTCAATATGGATGTTTGTGACAAAGGAACTATACAAACAATGTAGCACCATATACAGATTGTAGGTTGAAGTTGCTCCCCAACTTTCCATTCACTTGGGTAGCAATGATGTAAGACTAGGCACCGCTCTTTGCTTATGATGTCATAAGGTAGTTATGGATATTCATTACCAATTTGATATGGAACCTATAGGGTCACACACATAGGAACTCATCTAGAAGAGGAGTTTGATCTTGAATGATAATTTAATTAAGTACTAAAGTGTTTAGGTACTCAATTCACAAACTGATCAACAGATTAGCAGACTGAACTGCCAAACGACCATCTCACTGAGTGAGATGGCCGTTTGGGTAGCCAGAAGGGCATCTCAAGTGTTGAGACGGCCGTTTGGATTGTCAAGCAAATAAAAATCGAATTGGCTTAGTTCTTCCCTATGAACTAACTGATTCAAGCTATTGAACTGATCATCTCGACTCAAACTCACCAGACGACCCTCTGGATGAGTGAGATGGGCATCTCACTTGTGTGAGATGGCTCAGTTGGGATGAACAAAAGTTTTGGAGTTTTCCCAACCTCATTTTAATTGCACATACTTGGGGTGCAAGTAAATTAATTTATGATATTAATTAGGAAATGATTTTCCAATTCATATCTGATAGGGAAAGTGTGAAACGACCATCTCACTTAGTGAGGTGACCATCTTGCATCCCAGACAACTGTTTCGCTTAGAAAATGACTGTCTCCCATGTGAGACACATGTCTCATTTGGCAAGACGACTATTTCATCACAAACAGGTTAGTGAAACTTCCAGAAAAGTTGTGAAAAATCAAGATCTACTTTTCCTCTCCACTCCCACTTTAGTCCTGCATTAGATGGGAACTGGGAACCCTGACCCTAACCCCTCCTATATATAGAAGGGTATTGGGGGATTCCTAGAGCACAACTACTATATAGACAATTGAGAATTAGTTGCTCTGACAAGTGTAGTCCTCTCTAGTTTTGGTGACCACCAGAGCCCAAGCAATTCCTACTCGACTAGGGAGGGATAGCCATGGGAGAACAACAATTGATGATCATTGTTGTGGAAGAGCATGTTGGTGACTAGTACACCAGTGGGAGGGACAACTCTTTCCTGTCCATTTCTACAGAACGAAAGGAGTTCTAGTTGGTCAGTGTGGACTACTCTAGAGGTAGGAGTCTGTTGGCTACTGCTAGGAGGGCAACATCAAGTTAGAGTCTGTGGCGAGATCTGAGGAGCCGCTACAGTAGTTGTTCGAGTCTGATGTCTGTGGAGGAGCAGTCTACGAGTCTGAGTACGATTAGGAGCTACACAGACACCATCCAAGATATAGTGTGCATCTACATCAATGTGGATTGTCGCTAGACTTTGTCTAGGACCAGGTAATTCTTTGTGAAACCAGCCTTCCCATTGCATAGTTATTGATGCGATCTACTGGTTAATGGGAAATATGTCAGTAAAAGTTTTGTTTTTGATGCCTACCTGATGCGTTATTTCCCTACACATGTGTCGGTACCACCGACTCTAAAGTCGGTAGTACTGAGCTGTGTAGATTCTTGTAAAACTTCATGAAATCCATAAAATCTGAACATAAGCTCTTAAAATAAGGTAGAACATTCAGAACTAATAAAATTACATGTATTTGATGCAATTAAGTGTCATAGGATAATGAAAGTAAATCAATCACAAATTAATATGAAAATGAATTAAAACTATACAAAAATAAATATAAAATTGTCTGTTAGAATGATATATATCAAGAACATCAAACTCTCCTAAGCTTAAATGTTACTCTTCCTCAAGCAACACACCCTCAGATCTTTTTGAGACAAGTCAACAAAAGGACAAAAACTATAAATTTAATTTCTCAGTCATCCTCACTTGGCAGTCCCAAACTGGCCTTCACTGATCACTGAACAATAAACTACTCTGAAGTGAGTAAAAATTTCCATAAAAGTTGTCCACCCTTAGATCAATGAACACTATCAAGAGAGCAGTTAACATCATAATCAATTAGACATTCACTTGGTACATCATCTGATTCCCTATTCTACATTTCTCTTTACTAGATACATCTACTTGGAAGCATTCTTCCTTATAAGAATGAATGAGGATAATAATCATTTAAGTGGCCTATTGATAAGAGAAATGGATGGTACAAAATGGGTGAGTGTGAATATTCACAAGTAACATTTGAATTATTTATGCAAAAATATGATGAACCTATATGGTGAAGAGAATGAAAAATGTGTGAATCTTAATGCCTATTATTATAGGTGAAATGATGCATGCATCAAACAATCTCATCAAATAAATGAGAATGAAATAAGGAATAAAATGCATCAAGTGAATGTTTCCATCTCCTTGTGAAGAGTTTTAGGCATCCTTTTTCCCTCTTTTCTTTAAAACATTAACAAACTCATTTTTTTCTATCATTGGCCCATTATTTTAGCATGATGGAACGTTATGCTTGGGCTTTACTACCATATCATATATTTTTTTTCTGAGGGTATGGATGTGTATCCCTGCACTCCAATTTCAAAGGAAAATGATACCCACATGATATGCGAATGAAAGATGAAAAATGCATGTTGTCTACATGTAATTAGTATGTGACTAACATGATATGCCCAGAGGTTGTCTATGCATAATAATATTTTTTTAATAACTAATGCAATAAAATAAAACTAATTATTATGTAACCTAACATGCCATGCAATGCAAACAAGAGGAAATAATTCGGGTTACTTGATCATCTTAAGGTGGTGAGCCAAAATGAATACAAAATGGATGGAATCACATAACTAAGAGATAATGCCTTTCATAAGATTATGATATGTCCCTCTCTAATGACCTATGAATAGGGTAACCTTAGGGTTTCATTCTTAAATTTCAATTTAAGATCTCGCTAACTGTTTGATCAATTTAGGCTCAAACCCTATCTTCATCCACTTTTCATGAATAATTAAGATGCCCATTCTATCAAATGTCCTTAAGCCGACTAGACGAAGTGGTGCGACTGAAGAATTTTGTAGCTAAGCCCAATTTTAATTTTCCATTACACATAAATGAGAGCACATGACATTGGCATGAACCCTGAATTTAGCTCGACTTTTACACTAGATAGATCGTGGACCCTACAACTTGCAAAGATAAAACTAAAAAGAAAATAAAGCAAACAAAGACTAAAGAAAATAGAAACTATTCCAACTACCCCCCCAAGCTTGAACTTGACTATGCCCACATAGTCAGAATTCTAACTTAAGAGGTGGAACAGTGGTACCGGATCACATGGGTGGTGGTGGAGGATGTGGCATGGGGGATCAAAGGGGTATAATGTCCCCTAAAAACTCAGCAGTTGTTGTGGCATTGGTGGAGGTTGTGGATTACCACCAAAGTATCCTTGGTTCCAGTAGTGGTCGAAGAACACCAGCTGGTATATGTCCATCCTCTATAGGAAAATGTGCATATTCTCTTGGTTAGCCAAGAGAAGGTTCTCATTCTCAAATATTGCTTGTTGGTTTTGGTACAACTATCCTTGGACATCATGGATGCCTGCTAAGGTTTCCGTCTGTTGCTGCTATGCTTGTTGTATCTCTTGCAGTATGTCATACATTCTAGCCATGGAATATGGATCATCCTCATGTGATGGCGGTGGAGCAGAAGAATTGGAGGCTGCATGTGGTCGTGGACGCTTGCGTGGAACCTGCCTCCGCTTCATGTGGATGGTTGGTTCCTTCTCCTCTTCTTCTTCATCTTGCTCCTACTACTGGTCTTCTTTTGCATCATCATCGTTCTCCTCATCCGGCGAGCTATCAACATGCCACTGCATGAGGTGTATTACTTGTAAGTCAAAGATGGCATCTAGTAGTGCCATTTCCTTGTACTGGGTACCTACTGTACAACATGTGTATACAATACCATGGTGTGTGTTGATAAGGTTGGATCTCTTGAAGTGATTTAGATCGAGCTTTGGTGTGGCATTCACATATTTGGTAATGGAGAGGTCGAGGTTGAGATAGAGAGATATTGGCATGATCAATCCCCCAAAATGAATGGGAGGGGTCCTTTGCACCAGTCACTTCACCCCCATCATGTGCGAGAGGAAGAAGGCACCAAAGTTCAAACTCCTCCCTCCTAACTCCAACAGCTTGTAAAGAAAGTAGAGGTTGACCCTCTGAGTCTTCCCTTGCCCCTGGCTAGATTTAGTGAAGATAGTATTGGTGAGGATGCTATGAAGTATAGAGAAAAAGGATGCTCGATGTCATTGATAGAATTTGTGTGCCAGCTAATATGTTGGCCTTCTGGCACCTTTGACAATAGCTATCATGCTACCTTGAAATTAAATTTGTCAGGGTAGAAGTGTTCCCCACCATCTGGCCATCCATGCATGGTGTTGAACTACCACAACATCAGAATGTAGTCAAAGTTGTAAAGGTAGAAGCTGACATGGCCATCCATCCATACCCATGCTCAGGGATGATGCAAACCTCTAGTGATGCCAGGAACTCACAAAAAAGATCTGTGAAGGTAAGCCATTCACTAAAGAATGGATTGTCTCCCACCAGCCCTTGATGCTTGCATACTTGACACATGTTTTTGGTGAAGCCCACGAAGGCAAGGAAAGCATGGTCATTGTACCATGTTGGCACCATGTCCCTCTTCTACAGATCTTCATACATCTTCTTAATGTTGGCGTTGGGGTGGGAAATTTGGATTGACTTGGGAATCATGGTAGGATTCCCCACTGATGAGGATGCTTCTCTCCTTGGCACTATCTTAGGTACACGAAGGAGGTTGAGAGAAAGAGTGCTCGGTGTAGACTCTGAATGCCCAGAGATGCTTGTATGTGCTTGCTTGAAGGAGGGGTAAAGAAGGTGTGAAGAAAAATGAATCACATCCCCTCCTTATATAGTTTCTTCCACAACCCTATCATTACGTCGGTAGTACCGAGATTTAGTCAGTAGTATCAGCTTTGCATCTTGAATCCATGTGACTCGGTGGTACCAATGGTTCCAATTTGGTGATATCTTTGACACGGATCACATGGTGTTGGTAGTACCGATGAGATGTCAATATTATTGACTTGTGTCATGACTTGATGGTACCGACCATCTAATGTGAACATGATTGTTGATGGCACTCTCACAGATTCTATGTATTCAGATGCTGGTAGTACCAACACATTTGTCAGTAGTATGCACTCATTCAAATTTGTTAGTTCTTCTGGGAAAGAACTCAGTATTCCAAAACTAGAGCATGCATTCCTGTCAGTACTACCAACTTTGGGTCAGTAGTACTGATTCCTTATCAGTTTACTCGGCTCCTCTGTAGAAAGTCAGTCCTATTGACTCCTAACTTGGTGGTACCGAGTTAATTTAAAATATTTGCTTGGCCTACCAGTGATGTCATTGGTACTACCCACATTGTGGTCGGTAGTATCGAGTTGTTCTGTCAACTCAATCCTTTTCCATGTTACCTTGTGGTAGTACTGACTTTAGGGTTGGTAGTACTAGTTGGTACTCAGCCTACACACCACATAAAATTGATCAAGATACCTTTTTTGCATAAAAACTAATAAAATGAAAATTAAAGCTATGAAACTACAAAACTAAATGTAAGGAACAAAAATAAAAAGATGGATGGGTTGCCTGCAAACAAGCACCCTTGTTTTACATCATAGGCTCGACAATCCTAATTAAATCACCAGTGAAGCTCAATGAGCTTCAGCTCCCCCTCTTTCCTCACCATATCTCCCCCAAAGTAGTATGTAAGTTGTTGTCCATTGACAAGGAATGGCTTAGACCCATTTCTAATTTTCTACCACCCCATGGGGAAAAACCTTAACTACATCAAAAGGTTCACTCCATCTAGACCTCAACTTATCGAGATGCAATTTCAACCTAGAATTGAATAGAAGAACCTTCTGTCCTGGAGTGAAAACTCTATGTAGGATGTGGTGATCATGGATCTTTTTGGCTCTTTTTTTGTAGATCCTTGAAATTTCATATACATCAAACCTAAGCTCATCTAGTTCATTTAATTCCAACATCCTCTTTCTTCCTTCTTCATCCAAATTTTAGTTCAATTTTCACAATGCCCATCTAGCTTTCTGCTCTAACTCTACATGTAAGTGACAATCTCGCCCACAGATCAACCTAAAAGGATTGCTTCCTATAGGTGTCTTATAGACCATCCTATATGCCCACAAAGCATCATCAAGCAACATGCTCCAATTAGTCCTATTTGTTGAGATTGTCTTTTCAAAGATTTTCTTGATCTCTCTATGTTCAACTTGCCCTTGGGTTTGGGGATGGTATGGAGTACCTATGTTGTGTCTTACTCCATACTTACTAAAAAGTACCCCAAATTTCTTATTGGTGAAATAGATCCACCATCACTAATGATCAACATGGGCATCCCAAACTTACAGAAAATGTGATCCTTCACAAACCTACATACAACTTGAGCATCATTGGTGCGGGTTGGAATTGCTTACACTCACTTAGACACATAATAAACAACAAGTAAAATGTATAAGTTCAAATTTGAAGACATGAAAGGGCCCATGAAATCAATGCCCCATAAATCAAACACTTCAATTTCTTGAAAAACATTCAGAGGCATTTCATGTCTTTTCAAAATATTACCTGCACGTTGACATGAGTCACAATAAAGAACAAAGTTATATGCATCTTTAAAAATCATAGGCCAATAGAAACCACATTTTAAAACCTTGGCCACATCCCTAGAGGTAGCACGATGACCCCCGGTAGGTAGAGAATGGTAGTGTGCCAATATGCTCTCAAAGTTGCACTCTGGCACACATTTTCTCAATATACCATCCCTATATTGCCTAAGCAAGATGGGATCATCCCAAATGTAATACCTTGAAGAGTGAAATAATTTCTTCTTCTACTGGTAACCCCAATGCTCTGGCATCTCTCCACATGCCATGTAGTTTACAATATTTGCAAACCACAGATCCTTGTTCTTCATAGAAAAGAGTTTCTCATCATGAAATTCTTCCACTATAGGTATATTTACATCCTTTTCATCCACCCTTTGAAGCCTAGGCAGGTGATTAGCCACTACATTCTCAGTTCCTACTTTGTCTTTGATTTCAATATCAAATTCCTACAATAGCAATATCCATCTAATCAACCAAGGCTTTGCATCCTTCTTCTGCAACAAAAATTTGATGGTTGCATGATCGGTCCAAACAATAACCATAGCCCCTATCAAATATTGGCAAAACTTCTCAAAAGCATAAAAAAACCACCAATATCTCTTTTTCTATAGTTTTTTAATTCAACTGGGCATCATTGAGTGTTTTATATACATAATAGATGACCGCGAGAACTTTATCTCGCTGTTGGCCTAGAACATCCCCCACTGTGTAATCTGATGTGTCACACATCGGCTCAAAAGGTTGGCTCCAATCTGGAGCTTGGACAACTGGTGAGGAGATTATCTTTCCCTTCATCACCTCAAACTCCTTCACACATCTCTCATCAAAATTAAAATCAACATCCTTTTCTAACAATTTAGAGAGCGGTTTGGCTATTTTTGAAAAATCCTTGATAAAGCATCGGTAAAATCTGGCATGTCCTAGAAAACTCCTCACTCCCTTCATTGATGATGGTGGAGGTAGCTTGGAGATGACTTCTATTTTTACCATGTCAAGCTCCATTCCTTTATTGGACATCTTGTGTCCCAACACTATCCCCTCACTCACCATCATGTGACATTTTTCACAGTTCAAAACTAGGTGAGTGTCCTTGCATCTTTGCGAAACCTTATTAATATTGTCAAGGCAATCTTCAAATGATTCACCATACACCAAAAAGTCATTCTTGAATACCTCCAAACATCACTCTATCATATCAGAAAAGATGGTGAGAATGCATCAATGGAAGGTAGTCGGTGCATTGTAGAGACCGAACAACATCCGACGATACATAAAAGTGCCATAAGGACAAGTGAAGGTAGACTTTTCTTGATCATGTGGATTGATAGAAATCTTGTCATATCTGGAATAATTGTTAAGAAAATAAAAGTGGAAGTGGTTGGTGAGTCGCTCAAGAATTTGATCGATAAAAGGGAGTGGAAAATGGTCCTTCAAAGTGGAAGAATTCAGAGGCCGATAACTGATACAAACACGCCATCCAGTCACCAACCTAGTCATAATTAATTCTTTATTTGAATTAGTTATGAATTTTATCCCCCTTTCTTAGGAACCACCTGGGTTGGACTAACCCAGTTAGAGTCAAACAACATATATTATTCATGTAGATAAAAGTTTTACTACCTCTTTCTTTACTACCTTAGTCATGATGGGGTTGATTCACCACTGAGGTTGCATGATCGGCTTAGCTCCTTCTTCTAGTATTATTTTGTTCTAGAAGAAACTAGGGGATATCCCCTTTATGTCAGCTACGAACCATCCAAATGTTGCACGGTGGTTTTTCAAAACCAAAAGGATATGCTTCTCTTCTTGAATGCTTAGTGAAGCTAAGATGATTACCGAAAGCTTCTCATATGCTGCCAAGAAAGTGTACTTCAAGTGCGGTGGTAGTGGTTTCAGCTCTAGCTCAGGGGGACTCAGTAAAGATGGGACCGATGGTGGAGGAGGTGGTCCTAGATCTTCAAAGTTTCTGGTGTAATAACATGGCAGTGCCTTGAGAAAGAAGACACACTCCTCCAATGAACAAGACCAAATACAGTCATCCATCAGATTCATAAGACACGAATCTAACGACAATTGTGGATATGCTTGCATTAGAACGGAAGAAGTTGCCTCTTCAACTGTTGATGGGCAATGTTCCTCTTCTTCATCATCAGGATACTAAACTTCCTTTGTCAAAGAAATTTCTTTTGTGTTTTCTAAGATGTCTACCGCCAGTGTGCCTTTGTGAACCTATGTCATCACATAAGCCATATCAAGAAATAGCTTCCCTAGAAATAATGACACTTTTTCTTGGATCTGCTGCAGCATGTGACAATGTGCCTTCCCTTTGGCAGTCTGTGTAGACTTGGGCATCAATATTTCAAAACACTCTTCTCTGTTGCCTAATGTCATTCTTCCTTTACCCATATCTAGAATCATATCAGTTGTTTCTTGGAATGGCCTCTTGAGTAATAATTCGTTGCCTTGAACATCTTGCATCTCCATGGCTACAAAGTCTGCTGGAAATGCAAATCTGTCCACCTTGACAAGAATGTCCTCACAAATACTATAAGGCCTCACCACGGAGTTGTCTGCCAACTGTATGGTCATATTTATTTTCCTAGAATCCTTAAGACCTAGCTTCTTGAAAGTGGTCAAGGGCATGATATTGATGCTTGCCCCTGAGTCGCATAAAGCTTCTCCAAATATCATCCTTCGGATATAGCATGATATGTTAAAACATCCTAGATTTAATATTTCAAAACACTCTTCTCTATTGCCTAATGTCATTCTTCCTCTACCCATATCTAGAATCATATCAGTTGTGGATTGGAATGGCCTCCTGAGTAATAATTTGTTGCCTTGAGCATTTTGCATCTCCATGGCTACAAAGTCTGCTGGAAATGCAAATCTGTCCACCTTCACAAGAACATCCTCACAAATACCGTAAGGCCTCACCACTGAGTTGTCTGCCAGTTGTATGGTCATATTGATTTTCCTGGAATCCTTAAGACCTAGCTCCTAGAAAGTGGTCAAGGGCATGACATTTATGCTTTCCCATGAGTCGCATAAAGCTTCTCCAAATATTGTCCTCCGGATATAGCACGATATGTTAAAACAACCCAGATCCTGCCTTTTTGGTGGCAATGCTCCCATAATAAAAGCACTAACTTTCTCCTTCAGAACTACCACCTAAAAATTATCTATCCTCCTCTTCTTGTTGATCAAGTCCTTCAGAAATTTTCTATAGGAGAAAATTTTCTCAATTGCATCAATGAGTGGAATGTTGACATGAAGCTTCCTAAAGATTTCTAAGAACTTCTGAAATTTCTTATCAACCTTCTGAGCTTTCAAACTGTTCGGGAATGACACTGTCTTCACCACCTTCCTCTGGTGAGGTGGGATATAGGCTTCCTTCCTTGGCTCCTAAAGGTCATGAGTTTCAGCATCAACTGACTTGTCCTCTACTATAGTATCTGGATCAACTGAATCAACAATAACAATAATCACTAGTGAGCCTTTACCATCCTCTTTGTCATTTGACTCTGGGACTATTTTATGCTCATTCAATAGCTTCTTCCAATGTGTAACAACACGGCCTTCACATGTTGGTTGTCAATAGGTATGTTGGTGTTTCTTGGGAACCCTTACTGCGTAGGTTTCTTCAAGGACGTAACCTCTGCAGCGGTCTAAGAAATTTGAGTCTCAATGTTGTGAATATGTGCTCCTTGATTCTATAGTTCCAATTGAGTCTGGCCAATGAGCATTTCATTCTGGCTAACCAGCTTACCCAGCATGTCCTCTATGTGGTCTATCTTTCTAGGGCCCCTGTCCTACTAGTATTGCTGTTGTGGAACAACCTATTGTGGCTTGCCTTGCTAAGCTTGAGAAGGATCCTACTGGAAATTATTGGGGTCCCTCCATGAGAAATTGGGGTCTTTCCTCCAGGAGTAATCATTTCCTCCCCTATAATTTTTCTGCCGTATATACTTACACTCCTCTTCTCCTCTAGAAGAGCTTACATCCTTCTGACAAATTTCTTGGCGATCAAGTCCAATTTTTCATTCAATGCAGAAATCACCTTGGAGTCTCTGATACTTTTAACAGTTTCTAGATATTCATGTTCTTCTACCCATGACTGATTCTAAGCCATGTTTTTCAGGATCTTGTGACATTTGGATGACTTATTGTTGATAAAAATGTCCCTGGCACTATCCAATGTGGTCCTTTCCCCCTGATGCAACCCATAATAAAAAATCTTCACTTGGCCCAACATGTTAATACCATGGTGAGGGACCTTCCTCAATATGTTCTGGAATCTCTCCCGTGCCTCAGAATATGAATCGTGTACTTGTTGTTTGAAGTTGTAAATCTTTTTGGTCAACCCATTCGTATTTTGAGGCGGGAAATATCGCTCCAAGAAGGAGTCAATCATTTGATCCCAAGTTTCAATATATTCCCAGTTTTAGAATCAAGACTAGGCACCATCTTCTAATGATGACGAAAAATACTTTAAGTAGATCACATTCGCTGACACTCTATCTATCTTCACCATGTCACAACTTTCACCGAAATTGCTGATGTGCATCATCTGGTCTTCAATATTGTGGCCATGGAAGGAATGTTGCTTGAATAACGCCACGAGCCCAAGATCTATCTTATAACTACCCATATTTATTGCTTCTCACTTGATTGGCCCAATTTGAGCAGTTGAGGAAGACACCTTGTTCTTCTCCCAAATTGTTTGCTCTTCACGTGCCATCTCTGGTTGTTCTTCTGGTTCTTTGGAGGTATTTGAGCGGTTCGCAGTGGAGTCAGAGGAGGATTTGTAATCAGTCTTTCCCCAGATTGACTAAACTCCCTTCCTTGGTGTAAGAGCTCTTCCTAACTAAAGCCCTGTAGAGACGACTCTTCGTAGTCATGAGCTCTAGTGTGCACCATACACTAGTACCTGGAATTGTTGAAAACAATGTGAGAACAGGTATTATTGATTGAAGAAATGATATTTAAAATGCAGCTTGAAAGGATAAAAAGATAAATAAGAAGTGTGGCCTAGAGTGTCCGATTACAGCACTCATAGTGCCAAATTTGCCATTTTCCCGAAAACGGTGCGAAAAACTTGATAGGTATTTTCTATACGCCCTAAACACAAGTGTACGCTATCAGAGTAATATAGGCCAATGAGGCCCGAATATCGATCATAGGGAAACATAGATGTATAAACCACTACTAACTACAATACAATCATTTAAATTGAAAAGAAAGTTTGATTAGAGTTTAATTAACTAAAAATGCAGAAAGTGAATTTGAAATGACTGGTGATTGATTGCAATTGGACGGAATTCCTTAGGATTACAGTTTCACCACGGTTAACATTGCAATTAACTATTATGATAGTAATAATTATCTCTCCTAACCCTGGACTAAGAGCCAATGGCAGAAATTATCCACTCTCGTGGCATAATTCACTACCTAAGCTAATACCAATCCCACTCTCATATTCATTGTGTTAGTAGTTAGGTGCTTTATCAATAACTTTGGGTAGTCTCTTCATGTTTGTAAGCCACCTTTCTCAAAGTGTGATAGAAAACATGTATTTCTTGCAATTTTCCAACCATTAATTTCCTTTTTCAAAGCAATTAAAGGTCTAATTAACTACCTATGGTGATCAAGTATGGATACTTCATGACAATCACATAGAAATAATTCCATAAATTCAGAGAAATTGGTATATTACCGCATAATAATCAAATACAATGCATCACCAGGCTACTCTCAGGTCCTAAGGAATAAGGGGTTTAGCCCGGCATGGTTTTCATGGTCAAAAATATAAGATAGAGGAATAAAAATGTGGAGAACACTAGAAAAACTAAAGAATACCTAAAGAAGATGGTCTAAAAGATCCCTTCTTATGCACGTGCTGATTTTCTACCTTCTGGCTACAAATTCATCTGCTGGAAGTACCTGGATCGTCCAGAATGTGGTCTTCTTCTCCACTTTCTCCTCTCTTTGCTCTCAGATGCCATCCAAAGGAATTAGAACATGATATTAGGTTTGTCTAAATTCCCCCTAAGTCATAGAAATGACTTAGAGCAAAATAAATCCTCAACTATCAGAATGTTATCTTTAGATATGCCTGATCCCGACATGTCAGTACTGCTAACTCCTTTGATTGATGCAACCACCTAGAAAGTTGTCAGAACTACCAAGCTTGATGTCAACAGTACCGAGTTGCTTCGATTAATTTTGAATCCAACATATGATGTTGTTGGTAGTATCAACTCCAAAGTTGGTACTACTAAGTCTTCTCCATTTCTTTCTTTTCCAAACTGAGCATGTATCAGTACCATTGACTCCAAAATCGATAGTACCGAGCTATGTAGATTCTTGTAAAACTTCCTAAAATCCATAAAATCCAAACATAAACTCTTAAAATAAATTAAATCATTCAGAACTAATAGAATTATATTTATTTGATGCAATTAAGTGTCATAGGCTGATGGAAGTAAATCATGCACAAATTAATATGAACTTAAACTAAAAGTGCACAAAAATCAATATAAAATAGCCTATGTGAATGACATATATAATCTTCATGTGTATATTACTAAAATACCTAGCTAACTGAGTTAATCATGTTCATTCAAACCTACTGAGGTAGACCACAACGTCTGTGGTGGCCAATGGTGCCAAAGATCCACTTACTGACCATGAGAAATAGAGCATAGCTTGAGACATCAAATTAAATATTGCAGTACTAAAAATTGAGGATAGCAATTTGTTGTGACTTTGCAATGACCTACTAAAGGTCTAAGAGGAAAGACGGTGATGAGATCATCACCGAAAAGGCTTGACCACTTCCATCACCTCTGGTAATGACCGAACTTTGTCGACCCAATAGGGAAGTCATATTCGTGCTCGAAAAACATCAAGGAAAGCAATATGTAGGTTATAGGAATCTTACTACACCTATAATTTAACTGAGATGTGTGTAGTCCACATATCAAGCCCATCATCATTGTTGAGGAAGTAGGATTTTTGGGGCCTTCTTTGATGATGACTCATACAAATTGTAGGTCGAGGAGCATCTCATGAGGTCTGACGAATCTCTATGGATCATTTCTTTTCACTACAATGTCCAAGCTGCCCATCTGTAATTGACATCGGAGAGGGGGAGAGGACTATATTTGGGCCTTTTTCATAGCGGACATGATAGGGTTCACAACTTGGGCTTATATAGTTCGAGATAATCTCCTGGTTCCTCTGGGAGATCTATCTTTCACTAATTCTAACTCAATCACAAAAAAAGTAGAGGAGATTAGAGTCCAGCCTGTCTGGGATTCATTTCCTTATGGATTCAAACCCTCATGATGAAGAAGATGAGGGTGTGCCCCCACAGATCCTCATCCAACAGTTGGGGCACAAGTCTGGGTATACGCAGCCCACACAAAAGCCATGTGACAAGCTGAGTTAACCCCTATCAAGGTCAGACTTAGATGAATCGAGATAAATCAGGTGTATGAACTACATAACTAGGTAAATCTATGTTACAAATCTTTGTTTTCTTTATATAATTAATTTGGGTAGTTAGGATTATCTAAACTCAACCAAAAGTTACACTTTTGCTAATAAAAATATGAGGAATTCAACAATCCTCTCAATATTCATGTTTGAGTGAAGGAAGACAATGAGATTACTTAATGTTATTTAAAACTTAGTAGTTCCTAAAAAATCATAGGAATATCATTATCTTGCCAAAATTGTCCACGAAGCTTAACTCGTCATTATATTTAACTTAAAATTCATTTTATAACTTATTTCTCTCCCATGAGACATCATACAACACATTAATAATTTTGATCCTAGTAACGGTTGTAAAGTATGCAATACATTCTTGTAATACTAAAAAATTTGGGATGTTACAATTCTACCCACCTTATATAAATTTCATCCTCAAAATTTAATTAGTCTACCCACCTTGGGATTTCACATATTATATGCATTCTATATTTCTAATCTTATTATAAAGGCTCATTTACATACTATGAGTGTAATCTTCTCTCATGGTTAAACACATATATGTAGCATCATTATCAAGCGAACATGTTGATATACTACTAATGAATCTCGAAATCTAAATTTTACCTTCACCACCTATAATGGAAAGGTCTCTGGCGTGCCTATTTTTTGGGACTAGATTACGGTTTTGGTTCACTTAAAACCAACTCTCTTATCTATATCAAAGTACCTACCCTTTTTATGTATTCTTGGTCTTACTATGTATCTAATTAGGTTTAGGTGAATATTAGTCTCAACCTTTTAATGCCAACTCTTATTTATTTTTTTCCTTTGGATACATGTCGGCCAATCATATATTCAGAGGTGACATGTCTTATCACACCTATGTATCACCTCCCTTGTGCACATGTCCCATACCACATGCACTTGAAAGGGCAAGACAAGCATGATTATGCACATAACATTCTCTCTGCAAAACCCCATAAGCATGTATCCCATACCACAAACATGTGGAAAAACAAGATAGCATGCTATATGCAATTCTAGAGTTAATTTAAAAGCCCAAAACATCTAGGCACCTAACCCTAATACTTATCTAAAGTTATATCTCCTATCTATATCTCTACTTTGATTTCTTAATATCTTTCACTTACTTAATTCTATACATAGGGCTATTAGTTATCTTTATAAATCTATGCTCTACTCTAACATAAGCTCTTATAGGGTGATCTTAAGTAAGAATATGAGAATTTATCTGGTGCCAACTATAATGTTGCTCGGATACTATTTGTAACACCCTCCATAAGTACACACATGCACATAGCAGAAGCAACACAAAGTTATCCATAACGCGTGCACTTAAGGAGGCATTACATAAAACTGGCATTCATAACAACAATATAATCAATCACACAGACTCAAAATATTAAACATTCTCATAATTGTTCTTACAAAAGTAACATAATGACTATCACATGGAAAAGTAACTTGACATCTTGAAATAAAGTCTCTAGTCTAGAGTTCTAAACATGGAAACATAAGGATGAATCTATGAATCTGAGGATCATCTAATAGTTGGCACCCAATCAGATCTTATCCTACTATATCTTTGCGCTTCAAGTCTCTGAGTACTATTGTTGCTTCTGATCCTCACCTACAGACATCTCGTCCCCAGCCATGCATTGGAAAACTTTGTTAGTGTGGCATGAGTATTCTATATGTACAAAAATAAGTAATAAGATATTACAAAATATTCTTGAACATGATAAACATTAACTATAATTAAACTATGTATAAAATTTGAAGCATAATATATCTTCTTTCTTTAGCTTATTTTTTATCTTTCCTACTTATCTTACTCTAGAGACCTATACTATGGTACTTGAGTCTCATGACCTACACTAAGGTGCTTGGGTCACATAACCTTCACATAGGGCCTCGATTATGAATCTGAATCGGCCTACACTATGGGCATGGGCCTCATGACTTGCATAAAGGGTATAGGTCATGTCTCTCTTATATTGGCCTGTACTAGGGTGACTGGGCCACATGACTTTCACAAAGGTCTTGGGTCATGTTCTTCTTGAGTTGACCTGCACTAAGGCATGGGTCTAACTCCATAATCTGATGTCATCTTATTAAATTTGATCTTAACATGAATCTTGATACATTTGATCTTATAATCTTACCATGAACTAATACCTTGAACTTAATACATGAATCTTAACAGAATCTTATCATGAAATCTAAAACATAATCTGAGTGAGCTTACATCATAAATCTTCAAGAGAGGTGGTGCACATGTAAAAAGTCAAGAATTGACACCATTTAGCAACAAATAATGATAATTCACTTGCATTTATCAAAGGTCATCATTTTTAATCCAAAAAGCAGAGATTGGGTCGAAACACACTTTTAGGCAAGAAATCTCAAATTTAGGTAAAATTGGCCAAACTCAAATCATGGATCTTAATAAAATCTTTATCTTGAAACTTTACCACATCTTATATGTTCAAATTTATATTCTTATATCATACTTAACTCTTAAATCTTAATCATTATAAGAAATCTAAATAACTTCTTAGTTTTCATATCTCTATCTCTATAAGAAATCTTAACATCATATTTCTACTTGAAATCTTATGTACATTGTTATATCGCATAATCATGGAAGTATGATAATATTATTTGCATATCTTATCTTGTAGTCTTATTCATTAATATGAATTATTACTAAGGAATCTTATATGAAACATAAACCTTTAACTTTCTCATGAACATCTGGTCCATGAATCCTAATCATTCTAAGGAATCTTAATAACATATCTCAACTTGAGATATTGGGTATACGTGAGAACAAAATCATGAAGGTATAAAAACTTTAACTTGCATATCTTAAAATCATAGAACATTAGAACACATAAACCATGATATCTTATCTGAGAAGAATGTAAATATATCAGGATTTATATGTATGAATACTCACGGACATGAACCACTTACCTCTCTTAGAGATAAACCTAGTTGTTCTTCATAGACTGAGAAATCCCTAATCACCTTCTCGGGCTGATGAATCCTAATTATCATGTTCATTGAATAATCATTTATTAATTATTGTATTCAGCTTAGTTTCTAGAGTTTCATGGTTCTTGACTAGAAAAGGAAATTTTAGAGTTAAATCAGACTCTAAAACCTAGACCATTAGCTAGATCTCGAAAAATAGGTCAACTTTCATATATGACTTGTCTTCATAGGACAAACCAATCAAAATTTATGAATTATTGAAGCCTGATCAATCAGGAGCAAGATAAAGACTCTTGAAATTTTTGGAATCGGATAAATCAGAAACCAAAGTACTAGTATGCTCTCATGTTCATTTTGTAGCTATAAAGGTGACATAGAGTAAAACGGTAATCACGACAATTGAAATATCGCATGACTAAAATTGAATAATGTGTGCTTGAATTCCTAAAACAACCTTGGAAAATAAATCAATTGATTTAGCCCAGAAGTGCAGTTGGGGATTTTATTCCATGGTATCTCCATGGCTCTTGTCAGAGGAGCGTCGAATGGATCATGATCTCCAGATCGTGGCTGGAGACAGAGCACGGACCAAGGCCAAAGACCCATCCTCGCTGATCATATACGCAGCAACAAACTCAGAGAGACCAATATGCACTTTTGTGGTGGTACAGGAACTGAGAAAGTTGGGTTATCATAGTTGTGAAGTAGGTCTATGAATCAAGGTGAAACTTCAAGTTTCAAAGTGTATATTAGCAAAATACTCGGATGACTGAGTTCATCATGTTTAATCCAACCTACCCAGGTAGACCACAACGTCTACGGTGGCCAATGATGCCAAAGGTCCACCTACTGACCATGAGAAATAGAGCACATGCTCAAGACATTGATTTTGATACTACTGTACTAAAAACTAAGCACAACAATTCGTTTTGACTTTACAATGACCTACTAAAGGGCTAAGAGGAAAGACTATGATGATATCATCACAGAAAGGCTTGACCACCGCCATCACCTTCAGTAATGACCGGACTTTGTCGACCCAATAGGGAAGTCATACTCATGCTCAGAAAACATTAGGGAAATCAAGATCTAGGTTCTAGGAATACTACTAGACCTGTAATTTAACTAATATGTCCAGAGTCCTCATACCAAGTCCATCATCGCCACTGAGGAAGTAGGAGTCTGGGGGTCTTTTTTAATGATGACCCACACAAAAATTGGAGATCGAGGAGCATCTCATGAGGTCTAACAAATCTCTATGGATCATTGCTTTTAGTTGCAACATCCAATCCGCCCATCTGTAATTGACGTTGGCGAGGGGAAGAGGATTATATTTGGGAATTTTTCATAGAAGGCATGTTGGGGTTCACAACCTAGAATTATATAGTACAGGTTGATCTCGTTGTTCCTTTGGGGGACCTATCTTTCACTGATTCAGGCTCAATCACAAAATAGGAGGAGAAGATTACATCATGTCTGGGATTTGTTTCCTTCTGGACTCTGGCCCTTGCGACAAAGAAGATGAGGGTGCTCTCCTTAGATACTCATCCAACGTTTGGGGCATGAGTCTGGGTATACGTAGTGCACACTAAAGTTGTGTGACAATCTAATTTAACCCCTATCAAGGATAGACTTAGATGAACTGAGATAAATCAGGTGTATGAACTACATAACATGGTAAATATATGTTATAAATCTTCATTTTCTTTCTAAAATTAATTTGTATAGTTAGGGTTATCTAACCTCAACCAAAATCTACACTCGAGCTAATACAGATATGAGAAACTAAACTATCCTCTCAATATTCACGTTTCAGCAAAGGGAGACCATGAGATTACTTAATGTTATTTAAACTTTAGTAATTCCTAATAAATCATAGGAATATCATTATCTTGCAAAAATTGGCCATGAAGCTTAACTCATCATTACCTTTAACTTAGAATTCATTTTCTAACTTATTTCACTCCCATGATACATAATACAACACATTAATCATTCTGATCCTAGTAGTGGTCATAAAGTTTGCAATACATTCTTGTCATACTTAGAAATTTGGGATGATATAGTACCCTTATTCCTTACCCAGACCCTAAACCCTAGATTAGGGCCTGAGTAGAGTTTAGTGTGAATAACATTATGGGGAAGCTCTAGGATTTGCATACATGCTGATTAAATGTTGAATTTCTTGGTTTTCTTGCTTAATCAAATAATATGCTTAAAGTATGACTGCAAGATCTGCATTGTTCTACAAAAGGTACGTAGTTATGCCTAAAGTTACCTACAATATTTTGTCGGTGTTTTTTTACTATTTCTCGAGGATTGAACAACTAAAATGTTGGATGCTTATTTCCTTTTTGTTCATTTATAATGCCACTATGTGAAATGACTTCCACCAAACCAACAGCCAAATCATTACTAATTATGCAGAATAATCATAAACAGCGAATTAACAAAAATCATTAAATAAAACCATTTTGCAAAGAGATCCATTTCCAAGAAACTTTTAAGAAGAGAGCCAAAGTACTGCATACATCATGGTTCAAATTGTACATACCCTACACCATCTCATCTCGAGGATCACAGATAATAGTTGCTTTTCCAAAACTATACATAAGCAACATAAAACCTCGATGCATACAAGCCAAAATCTTAGATCATTCATAAAACCATCACGTACTAAATCCAAGGACCTGAGAGTACAGAGACGACACATAGGACTTCTATCTACAAGACACATCAGACAGTATACTCAACCTGAGCTATTATTGTTGTCCATGCTATTGTTGTTGTTCCTCTACAATATGGTCTCTACCTCCTCGTCTGCATCAACCTAAAAATGTTGGTGACCAACAGGATGAGACCCATGTCCCAGTGAGAGATATAACTATCTGCCAACAATATTATTATCACAGATAAATAGTATAATACTAAGTAGATGATTCTTTTACATTAATAAGTAGGATTTAATCATTGTTAAAGCAGAGTAGAGAAATATCATCTTCTGAAGCATTGCAGCTATATATGATAAAGCAGTAATTCATCTATTCATTTTATAAGGAATATGAAGAACATGTATAACATCTATCCATTTAAGATGTATAAAAGAAATTTAACATCAACCAATGATTTATGTATTCAATCCTTAAGAAAATACGCTACACGGCTAATTACATTTTACAATCACACTTAGGCCCTAAGGAAATGAGGTATACCACTCATACACCAACCGACCACGGTGAAGTCAAAACCAGTACTATACAAGGTCAATGGAAGAGCTGACTGCCATGACCTCACTTGTCTCGGTCAGTGCGAGACCACAAGCAGGACATCTCGTGTCAACTACTAAATAGCTTTCCAGGATATATTGGCAACTTCACTATAGAGCTACAGCCGCAACATGCACTCTCTTCAGGATCGAGAGATTTCAGTTATCTACACATAGATCTGACATTCATAATGAAGGATCGAGAGATTTTAGTTATCTAGACATCGATCCCAGCATTTATAATGAAGGATTGAGGAATTTCAATTATCTACACATCAATCCCTCATTAGGGCGTAAGGATATTCGTGCCCATCGCCCCACATATTCAAAAATATGTTGTCCAGGAAATCATGTGGGAAAAAACATGTTTTACCATTTAGTAGCTACTAACACTGATGGATCTATGGTCAGGGCACTACATGATGAAATTCCACTTGATTAATTAGGTGCATTACAATATCTTTTAGCATCAAACAAGTTTCAAACATGAATTATAATAGATGCTACAAAGAAAGGTGTAATACATTTAACAAGTACTTTTCACATCTTTAGAACACATTGAATGCATAACACTTGGGGATCTCAGTCCCTTATCACAATACTGGGAATTCTCATCTATTAATATTATCATTATCATGATTACTAGATCTGGATATTCAAACCCTTCGTTCATTATTAAACATTGTTACCACTTATCAGGTAACTAATACCTCTAGGTCCTCAGACCAAGGTATACATGATACTTGTTGAACAAGTATCTCACATGGCTCTCAAGGCCCATTTAAACATCTTGTCACCTCTCACTAGGCAACAACTATTCACATGGCTCATAAGGCCATTTAAACATCTTGTCACCTCTTACTAGGCAACACCTATTCACATGGCTCACAAGGCCATTTAAACATCTTATCACCTCTCACTAGGAAACAACTATTCACATGGCTCACAAGGCCATTTAAACATCTTGTCACCTCTCACTAGGAAACAACTATCTTTTAGGTCATCAGACCACATAAACATTATACTTGTTATACAAGTATTTAACATGTCTCACAAGGCTTATGCAATAAGAGAATTACAACCTTCCCATTATTAGGGTTAGGGTTTCCCTTTATATCTGAATAGGGTTTTGAGTTCATATTATCAATCCAAACCCTAATTCATTACTCCACACATCTAGGAGCATGCATTGTTATCATAAGTATTCAATCATACTTATTTATTCTCATCATTTATCATTAAATGATTATCAACAAAAAGTATGAGTTTCTCTCTCATCCTCACTAGGATATTGATTACATCATGCTTTATCAACTTGGCTTGACCCTTTCTCAAGGCGTGTTAGCCTACACTTATCAAAGTGCATTAAACTCATTATATCTTAATATAACAATTGACATGACACACTTCATGTGTTACTCATTCAAGTATATTGGATTTGAGGTGCACCAAGGTGTATCAACCTTGACGTGCTAGATGTGATATTTATCATGCCTTGGTATATCACTTCCCTCGTCACTTTTTAACTTACTTAAGTTTATCAACTTATCTTGTATTAGGGTATTTCTCATCCTAATACTTTATGCACTAACTCATCACATTTATTGTCGGGACCCACTCTTTTGATCAGCACAAATACCAACCATTAGAGGTAATCCCAAAACCTAAACCCAGATTATGAAGTAAAACAATGAATTCTCGATAAAGGCAATTAAACAATATACAAAAAACACAAATAATTTTTTTTTTCTTTTTCTTTCCTCACAAATTTATAAATCAATGTCACATCAAGGACATCACATTCAGATATCACAAATCATATTCAACTCCATTAAATATAGAATCAAATCTTATTCTCATATGTGGTTTAGTTTACATCAAATACATGTACATTGATGAACAAACTTAATCTACAACCCATCTTGGGAAAGAGAGAGTACAAGGACATTCTAATCTATCTAGATTATACTATTTATATCTTCTTTGTCACGACCTCTCCACTGGATAGCATTATACCTAAAAACATTTGAGATAACCTCATGAGACTCATATAGAGCCCCAGTGAGTGGATACCTCCCACTCAAGTTAGGTACATGCATCAGCATCAGATTAAGTATAATAAACTTAACAAAAACATGCAGATATTGAAAAGTCTAGCATATAGATCTATCATAAGTCATTTCTAACTTGCAATGATAATCTGATCCAATAGATAAGGTAATCACTTAAACCAATTATAACTTTGAAACATCTTTTAAAGCATGTCTATGAACAAATCAACAGATACTTCTTAGTTCATATTAACAATCCTAATGTGTGAGTAATATGTCAAGTTCTAAGCATTTTGAATCAATACATAACAATAACATTAACTTTGTGAAACTCCACCAGTGGGACCAGGAATGCATCCTGCAGTCCTGAAGCTGAAGTACACATAATACATATCTACCAAACAATACTATCAAATAGAAGGCAATCCAACTCATATTCAGAATGGATATAAATCCCATCATTTATAACTTGTCAGCATGACATATCATAATATGAAATAGAAAATGTCCATATCAACATGATTACTTTCCTCAACAAGAACCATAATCAACAATAACAAATCATCAAGTAGCAGTACAAAGAATGTAACAACCATTCAAATCATGTTCTACACAGCTTATCATCTTTTATTCATTTGCCCTGAAACTACTTGGATTGTACCTCACCAAGTAAAAGTCGCCACGCCTGATTCTCATGTCAACGACTCACTGTCACTATCTTAGGGTTTAGCCGGCCATCCTAAGATATCAACAAAAGACCCTGGCCACCTCGGGGTTGCCTAAAGAGGCTCACGTCCTCATCTCGGGTACACAAGATAGGAACCAGCAAAACAATATATCACATATCACAGTATTTCACATATTTTTCATTTCACATATTTTATTTCAACAGAGTCTATTCCATCTGGACATAGACTTTCATAGAAAGGATTTAGGGCCAGAGCCACTCTAGATGACTCACTCCTAAAACCTAGTGGTCTAACCTTTAAGGTCTCGATCCACACTCCGGAAATCCTTCTCATAATTCATCGATTACTACAAGGAGATTTGTTTTGTTTCCCCAGTGTGGTCCTCGAGGGAAACTCATGGTGTTCAGGGCACCTAACTAGATATTCCATCATTTCACTTGTTATTAATCTCTTTTACTCATCTTAAGAGAATTCAAAACATCATATAGCATATCTGTGTATTCTCGCATAACTAGAATAACATGAAACATATCAAGTTTATCAATAAGGACAATGATCAAAGTAAGAAGCACAATAAATCTGTAGATTGCAACTCACATGATTATTTCTATCTTCTACATCATCTCATAGCAATCATCAATAGTGGGCTTTCTGCCCGAGACATAATCTTATTGTCCAGCATTTACCCCATCAGGGTTTTATCATCATCAGTGGGCTTTCAGCCCTAGACATGATCTCATTATGCAACATTTACCCTTATCATGGTTTTATCATCATCAATGGGCTTTCAGCCCTAGACATGATCTCATTATGCAACATTTACCCTTATCAGGGTTTCTCAATGTAAGGAGTGCATATTAAATTCAATTTCAACATAAATCTTATTAGTTCATTGTATATCATAGTTTTGAACAAATATTAGTATAGGCATTAGAACTAGCAACAATAAAAGCATATAGATATCATGTATCATTCCTCATACACAGAATAGATTTATCATATGACATATGCATGTTCCATCCAATCTGAATAGATGCCAATAATTTCATGCATATACATGCATAACAGACTTAGTTCTCTTCTTCTTTTATTTCACATTCTTCATATGGGGTTACTAATCAACACATGTTGACTATCAATTTAAGTTTGTACTATTAGTCCATTCTTAGAGTACAATTCACAATTCAAGAACACATTCTTGTAAATCAATTCAAATACTTGACTTTCATCTTTTAGTTGAATTCAATTGCAGTTATGTGCATCTCTTAATCCCCCATTTGATATTATCATTCACTAGCATCATCAAACTCATCATTTTAGGGTAAGAGTTACATTCTTAGAATCATCTACTAATTCCTATCTTTTTCCATCATTTTATACTTAGTAGTCTCAACTTCTTTCATTTCATGTTCATTACATTATCTAGACCAGTCTTTCTTGATTCACTTTACATACAATGCTTCTCTTCTACATAATATTTATCAAAGTACAATTCTTAGTATATCTCATTTAATTTGGTTTAAGCCACATTTAATTAAAATAAAAGATAAAATACTTCATCATACTATCTTCATTAGTTTCATCTTTATCTTGCAATCACCATTAAGTACATCTTGTTCATATTGTCTCTTATATTCAGAAAAGTGTACCTTGTCATTGACTACTAATGTCATTCCCATAATCAACAATGATCATTCCTTATTATATTAAAACAATTACATTGGACTTAGGTGATATTCGTAAGACTCATCATAATCAATTGAAGTATTAATACCTTCAACTTCAGCATTTGATCACATTTATAACATCATATACAAGTTCTAGCTTTATCACTCATAATATTCTTAATAATAAACTATTAGGGTTTTCAAGAAGTCATTCCTTAGATCAACATATCATAAGAATCATATCATTCAGTAATCCAATCATGACTCAAGGGTTCATTAGGGTTATTCACAAACATGGAAACCCTAGTTTCCATTCTCACACATTTCATTCATCAATCATAAGTATACATTGATTAATTGACTCATTTGATTCACTTCCTCAAAAAAAATCCTAATCAGGATATGTGGTCATTCAATTCCATTATCATTCAACAATACACTTGTATAATACAATCTAGTACAATTCAAATGTGACTTTATACATGTCAATTCAATTCCAAGCATATCGGCCATTGGGCTGATTTTTAGGCAAAATTCACGTGAAATACCATAGTCATCTACCCATAAGAATACACATGCATCCTCAATCAATATAACAACAACTAATCGAGTTTCAATCAATGAGAAATAATCAAAATCAGTAAAATTGGATTCCCCAATATCTTTCCCAAATCAAATCCAATCACATACATATACAAACAAGGCTTCTGGTTGTTTTAGCCGGATTGAATTAGGCTTTCAACATGAATACAAAGGTTAGGAGGGAGAAAAACACTCACCTCGGGTGCCAAGCACCTTAAAAATAGAGGTCAACCTCTGAATTTTTGGAAACCCAATCAAACTCTCGCAAAAGAATCCAATTCTTTCTCCTCTCAACTTGGAAACCCTAGAAATGGGGATTAGAAGAGAAAAAGTGAGAAAAGGGGGACATTTGATGTGATTTCGAATCAAATCAGAGGAGGGACAGAATCTTGACATGTGAGAGAAGATTCATCATGAAATGCTATGCAAAGAAGCTAAACTTACTTGATTTTATCATATCTTGGATAGAGAAACCCTAGGTCATCATCTCCTCCACTTTCTCTACTCAAAACCCTAGCCCTCCTCTCTCTCAAGAAATTCATTTCTTTGACAGGAAGGACGAGTTATGAGAGCTCCTTGTGTGTTATTTTAGTGATATAGATGAATTGAGGTGCTTAGAACATTTGCAAACAAGCCCCTAAATGTATTTTTATTTTGCTCAGACTGGTTGGTCAGATGAGTTATAAACTCGACCGAAACTACATGTTTCAGAACTCAAACCTCATCCAAAAATTATAAAACTTTAACCCAATGTCTGAAATTGAGCCTATAATATACATTAAAAATTTAGATCATTTGGAGTTACAAATAAATAATTAAAAATCAAATACTACACTACTATTTTGCAGTCAGCGACATGGTCGGTCGAGTTTGTCCTTCACAGAACTCGACTGACACCCTCTCTGTAGAGATCAAAAGTCATCCAAAAATTACACAAATTTAACAGGGTCTCTATAATTGAGTTTATAAAGTATAGTTACAATTTGAGATCAATTGTATATGCCAATAAAAAGATAAAATTCAATTACCACACTGCTATATCAATCTCAAAATATTATCGGTCGAGTTTGAAACGCGACCGATAAACAGGTCAGAACATTCTTCAAAAATTCTGATATTTTCAAGAGTGTTCAAATTTGATATATACAAATCATATACAAATTTTAATTAAATCATAATTACACATTAAATACTAAAAATCATTTAGTAAGACACTATACTTATCAAAATCTGTTTTCATATGTCATCCAAACCCTAATTTGGGCCGATTAGGGTTTCCAAATTTTTAACCCTAATTATGTGGATCAAAGTATGATTAAACCTTCTCATTATATTTAACACATCAAAACTAAACTACCATCATTAATAAATCTTTAAACCATGATCAACTTAGTTAAGCATACCATCATCCAAGTAAACCCTAATTAGATGACAAATTTGAAAATGGGTCATTACATTTATCCTATAGTATATTGACCATAAGGCACACACTTGAATTATCCAACTATCATCAAGTGATAAGGATTCAGCTCGAGTTAAGGCATTACTTATATAGGGTTGACCATTATCAACCACTATAGGTGTTTCACCTATCAAGGTATTAGCCACCCCATTACTTGGTGTTACACTCATCACTCCTAAGAGTGTTTTACCCTCACCTTTACAAGGTGTATCGGGTTGAATCATGTATGTCAAGTTGAACACATGTATTGGGTTAGGTGTATATTGAGATAGACATCATCATATCCCTCATACCCTTACCCATCAAGGTATCAACCTTACCAATCATATGGTGTATTACCTTCATCATACATGGGTGTAACATCCTCATCTCACTTGAAGATATTGGTCACACCATACTTTAGTGTATTGGCCATTACATGTCCTAGGGTATTAACCACCTTACCACTTTTGTCATCTAGTATATTGGGTTACCCACCATATTGTTTTAGAGATGTGCGTTCAACACCATATCATCCAAGAGGTGTATGCCTAACCCAATATTGGTTTAGAGGTGTATGCTTGCTACCCATAGCACTTTAGAGGTGTATGTGTGCTTGCCATATCGGGCAAGAGGTGTACGCTTGCTTGCCATATCACTTTAGAGGTGTATGTGTGCATACCATATGGGGCAAGAGGTGTATGCTTGATTGCCATATCACTTTAGAGGTGTATGTATGCTTCACACCATATCGGGAAAAGAGGTGTGTGTGTGCTTCACACCATATCGAGAAAAGATGTGTGTGTGTGTGCTTCACACCATATCGGGCAAAGAGGTGTGTGTGCTTCACACCATATCGGGCAAAGAGGTGTGTGTTTCAACCCGATATCACTTTACCCTTGATGATGTCATCACCATCAACCTATAGACTCTTGTTCTTACTATTATAAGTCATGGACAACAGTCCCATGAAGCTTTTAGAACTCAAAGGATCATCAATTATTCAAGAGAAATCGAAATTGCAAGTAGATTAACAAGTATGACAGAATTGAAATTGGATAATAATATAATTGGGTTCAAGTTATATAACCCACCTCAAGAACAACTTCAAAGCTCCAAGCTCCAAAGCTTCACGTTCCTAAGGTTGAATATGAACTTCACAACTCATTTATATGCAAAGAATCACCATGGATAAGCATTTGGTGAAGAAGCAAAAAAAGGAAGATCATAACCCTAAATTCATGCTTCAATCCAAGGTTGAAGATGATCATGGCCTCACCTTAGGTTTAAATATTGAGTTCCTTCTTGATCCTTAGCACCTTGAACGATACCTCACTACTCGTGCACAATATGACCTCACTTGTGGCCGATATCCCCTTCACTTGTGGCAAAAAACACTCCACTATGGCCAATATCACCTTGCTAGGCCGATACCACCTTGCTAGGCCGATATCAACTTGCTATGGCCAATAACCAAGGCCTATGCATGATACCACTTCACCTATGCATGATACAAGGACCCTATGCACGATATCTAAGAGCATGGAGGTGGTAGGATTCGAAAACATTCACTAAGGGGTGAAAGGAAGGGTATATATACTTGAGGTTCATGGGAGAGAGTGTAAGAGGTGTCATCACCTTACTACTAGTTGGTGCCACGTCGCCATGCATGGATTGACACATTTAATTGCATGCATTCCATCTTTATCTTTCTATGAAAAATAAAAACTTGTGGATAATGCAAGGGATAAGGGTAGGCCCCCTTTGGTTATCTTCCAGGACAAGCCACTTCCACTCACATTATTATATTCATAATTCAATGCAACCTTTCCCAAGGAAATTTGCAAGATGATATCCATTCTTTATTGAGGTTCTTAGGTCCTTTTTGCAAAGGCAAAGAGTTAAAAACACGATATGGGGGTCTCCTCTTTGGATCCTTGGCCGATAGGGACTCCCATTTAACACTACAACCCGATACACTCAATACAAGCTCAAATTAGGGTTTCCATTCAACCCCTTTCTTGGTCTTTTCATCACCAAGAATACTACCACTAATAAATGATTCAAACATGGTGTCTCATTCTTTATCTCTCCTCTAAATGATACATAGATGTAGTAGTAAAACTCTATAGGTGGTAATTTCATATCAACCCTACATTTTGGGTAATTTACAATTTGTACCAAAATTGGTGCACAAGGCACTAGCATTATTCAAACAAGTTCAAACTTGGTATTTAGGCTTTCCACAAGCCACCACTTAGCATAATTCTCTCTCTTATGATGCTAAAACACTTAGAACGCATTCAACATGTGACATATTGCAATGTAACCCCTTATCTTGGGTAAATTGCACTTTGGTCCAAAATAAAGGATTATTACTCAAACAACATTCAATCAGGACCAAACTTGGAATATAAGTGTCTCAAATGATAAAAAAACTCCTTAGAGGATTATATTAAATTTCATAGAAACTTACTTAGACAAAACAAATAGGGTTACCTCATAACCCAGGTCAGGGTCATTACAAGTTATAAACTCCTGACAAGGATTTTGTCCCCAAAATCCCAGATGAAGGAAGACAATTGTCATCCATGCATCATATCATAAAGTCTCCACATAAAATCTTGATGTCATGGATATGCCATAGAACTTTGACCAGCACAAAGTCCTTCCATTAAAGATCATCATAAGATCTGTCACATATGACACATACTCAGCTATCATATCCATCACTGACTGTGGAGTCAACTCTGTGTCAGATAACAACTTCTAAGTTAGAGAAGTACTATTCATACTTTGAATAATTTAGGTGTCAATCCTTATTAACTCACATCTATTATGTGATAAGATTCTTGATTCTAGGGAGTCTTCCATACTCCTCACTCAGTTTAACATTTCACTTTCAAGGAAAGATTATGGTTACGTTCTATCACCCACTTGGGACTTACAGATATTATCATACATCTTTAGTGCAACTCTAATATGTTGACACAACACAACTTTCTTATGGCTTATACCAATTATATTCCTAGTTGTACATTCTCTTGTCATAAGGAAAGGTCACCTATTAAATAAGAACTTATCTCAGAGATACCTCTAGATGTTATGAATAGACTGCCTCAACAGATCTTGATATGGATACATTAATGAATTATTTTTAGATTTGATAAGCTTCCTCTCAAAATGATTCTACAATTGTTCCTTCAATTAATACATCCTTATCAATGTTATGTTTATGCAGAGCATAAACCCCTAACATATGATCTCCATACTAGAATTATCTCCAGGTTGGCCCGTCTAGGTAACCAAATATTATTCATCTTATCAGGAGTCTTATTCTTACTTTTCCATACCACCTAACACTTCTTGGATACCAGAATTACTTACCTTGGTATCTGTCACCCCCCACCATTTCCATCTCTCTATTATTAATACCAAAGTCATACATACAAATGGATCTTTCTTTTCTCTTGGGACATTATATTTTACACATATCTTTATCTTGGAACCAAAGTCCAAGATGAACTGATACTTTTCTAAGTATCCCAATAAAACACTTTTATCTCATGCATATCAAGTGTCCTCAGAGTCACTTGATTACTGTGTCCCTAAAAGTAAAGAACGCAAAGAAACATACTCCTTTCATCACCCCATCATTACCCAGGGTTGTTCATCAAGGAGGAGACATCATCATCTCCTAAGATTATTACATGAACTTTCACTGTTCATAATTCATTTATACTTATTTCATTCTAGGTTCCTTGCCAACTGCATAGGAATCATATGGACAATTACATATCATCATCCCTTTCTTTGTATTATTGGTTAACATGTTCATGAACATTTTGTGATTTTATCATCTTTCCCACTTCCACATTATGGGAAAAGATCTTTACTATTCACACAGACTTTATCAAATAGGGATCATCTCCCTTATTCTCTTTTTCTTATCATGAGGATTATACTCTTTACATCCTCATACACATAGATTGATCTGAGATCATCTCAGATTCCACTTTATTGCACTTAGGATGTGATATAAATATCCATACCATATTTCCTATTTTGTTATACTCACTAGATTGTCTCAGAATGACTACTTGATCAGAGTAATCAGAAAGATAACAATCTAAGAGTTACATACTTACCTTATCTTCAATAATTGAATACCTAACCAGGGTATACAAGTACTGAGATTAGGTAGTATGCACTTTGTTTACTATCATATTCCTTACTTTTCATATCATCAAAAACATAAGACTTAGCATCCCTAGATTTTCTCCAGGCATTACCTCTACACCTCATCCTCTTTCACATAGATAAGAGCAATTATAAAGTATTTAAAAGAATAGTGAATAGAATATAAATTCTAGATCTCATCATTTCTTCCCTATGTTCCCATAGGGCAATCAATAGGGAAGTCAATAACAGTAATCCTTCTTATGATTATCAGATAAAATCAATAGAAGGCATATCAAAATGAAAAAGCTATATCTGACAGTTACCCCTCACAATCATCTACCTCTTCAGGTTGACTCAACACATAGAGTCTAGTTGTTTCATGTTGTTGCTTTTTCCTTTTTACACTATTGGGTTGTAACTTTCGTAAGCCCTATCGAGTCTACCTCGATTGTTGGGTCATTTCCTCCCTTCTTTTTAAACAAAAGAGTTTAGTATGCTCAACATGTCTGTATCCATAACATGTTTTATCCTCGTACATGGTCTTATCAGTCTTATTACCGATGTAGAAGCTAAGTCAGAAGTTCTTACAGGTGGAAATTTGGGACCTTTGCCTTTACTTAGTGAATATTGCTCTGGTGCACTAGGCATTTATTACGCTGGTGGCACCAAAAACCTTGGCTTTTTAGAACAGCTAGGTAAATGTCTCTAGAATTGTAGTGACATTTCCTTAATTCTCAGCTTATTGGCCCTCCTTGAGCATTTCCATCACAGATGTACTATCTGTCTATACTTATGGCAGAGTCTATTTTCTCGCCTTATGTTAACACTTCTCATATTTTCCACTGTTCAACCATGACTATGTCATTCAGGAACCCTTTCAGAAACCAAAGTTTCTACATTGAGGACTGGTAACTGCGGTTGTAATGCTAGTATCCAGTTGTCATAACCTACCCAACAAGAGCATAAAAATAGGATTCTCTATCATGATTGGGTCAAGATGGAAATTTTCAGGAACTCATTCTTCTCTTACCTGATCCCTTGCACCCTCTCTGGGTGCAACAACATTGCTCTTAGCAACGTGTTCCTCGTGTTCTCCATTCATTTTTAAACTTCACCCTTTCTTCTACATAAGCATAAATTACTATAGAGTATAATGGAGGACACTAGAACAGACTCCATACCTTAGTCCTATGTCTTTGTAGACTCAGCAAACCTTAAGCTCTGATGCCAAACTTGTAACGACCGCCACCAAACCAACAGCCAAATTGTTACTAATTATGCAGAATAATCATAAATAGTGAATTTACAAAAATCACTAAAAATTTAAAACCATTTTTCAAAGAGATCCATTTCCAGTAAACTCTTAAGAAGAGAGTCAAAGTACTGCATACATCATGGTTCACATTGTACATACCCTATACCATCTCATCTCAAGGATCACGCATAACAGTTGCTTTGCCAAAACTATACATAAGCAACATAAAACCTTGAGGCATACAAGCCAAAATCTTAGATCATTCATAAAACCATCACGCACTAACTCCAAGGATCTAAGAGTACAGAGACGACTCATAGGACTTCTATCTACAAGACACATCAGATAGTATACTCAACCTGAGCTATTACTGTTGTCCCTATTGTTGTTGTTATTCCTCTGTAGTATGGTCTCTACTTCCTCGTCCACATCCACCTAAAAATATTGGTGACCAACGGGGTGAGACCCATATCCCAGCAAGAGATATAACTCTCTTCCAACAATATTATTATCACAAATAAATAGTATAAGACTGAGCAGAGGATTCTTTTACATTAATAAGCAGGATTTAATCACTGTTTAACCAAAGTAGAGCAATATCATCTTCTGAAGCATTGCAGCTATATATGATAAAGCCGTAATTCATCTATTCATTTTATAAGGAATATGCAGAACATGTATAACATCTATCCATTTACGGTGTATAAAAGAAATGTAACATCAACCAATGATTTTTGTATTCAATCCTTAAGCAAATATGCTACACGGCTGATTACATTTTACAATCACACTTATGCCCTAAGGAGATGAGGTATATTGCTCATACTCCAACCGACCACTGTGAAGTCAAAATCGGTACCATACAAGGTCAATGGAAGTGTCGGCTGCCATGACCTCACTTATCTCAATCAGTGTGAGACCACAAGTAGGACATCTCGTATCAACTGCTAAATAGCTTTCCAGGGTATACTGGCAACTTCGCTATAGAGCTACAGCCACAGCATGCACTCTCTTCAGGATCAATAGATTTCAGTTTTCTACACATCGATCTCGGCATTCATAATGAAGGATCGAGAGATTTTAGTTATCTACACATTCATCCCAACATTTATAATGAAGCATTGAGAGATTTCAATTATCTACACATCAATCCCTCATTAGGGCGTAAGGATATTCGCGTCCATCGCCCCACATATTCAAAAATATGCCCTCCAGGAGATCCCGTGGGAAAACCTATTTTACCATTCAGTAGCTACTGACACTGATGGATCTATGGTCAGGGACTACATGATGAAATTCCACTTGATTAATTAGGTGCATTACAATATCTTTTAGCATCAAACAAGTTTCAAACATGAATTATAACAGAGGCTACAAAGAAAGGTGTAATACATTTAACAAGTACTTTTCAAATCTTTAGAACACATTGAATGCATAACACTTGGGATCTCAATCCCTTATCACATTACTGGAAATTCTCATCTATTAATATTATCATCATCATGATTACTAGATCTAGATATTCAAACCCTTAGTTCATTATTGAACATTGTTACCACTTATCGGGTAACTAATACCTCTAGGTCCTCAGACTAAGGTATACATGATACTTGTTGCACAAGCATCTCACATGGCTCTCAAGGCCCATTTAAACATCTTTTCACCTCTCACCAGGCAACAACTATTCGCATGGCTCATAAGGCCATTTAAACATCTTGTCACCTCTTACTAGACAACAACTATTCACATGGCTCTCAAGGCCATTTAAACATCTTATCACCTCTCACTAGACAACAACTATTCACATGGCTCACAAGTCCATTTAAACATCTTGTCACCTCTCACTAGGCAACAACTATCTTTTAGGTCATCAGACCACATAAACATTATACTTGTTATACAAGTATTTAACATGTCTCACAAGGCTTATGCAATAAGAGAATTACAACCTTCCCATTATTAGGGTTAGGGTTTCCCTTTATAGCCGAATAGGGTTTTAAGTTCATATTATCAATCCAAACCCTAATTCATAGCTCCACACATCTAGGAGCATGCATTGTTATCATAAGTATTCAATCATACTTATTTATTCTCATCATTTATCATTAAATGATTTTCAACACAAAGTATGAGTTCCTCTCTCATCCTCACTAGGATATTGATTACATCATGCTTTATCAACTTGGCTTGACCCTTTCTCAAGGCGTGTTAGCCTACACTTATCAAAGTGCATTAAACTCATTATATCTTAATATAACAATTGACATGACACACTTCATGTGCTACTCATCCAAGTATATTGGATTTGAGGTGCACCAAGGTGTATCAACCTTGAGGTGCTAGATGTGATATTTATCATGCCTTGTTATATCACTTCCCTCATCACTTTTTAACTTACTTAAGTTTATCAACTTATCTTGTATTAGAGTATTTCCCATCATAATACTTTATGCACTAACTCGTCACATTTATCCTGTAGTATATTGGCCATAAGTCACACACTTGAATTATCCAATTATCATCAAGTTATATGGACTCATCTTGGGTTAAGGAAATATTGATATAGTGTTGACCATTATCAACCACTATAGGTGTTTCACCTATCAAGGTATTTGCCACACCATTAGTGTTACACTCATCACTCCTAAGAGTGTTTTACCCTCACCTTTACAAGGTGTATCAGGTTGAATCATGTATGTCAAGTTGAACACATGTATTGGGTTAGGTGTATATTGAGATAGACATCATCATATCCCTCATACCCTTACCCATCAAGATATCAACCTTACCAATCATATGGTGTATTACCTTCATCATACATGGGTGTAACATCCTCACCTCACTTGAAGATATTGGCCACACCATACTTTAGTGTATTGGCCATTACATGTTCTAGGGTATTAACCACCTTACCACTTTTGTAATCTAGTATATTGGGTTACCCACCATATTATTTTAGAGATGTGTGCTCAACACCATATCATCCAAGAGGTGTATGCCTAACCCAATATCAGTTTAGAGGTATATGCTTGCTACCCATATCACTTTATAGGTGTATGTGTTCTTACCATACCAGGTAAGAGGTGTATGCTTGCTTGCCATATCACTTTAGAGGTGTATGTGTGCTTACAATATCGGGCAAGAGGTGTATGCTTGCTTGCCATATCACTTTAGAGGTGTATGTGTGCTTCACACCATATCGGGAAAAGATGTGTGTGTGTGTGCTTCACACCATATCGGGAAAAGAGGTGTGTGTGCTTCACACCATATTGGGCAAAGAGGTGTGTGTCTACTTCACACCATATCAGGTAAAGAGGTGTGTGTGCTTCACACCATATTGGGCAAAGAGGTGTGTGTTTCAACCCGATATCACATTACCCTTGATGATGTCATCACCATAAACCACTAGACTCCTATTCTTAATATTCTAAGTCATGGACTACAGTCCCATGAAGCTTTTAGAACTCAAAGTATCATCAATTATTCAAGAGAAATTGAAATTGCAAGTAGATCAACAAGTATGATAGAATTGAAAGTGGATAATAATATAACTGGGTTCAAGTTATATAACCATCCTCAAGAACAACTTCAAAGCTCCTAGATCCAAAACTTCACATTTCTAAGGTTGACGATGAACTTCACAACTCCTTTATATGCAAAGAATCACCATGGATAAGCATTTGGTGAAGAAGAAAATAAAGAAAGATCATAACCCTAGATTCATGCTTCAATCCAAGGTTGAAGATGATCATGGCCTCACCTTAGGTTTAAATATTGAGTTCCTTGTTGCTCCTTAGCACCTTGCACGATACCTCACTACTCATGCATGATATGCCCTCACTTGTGGCCGATATCCCCTTCACTGGTGGCCAAAAACACTCCACTATGGCCAATATCACCTTGCTAAGCCAATATCACCTTACTAGGCCGATATCAACTTGCTATAGCCAATACCCAAGGCCTATGCACGATACCACTTCACCTATGCACGATACAAGGACCTTATGCACGATATCTAAGAGCATGGAGGTGGTAGGATTCGAAAAAGTTCACTAAGGGGTGAAAGGAAGGGTATATATACTTGAGGTTCATGGGAGAGAGTGTAAGAGGTGTCATCACCTTACTACTAGTAGGTGCCACATGGACATGCATGGATTGAAACATGTACTTGCATGCATTCCATCTTTATCTTGCCATGAAAAATAAAAACTTGAGGATAATGAAATGGATAAGGGTCAGCCCCCTTTGGTTATCTTCTAGGGCAAGCCACTTCCACTCACATTATTATATTCATAATTCAATGCAACCTTTCCCAATGAAAGTTGCAAGCCAATATCCATTGCTTTATAGAGGTGCTTAGCTCGTTTTTGAAAATTAAAAGAGTTAACAACACGATATGAGGGTATCCTATTTGGATCCTTGGCCGAAAGGACTCCCATTTAACACTACAACCCGATACACTCAATACAAGCTCAAATTAGGGTTTCCATTCAACCCCATTCATGGTCTTTTCATCACCAAGAATACTACCTCTCATAAATGATTCAAAAATGGTGTCTCATTCTTTCTCTCTCCTCTAAATGATACATAGAGGTAGTAGGAACACTCTATAGATGATAATTTTCATATCAACCCTACATTTTGGGTAATTTACAATTTGTACCAAAATTGGTACACAAGGCACTAGCATTATTTAAACAAGTTCAAACTTGGTATTTAGGCTTTCCACAAGACACCACTTAGCATATTTCTCTCTATTATGATGCTAAAACACTTAGAACACATTCAACATGTGACATATTGCAATGTAACCCCTTATCTTGGGTAAATTGCACTTTGGTCCAAAATAAAGGAACGTTGCTCAGACAACATTCAATGAGGACCAAACTTGGAATATAAGTGTATCAAATGATAACAAAACTCCTTATAGGATTATATTAAATTTCTAAGCAACTTACTTAGCCAAAACAAATAGGGTTACCTCATAACCCAAGTCAGGGTCATTACGAGTTATAAACCCCTAACAAGGATTTCATCCCCGAAATCCTAGATGAAGGAAGACAATTTTCATTCATGCATCATATCATCAATTCTCCACATAACATCTTGATGTCATGGAGATGACATAGAACTTTGACCAGCACAAAGTCCTTCCATTAAAGATCATCCTAAGATCTGTCACATATGACACATACACAGCTATCCTATCCATCACTAACTGCGGAGTCAACTCTATGTCAGATAACACCTTCTAAGTTAGAGAAGTACTATTCATACTTTGAATAATTCAGGTGTCTATCCTTATTGACTCACATCTTTTATGTGATAAGATTCTTGATTCTAGGGAGTCTTCCATTTTCCTCACTCAGTTTAGCATTTCACTTTCAAGGAAAGATTATGGTTATGTTCTGTCACCCACTTGGGACTTAAAAGTCTTATCATACATCTTTAGTGCCACTCTAATCTGTTGACACAACACATAACTTTCTTATGACTTATACCAATTATCTACCTAGTTGTACATTCTCTTGTCATAAGGAAAGGTCACTTATTAAAGAAGAACTTATCTCAGAGATACCTCTAGATGTTATGAATAGACTGCCTCAACGGATCTAGATATGGATACATTAATGAATTATTTTTAGCTTTGATAAGCTTCCTCTCAAAATGATTCTATGATTGTTCTTTCAATTAATACATCCTTATCAATGTTATGTTTATGCAGAACATAAACCCCTAACATATGATCTCCATACTAGAGTTATCTCTAGGTTGGCCCTTCTAGGTAACCAAACATTATTCATCTTATTAGGAGTCTTATTCTTACTTTTCTGTACCACCTAACACTTCTTGGATACCAGAATTCCTTACATTGGTATCTGTCACATGTGTTGAAATCACATCACATTTCCATCTCTCTGTTGTTAATGCCAAAGTCAGACATACAAATGGATCTTTCTTTTCTCTTGGGACATTATATTTTACACATATCTTTATCTTGGAACCAAAGTCCAAGATGAACTGATGCTTTTCTAAGTATCCATCAATAAAACACTTTTATCTCATGCATATCAAGTATCCTCAGACTCACTTGATTGCTATGTCCCTGAAAGGAAAGAACGCAAAGAAACATATTCCTTTCATCACCCCATCATTACCCAAGGTTGTTCATCAAGGAGGAGACATCATCATCTCCTAAGATTATTACATGAAATTTCAATGTTCATAAGTCATTTATACTTATTTCATTCTAGATTCCTTGCCAACTGCATAGGAATCATATGGACAATTACATATCATCATCCCTTTCTTTGTATTATTGGATAACATGTTCATGAACATTTTGTGATTTTATCATCTTTTCCACTTCCACATTATGGGAAAAGATCTTTACTATTCACACAAACTTTATCAAACAGGGATCATCTCCCTTATTCTCTTTCTCTTATCATGAGGATAATATTGTTTACTTCCTCATAGACACAGATTGATCTGAGATCATCTCATATTCCAATTTATTGCACTTAGGATGTGATACAAATATCCATACCATATTACAATTTCATTAAACTCACTATATTGTCTCAGAATGACTACTTGATCAGAATAATCAGAAAGATAACAATCTAAGCGATCCATACTTACCTTATCTTCAATAATTGAATACCTGGCCAAGGTATACAAGTAGTGAGATTAGGTAGTATGCACTTTGTTTACTATCATATTCCTTACTTTTCATATCATCAAAAACATAAGAATTAGCATCCCTGGATTTTCTCCAGGCATTACCTCTACACCTCATCCTCTTTCACATAGATAAGAGTAATTATAAAGCATTTAAAAGAATACTGAATATAATATAAATTCTAGTTCTCATCATTTCTTCCCTATGTTCCCATGGGGAAATCAATAGGGAAGTCAGTAATAGTAATCCTTCTTATGATTATCAGATAAAATCAAGAGAAGGCATATCAAAATGAAAAATCTCTATCTGATTGTTACCCCTCACGGTCATCTACCTCTTCAGGTTGACTCAACACATAGAGTCTAGTTGTTTCATGTTGTTGCTTTTGCCTTTTTACACTATTGGGTTGTAACTTTCGTAAGCCCTGTCGAGTCTACCTCAGTTGTTAGGTCATTTCCTCTCTTCTTTTTAAACAAAAGAGCTTAGTATGATCAGCATGTCCATGTCCATAACATGTTTTGTCCTTTACATGGTCTTATCAGTCTTATTACCGATGTGGACGCTAAGTCAGAAGTTCTTACAGGTGGAAAGTTAGGACCTTTGTTTTTACTTAGTGACTACTGCTCCAGTACACTAGGCATTTATTACACTGGTGGCACGAAAAGCCTTGGCTTTTTAGAACAATTAGGTAAATGTCTCTAGAATTGTAGTGACATTTCCTTAATTCTCAGCTTATTGCCCCTCCTTGGGCTTTGCCATCACAGATGTACTATTTGTCTATACTTATGGTAGAGTTTATTTTCTCACCATATGTTAACTCTTCCCATATTTTCCACTGTTCCACCATGACTATGTCATTCAGGAACCCTTTCAGAACCCAAAGTTTCTACGTTGAGGACTGGTAACCTCAGTTGTAATGCTAGTATCCAGTCCACTATATGCATCATAGTTGACCTAACCTTCCCAACAAGAGCATAAAAATAGGATTCTCTATCCTGATTGGGTCAAGATGGAAATTCTCAGTCACTCGTTCTTCTCTTGCCTGATCCCTTGCACCCTCTCTTGGTACAACAACATTGCTCTTAGCAACATGTTCCTCGTGTTCTCCAGTCATTTTTAAACTTCACCCTTTCTTCTGCATAAGCAGAAGTCACTATAGAGTATACTAGAGGACACTAGAACACACTCAATACCTTAGTCCTATGTCTCGGTAGACTTAGCGAACCTTAAGCTTTGATACCAAACTTGAAACGACCGCCACCAAACTGACATCCAAATCGATACTAATTATGTGGAATAATCATAAACAGCGAATTAACAAAAATCACTAAAAATTTAAAACCATTTTGCACAGAGATCCATTTCCAGGAAACTCTTAAGAAAATAGCCAAAGTGCTACCTACATCATGGTTCAGAATGTACATACCCTATACCATCTCATCTTGAGGATCACACATAACAGTTGCTTTGCCAAAACTATACATAAGCAACATAAAACCTCGAGGCATATAAGCCAAAATCTTAGATCATTCATAAAACCATCACATACTAAATCCAAGGACTTGAGATTACAGAGATGACACATAGGACTTCTATCTACAAGACACGTCAGACAGTATACTCAACCTGAGCTATTACTACTGTCCCTGTTGTTGTTGTTCCTCTGTAGTATGGTCTCTGCCTCCTCGTCCGCATCCACCTTAAAATGTTGGTGACCAACGGGGTGAGACCCATGTCCCAGTGAGAGATATAACTCTCTGCCAACAATTTTATTATCACAGATAAATAGTATACGACTGAGCAGAGGATTCTTTTACATTAATAAGAAGGATTTAATCATTGTTTAAGTAGAGTAGAGCAATATCATCTTCTGAAGCATTGCAGCTATATATGATAAAGCAGTAATTCATCTATTCATTTTATAAGGAATATGAAGAACATGTATAACATCTATCCATTTAAGATGTATAAAAGAAATGTAACATCAAATACTAATTTATGTATTCAATCCTTAAGCAAATACGCTACACGGCTGATTACATTTTACAATCACACTTATGCCCTGAGGAGGTGAGGTATACCGCTCATAGTCCAACCGACCACTGTGAAGTCAAAATCGGTACCATACAAGGTCAATGGAAGATCCATATACCATGGCCTCACTTGTCTCAGTTAGTGTGAGACCACAAGAAGAACATCTCGTGTCAACTGCTAAATAGCTTTCTAGCGTATACTAGCAACTTCGCTATAGAGCTACAAATGTAGCATGCACTCTCTTTGGGATCGAGAGATTTTAGTTATCTACACATAGATCCCAACATTCATAATGAAGGATCGAGAGATTTCAGTTATCTACACATCGATCCCAACATTTATAATGAAGGATTGAGATATTTCAATTATCTACACATCAATCCCTCATTAGGGCATAATGATATTCATGCCCATCGCCCCCACATATTCAAAAATATGCTCTCTAGGAGATCCTGTGGGAAAACCCATTTCACCATTCAACAACTACTAATGCTGATGGATCTATGGTTAGGGCACTACATGATGAAATTCCACTTGATTAATTAGGTGCATTACAATATCTTTTAGCATCAAACAAGTTTCAAACATGAATTATAACAGATGCTACAAAGAAAAGTGTAATACATTTAACAAGTTCTTTTCAAATCTTTAGAACACATTGAATGCAAAACACTTGGGATCTCAGTCCCTTATCACATTACTGGGAACTCTCATCTATTAATATTACCATCATCATGATTACTAGATCTGGATATTCAAACCCTTAGTTCATTATTGAACATTATTACCACTTATCAGGTAATTAATACCTCTAGGTCCTAGAACAAGGTATACATGATACTTGTTGCACAAGCATCTCACATGGCTCTCAAGGCCCATTTAAACATCTTGTCACCTCTCACTAGGCAACAACTATTCACATGGCTCACAAGTCCATTTAAACATCTTGTCACCTCTCACTAGATAACAACTATTCACATGGCTCACAAGGCCATTTAAACATCTTGTCACCTCTAACTAGGAAACAACTATTCACATGGCTCACAAGGCCATTTAAACATCTTGTCACCTCTCACTAGGCAACAACTATCTTTTGGGTCATCAGACCACATAAACATTCTACTTGTTATACAAGTATTTAACATGTCTCACAAGGCTTAAGCAATAAGAGAATTACAACCTTCCCATTATTAGGTTTAGGGTTTCTCTTTATAGCCGAATAGGGTTTTAAGTTCATATTATCAATCCAAACCCTAATTCATTGCTCTGCACATCTAGGAGCATACATTGTTATCATAAGTATTTAATCATATTTATTCTCATCATTTATCATTAAATGATTATCAACACAAAGTATGAGTTTCTCTCTCATCCTCACTAGCATATTGATTACATCATGCTTTATCAACTTCGCTTAACCCTTTCTCAAGGCATGTTAGCCTACACTTATCAAAGTGCATTAAACTCATTATATCATAATATAACAACATGACACACTTCATGTGTTACTCATCCAAGTATAATGGATTTGAGGTGCACCAAAAAGTATCATCCTTGAGGTGCTAGATGTGATGTTTATCATGCCTTGGTATATCACTTCCCTCATCACTTTTTAACTTACTTAAGGTTATCAACTTATATTATATTAGGGTATTTCCCATCCTAATACTTTATGCACTAACTCATCACATTTATCCTGTAGTATATTGGACATAAGTCACACACTTGAATTATCCAACTATCATCAAGTGATATGGACTCATCTCGGGTTAAGGCATTATTGATATAGGGTTGACCATTATCAACCACTATAGGTGTTTCACCTATCAAGGTATTAGCCACACCATTACTTGGTGTTACACTCATCACTCCTAAGAGTATTTTACCCTCACCTTTACAAGGTGTGTCAGGTTGAATCATGTATGTCAAGTTGAACACATGTATTGGGTTAGGTGTATATTAAGCTAGACATCATCATATCCCTCATACCCTTACCCATTAAGGTATCAACCTTACCAATCATATGGTGTATTACCTTCATCATACATGGGTGTAACATCCTCACCTAACTTGAAGATATTTGCCAAACCATACTTTAGTGTATTGGCCATTACATGTTCTAGGGTATTAACCACCTTACCACTTTTGTCATCTAGTATATTGGGTTACCCACCATATTGTTTTAGAGATGTGTGCTCAACACCATATCATCCAAGAGGTGTATGCCCAACCCAATATCGGTTTAGAGGTGTATTCTTGCTACCCATATCACTTTAGAGGTGTATGTGTACTTACCATATCGGGCAAAAGGTGTATGCTTTGCCATATCACTTTAGAGGTGTATGTGTGCTTACCATATCGGGCAAGAGATGTATGCTTGCTTGCCATATCACTTTAGAGGTGTATGTGTGCTTCACACCATATCGGGCAAAGAGGTGTGTGTGTGTGCTTCACCCCATATAATGCAAAGAGTGTGTGTGTGCTTCACACCATATCGGGCAAAGAGGTGTGTGTGTTCTTCACACCATATCGGGCAAAGAGGTGTGTGTGCTTCACACCATATCGGTTAAAAAGGTGTGTGTTTCAACACGATATCACTTTACCCTTGATGATGTCATCACCTCAACCTCTAGACTCTTGTTCTTACTAATATAAGTCATGGAAAACACTCCCATGAAGTTTTTATAACTCAAAGGATCATCAATTATTCAAGAGAAATTGAAATTGCAAGTAGATCAACAAGTATGGCAGAATTGAAAGTGGATAATAATATAATTGGGTTCAAGTTATATAGCCCGCCTCAAGAACAACTTCAAAGCTCTAAGATCCAAAGCTTCACGTTCCTAAGGTTGAATATGAACTTTGCAACTCCTTTATATGCAAAGAATCACCATGGATACGCATTTGGTGTAGAAGAAAAGAAAGGAAAAACATAACCCTAGATTCATGCTGCAATCCAAGGTTGAAGATGATCATGGCCTCACCTTAGGTTTAAATACTGAGTTCCTTATTTCTCCTTAGCACCTTGCACGATACCTCACTACTCATGCATGATATTCCCTCACTTTTGGCCGATATCCCCTTCACTTGTGGCCAAAAACACTCCACTATGACCAATATCACCTTGCTAGGCCGATGTCACCTTGCTAGGCTGATATCAACTTGCTATGGCCAATACCCAAGGCCTATGCATGATACCACTTCACCTATGCATGACACAAGGATCCTATGCACGATATCTAAGAGCATGGAGGTGGTAGGATTCGAAAAATTTCACTAAGGGGTGAAAGGAAAGGGTATATATACTTGAGGTTCATGGGAGAGAGTGTAAGAGGTGTCATCACCTTACTACTAGTAGGTGCAACATGGCCATGCATGGATTGACACATGTACTTGCATGCATTCCATATTTATCTTTCCATGAAAAATAAAAACTTGAGGATAATTGAAGGGATAAGGGTCAGCCCCCTTTGGTTATCTTCTAGGACAAGCCACTTCCACTCACATTATTATATTCATAATTCAATGCAACCTTTCCCAAGGAAAGTTGCAAGCTGATATCCATTGCTTTATTGAGGTTCTTAGATCGTTTTTGCAAAGGCAAAGAGTTAAAAACACTATATGGGGGTCTCCTCTTTGGATCCTTGGCCGATAGGGACTCCCATTTAACACTACAACCCGATACACTCAATACAAGCTCAAATTAGGGTTTCCATTCAACCCCTTTCTTGGTCTTTTCATCACCAAGAATACTACCACTCATAAATGATTCAAACATGGTGTCTCATTATTTCTATCTCATCTAAATGATACATAGATATAGTAGGAACACTCTATAGGTGGTAATTTTCATATCATCCCTACATTTTGGGTAATTTACAATTTGTACCAAAATTGGTGCACAAGGCACTAGCATTATTCAAACAAGTTCAAACTTGGTATTTAGGCTTTCCACAAGACACCACTTAGCATCATTCTCTCTCTTATGATGCTAAAACACTTAGAACGCATTCAACATGTGACATATTGCAATGTAACCCCTTATCTTGGGTAAATTGCACTTTGGTCCAAAACAAAGGAACATTGCTCAAACAACATTCAATCAGGACCAAACATGGAATATAAGTGTCTCACATGATAAAAAAAACTCCTTAGAGGATTATATTAAATTTCTAAGCAACTTACTTAGCAAAAAAAAATAGGTTTACCTCATAACCAAGGTCAGGGTCATTACACTATGAGTATCACATAAAGAAAGATCATGTGAAGAAAATGTCAGATCTTATTTGCAAGTTATGGATTGAATATATGTTGTTATGTACTTGCACACTTTTGCATGTACCCCATATACACAGTATATTTTGGTACATTGATATGTGCTTTTGCTTCACAGCATTTAGGTACATGCTAGATAACATGATATCATGATATGATGGATAGATGAAATTACATGCATACATTAAAGTTAATTTTTAAGGAGTATTAGATAGATACTTCTTCTCATATAGTTCTCATATGTACAATCCCTATGTAAGAAATTCATATAACCCTTTCAAGGATCATTTTGTAAACATTATTTGATTTAATGGAAGTTATTTGCTATTATTTTTTGTTTGGTTAAATCTGGATCTTGGGAACTTTTAGGTAATGACCCTCAACTTTTTGGGTCTATCCTTAATTGGGGGATGCTAAAAAGTGAGGTCGATAAATTTGGTATCAGAGCCCCATATTATTCAAATAATATTTAATAATTTATAATTTCAACTGACTTGTAGAAATATGAGGGAATTATTAGGGTATTCTCTAAAGGCAATGGTGTCCAGAAGGGACCACAACCTAAGGGCTGGCAAAACTTTCCTCTGGCACTACTAGTTGACTTATGAAGACTCCTACACCCGTGCATCCTGCCTAGCCAAAGTCGAAGGATTTTTTCCAAAGTAAATTACATTTAGGTTTTCTTCTCATCTTGATTCATCCACTTCTCATCCTTTTGCTTAATAAACCCTAAAGGAATTCCCCTCCTCATATCAAGTTAGGGTTTTGGGGAAAAAGTAGGGTTAAGACATCCTCTGCCAATTAATATACATGTAATGTGGAAATAATAATGTACATATAATGTGGGAATAATCGTGTACATGTAATGTGGAAATAGTGACAAGAAAAAAAAATGGTATACGGGTTTTTCCTTGTGAGTGTAACCCTAGGTGGAACTAGGGTTGGTTTTGGAAAACCCTAGTGGGTCAAGGGACATAGAAAACCTAAGAGGTAGGGTGTAGTGTAACCCTAACTGAAAACCCTAATTTTGTGAATTGGGAAGTAGTGTGGATGAGCTATAATATCCTACACATACGAACCCTAAGTAGGGTAAGAGAAAAGAGGAAATATAAATAGGTTTGGGTAACCCAGTCTCCAATGCATGAATGTGGAGAAATTTATGCATGATGCATGTAAAACATTTTGAACATACATGAGAGACATAAGTAACTAATGGTTATACATAAAAAAAGAAGAGAAAATATAATAATAACTTTCTCATCACCCTAATGGTATCACTGGATGAATGAAGAAATAAAAAATATTTCCAGAAAGTGTATATGTTATTGAACTACCCTAAGTGAGTGGTTATGTTAATGACAATATCCCCAGAGAGTGGGTATGCTACACCCAGCGAGTGGGTAAACAAATGAGGCTACCCCCACTGAGTGGGTATGCTATTGAAACTACCTCTAGAGAGTGGATATGTTATTGAAAATACCCCCAGTGAGTGGGTATGTTATTGAAATAAACCTCCAAAGAGTGGGTATGCCATGAGGATTACACCCAGTGAGTGGGTATGCTACCCCCAGTTAGTGGGGATGATTAGAGAGAGTACCCCAATAAGTGGGTACATCACTTAAATACTCTCAGTGAGTGAGTATGATATTAAAAATACCCCTAGTGAGTGAGTATGCCACATATATTGGGCAAATATAGGTTGAGAAGTTATGATATAAAGTATATGTTCAACATATTAATGTTACACAAATATGGAAATTGGATTTTAGGGTTGGTGTCCCGGCCTGGGGTGGGAAAAAGGAACTATGGGGAAGGAAAAACCCTAAACCTGTGAGGTTGGGTTGTAGTTAAAGAGTCTAACCTCCTCCTGAGAGTCACGAAGACACCCTAGGTTAGGACCTTCTCTAGAAGGGTGAGTTGACCAATTAAGTTAAAGTGTGAAGGATTAAGTATACAAATATGAAAACACATACATTCTTTGAACTCAAGTATGACATCTCTGAGGGACACAAGTGGTTAAGCCCTAGATTGGGAAGACTAGTATGGCACAAAGACCCATATAGGGAAGGTGGCCTAAGTTCATAATGTGGATGACCAAGCATCAGATAGGGAAGATCACAGAGAGGTCAAGCCCCAAGAAGGGAAGATCGACATCTCACCAAGCTCCAGATAGGGAAGGTGGGCCGAGCCCAATGTTGGGACATAAAATGGATAATGTGTAACCAAGAGAGAGATGTAGAATATTTGGGTTAAAGAATTACATAAGAGAATAATGTTCTTAAAAATAGTTGAAGTTGTGATATCTCAATAAACCATTAAGGTAGGGTAGATACCTAAGTTAATTCTAAGGTCAAGTAGGGAGTATTAAGGGTACATAAGACCGATGAGATTAGGAGATGATTGTGCCTTAGATGCATAAGACCTTAGGGTTGGGACATAACAACTATGTTTGTTGAAGCCCATGAATCAGGAGATTGGCCACCTTCATGAGTTCATGAGACCCAAGGGTTGAATGTGAGAGGCACTCCCTAGATGAAAAAGGATGAGATCACTCCAAAAGTACCTATACCCCTAGAGACCTTGAGGATATGACTTAGGCTTATGAGACATGAGGTATAAATATAAAAGATACATAAGACATGTAATAATGAAATCTTAAGAGGAGTCGTGCACGAACTCAAGAGTGAAAAAGGAATATTACTTCATTGAATATAAGAAAGTTGTGGAAGTACAAAGTAGGTATATTTTGGAGTCACGTTGAGAACAATTCAACCTAAAATATTAAATTTAAGGGTATTGTGTGTACACCATCTTTGATCTTGGAATGGGATGAACTTTGTATTTAGGCTACAGCTAAGTGCTTATTTCATCTCATTATGAGGGAGAGAGATTAGAGAGACATATGTTATGCTTAAAATTGGTTTGGCTGTGAAGCAGCTCTCTCATCCAAGCATTCTACCTGCATGGTTAGTGTCTACATGCTAGATGAAATAAATGAGGAATTGGAGGAAGAGTTATGGATTTTCTCACACATGGTGAAATATTGACGTCCTAGCTCCTCACCTAGATATTGTGGATGTTTCCTCTCCCATGGTAGTATAGGTGCTATTTTGGTCACCGCATACAATGTCTATTGTGTAGGTTACTCATCATCCTAGGGTGGAGCAGTTTGTTCTACATCCACTGTTAGAGTGGCATCCGTGTTGCTTGGTGTGGTTGTTTCTGGTTGGTCTGGTACCACTATATCAACCCACTCAATTTCTCATGCTTCCTCCTCCACACTCCTATGAGGTTACTTGGGTGGGTTTCCTTGATCCTAAACCATGGTTTCTAGTTGCTCTTTATTGATAGGAGGTTTGGTAGTGAAAGTTTGAAATTCTTCTACTCCAGTTGGGGTCGTATCGACATCCTGATCAGTTTCTTGGATTGTTATCTCTACTTGGACTTCTTGTATCAGCGGTTTCCCTTTGCTTTGTTCTCCTATTTCTATTTCTGCTACTGGAGTGACAACTGGGGTCATTATGGATTATGGTTTCTTCATGGTCTCTTTGCAAACCTTGAAAGTTAGCTTTCTCTTAGGTGTTGGTTCTGCAACCCTCTCTGGTTCTTGTTCCCTTAAACTGATGGTAGTTGTTGAATTCACACCTTGACGTGCAATTGCATTAGATGTCATTTTATCAATTTCATCTCTAGAGAAAATGAGCGTGTGATAGTCATATTTTCCCATCTCTGGGAGGGAGAGTAGGTCGTATGTTTTGGCAAAATTGTAGAAATACTTCTCTCCCTTCACTATGATTACTCCTACCGTAAGGAAGTATTTGAGGTCAATAAGGTTGATTCCTTTGCTCTCCTTAAATTTCATTACTACGCAGGGGTGTCATAGATAAAATCCTATCAATGTTATAAGCCCCCATAAAAAAATCTTTTAGGCCATCGGAGGCAGTGAGGCAGTGGTTGTGGATAGCCTATCAATTAACAGCCATTTGATGTTTACACGTTCTTTTCTAGCATACATTAGATGAGGAATTGATCTCCCCTAGTCATGTTACATGTGTTAGTTCTATCAAAGATGACATCGGTGATAATATTTTGCATCTTCCTAATGAAGTTGGAGGGTACTTGGGGGCATCCTTTGAAGGACCTATCTTATGCTTTGACACCCCAGATAACTTCTCTCACATCTTCTTGTTGCTGAATTTGCTCATGTCTCTGTCATATCCTGCTTTCATGGAGGCAGAGACCTACTCTTCTATTTTGAAAAATATATTGTTCAATGTTTGCTCAGTTAGGATGAAATATTTTCCAAACATACATACGGAAAACTTGGAGGATTCTCTATCAATTTACTTATCACTTTCTTTCATAGGTAGATACTTTAACAAAGACATGAATTCATCTCTAAGCTTTGTATAGGATTGATGGTTAAATATGCAAGAATAGATTACCTCCTCTTAGAAATTCTTCAACTCATTTTTAGATCCCCAGCCAGTCCAAAGCCTTAGGCAAGCATATCTGGTTACCCGATAAGTCTCTCTTGAGGAACAGATCATACTTTGTTTGATTTTCTTTGTCTCTAGGCTTATATACGTCTTCTGATTTCTGGTCTAGGGGTGAGTCATTGGTATTTGTAGGTGACGTTGGTGTCTCACTATTTGTGGTTGTGTTCATAACTAGAAGCAAATTTGGTTCTCTTTCCTTTCTCTCTGAGCTAGTCTTCTTCTTTTCCCTAGTTTTTATCAGTGTTGGGCACTTAATAGGTGTCTTTGTTGCCTTCCTTTTCATCTTCTACCTACCCTCCTCCTCTGATGGCATGTTCCAAGGAGACAATTTTTGACACTTGCTCTTCTTCCTCAAGAACAATAGGTTCATGTTCCAACAGGCAGATTAACTATTCTTTCCTTAGTCGTAGTTTAAGTCGATCAGTAGAACTTATCTCTTTATTTGAATTGATAATGCTTGTGATTTTTGCAATTTCCCTTTCAATCCCTTCTAGTGATGTGGCTTTTAGGTTTAGAGAGTTTGAGCTAGCTGAAGACATCATATTTACTAGATGGAGAGATAAGATATTAGTAGTAAGAGATTGGTTGCACCAAACCGATTGAACAAGGTGTCTATTTGAGTCCAGTGGTTGGCACTGAACTGGATAGGAAAACTTGGTCAATGAGATTTTTGTTGGGATTACATCATTGGTCGACCAGAATACTGAGAGGGTGAGGTTGATAAAAAAATTGTAAGGCATGTGATCGATGAGAAAGTGAGGGAACAAAATTAGCAAGAGAAATAGTTTAGAGAAAGGAAGAAGGGTCGACGAAAGTAAGTTTTGTCAATTGGAATTTATAGAAGGTATACACATGAAGCAAGGATGCTTGACAAGATTTTTTAGCATCATTCTCTCTTTGGTGCATCCTTGAGGGTTTCTTTTGAAGCATTGCTATCCCTTTGTTCTGATGAGAAGTCAGGCAACTTCAATCGCCTACTCCGACATCTTACGAGAAAGATGAAGGACGGTGGTGATCAATAGTGAACTCAGGGCACTAACAAGGTCGAAGAGTCAATGGAGGTGGTCGATGGTAAGAGGAAAGCCATCGATGGTAGACTAGATCGATGTATGAGGATCTTCTTTCTCTAGAATGAAGGTCGTGACTTGCAACTCTAGGTTTTCACAAAGATGAGAATAAATATGTTGGTTCATCCACTAGTTGGTAGGGTTTTTTGTACCTCAATGTCTTAGTGGTCACTTGGGCCAGAGAGTTCGACAGTTGATGGGAATACTAGGTGTGAAAACCCCATCAAAAATCATGTTATTTGGTGGTCAATAGTCTTTTGGGGTAGGAAGCCCAATGAGAATTCCTTCTCTTGGCAGTCAATGGGATTCCTAAATAGGAGGTGTTCTCCTCATTATCCTGATGAGAGTTTTGAGTCTCGTTGTTTGACAAGATTTTCAAAATCTATCAGTTACCGAGTACTCTGTTGGTTGTCATATCTCCCAATGGTCATGAAAAGGTTGTAGATTGTCCTAATCTTGATCAGAATAAAAGTGGGTCTGTGAAGTCCACTTCACTTCTAAAGAATGTGTTATCAAGATTCATAAGTTCCACAAAAATGATTTTTAACAAAATTTGTATGAATATCAACAAAATTTCATCCAATTTCTATGCATTCCTACTTTCAAAAAGGATTTTTTTCAAAAAAATAATTATAAAAATTAGAATGATGTAATATGAAACAAGTAGGTATGGATGGGAAATAGAACGATACTAACCTACACTTTACCTCAAACATATAAATTTTCTCATCCTGAGAAAATACTATACCTGAGATGGAGGGGAAAAACATGTTGGTTGGGCCACTAAGTGTGGTTGCATTCCTATCAACATTGTTTCCTCCATCTGAAATCTAAAAATAGGGTGGAAGAATCAAAACTAAGGATTGCATCTTGCGATGCACTTTCTAATGGAAGGAAAAATTATTGAATCTGAGATTTAGAATAGAATTTAAAATAAGAATCGGTTTGCCTCCCGACAAATGCATGTGTTTTATGTTGCTAGCTCGACAGATTGATTTCGATCTTTCATTTAAGGTGCAGGCTTGGAGATAATAAGAGGCATTTCCACACTCATGTCTTCCACTCTAAAGTACCTTTTCAAACTTTGACCATTTCCCACAAATTCTCCAAACTACACGCTCCAAAAAGTGAACGCACCATGTGGGTAGATGAATCTAACAATGTATGGACCAAACTAGTTGGACCAGAGTTTAGTTCGAAATAGTCATAGTATTAAGTTAAAAAATAAAACTTAATCTCCAACATGTATGTCTTTCTTTTCAGATGACCTTCGTCCATAATTTTGTTCGCTCTTTACAAATCAATGCATTCTCATACACAGTCATCATGAGTTCGTCAGGTTCCTACAGTTGTACTAGTCTATTCTGACCAACTTTCCTCATATCAAAATTTAGTTTCTTAATTTCCCACCAAGCTTGATGTTCCAACTCGATAGGAAGGTGGCATGACTTTCCATAAATCAACCTAAAGGGTGGGTGTGGTTCCTAGAGGGGTCTTGAAGGTTGTCCTATAGGCCCACAGAGCATCATTGATTTTGCTTGACCTATCTTTTAGGTTGCGGCCAATAGTCTTCTCTAGTATGTCTTTGAGTGGGTAGTTTAATACTTCTACCTACCCACTTGTTTGTGGGTGGTAGGGAGAAGCTACTTTGTGATACATGCCATATTTCCTCAGAAGTGTTTCAAAGCTTCATTCCAAAAATGGGAACCTCCATCATATATTACAATACGGGGGACTCCAAAATGGGGGAATATGATGTCCCTGAGTAGTTTGATAACATCCTTTGAATCACTTGTCATAATAGGTATAGCTTCTACCAATTTTGAGACATAATCAATCGTTACCAAGAAGTAGCAAAAACCATATGAAGAAGGGAATGGGCCCATACAGTCCACACCCCATACATCAAATATGTCATCTTCTTGTCAGATTCTTAGAGGTATTTCATCCCTCTTGGTGATATTATCAAACCTCTGACATTTGTCACAGGGAAAGACAAATTTGTAGGTGTCCTTGGATATTGTTGGCCAGAAAAATCCGCATTGTAAGACTTTTGGTGTGTTCTTCTTAGAGCTCATGTGGCATCTAATTGGGCCTGAGTGACACTTTTTAAGGATAAGAGGGGCTTCTTCTTCAGGGATGCAACATCTACAGAGACTGTCAACATATAATTTCAAAAGGTATGATTCATCCCAATGATATTTTCTGACATCATGTGTGAACTTCTTTCTTGCAATGCCATGTGAACTCTGGATGAATGACACCTACAACAAGGTATGACAAAATTAGCATACCACATAATGGTTGTTGAAGATTTCATGAGTCGATCATCTGATAGAGATTCATTTATAGGTATGACATCTATGTCATGATTGTAAATGCAACTTATATGGTTGGTAACTACATTTTCTGTACTTTTTCTGTACTTTTCTTTTTTCATATATCTAAATCAAACTCTTGTACAAAAAGAATCCATCTAATCATTCTAAATTTTTCATCCTTCTTTGGAAATAGATAACCAATTGTTGAATGATCTATATAAACTATAACTTTTGAGCCTATAAGATATGATCTAAATTTATCAAAATCATACACAATTTCTAGTAGATCTTTCTCAGTAGTTGTATAATTTCTTTGGGCTTAATCAAGGGTCTTTGATGGATAAAGATAATATGATGTTTCGTGTCTATGGGTAGACCTAAAATGACCCCCACTATATAATCTTCGGCGTCACACATGATTTCAAAAGTTTGAGACCAGTCTGGTGCTCAGATAATGGGAGTTGTAGTGAGGTCTTGCTTCATGTTATTGAATCTCTATGTACATTTGTCATCAAAGAAAATTAGCATCCTTGAGAAGTAGCTTTGTCATCGAATTAGCTGTCTTGAAAAAAACATTAATAAATCTTTGAAGAATCCCATATGACCTAAGAATAATTTGATTTCTCTTATAGTGATTGGGGGGCTAAGTTTTGCGATAACTTTGATAATAGTTTTGGTTAGTCATATGAAGATGGTTTCCATGCAACATTGGAGCGTAGCTGGTGTAATACAAAGATCAAAGGGCATTCTTCTAAAGGCATATGTCCCAAAAGGATAGGTGAAGGTTGTTTTCTCCTGGTTGTTTGGATGGATTGGTATTTGATATAACCAAGAATAGACATGAAGATAGAAAAATTACTCTTGATGAGCTTGGCGTTCCAGGATGTGGTCTAGTAAGACTAGGGAAGGTGGTCATTGCATGAATCTTTGTTTAACTTCATATAATCAATGTACATCTTCCACTGAGTGATGGTGCGATTGGGGATGAGTTTTTTGTTTTCATGTGCACCATTATGGTGCTTCCCTTCATTGGGATGACTTGTACTGGGTTCACCCATGGTGAGTCGGAAATAGGGTATATGATGTCAGAGGTGAGCAACTTCACCACCTCAACGAGGACCACCTCCTTCATATTTGATTTTAGTTTGCATTGATGTTATACGGATGGTTTGTGGTCCTCTACAATGGGGATCTTGTGCATGCATAATGTTTGACTCATTCCAGTGAGGTCACTCATCTTGTAGCCTATAGTTTTCCACCTTTCTCTTAGTTCAGTTAGCAATTTGTCTTCTTTCTCAGATGTCAAATTGAAGTTGATTATCACTAGGTAGACTTTGAGGTTATCCAAGAAAACATAGTTCAGCCCCTCTAGAATGGGTTTCATTTCAAGAGATTTAGGTGTTTCATCTAGATCCTTAGTAAGGTAGACTGCCTTAAGCACTTCGAATTCAGCTTTTGATAGGATGAAGTGTGCATTGTGGTACTCACTCATCAATAGATTCAGTGGAATCATGATTACTGAGAGAAGTCTCTAGCTGGTCTTTAGATTCAATCCCTCTTAAGTGAGAAGTGACATATTTTCTATGCAATCTAACAAGAAAACTTCTTCTTACATGCATGGCCTTTTCATGTTGTTAAAAACTCTAAATTCAAGCATTTCCTTCCCCAACCTGAAAAGTGAGGTTCCTGCCTCAACATCAATGAATGATGTTTCTATAACAAGGAAGGGTCAGCCAAAAGTAAGGGGATATATGAGGTCTTCTTTTATGTCCTTGGTAATGAAATCACATGGAACATAAGAATCCTTGCCAACCTAGATTGGGACATCTATGATAATTCCCACATGAATTGTCATTGAAGAATCGATGAGTTGTATTGTCATGTCAGTAGGGAGTAGTTCTATAAATTCTATCCTTATGCATAGGCTAAGGGGCATAATTGAGATGCTAGTTGTAAGATCCATTAATCCCTTCTTGCATGTGGAGTCTCCTGTGTGGTAAATTCTAAAGGAGCCTAGATCTTTCTATTTCTTTAGCATCTTGCTCTGAATTATATCAGATGGCGTTCTAGAAAGCTTGATTGTCTCATACTCCTCAATTGTGTACTTTCCTATGAGAAACATTTCCACAATATTTTGACCATATTGATATCTATGAAATAACATCTAGGAAGGGTATATCCAAATGAAGATTCTTCATTGCTTCCTTGAACTTCATAAAGCAAGTGTCAAGCCTACTTTAGGAAATCTTGGAATGGGGGGAGAGGTTTCTAGACTGGGACCTCTGATTCGACTACACTTTTCTCTATAATGATAGGTTCTTATGAACTTGCTTTTTTTGTATTATTGGTGATCATAATGTTTTGCACTTCTACATTCTACATTACCTCTTGTGCCACTGGTTTAGATGCTTCTGAGTTTTAAACAAATATAAAGTCATATTCATCCATGTCAGTCAAAGGGATCTTAGCAGATGCATCACCAAAGACTCTTCCTCACTTGCATTGCAATAGCCTTCAATGGTTATTAATATTTCGGATTATCTTATGGTTGACCCGCAAACACCTACATGTGGGAAAAGACGTGTTGGGAGTTGAGCCAATTGTGATTTAATGGCTTCCTGATGATCTTGTTGATTTGCAATAATTGTATGTTTTGAATCCAACATCTTCTTAATGGTTGATAGTTTGTCATCATGTGAAGGGGTGTTGGTTAGTTGTCCTTGTTGTTGTTGTTTTTGTGGGACTTGGCTGGGATTCTAATATTGATTATAGTTCATGTTTTGGAAGCTAGATCTATAATGTCCTTGGTTTCTCAACTTTTATTGCTAGTTGTTCTAGAATATTGGAGGGCCTCATTGTTGGTTTTTATCTTTTACGAGTTACTGAGAGTTATATACCCCATAAGGGTTACCGTGCTAAAACTAGGATGGATGCTAGTATTATTGGGATTGTAGTACCTTTGACCAGGAATAGTGTTAATAGAATTCAGATCTTCTATTTGATTGTCATCTCCTTGAACTGCAGCATTGATCATCACAACATCAAAAAGAATATTGCACCCCATGGTGGAATGGTCAGTACCCTTGCATGCTTCATAGGATGTTGTCACTGCCTTGACATGTTGTGGTTGAATTTTTTATTGTAGTGGTGAATTCGAATTTCTTCCCTCATAAGTTATATTGAAAGATGACTCGAGACTATCTTGCTTGAGTGTCGGTAGATTTATAGATTATGTGGTAGACTTTAATTGAGTATTGCTTTCTTCCATAGCTACCTTCAACACTCCCTAGCCTATAGATCTTCCCCAGTAGTCTTGGTTTTTAGCTCCAAGGGTGACTGCCTTCCATGCACAACCATAACTTTGGTGCATGAGGTTTCCTCTAGAGGAGGAGTCTCAAAACTTTTATATCTCATCATCCACACTTATGTAGAAGAACTCAATGAGCTTATTCTCAGAAATACCATGGTTTCGACACTTTCGGGGAAGCTCATTATATCTTTCCAATGCTTCTTCTAGAGTCTCACTAGGAACTTGTGTGAACTAGGTAATTTTTCCTCTGATGGTATATGTAAGGGATGGAGGATACAATTTCTCAATGAATTTGTTCTCAAGTTGATCCCAAGTAGTGATGGGATCACATTTCATAGAGATGTACTAACTTATTGATCTATCTATAAGGGGATATTTAAAAAGGTGTAGTCTAATGGCATCATCAAAAACTCCATTTTTCTTGGTCATGGAATAGAAGTCAACAAACTTCAGTATGTGTTCTTAACAATCCTCTCCTTGATTTCCCATGAAGGGACTGTTTTGTAGGAGTGTGATCCAATGTGCCCTAATTTCAAAGTTAGGGGCATCAATAGGAGGTGGTTGTATTGGGTGATTGACATCAGAAACCTTAGGGATTTAGATTTATCTAAGATCCTTCTTTCGGTTCGCCTCCTCTACAGTAGCTCAGGCAACATGGATTTCCTCTTGAATAGCAACACGGACTTCTTGAACAAGTCTCTCTCTGTGCAGCAATGGTCAGATTTACCCTTCGGTTGAGTTCCTCTTCGACCATTCTAGATATATTCTCTTTTATCTGGTTATGAAAGCTTCATTTTATTTCAAGATTAAAGCTTGATACAAGTCTGGTGCTATTAGAGTGGTGCAAGCACTAGTTTGGGGTAACTAATATGGAAAGATCTTTCACAAGTTAGTTGGAAAGAGAGTACATGCAATGATATCAATGGTTAAAGTAAATCCTAGATATATCCTTGATATAACGATCTAAAAAGAGCAAAAGCAAGATCCACCCATTAGGTGTCAGAAATTGCATAGATATCTCCTTGAGTTCGGTGTATCGTTACTCATGAGTGATGTACCTACTGCTCCGGAGATGAAGTTCTTGGTTGGGCATCAACCACGTTAAATGATATTCAAATCCTATGTATATAAATTCTCACAACAAATGAACATAATAGATCATGTAGAGTAGGTGATCAATCTATAAAACATGCATAAAATGTTAACATCAGATTGGAAGAGTTATATACAAGACATCGAGCATGAAAGAAAAAACATGCAAGAATGGGTAAGGAGACTAGTACCCATAACCCAGTGAGATGGACTACTTGCTCTTCATAATGGAAATAGGGGAAACAAAGGAGAAGGAAGATTCATCCATGGCCATCATGGAGAAGATAGTCAAGTCTTGATGGAATAGTGGTCTTTTACTTGATGAAGGGGATGACTCAGTTGAGGGAAGAGGAGAACACCTAGAACGGGATTGGATGTCTCTATCTTCAATTCTTCCTTCTATCTTTAAGATGCTCTACTTCAGGAGAGGGAGTGATTGGATGAATGGTGATGAAGATGGAGATCCAACCACATCTGTGAATGGACGACATATTAGGGTGATGGAGATGAAGGTAACACCACAATGGCACTGCAAGGGGGTGGGTGAAGTGTTGGTCGACGATCTTCTTCCTTGGGTAGGCACAAAGTGGCAGCCTCCCAACATATATGAGTGGAAGCTATCCCCTTTATTAGAGGAGGGGGTCAGGTATTTATAGGCTCAGTGGTACAGAGAGTAGGTGCTCCATCAACTGTTGAGTTGGGGCTTTATTATGACATGCCTTGTCGACTGATGAGGTGTAGAGAAGTCGATGGTCAGTGAGATTGTATTTTGGTTGAGATGGTAGAACCTTTTTTTGGTCAACAGTTAATCAAAACTCATTGGGTATGCATCTCATTGGGGAAACAAACTTTAATTGTAGTGGTTTTGCCGATTTACGATACATCAATGATTCATTGGGACTTGAGGCTTCGATGACCAATATTCTTCAATGTGATTTCATCAGTCAACGGGTTGTCTGGTTGACTCATCAACCTTCCCAATCATCGTGGTAACACCATGAACCCTTGGGCGATGATAAGGCTGAATGGGGTGATTTTCCTCATCGGGGTCATGGGCAGCTATCTCCTGCCAAATAGGGTAGTGAAGATAATTATGAAAGTTATTTATCAAATGCCAAAATAAGGAGGATTACAAGGATAAAGCATGAAAGGTCAATAAGATGAAGGTAAAATAGGCATTCAACATCCATAGAACTAGATTTTATCAGTGCAGATACTAGAATTAGGGAAAAGGTTGAAGGAGAGAGAGAGACAAAATCTTGTGTGGTTGTAGAGGGAGAAGGAAGTGAGGAAAAAACTAATTCATCCTCATGGAAGGTTACATCAGCAAACACATAGATACAACCACTTTTGGGATCAAGGAATTTATAACCTTTTTGAGAGAAGGGGTATCCTATAAAATCTATCTGTATGTAAGGGGGATAGCTTATAAGCATAAGGATCAAAGTTGTGAGAAAATTAAATGCATCCAAACACCTAAGATGGTAAAGAAAATGGTTTGTCATGTGGATACAAAATAGGAAATTTGTTTGATTGTGAAGAACTCAGGATGATTAGTAGTTTAGCAAAAAAAACAAGCAGCCAGAAAAGCATCAATCCACATGTTTTTAGGTAGGTTTTCATGAATGATAAGGAAGTGTGTGATGTCAAGAATATGACGTTTTTTCTAGTTGGCAATACTATTTGAGTAGGCACAAGAATGTTAGTGGATGATATTAATATCTTGAAGAAAAAAATGTATGTTGAGTGTGTTCAAGTGTGTTATCTGTGCGCAAAATTTTAATAGACATAGAAAATCGAACAATAATCATTTTATGGAAGGAAAAAATAAGAAGGAAACCTCATTTGTTATTTGAATAAGATAAACCCTTGTTATTTGGGAGAAATCATCCACAAATGTGAGAAAATATTATAATCCATTGTAACTTGTTGTTCAAAAGGGGCCACAACATCTATGTATCAATTTAAAATATTTCAAAGACTGTTTAACAACATGAGAAGGGATAGATACACAATGATGATTGACCATTTGACAGGAGTCACATAACATATACAAACAAATAGAAAGAGATTTATCTAAGATCTAACTTGTCATGAGAAGGGTGGCCCAAGCGAATATGTAACTAGATAGGTGAGGTTGCAATAAGAGCACTAGTACGAGGTAGAGGAGGGGATAAGAAGTATCAAAGGTCACCAGAGCACACCCCCTTGACAATTTTCATCAAGTTTCTCCATTCCAGTAGAACAAAACCAAACACTCATAAAGTTACAAATTGATGAAATCAACAACTTTAGCCATGGACATCATATTATATGGAAATTTAGGAACAAAATAAATAGTAGATAGTTTTAGTGTAGGGGGAAGTGGAATAGTGCCACACTAGGTGATATGTTTGGCTGACATCTTCTAGGATGACAATAGTGTGTGGGATATAAGAATTCGAGGATGTAAGAAGATGTAGCATACCTGTCATGTGTTGAAAAGCCTCAAAATTCACTATCTAGTTAGAATGACCAGAAATAATAGAGGACCTAGGGTTACCTCATTGAGTAGTGAGATGAGTTGATGGTGTCATAATAGAATGGTCACCAATGTTCAATTTAGGGAATGATATTGCCATTCTATTGTGAAGGGGTGAGTCATCATACTAGTGTGCAGTTTGCTAATTATTGTTATTACTCCTGATGTCATGCCTGTTGATACTAGTAAAGCAAATGAAGTGGAGTTTAAAGTCGTTAACAACAATAAGAAAGGTGAAGTTGTTAAGAAAATTTCCAACCACAAAGCTGCTCTAAATAATAAGTTTAAGGATCTCAGTGGTTCAAAGGATGTTGATTCTGGTCCCGGCCTAATACTGGATGACAGTGGTTCTAATGGTTGAGTTTTCTATAACCATTGCCTCCAGGAATGTTAGATGCTTGAATAACAAGGTTCTGAAGGTTTGTGAGGAGCTACATAGGTTATGTCCACACATTATAGTTCTTACTAAAATGAAATTTATAGTTAAAAAGTTCAAAAACTTGTAGATAAGTTCTTCTCTAGTTTTCCCATGTGTTGGGTAGGGTGATTATCCTATGGAGAGATGATTTTTGTTCTATTTCAAAGATCTTTGAATATGGTCAAATTGTGCATTCCAAGGTGGATGTTTTGGGTGATAGTCCTCGGTCCTTTGTCTTCAATAGAGTATATGGGCGCAATGATGATTATGATAGAATGGGCTTGTGGCATGATATTTTGTCTTTGTCTGGTAACGTTAGGGATCCATGGAATTGTTGGTGATTACAATGCAGTAAGAAAATATGTTGAACGGATAGGTAAAGACCCTCCTTCTAAAAAAAGTATATAGGATTTCAATGATTTTTTACTTGATAGTGGTATGCTTGAACTTAACTTGAATGATGCTTCTATACTTGGGATAATCACCAAAGTGATGGTGACTTCGTTATCTCCAAAATAGATAGAATGCTTCACAATTTTGATTTCTTGGCTAATTTTCCTAATTTTAATGTGATAACTCATGCTAATATTGTCAGTGATCATAAAATTGTCAATGTGTCTATTAGGAAATTTTTGTTGTTAAGGAACCTTTCTGCTTTATCAATGCATGGAATTCTAAATGTGGCTTCAAGGATTGTGTTTCTAAAGCTTGGGAGATGGAGGTGGAAGACCACTCTCTGTTTAAGCTTTATACTAAGCTAAGAAATGTAAAATATGGTCTGATTGCATGGAATAAGGAGATCAGGAATTTCTCTGATAATGTGAGAGTGCTTGAAGGTCTGGCTATCCAGTTTCGAAGATAGGTTGATGCTAATTTTCATGATAAAATTCTTAATTAGAATGTTGTTGACTGTCAGAAAGCTGCTAGAAAACACTAGATCTTGAGGAATCTCTATGGATAAAAAATATCATGTGCAATGGCTAAAAGAGGGTAACCAATGTTCTAGGTTCTTCTATTCTTCAATGAGGATGAGAAGACAAAGGTACCAAAGAAACGGTATTGATATTGATGGGCTTCTTTGTAATGATATGCAGGAGACTAGAAAGTACATTAAATCATAATATTGTGGTATCTTTAGTCATAATCATACTATTTATTTAGAAGGACTAGATAAGATGGTCTTTCCTAGACTTGATGAAGTACAAAGGTTCCTTTTGGACAAGATTGTTTCTCATAAAGAGGTTGAAGATTTCTTCCTTGGTCTCAATGTTAATAAGAGCATGGGTCCTGATGGATTTAATGGTTATTTCTTCAAAGAATGTTGGGTCATTATTAAGGGAGACGTCATTGCAGTTATCCTGGACTTTTTCAAGTAGGGAAGGTTATTGAAGGAAACAAATACTACTTTTATTTGCCTTATTCCAAGAGAAATGAGACAAGCCTTCTTAAGAACTGGTGGCATATTAATTTATGCAATGTCATTTATAAAGTGATATCGAAAATTCTTGCTAATCGCATGTAGCTTGTTCTTTCTTCTCTTGTTAGTCCAAATCAGTGTGCTTTCATTAAGAATAGGAGTATCAAGGATGCCATTCTTCTCTCAAATGAAATTATCCATGACTTTAATAAAAGAACTGGTCATCCTCGTATGTGCATTAAGGTTGACTCATCTAAAGCCTACAATTTTGTTAGTTGGGATGCTTTGTTCCTCATTCTTAAAAAGAAGAATTTCCCTGGTAGTTGGATTGCATGGATTAGAGAAATCTTTCACACAACTTCATACCAAATTCTAGTTAATGGTGAATCCTTTGAGAGATTCAAACCCAGCAATGGTATTAGGCAAGGAGATATACTAGCTCCTTACCTTTTTGTCCTGGTTATGGAGTGTTTTACTTAAAATATGAATCAAAAAGTAAAAGATGGGCATATTTCTCCATGAGAGCATCGCATAAGTTTGAAGTACCTCATCTTTATTCACAGATGATCTTATGCTTTTTGTTGAAGCCGATATGCACAATGCTACTAGCTTAGTATCTATTTTTCAAGATTTTAAGGCTCTGACTGGTTGTAGCCCTAATCATACTAAAAGTGAGGCATTTTATAGATGTGAGGCTGATAAATATGTGATCTCTACCATTTTGAATATTAATGAAGGGTGACTACCGCAGAGATACCTAGGTATACCTCTCTTTGTTGGAAAGTTAAAGAAAGATTTTGTGCTCCTTTAATAGATAGAATCAAGGCCAGGCTTTATGGTTGGAAGTCAAAAATGTTGTTTATGGCAGGTAGACTAGAACTTATCCATTCTACGATATCAGCTATGCAACTTTATTGGTCTGATGTGTTTCCTTTTTCCAATTCTGTTGCAAATGAGATCAAATTTCTCTATAGGGATTTTCTCTGGGGGCATACTAATTCAAAGAAAAATGTTCATTTTGTGAAGTGGGAGAAAGTTAGGCTACCCAAGGATGAGGGGGTATGGGTATTAGATCAATCAAGGAGATTGTTTTAACAAGTTCTATTATTAATCTCTAGAAAGTTGTCTCCAAGGACATCTTGTGGGTTAGATGGATTCATGAGAGATACTTATCTAAAGTTTCTATTTGGCAGTTGGCCCATTTGAATCACTTCTTTTGTTCACTAAATCAACTACTTCGGGTAAAGGATAATCTTTTTGGTCTTGTCAGTTTCAAAGTCAGGAATGAGTGTTCTTTAAGTTTGTGGAATGATCCTTGGTTTATCAGGAACCATTTCATTGGTGAGGTTATCAGTTCTTAGGTTATGCTAAGTCTGGCTTTACCTCATGATGCTAAAGTGAGTTTTATTATTACAAATGGATCTTGGAGTATCCCCTTGAATCAGAGGAATGGCCCTATTATTTCCTACCTTATGAAAGCTCCTAAACCTTTTAGAGGGGAGGATCTTATGCTTTGTGCAGGAGAGGATCGTGGTATCAATCTCAAGTTGATCTGGGATAACATTAGATTCAAGGAGTAGAAATTTCCCTTTTTCTCTTGGATCTAGAAACACAATAATCCTAGAAATTTTCAAATCCATGCGTGGAAGGTTGACTTAAACAAGTTGTCTATGTCAGACTATATAAGAACATTGGGGATATATGCTATTTCTGTATGTTTTCTTTGTATGGAAGATTATGAAGATACTACTCATGTTATGTTTCGATGTCCTTCTACTATTGCAGTATGGAGGAAGGCATTCTCTTTAGTTAGTCTTTCTTCAGTTCCTTCTTGTCTTGGGGATCTGATTGCTTGGGATAGCAACAGTGCTCACTTGCTTGTTCTAATTGTGTTACATGCTTTATGGAAGGAGAGGAATGCTCGCGTGCATAATGGTAGCTACAAGCCTGCAGAGAAGTTGAATGCTATTATCTAGTTTGATTCAATTTTTCTGAGTTAATTTTTGTCTCTTCTTTCTTGATTTGCCCTATTGGTGATGTTTCGTTTGTTGGTTGCAAAGTTAAAATCTTGTATAGATTACTTGTATAGAAATCAACAACAGTTTAGACAATGATTTTAAACCTTTTTAAAAAAATTATAAAAAGAAGGTTGAGAGCTTTTAGACCAAAAAATGTTTCAGTCAAGGTCTAAGATGCAAAATTACCACTTAAGTGATATATTATTAAACTAATTTTATTCTACAACATTCTGTTGGTATATATGCCCATAGAGCCATCTCGAGCGATTGCATGGAGTCATATATTAATTAATCAATTAATATGATTATTTGGTTAATTAGTTAATTCTATAATATTCTAATTAATCTACGAACGTTTTAATTAACGCAGTCTTTCTAATTTCTGATGGATTTAGGAAGTCCTACTTCCTTTCGTCTCCTATTTAAAGGGGCTTGACGACCGATATCTATATAAGATATTGAGAGAGGCTTTTCAATGTATGCTCACGTACATAAATTCTAGTTGTCATCATCCTCAGGAAAGAAAGGAGAGAACCTCTACGCTAGCACATCACCGCACATAGACTACTCCTTCCCACCGGCTTAGGAAGTGTGACGTGAAGTTCCAGTCCATCCGTGTAGATGAAGTAGAGACGCAAATGCTGAGACGCCTACGTTCAGAGGACGTCAACGGCCATCCATACGCGCTACAAGCAATGTACATCACTACACGAAAGGAGCACCGTTGGATCTTCCTGCGATGCACTTAGCGAATGGGAGAGAAGTTTCGTCCGTGTAGGCTAGCAACGTTACACACCATCGTGTAGGGGAACATCGCCAGACTTACTCTGTGATAAGGTATATCCCACGAACACTCTTTCTAAATACATTGTTGTCGATGAGATCATATTTTGGGTTGTGTAAAAATTTATTTTGTTGCTTCCTCCATGCATGTTTTCTCCACAAAACCTAACAGTGGTATCAGAGCAGCGTCAATCTATGGCGTATTTGGATTTGTTTCGATATGATCGAATCGCTGTATACTGTTTTCTATATTTCATATGATGTGAATTAAAATTGCTAATGTGCAAATTTAAACTTAATTCCACATACGTTGTAGGCTTCTATTTTTGATGTTTCAGACGGGGTCGACCGTGGAAAATATTGATTTTTCTAAGTTCACAAAAGTAACATTTCGTAGACCTTTTAGGGGCTCTACCCCTACGTAACCTACATAGTCTACGTGGGAGTCAAAAATTTATTTAATGGGGAATGTCCAGTATAAAAAGGACTGCAATTTTAATATGTATATATGTATATATAGATATGCCTATGATATCATACACATCGCCTTTAAAATTTGTTTTATGTGATGAATGCATGTACAATTATGGCCTAGAATCCCCTATTATGGATTTGGTTGTGAATCTTGTGGATATGTTTGTTTGTTAATGTTATGGATGTATAATGTTTGTATGTAGATCCTTTGTATAAAGTATTCAGATTGCATGTCGAGTCTCATCTCTTATTTCAAAGTGTAATTAATTCTTTCTCTTTATATTTGTGCCCATATGATGTAATAGAGATAGGATTAGTTTTAGTCTTTGTAAACTTGATGTAAGGAGGCCACTTGTAGATCCAACTCCAAGGAGCGTCCATGGAGAAGCACCATGAAGATCTAATTCCAAGAAGCAACCTGAAGATTAAACTCCAAGGAGCATCCATGGAGAAGCAACATGAAGATCTAATTCCAAGAAGCAACTTGAAGTTCCAACCTCGTGGAGCATCCATGAAGTTGTTCATTGTAATGCTGGTCCTCACAGGTTGATTCACAGGTGTTGTTGCATGAGATGCATAAAACCTTAGGTGGACCGTAATCCTTTGTTGCTCCAAAGGATTACAATAGTATGGTCATAATTGATGTATTTGTGTTTGTGATTGCATGTCTATCATCTGTGGTTGTGGATATAGTAGTATATGATACGTACTATAAGCATGTGGTGTTTAGATATGTATATGTATTAATAAAACCCCTCAATTAATAATATTAAGTTTTTGTTGCCTTCCATAAAGCAACACACATGAAAATCTTGATCAACTATGTGTGGGCACGCCTCCACGTGGTACATTGTCTATCTCATGGAAGTGTGATGGTGGGTGTGTGGGTCTGCCTCCGTAGGGTGCACACTCATCATGTTGGCTTATGGGTTGGACTTAACTAGGGAACCTTGATAGGATCAAGTACCTAGAGGCACACAAATGCATCATGGCAAGGAGTTGTGCATGATCATCTATCCAAGAGTTGCATATGATGCAATTGGTAAAAGTTGCCTACCTTAGTATTTGGTCTTTGACGCCAGCATTGTATTTGGTCTTTGACGCCAGCGTTAGCTGGGCATTGATCCAATTATTTTAGATCTTGGCTCACTAGAAGGTTGTACACTACAATCTTCTGAGTTGATAGTGAGGGCTATCAATTTGAATAAAATAGTGGGAGCATAATTAATTAAAGGAGTAATTAATCTCGTTTATCAAATCTTTACAAGTCAAAATGTTTTGGACTAAATGCGAACTTTTTCTTTTGTAGCAATCAAATGGAAAACAACACTCACACTTTCTCATTGTGATCGGTCCTTGAGAAGGACAAACTTATCGGAACCAACTTTCAAAACTGGTTTAGGACGCTGAGAATTGTTCTCACACATGAGTGTAATCTCTATGTCCTTGAAACACCAGAGCCATCAGAACTCGCCTCAAATGTGCCCAAGGCTGAAAAGGATGCTTACAAGAAGCACCTTGATGATGCCATGGATGTCAAGTGCCTGATGTTGTGCTTAATGAACTATGAGTTGCAAGAGCAGCATGAGAATGTGAATGTCATGGAGATGGTAACACATCTCAAGAACATGTATCAGCATCAAGCAAGTTAGGAGAGATATGATGTCTCTAAGGCTTTGTTCAGAAGCAAGATGAAAAAGGGAGACTCAGTTGGCACCCATATACTCACTTTGATTGGGTATGTGAAAGCCTATCCAAGTTGGGATTTCCCTTAGGTCAAGATTTGGCCACTGACGTGATTCTACAATCATTGCCTGAATCATATAGTCATTTTGTCATGAACTACAACATGAACAATCTTGACAAATCGTTGTCAAAATTGTTGGGCATGTTGAGGACAGCTGAAGCACAAATGAAGAAAGACAAACCCAAGTTTGTGATGATGATCAGTAGGACAAAGGGAAATTCAAAAGGCAAAGGCAAGGCTAAGAAAGGTTCTAAAGTTGGGCAGAAGCCAAAGTCATCCGTGCTCAAAGCTAAAGGTGGGATCTCCAAAGAAGGCAGCTATCACCATTGTCATCGGGTTGGACATTGGAAAAGAAATTGTCCTCTCTACTTGGAGAAATTGAGGAACAAGAAGCAGGTGATAGAGATCTCCACTTCAGGTATATATGTTATTGAGATAAACTTGAATACTTCTTCATCATGGGTACTGGATACCATATGTGGATCTCACATATGTTCAAATATGCAGGATCTGATAAGAAGTAAGCCTTTACGAAAGGGCCAAGTTGAGTTGTGGGTTGCTAATGGAGCAAGAGTTGTTTCCACCACAGTTGGAGTTATTAGTTTATATTTTTCTACAAGCCTTGTAATAGAATTAGAGAATTGATATTATGTACCTGCCATTAATAGAAATATTATTTTTGTATCTTGAATGGACAAGAGTGGATTTGAATTTCACATTAAGAATGGATTGATTTCTATTTCTAAAGATGTGATCTTTTATGGCAATGACCCTATGTCTTATGGTATCTACTTGTTAGAACTTAAGACTAGAATATACAACGTAAATACTAAAAGGCTAAAACTTGACAACTCAAAAAAAACATACTTATGGCATTGTCATCTTGGGAACATAAACGAGAAGCGCATATCTAGACTCCATAAGGATGGTTATCTAGACTCTTTTGATTTTGAATCATTAGAGACATTTGAGGCATGTTTATTAGGGAAGATGACCAAGACTCCTTTCACTGGACACAGTGAGAGAGCCCGTGATCTACTAGGGCTCATACATATTGATGTATGTGGACCTTTTAGATCAAATGCTAGAGGAGGCTATCAATACTTCATTACCTTCATTGATGACATCAGTAGGTATGGCTATGTATATCTTATGAAACACAAGTCAAAAACTCTTGAAATGTTTAAGACTTTCATGAATGAAGTAGAGAAGCAACTTGGTAAGAGTATTAAAGCACTTCATTCATATCTAGGTGGCAAATACTTAAGCCAAGAGTTTGAGGACCTTCTGAGAGACTATGGTATTTTATCACAATGGACTCCACCTGGTACACCACAGCATAATGGTGTGTCAAAAAGAAGGAATCGTACATTATTATACATGGTACGATCAATGATGAGTTCAACCGAACTTCCAATATCATTCTGGGGATATGCTCTTAAAACTGCAGCATTTACACTTAACTGTGTACCTTCTAAATCGGTTCAAAAGACACCATATGAGATATGGAATGGGAATCATCCCAATTTGTCTATGTTAGAGATTTGGGGATGTGAAGCTTATGTTAGGAAACAATTTCTTGAAAAGCTTGGACCCAAATCTAAAAAATGTTATTTTGTTGGATACCCCAAGGAAAGTCAGGGATACTACTTCTACACACCAACTGACAACAAAGTGTTTGTTGCTAGGACTGTTATATTTCTTGAAAAGGAATTTATTTCCAAAGGAATCAGTGGGAGAAATGTAGAGCTTGAAGAAGTTTGAGATCAACAAGAAAGCAGTGAACTCGATGAGGTACATAAGGAACATGAAGACTTACAAATTGTTGTGGAATTTCAAGTTTCAAATGTAACATAGGAACCTCATAGGTCTAGTAGGACATGACTTGAGCCTAAGAGATTTGGATTTCTCATGACTCAAGATAGTGACAAATTGGGCATAGAAGATGAGCCAACTTCCTATCTAGAAGCTACTAAGGGTCCAGAATCTGAGAAATGGCTTGAAGCCATGAGATCTGAGATTGAATCCATGTACACAAACAAGGTATGGACCTTGGTGGATCCACCCGAAGGGGTAAAACCCATAGGGTGCAAGTGGTTCTTCAAGAAGAAGACTGACATGGATGGAAATGTTCAAACCTATAAAGGTAGATTGGTTGTGAAATGATTCTATCAAATTCAAGGTGTTGATTATGACAAGACCTTCTCACTAGTTGCCATGGTTAAATCCATCAGGATCATGCTTGCTGTTGCATCTTATCATGACTACGATATTTGGTAGATGGATGTTAAAACAACATTCCTTAATGGGAATTTACTCGAGAATGTGTACATGACACAATCTGAGGGTTTTGTCAATCCAAAGGAAGCTAATAAACTCTTTAAGCTACAAAGGTCAATCTATGAATTGAATCAAGCATCTCAGAGCTGGAATCTACATTTTGATGAAGTAGTCAAAAAGTTTGGCTTTAGTCAAAATGAAGATGAACCTTGTGTTTACAAAAAGGTTAGTGGGAGCATAGTCGTATTTCTCATATTATATGTAGATGACATACTATTGATAGGAAATGACATCCCTACTCTTCAAATAGTAAAAGCATGGTTGGGGAAGACCTTCTCTATGAAGGATTTAGGTGAAGCATCATATATACTAGGAATCAAGATCTATAGAGATAGATCTAGAAGGCTTCTAGGCCTAAGCCAGAGCACATAAAGAGGTAACGTGCCCATGTCCCATGGGGTTATGATCTCTAAAGCCCAATGTCCTAGTTCATGTGATGAACGGGCGTGCATGAGTAAGATTCCATATGCATCAGCAATTGGATCTATCATGTACGTGATGTTATGTACTCATCCTGATGTGTCGTATGATTTGAGCATGACGAGCCGATATCAGTCAGATCCAGGTGAATGTCACTGGAAAGTCATAAAGAACATCCTAAAATACTTGAGAAGGACTAAGGATCAATTTTTGGTATACATTGGTGAGGAAGAGCTCGTGGTAAAGGGTTACACCAATGTTAGCTTCCAAACTGACAAATATGACTATAGATCACAATCTGGATTTGTGTTTTGCCTGAACAATGGAGATGTGAGCTAGAAGAGTTCCAAGCAAGAGACGGTTGTGGATTCTACAACAGAGGCCAAATATATTTCCGCATCTAATGCTACAAAGGAAGTTGTGTGGATCAAGAAGTTCATTTCTAAACTTGGAGTGGTTCAAAGCGCTAGTGATGCAATTGAGTTGTTTTGCGACAACAACGGAGCAATTGCATAGGCTAAAGATCCAAGATCGCACCGACGTTCCAAACATATTCTATGGCGGTTCCATATCATATGAGAGATCATACATCGAGGAGATGTGAAGATTTGCAGAGTACCTACAGAAAGCAATGTGGCTGACCCGCTCACAAAAGCACTTTCACAGAAGAAAGATGACGGACATGTTTGATCACTTGGATTGAGAGTGATTGGGTATAAGTTCAAGTGGGAATTTGTTGGTATTTATGCCCATAGAGACTATCATTTGATTATTGTAATGGGATACTATGTAAATGATTTGTAATACTACATTGATCATATCAATAAAGGCAAGTTTTCAATCTATATGTTTGTGTTTTCTATTGTGAGATGACCACAAAACTTATAGATGTCTATAGAATAATATACTCAATGACATATGTATTTGGGTTGATTACCAGAACAGTGAGATCATATGTATGCTAAGAGTGTATTCTTTTTTTGTCCCTAATCAGTTATTATTGTGGAAATATCCATAGACATCAATAACACATAAGATTAGAATGTATGTTTGTTGATGAAAGAATTTCATTATCCATGATGTGGAGATATCAAACCAAATACATAGATACTTGTTAGAGAACAGTATATCAAATAGACCCACCTTGAGGGTGACACATGGATACCATGATTGGAAGTTAGAGTCATATTACACAATAATGGTGGTGATTGTGGTTCTTAGACCTGAAGTCACTACACTTATCACATGTCGTTCGGTGTACTTTGACATCATCCATCGTGGTCCTGAATAAGGATTGCCATAAATATGGTGCTTGGGTGTACTTTGACACATGGGGATGACTGTGAGTGATGTAGATGGAATTTGTCCTTCCTACAGGACTTTGATATTCTGGCCACTTGATTAGCGAGACTGAGAAATGCATGGCCATACTGATGTGAGTCAATATATGATATTGACCTTACATATATCTCAGACAGTCTGCTCTAGTTCAAGGAACATGGATTGAATGTTGAAGAGGATAACATTTCCATGACTCGAGTTCAATCCAGATATCAGCGACAAAGGAACTATACAATCATTGTAACACCAGTCATGAATGATAGGTTAAGTTGTTTTCTAACTTCTCCAATTACTTGGGTGGCAATGTAGTTTTTTGCTAGATACCAATCATTGCTTATGAAATCATAATATGATTACGGATATCACTGCCAACGGAAATTGGTACCTACCGGGTCACACACATAGGATGTGTTGGAATAGGAGTATAATTGTGGATTTGATTGGAATTGCTCCGAATCACATTGATAACTAAAATGTTTATGTAATCTATTAGAATAATATTGGAATGTTTGAGCCAATTAATTGGAGTGACTGGCTCTAAGTACAAGTGGGAGTCTTTTGGTATATATGCCCATAGAGTCATCCTGAGCAATTGCATGGAGTCATATTAATTAATCAATTAATATAATTATTTGGTTAATTAATTAATTCTAGAATATTCTAATTAATCCACAAGAATTTTAATTAATGCAGTATTTTATTTACCGATGGGTTTAGGAAACCCTAATTCCTTTCGTATCATATTTAAAGGGGTTTGACGACCGATATCTATATAAGATATTGAGAGAGGCTTTTCAGTTTACGCTCATGTATGTAAACCCTAGCCATCACCGTCCTCAGGAGAGAAAGGAGAGCACCACGATGCTAGCACATCACTGCACAGAGACTACTCCTTCCCGCCAGCTTAGGAAGTATGACGTGGAGTTTCAGTCCATCTGCTTAGACGAAGTAGAGATGCAGATGTTGAGACGCCTGTGTTCAGAGGACGTCAACGACCATCCATACGCACTACGGGTAGCGTACATCACTGTACGAAAAGAGCTCTGTCGGATCTTCCTGTGACACACTCAGTGAACGGGAGATAATTTTCATCTGTATAGGTCAGCAACGTTACACATCATCATGCAGTGGGACATCGCCAGACTTACTCCGTGATAAGGTATATCCCGCGAACACTCTTTCTAAATACGCTGTTGTCGATGAGATCCTATTTTGGGGTGCATGGAAATTTATTTTGTTGCTTCCGCCGTGCATATTTTCTCCACAAAACTCAACACATTCCTTTGCCTTATGGAGCAAGGAAGAGAAAAAGGAATAAATAGAAAAGCTTTAAACATGATAATGTGGCATTAAATCATTTATTATGACAAATAGTGCAAATAATGTGTAAGTGAGATAATACTCATAAAAGGAAGGCTAATTGGATAAATATAACTTGAATTCAAATTCTTTGGATCTGTTATGGCTTGGAGGCCAAGTTTCACAGTTTTAGGACAACAATAACTATATCAATTTTATTTAGTAAAGAAAATGTGAGTTTTCTCCAAAATATGAAATAAGTCACTAAATGACTCCAAAAGTGGCAATTAATCTTAGATTCGTAATCTACACATTAAAATCAGCCTACATGTAAATTTATATGCAATTTGGATAATCGTGAATGTTCATGTGTAGATTAGGAGAGAGAAAGTATGTAAAAGCCCAAAATATTAAATAATGTGATAAATAATTTCAAGAGATAAAAATTATGGCAAATTTGTGTTCCATATGTTTTAGTTTGCTTGAGGGTAAAGTTTCACATTATTTGCATAATAATAACTATTTTTATTTTAATTAGGAAAGAAAATAACAATAAGAGTCAAATATATTAAATAAATTATTAAATGACTCTAGAAGATAGAACAAAATCTTAAATTTTAAATATACATGCCAAAATTAAATAACAATAAATTTTCATCTGATTTGGACAATTAAAAAATTCTAGTTAATTTAGGAGAGAGAATATAATTTAAAAAACAAAAATATTAAATAACATGTTGAACAAATTAATTAATAGAAAAATCATGTTTCTCACATTTAGTATTACTTATAGGCCAAGTTTCGTATTTTTATAGGGTTTCTAGATGCTTCTAATTTATTAAAAGAATACAATAAGTGATAAGATTTAAAAGTATTTAATAAAATTCTAAAAGTCCTCAAAATTAAAAATTAATGCCAAAATCGGATTTCTCACCCCGAAATTAGCTAACTTACCAAATTTAGATTTACTTTCTCTTCGTTTGTACCCTCAAATAATTATAGCAAGTTTTGTAAATTTAAGGCATCAAAAGAACAAAGTTGGAAGATTGTATTAAATGACTTTCATTGCAGATCTTCTGTATGAACAGTAACTGTGGACCAAAAGGGTATGGTATTTTGACATAACTCTCTCATTTCTCAATGAAATTTTAGGAAACAAGTTGTGTTAGATTACAAGTTGAATTCTGCATCCATCCATGCCCTATTTGAAGCCTAAAATCGTGTATTCGAGAAAGACCCAAACTTGTTCTCCAAGGCTCTAGAAGTTTCTACCTCCCGAAGTACCAAAATCAAACCCCACATATATACATATACCCAGACCTCCACTAGCCCTTGTGCACTCTTTCTCTTGTGTCAATTGTACCCAAGCGGTCGTCATATGCCACCGCCAAGTTGATTTTCTCTCCGCCATAAACTCTATCGTTGACGGCGATTCTCTCCAAGACAGTTCAAAGATCTTTAGGTAAGGTTCGCTATACCCTCTTCTTCATTTCTAAGTTGTTGATGCCACTTGATTTCACCCAAACAATTTTCCCCATATTTTCATCCACCCAAACATGATCTATGTTTTCTGTAATGGCATGAACAGAGCTACAAGAAGGCTCCTATGCATGTTCTCCAATTTACTTCTCATGACCTTATTTCTGGTCTTTTTGCCACATGAGTATTTCCATATTCTTACATTCTCCATCTTTTTTTTGTCATTTGAATGATGGTATGGTAATATCACAAAATATCCTATCATGATATATTGTTCAGAATGATAATATGAGACCAGTATGTTCTTTAGAACATCATTTACATACTAAAATCAATAAAAAAATATATAAAATTATAAAATCCATAACTTTTTACTGGAATCTCCAAAAAGTACACAAAAATATATTTTGGAATCATTAGAACTTTCTCTATCTTTTTGCATTAGTTTTATCTCCTGATTTCCAAGTTTTAAAGTCTAGAGTTTTAGTGTTTCAGATTTATTTATGATCTTAATAATAGTTATAGGCAACATAATGATCAATAAAGTTGGGATTTTGAGTCAAGATATTAGAAACAAACTCTAACCCCAAGATCATGTCAAGATAAGAGTCAGTTTACGACTTTTCTGAAGGTTTGGATTTATAGGGCTTTCCACCTATACAACATACATTGAACCTTAATTAATAAACAGAATATAATATGTATGTTTGAGTGACTTTAGACTTGGAAGGGTAGAATTTGATCTCTGATTTGTATACTCAATTCAAGGTATGTGCATATTATCCTTAAGTTGGGCATTATCAATATCCAAACCCTAATTTCCCAATGAGGCATGGACTGAAACCTTGATTCCTATTATTTCTCTTTTTGGTGCAATTATTTCATTATTTGCTTGGGTTTTGATCGACATACCATATCTCTATTATTTTTCATTAAATCTTGCCTTGTCATATTATTTCTTTTAGTATGGTGATTTGGTTCACTTGTTATCTAATGTAGTGTACCTCTGTACAACCACCCATAGTTTGAGCATGTGTTATTTTGCCTAGGGGATTGTGTATATTTCTCCACTTTTATATATATTTCATAGGTGACTGAGAATGTGTTTATTCTCTCCTCACCTACTAGTTGATGTTAGGTAGGTTCCTCAACCCTATTTAGTTAATGTATTCATACTATTAATTATGCATGATGCTTTATTATTATCTTTTACAGCCAGATTCCTATTTGATATGTGTCTCATACTCTTGACTTTCCTTGTTCTTGATGAACATACACCCTTTATTATTTTTTGTTGCTCTTACTTGATCATGTTCTTTAATTGACACATACCTTGTTTTCTCCTCTTGTTGGGTGATCCCAACCACCCAGGCCTAGGACAATAGTGGAATAAGACCAAGGAGGGCCATCCTATGAGTAGATTCAAGGAGTTTTTGCTGAGATGTCTAGGTTGCTATTGCTAGATCTTGTAGTGTTCTTTTCTAGTTCTTTTCATGAACTCATGTATCAAAGCCATGTAATAGTTTAGTCTTTTCTTTCCTCTGCTAGTGTTGACATTTTTTTATATGGATAATGCTTATTTAAATGAAAAAATTATGCATGCATCCTTGAAACTATAAATTTCTCATAAGAGATGGATGTTTTGCATTATCCATTAAATTTTAGAAGGGGGTGGTCTCCCCTCTTTACAATGTGGTATCAAAGCATGTTAGGTAGCTATTAGGGCATCAGTTAAAATCAAGGGTGTCTAGAAAGGATCAGGATATGTGGGCTGGCAAGATTTTCCTCTGTGCCACTAGTTTGGTTTACGAGGACTCCTGGATCCGTATGATACCTGTCTGGCATGAGATGATATTGACTATCCGAAATAGCATTCCAATAGGCAATAGTAGCCTTAGACATCTATGTTGGATACTCTTGGTAACCTAATATGTTGACATTATGACTTGTTTGAAGACGGATACCTGATATAGTTCTCTTATGTCCCATAGGACTATATGTTTGGGTAGTCTATTCCTAGAACCTAGACCTTGAGGCTGAAGTGATAGATCTTATACATGGTTTAGTTAGACTCGCCCTTTTACCTCTATTTTTAGTTTGACTTGGTAGGTCAAACCTTTTAAAGGGTGTAGGGGTAGTATTAGTAGTACCTTGATAGATCATGGATATCCTAATTTTGGGGATGAAATCCTTTTTAAGGGGATGGAGTCTTGTAACGTACCAAAATCTAGCTATTCTGATTCTAGAATTCCTAACTCCATGATTAGGAGGTTAGTGTTCTTGGATCCTTAGTTTTGACCAAACAAGGTTATAGTTATATCCTTACATGATAATGAACAGATAATGGTCATCTAATGAATAGTTCACATGTTTGAATCCTAATTGATATTTAACGCGCATAATATAGATAACTCACATATTAATCCTAATTGTGGATACACATGATGCTAACCAAGTCATGGACAAGTAAACTCTAATCTTATGATGAGTGAGATAAATGGAACCTAACCCTAGACTTAATAAGAAGATATAAGTGAAGTATATTGATCATGTTGACCTAAACCCTTAGTTGCAATCATCAAACACTGATATATGCATCCTTAATGACATTCATAATACATTACTGACATTAGATGTCATAATAAAATAAGATATATAAATACACATAAAACCACATAATTCTGAATTTATATATATATATATATATATATATATATATATATATCAATTCATTAATATGTAATATGTTTTACCATGTTCGTTAATATCCACCTAATGATTCAAATGTGGTTAATGAGTAATTTTATTAACAAAAATAGGTGTGAATACCTAATGTGGTGTTAAATGTGCATAATTAATAATAGAAAATGAATAAACATGAGTAAATGATTTATGAGGACATTATTGTGATTAAGAAAGGTAATGTGACAATGTATATATGCTTAATGTAGGTGTAAGTAATTAATGTGATAGTAATTGGGTTAATTGTAGACTTGATAACAAATTGGATAAAATTGCCTATTTCGTGCATATAATATGATATAATTCAATATGGTGATAATATGAGGACAATGGAGTCTAAATCTAAATTATTAAGGATAATGGTCAAATAAATTAATAGACATTCAAATAATTAAGAATAACTTTAATTGTGCTAAAACTCTTAAGGAGATAAATAAGATATATATATATAGGATTTTGTGCATAATAATGAAATGTAACTCTTTTAGAAGCAAAGTGAATATAATTGGACACAAATAAAAGAATGATAATGATAATGTGATACCCTAATAAATATAATAAGTTAAAACTGCTAATTATGTTATATCAAATAAAAAGGAAATCTCAAAAGAGAAACCCTAGGTGATCCATGAGAACTTGACCTTTGAGGGGTTGTCTGTGAAGATTCTTGACTCATTTGTTAAGCCCTCAGAGAACAAGGAGTTGAGTTAGTGAAAATTTTGGTGGAAGTATTATGGTTTGAAAGAAACAACATGGGAGTTTAGAGATGATGTACTCACCCTTCCCTTTTTTATTTAGATTTTGGAGACGAAAACATTTTTAAGGGGTGGAATACTGTAATGAACTCAAATCTAGGCATATTCTTAATCTAGCCCTTTTTCCTAAGTTTTTCCTTTCCTTTCTATCCTTTTTGTCCTTGATTTTTAATTTATGGAATTAGTAGTGGTTTGGAGTATATTTGATCTTTATTTATGCCGTTGAATGGGTTTATGCACAAATACCTTAGTTAATGTTTCAATCAGAGTCTAAGATGCAAATTTACCACTTGAGTGATATATTGTTAAACTAATTTCATTCTAGAACATTTCTTAGCCTTATGAAACAAGGAAGAGAAAAAAGAATAAATTGAAAAGCTTTAAACATAATAATGTGGCATTAAATAACCTTACCCAAAGATCTATCAAACTGTCATGGAGAGAACTACCATCAATGAGAGAGTTTATGGCGGAGAGAAAATCAACTTTGCGACGGAATATGACCACGATTTAGGTTCAATTGGCACAAGAAAAAGGTGCATAAGGGCTAGTGGAGGTCTGGGTATATGTATATATAAATGAGGTTTGGTTTTCGTGCTTCGAGAGGTAAAAAATTCTAGAGCCTTGGAGAACAAGTTTGGGTGTTTCTCTGAACACACGGTTTTAGGCTATGAATAAGGTATGGATGAATGTAAAATTCAATTTGTAATCTACCACAAGTTGTATCGTGAAATTTCATTGAGAAATAAGGGATTTATGCCCAAAATACCAGGCCCCTTTGGTGCAGGTTACTACTGATCACGCGACAGATCTGCAATGTAAGTCATTTAATACAACCTTCCAAGTTTGTTCTTCTGATGCATTAAATGTAAAAAAATTTCTATAATTATTTAAGGGTGAAAAGGAAGTCCAAGTAAATCCAAATTTGGTAAGTTAGCTAATTTTGGGGTGAAGAATCCTATTTTATCATTATTTTTTGGAGAACTTTAAGTATTTTATTAAATACTTTCAAATCTTATCACTTATTTTATTCCATTAATGAACTAGAAACATCTATAAACTCTCTAAAAGTATGGAACTTGGGCTATAAGAAATAACAAATGTAAGGAACATTATTTTTCCATTAATTTTTTTTTCAACATATTATTAAATAGTTTTGTTCTTTAAATTATATTCTCTCTTCTAAATTAACTAAAATATTTAAAATTGTCCAAATCATATGGAAATTTACCTATAGATTAATTTTGGCATTGGTATTTCGAATTTGAGATTTATTTTCTCTTTTAGAGTCATTTAATAATTTATTTAATATATTTGACTCTTATTCTTATTTTCATTCCTAGTTAAAAATCAAAATAGTTACTATTATGCAAATAATGTTAAACTTCACCCTCAAGAAAATTAAAACACATGGAACATGAATTTGGCATCAATTTTATATCTTGAAGTTATTTATCACATTATTTAACATCTTGGGCTTTTACATACTTTCTCTCTCCTAATTTACACATGAACATTAAAGATTGTCAAAAGTGCATGTAAATTTACCCATAGGGTAATTTAAATGTGTAGATTGCAAATCCAAGATTAATTGACACTTTTGAAGTCATTTAATGACTTATTTCATATTTTGGAGAAAACTCACCTTTTCCTTACTAAATAAAATAGATATAATTATTGTTATTCCAAAATTACGAAACTTGGCCTCCAAGCCATAACAAATCCAAAGAATTTGAATATGAAGTTATATTTATCCAACTAGTCTTCTTTTTATGAGTTTCATCTCACTTGCACATTATTTTCACTACCCTCTTCTTTGTTTCTAAGTTGTTGAATCTACTTGATTTCACCCAAACAATTTTCCCATGTTTTCATCTGCCTAGACCTGCTCTACGTCGTCGGTAATGGCGTAAATAGAGATAGAAGAAGACTCCTATGCATGTTCTCTAATTTATCCCTTATGACCTTATTTCTGGTGTTTTTTCTGCATGAGTATTTCTATCTTATTACATTCTCTATCTTTTGTTTTGTCATTTGAATGATGGTATGGTAATGTCGTGAAATATTCTATCATGGTATATAGTTCAGAAATGATAAAATGAGATCAGGTTCTTAATAACATCATTTACATATTAAAATCAATAAAAAATAGAATTGTAAAATCCATAAGTTTTTATTAGAATCTCCAAAAATTACACAAAAATATGTTTTGGAATTGTTAGAGGTCTCTATCTTTTGGCATTGGTTTTTTTGCCTAATTTTCAAGTTTTAAAGTATGTATTTTTTTAGTGTTTTGATTTTATTTAAGATCTTAATAACAATTATAGGAAACATAATGATTAATAAAGTTAGGATTTTGAGTCAAGATATTAAAAATAAACTTTGAACCCAAGATCATATCAAGATCAAGAGTCGGTTTAAGGCTCTTCTGAAGATTGGAATTCTAGGATTTTCCACCTATATAACATACATTGAACCTTAACTAATGAACAAAACATTATATGTAAGTTTGAGTGACTTTAGACTTGGAAGGGTAGAATTTGATCTCTGGTTTGTATACTCAAGTCAAGGTATGTGCATCTTATCCCTTAAGTTGTATACTCAAGTCAAGGTATGTGCATCTTATCCAAACCCTAATTTCCCAATGAGACATAGAATAAAATCTTGATTCCTATTATTGCTCTTTTTGGTGCAATTATTTCATTATTTGCTTGGGTATTGACCCACAGGCCATATCTCTATTACTTGATGTTAAATATTGTCTTGCCATATTATTTCTTTTAGCATGGTGATTTGATTGACTTGTTAGCTAATGTAGTGTACCTTTGCACAACCACTCATGGTTTGGGCATGTGTTGTTTCACCCAGGGGAATGTGTATATTCTCCCCACTTTCATATATTTATTGTAGGTGACTGGGAATGCATTTATTCTCCCCTCACCTACTGGTTGAGGTTTGGTAGGTGTCTCATCCCTACTTAGTTAATGTAGTCATACTATTAATCATGCATGTTACTTTATTATTATCTTTAATAGCAAGATTCTTGTTTGATATGTGACTCATACTCTTGACTTTCCTTGTTCTTGATTAACGTATACCCTTTATTATCTTTTGTTGCTCTTATCTTGATCATGTTCTTTAATTGACACATACCTTATTTTATCCTCTTGCTGGGTGATCTCAACCACCCAAGCCAGGACAAGAGTAGAACAAGACCAAGGAGGACCAATCCAGGAGTAGATTCAAGGAGACTTTTTTGTGATGTCTAGGTTGCTACTACTAGATCATGTTTTTTCTTTTCTTGTTCTTTTCATGAACTCATGTACCAAATCCATGTAATAGCCTAGTCTTTTCTTTTTGTTGCTACTGTTGACATTTTTGTATCTAGATCATGCTTATTTAAATGGAAAAATTATGCATGCATCCTTCAAAATCTAAATTTCCGATAAGAGTTGGATATTTTGTATTTTCTGTTAAATTTTAATAAGGGGATGATATCGCCTCTTTACAATGATAATAAGGTAGTACCAAATTAATAGCATGGTAAGAAAAGTGCTATGTGAATAAGTATAATAAGAAAAGTGCTACTGGAATAAGCATGGTAGGAAGAAAGAGATAGCAATACCAAAATATATGTTGTAGGAAATAGGAACAACTCAAAGGAATTAAGGTGTTGTAATGTTCATAATAATAAGAAATATCTAATCCAAGTAAAGGTGTTCAACTATGTAAGATAGGAAAACAACATAGAGAGAAAAAGAAAAAACAAAATTTCTCTTTTACTTTTTTTGAACTTTAGAATTGACATTGTGTCTTTTATTTTGTATATTTTTCCTTTTTAGTCTAGATCTGTGGAAGAATCCACAATAGAAGAAGATGGGAGCTGGGAGGGGAATCGCATGGAAGAAGCCTAATGGGTCACGATGATGGCAGATGGCTAGAGGCCAAGGCCTGCCTACAACCTGTTGGCATATGACTATCGTGTCTTCCACACCGCACGCCTGGTGGCTGGTTCCCTAGTTGTGGGAAGCAGACGTTGGTGTTGGCCACACGTGGTAGTGGTTGCGGGCATGTTGGAGGTGATGATAGGCAGTCAATGGATGCAAGTTGTTTGTTTCTTGTTGTTGTCTCCGAAGTCGATGGTTGTCGAGGAGGGAAGTAGAGAAAAGAAAGAATATAAGGGAAAGAGGTGGGAGATAGTAGAATTAGGACCCTACTTTTGATACCATATGGAATGTAATAATCATATATCGAGTAGACTGTGAAGATTTTTTACGTCTCATATATATAAGATTCTAGGGATAAATGCTCACATTTAAGTGGATAGATGGATCCTCACTTAAGTGTATTTATAGAATAATAAGAAATTCATATAAAATGGACCTAAACCCAATAAACAAGAAATAAATAAATAGAACATTTATGTTGACAATGTTTATGTTGTGAGATACATCAGACAGAATGAGACTCCATGGTCAGAATAAGTATTGCAAAGTAGTAATTAGAGGAGGAAATAGAACATGATATGTATGTAAACTATTATGAGATATTCGTGGAGTAAATGTGGGTGTTATCTCATTTGCAATATTCTTTGTTATTTGAATAGTACTAATTGTAAATTATTAAAGTTCATATCAACTTATTCAAGAAATTGCAAAGTACGAAGCTAATATGAGATCAAAGTCTTCTAAGACATGATCATAATACAATTTGTCAAAGAGATGTATACCATTATGAAGGAAATTGTCTATCAAGCATAAGAGTCTAGGTTAGAAATGACATGCTTTCACCATAGGGTACAATGGATTTAACCCAACTCGGAAGGATCTCATTAATGTGTTTGGAGTATCCAGCATAAACCAAAGACCTCGGTGAAACCTAGTGATAATGGAGTACCGAACATAAACTAAAGAGCTCAGTGGTACTCAAACACTCATTATGGTATCCAATTACATACTAGAGAGCTCAATGGTACCTGATCAGGGGATGAGTAACTACACTAGTCAGTCAACCCATAGCACTAAACAAATGTATTTAGTAGGGAAGATAGACTTGACACCACCTCTGTACCCAAGTTACATGAGGTGCCAATTTTTATTGTCTATTTTATTAACCACAATGGCAAGAGGTGGTGAGCCTTTTTTGGGGCCAGGGAGTCAGCGCAGCAGTCTTAAGGTTTTAGGATTACATTGAATTTTATATGATGAGTTCATGTGGCTAATGGGAGACCTTTACACTAACAATCTAAGTGATTCCAAGCAAATGTATGATAAAAGAAACAATAATCAATAAGAGAATCATAATACTACTAAATAGAATAAGAATATTAAAGAATGTTTGCAAAGATGAAAAGTAGTTTTTGAAGAGATTTTAATATTAGTCTTACCTTTGGTTATTTATAGTGGTTGTTTAGACTTCTTTAAAGTTTTGGTTTTAATCTTTCAGCTGATATTTATTATTTGTTATTGTTTAGTTACGTGTAAATTATATGTATTGTATAAAACATGTTAATTCAAGTATAGAGGGGATGTCTACCCTAAGTGAAGATCCCATTCACAGATCCAGTAGCTCAACCCTCTATAGAAATACATTTTGGATGACCTGCAACTAAGGAGACTTAAACTTCTTTTAGAGTCATTTCGAAAAGTTTGTTGGAATAAAGTTTTAGTTAGTCTCATTCTTTGCGATCCTTGTGTGTGTACTAAGAGTTGTAATTATGTTTGTTCAAGGTGCATTTATTTCGTTACCAAAATCTTCATGAAATTGTGTAAGTATATTCTTACATGTTTTAAGAATGTTGCTAGTTATTTAGTTTGATAGAATAAAGCATGTACTCCATTTATGCAAATGGAAATCTTTGAAATTCAGGAATGATTTATATAATAGCCATTTCTTAGTATTAGTGAAAATGGAAAAGATTTTAGGGTGTGTGATTAGATTAGCATAATCTCAAAAGAAGATTTTTAGTCTCATGGCCTGAGTGGAGTTATTGGATTGGGTCATGACAAGGAATTTCACCATTATATAGAGATCATAGATCATCATTACCGCAATAATTGAATTTTCATTAATGCCATAAAGAAGAGAAAAAAAAACCATAGCATACTTATCTAATAGAGTACATGTAGGGTTATTGGGTTTGCACTTTATGTTGTACTAGATTGTATCTCAAGATCAAATTGTATAAATTTTATGTTTTGGTTGTATTAGTTAAGAAACATTATTCCTAGTAACTCATGACATAATGAAATCTTGATTTTTCGTTCCCAGTAAATTGTGTTTCACACTAAAAGAAATTCCAATGTTGTGGTGGGCCTCAAAAAATCACTTTCCACGTTATTTTCTTAAATACAATGAACCAAAGTGAAGTGCAGTTCTACCCAATTCTGGAGATCTGTGGTTTCTTAAAAATAACTAGTATAATAAAACAATTCAAAAATCCTACTAGCCAAATCTAACTATAAGGGATGCCCTGCTCCACGGATCCTTTCAGATGCTTAGCTACAACAACATTGCACATTTTGAATGCTTACTATGGATGCATGGATAAATCTTCGCAAAGAAAGATGCAATTATATTCAGGCTCAAAAGATTATCAAAATGGGGGGAGGAATAAAAATAGTTGATCAAAAGTCAATCATTTCAAAAGATCGACGATTCCTACTACGAAAACAATATAGATATATATGACTCGAAGAATGAAAGTACATGTCCAGGAATAGCACTACGAAACATACTTAGGAATAGCAATACGAGACAACAATGTCAGGATAATAACCCATTTCAGATGGAAAAGTGAGATCCATAGGGAAGGCAGATTTGGCTAATAGGCAAGGATAGGGTGAGTATGTTTTGGGTCATGGTCTAGTTTCATGTGGGACAAACTGTAAGATAAGCATGTTCTTGCATTTTGTAAAAATGCAAAACCCAACTGTATCTTTCGTCCAACTCAATACAGTCTACCTTCAAATCAATGCTAATTAGTATTTTGGTATATAGAATGGTCCAAACAAGTGATACTATGGTTTTGTTGGGAAATTGATAGCTTATTGAACTTATAGCTAAGTTTCACATAAAAAAACAACATTGTCTGCATAAAATATCACTTGCATATAACTTAAATAATACTACTTGTCAAGGGCACACTTAAGGTTTAAAGGGCATGTTTGGGTGTCCTAGTCGAATAAACTAGTTGCTCAGAAATGGTGGTTTCCATTGGGTAACGCGGTAATACTCGTATTTACTTGGCATTTGCTTAACTACATGTATAGGCTTATATAATTTCATTAAACGTTTACGTATTTAAATCATTAATCCAAAGTTATGTATGACATTTTAACATAAAACATTGTAGAATTATCTCGTTATAACTAGTTATATATAACAACATGCCTCATATAATATAACGAATCATCATAATAATGATTTATCCCATTGTAAATGTTCATAACAGTCCTCCAAGACTGACTGCTATGGACGTTTGTCCTATAGGAGGCCTGCTATAGGAAAATGGTAGGAGAACAATCAGAATTTGATATAACGTTAAAGAATTCGTTTTAATATTAAAAGTATAATTTCTCTAACCATTAGTTTTTTTGTGGGTTGGGTTTTTGGTATTCTCATTGGTTGCCCTATATAATAATTATAGGAAGCCTCCTATACTACCAATTTTTGACTGCTATGGGTTGTTGGAGTATTTGACTAAACCAGACCGCATTACTACATCAAACAAAACAAAACTGGTTGATGAGTCAGGTTATGCTTTAATCTATTGATTCGGTTTTCTGCTCAACCCTGTTGTTTTCGCAAGTATGGTCTACAAATAGCAACATATCCAGACACCATAAGCGAACAACCTCGATCTAGATTCAGGAAGAAGCTACAAGAGGATATTACAAGTATTCATATTTGAGAAGACCTTAACTGAGACAAGTGGTTTCTGAATATTTTTCTCTTCATTAGAGGCCTATTGTCGGCGTGCCTTCGCTAAATTCTCGCTTTTTTCTGTTCCATCATGTGGATCTTAGACTCCTAGTTTCTATGACACTCGTGGTACTACTTAAACTATGACCCAGCACAGTTTGGTTGTACTTTTCAGTTTAACATGCAGTTTTATGTTAACTTTATTCTATGCTATGAACATTTCATCACACAAAAAAAAACAAATATTCATATATGAAATTCTGTTGCTGTTCCGTTGTAAAACAGAATAGTTACAAGGCGGTAAACGGGATGACTGATTTGTTTACCGGAAAAGAGAAATTAGATAACACGACTAAAAATAGACTTATGCTTTTATCCCTCGCGGGGCTGAAGCTCTTACTTTCCGAGGCATTGGTTCATGACTGAGGGCTCGTTTGGTTGGGCAGAAAACCAACGAGATACGTTTGTTTTCACTGAGGTTTCCATTTCTTAACGTTTGGTTGTAAGGAGATTGAACTCAAGCTGCGAAAAGGAACCACACGACCTGCTCATTTCAGTAGGATTAGTAAGAAATCGGACCGCAGCCAAATAGGACGCAGTTCGTTCCCACTGGGCGCTTGATGTCTGATCTGTGTGCGTCTTGCTCGGTGGGGTCCTTTCTGTTACTGCAACTACAAAGGATTATACTTCTTTATTCATAATATATTCGCAGTGCTGCACCAACTGACTGCACAAACAACTTCGTACCAAACGGAGACAAATAAAAACAGGACTGTAAGTTCCCTCCAACCAAACATCAAGCATGGTAGTTGGTTTTCATGTTTTGCATTTCTCGTTTTTGTAATCTGACTGAACAAATCAACCACAAGGAACCAAACTAGCCCTGAAACAAGATTTATCCGTATTCTAGACCACATATGAGCCCAAAAAAAATTGATCATATTTCCATGCCAAAAGGAACTCAAAAACACACAAGATAGAGCTAGTTTGGTAGGCTGTAGTTAAGGTTCACTATTTTCAAATTTTAATTTTTCAATTGCATGCATTTTATTTGGTAGAGTATACTTGGACGTAGTTTATAGATTTTAAACTGCACCTCGTCTTGTCCGAAATCATTGAATCAGTACCGTGCCCAAAAAGGGATTCCAAATTTATTTGGTAGAGTATATCTTACGGCAACACAAATTCCAATTTTAGATCCTACATAACTATTAAGTACTCCAATTACTAGGATTCCAAATGATCCCAGCCTTGCAGTGAAGTCAACAGTAAACAATATATGGGTTTTTCCGTAACAGCCTGTACACGGTTATTCCTCTACAATGACACCATAACTTCTCTCTCTTCCCTGCCAAGTTCAAGGTCATACAGCTGCAAACCTGTCATGTGCCAAGCTCATTATCTCTCTACCAAACGATTATAAACAAAAAATTGAGTCTGTTCACGTTATACCAAACTGATTAGCAGCGTTGTATAAGAATGATTTTGTTTGGTACTTTTTCTAAAACACTAATTCTTACCTAACTACACCTTACCAAACTAGCCCTTACTTTTAAAAGAATTCAGCACGACAGCCCAAGTGTACAACTTAGTCCCACTCCTGCGTCACATTGATTATGCCTAATATCAAGATAAAAAATGGTAATGGCCAGTTTGCCGACTCAAACTAACTTTCCCCCCGACAATCAGTGTCATAGATACATTAGAATGTATTTCTTAAACAAAATAAGCGGAGAAAAATAATGTGTGCTGCTCATCAATCTATCAACATAACTGTACACAAATTACTGTGTGGTGTTACAATGTCTAGTCAGTATGCTACATATATTGACTAACTTCTACATCCAAATACAGAAAAAAGATATCAAACAAATAATCAAGCGATATACAACCTCAATGAGGTATGTGCAAAATTTGTCTACGTCTAAAGGAAAAGGGGAAGTTGTCAGGACTTTGAGGTCTTGGCTTTTGAACGCATGCTGGCTCTACGAGCCACGTCCCATGCCTTCTGGGGTGCAAATATACCCTGCTGTGCCGCAAAAAATGACTCATATCCAGGAGAATCAAATGCAAAGCCCGTGTGCTTGGAATTCTCACGAGGTAATTGAGAAATCGCATAGCTTCTAGCCTCATCTGGAGTCAGATGGTTGCCAACCTCCAATAGTTCATTTTGTCTGGTTTGTTCTGGCTCATCCTTGTGGATTTCTTGAACTATCTGGTAATCATATGGGAAAAACCATCGCTGAATCCTGGAACCAAGATAAATGCAATTAATGGAAACGGCTAAACCATCAACAAATACATGCATAAGCTTATGCATCAAATCTAATACCTAATAATTGAAGAGAAAATTAAAAAAACGGAAGACAATTTTGAAGGGAACATCTTGTTTCAGCAGAAGTCATACTAAAAAATCGTAGTCGGCTAACCCCATGCAAATTACAAGTAATACTCAGAGGTTTAGATAGACAAGTAAAAAAATCAATAGGTGTGATGCCTGTCTATTTTCTTATTATTCATGATGAAGCAAATTGTAGATAGTGATGCACAAGCAAGTGCAGCTAATCATCCACATGTAAAAACCAGGCATGAATGGTTCCGTTCTATGAGTTTTGAGTCTTTCAACAAATCAAAATTTTGTATTAATTGTACTTATCCAAAAATATACTAACGATCAGTGAGAGAATCATAAACCACAACAATAAATCCAAATATGAAAGTTCCAAAGAATTGAGAACATGATTAACTCAAAAGCTCAATACTTGGTGATAACACGACATTATACGCGAGTACACACAAAAACGTGTGTGTGTGTGTGTGTGTGTGTGTGTAGAGAGAGAGAGAGAGTCTGACTAGTGTACACTCGAGTGTACCGGAGGCACCGTACACCTCAGTCAGTTTTAAAGATGCAATAACTTTTTGAAAAATCTCAACCATTGATCTTCTTAAATATCTTAAGAACATACTATATAATAAATTTTAGCTCGTTTGGACACTTATAGGTCGTGCATCTAAAAGATGCAAAAATCAGGCATTTCAAATTAGTTTTGTGCGTCGGTTTTGTTGCCCTTGGATGAGTGACTTACACTCATCCAAATGAGCTCAAATTTTGTATGTGGCCTATTATTATTGTAACCATTAAGATCAATGGACTAGATTTTGGAAAAACACGATCTAGATAGGCAAACACCATTGGGGTGTACGGCGTGATCTGTACACTCGAGTGTATTCTAGCCTGACTCTCTCTCTCTCTCTCTCTCTATATATATATATATATAGAGAGAGAGAGAGAGAGTCAGGCTAGAATAAACTCGAGTGTATCCAGAGCGGAATACACTCAAGTAGTTTTTCATGATGCAATATTTTTTTTGAAAATCTAATTCGTTGATCTTCTTAAACATCTCGTGAACAACTCATATGTAAAATTTGAGCACATTTGGATATGTATAGCTCATGTTATGAAGACCGTAAAAATTATGCATTTCAAATTAGTTTCGTGCGTCGATTTTGTTGCCCTTGGATGAGTGACTTACACTCATCCAAATGGACTCAAAATTTGTATGTAGCCTAGTTATAGTATGACATTGAAGATCAACGGTTTACATTTTGGAAAAAATAGTCTTGATATGAAAACACACTTGAGTGTATTCGTGCGATCCGTACACTCGAGTGTATTCTATATATATATATATATATATATATATATATATATATATAAAATCCATTCTATGAGTTTTGAGTCTTTCAACAAATCAAAATTTTGTATTAATTGTACTTATCCGAACATATACAAACGATCAGTGAGAGAATCATAAACCACAACAATAAATCCAAATATGGAAGTTCCAAAGAATGTGAACATGATTACCTCAAAAACTCAATACTTGGTGATAACACGAGATATTAGACTCACGTACACACAAAAATGTATATATATATATATATATATATATATATATATATATATATATATATATATATATATATATATATATATATATATATATATATATATATATATATATGTATGTATATGTGTGTGCGGGTGTGTGTGTGCGTGTTTGTGTGTGTGTGTGAACATGATTACCTCAAAAGCTCAATACTTGGTGATAACACAACATATTATACGCACGACCGCACGTACACACAAAAATGTATATATATATGTGTGTGTGCGCGCGTGCGTGGGCCTTTCAAGGCATTTGGTGGCGTTTTCTAAAAGCCATACAATATCAGAAGGGTCATTTGCGAACTGAACTTTCATAAATTATTTCAGTAAAATATAGTAACAAAAAAGTCAGTCTGTACCATTTGCTGTTTCTAACGGCCATCAATTCATTGTACTAAGTTTCTCATGTAGCTGCTAATACGATAGTAGGTTTTATAAATTGATAACGGCAGCTTACCATTATCACTTAAGCCTCAAAGACCAACCATGTTGGGGACAACTACATAATCTTTTTTTAATTAAGTTCTGTTTAGGGTCATATTCTCACCAAGATGTGAAGTTTAACATTTCTCCTTATAAGCTCTTTCCAAGTTAATTTAGGCTACACCTGGATAGAAAACCAAACGATAAGTTCAGTTTGACTTCTTAAGGTAAATTGTTTGGTTTCGTTCCAAAAATTCTTGAAAACATTAAACATCAGTTCCATTCAGTTTCAGGGTGCCGTCAAACCAACCAAAACACAGATTCATATATTAATGATATATACACATATACACGTTACTATATGTAAAATTTTACTCATAACATTTAATTACATAGTATTTAGCATTGCATATGTTAAAATTTCCAAGACTTGTCTCCTATACAGATAAAACTAGGATTTTCATTTTAAAAAAATTTATGCAGTAGGCTGCATTTTTATTTGAAGTTAGTTGGACATGTCGTTGTATAATTATATTCTCCAATGTTTACAAATATTCATTTGAATCTAGTTCTACTGTGTTCCATGGATTGATAAAGATAATGAAAAATGGTTGGATTGTCCTTGAAATGTCTTATATAAGACTTTATAGTTTTATGGATAATCGTTTGAAATTAAACAAGATCCAACCAAACCAAACTACAAAATAACTGGATAAGTTTTCTTTGAAACAGTAATTGTTCGGTTTGGTTTGATAACTCCACAAGCCAATATGTACTGTTTGGTTTGTACTTACATGGGTAAACACAATTATGCCCAACCCTAATTTATGCATGCCTCTTCTCCTTTCATCTATGCTTGGATTATTAGTATATAGACTTTCCTGTGTTTTTTTTACTTAGTCTATTTTTCTCTTTACTGTGTTATTCTTGTGTTTAGTTTTATCCCACATGGGTTATCTCTAAATCATGTGGTCTTCTCTTGTCTTATAAAAGAGAACCATGTACTCCTTTTTTTATCATCTCAATAATAGGATTATTAGCCACAACTTCTAGATGGCATCAGAGCCTCCCGATCCTCCCTAACCCTGATCCTTTCCCATCAACCCCAGCCGCCACCCCCTTTCCCTTCTCCCAAGCCGCCGCCCACCCTGCTCCCCCCCTCCTACTGTCGCCGACCAGCACCTCCCTAGGTGCCGCCGCCACCACCACCAGCCCCTCCAGCCGCCGTCACCCCCTGCCCTACCTTTCTCCCTTGTCACCCACCTCCTTCCCTCCCTTCTTCTCCACCGCACCCCCCCCTTCTTCCTCCGTCTCCACCGCCGCCCCCCCTGCTGCCCGCTGCCACCCCACACCCACCACTACCATCTCCCGCAGCCACAACTACCCTCCCCATCCTCTCTTCTCTCTTGTTTCTCTTCCCTAGTTCTTCGCTCACCATCTAGTTCGGCTACAGGCTTCTGCTCGTCTCCGTACGCTCTTCCGACAAAGCTTACGTACAGCCCGTGTCTTTTCCAATTATGGCACGTTGAAGGCGTAAACCAGCCTTTCGCTTCTGCCTGCCTATGCCTCATGGTGGAGTGATCTTTTTTCCATGGTGGCGTAGGTTTCTTACATCTTTATCTGTCCCGTGAGGGTCTTCTGAGGTCCATGTGGATCTCCTACTTGCTACGACTACTAGTCCATGTGGTGGACTCCTGCTACTGACTACTGCTACTGCTGATCCGTGTTGTGCCCGTGCTACTGTTTTGCTCTGGTCTGATGGCGACTCCAGATCTCCCACGCACTCTCTGTGTTACTACGGTGAAGTTGGACAGTTGCAACTATCACCTATGGGTTGCCTCCTTTGAGTTGTATGTCAAATCCCAAGGTCGCCACTCTCATCTGACTACAAAAGGCCCGTCTCTTCCTGCTCCTGATGCTGACGAGAAGACGAAACAAGCCTATGATCTCTGGTCCAAAGAGGACTATGGGGTCATGACATGGATGGTCAACAGCGCTGAAGCCAAGATCAGCCAGTCCCTGCTCCGTCTTAAGACTGCCAAAGAAATGTGGGAGCAACTCTCCCATGTTTACTCGCACCAACAGAATCCTAAGAAGGTCTTTGAGATCTTCAAGCAACTAGCCAAACAGGAGTATTCTGCTACTGACTCCGTCGAGGATTACTACAACTCCTGTTGTGCCCTCGGGGATGAGTTCCAGGTGTATCATCCTCTTTCTACTGACATCGATGAAGTTCATCGACAGCGGAACGAACTTATGTTAGTTCAGATCCTCGCGGGCCTACCTGCTTCCTTTACTGGTGTTGTGGACCAAATTCTCTCCAGCGACCCTTTACCCACTCTCCGCGATGTGCTCAAAAGGGTTCAGCGCTTACCTTCTGTGTCCCAGTCCGTGCCTGACTCTTCTGATGGGGCAGCCCTCGCTGTTCGCTCTGGTGATTCCTTTCGTGGTCGCGGTCGTGGCAGAGGTCGTGGTCGCGGAGGACGTTCTTCTGCTCCTGGTCGTGGCTCTGGAGCTGATCCTATTGAGTCCCGCTACTGCACTCACTGCAAGCGCACCAACCATACTGAAGATCGTTGCTGGATCAAATACGGCAAACCTGACAGGGCCAATAAAGTGACTTCTGACCAGACTGAACCTGCTCCACCAACAGCTGACTGGATCCGCTCGGAATTTGAAAAACTGCTTCAAGCTCGCCTGGCTTCCTCTATTGATGCTTCAAATGATTGAAGGGTCATCCTTCTGACCAAGACTGGTAAACCTTCATGGGTGATTGACTCTGGTGCGACCTCTCATATTTCTGGCAATCCTACTTTATTCTCTAAATTGCACAAAACATCTTTTATGCCACCTATTACTTTAGCTGATGGCTCTAAATCACCGGTTACTAAAATTGGTGATATAAGTTCTACTGGTAGTCTGCTACTGCAGTCCACTCTTTATGTCCCTAAGTTTCCCCTTAATTTACTATCTGTCAGTAAAGATGTGAAGAGCCTTCGTTGCTCAATTACGCTTGATCCGGATGGTGTTCTATTTCAGGATTTGCGCACGAGGATGACGATTGGTTCAGGCCATGAGGGACCGGATGGACTCTACTACTTGGACGATCCGAAGCCAGCTGCATATTTGACATCATAAGTGACCGACATTCAGTGGCATTATAGATTGGGACATCCCTCTACTGCAAAATTGAAAGCTTTATTACTCGATGTAGTTAGTTCTGTTTTTCATTGTGAGACATGCCAGCTTGGCAAGCAAACTCGTGCTACATTTTCACCAAAATTTTGCATTAGTTCTAAAGCTATCTTCGATATTATACATGTTGATGTTTGGGGTCCATGTGCTGTGACGAGTACTTCTGGTTTTAAATATTTTCTGACCTTCATTGATGATTTCTCTAGAGCAACCTGGCTGTTTTTACTGAAAGATAGATCTACCATTCTTGAGAAAATTACTGACTTCTTTGCTGAAATCCGTACCCAGTTTGCTAAGCCCATTAAAGTTTTGCGCACTGATAATGCTTTGGAGTTTATGCAAGCCTCTGTTAGTAGTTTTTGTCGTCGCCAGGGCACCATCCACCAAACTTAATGTTCCTATACCCCGCAACAAAACGGTATCGCTGAACGTTAAAACCGACATCTCTTTGAAGTTGTGTGTACCCTTCTTTTTCACTACCATGTTCCTCAGTCTTTTTGGCCCGAGGCGATATCTACTGCTTGCTACCTCATTAATCGTATGCCATCCACTGTGCTCGGTAATAAGATTCCATATCAGGTCTTGTTTCCTGATGCACCTCTTTTCTCTGTGCCTCCTCGTATCTTTGGGAGCACGTGCTTTGTTAAAAATCTCCGGCCTGGCCTTACCAAATTGGATCCTAGAGCAACTAAGTGTGTTTTCTTGGGATACTCTCGCACTCAAAAAGGGTATCGATGCTACGATCCTGTTTCTAAAAAGTGGTTTGTCTCTGCGGATGTAGTATTCTTTGAGCACATGCCTTTCTATTCTCCGGTTGGTTCTGCACTCACATCGGATTTACTGATTGATACGCCTTTACCTATTGTGGATGATTTGACTGATAATTCCGATGTTGCCTCCCCACCTGAAATGCCACCTCTGAAAGTGTATCACAGAAGACAGAAGTCGACAGCTCCCTCTATGGCCTCTCCATCGTCTTCATCCTCTGTGCCAGATCAAACACCTCCGCAGGTATTTTCTGACCTTGATCTCCCTATTAGCCTAAGAAAAGGGACACAGACTTGTACTAAGCATCCCATTGGGAATTTTTGTTCTACTGATAATCTGGGTGCTAATTTTGCTAATTTTACTACGGCCCTTTCTGCTATATCTGTTCCTAAAACTGCTGCTCAGGCCATTAAAAATCCTGCATGGCGTCAGGCTATGAAACTGAAATGCAGGCGCTCACTGAGCGCAATACATGACAACTTGTTGATCCACCTGTTGATTGCTCTCCTGTTGGTTGTCGCTGGGTCTTCACGGTCAAGTATCAACCGGATGGAACTGTTGAACGACTTAAGGTGAGACTAGTGGCTAAAGGCTATACACAGACCTATGGGGTCGACTACTTTGAGACTTTCTCTCCGGTGGCACGGTTGAACTCTGTGAGAATTCTTATTTCTGTTGCTATTAATTCTGACTGGCCTCTGTATCAGCTTGATGTCAAGAATGCTTTCCTGTATGGTAACCTTCATGAAGAAGTCTACATGTCACAACCCCCTGGTTTTGTTGCTCAGGGGGAGTCCTCTAAAGTATGCAGACTGAAAAAGGTGATCTATGGCTTGAAACAGAGTCCCATAGCTTGGTTTGATAAATTAAACACTATTCTTCAGAATTTTTCATTCAAGCGCTCCCAGTCCGATCACTCAGTCTTTGTCAAGAATACTCCTGCTGGCATTATTATTCTCATTGTTTATGTTGATGATATTATCCTCTCAGGAAGTGATCCTGCTGGTATTCAGTCCACCAAGCACTATCTGGAAAAACATTTCGTCACTAAAGATCTTGGGTCTCTCCGGTATTTTCTTGGGATAGAGGTGTCCCGGTCTTCTTCTGGCCTCTGCTTATCTCAGCACAAGTATATTCTGGATCTACTATCTGAAACTGGTCTTCTAGGTGCTAAGCCTGCTAGCACACCTCTGGATCCGAACACCGACTGGGATGATGAGAATTCTCCTGCCTATCCTAACAATCATCAATATCGAAGAATGGTCGGTAAACTCATCTATCTTACTGTTACACGGGCCGATATTACTGCTGTTGTTGGATTGGTTAGTCGTTACCTTGATAAGCCTCGACAATGTCATTGGGACGCCGTCTGTCATATTCTGAAATATCTAAAAAGTTCTCCTGGAAAAGGCTTGCTTTACAAGAAACATGGACACTGCAAACTTCTTGGCTATTCTGATTCTGATTACGTTGGCAGCAAGGTTGACCGTCGCTCTACTTCTGACTACTGCACGTTTGTGGGAGGCAACCTTGTCACTTGGCGAAGCAAGAAGCAGTCTGTAGTTGCTCGCTCAAGTGTTGAAGCTGAATATCGTGCCATGGCGCACACTACATGTGATCTATTCTGGATTAGGAGCTTACTGAAGGACATTGGTATTTCTGACTCGTCTCCTATTCCAATGTATTGTGACAACAAAGCAGCTACATTCATTGCCAGTAACCCTACTTTCCATGAGCGGACCAAGCACATTGAGGTGGATTGTCATTTTGTCCGCGAAGCTGTTCTCTCTGGCCAGGTCTCTACTCCCTACATTCATACGACTTATCAGGTGGCTGACATCTTCACAAAGATTCTACCAAAGACAAGGTTCACTGCTATGACATCCAAGCTGGGCATGATAGACATCTACGCTCCAGCTTGAGGGGGAGTATTAGTATATAGACTTTCCTGTGTTTTTTTTACTTAGTCTATTTTTCTCTTTACTGTGTTATTCTTGTGTTTAGTTTTATCCCACATGGGTTATCTCTAAATCTTGTGGTCTTCTCTTGTCTTATAAAAGAGAACCATGTACTCCTTTTTTTATCATCTCAATAATAGGATTATTAGCCACAACTTCTAGATGGATCAATAGCATTGCTTCAAATTCTTGCATTTGTCTCTGCTTCAAATGCAATTGTCGGTCTATGTTGCACATGACTATACCATCTGAGGACCCTTAAATAACTTAATCGTTGATGCTCGTCACCACCCACATTATAGCTTAGATAATCATAATCATTTCTCAAATGATTTTTCATTGCCTTCACACACATCCATCTAAGCATATGTATTTCAGCCATATTCATGTTGTTCACGCCTTATTTCTTCAATGCCCAAAATTCACCCACATACGATATGCATAAGAGTATTGTTTATCTATAATACTTGCTTTTCAATCTTAGTGAGATCTTTGAGTCCCATATTATCATGTTGCATGATAAATAGGACTGGGCTACCTAAAAAAATTTTTATTCCTAATCAAGAAACACGTGAATTGCCCTTTGGATCATAGGGAAGGAGAATCGCCTAGAGATTGCAATCCCAGAGAGGATCACAAGTGTGGATTCTTTTTGGGAATAATTGTGAAATTGGTTAAGGTGAATGGGAAACCACATGTAAAGAAGTACTTTAATTTAAATAAAACTCGGATTGATGCCACGGTATAGCAAAAATATATACTATCTATATTATAGACATTAGTTGACAAGCACCATAGACAGATGGCTTTAATTTTGTATGTGGTGGGAATTGGAACATGCAACTAATACATGCAAGTTATCATCCAATGCCTGCTTTCATTTATTTTAATATATAATGAGAGGGGCAGCATATAGGGTTCAAATGGTTCGTCATAAATCGCCCTGAAAACTCAAGAACTATAGTTTCCTTTCTAAGTTCATCACAATTGGTTTCATGTGAGTCCATTACTGAAGATCCTGGTAATTTCTTTGTACTTTTAGTATGTATAAAACGGAATGCATGAGTCCCTTACTAAACCAGGAAGAAAAAGAGTTCTACACGTGCAACGACATTCTACCTTATATCTTTCCTAAAGTCAATAAAATCGAAAGCATTTATTATCATATTTTGTGATGACTACACCATATTATGTAACCAAATGTAGAATCTTCAATGTTCCCACTTATAGTAAACTAGTTCAATGGTAATCACCAAAACTGAAATCCAAGAACTGAATTGGTGTTTCCTAAAAAGTAGTTCCACTTAAATTAGCACTTGTAACAGACCAAACAGACCCATAGATAAAAACAAGCCAATGATTGGGTTTATATAGTATCATCCTCTTGATTGAGGTTCATGTATTAGAAGATTGAAGATGATGAGGATCCCCTACAGGCGCCCAACTATTGGTTTTATATAATATGATCCTCTTGATTGGGGTACATGTATTACAAGCTAGGTTGTATACGCGGCTAGGTGTCCAGGTGTTGCCTAGTGGCGCCTAGACAGCCTAGACATTTCTAGGTTTTGTTTACTTATATATTTATGTATATATAACTATATACATACGTATAGTTCTATACTTATATACATATATATAGGTATACTTAAATCTATGAGCAATATTCGAATCAGTAGGACTATTAGGAAGAAGAAATCTAGGAGGAAGAATAAGAATGGAGGGGAATTAGTGTGGGAGGAGATGGACGAAAAACAAGTAAAATGCAGCAGCATGATGGACAGGGAGAGACAAAAGAGAGAAATGAGTGAAGCAAAAACAGAAAAAGTGAGAAACATGAAAACAAAATGAAACAGTAATAAGAATGGAAAGAAATTTTGGGAGGAAGAAGAAGATTGGATCAGCAAAGTTGCTGCTTGGTGAAGCAAAAAGAAAATAAAACAGAGAGTTGAGTAGAAGGAAGAATAAAGAATAAAAAGAAACACAAGAGATTTTAATCGTATAGCAGCAACGTTGCTGCTTGATGGAAGAAAGGAAAGAAAACAACAGAAAACAATAAGATGGGAAAGAAAAAATTAACAAAAAAGGCAGCAGCAAGTTTACAAAGATAAACTATTTTAATCTTAGTGGATCAGGCCCATATCCAGACTACTAGCCCCCTAAGCCTAGTTGGACTAGGCACCCAGGTTCTGGGACCCAATGTGCCGCCTAGACCACCTTGGCCGGCGCCTGTATAACAATAATTGCAAGATGAGGAGGATCCCCATAGGCATGATTGACTATAGTGGCAGTCCAAGTACTTGATATAGTCGGCTTAGTGGGAAACCAAATCTTGCACTGTGTTCGGCTATTAACTTTTAGAGTGCCGGGATTTTATACATGAATAACCTGTTTCCGGTAATTCAGCTTCTCGCAGAACCGGTCTCACTGTAGCAGGTACGTGTGGAATGGAAGGCCGGAAGACAGGAACTGCAAACCATGCTGCATTTTAAAATTCTGTCAACATCGGCGCGATTCTAGATCACTGTGTTTATTGCTTCACAGGATGGATACATGTACTTATAAAGTCCATGTATAATAGCAAATTATGAAAATAACTGTATAGAAATGCTGCATTTAAAAATCTGCTTCCCAAACTAGGCCTTGTAGTTCCAACTAAGAGAGTGTGGCATTAGCTGAGTACTTGAACACATTGACAAAAAGAAAAGCATACATCAAAGTAAGTTGAGGCATGAGATTCAAGACGGCGCTAATAGGGAATAAGCTTTACTAAGATATATATTTATTCTTATTTTCTGTTTTATCTCCTTTGTGTATTTCTTTATCCTTATTTCTTTAGTTCATGTAATATGGGCCTAAATCTATTAAGCCCATTAGGTTTTTTGTTTGCTTTGTTATATCTCCTATATATAGGAGGGGGTATTGATGTGGAACACATCGGGGAGAGGGGAACCAACGAAGAAAAATTATAATCTATTTCTCAAATCATATATAATTACATGGCACAAGCACCAAGGCTGGTAATCTAGTACTTATAACAAAACGAGAAACCCTAATCCTAAGGTGATAGGTGATATTTCCAATTAAAGCAAAACTTAAAATAAAATAAGTAAAAGAATTGCAACTAAGTGCAACAATTAGATAGTTGCACTTAGGTTCCTACATAACACAAAAGTAATTTATATAAGTGTTCTTCATCCTACATCAATTCCCCGGGGGTTTGAAAGATGATCCATCGGTGAGTTAGGTAGTGGCCCAAAAAGATCTCGCCACATGGTTGCTGAAGGGATTTGGCTGAACACCTACTCAAGCTGGGAAAGGTGTACTGGGAACGATATAAAGAAACGTGTTCACACGCCGTATGTGTAGATGTTACGAAATCCGTCATGAGTAACGCGTCTATCACACTGCCAAGGGCGACCTAGCACGATATGGGCTGCCCATAGGGGACAACTTCGTAGTAATTTGTATCCTTATAGACTATGTGATACAAGAAGTTGACCAAGTAACGAACTTCACGCATCACATAGTGTAATGTAAAACTACGGCTATTTAAAAATAAACTAGGCAATGACTAAAATGATAATTCTCATCCATCAACTGTGTCTCTACATGGATGCCCATAGAACCTTTATACAGGCTTCTAAAAGAAAGACTAAACACACGATAGCCAATGTGGGACTAAAACCACATGACTTTACAAAAACCCATAAGAAGAGAAAAGACATAATAAAATAAAACATGCCAATAAAGCCTAACTAATGACACGGTGACGTCTACGCTCATAAGTGTGTAAAGGTGGGGCCTGTCCTACATCATAGTGTCGTCAAACCAACACAGGAGGTAAGGTCAAGGTAAGCCGCTCGGTCTGCAGGTTGATTATGCCCACCAATTTCGTTGAGACAAGGTTTGGTATAGCCACCATCAATAGTTAGATCACAGATGCTGCCCTGACACCTCAGTTGTCAACGTGCGCCAGCCTAGGTGCCACCTAAACTCTGGTCGCCTAGCACCTAAAGCGACTTAAGTGGTCGCTTACACTTAAAGGCAAATTCAGCATAAGTCAGGTCTGCATTTGATCAAATTACAAAAGGTTGAGTCTTTTTATGGTTGAAATGGGTCTTTTTGAGCCCAAATCAGGTCAGATGTGGAAAAATCAGGTCTGATTTGGAGAAAACAGCCCGGATTTCAGAAAAATAGATCTGATTTGGGGGAATCAGATACGATATGACTATATTAAGTCTAATTTAGAACAGTATATGACATATTAGGGGTAGTTGGGTTTGATAAGGTCATGTTATGCAAAATTAAGTTTGATTTTGGTAAATCATGTGAAATTTGGGCAGATCAGGTCTGATTTGGGGAAAAACAAGACTTATTTGGGAGAGATAGGTCTGATTTGGGGAGATTGGGTCTGACTTAGGGGAACTATGTCTGATTGGAAAAATTAGGTCTGATTTGGCAAGATTAGGTGTCATTAGGACAATCTAGGGAAATTTTGGGGAAGTTAGCTCGGATGAGGTCATGTTATACAAAATTTGGTTTTATTTAGCCCAATTTAGGACAAACTAGGTCAAATGAGATCAAATTCAGATCAAGCTAGTTCAAAATAGGGCCAATCAGATCATGTTAAATGTGATGCCTAAATACTATGTAATAATGACACTATTACATATTTGCAAATCAGAAATTATGAATTTTATATCTGAATATCCATGTTACTTAAAAGAAAAGTAAACATATGAAAACCTTTGGGCGCTTGTCTAAGCGCCGTAGGCTCCCCCTAGGAAATGCCTAGCACCTAGACTCCTTAATTGGTATGGCTAGCACTCAACGTATGAGTAAAACAACGATAAGCCAAGTGGATCAGGATCAAGACACCCCATTTACGAGAAGTAAGAAGGATTGCTTAGGCTCACCCTCGTCATAGTTGGGGTCATTGTCAGGGAGAACATCTTCTTACCCTATGTCATCCTCCTCGGTCACTATAATAGTCATCACGGCGAAGCTAGTATACTATGAGGATTGGCGACCATAAACATGGTTTGTGAAGCACTAGAGTGCCTTTTGTACCATGAATTGCTTGGATCGTGATGTTGGTGTTGTAGTGGAGTTTGTGGAACCCGACTGTGTTGGCGGTAAAAGATCACGACAAGTATGTGTACGTCATTGGAGGTCGTCATCATAGCTCGTCCTCTGCTATCAGTATAAGTCATATCATATATGGGTCAGAGTCTAAGGCCCATATAGAGTCTAGTTAGGTCTAGTCATGTCTAGAAGTCTCTAGAGTCGTATCCGTCTTCTCCTATATAAAGGAGAAGGGTCTCTCTTGTATCAAACACATTGAGAAAATATTCATTATTTCCAACATGGTATCAGAGCCTTCTTTCTAGGGATTCTAACCCTAAAGAGAAAGCAATGATTCTCTACATGTGGGTGGTGGTTGCCGTCATGGCTGGCAGCCCATAGAGCCAAATCCGTCACCCTCTCCGCAAGGTCATCTCCGTTGCCCTCTCTCTCTGAAGGGCCATCGTCATCTCTGTCTCCATCATCATCGTAGATCTAGATCTGACAAGTATGATCTTTACATCATCTAGCATCCCCATGTATCCATCTTTCATCTTCCCAAGCATGAAGTCTAGATCTAGCCCCCCATGAATCCATCTTTCCTCTCCCCCAAGAACAAAGTCCAGGTCCAGCCATCATCTGTCATATATCATCAATCAAGGTCCAGCCGCACAGATAAGTGGAAGTTCTCGTCAACATCAGCAACCCCTGGAAGTCATCTTCACCACCCAGATCGTTGTCTCCATCATTCGGATCGTCATCTCCATAGTGGTGGAAGTCATCTCCACCATCTAACAGTCGTCTCTGTCTACTCCGCATGCATAAATACAACGATCTTTCAATCTTTCATCTCCAAGATCCGCCACTACCACCAAAATTCGTCCATGGAGATACGATGCATGTCCTTCGAGGTTTCTACATTAGTCTTGGTTGCATCTACAAGTCAAAACTGCCCAAGTGGCAGGCTATACGGCGTATCATTTGTCATATGCTCCAGTCAACATGACGTGTTGACCAAAGGCAGTTTCACGCCTACACATCTTGTCAAATTTCCACTTGTCGTGTTGGTGGTAGTATGTCTCTTATGTACGCCATCTTACCAATTGTGTCTGATTTCAACACGACATATTGGCGACGATATGTTCAAACATGTTGTATCATTGTCTAACACGGTGTGTTACCATTAGGGTTTGCAATTCAATTGGAAATAGCGGCATCTTTAAAGGGTGTGTCCCACATCACTTCTCCAAGCATCTTTAGAGGTCAAATGAGGAGCTTACTAGCAAGAAAAGATTTATGTTTACAATATCTTTAATCGAATTTATTATTCGACCTAATCCATACATGCATTGTACATCGAATCTAGTTATCGTTCGCCTACCGCAACTTCCTCACCACGTCAACCTCTCTGAAGCACCATGAAGTCATATACTCACACGTTTGATGTAGTTCGCTCTCGGCACAACATCAACCTCTCTCATGTGTGAGGATTTATCCGTTGCAAGCACAACGTTAAACTTTCTTAAGCATGAGGTCAAGTTCTCAAGCCCGTTGAGTAGTCCAACACAACTTCTCCAGACATGTCGAGCAAATCCTTTTCCAGTCATTTCTTCCCTCTCCACCCCATGTCCCCTAATGTCACAGGGGAGTTTCCCTTTGTCTTTCTCCACCCCAACCACTTTTGTCGTCTCTTCGTGGTTAGTGTGTGAGGGAGAGAAGATGAGGAGAAAAGTTGAGTTGTAGAGTTCAAAGCTCAGAAAAGGAAAGAGGAAGAAGATCATTGCCTAAATATGGAGTGTTGTGTACTTAACATTTCGTCCAGATCTCACTATCCAGTACAAGGCCAATGTCCATCCTTGCTGAGTTGCCAAGCATCGATTTGTCATTCAACACCCATCTTCTCGCATTGTCATCAGCTGAAGAAGATGATTTTCAATTGGATGTCATCGATGCTCTACATCAGGTGAATATATTTCTTCATCGGTTATGTCTTGGTCATTCTACTCTAGCAGCATTTCAGTCTTCTAGTTTGGAACATCTTGGATTATTTGCACATTCGGTGGTGTGTCGGTCTGAGACACTTGTCTTCTGCAGAAGATTATTCAATCCACTACATCAGCGATGTTTCCTCTCTGTTTGATTGTTCCCTCTAAAGCATGTTGATGTGTGTTTGTGCCCTATCAAGCACGTCGTTGTTTGTCTATGCCCTGTCAAACAAGTTGATGTTCGTCCTTACCCTGTCAAACATGTTGATGTTCGTCCATGCCATGTCCAACATGTTGTTGATGTCCGCCCGTGCCCTGTCAAGCATGTTGATGTTTGTCCATGTCTGGCCAAGCACATTGATTGTCTGTTATAGCCTAGTCTTCCTGTGGCACATATCCTGGAAACTGCTATAATGACAGTAGCAACTAAGTTTGTGACTCAAATGATCTTTGCATGTTCCTTCGGCATACTCCAAGATACAAGCTTCTATCTAGTCAAAGCTCCAGATGTTTCAAAGATTCGGTGTTTATCAATCTCTCAAGATTTGGTGTTTTAAATCTTAGGGGAAGCTTCAAAGTCAAAGATGCCAAAAATATTAAAGTGTGGGGAGTGCACATGTCGTGCTAAGTCAAGGGGATATCATGTTTTAGTCATTCACTTTTTTATCTCTTGTTTCTACCTGCCATCCAAGTCGGGCATGTGATTCTTCCATACTCCAGTTAGCCGGAAAGTGTTAGAAGTATAAGTCATATCATATATGGGTCGGATCTTGTAGGCCCATATAGAGTCTAGTCAGGTCTGGAAGTCTCTAAAGTGGTATCCACCTTGTCCTATATAAAGGAGAGGGGTCTCTTGTATCAAACATATTGTGAATATATCGTATATTCATTGTTTCCAACATCCTCGGTCTGCGTCATGAAGCCTACTGAAGATGGACGTTGCCAACTATTTGCAATCTTATCGTTAATCCCTCGATGAAAATCAGTGATCATGACCACTTCATCGTCGTAAACGACGGAACAATGGAAGAGCTCGTAAAACGGTTGCGTCCCCAGATATTGAGTCAGTGACTTGCTTCAACTCTGTGAACCAGACATAGAAGTGTTGGTGGTAGTCGCACAGAAGGAAGTGCTCCCTAATGGTGTACTGCAGAATGGCCCACATCTCGAGAGGGTGTAGTAGAAATTTCCACCCTTCCTCTTAGTCGAAGCACATAGTAGCTTTTGTGCTTCCCTCAGTTAACGATGTGACTAGAAATACTTCTCGATGTTATAAAACCAGTCGAGGAGTACCTCAAGATGACAATCTCTAGTATAATAAGGTACGTCCAACTTTATGATAAACTACAAACGGTAACCCTGTTATCGAGGTTTGCGAACAACTATAATAGCATGGCGTTTAGGTCTAGCAGTTGTTGGTCCTGTAGTTGCTTCACAGTCTATAGGCACGCTTCAAGGGTTGCTTGGCCTTGCATCAATACATCAAGACATTGGAGTACAGATGCTAATTAGGTTTCCACTGTAGACTTGAAATCTCCTTGTTGACCATGTTGACGTGGATGCTCAAAGACGGTAGAATCTATAGATTAGGCGCACGATGATGGAGCGCCAAACACTGGCCCAAGTAGTAGCTTATCGTTGGACACGGAGCAGCACAAAGCAAAAGTGTGTTTTTTAGGATTACGCCTCACCTCGTTGGGACAAAAATGCCTTGTTATGCCTCACGCACTTTAAAACCTTGATCGTACCGTAATTAAGTAGAGTTAGGCTCTAATATCAGTTGTTCTACAACGCATCGAGAAGCTAAGAACCAAAGAAGAAAACTGGTAATATATTTCTTAAATCATATTCAACTGTCTGGAACAAGGCTCCAAGGTTGATACTCATAACAAAACAAGAAACCTTAATCTTAAGACAATTGATAATATTGACAATTAAAACAAAACTTATTATAAAATAAAGTAAAAGAATTACAACCAACCAAATAAATCTGAATAAACAACCTTCATCCTACTATAAATTTAACAAGACAACAACTTTGACATGGTAATTGAGGACGGTGTACAGCTAGGGGTGTAAACGGTGCAGATACAGTGCGGGTCTAGCCATACCCATACCCATTTAATTTAGTGAGTCTGGTTCCGATTCTAGACCCGCATCATACCCGTACCCGCATTATTCGTGAGTATGTGGTGCAGGTATGCGGGTAAGCCGTTCCATATAAAACATCATATTGTCTATGTAAGAAAAATTAGGACAATGTTCTATATAATTTAATACAATGAGATATTGCTATTACATAGGATATTAACATGCAATAGTTATGTTAGATTATGTAATACTTTATAGATTAAAGATATTGTTGAGTTAATTGTTTACATATTTGTAGTTATCGTAATGGTATATTAATTATGTATCATATCATGTTGCTATTTTAATTTGAAGTTTACATACGGTGCTCATGATTTTAATTAGAATAGTTGATTCTCAACTAGATAACTAGTCTCAATCTTATAATAATTATCGTAGGATATAATCACAATTATTAGTTTAGTTACACTAGTTAAGAATAGCATAAATAGCATATTATTGAAGGAGTTATTTATGTACGGTACACGGGTTTGGGTTCAAGCATACCCATTCATGGGACCCGCTTATAGCGGGTCTACAGGTATGCGGGTATAAAAATTTAGACCCATGACGGATCTTTATAGGGTTCGAATCTGCGGGTCTACCCGTATCCATTTACAGCCCTATGTATAGCCACTTTCGTCGCTCCACGCAGAGTCATCGTTACCCCTCTCCACCAACATAGTTGTCATCTCCGCCCCTCTCCACCGCCTCTGTCGCTACTATTTACACCTAGGAGTCCCCCTCCCCTCAAATAAATCCTCTTCTCCAACGAAAGTATCTATTGGCGTGCGTAACTTATGGCATCTCCTACGGTCTTATGCCCTAAAGAGTGGTTTTTGGGAAAGTCATACTCATCCTCCTTATGTTGTTCATGACCACCTATTGTAGGGCTCTACCTATATGTAGTGGATATGATCAAATAATGTTGCATTATCCTTTACTTTCTTAGAGAATCCACAGTGATTTCCATCCTTCAGTTGTTGTTTCAGGTTGAATTTTTACCATATTTAGTTGTTGTGCCACCAGACAAAGTGTGTCAAACACGAATAGGACGTCTCGTTCTGAGTTATTCCGCTCCAAGTCTACTGCATCCAAACATGTATCCCTACCAGACATGACACATCACCCCCTATCACAACGTGATATCTCAAACACACAGCGTCTCTCATAGTTGTTGTTACCCCAAGTAAATTAACAGTCGATTTGGCAGTCCAGATATGGCGTACTTCCAGTGGCACGGCATGTTGCAACCTGTCTTCTTCGACCTTTTCTTTTTGATCCGTTAGTGACCCGGCATGGTGTGTCATTGACGAGACATGGCATGTCTAAGTGTTGCTTGCCGACATCCACTTATGTTTCTGTTGTTGAGATATTATGGCCTCTTCTTAACAGGCCTCAAAAACGCTCTAGGTGAGTAACATCTGTGAAATTCAATGGGTCTCAATAAATTCTATGGACATGTTTTATTCAAATCTATGTACATTCCTCAGAGCTTAACCATCGGACGGATCCACCTCCATTCAAAGAAGAAACATCTAACAAAAAGAAAGGGTGAATACAAGATGTCAACAAAGCATGACTCTACAGTTCTATTTTGGATTTTAAACGCCTATGAATCTGTATATGCTAATCTCATCTCTAGCAAGACAGCAAAGAGTGGCAAAGGATCATATTGCCCACATAAATTCTAGCAAAGAAAATGCATCTCGGGTCTTTGATTTGTATAAACATCTTTATTCCTTAAGACCGGAAGACGCCAAATCCTTTGCATCGTATTTTGACAACTTCACTGGGAAGAATTCAAAGTCCACCACCCTTTGACATATGATCTAGCCAAACTACAAAAGCAACAGGACAAGGTACAGTTGTGTCAGTTTTTTGCATCTTTGCCATCTAGTTATATAGTTGTCTAACAACACAGCCTTGCATCAGAAGCTCTGCCCATGTTAGATGATGTTCACCGTCGGTTGTCTAGATCCTTGTCCATTACAACTACAGAAGAACAAATTGATCTTTTCGTTTCTAAATAAGTGTGTAGTACTAAGGGTCGTGGACGAGGAAGAGGACCCAACACCTTGGTAGAGGGACTTCATCTTCCCAACCTCCATATCACAAGTTTTTGTAAATGATAAATCACACAGGATGAATGCTTAAAAAAGCATGGTAATTGAAGTGAGCAAATCAGGTTTTGACTACTGAAACTGACGAGGAAACATCTATGACTAGTGACACCAATAATCAGATGATGACACTTAGCTCTATTGATCTTGACAAGATGATCAAAGTTGCTTCCTTGACTTTTGTTTCTCCTCATGCAAACATTGCTTAACACTTTGGTGGACTTTCTTGCCTTCAAGCTTCTTTTTCTTCTTCGAAGGATTGCCAGATTAGTGACTCCAGTGCTACTGCCCACATGACTGGTAATAACAAGATTTTTATATCACTGAAGAAATCTACCTATCGCCCTCACGTGGGATTAGTCTGACTCCACTCACCATGTTACTTGCATAGGTGAAGTGATCAAGGAACGAGGTATCCGATACTGATGTCGTTTCTACAGCCTGGAAATAGGTATTTATTGATATACCGACAAAAATATCGACAGATGCAATCGTGGTCATTTCGAAGCCAAAATGAACAAATTGAATCATGAAATTTTACAGGTGCAATCTCTACACCTAAATGCATCGTTTTATGCAATAAAATGTTCTAATGGGTATGTGGGGGTGGGGAGTCCATCATGTGGGAGGTAGGGAACATGACCTATTTTTTGGGATTTTCGATGAAGGATTTTGATGACAAAATGTAAGAATTAAGATTTGGAATTTTACTAGCATAATCCATAAACATAAATACACACACTTAAACAATAATATCCAAATTACAGCACAGTAATAGCATAGTAATACTAACTCATATTAGTTGTATGTCGAGATATGCATTGATTCTCCATACAATATTGAGTTGATATGGTTGACATTTGCTCCCATGACATATACATTATGTAAGGTTGGTTGTATGAAGTTGTGTTGATCATTCATGTGCAACATTGTATGTGTCTAGGAACGAGGCATCCAATTTCGATGTCGTTTCGACGGCATGGAAACCGAAATTTTTTGAAATTTCGACAAAAATTTCGATAGATGCAACCGTGCTCGTTTCGACGCCAAAATGAACAAATTAACTTGTGAAATTTTACAGGCATGATCTCTACACCTAAATGCATCGTTTTATGCAATAAAATATTATGTGGGAGTAGGTTGGGGGGGTGGTCCTTCATGTGGGAGGTAAGGGAACTGTCCTGTTTCTTTAGGATTTCGATGAAGGGTTTCGATGAGAAAATGTAGGAATTAAGTTATGCAATTTTGCAAGAATGATCTATATACATGCATGTACTTATTTGCGTTGTAATATCAAATATTGGATATGTAGGGCATCCCCACACATTTTACTTGGGTTGATAGTTTGTTGTTGATATTGACTCAATAGTCGATCATTTCATTGGTCCCAAGAACACTAGTGCAATGTTTCCAAGCTAAACCATTATTTGTTGGTGTGGTTGGCTTCCTAGCACCTTCATTGTCTAATAAACCACCACTAGGATACCTGTGGTCCACATTGTAGAAACTAAAAAAGCATGCATTGCATAAGTATTTAATAATTTGAATAGCAAATATTAGGGAAATGCAATGCAATTATGATATACTATAAGTATATACTATGTATAAGTACTAAATGGTGAAATAACTTCAATCCCCCTTTGCTCCTCTTCAAAAAATAACAATAACAACAAGGATTGCAATTATCAAAATCTTCATCAAAATTTGCCGAAATTCATCGAAATTTGGCGAAATTCATCGAAATCATCGAAATTTGGCGAAACTCATCGAAATCATTGAAATCGGCACATTCGCACGTTTCGGTACCAGATCCCATCGAAATCGAAATTTTTGGGCGAAATTTCGCCAATTTCGCCGAAACCTCATTCCTTGATAAGTGTATATTACTCATTTGTATTATATTCACATTGCTCTTTAGTAACATCTTCTACTAAACATAAATAAATAACTAATTATATCAATACTTATTGTAATATGATTGGATAAACTGCATGATAATAGTAATTAATAATGTTGTAATTAGGTAGGTCAAGTGATAATAGTGTAGATCTACACAATATACTTATAGATGTATGTATAGTTCACATAAACATATCAAAATTGGAGTAATACTAGGTTTTAGCGGTAAAAAAAAACATTTTTAGGTGAAAGTCAAAGAAAAAGGTAGTAAAAAAGATGGAGAGCTTGCAAATTGTAGAAAATGAAAGAGATTAGTTAGACTTACCTCGATTTGGGTTGATATTAGCTCCAATCGCCAAAAATCACCCAAACGCACCTTTTCTCCTCCCAACAAGTAACAGCAGCCATCTCGTAAAAAATGGTATACACGTCGGTATATCGCCGGTTTCGGTCGGTACAGTGAACTTAGTAGGCATTTTGCACCGAAACCATCAAAACATGGCGGTATTGGCGGTATACATGTCGGAGTTATCGATATTTGTGATCCTATCGGTACGCGCACATGTTTCCATAACTGACGACGCCAGTATCGGTATTTCGGTCGAAATACCGCCAATATCGACAATATTTCATTCCTTGGATGTGACCAACACTTCCAATATTCTTAAATCTATTTCATTTGTGCCAAAATCTCCTCTAGGTTTGTTGTACATTAGTAAGATTACCAAGTCATTGAACTGTCTTGACTTTCATTCCCTACACCATCACCATGCAGGGTCTTAGGATGAAGGAGACCATTGGTGGGGATATGAAGGTAGAGATGGTTAGTATTATTTGCAGACATTGTCGATTTCTCTAGCTACTACTTGTGTGGCCCAGTCTACCTCTCTTCATCAATGGCATCAATGAATTGGTCCCTATCTACTATAAAGTTGAAGTCTTTTATTTCCTAGCCTTTCTTCTGAAAACGTATGTGTCAAACATTTAAACTTGATAAATACCATCAGTCGGTGTTTCCCTTACGTCGTTATTGAAGTCCTAGTTTATTTTATTTAGTTCATTCGGGTATATCTTTGAAAAGATCAAACTGAAATTTTAGATGTTCTCTCAAACTTTTTGAAAAAATACAAGCTCAAATATATTAATTTTATAAACTCAATAGATCATGTTATGATTATATATAATATGTTTGCTGAAAAAAATTCAATAATACATGTACGACACCTACCACATATACCTTACGTGGTACCTTCTTCACTCGTACAGCGCATACCGGTTTTCTAAGCAGTGGCTTCCATACATATGCTTGAAAGGGTGTGATAATATGGTGCAATGATGGTCAAACCATTGTGCAAGATGGGAGGTCTACGGTTCAATTCCTATTAGAATTCAATCACCATGGACCGTCCCACTATGTATAGTAGTTAAGACCATGAATGCATTGCATTTTTATACAAAGCTATTATTAGTAGATCTACTATAGATTTACATGTTTTATGTAGATATTCTCATCAACCATATTTCTCTTCTACTTCCCCCTCTCAAATTCATATTTTGGATACAGCTGCATCTTGCATGTGCAAGTTGCCGTGTATTTTTCTACACCTGTAAACCTATATGGATGGCTATATGTAAACAAATATTGTGTTTTTAAGCTAGATTTGATGAAATCTATTGGTTTTCATCACGAATTCACTTTTTTAGCTTAATTTTGTCAAAGTTGCGTTAAAGCTTGGTCAAAAAATCAATGAAGTATCCTCGATATTTCCACAATTTCACTTCCACACCTATTGAGATCGACTCGAAGTCAATGTCTTGTCCCATGCATGCATTAACCGAATTCGACACCAAATTAAACTAAATTAGGCCTATATGCCCCTAAATGCCCACCCAATCCATTTGAGGACCCAGTCGGCTAGACTTTGAGATCTCCCTAGAGCCTAGCCCGCTTAGGTGGGGTGCCTTGATAAATATGGCTTGCACCACTAGGATCAGATTGATCAACAGTATGAGCTCCAAACCAAACCAGGCTAGGGTTGTACATCGGTCCAAACCCTGACCGGACCGGTTAAGACCAGAGCGGACCAAGACCCGGTTAAAAGAAAATTCATGGACGACCGGCCCGAATATGACCCGCTCTGGTCGGTCTGGACCGAAAAAGTCAAGGAACAGACCGACTTACTAATATTCTTGCTAGACAAAAAAAAAATATAAAAGAACTAATTTGACTTTATTATTTTGTAGTGAGCAATGCACAAATGTAACTGAAATGATGTATTCTATTATTTAGTCTGGTAACACAGATCACATTAGTTTGGTTCTGCAGCGCCGCCATTATATGGCTATAAGGGTATTAACATTACTATACTGATACAAAAAACACATCACAGACTAATAGTATACTCAAAAGACAAAAGATAATCGCCTTGATCTCAATTATCATAGTGATGGTTTACTTCATTCGTAAAGAAAATTCACACATTTCATTTCTCGTATACTTAATACTCTACGAAGTAAAGACTCGATTTAATCGACTTCCTTCAGTTTTTTTGTTGTAATAGCGTAATGCAACAATATGAAATTGGTTAAAAGAGGCATTCTCGAGTCAAAATCATCAGGAGGTATTCTAGCCTGAGTGTATTCTGCTTGAGTGTATTCTGCTCTGAATACACTCGAGTGTATTCTAGCCTGACTATATATATATTTATATATATATATATAGAGTCAGGCTAGAATACACTCGAGTGTACGGATCACACGAATACACTCAAGTGTGTCTGCATATCAAGACTATTTTTTGCAAAATGTAAACCGTTGATCTTGACCGTCATACTATAACTAGGCTACATACAAATTTTGAGCCCATTTGGATAAGTGTAAGTCACTCATCCAAGGGCAACAAAATTGACGCGCGAAACTAATTTGAAATGCATAATTTTTGTGGTCTTCATAACATGAGCTATACATTTCCAAATGTGCTCAAATTTTGCGTATGAGTTGTTCACGAGATGTTTTAGAAGATCAACGGATTAGATTTTCAAAAAAAATATTGCATCATGAAAAACTACTCGAGTGTATTCCGCTCCGGATACACTCGAGTGTATTCTAGCTTGACTCTCTCTCTCTCTCTCTCTCTCTCTCTCTCTCTCTCTCTATATATATATATATATATATATATATATATATTATCTAGTCTAACCATCTAAACTGGTTTTGTACCGGACGTAAATGAGGACCGGATTTATGGAAAATTGAAGACCGCAAATCGGACTGAAAGTCGAGTAGATCCAAGACTGGACCGGAGCGAATAGCCAGTCCGGTCTGGTCCATCGGTCTACCCGGTATATGTACATCCCTAGAGCAGGCCAGACCATGCCCACCCCTAGTAATTGGAGTCAAAGAAATGCAGCTTTCTTCTCCACAATGCAATCAATTGGAAACATACTATTCAAATTGGGAATTGTGTCTGTCTAGGGCCTTTTGAGCCAAATTTAGGCCGTTTAAGGGCTGCATTATGTTATTTTAGGTCTGAATTAAGTCAATTTTGACCTTTTCAGGGCTAAAATTAATCAAATTAGGTGTAGTTTAGGCCAAATTAGATATGATCTAGTCAAACTCAATCACTTGGTTCTAGTAAGGCCCAACTGGGACAACTTCGGTCTAATCTTGGTCATGTTAGGCGTGATTTTGGTGAATTCACATCTAACGCAATTTCATATAAACTTAGAGAAAAAAATATTATAAAAATGTAGGTTATATAACTAATATATTTATTTAAAAATTTGTGGCACTAGGAGCCCTAGTCAAAAAGCCAGTGCTAAGATAACTATAATTGAAAATTACATGTACAATAATGTGCAATGTTGGATAACGATAACTATACATAAGTCAAAGAGTAAGTATGAGAGACCATGCGAACTCACCCTTGATAGACAAAATCACCAAGCAGCGCCACAACCGGCACAAGCATAAGTGTTAGGTAGAAGAAGAATGTGCTCATTAAGACATAGATAACGAAAAATATGTTTTCCTGCAAGAATGCATGAAATAAGATTCTGAAAAGATCATTACAAAGATATTAAACTTTGACCCATCGCTTACTTGTCTATCAAATCGGGTCATAATTCCTGAGTAGATGAAGATAAAAACAAACCAAGCCAATATACTGCCTCCAACACTTATATAATGCCATCTTGTGATGGAATTGCACAACAACAGAAGGCGTAAATTTACAGTAATAACCACGCAAGTGAATGCCATTGTGCTGACATCCCAAAGACCGAATATTCTTCCAGAAGAGTTATGACCGAATCGACTGGCTGACACGGTAAAATAATAAAAGATCAATGACTGATAAACAGAGAAGAAAGCCCAAATTGCTATGACTCTCCACTTGAAGAACATATTTCTTATGCCCTCTTGGTAAAGCTGAGGGTATTTCTTTGAAACTGCAGCACTAACATCCTGAAAAAAGACCCGTTTCGTATTAATATTAATCTTCCATGCTAAGAAACATTTATAACCTTGTAAAAGACAGTAACAACTCGATCCCTGAGGGATTATACAGCATAACTAGCATGCAAAGACAATAACCAACTCTAGCCCTGAGGGTTTATACAACAAGTATAGGAAGTCAACATCACCTTATCAAACAATCCAACAATAATAACTGGCAAAGCTGTGAAGATAACATTATATAAAGACTGAAACCAGTCATCATAAAATCTTTGGCCAGAGAATCCAGTTTGAAATGTGAACCAGAATTGTGTCAACGTAAAAGTAAGATTCTTGTAGAAAAAGTATGTCACAACCTGAAAGACAAGAAACCTAACGTCGTCATGCACCATGCAGTAGAAACATCAAGAGGTATACTTTCATGGCACAACGAATAACTAACCTTGCACAACCTGAGATATGACCAACGCCCATGCACAAGCAGTAAATCGCACAAAAAGCGGAACTGAGCAATAGCAAAATCGCTAGCCATGACAGCTTGCATTCCTTCAAGACCACTTATACCAACTCCCACATGAGCAGCTTGAATCATGCTGACATCATTGGCACCATCTCCAATACTTAGTGTTATTTTTTTGGCTCCTTTTTTTACTAGGCTAGTAACCTGCACGCCCAATTTCAGAATATTTAAACAAGTAAATAACTAAACATGGATACCACATATCAGAATTCTCGACTATAGATTGTACAGTTGAACAACCACAGCAGCCAATCCCCAACATTCCTTCACAAAGCTAAAAATTAACTGGTAGTACATTATCTAAAGTAGCTATAGATTATCAGTTTCATATCCCTGGATTGACCTCGTCTGACGTTGAAATCGTCCATTATAAAAGTTGTAAAGATAACTACTGGTGCACCCCTTCTGGCAATTGGTCCCCACAATCACATATACTCCCAGTCTCCCACTTATGCAAGTGCAGTCACCCTGCTGCACCGTGCATCAATCATTAGTCTACTAAATGGTCCACAGCTGCATATGCAGCAACTTGGACGATTGAGGCCACTACTTACACCCATACATACATACATACATGCATACATACAGCCGACAAGGAGTGGCTCAAGTGGTCCAAGTACGGTGTCCCCTAACAAAGGGATCCGGGTTCGAATCCCAGTTGCCGCCTTGATTTACCACCCTCTCGGGCGTTCGGCCTCCGCCACGGACGTGGGAGAGGGGGAGAGAATGCCTCTTTTAATCCCACATACTTTTTGATATATTCATATATATATATACATATATAATAAACCTACATTACCTACATATGTACACATTCCACACATATTTATACATTTATGTATACTTGGACTTGTTCGCATATACACACACTCCAAATATAAATGCATTAGTACATTTATCATATGAATATGCGTACATATATTACACCACATTCCAGATATATATACATATATGCACAACATGTAAGTTACTATTACATTTTAAATATGTATAGTTTCATATTCTACATTTGACATATATAATTTTTATAAGCTCAGTGTATCATTTGTATTATAATTATTATTTAATTAATACATTGGGATAAAAATCCAAAACCGCATATACTCCCGCATAGCACGGTGTACCACATACCGCTTTTGTGAACAATGGCACACTCGGGCTCATTTACAATACAACTACTCCAGAGATGGGGCTATAATAAAATAATATCGGTATACATAATAATAATTCTATGCTATTTCATATAACCAATAACAAAAGTATAAAATTAAATTCAATTTATTACATTTATGCTGGAGCTTACTACCCGTTTTCATATTCAAGATTGCCTTGGTATGCACCTCGCCACCGGGTTCTATGTTGAGAACTATGTAATTCTTATCGGGCTTTCATTGCGATTTTAACTCCATATACCTAAGACAAAATCTATACATTGAGGGGGGAATGGGGGTGGGGTGGACAGGAATTTGATAAATTTATATAACCTGAGCACCCAGCACTACAGCCTTGGCATCTTAACAAGCATGAACTCGATCGTTGTTATCATATAAAATCCTCAATTTTTACAACATGAATTATTTCCTAACACAAGCTGCATTCGAGCAGTGTCTAGTGCAATACAGATCTTGGCAGGTTCAGATGTAGAATTCCTTTAAGACCCTTATAAGTCTTACCTGAGCTTTCTGGAGGGGTGAAACTCGACAGCAGACAACTGCATTGCAATTCATACTTAATCTGAGAAGCTTTCCGCGTAAATTTGGGTCTAGGGCATACATCAAACACTTTCCGTCGATGATTAATGCCAACTTGGGTCCAGAAAGAGTAGAAAGATGATGTCCTGCCTCTTCAAGAAATCGATCCAGATCTTGTTTAACTCGGTCCCTTATAAAGCGGGCAGTTTCCACTTGGTCACCCTAGCAGGTCATTATCAACATTCATCATGAGCATACAGTTTTAAAACATTAACCTGACGAAAAACCAAATCAAGCGGTAACCCTGGTGTACGCCTACCCTTTCCTCAACCTCTCGGACTGCATCAGTATCTGAACTAATGATGAACTGCTTCATATTATTGTTGATTAAGCTACATGCTGCAGACATTTAAGGAAACAAAGCAAGAGAAATTAACCATTATATTTAATATGTAAATTTAGCTTGTGAAAGAAAATGAAAAAAAAATATGTACCATATGCGATATTAATTGCTGTCTCCATCTTGTCTCCCGTTAACACCCAAAGCTTTATTCCAGCTCGGGATAGAGTTTCTATGCATGCTGGAACACCCTCTTGGAGTTTATCCTCAATAGCAGTGCTGCCTATGAGTATGAGGTTCTTCTCTATGAGCTCAGCTACCTACAAAGTTTACCAAAGTAACTAAGCTTTTTAAAATTGTGTTGTAAAGAGCCAAGAAATCACAATTTAGAAGACAATTGTTTGCAGAACATGCAGCGATAGGCTACATGAACTCAGCTGTATTGTTTGCAGAACATGCAGCTATAGGCTACAAACCTACAACTAATAAGTAAACAACTGCTTTGTTATAAGAATAGAATACCGAAGTCCATCAGTAAAGTAACTGAATCAACTAAATATGTTTCTTATACTTGTTATTAAACAATATTTTTAATGCTAGTGTCTAGATTGTATATGGAGACTCCTTTGCACCAACAGCCTATGTAGTTTTCTTTTTGTGAATGAGGGATCCTACTAAATGATTGAAAACGCAATAAACGATGCTCACAAGGGACAATCTAATTCTAGGTGTGTAATTACTAGAACTGTGATCATTGTTTTCTTAAGTTAGTGAAAGCATATCTATCAAGGTGGGTCGGCAAGTGACCTCCGGGGTCAAGACATCACTGAGGCATAGGGGCCTAGGCGCTTCGGGCTTTTATTAAATCTTATGATCATTATTGGGAGTGATTTTAAATGGCCATGTGGGGAGTAGCAATGTTGGATATGAGAGAGTTCATGGTGGTTTTGGATATGAAAGCAGAAATGGAGGAGAGAGAATATTAGACTTGGCAGTTGCGTATGCCATTTCAAGAAAAGAGAATTTTATAAGATTACTTTCAAGAGTGGGCACAATTGTAGCCAAATTGATTACCTCCTTACGAGACATGTGGATCATCAACTATGCAAGGATTGTAAAGTGAATCCTGACGAAGAACTCACGACCCAACATAGGTTGATGGTTTTGGATATTGACATGAAGATCAATAAAGGTAAGCATAGCAAAGACCAAAACAGCAGGATCAAGTGGAATCTTAAAGGAGAAAAAAATGATTTTTCATGATAAACTCTCCAAGAGGGAACTTGGAACTTGGAGTCTGATGTTAATACTATGTGGCATAACATGAGCTCCTGCATAACAAAAATTACCAAAGAGGTTTTGGGAGAGTCCAAGGGTTGTGGGCCTCCACAGAAAGAGGCTTGGTGGTGGAATCATGAAGGACAGAAGACTATTAAATTGAAAAGGGAGATCTATAGGAGCTTGCCCAAATCTCGAGATGATGCAACGTTTCAGAGATACAAGCACGCAAAGAAAGAAGCAAAAAAGGTTGTTCAGGAGGCAAGTCTAGATACTTTGATGATATTTACAAGAAGTTGGACACAAGAGAAGGGGAAAAAGATATATTTAAAATGGCTCGTATAAGAGAAAGGAAAGGAAGAGACTTGAGCCAAGTAAAATGCATTAAAAATGAAGATGGAGAGCGTTGGTGAAGGACGATGATATCAAGAACCAATGGAGAAATTACTTCCATAAGCTTTTCAATGGAGATATTGTATATATTGTTAGCAACTTGTGTGACATGAATACAAGAGAGATCACTTACACACATCGAGTTTCACTATTTGATGTCAACAATGCTTTGAAAAAGATGAAAATGAGAAAGGTATGTGGACCAAACGGTATTCCCATTGATGTATGGATGAGTATAAGGGATGAAGGAGTTATGTGGTTAACAAATTTCTTTAATAAGATCATTAAGACCAAGAAGACGCCAGATGAGTGGAGAAATTGTACTATAGTCCCCATCTACAAGAACAAAGGTGATGTTCAGAACTACACAAACTACAGAGGTATCAAGTTGATGAGTCACATAATGAAGCTTTGGGAGAGGATTATTGAGAAGAGGCTAAGATCTATAACGCATATATCAAACAAACAATTTGTTTTATGGCTGGAAGATCAACAGCAGATGTTACTTCTCAAATAAGGAGGCTTATGGAGAAGTATAGAGGAAGCAAAAGAGATCTTCATATGGTTTTTATTGATTTGGAAAAGGCTTATGATCGAGTACCCAGGGAAGTGTTGTGGATGGTTTTAAAGAAAAAAGGTGTGCCAATCCAATACATTGACTTGATTAAAGATATGTATGATAGCTCTACTACAAGTGTGAAGACTCCTGGAGGAGAGACACCAACTTTTCCTATCACTGTTGGGGTCTTGTTATGGATGAGTTGACAAAGAATGTTCAGGATGATATTCCTTGGTGTATGTTATTTGTTGATGATATCGTATTGATTGATGAAACTAAAGATGGATAGAATGATAAAGTTGAACTTTGGAGAAAGGCATAGGAATCAAATGGATGAATGATTAGTAGGAGCAAAACTGAGTATATGCATTGCAATTTCAGCCAATCTCGTAGTGTGAATGGTGGAGCCAAGTTGGACGGAGTAGACATACCAAAATGTCATAAATTTCGTTACTTGGGTTCTATTATCCATCTTGTGAATAGATCATACACAAAATTTGAGCACATTTGGACATTTATAGGTCATGTTATAAATACCGCAAAAATTATGCATTTCAAATTAGTTTCGCGCGTCAATTTTGTTGCTCTTGGATGAGTGACTTACACTCATCCAAATGGGCTCAAAATTTGTATGTAGCCTAGTTATAGTATGACGGTGAAGATCAATGGTTTACATTTTGCAAAAAATAGTCTTGATATGCAAACACACTTGAGTGTATTCGTGTGATCTGTACACTCGAGTGTATTCTAGCCTGACTATATATATATATATATATATATATATATATATATATATATATATTGTTAACATATATATCTTGTTTTATATCTTCTGTTATTAGTTTTGTTATTTCTACATTATATGTGGACCTCTCTGTAATTGTTCCATTATTATATATACAAGGGTGCACACATTGTGCAACCCTACGCTTCCCAAATTCTCTGACTTTGTCACATGGTATCAGAGCAGGAATCCGAACCCTAGCCGTCACAAACCCACCCTTCCCTCCCATCTCTCTCCGGCGCCCCCCCCCCCCCGCCAAGCGACACAGCAGCCACCCGCCACTGCCCACCGCTCCTCTCCCCTTCCCCCGCGGCTGCTGCGAGCCGGCAGGTAGCCGCCGCGGTAGCTGTTGTGCGGCAGCAGCCGCCGCCAAGCCGCTAGGGAGGGTCTGGGTCCCGTTCGCCGTCGAGGCTGAAGCGCCCCCGCGGCCGCATACCACCGGACGGTTTGGCTTCGTGAAGGTCCGGTGGTTTGACTTTGACGTGAGGTAAACCGAATTTTTCGGTTTTTTGCCTGCCTGCCCGAGTAGGCCTTTACGTCGTCGGGTTCCCTGCTACGCTTCGGCATAGTCTATATGTGAGAGGTTCCACCATTGGTTGATCTGTGCCAGACTCTGCTTGCCTGACAGTGTAGTCCGTTTTCTGCCTACTCGTGCCTGCCTGTGTGTCTGCGCTCCGAACTCCACTGCCTGCTTGTGTGTGTTGCTATCATGGCGTCCTCGGGAGATGACTTTCGCCGTCAAGTTACGACTGTGAAGCTTGACGGGCGCAATTACCAACATTGGGTATGCTCCATGGTGATTTATGCAAAATCCCAGGGAAAATACTCGCACCTGATCCGTGCCGGTCCGGCACAACCTGCCGAGAACGTCGATTTAAAAGATGTGAAGGCGTATGATGACTGGGACTGAGACGACTCGACGGTGATGACATGGATTCTCAACAGCAGTGTTGAGAAGATCAGTGTCACGCTTCTACACCTACCTACGGTGAAGCAGATGTGGGATCAGCTTGCCGACACATACTCGCATAGCCACAACCCCAAGAAAGTGTTTGACATCACCAAGCAGCTGGGACGTCTACAATTCACGGGGTCGGACATTGCGGATTACTTTTCTGACTTTACTGGATTGTGGGGGGAGCTGGAGTCCTATCACCCCCTATCCACGGACCTGGCCACCATGCAGCGTCAGCGCCAGGAGCTGCAATTAGTCCAGTTCCTTTGTGAACTACCAGAGTCCTATGCAGGTGTAGTGGACCAGATCTTAGCAAGTGACCCTCTTCCGTCACTGCAGAGTGCCTACAAGCGCATGCCTTCTTCGTCACCGTCTTTGTCTACAGATGTTGGGGAATCCACTGCCCTTGCAGCATGTCGGGTCGTGGCCGTGGTCGCGGCCATGGTCGTTCTACTGACAGCCGTCCTCCCCTGGGTGCAGGACGAGGACGTGCTACTTCTGGTCGTGGGGCCCCTTCTGGTGCTCCTACTGCTACTGCACGTCCTCAGTCAGGACAGTGCGTCTGTACTTTCTGTAACGCCCGGGCCCACTGCCCACGGCTATAGTAGAGTTTCAGGAATGACGACTGTCCCCACAGACCACCACTAGCCTTAATTGTGCGCTTTGTCCTCACTCACGCGCATGCAAGGATCAACTTCCCGACAGGTCACCCATCCCAGTACTACTCCAAATTGAGCACACTTAACTATGGACTATGGAGTTCTTAGTGATGGGCTCCTGAAAAAGGAGGTGCACCTTGGTGATATGAGTAGTCCAATCATTCCTTTTAAGATCATGTTATCTGAGACCTCAAATCCTGGGATGTTACAATCTCCCCCACTTAGACTCTTGACGTCCTCGTCAAGGCTCAACTATATGGCCTCATAATCTGACCCCATTTCAGTGCAGACCCACAATGGCCCATTAACACCCAGCTCCCGATCATGGAATACCAGCACAAGGGTGGCTACGTCAACCATGGGCAGCCCTTTCCTACATGCTTGGACCGTACAGCTCAAGACTGGCATGTCACATGCCCATGCGGGCCCCACCTACTGGAGGGGTTATGGCTCTGATACCATTTGTAACGCCCGGGCCCACTGCCCACGGCTCTAGTAGAGTTTCAGAAATGACGACTGTCCCCACAGACCACCACTAGCCTTAACTGCGCGCTTTGTCCTCACTCACGCGCATGCCAGGATCAACTTCCCGACAGGTCACCCATCCCAGTACTACTCCAAGTAGAGCACACTTAACTATGGAGTTCTTAGTGATGGGCTCCCGGAAAAGGAGGTGCACCTTGGTGATATGGGTAGTCCAATCATTTCTTTTAAGATCATGTTATCTGAGGCCTCAAATCCTGGGATGTTACACTTTCTGTGGCCGGTCCAACCATATCGAAGAAAAATGCTGGGAGAAATATGGTAAACTGGCGTGGGCCAATGCGGTCGCTGACTCTACTACTATTGCATCGGAGGGAGCGACTCAGCCTACTGAGCCTGTCACTTCGGGTGCGACTGTGGACTACATCTGTGTTGAGGTGGAGCGCCTGCTACTAGAGCGCTCTGGCTCGTCGTCTACTGCATCGACTAGTGGAGCCCATGCTGCCACCTATTCTGATTATGACACTGCCTTCCTGAGTACTCCTTCACCTAGTACTGGTAATACAAAATGGGTTATAGACTCAGGTGCTTCGTCTCATATTTCTGGCAATAGATCTTTATTCATACATTTATCTAAACCTGTTCGTAATTCGTCTGTTATGCTTGTTGATGGGTCCAAGTCTGTTGTTTCTGGCGTCAGAGATATTATTTCTGATTTTCTGCTGAAATCTGCTCTATATGTGCCTCGTTTTCCTCTTAAATTATTATCGGTCAGCAAGATATTGAGGAGTCTGCAATGTAGTCTGACCTTTATACCTGGTTCATGTGTTTTTCAGGACCTTCGCACGAGGATGAAGATTGGTGGGGGGTATGAAGGGCCTAATGGACTTTTTTATCTGGATCATTTGTCGAAAGCAGACAGAGCAGTTGTAGCTTCTGCACTATCTACATCTGTTTCAGCTCTACAGTGACATTACCGACTTGGGCATCCATCTTCTGAAAAGCTTCGACATGTAGTTTCTGATGTTGTCCCTCATAGTTTTCAGTGCGAGTCTTGTCAGTTGGGAAAGCATACTAGATCTGTTTATCCTAAACGCACTCATATTAGCAGCAAAAACATTTTTGATTTAGTACATTCTGATGTATGGGGCCCGTATCATGTGCCAAGTTTGTCTGGTCATAAATATTTCATTCTGTTTGTTGATGATTTTTCTCGGACCACTTGGTTGTTTATGATGAAAAGTAGGTCTGAAGTTATGTCTACTATAAAATTCTTTTTTGCTGAGGTGAAAGCCCAATATGGTATGCATGTGAAAGTTTTTCGTACTGATAATGCACTTGAGTTTGTTCAAAAAGATGTGGCTGTTTTTTGCAAATCTGTTGGTACTTTACATCAGACCTCATGTGCATATACACCTCAACAAAATGGAGTAGCTGAGCGGAAAAATAGACATCTGTTAGAGGTTGCCAGAACTATTATGATGCATACCCATGTTCCTAGGTTGTTTTGGCCTGAGGCTATTTTGACTGCTTGTTTTCTGATCAATAGAATGTCATCCTCTGTGATTGGGAACAAAATACTCGTTCAAATTCTGCAACCTGACATTACTTTATTTATTGTGCCTCCTCGGATCTTTGGTTGTACGTGTTTTGTGCGCTTACTTGGACCATCTTATGATAAACTATCTCCTTGTGCTGAGAAATGCATTTTTTTTTTGTTATTCCCGTACTCAAAAAGGATATAGATGCTACAGCCCTACTGCGAAAAAATGGTCTACCAGCAGTGATGTTGTGTTTTGTGAGGATACGCCCTACTATTCTACTAGAGGAGATAGTTTGCAGCCTGATGTTCTTGCTTCTCCACTACCTATTACTACTGAATGTGTGTCTGTTAATTCTGATATTGTGACTCCTGAGCATACGCCACCACCTCTTCTTGTCTATCAGCGTAGGAACCGGGCACCTCCTAAACAAGAACCCCCCCAGACAAACCAATCTTCACCTCCCGAAGGTTCTACTACACCTGAGGTAACCTCTGATCTTGATATACCCATTGCTCTTAGAAAGGGTACTCGTTCCTGCATGTCTCACAGCATTGCTCACTTTGTTTCCACTGATCATTTGAACGCCCATGCTAGCAATTTTTTATTTGCCCTGTCTGTTGTAGCTGTTCCAAAGACTATTCATGATGCCTTAAAAAGTATTGCATGGATGTCTGCTATGAAAGAGGAAATGCTTGCTCTTGCTGACAGAAATACTTGGGAGTTGGTGGATCCACCTCCTCAGTGTAAGCTTGTAGGCTGCAGATGGGTGTATGTTGTGAAATGCCATCCTGATGGCACGGTAGAACGACTGAAGGCACGCTTAGTTGCTAAAGGGTATACGCAAACTTATGGTATTGATTATTTTGAGACTTTCTCTCCAGTTGCCCGTCTTAATTCTGTCATAATTCTTCTTTCTGTTGTTGTTAATCTTGATTGGCCACTACTGCAGTTGGATGTGAAAAATGCCTTCTTGTATGGTGATTTACAAGAGGACGTCTATATGGAACAACCTCCTGGGTTTGTTGCTCAGGGGGAGTCACACAAAGTGTGCAGGTTGAAGAAGTCTATTTATGGGCTCAAGCAGAGTCCCCGTGCCTGGTTTGACAAATTAAGTAAAATTCTGATTGATTTTGGGTTTCTGAGATCTTAGGTGGATCATTCTGTCTTCACTAAGAAGACCTCTACTGGCATTGTTATTCTGATCGTTTATGTTGATGATATTGTTATATTTGGTAGTGACTCTCTTGGTATTCAGGCTACTAAAGCCCATCTTGGTAAACATTTTGCTACCAAAGATTTGGGCAAGCTTCGGTATTTTCTGGGCATAGAGGTATCTAGAAACTCTAATGCTCTTGTACTGTCTCAGAGGAAGTATGTCTTAGATATTCTACAGGAGACAGGTATGCTTGGAGCTAGACCGGCTGACACCCCTCTAGATCCTAATGTCAACTGGGATGATGAGTCTTCTCCATTTTTCTCTGATAATAAAAAGTACAGGAGGCTGATTGGTAAGTTGATTTATTTGACTGTGACTAGAGCCGATATTTCTACTGCAGTGGGCCTTCTTAGCAGGTATCTTGATAAACCCAGACAGTGTCACTGGGATGCACTTTGTCACATTCTGAGATATTTGAAGAAGTCTCATGGCAAGGGACTTCATTACAGGAAAAATGGACATTGTTCTCTTGAAGGGTACTCTAACTCTGACTATGCAGGAAGCAAAGTTGATAGGAAATCTACTTCTGGGTACTGTACTTATGTTGGAGGCAATCTTGTCACCTGGAGGAGCAAGAAGCAAAATGTGGTTGCCAGATCTAGTGCTGAAGCTGAATACAGGGCCATGGCCCATACTGCCTGTGAGCTTCTGTGGGTGCGTTCTCTCTTAAAAGAATTTGGGATTGATTCTTCTTCTGCTATACCCATGCATTGTGATAATAAAGCAGCTATATTCATTGCCAACAATCTTGTTTATCATGAGCGCACCAAACATATTGAGGTTGACTGTCATTTTATTCGGGAATCTATTCTTAGTGGCAAGATCTGCACTCCTTTCACGCGTTCTGAAGACCAAGTTGTTGATATCTTCACCAAGCTGCTAGTAAAGAAGCAATTATGCACTCTTATGGACAAGTTGGGCATGATTGACATCTATGCTCCAACTTGAGGGGGAGTGTTAACATATATATCTTGTTTTATATCTTCTGTTATTAGTTTTGTTATTTCTACATTATATGTGGACCTCTCTGTAATTGTTTCATTATTATATATACAAGGGTGCACACATTGTGCAACCCTACGCTTCCCAAATTATCTAACTTTGTCACATATATATATATATATAGAGAGAGAGAGAGAGTCAGGCTAGAGTACACTCAAGTGTACAGATCGCACCGCACACTCAAGTGGTATTTACATATCTAGACCATTTTTTTAGCAAATCCAAGCCGTTGATATTCATTGCTATAACAAATACATGCTACATGCAAAATTGGAGCTCATTTGGTTTCTTTTATGTCACTCTTCCATGACCTACAAAATCAACGCACAAAACTAATTTGAAATGCATCATTTTTGTCTCCTTCAGATGCATGACCTATAAGTGTCCAAATGACCTCAAATTTTATATGTAGCGTTTTCATAAGATATCTAAGAGGATCAATGGTTTATATTTTCAAAATAAATGTTGCACAGTGGAAAATGACGTGACTGTATTCGCTCTCCAGTACACTCAAGTGTATTCAACCTGACTCTCTCTCTCTAGGCGCCTAGGCCTTCAGGTGATTGAAGTGGCTAATGTGTTTTAGGCCAAAATTTCGTCAGTTAAAAGCCAAATTCATATGGATTTGAGTCTGGAATTGGTAAGATTAGATCAAGCTAGTTCATTATAAGGTAGAAATATGTGATTTAACTAAATAAGGTACGATTAGGGCAGATCAGATCCAACTTTGGGAACAGATTTCTGATTTTGGGAAATTAGGTCTCATTTAAGTCAATCTAGGACAAATTAGAGCAAGCTAGGTCTGATTAGGTCATCCTATGCCAAACAATGTCAGATTTAAGCCAAATTAGGGCAAACTGGGTCTAATTTATATCAATTTCGGTCAAGTTAGGGCCCATTTGGTCTACTTTGGTCATATTAAGGCCAAAATGGGTCGAGTTTGGGCAAATCAGGTCTATTTTGGGGGAAAACTTCTGAATTCGGAAAAGTAGGTCTGATTTCGGCAAATTAGCTCTCATTTCAGTCAATATAGGACAAATTAGGGGAAGTTAGGACCGTTTAGGTCATGTTATGCCAAATTAGGTCTGACTTCAACCAAATTAGGGCAAGCTAGGTCAAATATAGATCAACTTACGTCAAAATAAGTCCGGTTTGGTCAACTTTAGGTCGTGTTAGGTGTGATGTAGGTCAATTATAACTGATTAGGATTATAATTAGGATTAAGGATAACAAATAGATGTATATAGCATAGTAACAAGTCTCCGAATTTTACGAAAAATTGGCAATTTTTCACGATGTTATAGGCTCCCGAATATTCATCACGATTAATACGCCAATCGCTGATTTTTCACGACTTTTCACGATTAATCCTGCTTTTTCGCGATTTATACGATTTTTAACGATTCTTCATGACTCTTCACGATTTTTCTCTTTTAAGTCGCTTGCTCTTTTTTTACCAAACCATGTACACAAAATTCCTAATACACACTAAACCTCAAAGCCCCCACTCCTCTGGACAGTTCATGTTATTTCTCAACTATTTTTTACTTCTTTTCCTACATTTTTACTCACTAAGATTGTATGTCTTGTGGCCGTAACAGTAACATGCATAATATACGTATGTACATACATACATTTATCTATATATATACACATGCATACATGCATATATATGCATACATATATATATGTATATACTTATATTGCCGACTTATTCTCGATTATTTCCGAATAGTTGACCGAACTTTGACCGAAATTTATCGATCTTTTCACGACTTTTCTCGATTTTTTCCAAATTCCGATTTTTTCCAGCCAGCTGAAAAGTTGTCGAATCCCGAACTTGTTACTATGGTACATAGTAATGTATATATTTGAATATAGCTAATTATGTGTGTGTGTGCGTGTAAATCTAACTAAACATGAAAACGTGAAAAACGCCTAGGGATGCCTAGGCTCCCTAGACGCCCCTAGGTGGGAAGGTCCGTCTAGCCTTCTAGACAAGTATGCCCTAATGTGACCAGAAGATATTGAAGTTAAGTTTATTTGATCTCAAATGTAAATTAACATAATGCAACACTAAAATTACCTAGTAAACATAACCAGACCTAAATTAACGTAGGTGTCATAGAGGTGGGATCAGTGTATTAGAAAGCGGGAAGCGGGAGGTATGCGGACAGCACCCTGTAACCGATTAAGCGGTAGGCGGGGCGATTAAGCAGGCGATTTTTGAAAAAGCAAGTGCCTAAATTTGATATATCTTATACAAAATTACAAGTATCTGTATATAAAAAATATATTTCTAAGGAACTTTTATACATATCTAATCAGCAAATCGGTAATTAACTAAATATTCATCGATACTTTACTACTAATCAGTATCTCTAATCACTAAATCAGCAAGCAGATCAGTAATTGTAAATAACAAACTATGAATTATTGATTTAAAGTAATCACTAACGTAATACTAACCAGTAGTACCAATAATTAATCACTGAAAGCAGCAAAGAGATCAATAAAACTAATAATGCATTAGAAGTATAATAGAGTTATATAATATTTACTTAGATGCATTACAACAGTACCCTATAATTACAGCTTACACACAAAGTTTGCATTCTAAACTAGGACTAGTTATATCATAGAACATTTAACGTATACAAGATTCATAAATTATAGTCAACACTACTTTGGAACATGTAATTAATTAATGTTGCATGCTTACAGTAGTATTTTTAAAAAAAAGTGGGCAAAAAGCGGGAAAAAAGCGGGCAAAAAGTGGGGGGAAAAGCGGGAAAAAGCGAGTGAGGCGGGCAAAAGGCGGGTGCTTTTGTTCAAGCCGCTCAATGGGCGATTAGGGGCTAAATTAGGCGACTGGGGGTCTTGTCCGATTAAGCGGCAGCTTAAGCGGCCGCCTGGGCCGTTTTTTAATTCACTGGGTGGGAGGTCTGCCTAGCCGCCTAGACAAGTATGCCCTAATGTGACCAAACAAGATTGAGGTTAAGTTTATTTGACCTCAAACGTAAATTAACATAATGCAACCCTAAAATTACCTAGTTAAACTAATCCAAACGTAAATTAACCTAAGATGACCTCAATTGAAGCCAAATGGCTGAAGGTGCACATCCTACCCATTAGAAGAGCTAGACGCCGAAGTCAGAGCCCCTCCTCTTAACACTTAACCCACTTATGCCCCTCAATAATTTTGGGTAAAGATAGAACCAAAAAAAATTCTGGATATCCCAATTGCTAATAGTAAATTGACTCATAGCATTGAGGAAAAATTTCATGTGATTCTTTTTACATCTAAGAAATCAACCATATGAGCCAAGATTATCAATGTTGGCAGTGCATAATCAAAGTAGCTAGTAATAAGATCAACACAGCTGAACAGTTATGTTTGCAAATCCCAATTCTAGGAAACCACATCAAAAAGTGTTTTAAATTTCTTAAGTTTGTGAAATTAACTTGCAAGGGTACATCGTTTTCAACCAGATATCAATTATTGGAAGCCCAGTTCAACATATACGATTACTATAGATCTAAGTACTATAGTAAATAGTAATAGACAATTACACTGAAGTTTAAGTTCTTAAATAAACAAGTGACAATTATTGGCTCATAAACAAAAAACTTATCATGTGTTTAAGTTCATTACAATTATACTACCTCGTCCAGCTTTTTCTCGCGGTCACGTAGAGAGGATTTTGCTTGTATGAATTTTTCGTTCCAGCTTTCATACAAATCTTGGCTTAAATCTCTGTATGCCAGGCAGAGTGTACGCAGTCCTGCGGCACCAAATTGTTCCAAATGCTCTCTTGTAGTCTCTTTTAGGTTATGCTGACCATCAGCTAGTCTTTCGTATATGACGTTATCAGCCCCCTATATACAGGAAAAAAGTTTAGTAAATGCCCAATTTGCAATTCCTTAGACATACTAAAATGTTAAGCTTTCACCTTACAATAGAGAACAAGTCTTCCATTGGGATAACGGCATACAACAGACTGGCGCTTTCTTGTACTGTATCCAAGAAAAAGAGGGGAAAAAATCCATGTTACAATGGGGGTATCTAAAAAGCTGCACCATGGCTTAATCAAACCAATTTAAATAATTAGACAAATTTGTATGGCATACCTATTAAACTCCAAAACGTTCAGAATCTCATATGAAACATCTTGCATGTTTCCCATCTTATCAACATGTGACTCACGAACCATTATCGTAGTTGGCGTCCGCCTATAGAAGTAAAAAGGCTTGAGTTTTATTACCAATTTGATTGAATGCTTTACAAGTATAAAATGTAAATTTAACCCAAAAAGTTCAACATAATGTCTTTGCATGTGTTAGATTTTCACTTCCTAGTTTATATTTGTTTAACCTGCTTGATAGCAATCCAATTAACATGTATTCTTGTTTAGAAAAATAGTAACAAATTTGGACATTTTCGGCTGGCTGGAAAAAATCAAAATTATGAAGAAAAAACAAATTAATATCTTTCGGTCAAAGTTCGATCAACTCAGAAATAATTGGGAATAAGTCGGATATATATAGAGAGAGAGAGTAACAAAAAGCGTCGCTTTTTTGTAAAATTTGTGGTTTTTGTGCTTTTTAGTGGGCCAATGTTCTGGGCATTGAAATTGATGGCCGCCAATTTCACAAAAATTCTCATAATTTTACGTGTTTTTTGTGATTTTTCAGACTTTTGTGTTTAATACATTTTTTGTGTTTGGTTCGATTAACCAAACTGGATAAGTGGTGTCTGACCCACGCGACACACGAGAACTATACCCCCCCCCAAAAAAAAAACCCCCAAACTCGACAACTCGACTCTCCCGTCTGGCTCCACCCAACCCCTGAGAGTACCCTAGCTTCTCCTCCATCTTTGCGGCTCCGTCTTCTTTGTAGATTCTACAACCGTCGAGCTTGCCAATGTGAGCATCACTAACGCAATACTTGAAGCCTTAGAAACCGGTCAAAGTTCCAGCAGCCAGCGGCGACAAGTGGAGGTCCACCGACCGACGGCAACAAGCGGAGCTCCAACTACTAATAACAGTAAGAGCTCTAGCAACCATCTAACTAGTTGGGGTGACAACCAAGGGCAAGCACCTTCTCTTCACTCTTCTTCCTCTTTCTTTTTTATTGTCCCAACTGTTCTCCTTGTCCCTATCATTCTACTCATCTTCCTCTTCTTATTTCCCTACTTTGTCGCTCCTCTGTCCTCCCTCCTTCCTCATTAGCTACTCTCGATCCCAGGTGTTGTTCTATTTCGCCCCCTTTCCTTAACTCCTTAGCTTCTCCTTCCGCATGTTTCTTCTCTCCCCATGCCATGCACCTTAGTCTTCTCTTCCGAACCCACTTCCTACTGTTGCACATCATTCCTCCACAACTTCCTTCCTACGATCCATCTTTCCCCCATCGTGGACATCCTGCTAGCAGCCCCTCTGCTCATGTTCTTCTCTCTCAACCCAATTCCATGTTGCTTCTTCTTTTTCTTAATTTCTTTTCTACCAATTCCTCCTCTCTTCATTCCTCCTCAACTTTCACACCATGATGCAGCCCCTACTCATGTTCTTCTCTCCCAAGCAAACATCTTGATGCTTCTGGTTCTTAATTACTTCTCTACCAATTCCTCATCTCTTCATTCGTCCTCAACTTCCACTCCATATATCCTCCCCCTTCTGCTTTTTGCATTATTTTCTTGTTTATATTATGTTGGATCTCTAGTATTTACAAACATCGATGTTATGTGTTGTTAAAACCTCTTCCATTTTTGAATTGTATACAATTCTAATCTAGATATATGTGTGCATGTGTGTTTGTCTATCTGAGTGTGTATAGCCGATTTATTCCCGAATTGCTGACCAAATTTTGTCGATGTTTTCCCTGTTTTTTTCGGCCGGTCGAAAAGTTTCCAAAGGTCGAATTTGTTACTATATATACACAGACACACATACCTATATATACATATATGTAGACATATACATACATATATATACACATATATACATGCATACATATATATGTATATATACATATACATATACATGTATATATACATATGCATATATATGTATATATATCGCATACATGTAACTATTAAGGTGACTAGATATATTGATCAAAAAATGTAGGAAAATATATAACGAAAGGTTGAAAAATAACAATGTATATAACAATTTGACAGAATCACATGAAACAACAGTATTGATAAATGAAACATTGAGCATACATGGTGGTGGAATATCAAATAAGAGGCAATTAAGTCAAAATATTAAAATTAAAAGGACTGCTTGTTTGCTAATTGAAAAGAAATATATGTGAATCTCAGAGAAAGGAAGGGGGGAACAGATGAAGCAATAACATGGATTGTCCGGAGAGAGATGGGGGGTTAAGTGTATATCAGGAGTTCTATGTAGATGGTTTTGTACAAAAAAGAGCAAACGAAGAGAAAAATCGAGAAATTTGTGAAATGTCATGAAAATGTGAAAAATTATTTAAATCACAAAAAAGGGGGAAATCATGAAAAATCGGCAACCAAAGTATTAATCGTGTTGAACAATTGGGATTCGGGGGTTATGAAATTGAAAAAATGCTGATTTTTTTGTAAGGGTCAGAGAGTTTTGTTACAAATGTTTAAAGGATATCCCACTTAGATATCAAACCAGTTGTCTTCTTTGTCTGGATTTTTACGGAAAAGTATCATCAGTTCTCATGGAGCTACATATTCGTGTCTTAATGGCGTAAAGTCTCTTACAAGCATAATCACATAATGCGGATTTTTCAATAATTCGCGTATTATACGCGAATTTTTCAGCCGGCGTATGTAACGGCCGAATTACGCATTGAACCCGAAATATTCCCTAATACAACGAATAATTCGCGAATTAAACGTCGTTCATGTATTAATCGTGTATTTAATGAAAATTACCAAATAATAGCCGATTTTTTTTTGGAAAAATCCGACCCTATTGGTGGATGTTGGTCGGTCCACTTAGGGCTTTGTTTGCCATCGCGAGACCCCTATTCCATGGTGACAAGTTCGGGATTCGACAATTTTCGGCTGCCTGGAAAAAATAGGAATTCGGAAAAAATCGGAAAGAGTCGTGAAAAAATCGATATATTTCGGTCAAAGTTCGGTCAACTATTCGAAAATAATCGAGAATAAGTCGGCTAAATACATACATATATATACACACACATACACATATACATATATATACATATATTTACATACATATATGTATGCATATAGAGATATCTATGTATGCATATATATACATACATATCATATACAAATGTAACTACTAAGGTCACTAGACATTCAATCTTATTGAGTGAAAAAAGTAGTAAAAGAATTAAAGAATAGTTGAATAATAAAAATGGACTGTCTGAAAAACACTAGAGGGGGGGTGAATAGAGTTTTTAAATAATTTTAACAATTTATTGAACTCAAACAACCACAATTAAAATTTAGAAGAAGGAGACAGGTGTTTAGAGTGGTTCCAACTTTAGCAAATACTAAAGTTGTCAGTCCACTACCCGGTTGCTTACCCAACCGGGATTTTGAAAGTATTTATTTTATTACCTTCTCAAGGATTTATACAAAATACAATACTTTCCTTTACACCCTTTGAGCAGCCTTCACTTGAAGTAGGTGCACCAACTTTGAGGTAGCCTTCTTGAAGTAACTCCAAGCTCCCCCTTGAAGTAGCCTTCCTCTCTAGAAGTAACCTCCCGTTGTACCAGCCTTCTGAAGTAGCTCAAAGTCACCTTCTTCGCCAAGAAGAACTCCACCCTCTCCAATCAGCAGCCTCCAACCTAGGAGTAGCAAGGAGAGTACAAACGGTAATAGAGAACAAGAAAGAAAAAGGAAATTACAACTTATCCTTTGTAGCCCAAGGCTTGATTTGCCTAGATCAAGCGTATAGATCTCCTAACCAAGTGTGTGAACTTGTGATTGCAGTGGGTAGGAGATACTAGCCTATAGGACACGAAATTAGAGCAATGGGAATGAATAGCCAATGTTGGAATTGCTCTATTGCTCAAAACAGATTGCCAATGAGTATTCAAGCTCAAGTATAGCACAAGTGTAGCTTAGGTGTATTTAGGTGTCCTAAGGCATGTCCTATTTATAGGAATGACCTACAAGTGCTTAAGGACGTTCTAGACACTTTCTAGGGGGTTCTAAGTGCTTAACTAGCCGTTAGGTATAAGTTAGGTGCATTAGTAACGGCTAGTTGCTTTATTCTGCAGTTGCTGTCAGAGTCCATCTCGGTCGACAAATTGTCGACCGAGATACCTACTCGGTCGAAGTTTTGTCGACCGACAGGCTCTCTGGATCAAGTGTTAGCAACGTTCAGCTCCAACTGCCAACTACCTTCTCAGCTGTGTCTAACGGCTACCTGGGTCTTTCTCGGTCGAGAAGTTTGTCGACCGAGAGTGTCTCGGTCGAGGAGTTTGTCGACCGAGATTGACCCTGTTTCAATCTTTCAATTAAGGCACTAAGTGTGTGTACGAGTGTGCATATGTGACACTATTGAAGGGGATGACATGACTAAGTGTGGTGTTTTAGCTAGGGAAGATCTAACGCTTGATTTACATGAAGTCTAAGTACTTGTACATTATATATTTGTACAAGTTTACAATTGATTACATTTCATGACATTTACAATCATTCAAGCATATAGATTCCCTAGAGCTTTGTCATCCACCTTATTCCTGCAACACTCAAGTAGCACGTTAGATCAACAAGAATGAAATGTTTGTCATCATCGAAACAAAGGGATTTATCATAATGTCCAATTTATCCAACACTGTCGGGAGAGTTGGGATTGGAGGTTTAGTGTATATTAGGAGTTCTCCGTACATGGTTTGGTAAAAAAGAGCAAACGACTTGAAAGAGAAAAATCGTGAAAAAATGTGAAAAGTCACAAAGAATCGTGAAAAATCGTACAAATCGTGAAAAAGCGGAAAAAATCGTGAAAAGTCGCAAAAAATCGGTGACTGACGTATTAATCGAGGTGAAAATTCGGGAGCCTGTAAAATTGTGAAAAATCGCCGATTTTTCGTAAAATTCAGAGACTTTTGTTACTATGCCCTATTCTCACGCCCGTCTCTCGTTTCCGGCTCCTGGCTGCTCCGACACGCCTCTCGCTCGCCTGCTGCGGCGCCTGCCACGCGAACGCCTGGCTTGCCTCTACACAGCGACGTCGGCTGTTGTAAGAGAAAGTAGCGACGTCGGCCACAGTAGGATGACACGCCACCACCGGCTGTGAGCAATAGCAGCGACGACTAGCGAGAGCGGCAAAGCACCCAAAACCAGGTATCATGGAATTAGAACATGGAATTAACTTCAGGGTTTATTCATGTGTTTCAAGATTTTTTTTGTTTTATGGAATTAGAACATGCTTTGTGATTTGATACTAAAAAATGGAGAATTAATATGCAAATCATTTTTTAGCACGTATCAATTTATATCACATGTAGATACACACACAGATATACATATACACATATACATACAACATACAAACATATATATATGTATATATATATGATATTTGTATGTACATGCATACACACACACACATTGTAATGTTCAAGTTTTATCCATTTTTAACCTAAATATTTGACGGAATCTTTAATGAATCTTTGCTGAACCTAATCCAGATATTCCACATTAATCCAAATTACCAACCCACCTTCTAGTTGCCTTGTCAACTAAGGTTGAGCGAAAAAAACTTAAATCTCAAATTATGAGTAATCCTAGGACAATCATGACAAGCTTAAACTTGACACAGTTAATCATAAAGATTATTTTGAACGTGATTGCTGTTGGACAATTAAGGAGAAATTAGATTAACCTTAATATAAAATAGCATGAGTTCATATGTAGCTGCAAAAAGCTAGTTTATGAATAGTTATAAGGCACACTACCAAAATGCACGTAGGCATGCTCTAAGACACATTAAAGTGTTACTAGAGGATCTATGTAGCTTCATTCTAGACTCTATATTGCTTTTCAATCAAATAGCTTGTTTATGCTGATTAGGTATGAGAAGAATTGACAAACAGACATCAGGTTACCTAGCTATTAGCAAGGACATGAGTGACATGGAACAAAAACTATAAGAAAAGTTCAGTTTGCGAGCTTAACCTTAGAAACAGAATCCAGTGACAGGGCACAAGCATGATCAGAGCAAAACTTTTTGGCAGCACCAGATAATTAGGCACAACCATATAGTTAACAGATTTTTTTTTTCATGGCAAAATGAAAAGCATAATTCAACTACCACTTCATCAGGAATGTAATCATGGCAAGGAGAGTTAAGATCTATTCTATTCATCCTATCAGCCAGCCTCACTAAACAAGTGATTCTTTCTATTTCTAGCACTGTGACATGTAAGCTGGGTGTGAGAGTTTCTATGCTCAAGCTTGTGCAACTTGCCCAAATTTCCTTTCTTCATTGGATTTTCCAATAGATCTTCCACACTTGTTGTAAATCGTATGATAATACCCTATGATCTCAACAGCTATAAAGAATCCCAATTTATGCTCACAGTGCAAACATGCTATTTCTAGAAGCTAAGGGCCTGTTTGGTAGGGTGTAATAGGAGGGAATTCGGTGTTTCCAAAAGTGTGGAAATTAAATGGACATATTTTGAACAACATAAGCGTTATTTGGTAGGATGCAATGTTTTAAAAATCGGCCCAGGCGGCCGCTTAAGCGTCGTGCGGCACTGGACGATTAAATAAGGGCATCAGCGGCTGCTGGGCGGATTTGAATTAATCGCCCGCTTATCACCCGCCTAAGCCACTTTTTTTCCGCCTTACGATTTTTTTTTTGCGGCCGCTTGGGCCCGATTTTTGGTAGAGCGGCCAAAGGCTGGCCCATTTGTGGCTGGCCCACTTACTGCTGGCCCACAAGGGTTAAAACTTAAAACAAACTGTTGCATGCACACGACGGTTCCAGTCTTTTTTCCGCGCTGCAAACAGAACCCGACGGTCGTCTTTTCCGCTTCCGTTGCTTCTTGCGGCAACTGTATGCATCCAAGGAGACCATTGCGGAACATCCAAAGACCATAGCGGCACTTTAGCAACTGTTCTGGACGGAAATCTCCTGTTCTCATCCTCCGGTGGCTGCTGTTTGGGAGGGAGCCGGCGCCTGCTCCTGTCCAGTGGAAGATTGGACGTTGCCGAGAAGTTCAGGTTGCTTCTAGGAGGATCGTGCGGCCTTGTTCCTGCTACAGTAGAAGCCGTTAAATCTCAAGTAAGTCTTTTGTTCCTTTTTTTTTTGTTGTTTGCTTGATTCCTCCACCCTTTCCTCCTGGCGGCAGTCCTGTTTTTTTCATTTTTTTTTTACTGGTCAGTAGTCACGTTTTATTTCAGGTGGTGTGTTTGTTATACATGTACGCCTAGTAAAATAGTAATACATATACACTACTTTCTACGCCTATATTATACATTACGCCACTAATACATTTAATTTATAGTTTTATACAATACTATCTTACTGCTGTACGCATATTTCTGTACATCTGCAATATACATGGACACATATTATATTTTATATGTATTCAATACAATAAATGCTTTACCTTATAATAATATAGTAGTACACTATACTAGTAATATACAATATATATCCTCTACTGTTCTCCTGTTTATATGTTATACTTGTTACTTAATTACGTACTAGTTTATTATATACTTCATGGGTAACATGTTGATGTTTTATGTGTATATTGCTGCCCTGCCTTATACTTGCTGATTTTTATATTGATTATTTGGTGTAGATGGCTGATAATGTTGTCCCTCCGGCCGAAGAAATCCCGCAACATGGTGCTACTACTACCAACATGTTTATTTGCTGTTATCTATCTTTAATTTCTGAATCTATCAACTCTTAATATCTGTTACATATATTAACTTTAAAGCTTTAATAGGTTTAGTTATGTAAAACAGTCACAAACATTATATTATATATGTATTAATGTCTATAAAATGTGAAACATTATCTAAAAAATTGAGTATCCGCTTTTTAAAAAAGCGCCCGCTTGGCGATTAATCGGCTACAAGGTCCCATCCGCATGCTTCCCGCTTCGCGCTTTCTAAAACATTGGTAGGATGTATCCCAAATTCCGTGAATTTCATCCCAGTTATTTGGTAAAAATTTGGATGTTCATGTTATAACATCTACATAAATGTACACGTGCCGTATTCACTGCTCTATTATTGAGAATGTTCCTCTGTTCACGTACAGCAAGGTCGTCCATGCCATCTTTCACAGAGAAGAGGGCAGGGAGCACAGCTGGCATCCCACCACATTGACTGTGAGAGAGAGGAGGGCAGGAAGCACAGCTGGCATCCCACCACATCGACTGTGAGAGAGAGGAGGGCAGGAGAACCTTTTCTGTTACACAGCTCAATCACACAGCTGTTAGGAATTACACCCGACTACTCTCTTTTCCGGGGCAGTACCTTTTCCCGGAATTCAGGCTAAAAGAGGTAGTTCGATGCAGTTTTAAATCGGCCAACTGCACTTGAATACGCCCTACCAAATGCTGGAAAAGCTGGAAAGCGTTACATTTGAACGTTATGCTTTCATCTTACACCCAACCAAACGGGGCCTAAACCTTAAGCATAGATTCAAAATTCTAGAAGATTAGATAGATGTTATGAATCTCTATGGTTATCCAACCTTAAAAGCCTCTGAAACTTGAACCATTAATCAAACATAAAATGAGAATTAAGTTTAGTTAATAAAAAGTTATCAAATAATGCCTAATAATAACTACTAACCTGTAAAAGAAAAAACCAAAATTCTTTGCAGCTGTCACTAAAGCAGCCTCGTCAGGTGATGCAGCCTGGTATCGAATTTTTTCAGGCGATTCATCTCCTTCAGGTAGTACAGTATGACATATAGCAAGGCATCTAAAGAACTCCTAATGACAGAAAAAGAGAAGGGTGGCATCTTACATGAGAATACAAATATTATACAAACATTTAAAGAAGAAAAAAAAAAGTATTTGCATGTTACCAACAATTTAAAGAAAAAAAAGATATAGGTTTACTAGTATGGTTCTACATTAGGTGAAAGAATGCCGACATTAGCATAAGAAACTGTCACTGTTGCGCAATAGAACCCAAGGCCTTTATTTATTTAAATTTCACAATAGCAATCTGTCCAAATTGTTTTCTATGAAAATGTCCCGTAAATCACGGTTCCGTCATCAGGAAGTCTGGTCATTAGATGCACACAAATCAAAGAGTCTCGATCAAGTTGGAGGAAGAAACTGGCATAGTAGTAGATATCAGTAGGTTGTTGTAGTAGATATCATCTTGGTGACTGTTGTTATCAAGCAGTCCAGGGGGGGTTTGAGTCAAGAGTACTAAGGAGTCAGATTACATAATAAAGCATGGACAAACACCAAAAGGTTAACATGCATGTAGCACGGACACAAAGTAGTGAGACAACATAGCTAGATGACATTGCTTCAACTTGGTGCCGTCTTCCTATCAGTTGCTTACAGATTCTACAGTTCCAATACTTACTACACCCTTGAAAACATGATCAAATACACCTTCACCTAACATAAAAGCTGGATAAGAATTGTTTGTAGCTTCCCTAAGTTAATTCTTCTTATGCAATCAGTGTTTCAAAAATCGGTTCGTGCGGCCGCTTATGCGGCCAGATACAAGGTTCAGACCCCCTGCCGCTAGGGATGGCAGAAATCCCCGTTCCCCATCAACCCACTGCGACCCACTATGCTTCGGCCTAATTATTTTGGGGTTAAATGGGTTTTAAGTAGCGATTGGGTATCAATGGGATAAGAGCAACAGACCCATTTTTCGTATGGGGACCCACCGTAACCCATCGAGACCCACTAATACCTAATTTATGTATGCCTTCAGTTGCGAGGTACGATCATTGCATTGTAGTCGTCGTGCCCCCTTTCCTCTTCCTAATCTAGTGAATCACGAATCGTAGTTGATGTTCCACCGAGTCATTGCTGTCAAGCCTGTCCGCGGAGCCGTCAACTAATCGCCAAGGGCTCCAACTTCTACAGATTCTCCACCGCCTCGGAAGCGGCTATGGCGGTAGAGGAGCAGTGCTTCGAGCTGCTTCTGACGACTAAGAGGAGCTGCAGGATGAAAGTAGCGGCTCGGAGTCCGGCTGCGGCGGCTTGGCTCGTTCGTGGCAGTAGAAGCGACGCCAGCATGTGGATGTCGACGAAGGGGATGATGGTCTACCTTTCGCGGGATAGGTGATGCACTGTTTGACGGCGGGGATCTTCACGGCAGTGAGGCGGGATGGGGACCCTACCACCGCCGCCGCGGATGAACGGACCAGTGATACTTCCGAGATCCCAAAAGCTGCGCCTGTACCAATGGCTCAGCTCCGACGACTATGACTGGCAGCCCATCATGTCTTCTTGCCTCTCTGATGTCACGATCCCAACTCGGTTGCAGACCTTTCCCACCGCTCATGTGCCGTGATCCAAGCTCCACAAGTTGATGTTGTAGTACGAGCTTGTATACTTCACCTATGTCAACAAGGGGCTTCCCCATCGAAAGTTTCTGCCCAGATCGCTTACCCCTATCACTCTGTTGCATGCCTACTATCACAGACTTCCCGAGATTTCATTTATTTTCACCATTGCATCTGTTCTACATGCACCCTCGTAGCCTGTCATGTGGAAGGTGTTTGATAATATTCCCATGACAATGTGCAAAGCGTGAACCAGCTTCCTGCAAAAGATGCTAGCGCAAGAGTTGATCTCAAACTGATTCGTAAATGGATTTAAGGAGATTCTAGTTTACTTTTGATAAATGTTGCACGGCTACATGTAGCGTGAATATGCATGTACTTGGAGTTGTTTTCCGAATCATTTGTACTATGTAGAAAAAGTTATAAAAAGATATTTTTATAATTTTCAAAGTTTTTTATTATGTTTGTACTTCAGAGTAAAATTAAATCCATTTATTCTCATCCATTCCATGATATTACTCCAAATGGGTTATTATGGGTCCCCACCGCCCATTGGGGTGGGTATGAGTATGACATAGTCTAAAAAAAATCTCAATGGGGCGAGTATGGGTTGGCCCAAAATCTAAATGGGTATAGTGGGTATGGGTATGGGTTGGTCAAACCCGCCCATTTGCCATCTCTACCTGCCGCTCCGCATACAGCGAATCCCTCACAAAGCGGACCAGGGCCGCATACAAGGCCGCACAGCCGCACAAAAGGGCGAGCAACCCCCGATTTTTAGATGGACATATTTTCATTTCTTATTTTTATAGTTTCATTCATCTATGTTTGTTTAGATTTAGAACATAGTTGCATGTTTGTATTTGTTTAAGTTGTGATGATTGCATATTTGCATGATTGCATCCATTATTCTTGTAATTGTACTAATTAGACACATAATTGTACAAATTAAATATGTAAATGCATGATCAACATTTATATAGATAAATAATTAATAAATAAAAAAATCCAAAACCGCATATACTCCCACATACCGCATATAATCTTATAAGGTGACCTCTACGAATGCATAATGCATAGCACTTTTTAAAACATTGTATGCAATAAATTGTGTTTTTGGTGGGCCGTGGAAGGAACCGTCAATAGAAGCAATTGATGTCGTATCAGGTTTAGCTACATCAAGAGGAAAAACTCAATGTTTGAGGGACAGCTTCAAATGTAAGTAGGTTTACCAGTTAGCAACTTAGAGCGGTATTTTAATCAAATTGTCATAGTAGATGTGGTTTCAAAGAGGGGTGTTCAGATGTCCCTACTGAAACATAATATGGGGGGCAGGGTGGATACAATCTCGCCCATTGACAACCCTGACAGGTTGTAATGGATGCACAATGGCATCGCCAGTCAAACCAATTCGCATTGAACGAGCTGGAAGGTTGAAGTCTTCAGGCGACGATGCTAATGAGGAGGGTGACGGGGATGATGGAGACTTGGGGTATGGGGGAAGCGGGTTCATCGGACATGGCAGCGAAGAATACAAAATTAGCAATCAGGAAAAAAAAGAGGAAATGGAACAGAAAAAGAGGGATCGGAACTGAAGCGGAAGGAGAGAGAGGGACTGGCGGAGAAGGGGAATAAAAATAAAGGAAAAGAAAATTCATATTAGCGAAAACGGTAGGGAGTGCAACGACTTGCAAAAAGGGAAACATGTAGTAGATGAAGTAAAAAATAGGGGGCATTTGACTAGGGGAGTCGGCCATGTAAAGGAGAAAAATAATGAGCAGATTAGGAAACGGAACTGAAAGGTGTGGCAACAGAATGGAACAGACAAAAAAGAAGCAGAAGAAAAGGTTAAAAGAAAAAGAAACTGATGTTGACCGACAAAGAAAAAAAATGCTGCTCTAAGAAAAAGAAAAGGAAGAGAAGGGAAGTTGAACCTGCTCTGCTAATAGGCTGAGTAGAATACATATGCCTGGCGGGTGGCCAAGCCAAGGAGATGCGGCCGCCAGCAGGGGAACGAAAGATTTTTTTCTCTTCAAGGGTTGGGGTTGGATCATTGCTCTGATACCATGTCAGAAAAGTAAATGGGATTGGAATGAGATGCCAACAAGTGGTTACAAGGGTAATATAATAGGAGTCTAGACAGGATGCTACTCCTATACTCCTCAATGTGGTACTAAACTCAAGACCACTGTATTGAAAAACGTTCTGAGCGGCCGCTTAAGCGATCCATTTATATTGGTGTTGTTATGTTTTTTCTGTGTTTTAAAAATGGGTTAGAGAGGTAGATCCATTTATATTTTAAATTCTGCTTATTGATAGATGGGTTTTGGAGAGGTCTATCTATCTATCCTTTTTTTCCTATCCTTTAGTAACACCTCCCACCTATTTTTAGATGAGAAAAACAACCAACATCCATAACTGTCATAGGTTAGGGTATCTCCTTCAGTGGTTTTTCCCTTCCTTTAGAAGGGTTTTTCACGTCAATCCTTAGTCCTTAGTCATTTGCGGTGATCGATCGAGTTTTTTTTTATTTCTCCAACAATAATTGACTATTAGCTGCAGCAGTTTGGATGAATTGGGCTTTCATGAAGAGGGAATCATGCACAGTGACCAATACACATTAACTGGTCTGCAAAATTATTACCTCAGACCTGACACAAGAAAATCACTGCTACTTGTCTATTTAAAACCACATTAAATTACAAACAATAAAATGGAACTACTGTTGTATTTTTTCTGTGTTTTAGTAAATGGGTTAGGGAGGCAGATCCATTTATTCATTAAATTCTGCTTACTGATAGATGGGTCTTGGAGGTGAATCTATCTATCCTTTTTTCCCTATTTTAGTAACACATCCCACTTATTTAGATGAAAAAACAAGCAACATCCATAACCATCATAGGCCTAGGTTAATCTCCTCCAGTAGTTTTTTCTTTAGAAGGGTTTCCCACATGAATCCTTTGTCATTTGCGGTGATCGATTATGTCTTTTTTATTTCTCTGACAACAATGGACTATTTGCTACAGAAGTTTGGATGAATTGGATTTTCATGAAGAGACTCCAGCATAGTTACTGCAGTTACGTGATTTAAAAGCCATGTAAGGAGCCGTCGATGGGACATAGGAGCCACAGTGACGCTGAAATCAATACTATGCCTGGCGGAGGTGTGGTATGAGGCCAAGGGATCTGGTCAGGAAAATGAACCAGCATATCCTAACATCACGTTCCTGGATTGGAAGTAAAAATCTACACCAAGTGAATTCATCCTGTCCTCAGTTTTTTATTGCAGCAAGCACCAGGATCCAGTAGCCAACTCCTTTGATTGTTGCAGCAACCAGAGACATTGTTGAAAACAAGATTGTGAACTGAGATACAAAGAACACAGCAATCTACAAATTTCAGTAATAGTTTAGGCTATAACTAGCATCAAATGAGTGAAAGAAGATTAACAAGCAGTGTAATGCCTCTTAACAGCTGCAGCCGCCTACCACAGACTGCAAGCAGTGCAGTTTTCTAGGGCAGCCATAGTTAATAACAGCCTGTCAGTCAATGGTTCATCGTGGGTATCAAAAGGGTTAAGCCTTCAGGATCTCAGCTCTGATACCATGTGTAGGAGAATAAGAGAGCCATATGTCTTGTATTCGTGCTCTCCATATTTAGATGAAGGAAAAGTAGAGACTATACAGGTGCAATAATAATATTGACCACTAACCACATAATGATGTAGAAGTAAATTATTGTCTACTAATAACTGAATACTAAATCCTTACAAGCCATGTCCCTGAGGGAATGACTCCGACAACAACACCATATCAGCAACACCATATCAGCAATAAAGGTAACAATTTATCAATACCAGCTACAGCTGCATCAACAACTCTCAGAATAAACAGGTCTTTGTAATGTAACACTTACATTTTTTCGTTTTAGCTTACTGTAGATTGTTTTTGGATAGCGTGCAGCTTACTATAGATTTCATTATATCAAAGTCTCAAAATTATGAATGACACGATACAACAAAAGTATTTACACGAACAAAAAAAGGTAAATTTGAACCTTTTAGAACCAGTAATACTTGGCCCTAATCGTGAGCATCATCATCTAAGAGAATTAGGTGCTAAGCACGTGGCTTAAAAACAAGCAATTTTAATCTGTATTTAATGCTGGTATCCTAAAACAATTAGGAAACGTAAAATAAAGGCAAAAGTACCTTGCAAGCCTCACTGTTGTGTTCGTTTCGCCATGCACCACGCATGAGTCTAGGATCATCAAAATTGAAACCCTTTTCATGGAATGTCGCCGATTCTCTCATCTGTAAAGAAACTTAACATTTGAGATGTCATTCTTAACTCTTTCAGTCATCTGATCCACAAAACAATACCTCAACTTTTATCCCATTCCTCTCTGCTCCTGCACGTTCAACTTCTGTTGTTCCAGTACCATATGTCTCTCCATAAATTGAACACTTAAAAAATTCCATCAAATTTCTTGTCAAAGTTCCTGTCTTATCAGAAAAAATGTACTCCACCTGTCCTTTCCAAAAAGGGAAATGAGAAGCATCAGCAGATAAGAAAAGATCTCAACGAGTTGTTTGTAAAGAATCAAAAAATAACCCAGTATAGAATTCACAAGGAAAGAACTATGGTTTCAAAACGAACTTCTTTCCCAATCAAAAGAATGAATCAAATGTTACTAAATAACACAAAACAACATTACAGTAACCAAGACAAAAAAGCATTAAGAGATGTTGTCAAGATACAAAATCAAAGTATGGGAAGCCATGTATGGGTAGTGTCATTGGCAATAAAAACTAAGAAGACCTTCACAAATTGTTTGGTGGTTTCAGCTTATGTGGAAAAAACAGTTAATTTATAATCAGATGTCTCCAAGTAGACCAAAAAAGATGATTAACAATTGACATTAAAGAAGTAATGAAAAGGGACTAGCCTAGAATTGTTTGATTTCTCTTTTGTTTAGCTCAAGAAATGGTGAGAGTAACAAATGAAACCGAAGAAGAGAAGAAACTTAGATGTTAGAACGGCAGTGACTTTTGAAAAGTTTTACAGCTTCGGAAACTCACTGTTAAGTTATTAGTTTATTATGTATATGGGCCCAAGTATACTTGGAAGTTGGGCCATTAGGGTTGGAGTCCGCTTCCTTGTAAGTGTTCTCCTCTCCTATATATAGGAGCAGGGTTCAATCCAATAAATCATCTTGTTAACCTCCAAATTTATTTTCGACATGGTATAAAGCATTGATCCTAACCGTAGAGAGAAAAAGAGAGAGCCTCCACATGTGGCCACTATCTCTTCTTGGCTTGGTCGCCCGCCAGGCATCATCTTCACAACCTCATGGTTGTCTTCTCCCTTATGTTTCTTTCATAAAACCTCCATCTTCCTGTAACTGCAGGCCCTTCGACATGTTCTACATGCCTATGGCCCCGGGCTCATAAAAATTCCATCTTTGAGTAGCCGTTCAAGGGATCCGAGATCTCTGGATCCCTCCACATGACCATCCAGACTGTCATCCTCATCAAGACCCTCACCGCCCTTGGCACATAGGTCCGTGTGCTCCTGCATCTCCATCGAGGCACAGATCATGCACCAAATTCTTCGATTAACAATGCCGAGTTCCAGATCGTGCTCTGAATCATATGTGACAGCCTCAAGACCAATCCCACCAAGTACGGGAAGATGAACAAGAGGCTAGTAGGTATTTCCGAAGAGACCACCACTGGTGTCAAGAGGTTGTACCATTACCGTCCACTCTTTAGATGCACGGTGTCAACGCAGGTCCCTCCGATCTTTTTTCCCGTCTCGGTGAAGCCCTCAACTTGCTCTTTTCACAGAAGTTAAGCCTCCAGCAGTATCGGCCGGACCCATTACACCTAACATTCTTTCTAGTGTATCACCAATCGAGTAGCCCATCTCATTAGTTGAGGTTCTTTCCTCACCCAGAATCATATGTACGCACACTCCAATCAGTTGCACAACTTAGTAGTCACCGTAACTCAAAGTTAAAAACACACTGATGCAGCTTCTTCGTACCGCAAAGTTGTGTCATTATTTTAGCAAGAGTTGAATGATCTGTGCTTTGGCATTGCTTACTACCACCCAAACACAATTTATCCTTGTCCAATGTCCAAATCCGTCATTGCCTCTTCTTTCGTAGCTACAAGTTGATGACCTAAGTGATTGAGAAAAAAAGAGTGGGGCTTCCCAATTGTTTCCCACTTGATGTGTCCCCACTGTAGTCATTTATTGGACCCATCAACCTCTCGCGGTATCCCAGTGATGGTATCCTATCACCCACACCCCCTTGTTTTGTCGTCCTAATGATCAAACAAATCTACATTTTCAGGTCATGCAAAGATCCATTTATTTTTCTACCAGGTCTGTCTAATTGGGTCATGTAGCACATTGACTCGCATTATTGGTTATATTAGCGGCAGCAGTCCAGTCCATGTGATTGTCTCCCTTCCTTGTTCGTCTACCACAAAAAATCGAAAACAAAAGACCCCGTGATAGTATATAAAGCACCCAACCCAAGAAAAGAGAAGGGACACCACACTATTTTTCTTCCTCTCCATGTGATTCTCCTAACCCATATGGCATAGTGTCTTTGTATCAATTAGCAGTTTGCCATGTTACATATCACAGTGCATACATTCTTGTGATTTTGTCTTTTATCCTATTGTGTCTAAATTCCGGTAGTGTATTCTTTTCTCATATCTTGCCTATCGTGCATAAATTCCGGTAGTACAAGTTCTCGTATCCTTCCTACTGTGTTTCATTCTGGTAGATATTTTTTGTCAGTGGGCATCGCATTACATCTCGACTACCTGCTATAGCTGCACGGAACCATCAGCAAGCCACCAAGCATCATATCACTATCAGTAGCGATGCAACCAATTTACCAGTAAGACCGTTATAGTAGTCCATTCATCCACAACTATTGTTTTGTTCATCTTGGTCGGTGTGAGGGGGAGATATAGACGAAAATAGAATATCATTGGTATGTATATGTTGTTCAGTTGTATACCCATTCATGTTTGTTGACACCTGCTATAGCACATCTTCCCTGTAGTAGTATGTCTCAAAGACGTTGCCCACATGCTATAGTGCAATATTCTTATAGCAGTGTTCTTATTACAACTATTGTGCATGATTCGGGTATTGGTACTTATACGGAACTACTTTAACAACAATGGCGACTAAGATGACTTCTACACACACCACCATTTATTGCTTTGGATGCTCACTAAAGATTATAATGTTTATTCATGATTGCTCATGTGGGTTTGGCGATCATCAATTTCAAGGAGAGTCTCATCTGCAATTACTACTTCTACCTTGGTTCTCTTTTTGTCAAGGGAGAAAATGTGCTTGTTATCTATTATGTGTGTGAAAGTGTATTGTATTGAACTGATTCGAATAGATGAGATGAATACAAGACTGGATGCCCCTGTCCTATATATACGAGCAAGGGAGAAACCCTGAGAGTTGTGTCCCAAGTAATCTAAACGGTTCGAGATACTAAAGGCCCACTAACTAATAAACCTAATAACTAAATAGGCTAATATATACTCTTTAACAATGTGCTATCTTCTTAAGGGGGAGTTTCGAGTGTTTTCATTAGTTCTTCGGGTGGAGTATTGAGAGAGTCAATAAATGTACTACAAGATTTAGGGGGAGATTAAATCTTTGTATGGTCCATTATTATCTTTTTCTATATTGGCAAGTTAGACATGTGTTTCACCCATGCTCCAGCTTGAGGTGGAGTGTTAGAGTTATTAGTTTATTATGTGTATGGATCCGAGTATACTTGGCTCATTGGGATTTGAGTCTGCTTCCCTGTAAGCATCCCAATCTCCTATACATAGGAGTAGGTTATATCTAATAAAACATCTCATAAACCTCCATCTTATTGTCCACCCTCACAAATAAGCATGACATAATGGAGCCAAATAAAAGTGATAGCATCTTACCCATTGAACATACAGTTCATGAACGGGTATACAAACTCTAAAATCCCTTTCTCTCCAATAGATGAAGTGAATTTATATAAGACATAACTATGAGATAAGAAGACATTATTGAAAACCACAACACATTTGCATGATGATCACATTCTTGGATTCTACGTTGCAAATCCAGTTATGGGTCATGAAAAGGACTAGAAATATATTTGAATCAACCAAATTGGTCTCTCCACACCAATGAATGTCTACCTGAATTAATTGGTTGGAGTTCACTCCCAAGTAAATCTTATCTCAAGTTCAAAGTCTTCATGGAAAGTCGGAAGTATAAGGAACGTCCAGCCATGCTTGTCAATGCACAAGGTTGTGTGTTGCCTTGTCTAGTGCCTAGATAGATGCCTAGTCAAAAGGCAATTATTTTTAATTTTGATTACTTGTGTATGTTGTATTGTTTTAATCATGTCTAAGGTATTGTATGTTTTTATTCAAAGTAAGAATGAAGTCAGCCTAAAATTACATGAAAATCTTTACAAATGTCAAATATAATATACTAATGGCATATATGACATCAAAAAAGTGAGTAAAATTGTCTAAGAACCCTAGGCACAACACACACACACTCTCTCTCTCCTCATTTTAATGAAACAATAGCTAAGAGCCCCCCTAGCGCATAACTCCCTAGGCAGTCTCCTCAACAAGTATGGTTCCAGCTAATCTTAATTAATATTTTATTGGCATTGTGACATGCGTTTTGTAACCATCAAGTTCAGGATGGAAAGAAAGCCTACTTTTCTTTGTTGGAATCTGTAATCGAGTCGATTCCGAAATGGATTCTATAACATAATGAATCCCCCCTCCCTGGTTTCACCCCCTTGAGTTTCCAATTTTTGAAAAACCTCCCCCAAAGACACATCTCGATCATATCAAGTCTTTCTTCTACCACTCAATTAAGAACACAGCAACACACATATTAAAAAAACTAAATAACATGCAAAATCCTTTATCTTGGTCATGATGGTGCAAACTAATGTTCGCACCATTTGGTGCATATCTCCTTTTTTTGCCACATCAACGCGAGTGAGATTTCTGATATTACTGAAGTTCAAAGACAACGGAATGAATTTCAGTTGGTACAATTCCTTGTCGGACTACCTACCTCTTTTGCAAAATTTGTGGATTAGATCCTATCTAGTGATCAATTACCTAAGCTATGTGATGTCCTAAAATGGGTCCAATGTTTGCCATTAGTCTTTTCTTCTCATGTTGATTCTAATGAGGCGTCCGGTCTCCGCGCTTACAATCTAATCTGGCAGCTCTGGTCGTGGCATAGGTCGTGGCCATGGTAGAGGACGTGGTCATTTTGGCTCGTCAAGACCTAGACGTAGCCAACCACTACTAGATAAGGATGTTCTTAGCCATCTGTTGGACCGAGCAATGCCCCTCCTACTAGACCCCGTCATCGCAACTTATGCGGCTATAATAATCACAATGAGGAATGTTGTTGGGAGGAACATGGCTACCCCAACACATGGGCCAATCAGGCTTCTACTAACTACACCGAGGATGAACCGACCCAATCCTCCGCTGCTTCTGCAGATTGGGACCGAGCTGAAATTGAAAAGCTTCTTCAAGAGCGACTCCAAACATCGGCTCCATGCTCGGATTGCGATTCTGCCTTTTTAGCATCTTTGGCACCTTATGGTAAAAACAAATGGGACATTGACTCTGGTGCTTCTAATCATATTTCTGGCAATTCGAAATCGTTGTCTAAATTAATTGCTTCTTCTATTCCGCCTGTGACTATTTGTTGATAGCGCTCAAGCCCCAATTCGTGAGATTCGAACTAGAAATAATTTCTAGCTCAGATCTGCTTTATATGTTTCTCGCTTCCCTCTTAATCTTATTTCAGTTAGTAAAGCCATCAAACAACTTCAATGTTCTATTACGTTTGACCCGGATGGATGTCTTTCATGATATCCGCACAAGGATGAGGATTGGTTCGGGCCATGAGGAACCAGACGGCTATAGTACCTTGATGCTCCACAGACTATTGCTCTTCTATTTTCGGCTATTTCGGGACTACAATGGCACTACAGATTGGGACATGCATCCGCATTCAAGTTCAATCATTTGATTCCTAATGTATTTGAAAATGTGTTTAAATTTGAAGCATGCCAGTTAGGAAGCAAACTCGGTGTAGTTTTTGTAGAAAAACAAGTCAATCCTCAAAATCTATTTTTGGCATTGTCCATCTTGATACATGGGGACCTTGTTCTCACAAGTATGTATGGATTTCGTTACTTTATGACCTTTATTAATGACTTCTCTAGGGCTACTTGGTTGTTTTTACTTAAAGACATGGCACATGTTCTTGATACTATTGCTACATTCTTTGCTTAAATTAAGACTCAATTTAAGCCCATCACAATTTTCACAACTGACAATGCCCTTGAATTTATGCAACAATCTATCAACATTTTTGTAAAAACCTTAGGACCATTCATCAAACCTCCTGCTCTTACACTCAGCAGAATGGGATTGTTGAACACAAAAATCATCATTTGCTTGAAGTAGCTCGAACCCTTACGTTTCACTATCATGTCACTAAAACTTTTTGGGTTGATGTTGTCTCCACTACATGTTTTCTAATCAACATAATGCCCTCATATGTCTTGAACAACCAAATCCCTTATAATGTGTTATTCCCCGGAGCACCTCTTTTCTATCTGCCACTGAGAATTTTGGCCAGTACTTGTTTTGTACGAAATCTTCAAACTAGTTTAAGCAAACTTGATTCCAGATCCACTAAGTGCATCTTCTTGGGGTACTCATAAACTCAAAAGGGGTACAGATGTTATGCACTAGAAACTAAGAAATATTTTGTTAGTGCAGATGTCGTTTTCTTTGAGGATATAACGTATTTTTTTGCAATAGGTTCGACTCTATCTACGGATCTACTTGAGGATACACCGCTTCGTATTACTGTTGAGTAGGACTCCTCAAACTTTGTTGTTCCATCTATTGAGGTTCCTCTCAAGGATTACCAAAGATGTTGCACAACTCCAATTCCCTTTATGGCCCCTCCCTCAGCCAATCTCTCATCTTCGTCAGCAGATCAAGACACCAATTAGGTATACTCTGATCTGAATACTCCGATTAGCATAAGAAAAGGGGTGTGGTCTTGTACATTACACCCTATCAGCAATATATGTTCTAATGCTAATCTTGGTTCAATTTTTGCAAACTTTACTGCTGCTCTTTCTACAATTTGTGTTCCTAAAACTATGGCTAAGGCTCTAGAACATCTTCTTTGGCGTCATGTCATGGAAGTGGAAATGGAGGCTCTACACACAACAAACTTGGGACTTTGTTGATGCTCCTGCTCATGTTTCTCCAGTCGGTTGTCGCTCGATCTTTACTGTGAAGTATCAACCCAATGGCACGGTTGAACGCCTTAAAGCTCGTCTTGTTGCTAAAGGCTACACAAACTTATAGGGTGGATTATTTCGAGACTTTCTTACATGTAGCTCGACTTAATTTCAGTGTGCATTCTTATTAATGTTGTTGTCAATAAAAGTTGGCCTCTTTTTCAACTTGACGTCAAAAATGATTTCTTATATGGAGATCTACATGAAGAAGTGTATTTGGAGCAACCTCTCGGGTTTGTTGCTCCGGGGTGGGGGGGAGGTTAAAGTCAGTCAGCTTAATAAAGTAGTTTATGGACTCAAACAGAGCTCAACAGTGTGGCTTGATAAATTAAGTCAGGTTCTTGCTAAATTTGACTTTAGACGCTCGCATTCTGATCACTCAGTTTTTGTTAAAAAAATTATTGTGGGACTCGTTATTCTGATCATATATGTGGATGATATCATTCTTTTTGGGAGTGATCATCAGGATATCCAGGATACCAAGAAATATTTAAGAAAACACTTCATTACTAAAGATTTGAGGAAAATGCACTATTTTTTTGGGATTGAAGTATCACATTCTTCGTCAGGACTCTGGAGTATGTCTATTAAAGCGCAAGCATGTACTTGATCTACGACAAGAGATTGGCATGTTGGGTGTCAAGCCAGTTGGCACATCTCTAGATCCCAATACCAATTGGGATGATGATTCTTCTCCATCTTACCAAGACAACAAGCAATATAGAAGACTTGTGGGCAAACTCATGTATCTGATGGTTACATGAGTAGATATCACTTCTATTGTTGGACTTGTCAATATGTATCTTTATAAACCTCGACAGTGTCATTGAATGATGTGTGCCACATTCTCAAATACTTAAAAAGCTCACCTAGAAAAGGTCTTCTATATAGGAACAATGGGCACTGCAAGATTTATGCTTTCTCTGACTCAGACTATGTTGGCAACATGGAACAAGACATCGACTTCAACTAGTGTGGAAGTGGAAGTTTCTGGAAATATCGAGGAAACTTTGAGGATTTTTACAGTTAAACTTCGACGCATATTTGACAAAAAATAAGCTAAAAAAGGTGATTTCATGATGAAAATTGATATATTTCATCAAATCTATCTTAAAAACAAGATAAATGTTTATATATTTAGAAAAAAACAGTCACATGCAAATGTACAAGACGTTGTCTTCGTGTCAACTTAGAAAGGCATGGAAGTTTACCAGGTTTTGACATCGACATTGTACATCGACAGGCAGAGAGTCATACGTAACATCAAGGATTAATTGCCAGATTTCGAGGATGTTTAGTACCATGGCTGGCAGCATGGCTGATCGTAAATCTACTTCAGGTTACTGCACCTTTGTAGGAGGTAACCTTGTTACTTGGAGAAGCAAAAACAGTTTGTTGTGGCTAGGTACAGTGCTGAAGTTAGTATTGCTCCATGGCACATACCACTTGTGAGTTGTTGTGGGTTTAAGGACTTTTAAAGGAATTTGGAGTATGTCACTCTGCCCCCATTAATAAGGCAGCTACCTTCATTGCAAGTAATCCCACATTCCATGAGCGTACCAAACATATTGAGGTAAAATGTCACTTTGTCAAAGAGTCCATTTTATCCAGTGCATAGCCACTCCTTACATCAAGACTAAGGATCAGCCCTCTGACATCATTACAAAATCACTACCAAAGACAAGATTTTAGACTACGGTAGACAAGTTGGGCATGCATGATATCCATGCTCCAGCTTGAGTGTTAATATGTTTATTTTATTTAGTTATTTTGTGCTCTCGTTAGTGTCTTGTTTTTATCCCATATTGGTGAATTGTATATTGAGTGTCTCCTCCTATCCTAAATAAGGAGGGTGCCTATGCTTGTATTAGTTGACAAAGTAATACAATCTATATTGTTCGCTCATTAAAATAAGGATTATATACTTACCCAAGCCCTGACTCGAACTCAATTTTTTTTATTTTCCAAGCCAGAGCTGACCTGGTTTGAATTCAGCAATTTCCAGAAATCGAGTTATGGTTGGGAGACAATTCACAAACCATGAACAGACCTGGATTGGTAAAATCAAAAGTGAAACCAGTGTTTTCCCATGTTAGAATCGTTTGAATATACGTCTAAACATCCATTGAATTCCGCCTATGTGTAAATGTAGTTATCTCAAACCCAGATAAAGCAGGATTGACGGTAGATTGACAACTAGCTAACACAGTAACTCTTTCGATGACATGGATCCAGGGATTGTTTTGGTTGGAGCATGCCTATGTTGCATAGACACCCAGGTGCAGTGATAATAAGCAAAGTGGTTTTCACAAATCGGCATTCGGATGTGTCAAAGGATAAGGATGGGTTTCCACACCTGGGGTGTGTAAAGTTGTCAGTCTCGCTACATGGTCGATTGTTGCTCAAATCATCATTATCATCATCATCTATGCCTCAAATCCCAACCATGTTGGGGTCGGCTACATGGATCCTTCTTTTTCAATACATGATTGTTGCTCAGATGTAGTAAAAAAAAGTCAAGGGATCTTGCATCACTTGAGAGAGGCGAATAAAGAAACTATTCCATGACAAAAAGATTAGGGTGAGATTTTGCAATATTGGTTCTTTGACAAGAAACTAAATGACTTGAGTGGACAACATGATCACGCCAATGAAGCTAGTCTACAGGAAACTAAATCGACGGGGAAAGATGTAGAGAAATTGGAGAGAGGGGATATGAAATGGTATAGAGGCATTGATAAGCATACATATGGTGTTGGGATTGTTGTTGATAAGATGTTAAAAGGAACATAGTATCAGATGACGAAAACGAGTGAGAGAATCATACCAAGAAAGCCCATTCTTGATGGAATAATTGTTAATGTCATTAGTGCATGCCCCCCCAACAAGTTGACCTCAGCGAGGAGGGACAATAAAAGTGGATTGATGTGGAAGAATTGATGCAAGGAATACCAAATAGACGAGAATATTTTTATTGAGAGTCAATTGATGGCTATGTGCGAAGTAGCATTGTTATTATTGAGAGAGTAGATAGTAGTCTTGGATCATGGTATTAAAAACTCCACCTTGAGGCACTCCACACTTAACGCCACGAAGTGAGACGTCCTATATGTGCATCAAGGCTTACGCCTCGATGTCCTAAGTTGAGGATTAGATCTCAAAATGTGTGAGGCTTACCTCAAGGTATTGAGGCCCTAAGGCATAGTAGAGGTACAATCCTCAACTAGGGATGATAATCTCATGTATCAACCACCAATTTTTTTTGCTTTTGAGAATATTACAAACAACTTTTTTCAAAAAACTGTATTTCGGTTTTTTTGTAGTTGTATCATCCTTTATGAACGAATTTACATAACTTTGATTTGCTCAAATGCAAAACTCATATTCATTCTGATTTAGATTTAAAAATCTCTATTGCTAAATTCTTTTGTCCTGTCTTTTTTCATTATGTTAGTGATTCTCAAATCTCAATTTCATCAATGTTGGTTCTTTATTCTAGTAATTCCAAATTATGTTTCCCCTAATCTGCTTTGTCTAATTGCAAATTTGGATCTAATAGTATAAATCTTTGATATCTCGTTATTTGCTAAAAATAATCTTTTCTTATGTTGATGGTCCTTGAATGAACCTTTCTTAATCCCTATTCAACATTGTTAAAGCTAAAAATGATTTCATTTTTAATTTGCTTATACAAACATGTTTATACACATACATATATATGGCACATATACACATACATATACAGATAAATATGTACATGTATGTATATATTAATTTATATAGAAATGCCTCGTACATATTTCAAGGCTTACACCTCACTTCATTGAGGCAAAATGTGTCACTCCTCGCACACTTTACAACCTTGTCTTGGATATGGCAGCAGGAATGGAGAAACAGTACTCAGTTTTTGCAGTTGCTGATGATTTCAACTAATTAAATTATTAATAATTGGAGGACATAAAATCTCATAGATTTTCAATAATCAAGCTTGCCTAAAATAAAGTTTGCAAACCCTATATATAGGCGCTCAACACTACACAACTTGGGCTACAGCCAATGTGGTATTACTAAACCACAACTTAACAAAAAGCCCATAAATAAGAAGAGATAATATGACTCCTAATAATAGGAAGAGTAGCATCTAAACGACACCGCCGCAGGCTGCAATCTTCCTTATATTTTTCTCCTCCATTGCAAAATATTCTCTGCTCTGTCAAGTCATCACAAGCAATACCGGGTCAAAGATTTGAACAAGTCTTTGTAAGCTTGTCTCTACTCTCTAGTGAGTCAAGTAGCATCAAACCAATGAACAAGGTAGTGGCACGCTACTTACTGCTCCAGAGAACCACTGTTTGCGGATGCCGAAGACCTATTAAGTGGAAGCGTGTTTCAATAGAAAAGAAGGTTGTGTAACAACTAGGGAAGAGGAGGAATTCATTGATATAGAGCCTTAGATGCTCAAATTTCATCATGCAATGTCAACATGACATTAAAAATTTTATTCTAGAGTTTATCAGTGAATAAAAATTGGGACAAACGGGATGAGAAACACTTCATTTGCAAATACTTCTCACCATAGACCCCATGAGGCATGACGTGTCTTGATTTAGAAGAGATGATATAAACAGGATTCCTTAACTTCCCATGGCAAGAGCTGCTGCGACCTCCTAAGCAGCTGCAGCAGGGCCAACCATGCATGCCACCAACGATAGCAGCCCCGCAAGGACTGTTGGTAACATCAGCAGGCCTTGCAAGTGCTACCCAGCAAGAGCCAATACCTTCACCACTCTATCTGCTCATTCTTCCTCTCCCCATGCTCCCTATCTCCTCCCTTCCCCAGTAAGCATTACAACCACTCATTGTCGGCATGATATTGCTTCTACTTCAATGGTAGCAGCCATATATGTTGCCCAAGAGTAGGAGTTGCACATGACATGAAGCAAGCAATAGCAGGTCACAAATCACAACAGGCTGTGAAGCGCCGCCGACAATCTCACATCAGACCCATTTCAAAAAAAAGATCGCCATATGATCTCTTTCAAGAGCAGGCACACTTTTAGCCCAACTGATTACTTGCTTACAAGACAGATGGTTCGAAAGACATGCAAGGAGTATAAAGTGAGCCATGCTAAAGAACTCACCAGCCACCATAGGTTGGTTGTTTTGGATATTCACGAGAAGATCAGGAAAAATAGGGGTACCCAAGATACAAGAATCAAGTGGTGAAACCTTTTGTGGTAAATATATCAAGGCAGGCACATGGGACCTAGACTTGAAGTTAACATGACATGGCATAATATGAGCTCTTGCATAACAACAATAGTCAAGGAAGTTTGAGGGAACAAATGGCTGCAGGCCTCCACATAAAGAGACACACTGGCGGAATGACTGCATACAAAAGGCTATAAAACTTAATAAAGAGCTTCATAGGAGTTTCCCATATCTCAATATAATGCAACAATATTGAAGATGGTGAATGTTGGTTAAGGATGATGATATCAAGTATCAGTGAAGAAACTACTACTATGAACTTTCAAGGGAGATACTTCAAATAATATCAAAGACATGTGCACTGCTGATACAAGAGATATCATCTACACTTGACGAGTAATACAATCATAGATCAAGAATGCTTTGACAAAAAATGAGAAAGGCATATGCTAACAATTCCTTATTAGTGTATGAAAGAATATGGGGAGAAAGGATTTATGGGGTCAATGAATTTTCAATAATATTATGAGTACAAAGAAACACCAGACGATTAGAAAACATAACCATAGTCTCCATCCACAAGAACATGTGCTCAACGTTGCACAAACTAAGTAGATGCCGCCAATTTGAAATGCCACACTAGGAAGCTTTGGGAAAGGATTATTGAGCATACACTAAGATATAAGAAAGATATCATGTACTTAGCCATTTGCCCATAGTATAATAGTTTTATATTACGTAGTATTATAGTATTATACAGTAACATAATCTTAAAACATGGGAACTAAACTAGCGAGCAGAGCCACAACTAGTTCACCTGAGCTGAAAAAGAGCCTAATCGACGCTATTCCCAAAAAGTGGGTCCCAGTGGACACCCAAATTTAGGTTGGAAGTGGGTCCTCAAGCGCTCTAGCGGGCCTAATATGGGGGCCTTCGCTGCTCAAGGCCTGCTTGAGGCGGGCCAGTGGGTTAAATAGCATAAGCGTCCTCCTAGTCCTAGCCAATTTTATATACTGCTTAAGAATGAAATCAACTAATCCTTACTCTCTCAGTCTGTCCATTGTATCACTTGTTGACAATTATTTAAGCACTTTCTTTTGGTTCCAAATTTTCTATTGAGCCCCCATTCGGACATTATGGTATTCCCTATCCGTAGTCTTGATACCATTCTGTTCATTTTCTAGTCTCCCGCCAACACAAAATTCTCAGGAATAGATTCAACTTATTTACAGATGTCATAAGAAAATGACAATTAAATGTGAAGTGTGAATATTCTATGTAGCCAAATCTCATTCCCGATGCAGTGGCAATCCCTTAAGGCAACAAATTGAGTGGAAGAACTGGACTCTTCTAAATATTGAAGTTACAAGAAATAACTTCCCAAGTAGGAACAACAGTAAAATGTAAAGCCAAACAGAATGAAAGAACATGTTGCTGAATGTTGAGTTAAAAATTTTGGAATCAGATTATCAAGCTACCTGACCAAGTTCCTCATTCAGATTTGATGTCCTTGCCAATGCAGGAGTATTACTTTCAGCATGATACATGTGCAAATCTTTGTTTATGAACTGCGTAGACTGAATGAATTTGATCATCTGAAATGCACCAAATGAGAAATCATAAATAAATGTAAGTGTAAAACACTGGTATAATTTTAAAATTAACTCAAGCTCACCTCAATAGAGACATAGAGGGAAATCGGGATGATGGTTGAGTACAGAGTCAGCAGGGTAAACATAGTAAGAATAAATACCTGTATCAGGAAACATTGGCAGACTCTGAGTTAACAAACTTCTACTATAATTCAAGAGGAAATCAAAGCTTTAATGATCATACCACAAATCGATTGTTTGGATTGAACTGAGGTTCGACACCATCAGTTAGGCCTAAATAGACAAGGTTCTTGTTGATGAATACACCACTGAACAGAAATATGAAGTGCGAATGTTTAGCAAATACCCAAAAGACACAGATCATACAGCAGGTTTACACAAAAAGCTCATAAAAGCTGTATGAAGTGCATGCAAATTATATGGAAGTGCTAGCAACTGCCAAGGTGTCTACATTAAGAGATTTGTGGTATACCAAACAAAACTGCTTTTTGTATGTCGGTCAACGGTGGTGATCGGTCATGTACCTCGTATCAGCATGGTATTAAAAAAACTAGCCTTGAGGCTTATACCTCGAGGAGAGGCTCTTACATTCTTGAGCCTCAAAATTTTTGAGGCTCACCTCAAGGCACTGAGCAAACCTAAATTCAGGAATCCGGATGATAATGTCTTATGTCAGCCAGCACGTTCTTTTGCACTGAGATTATTGCATTCACCTTCATTCAAAAATGTATTTAAATTTGTTGTTGGTGGTGATGAATCTAAATACTTATAATTTTTTTTAAAGGCTCAACTCAAATTTCTTCTGAGTCTTTAAAACAATCATATTGCTAGAATTATCTCAAAATTACTTCTGAGTTTTAAAAACAATTATATTGCTAGAATTATCTTTTTGAAACCTTTTTCTTTGTATGTTAGTGATGTTCAATTCCCAGTTTTATCTGTTTTGGTCCCTTGTTCCTACTTTTTCCAAAATATGTTTCCCCTTTTCCTTTGTCCAATTACAAATTCATATCAAATAGCACAAAGTACTGCTATCTCATTAATTGTTGCAATTTTTATAAATTTAGAAAAGGGCCATTCTATTCAATCGAACTTGAGACTTCTCGGTAACAAACCGATCGTCTAATTATCTAGATGTCCTCTCTTGGACGCTATTTGTTATTAACTTTGCTCTGCTATTTTTTAAAACTTTGCTCGTATGTTGAAGCTATCTGTTATTAACTTTGCTCTGGATCCCCACAGATCTATATTATATGTTGACGCTATATGTTATTACCTTTGCTCTTAATCCATACTATACTTATTATGTTATGTAAAAAGAAATTGATTAGTTTTAATTTTTCTTACAGATACATATATTATACACACAAGTGTATACATGTATACAACACATATTCACACACATATACATATGAATATGCATGTATTTACTTATACATGCACGACAAATACATATTTCAAAGATTGCTTGCACCTCAAATGCCTCAAGACTTACTCCTCACATCACTAAGACAAAAACACCTCACTATACCTTATGCACATTAGAACCTTGTGTAACAGTTATATTTTAGATGGCCCTCAAAGCAACACATCAATATGTTGGATGGACTTTTTCATATATCATACTGCAAGAGAAAATCTTGGCCGCAGAGCGCCACCAGTTTAATGGTTACAAACACTTATAGGTAAAACCAAAGCTATATATACTTGCAAGTATAATTAATTGATCTGAAATGCATATAGTCAGACGGGGATGGAGGAAGCCTCCACGCAGTGGCCATTAAACATCAGGAGTATGTATTTTATCCACATTTCCCTCATTGTTATGTCATTTATACTTGTTAGAGTATTATATGGGTGTATACATATTTTATAAATCTGAGACTAGTCTCCCTGTAGACATCTTCGTTAATTTAAATAATTATATATAGAACTGAATGGGAGATGACCATTATTTATCCTGTTCCCAGATCTCCTAGATCACATGGCATGAAAGCATCACCTTGTCTATGTCCTCAAGGTCATCCTTTGTAATGAAGTGGCTACACACATAATAGGAGTCTTTTTCCAATGATATAAAACCTAGCATGCCCACTCCCTTCACCAATCTGCTCCTGTGTGTTCAGATCCTATTGCAATGCAAAAAGGACTTCAAAGGAGATTTCTGAGTACAAAGTGCCGGGTGACTTGTAGAGACTGGACAGAGACTACTGTCTAATAAATGTTGCAACTTCGACGGGATGGTGTGTGATATGGTCAGTGTCACCCAAACCTAACCCCCTTTTAGACATACAAATGATCATGTATCTGTCAGTAGAAACAATTTTCTGGATCATTTATCTGTACTAGAGACGCTCTCTAAACTGTATGAGCTCAAAAATTCCCTCAGATATACCAGTGATGATGTTGAGCTGGGACATCAGGTGCGTCATTTTTCTCACCTACCATAGTGCATTGAAAAAGACAAACAACGGGGGAAACAACAATCCTTGTTGTAGATTTAAGGGCTCAGTGAACAGCACTGTCAACTCTAAGAAAGATATATGATATGAAGACTAATGCTCACAGAACCAGTTTGACAAAAGCCACCAAGCGTAACCAAAATGTCGAGAACAAGTATGTTTTGCTAATTCAGCTTCTGATGCAGAGGAGTTGATCGGACTGGGCAGATAACACCCCTAGATAGAGCTCCAAGAGGTAGAGTAAAGCTGCCCTTCATGTTGATCCCCTTGACTTTGAAGGAACCAACCTTAACCAAATGTATCAGACTTGAGTACACAGAGATTCAACTATGATGCATCACTATGCCTAGGAAGTGTTGACCTAGACAAGATATAGTAGCAGCAACTCAAGGGCCACCAACCATACTACCATAGGATGCCTGATGCAGGTGTTGGCTATTTGTAAGAAAATGGACTGCTTACAGCAGCCAGTAACCACATATGGCTGACAGATGATAGTTACAGATCAAGATATCAGTCATTCGGAAGGGCCCAGGTCCTCCGATGTCCAGCTAGGGAGACCATATACAGTACTAAGGCAACCTTAGAGCATGTTGATGATATACAAACTATATTGACGGCAGTTAAGTCAGGAAAGGCGACAGCAGTTCCTATATTTGACCTTGTGGGGCATTTAGAGCCACGAGAGAGGGCACTTAACGCAGGCTAGGAGTCGAATAGGGTTTGGGTACATGGGAGGAAGCCAACAAACTGCTCCGGCTCTATTGTGCAAGGAAGCTGAGAAAAATGATGCATATGTATCCCAAATACGAGCTACGACCTTAATTTTCTTGAAGAGATTTGTGTGCTTGGGTCAATACCTTCTCTCACACTGAACGAACCTTATCTTGAAGCCAGATTTGGTCAATCAAAAGGAAAATCTCTTACAAGATCCTTGGGAGGCACAGCTGCAGAGGCATCTAGTGAGCAAGCCAAGTATTTTACTTGTAACCAGGGCTTTGCAACTAGGGTTCTTCTCCCTTTAGGCTCTCACACTTTGCAGCATGTGCGGTGAGTTTGCTTGGTCTACACTAATGGGAAGAAGAAAAAATGGTCTCCGCTTTTGGATCCCATGCGATCAAAGGGTCTGCCAATGCAAACTGGGCCGGGTTCAATGTTGACATGAGGTATCTCACAAGGCATTACACACCATTCAATCCAATCTCCTACAACGGTAAGGTATAGTGTGCAGCTATAGAACAGTGTGTGCATGATAAAGGAGTCCAATCTCCTAAGAATTGAATTTGAGCCCTCATACTGGCAAGCATAGGATTTCCCTCAATCAAAGGCCGTGGAGGCAATTTCTGGTAATAAAGCACTTGTGCATCTAGTGATAGACAACTAAACATATAGACATGGACAGTCGCTTTAGCTGGGAAAGTTCATTACTACTACAATACTAACAAGCAGACATTAATACAGATAAGAGTACAAAGAGGAAGCCAGTTCACATGTAATGGGTTCAGATCTTATGATATGAAAACACCTACCTGAGGGAGAGTCTCAGATATTACAAGGTCCATGTGTAAATGCAATGGTTACATAAAAAATAGAATAAGAGATTTGGCCAATTCAGTCATACATTTATGATGTCTCCTCAATCACGATACCAAACTAAAAACGAATTCTTGGATGTCTGAGGTTTGGGTTTCACTCATACAAAGAACAACTGTTGTAAGTTATCAATCCAGAGAAGACCCGATAGCAGTAAAATAGAAACTTTGATTCTCTGATCCAGCAAATGTGAGACAAAGTAAATTGAGGGAACAGTAGAAACGGAACCTTGAACCAATCATCAATGGCAAATCACCACACCAAAACTCTTTTTTTCTCTTTGTAAGTTCCACTACGAATTCTGAGTTTTATCATAAATTATGGAACAGAGCAAGTTCAATGCCATTAGTGTTGTACAAACTACAAATCCCAGCTGACAGACAAAATGGTCAGGACCGTCAGGTCCATTTTATTATTTTATACAGATCCTAGACTCATATTAACAATGTCCAGATTGTAACAAGTTCACTACCTTAGATGTCTGTTACACAATATAGAGACTATACAGTGACTATATTATGAGGTTTCATTTTGTGAACTTAATGCATCTATTTCTCTCTAAGCATATAACAGGTCAGTATAATATGTGAGTAATGTAGTACATTTCAAAGGGATCATTTTTTTTTGACATATGCTTGACATTTGTTAGCGGAATACGTAAAACGGAACAGCCGCGATGTGTATGTTGCGCAAGGCAACGTGAGAGTTCCCAATAGGGCTCTCCTCTTTATTTATATAAAGGAGTAAATTGCACATAGGTACAGCAGTAATGAAAAATAGAAAATAAAGACATAAAGAAAGATATATTAACACTCCCCCTCAAGCTGGAGTGTACACATTGTGGATGCCCAGCTTGCCACATAAATTCTGGAACACTACTGGACCTAAAGGCTTTGTCAAGATGTCAGCTAATTGATCCTCAGACTTGACATATGGTGTCACAACATTGCCATTCTTTATCTGATCTCTGATGAAGTGACAGTCAACTTCTATATGCTTTGTACGCTCATGGAAGACAGGATTCCTGGCAATATGTATAGCAGATTGATTGTCACACTTGAGTGTCATGGGAGATTGAATCGAAATCTTCAACTCAGATAAGACAGATTTGATCCATTGTAATTCACAGCATGCATGTGCCATAGCACGGTATTCAGCTTCAGTACTAGACCGCGCTACCACCTGTTGTTTCTTGCTTTTCCAAGTGATCAAATGGTCACCAAGGAAAGTGCAGTAGCCAGAAGTAGATCGTCTATCAATCTGATTGCCAGCCCAATCTGCATCTGCATAACCTGTCAGAACCAAAGGTGATGAGGAGCTCTTTGGTTTGTAGTAAGTGATTCCCTTTCCAGGAGCACTTTTCAGATATCTCAGAATCATGCATACAGCTGTCCAGTGTGACTGTCGTGGTGTGCACATATGTTGACTCACCACTCCTACAGCAAAAGAAATATCGGGTCTTATTACAGTTAGATAGATTAACTTCCCAACTATTTTCCTGTAGTGTCCTGGATCTGAATACTCAGTGTCATCATCCATCTCCTTGGTGTGATAATCCATAGGAGTGGATACTGGCTTAGAATCAGTCATGCTTGTTTCCTGTAGCAAGTCCAGCACATACTTCCTCTGAGATAGGTTTATACCTGCATGGGATCTAAGAACCTCAATCCCTAGAAAATATCTCAGTTTCCCCAGGTCCTTTGTGTGAAAGTGTTTTTGTAATCCTTCCTTCACACGTGATATACCTGTAGAATCGCTGCCAGTAATCACAATATCATCAACATAGACAGCAATAATGATAGACCCACAAGAAGAGTTTGAATAAAATAGAGAGTGATCAGTCATGGAACGAGAGAAACCCATCTGTAAAACAACAGCACTGAACTTGTCAAACCAAGCTCTAGGAGATTACTTTAGCCCATATATAGCTTTCTTCAGTTTGCACACTTTCTGACACTCCCCCTTAGCAACAAAAACAGGTGGTTGCTCCATATATACCTCTTCTTGGAGATCACCATGAAGAAAAGCGTTCTTGACATCCAGCTGAAAAATAGGTCAGTCAAAGGTAGTAGCAAGTGATATAAGGATCCGTACAGAGTTCAAACGAGCAACTGGAGAAAAAGTCTCAAAGAAGTCAACTCCATATGTCTGTGTGTAGCCTTTTGCTACCAATCTAGCCTTCAGCCTTTCAACATATCCATCAGGGTTGTGTTTGACTGTGAAAACCCATCTGCAGCCCACAATTTTCTTTCCTGCAGGTAAGTCGACAAGATCCCATGTGCCATTGTCTAATAGAGCAGATATTTCCACCTGCATTGCTTGTTTCCAACCACTGTCCTTCATAGCATCTAAATGATTTCTTGGTATCGTAATTGAGTCCATCCCAACAGCAAATGCACGAGCCTGTGTAGATAAGTGGGACAAACAACACACATTGGATATAGGATGTCTAATAGTACATGAACGAATACCTTTCCTGACAGCAATAGGAACATCAAGATCAGAAGCTTCTGCAGGAATCTCGTGAGTAGAAGACGATGGAGGAAGCTCATAGACTGGTGTCGCTACCTCATCTGGATTATGTCTACCTCGCCTGTGATACACCTGTGAATAGGGCTGAATGACAGGTGCATCATCATGCTGCATGTCCTGAATAATAATGGGTGGCACTCCCTCACTCGGCACATGTGGTGCCACTCGCTCACTTTGAATTGGGGGTGGCACTCTCTCACTCAATTGCTCCCCCTTGCTCATAGAATTTGCAAAATATGGAGTGGTTTCATGAAAAGTGACATCCTTAGAAACAAACATACGACGCAAACTAGGACAATAACACTTGTAACCTTTACTCGTACTAGAGTACCCAAGGAATAAGGTTTTAACAGACCTAGGTGAAAGTTTGTCTTGTTTAGGATCAAAATTATGAACGAAGGATGTACAACCAAACACCCGAAGAGGAACATGAAAAGGTTGATCCATAGGGCGTAAAACAGAGAAGGGAGTGCGTCCATGCAAAACGGAGGAGGGCTGTCTATTAATCAAAAAACATGAGGTGAGAAGGGCTTCAGACCAGAACCGTTTAGGCACATTTGATTCAAACATGAGGGATCGAGTAACATCCAAAAGACGGCGATTCTTTCTCTCAGCAACTCCATTATGCATAGGGGTGTGAGGACAGGATGTATGATGAATCATCCCAACCGAACTACAAAATTCATTCATCGCTTTCTGAACATATTCGAGAGCATTGTCAGATTGAAAAGTCTTGATGTTGCAATTAAATTGAACTTGAATTTCTTTATGAAAATATTTAATGATGGAAAGCACAGACTCATGACTTTTCAACAAATAAATCCATGTCATGCGAGAGTAATCATCCACAAAGGAAATAAAATAGCTAAAACCATTATAACTTTGGTCTTTAACAGGACCCCACACATCACTATGGACTAACTCAAACGGACTAGTAGCCCGATTATTGACACGAACAGGATATGACAATCTATGATGTTTGCCCAACTGACACGATTGACACTCTAAAAAAGACAAATGAGCCAGATCTGGTTCCAACTTCTTCAGGCTTTCTAAGGATGGATGTCCATATCTGCAATGCCACAGCAAGGGGGAACCACTCATCATGACGGCTGAAACTGGAGCGGGAGGTGCATGGCGAGGTAGACAATCACCAGGGAAGAGGTAGAGATCACCTTTCCTAGGCCCCTTACCAATCATTTTCATACTCTTGAGATCCTGTAAAACAAAACAAGAGGGCCCGAATGTTACTGTGCATTTTACAGTGTCAATCAGCTTGGCAACAGAAAGCAAATTAAATGGAAATTCAGGCACAAAATGAACAGATGTCAGATCAATATCTGGTGTAAGGGACACAGATCCACTAGCTACCACCTTCCTCACTGAACCATCTGCCAAGGTAACAGATGGATGAGGAATATATGAGTCAAGTGAACGGAGCAATCTCCTCATACCAGTCATGTGCTGGGATGCGCCAGAGTCAACCACCCAAGGATTTGCGGATCCAGAAGCCATAAAGGATGTAGCCTGATTACCCGCAGTAGACGCAAGGTTGGCTGCCGAAGTAGATGACGCGCCCATGTTCCAGTGCTGAGTTGCCTGAATAAATCTGTCGTATTCCTCCTGAGTAAGAGTGATGCCAGGAGTACTAGAACTCACAGCTGAAGATTCCGAGGTGGCACAGTTTGCAGCTCCAACAGGCGGGGCAGCAGGTCTCCCATGTTTCTTCCAGCATTTTTCTACAGTATGCCCAGGTTTGTCACAGAATGTGCATCTAGGACGAGTTCCACGTCCTCTGCCCAAGCCAGATTTGTCAGATGGTGCAGGTCGTCCTCCTCTTACTGCTGCCGCAATAGAAGCATGAGAATCTCCAGAAGGAACAACAGAAATAGAATCAGCAGACTCATAGGTGGACTGCTGAATCCTAGAGTAAGCTTCTGCAAGGCTTGGTAATTTGTCTGAAGCAAGGATCACACTTCTGGCCGAACTGAAGGAGGGGCTAAGTCCAGAGAGAAATTTAGCAGTGACCAGGTCGTCTCGATCTTTAATCTGCTCAGGAACTGTCACTGGATGATAGTAGCTCAGTTCTTGAGAAATAGCTTGAATCACACCAAAATACTCTTCAAGTGGCTTATCACCCTGTCTTTCCGCAAAAAGACGGTCATAAATCATAAACTGGCGAAGAGCATTCTTTTCTTGAGCATAATGTTGCTTCACGGCATCCCAAATCTCCTTGGCTGTAGAGTAAAACATGAACCTAGATGCAATTGTAGGTTCCATGCTGCCCCATAGCCAAGTCTTCACTAGGCTGTCCAGACGTTTCCACTCGGCATAGTCTTTGTCAGTGCTAGCTAGGGGTGCAGAATCAACAAACTTTGCCCTATCTCGGGACTCCAAGACGGTATGAACAGCATTCATCCATAGCAGAAAATTCTTCCTGTTGAGTTTGATGGGAATAGGCGACACCTCTCCATAATAGGTGGACATCTTATTCTCCATAATGCAACGAGGATAGGTGACGGAATGATACGCGTCACAAGGAAGGCTGGATTGACGGGAAGATACACGTCACGTGACGGAGAGATACACGTCACAACTGAAACTGGATAGAGGATGCGTTACTGACGCATCGACAGCCTTCAAGAGAGAGAGGTTCCTAATCACACATGAAGGAGATGTGATTAGGAAGGCACTTTGGAAGAGACGAGACCTCCGGTTGGGGCTTTAGATGGCCGTTTGATCAACCGGAAATCCCCAAACAGCAAATTCGGCTTCCGAAAATTAACCGAAAAGTTGCTGAAAAATTGCCGAAAACGTAGACGGAGCTTCGGTTCTTGGCTGTCGGGGCTACGGTAGCATGGAGGAGACTACCGGAGGTCCAGAGATAGTAGACGGGCGACGGAAGCCCTTAGCCGACGGGCTGCAGCGCCGGCGGTGGCGTCTGCCCTGCCCCTGCCGCGCGGCGGCGGCGAGAGGGGAAGGAGGCCGCTGCTGCGGCGGCTCCCTAGGTGGAGGACGACGGCGGCCCTGCTGGGATGGAGGAGGAAGGGCGGCGGCGCTGGAGAAAGGAGAAGCGGAAGCGGCCGATCACACTGCTCTTTATACCATGTTAGCGGAATACGTAAAACGGAACAGCCGCGATGTGTGTGTTCCGCAAGGCAACGTGAGAGTTCCCAATAGGGCTCTCCTCTTTATTTATATAAAGGAGTAAATTGCACATAGGTAGAGCAGTAATGAAAAATAGAAAATAAAGACATAAAGAAAGATATATTAACAACATTGTTGATGACAATGACGCACACATACTTGCCGACAATATCTGCAAGCAGACCATATCAGTAAATATTACTTTCTTGTATGTAGAGATACAATTCTTGTATGTAATCACATTGATCCTGGCATCTACTAATGCACCTACAACATTGAGCATGAACTTTGGTGGGTACTATTTCAAGGATATGGTCTAAAGTTCGTACAATTCGTTCCTGATTTTTTACTGCAAGGCGCTTATTTTATGTTGCAGACATGCAGTATTTGAGTACTAACTACACAGTGGATGTATATCTATCAATTATATGAAATCACTACCAAGTTGTTTAACTAATGGTCAAACATCAAATCAAACACCTACAGATTTATAAAAAGAATGTTTAATGGTATGATATGTAATACTAATCATGATAAAGAAATAATTCCAAAAAAACAAAACATTGAAATCAAAGTCCCACCTTCCAATAGCACCTATAAGGCACATGCAGAATAAACCACCAAACAGAGTAAGAATGAGTTTGTCAAGTTTTCTTTCCAAGGTACTTCTTTTGGAAGGAACGTTCATTGCATTCATCATCACCTGAAAGAAAGAGTTATCTAGGGTTTTGGGTTATGCACATCAGATCAAAGACTAGAAAGATAAGGGGGAAAAAACCTTGGTTTCATGCCCAGTAAAGATGACAATTCCAACTATGTACTCCGTGTTTCGCAGACTGCATCCCTGAATTTGGTCATTGTGTTAATCACTTTGGAGAAAAACCACAAACATCTGAGCTGTTACAAGAAATATTTGGCAGTTCAAATTAAACAAGTAGCATGCAAATTGGCTGTGGATATTGTGAATGTCACATTTATTTCTGTGAAATAATATTAAAAAGCCAAATATAGTGTACAACAAGAGATGAGAGATTATGCTGCAAGAGATTTATTATTAATATAGAAGATCACTATTAGAATATAGCCTATTTCGTTAATAGGTTATTACTCTATTGTCTACATGGACATGTTGCCCATGGCCCATTAGGGTTAGTCCGCTTCCTTTGTGCTTCCTTGTAATAGCCTCCTTTCCTATATATAGGACAGGGGTGTGCATATTAATATAACAACACAACATAATCGTATACACTTCTTCACAATAACCATGGCATCAAGCCTTGATACTCGTCTGATACTCGGATGTAGAAAATATGGAACTTATTGTGGTTTATTAGATAAATTATCTCCAACTACTTTGGATTGGATTTTTTTTGTGTTTCTTTGATTGCTTGGTGAAATCCTTTGCAATAAGCAACCTTAAGGTTTGTCAGGCAGAATCGATTCTTTCTGGATTTATTGCTTATGGTTTCCAAGTAAATTTTGTCCCCTTTTCTTACCCTCTTTCTTTACCCTTGATCTAATGAAAAATCTTTTGGTCGCATGCAACCTTTTTCCTTCTGGTTCATCTTCTACAGTACAGACCTTCTCCATATCCTTCCTTATCATCCAGAGCAACCATCTAGTTTTGTTTGTCACTGTCTAAAGTGAACAAGACAACAGAAGACAGTATCACCACCATTATCTGATTGCACCATCCACGCACCTACCACAAGTTCTTTGACCTATTGCCCTCGCAATTTCCATCTGTTACTCAAATGCTACACAACCAAAACGAGAAGCAATTTGACGTGCCTTTCAGCAGGATGCGCTCAGGCAGCAACATGAAGTCAAAATTCATTTATAAGCCAATTACATCAGCTGTCTAGCGACCAGAGGCGAGTGGATGCAAAGGAGAGGTCACTCTTCCTCAACTTCCTGTGGTCACAAAGGATGGTCATTCGGCAACGTCCGCCAATCAGCCATCTAGTACAAGCATTCCACTTTGTGACCCCACCTCCACATTGCATACAACCTCACATCTCATCACAGAAAAATCAAGGGGAGTCGCTGGTTTCTCCTGCAGACAGTAGTTTGCATCTCCTAGCTTGGAACATAAGTCTCACGCCAGTTGAATGGCTGTAGTTGCTAACCTTGGCATCAACAACACCCAGCCAGGCTTTCTCCATGTGTCCAAGTCATATCTACACAACTAACTCGCATACCCCACAGCAAAGGCAGCAGCAAAAGCCAAATACAACCTCACGTCTGAGTGGCCACTGCTGAAAGTTACCCCAATGTTTGGGTCTGCAACCCCTCAACTGCTTCACGCAAAGAATAGGACCCTCCCTCCCCTTTCCTCCATTGTAACAAAGGTGTTTTCCAACCATTAGTGCCTTAGAGACACTCATAACCTTTCTCTTGCAGAAGAAACTTTTCTGAGTTGCCATATACATGCTTGACCCTTAGGGACCCACCTTACATGCGAAGACCCACCAACATTGAGAATTTTATTCTTTTGAATTCAGCTTGTTAGCTGAGAAACTATAGGCTGTAGTGTTCTCATATACTGCCCATGTAGCTGCATATGCGGTTTGGCCACTTCTCAGAATCGCATCTACCTATGCAATTGAATAAACGATCCTTGCCGCATATGCAGGGGCACATGCAGCCGCTTTTTTAACTATATACGTGTCCTTTTTATCAATTATCTTATTTAAATATTTATAAACTACTAATACACACAAACATACTCAATTATACGTGTGAATACAAATATATACATATATAACATACTATACTTGTCCATGTATATGCCTACATACTAAAATACATAACTATGATATTCCATGTCATGGATATATGATTTTATGCTCATATATAATTAATTAATTAAAAAATTCAAAACTGCTTATGCCCCACATATGCGCCACATTCCACATATACTTTATGCAGTACCCTGGCCGAATGCATACAGCTTATCCCTTTCTAAAACATTTATACACTGTAACTTTTCTTTGAAAAACTAGCTTAGCATTCAAAATATGAACTTTCGATTGAGGTTAGTTTATGTAACTTGAGAAAACCCATAATACATCTCATGGTTGGAGTACTTGTATATTTATATACGAGACTTTACAGACGTTACACATAGGTCCATGACCTTTTCCTACATTTACAAGTAGGTCCCTATACATATGCAGTAACACCCCTCTCAAGCTTGAGCATATATATCATATGTGCACAGCTTCTTACATAAGTATTATACCAACAACCATTTAGGGACTTTGTAAACAAATCAGCTAACTCATCTTCTGATCTGACTAGTGAGAACTGAATCAACTTTTGTTGAATCTTTTCGCATGGAAAATGACAATCAACTTCAATATGTTTGATTCTCTCATGAAAGACAAGATTTTGGGCAATGTAAATTGCAGACAACAGCCTAATTGTTACACTTCAAGTTCATAGGAGCGACCTACATGAAGCCAAGCTCCTCTAACAGGTGGTGAAATTATAGCAAATCACATGTTGCTAGGAGCATAGCTCTATACTCTGATTCCGCATTCGACCTTGCTACAACTGGTTGCTTCTTGTTCTCGCAAGACACGAGATTTCCTCCCATAAAACATAGTGCCAGAAATATACCTCCTATCGATACTAGATATAGCCCAATCAGCATCTGAGAAACTCTGTACCTACACATGTCCATGATTTTCATATAGAAGTCCCTTGCCATGAGACTTCTTGAGATACCTCAGAATGTGCATAACAAGCTCCATATGTCATGTGCATGGCTTATCCATGAACTGACTAATAACACTAGTGGCATTGGCAATGTCAGGCTGAGTGACAATCAGATACATCAACTTTCCAACAAGTCGTATGTACTATGTACCTTCAAGGATCATCAAGTAATTCTCCCTGCTCCATGGATAATCTAACTTTAGGATCCATTGGAGTATCAGCATGTATAGCACCAAGCATCCCTGCCTTAGGGAGAAGATCTAAGTACTTCCCCTGTGATATTACAAAGCCAGACTTAGACTTGGCAACTTCAATCCCCAAAAAAAAAATTAGATTGCGGAAGTCCTTTATTTGAAATTGGCCCTATAGAAAGAGCTTTAATTGTGCAACATCATGCTCGCCATCCCCGTTAATCACTGTTACATTATATATTTCCTGTTTTACATAACCTGCCATTTGTTTTGTTATTTCTTTTTTACATATGGACCTCTTTGTAATTCTTTCAGTATTATATATATGAGGATGCACACATTGTGCAATCCTAAGCTCTCCAAATCTCATTGTTTTTCACATGGTATCAGAGCGGGACGATCCACCTTAAACCTAATCCCTATCTCCACCAACCCTAGCCGCCACCACACTCCAAAATTTCCTTTTTTTCGCCGCTACAGTACTTAGGCTACCTACGCCGCTACAGTACTGCTACAGTACTTAGACTCGACAGTGATGACATGGATTCTCAACAGTGCCGTTGAGAAGATCAGTGTTACTTTACTTAGGCTACCTACGGCGAAGCAGATATGGGATCAGCTCGCCAGTACCTACTCTCACAGTCAGAATCCCAAGAAGGTCTTCGACATAACCAAGCAACTGGGGCGACTCCAATTCACGGGATCTGACATCTCCGACTACTTCTCCACCTTCACCGGCCTGTGGGGTGAGTTGGAGACTTACCACCCGCTGTCTACTAATCTGGCGACTATGTAGAAACAGCGGGCGGGACTACAGCTGATACAGTTTCTGAGTGGCTTTCCAGAATCCTATGTTGGCATTGTGGATTAGATCTTGGCGAGTGATCTGCTCCCTACTTTGCAGAGTGCCTACCAGTGTCTCCAGCGCCTTTCTTCATCGACACCGTCTCCTGAGACTAGAGATTCTACTGCCCTGGCTGCTTGGGCCAGGCGTGGCTGTGGCCGGTCCACTGATGGTCGTCCTCCCCTGGGTGCAGGACGGGGACGTGGACCTGGTGCTGGACGAGGAGCCCCTCCTGCTGCCTCACCTCCTGCTGCTGCGCGTCCTCAGCAAGGTCAGCGTGTGTGTACCTTCAGTGGCCGGTCTAACCATATTGAAGAAAAGTGCTGGGAAAAGTACGATAAACCGGCTTGGGCCAATGCTGCTGCAGATTCATCATCTACTGCTTCTGAGGCTGTTACTCCGATGCCTGAGCCAGCGACTGCGGGAGCGACCGCAGACTACATTCGTGCTGAGGTGGAACGCCTCCTTGAGCGTGCTGGCTCTTCGACTGCTGCTTCTACTAGTGGAGCACATGTTGCATACTCTAGTTATGATACTGCATTCCTGAGTTCCTCCTCACCTTCTACTTCTGGTAATACCAAATGGGTGATAAATTCTGGTGCCTCTGCACATATATCTGGCAATAGATCTATGTTTAAAACTCTATCTAAACCTATCTGTAACTCTTCTTTTATGCTAGATGATGGCTCAAAGTCTTCGGTCTTTGTAGTCGGTGATATTATTTCTCAGTTTTGGCTCAAGTCTGCCTTATATGTGCCTAGATTTCCTCTGAACTTATTATCAGTCAGCAAAATTTTACGAAGGTTGAACTGTAGCCTGACTTTTGTTCCTGGTTCATGTGTTTTTCAGGACCTTCGCACGAGGACGAAGATTGGTGGGGGGTATGAAGGTGTTGATGGACTCTACTACTTGGACCAGTTACCGCGATCAGAGAAAGCTGCTATGGTATCTGCTTTATCGGCTTCTGTTTCTGCACTGCAGTGGCACTACAGGCTGGGACATCCATCGTCAGAGACGCTGCGTCATTTAGTTTCTGATATTGGCAGTTGTAATTTTCGGTGTGAATCTTGTCAGTTGCGAAAACAGACTCGTACTTTGTATCCTAGACGTAGTACTGTGAGCAGTAAAAACATTTTTGATTTAGTTCACTCTGATGTATGGGGTCCATGCCATGTACCGAGTTTGTCTGGTTACAAATATTTCATTCTATTTATTGATGACTTTTCTAGGACTACTTGGTTGTTTCTATTAAAAAGTAGGTCCAAAGTGCTGTCTACTATCAAATACTTTTTTGCTGAAATAAAAACGCAGTTTGGTTTGCCTGTTAAAGTTTTCCACACCGATAATGCTTTAGAGTTTGTTAAGCAAGAAGTGGCGGTTTTCTGTAAATCTGTTGGTACGCTCCACCAGACTTCATGTGCCTATACCCCACAACAAAATGGTGTCGCTGAGCGGAAAAATAGACACTTATTAAAAGTTACCAGGACTATCATGATGCATTCTCATGTGCCCCGCTCCTATTGGCCTGAGGCTATTTTGACTGCGTGTTTTCTGATTAATAGGATGCCATCGTCTGTTATTGGAAATAAGATTCCTATACAGGTTCTGCAACCTGAGACTTCTTTGTTTGCTGTGCCTCCTAGAATTTTTGGGTGTACCTGCTTTGTCAGATTACTTGGACCTGCTTCTGATAAATTGTCTCCTCGAGCTGCTAAATGCATTTTTCTGGGCTATTCTAGAACTCAGAAGGGTTACAAGTGTTATAATCCCAGTACAAGGAAATGGTTTACTAGTAGTGATGTTGTCTTTTTTGAAGATACACCGTATTATTCTTCAGCAGGAGATAATTTGCAGACAGACATTCTTGTCGCTCCTTTGCCTGTTATTTCTGACTGTGTGCCTGACAGTAAAGATCCTCCTCTTATTGTTTATCAGCGCAAGAATAGAGCACCTTCTACACAAGTACCCCCCCCAAGGCAACCAATCTTCTCCTCCAGAAGGTTCTGTTGCACCTGAGGTACACTCTGACCTTGACATACCTATTGCACTCAGAAAGGGTACTCGTTCCTGCACTTCTCATAGCATTGCTCAGTTTGTATCTACTGCTCATTTGAATACTCATTCTAGCAATTTTGTATATGCTTTATCTGATGTGGCTGTACCTAAGAATGTTCAGGATGCATTGAAAAGTACTGCTTGGACATCTGCTATGAAAGAAGAAATGATTGCTCTTACTGACAGAGACACTTGGGAGCTGGTGGATCCACCTCCTCAGTGTAAGCTTGTGGGCTGCAGGTGGGTATATGTCGTAAAATATCAACCTGATGGTACGGTTGAGAGGTTGAAAGCACGGTTAGTTGCAAAGGGCTATACTCAGACATATGGCATTGATTACTTTGAGACTTTTTCTCCTGTTGCTCGCCTTAACTCTGTCAAGATTCTCCTATCTGTTGCTGTGAATCTGAACTGGCCTCTTATGCAGCTTGATGTGAAAAATGCTTTTCTGTATGGTGACTTGCAGGAAGAAGTGTATATGGAGCAACCTCCTGGGTTTGCTGCTCAGGGGGAGTCTCACAAAGTATTCAGGCTTAAGAAGTCTATCTATGGGCACAAGTAGAGTCCCCGTGCCTGGTTTGATAAGTTGAGCAGGATCATGATTGATTTTGGTTTTTTGAGGTCACAGGTTGACCACTCTGTGTTCACAAAAAAGACTTTAACAGGTAATACTGTTCTGATTGTATATGTTGATGACATTATTATTTCTGGCAACGACTCTCTTGGTATTCAGGCTACCAAAGATCATCTGGGCAAGCACTTTGCTACAAAAGATTTGGGCAGATTTTCGGTATTTTCTTGGCATAGAGGTCTCTAGAGCCTCTAATGCCCTGGTGCTTTCTCAGAGAAAGTATGTTCTTGATATTCTGCAGGAGACTGGTATGCTTGGAGCAAGACCTGCGAATACTCCTCTTAATCCCAATGTGAATTGGGATGATGATTCCTCTTCTGTGTTTGTTGATCATAAAAAATTCAGGGGGTTGATTGGTAAATTGATTTATTTAACTGTTACTCGTCCTAATATTGCTACTGCAGTGGGTCTTCTTAGCAGGTACCTTGACAAACCCAAACAGTGTCATTGGGATGTTGTATGTCAAGTCATGAGATACTTAAAAAAGTCGCCTGGCAAGGGACTTCATTATAAAAAGAATGGGCACTGTGTTCTTGAAGGGTATTCTGATTCTGATTATGCAGGCAGCAAAGTTGATAGAAAATCTACCTCCGATTACTGTACTTTTGTAGGAGGCAATCTTGTTACTTGGAGGAGCAAGAAACAGAATGTCGTTGCCAGGTCTAGTGCTGAAGCTGAGTATATGGCCATGGCCCATACTGCCTGTGAGTTACTGTGGGTACGTTCTCTCCTGAAAGAGTTTGGGATTGAGTCTTCTTCGGCCATTCCTATGCACTGTGATAACAGAGTTGCCATCTTCATTGCAAATAATCCTGTCTATCATGAGCGCACCAAACACATTGAAGTTGACTGCCACTTCATCAGAGAATCTATTCTTGCTGGCAAGATATGCACTCCATTCACGAGATCAGAAGATCAAGTTGCTGATATCTTCACCAAGCTGTTGGCGAAGAAACAGTTCTGCACACTGATGGACAAGTTGGGCATGATTGACATCTATGCTCCAACTTGAGGGGGAGTGTTACATTATATATTTCATGTTTTACATAGCCTGCTATTTGTTTTGTTATTTCTCTTTTATATATGGACCTCTCTGTAATTCTTTCAGTATTATATATATGAGGGTGCACACATTGTGCAACCCTAAGCTCTCCAAATCTCATTGTTTTTCACAATCACAATATCTTCAGCATATACCACCAAGAAGATACTCCTAGAATTATGTCTTCTAGTAGAAGACTGAATGATCCATGGTACATCTATAAAGTCCAAACTCCGAAAGAGCATTGTTGAATCCGCGAAACCAGGCAAAAGGCAACTACTTGAGACCATTGTGGAAGTTGTGAACATGACATAATAGATCTAACACCCCAAAAGCAACAAACCAGGTGGTTGCTACATATAAATCTCCTCATCCAGATCACTATACAGGAATGATTCTTGATATCAAGTTGGTGTAGAGGCTGAGAGTAAATAGCAGCTAGAGACAAGAAAATGCAAACAGATGCCATTTTTGCCATAGGAGAGAATTCTCTGAGTAATCCTCGCCAAAAACCTCAGTGTAGCCCTTGGCAGCCAAACGGACCTTGAGCCGATCAAAACACAACCATTTGCACCGACTTTGACAGTGTAAAGTTAGCGGCATAAACAACATACTTGTCATGTGGGTGTGAAGTAAGAGGCCATGTCTTGTTCTGGTGAAGAGCTGACATCCCCTCATTCATAGCATGACGTTAACCTGGGTGATCAAGTGCAACTAAAACAGACAGGGTATAAAGACAATGATAGAGAAGAAATAAAGGCATAATCCAAAGGTGAAAGATGGCTACATGAAACAAAGTTAGAAACGGGATGTTGAATATGTTTAAGAGTGCAAAATCGAACGCCTTTACTTAAAGCAATAGGAAGATTCAATAGTAAAGGTGGAGAAGGAACTATTTCTACTTGATCTTCTGACAAGGATGCATCTGGAGAAGCAGAACCGCTAGCTCTATGCCACCTGCATTGGTACCTAAATCGGATTGTCCACATGCACATCTACGACCGTAAACCTGCGTGATTGGGACCTATCAAAGGTGGGTGGAACCATATCACGAGTCCCTTCACTAGTAGAGAGTCCAGGATCATCAGACTCAACCACAACAAGAAGGGGCAAGACCTCCATGGCTACTAGTGTCAATGAAAAACTATTATCGAAGAAGGATGTGTCTTCAAAAAATGAGACACCAAATACACAAAAAAGCAATGCAAGGTAGGACTATAGCACTTATACCCCTTTTGGACCCAAGAGCAACCTAATAAAACACACTTGACAAACTTTGAACAGTAGTTATGAAAGCTACCGCCTAGGCCCCTAGGGTCTAGGTGGGGCGCCAGAAACTAGCCGCCTAGGCTTTCAAATAATTACAGTGGATTTTGACCCAAATTAAGACGCTTAAAGACCAAATTAGCATAGATTACTTGACAAACTTTGAACAGTAGTTATGAAAGCTACCGCATAGGGCCCTAGGGTCTAGGTGGGGCGCCTGAAACTAGCCGCCTTGGCTTTCAAATAATTACTGTGGATACCTAAGACCTTTTCGACCCAAATTAAGACGCTTAAAGACCAAATTAGCATAGATTAGGTCTGAATTTGGTCAAAATAGATCAAGTTTAATTATTTTAGGGAAGAAATAGGTCTGATGTAGCCCAAATCAGATCTAATTTGGGCATATTAGGTCTGATTTGGGGAAAACATGTCTTAATTGGGGGAATCAGGTCTGATTTTGCCATATTAGGGCTATTTAAGACAATGTAAGACAAACTAGGGGATTTACGTTTGATTAGGTCATGTTATGCCAAAATAGACCTGATATAGGCCAAATTAGGGCAGATTAAGTTGAATCATGTCCAATTTAATCATGTTAGGCCATATTAAGACCAAACAGGTCTAGCTTAGGTCATGACTGGTGCGATCTAGGTGAAGTTATGATTGATTAAGCTTAGGGAAAACCGTACTTGTCTAGGCGGCTAGGCGGTTCTTCCCACCCTAAGCTTAATCAATCATAACATCACCTTATCACACGTGTCATGACCTAAGTTAGACCTAATTTAACTTTATATGCCCTATTTTGGCCTAAGTCGGACCTATTTCGGCATAACATGACCTAATCAGATGTAAGTTCCTCTAGTTTGTACTACATTGACCCAAACAAGCTCTAATTTGGCGAAATTAGACCTAAGTCCCCCAAATAAGACATGTTTTCCCCAAATCAGACCTATTTCCCCCTAAATCAGACTTAATCTGCCCAATTAGATCTGATTTGGCCTAAATCAGATCTATTTCTTCCCTAACATAACTAAAATTGATCTAATTTGACAAAATATGAGCCAAACCCATGCCAATTTGGCCTTTAAGTGTCTTAATTTGAGCCTAAAAGGCCTTATGTATCCACTTTAGTTATCTGAAAGTCTAGGCCCGATTTAAGGCAGCCAACCTAGAGCCTACGGGGCCTAGGCGCGCCTAGACGGAGACTAGGCGAGAGCCTGGATAACTATGGGGATATCCAATACAAATGTCCATAGCGATTTATATATTTGAATACATCTAAATGTATATGCAAGATTCTTCATATATATGTAAAATATAACAAACATGAAGAATGCCTACAAACGCCTAGGCGGGATGTATATGCAAGATTATATATATATATATATGTGTGTGTGTGTGTGTGTGTGTGTGCGTGCGTGCATGCGTGTTTGTGTGAAATGTGAAAAAAATATGAAGAACGCCTAGGCGTGGGTGGGAAGGACCGCCTAGTCGCCTAGACAAGTATGCTTTGGACACTTGTCTACACCCGTACCATGACAGTGAACAAAAACAGTACACCTCAAAAATTTATGTGGAACGTGGTACAATGGCTTCTGAGGATGAAGCATCTGAACAGGTATGTGGTTTTAGAGGACAGACGATGGTATACGGTTAATGAGCTATATGGCAGTGAGAACTCCATCTCCTCAGAATTCTCTAGGAACATGCATATCAAGGAGAAGAGTGTGAGCAATCTCAACAATATGACAAATTTTCCGTTCACCCCTTCCATATTGTAGTGGAGTATGAGGGCAAAAGGACTCGTGAATGATGCCATTGATGGATGTGAATGGATAAGAACATGGCTAAATAATTCTCTGACCCTATAAGAATGAAGGATGCAGATTTTTTTTAAAGTTGGGTTTCCACTTCCGCACAAAACGATTTCAAATGGACAAGAGTCCAGATCGTTGTTTCATCAAGTAAAGCCATGTAACATAAGAGTGATTGTCCACAAAAATAACAAAATATCTATAATCAAGGTTAGAAGTAACTCGACTCAAACCCCATACATCATAATGCACAAGCTCAAAAGTAGACTTTGTTCTTTGACTCTCCCTAGACCTAAAGGTGGCCTTGTGTGTTTCCCAAATTGACAGGATTCACATTGCAAACTCTTCAGGTTGGACAAAAATGGAACCAAAACCTTGAGTTTTTCTACATACACATGTCCAAGACGACTATGCACCAGCAAAGGAGAAGCAAGGACACATGGTACAGGCAACTTCAGCAAGTATTAAAGTCCAGCTAGTTCATACCCCTTTCTATTCGTCTTCCTTGTCTTCGAATCATGTATAACACAATTATCTAGTAAGAAAGTGAAGGAGGCTTGAAGAGAACGGGTTATTTTGTTGATAGATAACAAATTAAAAGGAAAATGAGGGATGAACAGAGTGGATAAAAGAGGCATGGTGGCTGAAATATTGTCCTAGTTCGCTTAGCAGATGCAATGGAACCATTTGCAAGGGTAACACCAAGTAGGTTGGGTTGTGGGTTTAAGTGGATGCCTGAGAGATGCAAGTTGACAGACTAAATTTCTGTGCAAGAGAAGCAACTGAAATTGTAGCATGTTGGGAAGCATGAAAGCACATTAAAGTACTCTTCATACAATGACACATGACGAGTCAGCGCCTCCTCCTGAGATCCCTATGCAGCCACCATGTTGGCAGAGTTAGTAGGAAACCCGTGCAATTTGTAACTAGTATATTTTGGGTGCCTTTCCTGCCACAGTGGGTACACTCTGACGGAATGTTGCAAACCAATACTAGATCCTCATCCCCAATTGACACTTGTACTGTCACCACGACCTCTGGATGCAATGTCTTTGCCAAATAGAGTGACTAAGGCTAACTTGTCACCCTGTGAATGAGTGGCAGCGAGTGCATCCTGCTCTAAGAAAGCGTGATACACCCTAGAATAGGTATCCACCAAAGAACGAAGCACAAGTTCAAACAAAATCTAATAGCAAACACCATCGCGTACTCACGGCAAAATCCAGCCAAGTATTTGATCATTGTCATTTGATCACACTATTGTTGCATCATATGTATGTGTGTAGATAGAGGAAGCAGATCACCAAGTGTGTCACTTTGCCAAAATAATGTGCGACTTATCTCCTAGTTGCAGCCCAAATATTGCTAGTCATATCATACATGCGAGAGGTGTTATTAGATTCATAAGTTGAAGATGACCCTGTAATGTCTTGTACATCTCAAAGTGGTTTGTCATATCTGTTATATGTGGCATTGTGTCATTCCATAGAATAGTCAGTAAACTCGCATATGTTGTTCCCAGTCCTCCTCCAATAGAGTGGGATCTTCTGGTGGCTCAGAAGTTAGATGTTTATGCGTCATTGACCTTTATCAAATCTTGACAGAGTGATTCCATTGACTGTAATTCTTCTCTCTAAGTTTCCAAGTAGTGATAATGGCGTTGTGAACAGTAAATGTGACATGCTGGACTACCATATCATTTTCAGCCATGACAACAATTGAACGATTTAAAGTAAAGTAAGGTTGCTGGAAAAAAGGAGAATAACTCCCCCCAAACAGTCACAATGAGAATGCCCAAGTCAAACAGGCTTTCTGGGTGAAAAACAGCTTGTTGCTACTTGCTATAATAACACTGCAGATGATAGGTTGAGGAAAAAGAAGTTGTTGGCCTCAAAACTTGCAGCAGATGGGCTGGACAATCCCAAGGAGGAGAAGTAGGGTCCAGGGCATCCCTCTAGGACCTGATTTGGAGGGAAGAAACCCCCCACCTCCCTCCTATTTCAGCCGCAAAATTGGACAGCTTCTGCTGCTATACGCGGTGGAGACAACACGTCAAAAGAGGGCCCAAAAGAGACAATAGGTGCTGAAGAACGCTCCTCAAGGCTGTAAGGGTTGGGGAAGGTCCAACTCAACAGCCACCTTGGACTAGATCCATCTCAAGAAGGAGCAGTCGCTTCTAGGTACATGGGCGGTTACAGTGATGTACTGTAGAAAAACGTGAATAAGAGCAAATAGGAAAGGAAGGAGAAACCCTGGATTAAATAGGGTTTCTCTCCCACCTACTCTGATACGATGTTACTTTAAGAAACCCTTCACACATCTTACAGTCGGGGTGCTTGTATAGATATACTGTGTTACTGTGTTATTTACTTGTTGTTTTAATGTTTTACTTTTAGTCTCATATTGCTCACTTGTACTTATGTCTCTACTCTCATTAGTTATATTAGAGACTATCCTGTAACCTGTTTTACTCACTGAATAAACAATTTCATTTCCCTCTAGATGGTATCAAGGGCAGGTCTCTTTTTCCCTACCCACCCGTCCGCAGTGACGTAAGAAAACCAGCCGCCCCGCCGCCCCCCCCCCACCTGCCCGCCGCCGGCTTGCCCCCTGCCGCCCCCCCTCCCCCACCCTCCAGCCATCGCCCACCCCCCCTACCCGTCGCCGCCCCCCGCCCTCCTCCCCTTCCTCTCCCGCCACCGCCTCCCCTCCCCATCCTCCTTTTTTCCCACCGCCAACCCCCCCCCGCAGCCTCCTCCCTCCACCCTCCAAGCCTCCTCCCCTTCGGCTCCTCCTCTTCCCATCCCTGCTCCAGCTGCCACTGGTTTTTACCTCTCCTCTCCATCTACGTCCGGGTGATCTTCATATCCAAGTTCGGACATCCACTGGCCGTCTAAGTTGAGAGTATTTCATCTCACCGTCTTCTCTGTCTGCGCCTCATGAACGAACATTGCGCTTTCCTCATGACGGCGTAGGTTTCTCTATATATATGCATATTCTACCCTATAAGGGTTTTCTGATCTGACTCATCAGATCCGTACTGTTGTTATCTACCCCTTTGTGGGTCTCTGATCTACTCTGCTGTTGTGTCGACTACTGCCTCTGTCATGGCCTTATCTGAGCCTCATCGCTCTCTGTGTGTCACCACGGTGAAGCGCGACGGCGGCTCCAACTATCATATGTGGTCGGCGTCATTTGTTCTATATGTCAAAGCACAAGGCCGGTATCACCATCTTACGGCTGAGCCTCCTGATGTTCCTACTGCTGATGCGGATGACAAAACCAGACAAAGCTATGCACAATGGTCCAAGGATGACTCTGGCGTCATGTCTTGGATCCTCAACAGTACCGAGCCCGGGATTAGCCAATCACTTCTCTGCCTTCATGATGCTAAGGCTATGTGGGATCAATTGTCCCACGTCTACTCTCATCAGGAGAATCCCAAGCGAGTTTTTGAAATTTTCAAAAACTTGGCTAAAAAGGAATTCTCCCTTGACACTTCCATTGATGACTTCTACAATCAATGCTCGGCTCTGTGGAATGAGTTTGAACTCTACCACCCCTTGACGGCGGACATCAAAATTGCTCAGAAGCAACGCAACGAACTGCAACTTGTTCAGTTTTTGGTTGCTCTTCCTGCCTCGTTTTCTGGTGTGGTTGACCAGATCTTGTCAAGTGATCCGCTGCCTACCCTTCGGGATGTTCTCAAAAGAGTCCAACGCTTTCCGTCCATGACTCCTACTCCTGTTGTTGAGCACTCTGCGTTTATTGCTCGCTCTGCTGATTCTGATCGTAGCCGTGGTTGCGGTCGTGACCGTGGCGGTCGCCCTCCTCCCTCGGGAGGTCGAGGATCATCTGCTCCTAGACATGGTGCTCCTCCCGGCCCTCGCTATTGCAACTGGTGTGGTCGGGACAATCACAATGAAGATCGATGTTGGATTAAGCACGGCAAGCCCGCTTGGGCTAACCAGGCTGCTACAGAAATTGCTGCTTACTCTACCGCTGACGCACCTGCTGCCATTGCACACGCGGAATGGTTACGTTCTGAGTTCGAGAAGATGTTCCAGGAGCGTCTCGCACAGCTGCCATCCTTGTCTACACCAGGACCCTCTGCCATGCTCGCTTCTCCATCATCTGGTAACAAACAGTGGTGCATTGACTCAGCATCCACTCATATGGCTGGTGATCTTCGTCTGTTTTCTGTTCTAAATAAAACTGCTACTATATCATCTGTTACTATTGCAAATGGCTCCAAAATTGCAGTTCATGGCACTGGCACGGTTCCCATTTCACCAAAACTGCAATTGCATTCTGTTTTATATATTCCAAAGTTTCCTGTTAATTTGTTATCAGTCAGTAAAATGATAAAACAACTCAAGTGCTCTATTAAATTTGATCCTTCTGGCTGTGTTTTGAAGGATCTCCGCACGAAGACGAGGATTGGTTCGGGCCGTGAAGGACCAGATAGGTTGTATTATCTGGATGGACCTCCTGCTGCTTCTGCTATGCTATCTACTTCAGTGATGGGACTACAGTGGCACTTTCGCCTGGGCCATCCATCTGCTACCAAATTAAAACATTTATTCCCTACTTTCTCTGAGAACAGTTTTTCCTATGAAACTTGTGTTTTAGGCAAACAAACTCAGTCTGTTTTTCCTGCTAAGCATAGTCACAAATTCGGCATTCGGCAATCATTCGGCGAGGCTGAAAAATTCGGCATTCGGGAATTATGCGGGAAATTCGGGTAAAAATCGTTAAGAATTCGGTAAAAATTCGGTCAACTATTCGGGAAATATTCGGAAAAAAATCGGATATATATATATATATTGTATAACATATGATACACATTTTGATCCACTGACAACATATGAATAACCAAGTCAATTAACATGTTCGAAATTTGAAAAAGGAATTATAAGATAGTAAAAGAAGACAACTATGATGATATGATGTCTGAATATGGTAAAAGAAAATGGCCACATGCCCATAGAGGAATTGGCCGCAGATTAACTGAGGAACTAGATGTCACCAAAATATTCAGAATGCAGGTCATTCTTCGTCATCTAAATCTATATCAAGGTCATTTGAATCATCATTTGTCTCTAAATCACCACCCAAATCAGCATCAGTATCTTCTTCATCTAGTTCTTCATCTTCAACATCTCCATGTGCATCCTCAATATCACCAAAAAATGCATCAATTTTGTCAAGATCAATGGGTTTGGTATCTGCACTTTCCTTTGCCTTGGATGTTTTCATTAAATGCATGTTCATCCTTATGAATACCAAATTTTCCAACCTTTTTGGATCAAGCCTGTTCCTCTTTTTTGTATGTGCCGCATCAAAGGCACTCCAATTCCTTTCACATCCGGATGCACTACAAGGTTGGCTCAATATACGAATAGCAACCTTCTGCAAAATCTTAAGCCCACCTCCATACATGTCCCACCATATCCCTGTGAATTCAAAATATCATACATTAATATAGTCGAAACATATAGTACCAAATTTGAACCAAGAATTGAAACTTACTAGGATGTGTATCTTGCATAGCTGCGATGGCAAGTGAATCAAATACCTCAGGATTCGAAGCATGATAGTCACGTAGTTCTTGGGTTACTAGAGCAATATCATTTGTATCAGTAACCAACTTGTTAACCACCTTTGAGACCCCTCTTCTTACCTCAGCATCCATCCTCACTCTCTTTTCATAATGAAATTTTGGGTTGAGATAACCAGCAGCAGCATGAATATTATTATGCAAGTTCTTTGCCCACCTTTCATCAATGATCTTCCAGAAAGGAGAATATTGAACATGATCTCCACTAAGCATATCTTTCATAGATTCTTTTACTCTGTCCATGGCCTCATAGATATATCCATTGGTAGATCCATCACCATCTACCATCCTAAGAACCTTCATAAGAGGCTCCATTAGTTGAGTCAAACCAGCAGCAGCAAGCCAAAAGTCATTTTCTTGAATGATTTCCTGTACATCAATACCATCCTCAGATTTTGATTGAGGTAAAGCCCTCCAATCAGAAGATGCCACCATAAAGCGCAAGCCCTGCTCCACAGTCAACAAAGATTGTCTGCATAAAAAATGAGTGGTGAACCGTGTGGCACCAGGTTTCTTCAGCTCTCTTCCCTCAGTATGCTTCCTCATCAAATCAAGAACGTGTTGATACTTATACATGAACTTCACAATTCTCCTAGCATTCTCTATGACACAGTGGACATTTTCCAGCTTATCAAAGTCCTGAAACATCAAATTAATACAATGTGTTGCACAACTAACTGTGAATATCGTCGGGTATTTTATTTCCAACAATGTTGTTGCACCAAGAAAGTTAGTAGCATTATCAGAAACAAATTGGACAACATTAGATGGGCCTATTTCTTCGATTGCAGAGGATACAAAATCACAGATATATTGTGCATCCTTTTTGTGTCCAACAGTACAAACTGATTTCAAGAACATGACACCCTTTGGAGAAGCAGCCAAGAGATTTATATGTGGACGACTTCTGGCATCCTTCCACCCATCAGCCATCAAAGTGCAACCAGAAAATGACCAACTTTCCTTGATGGACTTGATATACTCATCAACATCGCCTCTCAGTTCCTCTAATAACCTAGTCCTTGCTGTCTCACTATTAGGCGGCACATACCCAACACCGCACCTAGCAATAGCTGCACATGCCTCCTTAAATTCAGGAGTCCTCAATAAATTGAAAGCGAGGTTATTGGCAACAACACACTGCATTATAGCTTTATCAGCCAACTTCCTTTCCTCCTTCTTTGTCAGATCATGTAATGTTTGTTGCTTTTGGATATCAGCCTGTAATCTGTCCACATCAATGTAACTTGTATTGTTTTGTGTGGCAAGACAAGTAGTTGATTTATTTGAGCTAGAAGAAGAGCATGCTGTCCAAAACGCAGAGAGCTTTTGTTTCTTAGCCTTGGTTTGGATCTCATCAATATGTTTTAAAGCTAAATCTCGAACATGATCAGGAACTGAAGCACAAGGATTGATGTCTTTCCCAATTATTTTTCCAAGATGATATCTAATTCGTGTGATTCCAGCATGAAATTCTAAGTGACAATGTTTACATTTTATTTTTGACCCTACTTGTTCAATATGTTCCCATAACGGATCCTTTCCACGTGGCATTGTTCAAACTCAATTGTCACAGACTCACAGCTCAACCTCACACTGTAAAAATAAAATCAACAAAATTAACCCAATTAGTTACTGCAGAAACTAGTCACCTGTCATTAATTTGAAATAATATGTATACATAACAATTGAGATTTTAATTAGTTCAATCTGGACTGTTTCTGTTTTCGGACTTAGTACTTTCAGTGCAAATATATTTTTCATTAGTCTTCAGACGGTGAGACAGAGGTTTGTTCTTATTCTTGTTGCTGTTAATTGATGACGAAGTTTTGGCTGCAAAAACCGACATGGACAGTGAAACTAACAACCGAAAGCGGGGAATGAAACCCACGATTTAGAGATATCTTTAGCCAAGCCAGCTCTAAAGGAGGGAGTTTGATTATCCCCAATGCACCTTAAGTTCCACGGCAACTTTCAAGTATTTTGAATCCAACACCATCTTATCCTGCATCACTTCCTCCTGACAATACTAATGCTTAAATGAGGTTAATCATCTACTTGGAATAGTGGGAAATGAAATCCTAATCAGTATTCTACCGCCACCTGGTGAGTTTTCTTGCCACCTTCCGGCTGCCTGTCCAGGTTAAGGACAAGCAATCCAGACGAAGAATCATAGCAGTAATCAATGTGGACGGAGTTAACGGTGCATTTGGTGGGCTTGACGGAGGAGTAAGAACCAAATCTCCCACATCCCTTCACTTCCATGGAGACGAGAAGGGGGGCGTACCCATCTTCCCCAAGGTTAGCGATTTCAGTAGGAAGCTGATGGTGACGGCACCAACCAAACATATTTTAAAACAATTGAGATATAGAATTGATAGAGGAGACGGATTTGATAGACAGAGTCTTCACAATAAGCCGAGATGCTCACCAAATTTCCCGGCTCGCTAGTCGCTGACTCCCTGCAATTGCTCCCGGCCGCCGGCGGTGGTGGCTGGGGTCGTCTTGGCTTCTTGGGTGGGGCTGCACGGCCGGCGTCTTCCTGTGGTCGTGTGGCGGCGTGGCCGGCGTCGTCCAGGGGCTGCACGGCTGGGGTCGTCTTGTCCAGTGACGAGGACGCTGCAGGTCGGAGCCTCGGACGGTCGGACCGAAGAAGAAGATGGTGGGGGGGTTGAAGGCGAAGAGAAGAGGTCGGGCGTGTCCGTCGCGGCCGCGGGGGGACCTTGAATATCGCTGGGCTCGTCGAGTCGAGCTGCTTGATCGCCGAAGCAGGAGCGTCGGGGTCGGCGGCACCGTTCGTGCGCGGAGACGGGGACGGGGACTCGCGCAGGTGTGGGATGGGCGGGCGCGGGCTAATGTAAACTGAGCCCTAAGTGGGCCGTCCAGCTGGGCCGAATTTTTCCAAATAAATCGTTAATTATTCGGATGATTGCGATAAATACGGGAATAATACATGAACAGCGTATAATTCACGAATTATTCGTATTATTCGGAAACAGTGCGGGTATAATTCTTAGTTCGGCCGTTACATTCGTCGGCTAAATAATGCGCGTATTATACGCGAATTTTTGAAAAATTCGCCGAATCATGTGACTAGGCTGCTAAGAAAGTTATTGCTTCTAAAGAAATTTTTGACATTGTTCATGCTGATATTTGGGGACCGTGCTCCGTATCGAGTCACTCGGGTGTGAAATATTTTATGACCTTTATTGATGATTATTCTCGCACCACATGGCTGTTTTTACTTAAAGGTCGAGATATTGTGTTGGATACTATTCGTACCTTCTTTGCTGAAATTCACACCCAATTTAACCGACCTATTAAAAATTTTCGTACTGATAATGCACTTGAGTTCATGCAACAATTTGTTACCACCTTCTGTGTTGCCCGAGGAACCATACATCAGACCACTTGCCCTTACACTCCTCAACAAAATGGCGTCGCTGAAAGAAAAAACCGTCACTTACTTGAGGTTGCTCACACTCTTCTCATACACTACAAAGTACCCCATCATTTCTGGCCTGAAGCTATCTCTACGGCTTGCTATCTCATCAATCGCATGCCTTCCTCTGTTTTGAAAAATCAGGTCCCGTATGCCATTTTGTTTCCTGATAAACCCTTATTCTCTCTGCCTCCTCGCATTTTTGGGAGTACTTGTTTTGTGAAAAATCTTCGTCCTGGGCTCACCAAACTTGATGCTCGCTCGGTCAAATGTGTTTTTCTGGGATATTCCCGTACACAAAAAGGCTACCGCTGTTTTGATCCTATTAAAAAATAGTGGTTTGTTAGTGCGGATGTGACCTTTTTTGAGCATATGCCTTACTATTCTACTGATGGCGCAAAATTGTCTGCTGATATTATGGCTACCACACCGTTACCGGTGATTGTTGAGGATTTACCGTCTCCTGATGTGCCTAAAGAACGCCCATTGCAAGTCTATCAGCGCAGGTCAAAGAACCACAACGCTTCTGAAGCCCCGACCGAACCAAATCTTGCGTCTGTGGTTGATCCACCATCCACTGAGGCATTTTCTGACCTGGATCTTCCTATCAGTTTACGGAAAGGCGTTCAATCATGTACTAAGCATCCTATCAGTCATTTATGTTCATCTGACAATCTCTGCGGTAGCTTTGTTTGCTTCAATTCTGTTTTTTCAGCTGTGACAATTCCTAAATCAGCCGAAGAGGCCCTTCGCATTCCTGCCTGGAAACATGCTATGGAGCAAGAAATGCATGCACTCTGTGGCTGTCACACCTGGGATTTGGTTGATCGTCCCTCTTTGTGCCATACCGTTGGTTGCCGCTGGATATTTACTATTAAATATCAACCAGATGGTACCATTGAACGCCTGAAAGCCAGATTAATTGCAAGAGGTTACACACAGACATACGGTGTTGACTACTTTGAGACCTTTTCTCCAGTTGCACGCCTGAATTCTGTTCGTATTCTGATTTCTATTGTTGTAAATAAAGACTGGCCTCTGTATCAACTTGATGTCAAAAACGCTTTTCTCTATGGAGATCTTCAGGAGGAGGTATACATGGAGCAACCGCCGAGATTTGTTGCTCAGGGGGAGTCTGCCTTCAAAATATGTAAACTCAGAAAGGCCATCTATGGTCTTAAGCAGAGCCCGCGTGCCTGGTTTGGTAAACTCAGCCAGATCTTAATTACTTTTGGCTTTCAACGATCACAATCTGATCATTATGAATTTATTCGTAAGTCAGCAGCAGGGCTTGTTATTCTGATTGTATATGTAGATGATATTGTTTTATCTGGCAATGATAATGCGGGTATCCAATTCATCACCAAGGATCTTGGAAAACTGCGATATTTTCTAGGTATTGAAGTTACCAGATCATCTGCAGGAATCTGTCTTTCACAAAGAAAATATGTTATGGATTTATTGCAGGAAACCGGCATGCTGGGCTGCAAGCCAGCCAACACTCCTCTAGATCCCAACATGGATTGGGATGATGATAGCTCTCCACCTTATGATGACCGTCACCAGTTTCGAAGGCTGGTAGGCAAGCTTATCTACCTGACGGTTACTAGGGCTGACCTAGCAGCTGTTGTGGGATTCATAAGTCAGTACTTTGATAAACCCCGACAGTGCCACTGGGACGCTGTGTCACATCCTACGATATCTTAAAAGCTCGCCAGGGAAAGGTCTTCTGTATAAAAAGCATGGTCATTGCAATCTATCTGAATTTTCTGATTCTGACTATGCAGGAAGTCGATCTGATCGAAAGTCCACTTTTGGATATTGTACCTTTGTGGGAGGCAACCTAGTCACCTGGAGGAGCAAAAAGCAAATTGTGGTTGCTAGATCCAGTGTCGAGGCCGAATATAGAGCCATGGCTCATACTGCATGTGAGCTTCTGTGGGTCTGTGGCCTTCTTCAAGAGTTTGACATTGCTTATTCTAGTCCCATTCCTATGTTCTGTGACAACGAAGCCTCGATTTTTATTGCAAGCAAGGAATGAGGTTTCGGCGAAATTGGCGAGATTTCGCCCAAAAATTTCGATTTTGATGGGATCTGGTACCGAAACGTGCGACTGTGTCGATTTCGATGATTTCGATGAGTTTCGCCAAATTTCAATGATTTCGATGAATTTCGCCAAATTTCGATGAAAATTTCGATAATTGCAATCCTTGTTGTTATTGTTGTTTTTTGAAGAGGAGCAAAGGGGAATTGGAGTTATTTCACCATTTCGTACTTACACATAGTATATACTTATAGTATATCATAATTTCATTGCATTTCCCTAAAAATAGCTATTCAAATTATTAAATACTTATGCAATGCATGTTTTTTTAGTTTCTACAATGTAGACGACATGTATCCTAGTGGTGGTTTATTAGACAATGAAGGTGCTAAGAAGCCAACCAACCAACAAATAATGATTTAGCTTGGAAACATTGCACTAGTGTTCTTGGAACCAATGAAATGATTGACTATTGAGTCCATATCAACAACAAACTATCAACCCAAGTAAAATTTGTGGGGATGCCCTACATATCCAATATTTGATATTGTAACACATTAGTACATGCATGTATATAGCTCATTCTTGCAAAATTACATTACTTAATTCCTTCATTTTCTCATCGAAACCCTTCATCGAAATCCTCAAGAAACAGGACAGTGCCCTTACCTCCCACATGAAGGACCACCCCCCAACCTACCCCCACATAAAATTTTATTGCATAAAACGATGCATTTAGGTGTAGAGATCACGCTTGTAAAATTTCATAAATTAATTCGTTCATTTTGGCGTCGAAACGGGCACGGTTGCATCTATCGAATTTTTTGTCAAAATTTCAAAAAATTTCGGTTTCCATGCTGTCGAAACGGCATCGAAATCTGATACCTCGTTCCTTGATTGCAAGCAACCCCACGTTTCATGAACGCACGAAGCATATTGAGGTTGATTGCCATTTTGTTCGGGAGAAATGTTGGATAAATTGGATATTATGATAAATCCCTTTGTTTCGATGATGACAAACATTTCATTCTTATTAATCTAACGAACTACTTTAGTGTGCAGGAACAAGGTGATGACAATGTTCTAGGGAATCCATACGCTTGAATGTTTGTAAATGTCATGCAATGTAATCATTTGTAAACTTGTACAAATATATAATGTACAAGTACTTAGACTTCATGTAAATCAAGCGTTAGATCTCCCTAGCTAAACACCACACTTAGTTAGGTCATCTCCTTCCAATAGGATCACAATATGCACACTCACACATATACTTAGTGCCTTAATTGAAAGGTTGAAACAGAGTCAATCTCGGTCGACAAACTCCATCGACCGAGACACTCTCGGTCGACAAACTTCTCGACCGAGATTGACTCAAGTAGCCGTTAGACACAGCTGACAAGGTAGTTAGCAGTTGCAAATGAACGTTGATCCAGAGAGCCTGTCGGTCGACAAAACTTCGACCGAGTAGCTGTCTCGGTCGACAATTTGTCGACCGAGATGGTCTCTGACAGCAACTGCAGAATGAAGCAACTAGCCGTTACTAATGCACCTAACTTATACCTAACGGCTAGTTAAGCACTTAGAACCCCCTAGAAGTTGTCTAGAACGTCCTTAAGCATACATAGGCCATTCCTATAAATAGGACATGCCTTAGGACACCAAGAACACACCTAAGCTACAATTGTGCTATACTTGAGCTTGAATACACATTGGCAATACTGTTTTGAAGCAATAGATCAATTCCTACATTTGCTACTCATTCCTATTGCTTCCATTTCGTGTCCTATAGGCTAGTATCTCCTATCCACTACAATCACATTGCCATACACTTTGGTTAGGAGATCTACACGCTTGATATAGGCAAATCAAGCCTTGTGCTTAAAAGGATAAGTTGTAATTTCTGTTTTCTTTCTTGTTCCTTTTATCCTTTGTACTCTCCTTGCTACTCCTAGGGTTGGAGGCTGCGGATCGGAGAGGGTTGACTTCTCAGGTGGAGAAGGGGACTTCAAGCTACTTCAAGAAGGCTATCGCACGGGAAGCTACTTCAGAAGGCTGGTGCAACGGGAGTTGGTGCACCTACTTCAAGGGAAGGCTGCTTCAAGGTTGGGCGATTACTTCTAGGTGAAGGCTGCTTGAAGGGTTTAGGGAAAAGAAATTGTATTTTATGTAAAGTCCTTGCGAGGTAATAAAATAAATTTCTTTTCAAATCCCGGTTGGGTAAGCAACCGGGTAGTGGACTGACGGCCTTAGTATTTGCTAAGGTTGGAACCACTCTAAATCCTTGTCTCCTTGTCCAATATTTCAATTGTGGTTGTTTGAGTTTAAATTATTATTAAAATCTTTATAAAACTCTATTCACCCCCCCTCTAGTAGTTTTCAAGAAAGTTCTGTCTGGACATATTTGCACTCCATATATTGGCACTGACAAGTAGCTTGCGGATATCTTCACCAAGATCTTACCTAAAGCTCGGTTTCAAACTCTAATTGACAAGCTGGGCTTGTTTGACATCTACGCTCCAGCTTGAGGGCAAGTATAGATATACTGTGAAACTGTGTTATTTACTTGTTGTTTTACTGTTTTACTTTTAGTCCCATATTGCTCACTTGTACTTATGTCTCTACTCTCATTAGCTATATTAGAGACTATCATGTAACCTATTTTACTCACTGAATAAACAATTCCATTTCCCTCTAGAGCTTGTATATCTATATACAAGTTACAGACTTTACACAGGTTACGAGAGACTTTACAAACTTTACACATAGGTCCCTGACCTTTTCTCATACTGACAAGTAGGTCCCTATACATACATACTAATAGTTTCAACAAACAAAAGACCATATCTCAACATGTGGCAGTATCAACTCAAATGATTAGTATGTATTGTAACATATATCGAATTTAATAAAATGAAGCAAATGACAACATTCATTTTGTGCATCATTCGTCACTTAAGCATCAATTCTTACCATAATGGGGTGGGCTTCATGGATAATTACCCATCTTACATTAAGTTGGGAAAGTAACAATAAACAAGGTAAAATGGATAATAGAAGTACAGATTACATATATCACTGATGGAGGAATACCAATCTAATAAGCTAAAAATTGGTTTTAACGCCATCACAATGAGATATAGATACATCAACAAAGTCGCATAAAATTTTGTAATTCGGCATGCTATTTATCGTTATGTACCTGATTTATGAAATTATGACAACTAAATAGTCCAAAATCTACAACTGAACATCAGTAGATTCATCTAAGAATGAACGTGAATACTTGAATTCACTTCGAAGAGAAAGGGGCTAGTTTTTCTTAAAGAGAGAACATTCTCTATAATATGATGTTGTACCATATATAAAACGCCAACTGTATGCTGGTGTTTTTAGCTAAAATATTATCAACCTTTTCTTACTCTGTTATTATTCCAATATCCAACAGCAACAGAAGTTAAAACTCTGTACATCTTATAAAATAATAGGAATAAGTGGCAGCAGATAAACCTGCTCAGAAAAATTGTAATGTACGTGCATATGAAGCATACGACACTTCAGATAGGAACTGTTAACATGACAAACAAGCTAGATTTTTCCACAGCTAACTAGGACAGGAAAACAAAGTAAAGATTGATAATACAACATACGTGTCAGCACAAACTGCGATGACAGTCAGAAAAAATCATGATCCATAATATAGGAATCCCCTGTATTTTCATAGTTTATTCTCTAGAGTTTCAGTTATCAAACAAGACATGCATAACGCTCAATAGTTAACATGCTATAAAAACTGTTCACACACATACATATTGTTATAAACAACAAGTATAAAGGTTAAATTACCCTTAATAGTAACTGGTTTGGGGACAGAGAGAGTGTTTGCTTTTGGAAGAGAAGATTGCCGGTAAAAGTATACAAGGAGTTATTTGGCTGTTCGCATTCAATTTCTCCTGCAAAGTGCAAACATGATCCAAAGGCAAGTTAAGACACTTTCAAGTTATAAATACATCTCTGCATTAAACAACTTCAAGGTTCAAGATTGAAAGATAAAAGCAATTTCCTATGACAGGAACAAGTATAAACAGCCACTATTGTGCATCAGTACAATGTTTGGATGATATATAATCCATGAGCTACAGGCGGTGAAATATGTCAAAAAGTTGCCTAGGTGTTAGTAGCAGAGCTGATCAAGGAAAACTTTCTAGTAAAAAATACAAAGAAGAAGGTTGTGTGTCGGCCTGATCACTCATTATTATATTCACAAGGTTTACAGCCCAAATATGCTTTGGCTTCGTTGGTTAGCTGCAGCTAATCAACATGAGATTAGCAGCCCAACTAAACACATTTAAAGCTACAACTCCCAATTATGTTTGAGTTTCATGCCTCCTAGTACACTATTCTTTCCAACTTTCAATTTAACAATTCATATCATTTTGAGATATTTAATTGTTGTAAGGTAAAAGAAGGTTGTGCAATATATTTAATAAGAGGAATCCTACTCCTATATATAAAAGGGGAAAGCGTACAGACTTTAGACTAAACCCTAATGGGCCAGACACACTTGGGCCCATACAAACAGACTCAAATAACTTAATTAACTAAATTAACCAAACTCTTAAATACTCCCCCTCAAGCCGAAGCTTGGGAGAATCCCAAGTCAACTTGCAAAACAAACAAACAAACTAAAGACAACGAAGCATAATAAAAAGATAAACCAAGCCCATACAAGAATATTTCCCCCCCTCAAGATTACAATAAAGCACTCATCACTCAAATACTCCCCCTAAGTAGACAACACAAGGCAGGTATGCAAGCAGATTGCAAGTCGCAGGTGCAGGTCGCAAACATGTAGTAGAAGCTTCTTGATCAAAAGGATGTGGCATCTCTAGTAGTAAACAGTAGCAAGAAGACACCAGAGTCTTTATCATAGTCACTATCGTCGCAGTCCGGAGAGTGTTGGTTCACAATAGAAAAGTCCAGATAGTGTTGGTTCATAGTAGAAAAGTCCAGAAAGTGTTGGTTCCAGAAAGTGTTGGTTCATAGTAGAAAAGTCCAAAGAGGTTGGTTCATAGTAGAAAAGACCAGAGTATGTTGGTTCACATTAGAAAAGTCCAAAGAGTGTCAGTTCACAGTAAAAAAGTTCAGAGATTGTCAGTTCACAGCAGTAGTAGTGAACATGCAAAGAAAGAATGAGTAAGTAAAGAGTCAACATGCGCAAGGCACGGACATGCCAGAGAGTGTTGGCACACAGAACTAGAAAGTCAACGTGTGCAAGGCATGGAGAAGCCAGAGAGTGCTGGCACAAGAAGTAAAAAGTCAACATGTACAAGGCACGGACAATGCTAACATGCCAATAAAGCACAGACAAAAAGTAGAATGTACAGTCGACGTAGCCTGATAGAAGACCATCAGCTTAAATAAGCATGCAGTAGACATGAAGCTCCATATAGTAAGCTCTCTAAGAAGCATATAACAGTAAAAGACTTTCATATGAAAATATCAATAGTAGAAGTGCACAAGCTTTTCAAGAAGTGAATAAAGATCCTCAAATATATAGAGCAGTAGAATATAATCTTCCTCTCCTCCATCTCATCTCCTCTATTTCTTCCCCTCAGACCAACTACAGAAAGAACCAAGAGTGGTTGGGGTGGACAAGTCAAATACACAGCAGAGGAAATAAATATGTAGGCAAATATGTGGAGGATATCAACCAAGAACTCGAGTCAATGTGCAAAATGACCCGATTAGATAGATCCGGGTAAAAAAAATAAATGGTCTTAATGCGGCCTAAAACAGGAAATTTGTCCAGTCGTTAGGCCGACAAATCTAGGGGGTGTGGGAGGTGAAGCCCCCGTGATATGGATCAGTCTAAAAACAAAATTCGATTAAAGATCCAATTGACAATAGTCATAGTATTTATGGGAGGGCAAAAATATCAAGTTGTGTATATAGACATAGCAGCATACATCCAATGTTGCTATGAATGATGACGTCCTGCCAGAAGATGTCATGTACTCCTTGCAGAGATTGACAAAGGGGTTGTTGGCCTTGCTACGGTAAAAGTACAGGGAGGCAGGTATTGATGCCAATTATATCTATTTGTCTGAATATCTCTGGATGCTTTTGGACATAGCCCATAAAAGAGACGGCTTTCCGTAGTATCATGCATATGACAACCTTGCTACAGTATCCAAACAATAATGTATTATACTATTATGTGAAAGATCAGGCCGCAGAAATGAGAATAGCAAATTCACGAATTCATCATCCTCTACCAATGCACTTAGTAAGTTGTCAACTTCATGGGTGACAATCTCACAAGCTACAAAGGGAAACACAGTTTCTTCTAAAGAATATAACAAAGTAGTTGCTCTAAGTGATCCCTTTGCCGAAGAAAATGAATTAGGTAGTGATTTAGGGCTTTGCACTAATGGATAATCTCATCTTCATTAAGAAATTTTTCCAAAATAAAGTTTTTTTGTCCAAGATGGAGACCACGGAAGACGTCCATGTCATTCGCCAGAACATCTTGGAAGGTGATGCTTCATACGAATGCATGAATCTCTTCACTCGACAAATAGTTTACAAAGATCCGTTGAGACTGAACTAGGAAGCAGCAGCAAATCCCAAATCGAATTATTGTTGGGCTCAGTAGAGTTCTGCTGCTTGAATACAGCGGCAAGGAGGGAGGAGCACATGGGGTAAGACAACATTACAGCAAAAAAACCTTTGGCCAAACTGAGTGAAATTTCTTTCAACATGGCAATTGGATGCCATCTTGCCCAAACGACAGAGACTCGCCAACTTTCCCGTGAAGCTTTTCCTTGCAACTAACCCCGACTGAGAACAACCCACCTTCAGTCGCTCCTCTGCCAGAGTCCAAAGGCATGATGTAGGTAGCATGTGATAGCGATTGCATTAGCAGGTGACAAAGGAAGGGAGTTGGTTGGGTGACAGCAAGGCAGTAGCAGCAAAATCTTGGGGAGCAGCAGCGACAAGAAGTGCATATAGCAGGAGTTGTGATGACTGGTGGACTTAGTGGCGGTGGTGGCGTAGAGAAGAAGCAGTGGCTGGGTGACGACGTGAAAGAGCAAGGGCGTGGGGGGTCAGCAGGTGGTAGCAGGGAAAGTCAGCATGAGAGATGCTTGGTGGGTGGCCAAGCCAAGAAGGACAGTTGCCGCCAGCAAGCAGAAGAAAAAGTTTGACTCCTCTAGATTTAGGGTGGGATCACTACTCTGATACCATGTTGTGAAGTAAAAGAAGGTTGTGTGATATATTTGATAAGAGGAATCCCCCTCCTATACATAGGAGATGGGGGAAGCGTACAGACTTTAGACTCAACCCTAATGGGCCAAGACACACTTGAGCCCATATATAAATAAACTCAAATAACTTGATTAACTAAATTAACCAGACTCTCTAATAAGAATTATTTTTACACTAGTAATTTGTAGAACTCCAACAGAATCCAGTTCATCATTTTAGCAATTGTTAGGGATTCCGACATCATTACTCATCCTCTGAAGTCCTTTAGCAAAACCAACTCAGATAACACCACCGTTACTCCACATGTGACTACTTTACACACCCAAATTTAAAGAGGTTATGTACTTCCTCAAAGCAGAACTAGTCACTATTCTCATTCGCCTTGATAATTTGTAAGCTCAACATACCTACAAGCAGGGGTGATACGAACTGGATACAGGTAAAAGTTGAATATGGACTGGATACAAGCTAATGGGCCTCTCCTACTTAAGCGCATTAGCGTCAGTCTAGTTTATCATATTATGTTTCGCATGTACAGCTTGTTGTAAGTCAAGTCTATATATATGACTCATTGTACTTCGTTCTAGTCTATATGTAGCACTCGTTGTACTCTGTTTTATATTAATCAAATCGTTCCTTATCGAATTAGAATATATAAATGAGTATATGTGTGCGTGTGTTTATTTCAATGTGTGTATGTTGCCCATATGTATATTTATGTCTAGTTTTTTATTTGCTTGTACATATTATTTGATTCAAATTGGTAAGTGGTTATTCGAGTATGGGTATATATATATACCTGTCATGTAGTGGTTACGCGGACACAAGGGTAAGTAGGTATGTGCCTATGTGGGTATGAAGATCATACATATAACGGCTATAGTGGGTAGTGTTTCAAAAAGTGGTATATGTTATGCGTTCGGAGAGGTCACCTTGCAGAGTATATACGGTATGCGAGAGTTTATGCGGAAGTATATGCAGTTTTGATTTTTTTTTATTTTTTTTATTATTATATCTACATATATATATGTTAATCATGAATTTACATATTTAGTTAGTACAATTGTGTATCCAAATAGTATAATTACAAGAATAATGGCTGCAATCATACAAATATCCCATCATCACAACTTAAGTACAGACAAACATACACTATGATCTGAATCTAAACAAACATAGATGAATATAAATGTAAAAAAAAAGAAATAGAAATATGTCTATCTGAAAATCGGGGATTAATCAGCATTGTATGCGGTCGTGTGACCGATTATGCGGCCCGGTCCGCTTTTCTTTGAGGGGGGGTTTCAGTATGCGGTTTGGTAGGTGGTCTGCACGTTGTATGACCAATTTTTAAAACACTGATAGTGGGTATGGGTTACAGAGTATGTAGGTACACCCATATCCGTTTACAACCCTAGGAAGCAGGGAGAAAGGAGGATGGGTGTACATTGCTCATTGTTACTGGTAGGGTAACCACTTCTGTCGTTGCATCTCTTCATGGCAACGTCACCAGCTTTTGTTGCTCCACTTTTTGCAAGAGATTGCTTCTATAGTTACTTATCTTTGCTCTAATTGTGTTATTGCGGCAACTAGGGATGGAAAAAGAATCAACCCAACCAAACCCTATCCGGCCTAAAATTTTGGGTTTTAGGTGTCGCGTCAAATTTTGTTTAGCTCAAGTTTTGGTTCAGGTTTTTCTCATTTTTATTTTGTTTTTGCTAATATTTATAAGAAAAAATAACAATGTTTGGGTTTGGGTCACATTGTGTCAAGTTAGGTCTATGCGGGTTCGGGTCGGACTTTTTACAACTCTTATATGGATCAGTCAGGTCGTATTTGGGCTGAACATGTTATAGTCGGGTTGGGTAGCATTCAGCAAAACCCAACCCAGTACCATGCCTAGTTTCTAGTATTCCTAATTGCAGCGGTTGTGGATACTATCGTTGTTACTTTTTTGGTTTGAGGTTGCAAGTGTCATTTTCCCTAACTCAGTTGCGCTTGATATTTATCATGCGAGGGAAGCCATGAGTTGGGGAGAGAAATTAGTTGGGGTAGACATTAAGGGTTTCAGGGTGGAGGAATTGGGGATAGGGGGTAGTTATGTGGGCTACTTTTCTTACGTTAGGGTATAGTGTTATTTCATGTACATGGTAAATGGGCCAACATGAGCCATATAAGTTGATTGGGGTTTTGATTTGTCCATAATTTAAAATGTCAATTTCAACGTCGTTTCCGACGGTCCAGAAATAAAATCTACAAAAAGTTCAACCGAAATTTTAATATTTTTGCTTATTTTAACACAAGATTTCGATGCAAATTTCAACAATTTCGATGACCGAATAAAGGAATTAAACTATCAATTTTTACCATGATGATCTACATACATGATGATGATGATGATGATCTGCATACATAAATACACCTAATTATGCAATAATATCATATGTTGGTATAGGGTGAGGGACTCCTACATTTTTTAGTGAAAATATACAAAATTGTTTCGAGCAAGATTTCGATTGTGCAACGTATACATACATATATTCTTATGAAATAATATTTACATCTTATGTTTTGGATTCAGTTAACTGATGGGGTCTCCCACATATTGTAAGGATTTTTTAAGATTTTTTTCAGTTTTTTAATGAAATTACAAATGGGAAATTTTGGCAAATTGGCATGTCCATTTCGATGTTTGCTACCGATCAAAACCAAAATTTCGACCGAAATTTTAATCCATGGTTTTATCTAAGATACAAGAACTCAAATAATATATATACCTATTTATATATAGATATAATTATACATATGTAAATATATGAACAAATACATGTATGTGCTTCAATCGCATTTGAGATTACGCCTCACCTCGCTGAAACAAAAATACATTACACCTCACTCACTTTAAAATATTTATGATATACAAGATTGTGGTACCTCACATTAGATCCCTCTTGCATATCAAAGGAACCCCTTATAGCAATATTGATCTTTTAATAATTACATATATAATTGATATAAGGGTAACAATAGCCTAATATTAATAAATGATGAGGACTGTGTTATGAAGCAAATGTCATGCCATTGTCAAAGAGTTTGAGCTATAACATGAGATTTTCAATTTCTTTATTGATTGTCTATCTTTTTATATTTTCAAAGTTTCTAAATGAATTAATACCATTAGCTTTTATTAGGATGAATTTGGTTACGTTCTACACACAATGTAGCGCTTACAATGAAGAATTAAGCAAAAGATGTATATGCGGGGAGAAACACTCGAGGTGATCATAAATGTATGCACGCAAACATGACAAATGGTTGACTTTATATGTTTGATGGTGTCAAGGCGCCTAGCCTTAATGTCATGCCACCTTAACAAAGTATGGTTGTTGTTGTGTGTATTTGTTGTATGGGAACTTATGTATCGCTCCAACGCGTTTTTTACCTTGTCCATCAAGCCCAACAATTATTTGTACTACTTTTAAAACTTTCATCTATATTCTTTGTACAAAGGGCAGTGATTGTTCTCTATATTTAAGGCAGTGTTTTAAAAAACGTATGGAGCGGCCACTTAAGCGATTGAGCGGTCCAAACCCTCTGCCGCCTGAAAATGACCTTAAGCGCCAGCTGAACGGGCCAGCTAAAAGTGGTCGCTTCATGCCCGCTTGAGCCGCTTAACTGCCCGCTTGAAGACCCTATTTAGGCGCCCGCTTTGGCCCCCTTAGTTAAGAAGCACATGTTGGACCCAAAGTAAGGCCCAAACTTGTTGTTGGCCCAGTAGGGGGTTAAATAAAACCTATGGAAAAGTAATCCATGTTTCATTTGTTCATTGTGTTTGCCTCATACTCTTGTAACATGTTCTTTACAATGCACCTATATTAGCAGGTATCTTGTTTGTAAATCAAGGTACATGTATTTGTACTAATTATAAACCTTTATGCCTAATTAATTTATATATGCATATAAATGGTTTGTATGCATGTATTATTGCTCTACTATGTACTATTGATGTACTACATGTTTGTTTGTATGTGTGTACTAGTTCTCTGTTGTGTACTAGTATATGTATGTAATAGTTATATACTACATGATCTGTATGTCTTTATATAGTATATGGTCTGCATGTACTGTTGATGTACTACAATCTGTATGTATGTATGTACTAGTTCTCTACTATGTACTAGACTACTAGTATGAGTATGTACTAGTTATATACTACATACTATAAGTTCAGATAAGTATAAAAGTTCTTACATAATTGATACTTTATACATGAATATGTGTAATTTTATACAAAATTACATAAGAAAATAAGCATCCGCTATTTCAAAAAGCGGTCGCTTGAGCGGCCACAAGGTGTTGTCTGCACGCCTCCCGCTTCCCGCTTTTAAAACATTAAATAAAAGACAGTGATTTTCATCTTATGTGTCAACTCATGGGGAGAAGGGGACTTGTGTGCCTTTTGTCAACCGCACCTACTATTCTCTTTCCTAGTTGGTGTATGTGAGGAAAGAGAGAAGTGAGAACGAGAAATGAGGGAGAAGAGTGAGATTTATACATTTGAAGGTCATATCTTCTCAGAGTTTCTATTTTTCAGATTTTGCTTGTGCATCGTGATTCTGTTTATTTCACTGTTTTGAATCTTTACATCTTTGATTAGAGTATGACCCACAACATATCTTATTGGAAAAGAAGGATCCATGGAGCTGAACCCAACATGGTTGGGATGATGATGATGATGATGATGATGATGATGATGATGACGACGATGATGAGGACGACGACGACGACGACAACGATTGACGATGACGATGATGATGATGAACAGTTAACCACTACATGACCTATTCAGAAAGTCAAAAAGCAGTTAAGAGTTTTTGTGATTTGAACATTAGTAGCAACAATCAGATCGTCCAAATCAGTCAAACCAAAATGGATAAGTGATCAGACCACTTACACGTCTCTCAAAAATACATATACATATGTCAAAGGCATGGTTTTAAAATGCAATTGCAGTGTCCAGGGGGAGAGCAAACTGCCAGTGTATGTGGTATGCAGGAGTATATGATGTTTTGGATTGTTTTAATAAATTATCTATATGTAGCATAAAAGTATTTACTAAGTATATAATTTTATATATTTTAATTGTATTGTTCACAATTATGTATATCTAAAAGTGTCCATATATATATATGATATATAGAGTTATTTATATGTGTAAATATATGTAGCATATGCACACAGGTTATGATGAAAACAATGTCTGCAAAATCTTCCTTCATAAATTGATGTCCAACATAAGGCCGCATATGCACACACTAGTTGCATACCAGGTCGGATGGACATATGTGGTGCGGCTACTAGGCCGAATCGGACACGTGTGGTTAGAGGGGGTGGATTTTGGAACATTGGTCAAAGGGAGACTTGAACGTAGGTCCTTTATAAACTATTCTGATCACATACATATGTGGAAAGGAGACTAGAACCAAGAGTATTAGAACCAACATAAATTGGACGATTCAACTAGTTGAACGAGGAACTAATGACACTTGTAACTCGATTCAGCCACAAACCTAGAAGGCCGATGTCGACACCTCATTTTGGTCCCCCACAAATATGCCTTGTTATTTGGATGTTTTCAACCTAAAACATTTGTAGAATTTGTTTCATACCGGAATGAGTGAAATCTCAACCTACAGAAGAGTCAAATGTGGGCCCACCAAATACACTCTGGCTTATTCAAGGCGCAGATCAGGTTTGCACCCAATCGGACAAGATCTGAACCCACATCAGAGTTAGCAAAGCCCTCATTTTACAATGGGTCTATCTTGAACCCTTACAAAAAAATTCAAACATTCTCTAGGTATTACGTCACAATGGGGGTCGGTTGTGTTGAAGGACAGACAAGGGTTTCCACATCTTGGACGGGTGTGGGTAAAGAAGCTAGTCCCGTGGCATCATCTCCCGGATGTAGCGAAAAATGTGCAAGGGTTTCCACAACTTGGACGGGTGTGGGTAAAGAAGCTAGTCCCGCCGCATCATTGCCTGAATGTAGTGAAAAATTTGCAAGGACAACATTTCCAGAGAAGGCAAGTAAAGAAGCAAGTTCAACAAAAAAGGATTAGAGTTGGATCTTGGAATATTGGATCTGTGACAGGGAAATCTTTGGAGATAGTGGATACCATAATGAGAAGAAAAGTCAATATAGCTTGTTTGCAGGAAACCAAGTGGACAAGGGAACGTTGTAGAGAGATTGGAAACACTAGATACAAAATATGGTATACAGGTATTGATAAACATAGAAATGGCGTAGGTATAATTGTTGATAAGATGTTAAAGGATGATGTTGTAAAGATCACAAGGATGGGCGATAGAATCATAGCTATCAAGGTTGTTCTTCGGGGAAATATATTTAACATTATTAGCACCTATGCCCCCCAAGATGACCTTAGAGAGGAGGCTAAGAAGGATTTTTGGGATGACATGGATGAATTGATGCAGGGAATATCGACGGAGGAGAAGATTATTATTGGGAGTGATTTAAATGGCCATGTGGGGAGTAGCAATGCTGGTTACAAGAGAGTTCGTGGTGGTTTTGGATATGGCAGTAGAAATGGAGAAGGAGAGAGGATTTTAGATTTTACAGTTGCATATGATATGATTTTGGCAAACACCCATTTCAAGAAAAGAGAATCTTATAAGATTACTTTCAAGAGTGAGCACAATTGTAGCCAAATTGATCATCTCCTTACGAGGCAGGTGGATCATACTATATGCAAGGATTGCAAAGTGATTCTTGGCGAAGAACTCACACGACCCAAAATAGGTTGGCGGTTTTGGATATTAACATGAAGATCAATAAAGGCAAGCATAACGGAAACCAAGGTAGCAGGATCTAGTGATGGAATCTTAAAGGAGAAAAGAAATTGATTTTTATATGATAAACTCAGCAAGGAGGGAACTTGGAGCTTGGAGTCTGATGTTAACACTATGTGGCATAACATGAGCTCCTACATAACAAAAATTTCCAAAGAGGTTTTGGGGGAGTCCAAAGGTTGTGGGCCTCCACATAAAGAGACTTGGTGGTGGAATGATGAAGTACAGAAGGCTATTAAACTGAAAAGGGAGATCTATAGGAGTTTGCCCAAATCTCAAGATGATGCAACAATCCAAAGATACAAGCAAGCAAAGAAAGAAGCTAAAAAGGTTGTTCAGGAGGCAAGGTCTAGATACTTTGATGATATTTATAAGGAGTTGGACACAAGAGAAGGGGAAAAAGATATATATAAAATGGCTCGTATAAGAGAAAGGAAAGGAAGAGACTTGAGTCAAGTGAAATGCATCAAGAATGAAGATGGCAGGGTGTTGGTGAAGGGATATCAAGAACGAGTTCAGAAATTACTTCTATAAGCTTTTCAATGGAGATATTGCAAATAATGTTAGAGACTCGTGTGACATGAATACAAGAGATATCATTTACACACGACGAGTTTCACCATTTGAGGTCAAGAATGCTTTGAAGATGAAAATGAGAAAGGCATGTGGACCAAACGGTATTCCCAGTGATTTATGGAAGAGTATGGGGGATGAAGGAGTTATGTGGTTAACAAAGCCTTTAACAAGATCATGAAGACCAAGAAGATGTCGGATGAGTGGAGAAATAGTACTATAGTCCCCATCTACAAGAATAAAGGAGATGTTCAGAGCTGCACAAACTACAGAGGCATCATGTTGATGAGTCACACAATGAAGCTTTGGGAGGAGATTATTGAGCAGAGGCTAAGATCTATAACGCAGATATCAAACAACCAATTTGGTTTCATGCCTGGAAGATCAACAGATGCTATTATCTGATAAGAAGGCTTATGGATAAGTATAGAGAAAGCAAAAGAGATCTTCATATGATGTTATTGATTTAGAAAAGGCTTATGATCGAGTACCTAGAGGAGTATTGTGGATGGTTTTGAAGAAAAAGGGTGTGCCAATCCAATACATTGACTTAATCAAAGACATGTATGATAGCTCTACTGCAAGTGTGAAGACTCCTGGAGGAGAGACACCAACTTTTCCTATCACAGTTGGGGTACACCAAGGATCCACACTCAGCCCATATCTATTCGTTCTTGTTATGGATGAGCTGACAAAGAAAGTTCAAGATGATATACCTTGGTGTATGTTATTTGTTGATGATATTGTTTTGATTGATGAAACTAAAGATGGATTAAATGATGAAGTTGAACGGTGGAGAGAGGCATTGGAATCAAATGGATTGATGATTAGCGGGAGCAAAACTGAGTATATGCATTGCAATTTCAGCCAATCTCGCACTGTGAATGATGGAGCCAAGTTGGACGGAGTAGATATACCAAAATGTGATAAATTTCGTTACTCGGGTTCTATTATTCAAATAGATGGGGATGTCCAAAATGACATTTGTCACAAGATCACTGCGGGATGGTTAAAATGGAGTGCAACTGGAGTATTATGTGATCGAAAGATCCCTCTCAGGTTAAAAAGTAAGTTTTATAGAACAGCTATACGGCCATCCATGATCTATGGGAGTGAATGTTGGGCGGTGAAGAAACAAGGTCTCAACAAGAAGAATGTGGCTGAAATGTGTATGCTGAGATGGATGTGTGGGAAGACAAGAAAATATCGCTTGAGAAATGATTATATCAGGAATAAAGTGGGGGTGGCGAGCATCGAGGACAAGTTGCGTGAGGGCCGACTCAGATGGTACGGACATGTACAACGCAGACCGACTAATGTGCCTATATGAAGCAATGCTATTGAGTCAAGCACGATAAGTAGAAGAAGAGGAAGACCTAAATTAACATGGGATGAGCTTATAAAGAGAGATTTTGAATCTCTACATCTCAACCAGAATATGGCCCATGATAGAGCTGAATAGAAACGAAGGATCCATGTAGCCGACCCCAACATAGTTGGGACTGAGGCTTAGATGATGATGATGATGATGATTCTCTAGGTAGTACGTGAGATGTGGAACGTCTCCAATTTAACCCAACATTGGGTGCAAACCAAGTTTGGGCATGTTGGACATAGGTCCCGTGTGGGCCCACCAAACACATTTTGGCTCGTTCTGGGTGTTGATCAAGTTTGCACCCAAATCAAGCAAGATATGGACCCACATGAGAGTTAGCAAAACCTTAGGTTTTGAGCCCCTAAATTTTGAACCCCCAAGGGGTCTAGAACCCATATGGGTAAAATTTTGACATTCTCTGGGTTGTGGGTGAGATCTAAAATTAGCTCCAATTTGACCCCACAAATTTAGGCGCAAATCAGGTCTACACCTGTTGGACACAGATAAATTAGGTCGCACCAAACACATACTAGCTCATTCTGGGTGCTCCCAAATTAGGCAAGATATGTACCCACATTAGACTTAGCAAACCCCTAACTTTTGACCCCAATGGGTCGTGAACCCTTTTGGGCAAAATTTAAACATTCTTTAAATTGTATGTAAGATCTTGAACAACTTCAATTTGACCCTATACAAATTTTGGCAGAAATTAGGTTAACACACAAGTCCAATGTGGGGCCGTCAGATACATTCTAGTTCATTTTGTTCACAGATCAAGTTTACACTGAAATCAAGCAAGACTTAGCCCCACATCAAACTAGGCAGAACACCTAAATTTTGACCCCTATGGGACCTAAACCCTCATGGTCAAAATTTAGACATTCTATACGTTGTACCGAAAAAAGGATGTTCCCCCTTCATTTTTTTGGTTCCGGAAAGAATTCTTAGTGCCTTACCCCTCGTCATGGCGAACCTCTCCTTGTGAGATCTGAAACAACAATCTCACCCTACAAATTTGGGTGCAAATCAAGTGTGCACTTGTTCGACACATGTCCAATTTGGGCCAACTAGACATTATCTGGTTTATTCTAGCACAGATCGTGTTTACACCCGAATTGGGCAAGATTTAAACCCACATCAGACTTAGCAAGATCTTAAATTTTAACCCTAATGGGTCCTTAAGTCTTACGGGCAATATTTAGACATTCTCTACGTTGTAGATGAGATCTGGAATAGCTACAATTCGTACTACAAATCTCAGTGAAGATCAAATTTGCACATGTTCGACACTGGTACGACGTGGGCCCACCGAACAATTTTCGACTCATTTTGGGTGCAGATCTGACATGCACCCAATTTGGGCATGATTTGGACCCACATTAGACCTAATCCATATCATATGGGCACCAACTACATTTGCGCCTAGGTTACCAAACCAATTGCGCCCCGTTGGATGTTCGCCTGGAATTTTCTTAAAAAGACACATGGGAGCCAACTGGCTATGCGCTTCCATGCGCCAATTGGATATGTGCCTTTGTGCGCCATCTGAATCCACTCGGTCTCAAGAAATGTGTAGAGAATGCCACATGACACCCCATCACTATCAATGAGATAGTGGGTGCCAGTTTCAAAACATGGAGAGAAAACCTCCCCTACTTTCTCTAGCCTAGAAAAGGAAAGGTAAAGACATCATTAAAGAGACTCTGAATGAAACCAAATGACAATGCATAGACATAGAGAGAAAGACAATCAATCCTGCGTAGTTATAATTGACGCTTAAAGGCACAAATCGGTGCATGCTCCTAACTCCTCTCCATTGCTAGTGCCTGCCTAGAGTCAGATTTACGCAGAGCAAATCTAGTTGTGTCTAATTGTTCAAAACTAGTTGGCGTCTGAAATGTTAACAAGGTGAGGTCAACATTCAGATCGTCTTCCTCCACGTGAATTACATATCAGTCATTTTATTTAAAAATATATAGTTTTGACAAGAGGATTGGGGTACCGGTTGATAACCTTTTCCTGATTTGCAAATGAGTATATTTCACATTCAGATTTTCTTTTGCATTCCTCCCTTATCCACACAAGAGTCCTCTTTTTGTTTTCCAGGTTCCTTCCTACTAAAACTCGGTGACGACTTCAAACTACCTTCACATTTTCGATAATTGTTGGAAAAGACAATGAACCGGCCAAGTATTCGTCATCCAACGGAGTCATCGACAACAATACTCAACTTTTGCATATGGTCTTGTGGCACAAGGGGAAATCAAACCCTCTTGTTATTTTGCCTCCCCATCTTTTCCGTCCTCATCCTCCTGCTTTTCCAATTCCTTGTCTTTGCCTCTGCATCTTCTCCCTTGCCCTCCTCATCCTCATGTTCTTCCAGCTCCTCTTCCTCATTCTCCTTGTGCTCTTCCTCATATTCTACCTCCTCTCTCCTCTTTCCTCATGTTCTTCCAGCTCTTCCTCGTCCTCCTTGTGCTCTTCCTCCTAATCTACCTCCTCTATTTCCTCTTTCTATTGTCGTCCTCATCTTGCCTTTTCTTTCTTCAACGAACCCAGCGGAGTGAACAAGCGGTTGAACCGGGCAAACTACTAGTTGAACCACTGAATCTGTAACCAACAGCTTCATCATTTCAAGCTTCGGTTTCGTCCCAAAAACCTCGACTTAACAATTACATCAATAGCATATTATGTCGAAAATATGAGTGACTTCTATACAATTTACATAAATAAAAAATGTGTATATCAAGAATACAAAAATAATTTCAAAATAAATAAAATTAAGATAATTAGGTATGCTTAATATTCCAATCTGTGTATAGCTCATTTAGTTACCACACATAATTATATTGACTTCAATCATGAATTATCCCAAAAACCTCGACTTAACAATTACATCAATAGCATATTATGTCGAACATATGAGTGACTTCTATGCAAATTACATAAATAAAAAATGTGTATATCAAGAATACAAAAATAATTTCAAAATAAATAAAATTAAGATAATTAGGTATGCTTAATATTCCAATATGTGTATAGCTCATTTAGTTACCACACATAATTATATTGACTTCAATCATGAATTATCTATCCTCTATACATTGTTTCAATAACAAATATTTAACATTCTAAATGTTAATCATTAAATTAACGAGATGAATTGTAATAAGATGTTCATGTATATAAAAGTACAAATATAAATGCACAAGCATAGACACACTCATTGACATATATAAAAATATACAACCAGATATTACAAACAGTATGATGTATATTATATTCTTGCTAATTAGATACATGAAAGTTTTCACACTCATATATTTATTTATTTATTTATTTGAATATGAATATTGTGCTAATTATATGCTTATATTTGTGTATAAATATGCCAGATATATGTATAAAAGTATTTACAATAAATATAAATATAAATATATGCACATGCATACAAATGCATATATATACATTGAAGAATATATTATATAAGCATATATATGCCAACTCAATTGTCCTTATTACCACTATACCAAAGGAAAAGTTCAGTTTTTCTGATTCTTAATTCTGATAATTTTATGTTGATATCATTTCAAATCAGATCGGTTCAACCATGTTAGTCCAATGTGGCCTAAACTAGTCCAAATTGATCACGATTAGATCTCCGATCTAGTTAAATCATTATCTGGCAACTACTCTAGTTTGATCACGATTAGATCTCCGATCTAGTTAAATCATTATCTGGATCATATCTGACCACATTGGTTTTGTCAAGTGCTTTACATTATTTTGTTCTCATCAACATTGTGCTCTCAGCCTTCTCATTGACCTATAAATGGTCATATTCTTCCATCAATTCCTAGGGTTATACACGCCTCATTTATGGGTTGGTGGTGGATGTGCAAAATTCTTCCGCTATTATGCAAATTAGGCAATAGTGAATCATAGCTATGTTTGACTCTTTCTCACGCATGTGCCACATGATTCTCCTTAATACTTTCTATGCTTCTTTTAAATGGAAACCACATTCTAACAACAACAAAGATTTCCCATCAGGTACATCAACATTCAACATTGTGCCTATCAAGTTTGTGTCGCAAAACATAAATATGTAGAAGGGTGGTTGGCTTTATTCTAGTCAACTTTTACCCTCAAGTCCAGACATTTTTTATATTATGATCCATCGTGTTTAGATGGAATGTCAATTATCATAGTGATTTGTCGTTTCATCACCATCGTATAATATTCAAGAGATAGTTTTTCATAGGCTTAGATGCATCAACATTGTCCAAGGCGCATCAATTCCAATCTATCTCAAGGGTACTTGCTCGGACTTTTAGTTATTTTGGGTTTTTTTTGTTTTTAGTTTTTGGGGGTCAGACATATTAGTATGAACTTGTACTATTGGTTATCGTTTATCTGAATGTTGTTTGTCCAAGCTAGAAATGAGCTTCCTCAAGTAGAGTTGATATTTTATTTAATTGTTGTGTGGGCTAATAATATGCTAGTCATGCCTAAGTTCATTTGGGCCATTAGTATTTGGACTCCTAGTCCATTAGGGTTATGTCTGCTTCTTTCTTCGCCTCCTTTCCTATATATAAGAAAAGGTTTGCCCATCTGTCAATAAGAAATACACACAAGGGAATTTCTCACTATTGTAGTTTTCTCATGGTATCAGAGCAGTCATTCTTGTGCCCCTTAACCCTATGTGTGAGAGAGAGAGAGATCCAAAGAAGAGTGCCCCCCTTCTGGGCGGTCGCCGCCCCTGGGCGGTGTTGGTTGTCCATATGGATCCCCATCCCTTCAACTTCTAGGAGAGTCTCCATCTCAAAAATCCAACCTTTATGATACTTCTTTGTTGTCATAGCTAAATCTATCAGTTCACCACCTTGTATATCGTTGTTGTTGCTTGCTTTTGGAGAAGTTGTCACCCTCTTATTCTACTATCTACGTCTTACATTGCTTTCATCTACACCGTCGTCGTTTGCATCATTGTTGACTACATCACTGCCATCTACATTGTTGTTGTCTAAATTGTTGTCGTCTACATCATCGCCATCTACATCGTTGCCACCACTATCCATGTTATAGCCATCAAGAACAAATGCCAAAACATGGCAACCGATCAACCATTCTGCTACTAGGGATAACTATTCCCTACTTTGACTTAATGATGATTCGGAAGGATTACTCCATCATTTTGTTGTGTTTTGGGGTTTCATGTTGTTGCGTTTCAGCACGAAACGGTGTCTATATTTGACGTGTCGTGTCCCGAGTATTCTACTTGTCAGTGGCCCGTGTTGTGAACTTCTACTACAAGACACGACGTGTCATTACTTGACACAGCATGCTGACCTGGTCACACAGCGTGTCACTTGTTTTGCCCCAACTATTGCTCTTGTCTACTGACACACGATGTATTGTCTCGTTAGTTGACATGTGTTGCTCATACACACAATGTCTCCTACTGGCTTGGAATTCTGTTATCAGATAGGGTGTCTCTTTCAAAACATGGTGTCCTACTATCTTCATCGACCTCTACATAAAAAGGTGAGCTACTTCATCCATTAACACACTATCACGTGGCGGAGGTTTTCTATACATGGTATGTCAATATTCTATCTCTACCAACAATATTTATCTTCCATCTCTAGCATTTTTTTTAGTGCCCCACTTTCCAGCCCTACCTACATATAACCTTACCTCCCTCAATCCATCTAGTACCCTCCATATATATAACATGATATTATCCTAATTGGATCTTTAACCGGCCTAAGGGCTGGACAGCTCTCCCTTTTCAGGTTGTAAAAGATCCATTTATATGTTAATTGGGTCATGTAATACATTGACTCGTGCTATTGGTTACCTTCTTCTACATTATGCCTATATATCCATAAACTCTACTGCAAGGAAGAAAATGTTGTCGTCGACACCGTTTCAATAGCCACAAAAACAGAAATTTTGACAAATTTCGACGAAAATTTTGGCAAATGCATTCTTGGCGTATAAACGACCAAATGATCAAATTATTAGCGGAATTTTACTAGAGCGATCTACTAGTGTAGATCTACTCAAATATGCAATAGTATTTCATATTGGATATGTGAGGGGTGGGGCTCCTCATATGTGAATGGAGGAAGCTGAACTATTTCGATGGGGTTTTCGATGGGGATTTTGAGGTCATTAAACGGCAAACTGAATGAATTAAGTCATTATAGTTTGCAAGCACAATATATAGGCTTAAAGACACAAATTTATGGAAACATAACATGATCTAGGATGGTAGGACCTCTAGGTAGGATGATAGGACGTAGTACATAAACAATATTGCAGTGGTTAGTGAGTGAGTATTGAGGAAGCATGAGACAACTATAGTTTATGTATCTAGTTGAACAAAGATGGTTGTCATCCTCCTTGTTGATTATACCTATCAACATATTGGCTCCAGTTTATTTTTTTTTATATGAGCATAGATGTGTCTCACTGTTAATCTCTATATGCCTACTAGTGATACAATGCATACTCATGGATTAACTCAAGATTTGGTCTTGGTTGAGTGCTTTTATAGTTAGAGTCTATAGGTAGCAACCATGTAGTCAAAGGTGTGATTGATAATGGCATACGTACAAAATATCTCGATAGTCATGCTAATTTTGCGCACTATTAACATAAAATCGTGTGACCTCAAAATTGAAAGTTAGTGGGTCATCAAAACCATAGATATCACTCCCACACTCATTTTTAAATATTTCCTTCATAGATTAATATAGAAGTGGGAGAAATAAGAGAGAGAGGTAGAATTAGGCTAGGAAGCGTGAAACATAACTTAGATTGCCCCTAACAAGCCCAAGGAGTCATATGGTAAAATCTGCAGACATTGTACCCCGTTTCTCGAAATAATACATGTGTTTCTCGAAATTTCGTCGAAATGCGGACAAAATGGGCATTTTTCATCAAAATTACCTAATTTTGTCAAAATTGGAAAAAAATGTGGAAATTTGATTTTTTTTTCTAGCTAAATTCCCTACTTGCAGACATGTAAGGCGATTTTTACGTCGATGGTTGTCGGCATCAAAATATTTCGCAAAATTTTGAACATTGCTCTACCGTTGTTTATAACTCTTCACCCCAAGCACAATCTTTAGTTTGTTCAGGGTTGGTGTGAGGGGGAGAATAGAGCAGGGATGAGCAGAGGGAAGAAATGAGATGGAGAGAAGATTAATAGAGGAAGAATATATTTGTGTTGCTATCTCTATGGATCTTATTGTAGTCTTTAATATTTTGCGGGTAATTCTTGTACTACTATTATGTGTTCATGATATGGAGAGTTTATGGAGCTTCTTCGTCATCTTTTGTTGCTATAGAGTTATCTACTTCACTTGTGATATATGTTTATTGGATGATACTTCCATCTTTTATTTGATTGTGGTCTTCTATCTAGCAATATCGTTCTTGCTACTTGTGTTATGATCATTATATTTTATTAGTCGCTTTATGCTTTTGCACTATCTACCATATGTGCTATATTTGCATGTTGACTTTCTGCTTGTGCATGCTTTATTTGCACGTCGACTACTTAAAGCTTGTGACCTGACACTATCTAGATTGTGACCCACTCCCTTTGGAGTGCAACGTCCACTACTGTGATGAAAATTATATGAAGAGAGAAGATGACAATTGTTCTTTTGGCGTCTTACTCTTGCGGGTGTTACATATAAATGATGGAATTTCATTTCTACAGCTATCACACGTCTTGGAGTCTTGTGTATGCATGCTTCTCACAGAATGGATGATGTGGCTACATCGCCTTTGCTACTATTTGACTGTGTTATTGTCTCGTCAGTTGACTATTACTACCTCTTGTGTACTAACACATTGTGGTCCATCTATGTTCAAGCACTCTTTGGTCTACTTGATAATGATAGGAACTTAGATAAGCACTTGGTGCCAACCTGTTGTTGTTTACTATTGCTCTGATTGTCGCTTCTTTTGATCGAGAAGCTCCTGCTACCTACCTTGGTACCTGCTTTAGATTATCTGCTTGAGGGAAATTATTTTGGGTTGGGTGCTTGATTGTAAAGATTGGGCATGAGTGATCTATGGGTTTGGTTTATCTTTTTATTCTGGTTTGTATGTTTGCAATCTGGCTTGAGATTCTCCCATGCTCAAGCTTGTGGGGGAGTGTTACATTCAAAGAGTAGTTTATTTTGTATATGAGCCCAAATCTATTTGGTCCATTCGTATCTAGACTCTTAGTCCATTAGGGTTATGTCGCTTCCTTGTACTTGTCTTCTCTCCTATATATAGGAGGGGGTTTGCCTATCTATCAATAAGTACAGATAAGGGAATTCCCCACTATTGTCTTCAATGAAATGCATGTAGTACGAATTCACAATCATGGTTCAGGTCATGCTCTCTCTCGCTCTCGTTCATGCAGGGAAGCAGACATTACATGTTAAAATAAGAGCAACTATACTCCCATCTTAGTTCTTTATATTTATATATATATTTATATATAATGTATTGAACTGGCACACCCTTTTTCTTCAAAACCATCCATAACACTTCCCTGGGTACTCGATCATAAGCCTTTTCTAAATCGATAAAAACCATATGAAGATCTCTTTTGCTTTCTCTATACTTCTCCATAAGCCTCCTTATTAGAAAAATAGCATATGTTGTTGATCTTCTAGGCATAAAACCAAATTGGTTGTTTGATATATGTGTTATAGATCTTAGCATCTGCTCAATAATCCTCTCCCAAAGCTTCATTGTGTGACTCATCAACTTGATACCTCTGTAGTTTGTGCAGCTTTGAACATTACCTTTGTTCTTGTAGATGGAGACTATAGTAGTATTTCTCCACTCATCTGGCATCTTCTTGGTCTTCATGATCTTATTAAAGAAATTTGTTAACCACATAACTCCTTCATCCCCCATTCTCTTCCATACATCAATGGGAATACCATCTAGTCCGCATGCCTTTCTCATTTTCATCTTTTTCAAAGCATTGCTGACCTCAAATAGTGAAACTCGCCGTGTGTGCATGATATCTTTTGTATTCATATCACACGAGTCTCTAACATTATTTACAGTATCTCCATTGAAAAGCATATGGAAGTAATTTCTCCATTGGTTCTTGATATCATCATCCTTCACCAACACTCTTACCATCCTCATTCTTGATGCATTTTACTTGACTCAAGTCTCTTCCTTTCCTTTGTCCCTTATACGAGCCATTATATATATATATATATATATATATATATATATATATATATATATATATATATATATATATATATATATATATATATATATATATACATACATATACATATTTCCCCTTCTCTTGTGTCCAGCTTCTTATAAATATCATCAAAGCATCTAGACCTTGCCTCCTGAACAACCTTTCTAGCTTCTTTCTTTGCTTGCTTGTATCTCTGGAACGTTGCATCATCGCGAGATTTGGGCAAGCTCCTAAAGATCTCTCCCTTTTCAGTTTAATAGCCTTCTGTACTTCATATATGTGTGTGTATACGTATTGCTTGTAGTTTTTCGTAAAGAAGCTCAGCCAAAAAGGATTTTGTTTCCCTTAGGGCTTGACCAAAAAGCCAATGACTTGGGAATTTTCATTAGAATTTGTCAACCTTTTACAATGATATGTTATTTTCCTACACCACAAAGTGACTACAGAAATCTGATATGTTTCTTTATTTGATTTCTAAGAAATTGCATTAAATCACCCTTAATGGAATCTTCCAATTAATTATGTCACTTCTATACCATATATAGCTTAATGCAGACTGTGCACTTTAACTCATTTAAATTTACTAGTAACAATTGATTAGTTGGGTTGATTGCTTTGTTATCAGTTATTAGTTTAGTTTGATTATGAATTTTAATCAAACTAGTAATCTCTTTCAATGCAATGTATACAAAGATGGCCAGTTTTAGGCTTTGTCCAGGCAGATGATTGCAACAAACCGGAATTTGAATATTGAGTAACCTCTATCCCCAAGGGAAATATCCCCCCTCTATTCCTCTTTTCCGTTCTCTTTCTATTGAAAGCAGAAATTTAAATTTTTCAAGTTTGACAGTGAACAAAGGAAAAATAATTAAGTAATAAATTGGAGAAACAAACCTTTAAACTCTGCGCCTTTTTCGGGAAGCAAGTAGTCCCAGGTCTTTTCTGGTGCTTTTCTGATTTTCAAATTTGTCTCACCATCAAGATTTGATGTCTGTAAATAGTTACAGCTTTTAATGCAAAGCATCATACCAGACTTTTATCAACTACTTAAACAAGGGAATATAAGAAAAGCTGAAGTACCTCAATATAGCAAATTCCATCATTATTAGTACTAGCAATGAACAGAAGATCAGCAGGGAAAAATCCATCTTGTTTGACCTGTATGAAGCCAGGAATCAAAAGAACTAAGTCAGGTTTTTGAAATCCCCCAAGCCAAGTTTCCTATTTTATATTTTATTTTCTGTGAATAATATTGTTGCTTATTAGTACATTTCTAAGATGTTTGTTTTGGAATAGAGATCCTGACAGTAGATCATTTGGTCGAAACAGTGACCAAAAGTAACTGTTGTTTACATTTTCTAATATTTTCCTAAATTTCATCATCCTTCTGAGATTTGTTGTATTCTACATTCACAGAGAACAACAACAATTCATGATATCATCTAGACATGTTCAGTTGCACGGTTGAGCCTACCAAATCCCAGGTAAAACAGGTCAACTAGGATTTGGTGGCCTAGCAATCCAGTCTGCAGTTAGGTTTTCAAAACTTTGCTATTGTGGGCTTCATAGTTCATACGGAGAGCAACACTTTTCTATAGCAAATATTTGCATTATTGATTGAAACAAAAGGACACAAGATTGTGAAGATATTTCATACAAAAGATGCAAGATTTGAGAGAAATAGAAACTTCTATGCGTAGGACATTTTTGGTAGTGTGTAGTCGGATGACAAAGTGCGTGTTTGATGTACATTTTTATATTGCGAACTCACACAACTACAACCGACTACACCTAACCAAACTAGCCCTTAGTGAAGAAGTTATTCAAACACATTGTACATTTTTTTCAAATTCATGACATCATAACAGATTATAGTGATCCCCACCAATTTTTGGAATTGTAGATGCCAAACAAAAGCATAGTATTCTCAGGCCTGGAGATCACTGTGACTAGATTTACAAACTGCTGATGGCAAGCTAACAAATGCCTCAATTCTAACCTCATTAGGAGCAATGTGACACGTAATAAGAAATCACAACATTCAATAATAATCTTACTTTTATAAATCGCTTGCTGGCTTTGTAAATGGTAAATTGACCACATTGAAATAGCATACAAAATCGTCTACCGAAGAAAAACTGATGAGGATAACTTACCCTAACAAGATCTCCTACTTGTAGACTCCTCCATGGAATACTTTCCCATTTCTGCCCTTGCAATACATCAACCGGTGTGTTGTTGATCACCCTATCATTAAGCATTCTTTTCTGCAAGACAGTTATGTTAAAAATGACACTAGTATGGTGTATCAATAAAATACAATGCAATTGAATTCAGAATATCAGGTTAATGAACTGATCCTACGTGAACATGTGATTGGCAAACTAGATTTTTATTAAATTAAATGGAAATACATTTCTCAAAACGTATTTCAGAAGTACACTAGGCAATAGCATCACCAGGAAACTTTATTTGAGTACAGTTGCAAAAATAACATAACTTAATCACTTACCCAATCTTCGAAAGCCTCCTTGACAAGAGAGACAAAAAGCACAAGACTGAGAGGAACCACATTTGTGATGGGATGCACGGGACTGTCAATGATAAAGAATAGAAATCAGACAGTAGTTACAAAACGAAAATGAAACAGAAAAGGTCCAATCAGATAAAGACTATAGACAGCAACAACTAAGAGCTTCCTAAACATAGCTTTGTAGCTACTTATATCGTATACAAAAAAGGAACCACGAAGTCAAAGATACCAACACGATCTTTCTTAACAGAACAGCTAATTAAAAATTAGAAAAGGAAATGGTGAAAAAGTGGAAGAAGCATACCTGATTGGTGTTGTAGATAGAATAGATATCATTAGAAAGTACAAATTAGCTACCCGCCTGAACTGTCAATCAACAGCCGTAAATTAATCAGGATAGGCAAACAGTAAACTATACAATAAAGGGTCCACCATGCACAAGAATATGTTAAAATCATGGAGAAGTTTAGCCATATTAGGTACCTGTTCAAATAGTCCTTTCGGTAAAAATGTAAAAACATTATATTTTGTAGTGGAAATGGAATTTCCCTGCAGAAGACAGACAGGTTATCAAAAGAATCTTCAGAATACCAATAGAAATACAATGGGTTCTATGAAATCCTAAAGTTTTATCTGGAAAAGGTATAAAAGAAAGGTGGAAGAAACTTACATAATTTTCTATATGTAGTCACCTAAACCAAGGTGAGGCTACACATGATATAGCAAAAAGAACATTATATTGACAAGTAGATAAATCAGTTGTTCTTGCTGTTGTTATTACTGTATATGTTTGTCAGACTAGCATTCTCAAAAGGCGCACACAACTTGATCTCACGAGAGTTGCAGTAAGAGTATGTAATATATATGCAGCAGAAGACTTGTGGATGACATTAATAGCAGAAAGGTGGGTAGATAAGACAGAAGACTTATATCAACTTCCTCGTCAATTCATGATCCCACATGGCATATATTACACTGGTCAGTGTCTTTTTCAATTGCTATATGAAGCAATGGATATCTATGTGACCCATGGTGATACATAATTCAACAACCTTTGTTTGTCTTTGAAACACACACACACACACACACACACACACACACTCTCACATATATAGAGAGAGAGCTAGGGTAGAATACAATAGTGTACAGAATGTGCCGTACACTCAAGTGCAGTTTACATATCAAGACCCACTTTTGACAAATCCAAACTGTTGATCTTCATTATTATGATAAATATAGAGTGTACACCAAATGTGAGCTGATTTGATGCTTTTAAGGCAGTCAACCAAGAACAACAAAATTGACTCACATAAATTGTTTTCAAGTGCATCATTTTTTGTCTTTAGATGCTTGGCCAATACGTGTCCAAATAAGTTTAATTTTTTTGGTAAAATATCCATGTGATATTTAAGAAGATCAATAGTTTGGATTTTAAAACAACAATTTTTTGGTAAACGACTTAAGTGTATTATGTCTCGGGTACACTCATAAGCATATATGTGCGTGTGTGTGTGTCTGAGCGTGTGTCTATATACATACGTGTATATATATATATATATATATATATATATATATATATATATATATATATATATAGAGAGAGAGAGAGAGAGAGAGAGAGAGAGTCAGGCTAGAATACACTCGAATGTATTCGGAACAGAATACACTCAAGTAGTTTTTCATGATGCAATATTTTTTTCAAAAATCTAATCTGTTGATCTTCTTAAACATCTTCTGAATAGCTCATACACAAAATTTGAGCACATTTGGACATTTATAGGTAATGTTATAAAGACCGCAAAAATTATGCATTTCAAATTAGTTTTGCGCGTCGATTTTGTTGCCCTTGGATGAGTGACTTACACTCATCCAAATGGGCTCAAAATTTTTATGTAGCCTAGTTATAGTATGACGGTGAAGATCAATGGTTTACATTTTGCAAAACATAGTCATGATATGCAAGCACACTTGAGTGTATTCACTTGAGTGTATTCGTGCGATCTGTACACTCAAGTGTATTCTAGCATGACTATAGATATATATATATATATATAGAGAGAGAGAGAGAGAGAATACACTCAAGTAGTTTTTCATGATGCAATACTTTTTTCAAAAATCTAATTCGTTGATCTTCTTAAACATCTTATGAATAGCTCATACGCAAAATTTGAGCACATTTGGACATTTATAGGTCATGTTATAAAGACCGCAAAAATTATGCATTTCAAATTAGTTTCACGCGTCGATTTTGTTGCCCTTGGATGAGTGACTTACATTCATCCAAATGGGCTCAAAATTTGTATGTAGCCTAGTTATAGTATGACGATGAAGATTAATGGTTTACATTTTGCAAAAAATAGTCTTGGTATGCAAACACACTTGAGTGTATTCGTGCGATCTATACACTCGAGTGTATTCTAGCCTGACTCTCTCTCTCTCTATATATATATATATAGAGAGAGAGAGAGAGAGAAGAGAGTCAGGCTAGAATACACTCGAGTGTACATCATCGGCATCAGCATATCTATCCACATAGGCAAGTAGATTTTGTCCAGCGCGGACAATGTTTTTCTTCTCTATCTCCAAAGACTTCTCTATCCAAGGTCTGCTACTACCTCCATATTTGTTTGTCGAGATAGGGTAACGAACTTGCTCTTACACGTTGGTGTGGGCCACATGTACTTGTCAAAGTCACTCAGGCGATACGTTAAGCGACGTATAATAGCTCCATATGTTGTGTACCATCGCTTGTTATGGTTTTTTTGTCTAGTTAGAGAGTTACATGGCGTGTAATTTACCTTTATGTTGTGTACCTGCATTTGAAGCAAAGGTCGTCGATCTTGAACTCTACACATCTTGTAGGTCTCTCACATGTCATGTTACAAAGAACACACACGTCATGTTACAAAGAACACAGTGTGTTTCATCCTGATACGGTGTGTGTCCAAAAGTCCGATCAAGTATGCTTCAGTCCACATCGTGTAATATTCTCAATACGCCTTTGAGTAAGACACGACATTCAACCTGAAAACATTGCATGTAAACAGATTTTTTACATCTTTGACCAAATCTTAAGATGTGTATTCTTCATACATGCCATGTGAAATCAAGACATGTCGTGTGTTTTCAACAGTCGTTTGTCTATTTGATGATCCTAATCACACGTCGCACGTATCTCCTACATGTGGTGTTAGTCAAATTCACTCTCCGTTGTGACTTAGAAGAAAAAACAGTGGTTCCCACTCTTCAGCCATATCTCCTTGTTCGTGATCAAGTCATTCCCAACCATGGAATTCAAAAACCGGTTGGAGCGGTCGCTTAAGCTCCCAACACACCTCACCGCTTTTTTCTAGCTGAGCGGCACTTTAAGCATTTTGTATTGAAGCAGTCGCTTTTTCCCGCTTCAGCCGGCTTTTTTGGGCCCGCTTCAAGCGCTTAGGTGTAGATTTTAATCAGTAACTGAAATATTCAGAAAACACAATATGATACCCAAGATCCCAATATGAGATGAAACCTACCATCAGCAATAACGTCGTTCCCAATTGGCTTCTATTGCCTTTGTGATAGCTACTTCGGAGCATCAATTATTTCCTGTTGGAAGTTGTATTGGTGTATAATGTAGGTCAATTATTTCCTGTTGGAAGTTGTATTGGTGTATAATGTAGGTATTTGTCAATCAGGTTAGTCTATCTTTTGAAAACCTTGTTAGCGAAAAAGCTTCTTAGGGCCGCTTAGCGTTGTCCCCCTTTATTTATATTAATGGGAACAATTACAAGAAAGGTACACAAACAAGAAATAACAAAAAGATATACCGAGAATAAGAAATAGGAAATAAGCATATACAACTCTCTCGGTCAAGCTGGAGCGTACACATAGTGTTGCCCAGCTTGTTACTTTAGTGCTGAAAAACCGCGGGAGTCGGTGGTTTGGTGAGAATATCTGCAAGTTGATCTCTAATCTTCACATAAGGTATCACAATCTTATTTTGCTTGGTCATATCACGGATGAAGTGAAAATCAACATCAACATGTTTTGTACGTTCATGGAAGACAAGATTCTTGGCAATATAGATAGCAGCTTGGTTATCACACTGGAGCTCTGCAGGAATAGCAAAAGATATACTCAATTTTGCCAACACAGATCGAACCCCTTGTAGCTCACAACAAGCATGAGCCATCGCTCTATATTATGCTTATGTACTGGAGTGAGCAACAAGAATCTGTTTCTTACTCTTCCATGTGATAAGATGGCCTCCTAATAAGGTGCAATACCCAATTTAGGTCTAACCTTCAACCTCAGTAATAGTGTGATAGTACTATATATAGAATCAAGTGTTGTTTTTGTAAACGATGCATATGCATGTACTGTATGTAAAGTGTGTATGTCATTGTTGTAAACCTATGACATGAATGCCAGTTGTATGAATCTTGAAAATATTCCAAAATGTGATATTTATTAAGTTATTGCTTATGGTGAAACACGAGTGATGCATGTTACAATGATTTCAATTATGATTATATATAAAATATGACTTATCTATGTTGAACATGTTACAGTGAGTTATACTTTTATGATTTATCCATATGATGTTTTGTTTAAGTCTGCAAGTAGTATTTAGTCAAAGTTTGGTAATTGATTATGTGTGTAAAATACGACCAAACTATTAGTAAATCTTGTATATCACTATCTTTTAATAAACATATATCACTGTCAGTTAATGTTTAACTGACATTACCTATATGCAAGTATATAATAGTTGCTAACAATAAGTTATTGTTTCTATTACCTGCCCTAAATTTCAAATACGATCTTTAAACTATACAGCTTATAGTGTGATCAAAATCATTGATAACTATCACTCATTTTTGTTGGTTATAGTTTTTCACTAACTTAATTTGATTAAACATGAATATATATTTTGTTTCACTAGATAGACTGCTTTTTCAAAAAACATCTGCTTTAGTTTGCTTCAAAACCCACTTCACACTTAAGGGTTCAAGGGGATCACTCTGCACGTCTTCCACTTTGCACTTTCCCAAATCTAGTTCCCAACCAGAAGCTCAACAATCAAAACGTAACTCAATGGAGTCCCACCATCAAGATCCGGTTCAAGTGTAAGCAAAGTATACACATCTTACAGAGGAAGGGTCCCCCTACCAGCGATACTCTACATAATGCAAACAAACTGATGGGAAGCTTCTATCTTATGAAATTCTATTGAGGCTTACGTGTCTAATATCACTAGTCCCTTTGAGACATGCAGAGATGTTTGGTATCACCTTCACAGACTGAACTTGTCAAACAATTCAAGCATGTATAACATGACTGTGGTCCGTGGAAATGCACAATCTACAACAAGAGGATTAATCTCTGACCCAATAGTTCAAAGAGGCCACCCGCAACACCGGTGATCTTCATGGATTACTTCCTTTATCTAGTAGATCTCAAGGAACTCTGGAAACAAAGGGATCAAATGGCAGTAAAAATTCCTCACTAGCTTCGAATGTGAGTAGGATAGGGTACGTAGTCATATTCTCTTCGAATCTGAACTTCCTTCTCTTGTTGAAGCATACAACTGTGTCTCACGTGCATTTGTGGAGCAATCCACACATATTACCTCTAAGAAATCAGCCATAACTTTTAGCATGAATACTCATGCGAGTCCCTCTACTCATGGACAGCGGGGCATGGAGTACAAGGTCTCGAAGGTATTATAACCCCATTGACCACAAGTTCTTCGTATTTTTTGATGTCACTTTCTTTGATGATAAATCATCCTTTGAAGATACTCAAACTGCTTTGAAGGTTGAGGAATCTCTCTTGCTTCCCATGGTCATTGGGGTTTCTAAGTTTTTACCCGCATTGTCCTTGTCTTTTGACATTCCTCAGTCAGAAACACCTCCCATCACACCGGTCTACAAGCACCAAAAGAAGTCAAATACTCTGGATCAAGCAGCAAGCAATGCAAGTTTCATCCCTCCTTCAATCACCACTTAGTCTGGGGATCCCACAAATAGAGAATTCTCTCAACCTACCAATTGCGCTCCAAACAGAATAACAATCATGCACATCAGATCCTAATTTAATTTTGTTTCATGTGATTGTTTATCTCCATCATCCTCATCTGACATTGTCATACCTAGTTTTGTATTTGCTTTATGAGCCATCCAGGATGGCGACATGCTATGAAGATGGTGAAAGGCAATGGAAGATGAGATGATTGGTTCTCAATAGAATCATACATGGAGACTTGTTTACTCTATTGTTGCAGAGAAAGCTATAATTTAAGGTTGATGGGTTTTCTTTGTGGAAGTAGGGCCTTGCAAACATGTTGATCGCCTAAAGGCCCTACTGATAGCTAAGGGATACACCCAGGTATATTGGGAAGATAATTTGGAAACCTTTTCCACGGTAGCAAAACTGCCATCCATTTGGCTATTTCTTTCTCCGGATGCCCACTTCTTTTGGCCTTCGCATTAACTCGACATAAAAAATGCTTTCCTCCGTGATGACTTGTTTCAGGAGATTTACATGGAGCAACCTCTTGAGTTTGTTGCTCAGGGGGAATCTCGACTTATTTGCTAGGTCCACAAGTCACTCTATGGTCTCATAACGGGTGTACTGGTAGGTTAAATTCCAAGTAACAAGCTTGGTGTCTATGTTATATACGCACCAGCTCGAGGACATTAATTTATATATACATGTGTGTGTTGTGTGTGCGCGCGTGTGTATGTGTGTGAATATTGGATAAGTTTTTATTACTTATTATAATTTCTTATTTTATGTATATATTGGTTTGGTCCCATACTCTGTATTGGGTCATTAGTCGCCACCCAGTCCATATATATAGCCATCCCATGTTCCTCACAAACAGAAGTTGCTCTACCTCCATAATCTCTTAGTTAACACAATCTATCATCGAAACAGAAGTGCATAGCCACCATATTCTCATATTTATTTCTCAAGTTTTCTTGTAAGCTTTCTAGGTTTACTAGTTTGATTGTGCTCTATATGTTACTTCCTAGTGGATTGGTGAGAGAACAATGTATCCACCCCCTCGAGAAAGAGGCTTTCCGTCTTTAGTCTCTAGTGCAGAGCTTCTAGTAGAGGCGTTACCATCGTACTTTTAAGCTTATAAGTATATAACTAAGCAATTTGATAACTATCTTTTACATTTAATAAATGTTGGTATATTTGTGCAACATTATTACCATCATGAAGGTTTACGAAAAGAGGGATGGCTTATACGATCACAATTGAAGTAGTACGTTAAGCTGAGGGATGAAGCTGTCCCTCCTCAGAAGTTCACTGGATTGGAAAGGCTCCCAGAAACTTGTATTTGGTTTAACAGTCAAAGTGTTCTCACAAAGATATATATTCATGGGAGACACGCTTACTCTAGCCGTTTCTCAACAAACATTAGGAACTCCAAGAACACCGGACACAACACCGTGCACGCAAAATCCGCGAGCCAACCAAGTAGCATTCTCGAAACGGCGAAGGTTGGTCCTAAAGTCCAATTGAACATCCCGCTCGGATCCGGGGACGCTGAGGGGCAAACTGACCTTGAATCCGACGGGCTGGTTGGCCTCCCGGTCGTTGCAGAAAATGGTGCGGTGCGTGGGCGCCTGGGGCTGGACTCGTCCGAGGCGAACCGTTGTCGAGGAAGCCTGCCGCAAATCCGTGCCGCTGCCGCCGCTGCTGCCGCTCCCCGCGCGGGATCCCCTGCCCCCCAGCACCGGGGAGGAATCCCTGATCCTCTCCCAAGCCGCTCCGCCATCGCTCATCCTGGACGCGAGGAGCGTACCAGATCGGGTGTGGGGAGACGCCTGGATCTACGGACGGGCACCACCAGCCCGAGCCAGTCAATCGCCACCGCGGTTGCGCTCGCTCGATCTACCTGCCCTTAGCGTTCAGAACCACGCCTCTTCCACTCGAGCTCCCAGCTTCCGGTGTCGACGACAAAAATATACCCCCCGCCACCAATTTCCTATTTCGTTTTGCTCCTTTTACTTTTCGCTTCTTGATCGGAGATCATCCGAATGTGCTTGTCTAATTAGCTTCCGCGAGTGTGCCCGCGCCCGCGATGTCATCAACGGACGAGAACGACGCGGCGAAGGCATTCGGGTTATCAGAGTGGAGTTTCCACGATGGTTCCTAGTAGGCCTGGCAAAACAAGACCTGAACCCAATTTGACCCGATCAACCCGATTTGAACCCATCTAAGGTTTTTTGACCCGAATCTAAGGAACCCGAAATTAATTTAGGGTAATTGATCCAATTGATCCGAAATTCAGAATTATATTTTCAACTAAAATTACAAATACTATACTTTAAGACACCTGATGGCCCATTAATTTACTAATCCATCAATCATGAATTTTATTTTGACAATTCTACGAGTTTTATATTGATTTGTATGATTTATTATAATAATTATATTAGGAATTTGTGTTCAAAAGTCTCGAACAAACTACAATAAGCTTTATATGTGTTTTTCAATCACATTGTAAGTTTATCACAATGAAATTTGTTAATTACGTATGGGAATTATCAATGACTAGACAAATCATAGCATTTTTTAAACTATTGTCTTGGTGTTGGATTTATGGGTCACACCTGATAGACCCTAAAATATTTACGGGTCGGATTAGGGTCAAGTGTTTCGACCCGAAAATCCATCTTTTGTAAGTTTAAAGTCTAGTCAAAAAGTGTTGATCCGAAATGACCCGAAATAAAACCCGCTCAACCCAAACCCAATTGTCACCCCTAGTTCCTAGTCCGTCAGCCCGTTGCCCATTGGGCCTCGCGACCATCTGCATGGGAAGATTCCATATGAAAATAAATTCATCACAAGATTGGCTGAAAGGTAGATATGTAAACTAGATGAAAACTCATGGATCGATTCCCGCGGGCCTCATTTGGTTGGGCCGTGTTCCAACGCGTGCAGATTCAACTCGTCGTCAGTTCCATTTCCTTACGTTTAGTTTTAAGTGGTTTAAACACACAGTTAGAAAAGCAACTGAACAAGGATATTTAATTATGCAGCTGCACCAATTTTGCTCGCGGTTCATTTTCTTTGTTGCTTCCTACTGTACTGCTCTTGCTGAAGCAGGTATGCTCATTCGTCGGCTAGTTCACCGGGCATACAATTCAATCGATAATGTCATCATTAGATAGGCAATCAGGTCGACTAGTTCACCAGTAAGCTCACCATTCACGACCACAACAACAAACCACCTTCAACCAAACATAAACAATGGAGGAAATTGAGTTAAACTTGCACATAACCAAATGATTGAGCAGTCAGTTATAAATCATGTTTTGCATTTTCTGATTTTAAAGTCATCAAGTGTGTTGCAACTGCTTGCAACCAAACCAGCCCTCGGTCGAATTTGGGTGATGAGTTTGCCATACGCTAAAAATATTCCAAGACTTGCACTTCTATGTTTAGTTAGTTGGTTTCACAGGTGGCTCACTAACACCCGCGACTAACTCGGTTAACTAAATTAATTATGTAAAATTAAATATAATGTTCCACTATTACCTAAATAAATACAATGGCTCTTATATTCGGGTTATCAGAGTGGAGTTTCCATGATGGTTCCTAGCCCGTCAGCCCGTTGCCCTTTGGGCCTGGCGGCTATCTGCATGGGAAGATTCCATACATATGAAAATAAATTCATCACAAGATTTGCTGAAAGGTAGACATTAAACTAGATGAAAACTCATGAATCGATTCCCTCAGGCCTCATTTGGTTGGGCCGTGTTGGGCCTCGTTTGGTTGGGTCGTGTTCCAACACGTGCAGATTCAACTCATCGCCAGTTCCATTTCCTTACGTTTGGTTTTAAGTGGTTTAAACACACAGCTGAAAAAGCAACTGCACAAGGATGTTTAATTATGCGAAAAAAAATTTATCAAAAAAAAATATGCAGAACAATTGGAAAACATACTGCATCAATTTTGCTCGTGGTTCGTTTTCTCTGTTGCTTCCTATTGTACTGCTCTTGCAGAAGCAGGTGTGCTCATTCGTTAGCTAGTTCACCGGGCATACAAAACAATCGATAATGTCATCATTAGATAGGCAATCAGGTCGACTAGTTCACCAGTAAGCTCACCATTCACGACCACAACAATAAACCACCTTCAACCAAACATAAACAATGGAGGAAATTGAGCAAAACATGCACGGAACCAAACGATTGAGCAGTCAGTTATAAATCATGTTTTGCATTTCCTGATTTTAAAGTCATCAAGTGTGTTGCAACTGCTTGTAACCAAACTAACCCTCAGTCGAATTTGGGTAATGAGTTTGCCACAGGCTACAAAAAATCCAAGACTTGCACTTCTATGTTTAGTTAGCTGGTTTCACAGGTGGCTCACTAACACCCGCCACTGACTCGGTTAACTAAATTAATTATGTAAAATTAAATATAATGTTCCACTATTACTTAAAATAAATACAATGGCTCTTATATTGCCCACTAATTGTTAAGGAGTTCCGATGTAAGTTGAAATTTGTCCAACAAGAATTAAATGATTGAGAGACATCGAAAGAAAATAAATTTACATCTAATACATTATTTAATTGCTCTATCAATCTTAGTATGGAGTTGTAGTACAAGTTATTAACTCGAGTGTGTCGAGCATAATCATATATTACATAAATTTCAATTACATATTAGAAAAATTTATTAAAAAAGGTATGTGGTTGAATAGTTGAAAATTTTAACAACGTATTTTTTATTTGATAGCAACGATGCATAATAGTTGGTTATTTTTACTATATTTTATGTTAAAATACCTGAAAATGGTATTCTTTTGCCTTTGAGAGTGGAAATTTATTATAAGGGCACTCGTGGTTGACCCGCAAACAACTGGGTCGGGTTTGTAACCTTTATTTGACTCATTTAGAGTTGTATCTTTTTTACCTGCACCAGCACGTCCCAAATCCGTAATGACTCAAACCAAATTCAATCCACCCACCCGAAAAGTGATAACAAACTTAGGACCTTAAAATTTGGTCAAAATATATGCAAATCCATAGAAAGAAAGTGGTGGATCCCTTTATAAATTACACATCCAACTCTTCCTGGTTGGATTTCCTCCCAACCTTTTTGAGGGAAAAAAATCTTAGCCTAAACCACCATCACTCCTCTTGTGATTTTATAATCTAGGGTTAAATCCATGACTTTCTACATATAATCATGTTGACCATCCATTGGGTCAATGTTTTCTTTGTAGCCATCTAAAACTTTTATCACCTTAATTGATTAATTTTTACCATTGTTTCAAGTTGAATCTATTATACCATGGTTTTCTAATGTTTACCTATTGTGTGCTAAGAAAATTGAAGCAAGTATGCTTATTTGTTTTTTTAAAGAATTTGAATTAAACACAATTTTGTAATGCCCCTACTATGCTAATAGCAAAAATACATAGCCAGTCTCATTCTAACAACCTTGACCATGTTACATCGTCTCCATCCATGTGAACATGTGATAAGTAGGTGTCTCTATTATGTGTTTACTATATGTTCTAGACATTTTCACATAGAGTTTGTCTCTCATATGTAAATTGATGGTTGCAATCAAATGGAATGTCTTGGCATCCAAATTCAAGAACATTTCCCGCATCCATTTCATTATGAATAAATCATAACCTCCTCTATTAGCTGACGACTGTAATATTTTCACTCAATTGTGACCATAAAAATTAGGAAACACCCATGGATTCAGGAACCAAGTACTTGGATTAGTGTATGGGATACAATCATAAAAGAAGAATAAAATTCCATTTCTAGACTTACACATGGGAGTGTTGAGCAATGTGGATGCAATCTACCCAATAATGTAGTATTTAATCTTCTTACTCTCTCATCACCAACTAAAGATGTAATTACATGAAAACCAAATGACATTTAATTATATTAAATCAGTTGCATGCATCTTCTTTGCCTAGATTTTCACTATTAATGTGGCATCCAACTCACGAAAATACCATTAACTAAGCGGAAGCGTGTCATTCGCAGTGGATTAACAAAAATCACTAAAAATTAAAACCTTTTTCAAAGAGATCCATACATTGGAAAAACTCTTTCAAAAAGAACCAAAGTAATTAGATTACATTCTGGTTCACAAGTACATCCCTTGTACCATTCCTTCTCGAGGATTACAACATCAGTTGTCATGTTAAACTGTACACATGCAGTATAAAATCTCGAGGCACTGAGCCAAAATCTCAAAAGCACTAACTATTACTCCGAGGACCTGAGAGTACAGAGACGACACATATGACTCTCTATACATATATACAAGATGTGACAACCAGTATTTTCCACCTGAGAAATCACTGCCGTTCTCTTCACTGTTGTTGTTGTTGTCCTTCACCTATTGAAGGATTCCTACCTCCTCGTCCATGTCCACCTAAAAATATGTGGATCCCACGGGGGTGAGACAATTGTAAATTGCCCTAGCGAGAGATATAACTCTCTGCCAAAAACATTATTATTGCAGTTTAATAAGAATAAATTAAACAACAGAATCATAAATATTTAACAGCAGATAATTCATTATCTAAACAAATTAGAACAATATTCTTATTCAAAGCATTTCAGCTATAACTTGATATAGAAGCATGTCATTTATCCAATAAGGAATATGAAGAACATGTATGACGTTTATTCGCTATATTAAGCAAGATAACATCAATCAGTGATTCTCATATTTCAACCTTAAGCAATTACGCTACACGGTTGATTATATTTTACAATCAAACTTAATGCCCTGAAGAGATGAAGTATATCGTTCATGCTCTAACCGACCACGATTACGTTAAACATCGGTACCACACAACGTCAATGGAAGAGTCAGACTCCACGACCTCAACCTTCTCAGTCAGTACGAGATTATATGGCAGAGACATCATGTGTCAAATTGCAATTAGCTTGCCAGGGTATATTGGCATCTTCGCTATAGAGTTATAGCCCGCAGCATATACTCTCTTCAGGGTTATGGCCTGTAGTCAATGCCTGGTATTATATCATGGAGTCATGGCCCGTAGCCATACTCATACTGGGGTATGGTCCGTAACCAATCCCGTACATAGGATATAGCCTGCAGCCATTCCTATGGGGCATGAGGATATAATTGCCCAATTACCCCCACATATTCAAAAATATGTGTTCCGAGTTCGTTTCACCATTCACCAAATTCTGACGTTGATGGGTCTGTGGTCAGGGCAACTACATTATATGATATCATTTGATTAATTAAGTGTATTTTCATATTCTTTTAGCATCATTCAAGTCTCCAAACATCAATTATTTTAACAATTGCTATAAAGAATGTGTAATACTTTCATCAAGTACTGTTCAAATCTTTAATAAGACATTGGGATCTCAATCCCTCATCTCATCAGGAGTATTCTCATCTTTTCAGAAACTCATCATCATGATTATAGAAAATGGGTATTCAAACCCTCAGTTCATCAAAGAACACGTGTTACCACTTATCACGTAACTAAAACACCTTTAGGTCATCTGACCAAGGTAAACATGATACTTGTTACACAAGTATTTTATATGGCTCTTAAAGCCCATTTCATTTCTTGTTACCTCTCACTAGGCAACAAAGCATATTATGGCTCACAAGGCCCAATAATAACAATAACAGAAACATCATAGCTCATACCTGGCTATGCTCATCATCTCATGGTACCTGCATGGTTAGTACTTCATGATAACAGTTATAATGCTTACATATCAGCACCATGCAACACAAAGTAATACCACTATTCCCATTTTAGGGTTAGGGTTTCCATTTCATGTTAATCAGAGATACTCATCCTAGTATCCCACATTAGGGTTATGATTTATCATCATATTGCCCAAAAATTAGGTTTTCGTACATTATAACCCAAAATTAGGGCTTCTCATACCTTTACCCTGTTTTAGGGTTTCAAAACACATTACATCACCCTACATTAGGGATTTACATATCATTACCCTGAATTAGGGTTTACTATTCATCTCAATTAGGGTGTCTACATTCAATTACCCATAATTAGGGTTTCATGATCTCTTTATCAAGGATCATACCCTAATTACATATTGTATTGAGTCATTACTTCCATAAGCATCAAAGGTTAACCATTCAAAAGGTACTAACCACTTTAAGCATCTTGAAGGTACAACCATTGTAATTACCTTTGATAAACATCATCAACAATCATGGAGTTAATTGTACTTACGTGGGTTAAGTCAATTAAACCTTCAAGGGGTCTTGAAGTGCCTTGACCTTCAAACGGTCTTGAAGCACCTCAATCTTTAAACGGTCTTGAAGAAATTGGATATCAAACGGTTTGAAACTGTTTGGGTGACTAGCCCTTGAAACCGTTTAAGCAAAAGTACATTGAAACCGAATGAACAAATCACTCTTGAAACCACTTGGATCTCCAAACGGTTTGAGACCGTTTGATCTCAAACAGTCTTGAGACCGTTTGATCCCAAACGGTCTTGAGATTGTTTGGAATCAAATGGTCTTGAGACCGTTTGGTCCAAACCTTCTCAAAACCGAATGGACCCATTAGGGTTTCCATCAACCAAATCGATCCAGGGTTTCAATCATTGAACCACCTATCAATTGAACCATCAAATCACTCTTCAATTGAACCATTGATTCACCATTTAACCTTGGCATGACCTGACCTCAAACGGTCTTGAGGTCGTTTGCCCTCAAACAGTCTTGAGACCATTTGACCCATCCCATCCTTGAAATTGGTGGAATTCAATTAGGGTTTCTTTAACAACTCGATTTAAGGTTTGATACTCAATGAACCTTCAAGTGTTGAACCCTTTGGAATTAATTCAATTAAATAGCATTGGATCAACATCAATCTATGACATCATCAACCTCAAATGATTTTGAAAACCATTTCCATTCAATCGGTTTTGGAAACCTTAAACACCAAACGATCTTGAAGATCGTTAATCATCAAACGGTTTAGAAACCGTTTCTTTCCAAACGGTCAACTCGAATCCAAACGGTCAACTTAATCCAAACGGTCAACTCAATCCAAACGGTCAACTGTCCCAAATAGTTTTGAGCCCTAATTCCTCATACAGTTTGCAAACCGTTTGGTCAACAAACGGTTTGGTGAAATCGATTGACTAATTTTATTGGAAACCGGTTGGAGTTGCAATTCTAGGAAAAGTGTCCAAGATGATGTCATCATCATCTACCTTCATTTCTAAGGTCCATATTATTATTGATTTCATAAAATCATCCATTACAACAAGCAATTAATCAAGAAGAAGGAGAAATCAACATAACTTGTAAAATTGGAATTGAATAATGATGTAAATGGGTTCAAGTTATATAACCCACCTTCAAGAATGCTTCAAAGCTCCAAATCCACGTATTTAATGGTGGTGAAGCTTTCTCAACTCCACAAGGTTCGTTCCTCAAGCTTTTGAGTGAAAAGGATTGGCTAGGATTGAAGATTGATTGGAGAAAAGAAGAAATCAAACATTGTTTTGTGATTTCCACCATGAATTCGAGGTTGAAGATGATCAAGGAGCTTACCTACAGGTTGGAGTTCATTACCCTGCTGCTCCTAAGTTCCCTTGTGCTCGTCCAAAGCAAGGAAGAAAGAAAATCTGAAAAAGAGTACTCTTTGGTTGAATGGGAAATGAAGTGTTTATAAAGGAAATTCAAGGAGAGAGAAAGTTGAAAAGAAATCCTTCAACTCCCTAATTGTGCCACATACTCCCCTCACTCCCTTGTATACGAAGGCACCTTTATTTGCCTTTAATTCCTCTTCATTATCCACGAATTAAAGGAAAACAAAATTAAGCACCTTAATTCATATAATACTAATATCCCATATTTAGTGGATATTACTTTTTAGTTAACTAATGTGAGTGGGCTCTCCACTCACTTTGAGATATTTTCATGCCATTGCAAGGCACATGGTCGTTCATCCTTGTTATAAAATCAACCATCACATTTTGGTTGAAGGGCACTTCAATTAACATATTTATTTTTGCATTAAATTGAAGTAAAGTTCCATTTATGCTTAAATCTTGATTATTTTAATATCAATATTCTCTCTCTTCCAAAATGATTCAAATGAGGTGCCCCTCTCAAATTATTTTCTCTAAATGATGCCAAGAATCATGAGGGACCCTCTTGAAGTGGTATTTTGCATATTGAACCCTAGGATTTGGGTAAATTGCACATTACACCAAAACTAGGTTTTAGTGCACAAAGATTGCTCAGCAAGCTCTATCTTGGTGCTCAAGCTTGTGGAAGCCATACCACTGCATCATACTCATTCCTATGATGCTTCAACATCTGAGGAACATTTTATCATGTACAATTTGCAAGTTAACCCCTCAACTTGGGTAATTTGCACTTTAGTCCAAAACTAACAAAACATTGTTTCAACATTATTAAAAAAGGACTCAAATTGAAATATAAGTTCCTCTTGAGCCTTAATTACTTTTCAAAAGATAAGAGAAAGCATATAATAAATCTCATTTAAGCAAAACATCTAGAGTTAACACATAACCCAGGTCAGGGATGTTACAATTAAATCATCATAACTTCTATCATCAACAATCACAAATGTTGTTGGTAAGGTTTGACTAGAGAGCCAATCATGTGATGTTTGACATGGCACATATCATAAAGGATTTGATTAATACTCATAAAGGCAAGCTTCTAATTCATTATGTTTCATTCAGTTATGAGATAATGAGGAAACATTATGAATGTCTAAAGAATGACAATGCTCAATGATGTATGTCTTCAAGTACAAAACTTAAACAATGAGATCATATGAATGCTAAGAGTATGTACATTCTTATTATGTCCCTAGTCGGTTTTTACTGTGGAAGGAAGATAGACACCAATAACACACAAGACTAGAATGTGGGTTAGTTGATGACAGAATCTCATTAGTCATGATATGGTATATCAAACCAAGCACACAGATACATGTTAGGAAACAATGTATCAGATAGGCCCACCTTGAGAGGGACACATGAAAACCATCATTGGTCATCATAGTCATCTCTCATAGTGAAGGTGGTGATTGTGATTCTTAAACCTAAATTCACTACACTCATCACATGTCGTTGGGTATACTTTGACATCATCAAACGTAATCTTAAAATACGAGTTGCCATAAAGGTGATGATTGGGTAGCTTTGAGACATAGAGACTGACTGTGAGTGATGTAAATGGGATTTCTCCCTCCTATTGGAGTTTGATATCATGACCACTTGATAAGTGAGACTGAGAAACACATGTGCATGCACATGTGAATCAATATATATGATATCGAGGTCACATTATCTCAGATAGTCTGTCTAAGGAGTGGGACCCGATAGGGGATCCACTCCCTACTAGAAAAGAAAAGGCCACATCCCTTGAAACAAATACCACAAAAAAAAATCACCAAGGGGATGTGTACAAATACTTTCTACATGTATGTATCATAGTACCAAAAATAGAGCAGCGAAATAAGAAAGTTCTAACTATTACAAAGCTTGTTATCATTATACATCACTTCACCACACATGGGTGTCAAAAAGGAAATCTAATCATATAAGCCAAAGATCAAGTTGAGGGTCATCTAACCACCTCTTCAAAGTCTCCCAAAAGCTCAACTACAATGTTGAAGTCCAAGTCCTCCTTGCTCTACATGGGGTTGGAAGCATACCCCACAAAAGAATAGAAGGAAGAGAAACATCAGCAAAAGCTGGTATGTGCATACTAAAATAGGAAATTGAGCAATATATGAAAATAAGTATATCAATTATAAATGCTTCCCACAGAAGAGGAAAGTACTACCCAAAGGAGCATAAAAGAAAAGAACATTCATATCATGATGAAGGCAAAATATAATTTCAAAGGATCCATGTGTTTCACCAGTGACAAAACTAGAATAATATATCATGTAGGTAGGAAATGCACATCTACCAAAAATGTAGAGCGAGCAGGGTCTTGTATACATCTGCTCTATAATAGGGTGGTGGCAGGGTTTGTCAACATCTGCATATATATATAGAAATATGCAGGGATTTTCACATCTGCATTCATATGTGGGAATTTTCACATCCACATAAATTCACATTCAACATTATACTAGTAGTCACCACATGATGCATAACAAGGATAAACAAGAGATATGAAATCAAAAATATCCAACAAAGTGTGCTACATATACATCCACTACCATGGTGGGAAAAGAAGCACAAAAAATCCACTACAAGGTGGGCATAAACATCCACATCAATGCGGGCACAAAGCACAAGATAAGAGTCCAAGAGAATATATAAGGTCATAATAATAATCTAGTTTATAAGAACCATGATATCAAAAGAATAGAGCATTGTGCAAGATAATGTCCATAGGACCAAGAGTAAGACAAAAATAGGTTAATTGCTCAACATAGAGGAATAAGGGATACATCATTCATTTTGAGTGAAGAATTAGAAATTGCTCAATATAGAAATAATGTGGGATGCAATCATAAATTTAGAAAGAAGAATTAGAAATTGCTCAATATAGAAATAATGTGGGATGCAATCATACCTCAACTTCAGAGTCTATACAGTCCAAAGTCCAACCTAAGTCCAAGACTAGGCCTCAAAAGAACCTCTAGGGAAGGTGGACAGGTCCAATAAGTAAGGTTACCAAGCTTAGAGAGGCTGGTTTCTCCAACAAATCTCCTATCTCGAGCAAGAAGCACCTTCTCCACTTTAGAGGTGAAAAACCCTAACAAAAGAATATGGACATGAGGTGTTTATGGGTTTGGGGTTTCACCATGGAAGACCATGGCTTTGACCTGGAGGAAGGTTGAAGGAAGAGGAAGAGTAGGAAAAATGAAGAAAGAGAGAAAATCACTTGCATTGGTCAAAAACCCTAGAAGAGGACCTTAGAAACCCTAGGTAGGGCTAGATGGAACTCTAGGAGACCTTTTTCTCAATAAGGGGAACATCTTCTCCCTTGGACCACCTAGTTCCATAGAAAAATAGAAAAAGATAGGTACTCTAAGCTAGAGGAAATAGGGAGTGAGCGACGATTTTGAATTGGAGCTAGGAAGGGGTATATATAGCTTCATGGATAAGGAAGGGGTCAAGCATGAGGTGTACATGGAGTTTTCCATGTGTCAATAGCCTAGAGATTCTATGTCCATGCAGCACCTCCCTCAATTACTACCCACACTTTCTATCTTTTATCCATATCCTTATCCTTATTTTTATCTTTATCCTTATGTTGACCTTTATCCTTATCCTTATCTTTATCTTTATCCTTATGTTGACCTTTATCCTTATCCTTATCTTCATCCTTATCCTTGAAGAGAAATACTTCCAAACCAAGTATAACTAGGAGCCCCAAAGCCCAAAAAAATTGAGAATGATAAGGAAACATATAAGGATCATAATGCTTGTGACAATTTACAAATAAAACCTCCCAATTGGGTAAATTGCAGAAAAGTCTAGAATGTACCTAAAATTGCATAACTTGCACAAACAACATCCAAATTGGACCAAACTTTATCCACAAGTTATCTTTGATATGTTGAATATGAATTTTTCATTATTTCCATATTTTGAAGTTATATAATCATGTTATTTATTACTTATGACTTTTACTCATTCTCTCTCCTAAACTTATCCTAATATTAGATGAAATTTGACATGTAGGAAAATTTTGATATGTAGATTTTGAATTTGAAGTTTGTTTCCACTTTTGAGACTTCTTTTTATGAGATATGTCATATGGCCCATTAACGGACCATTATCTAAATTATTCATCCAATTAAGTTTCATATCTTCATATTACCACCAAAATGAGTTATGTGGCATATTTTATGTATCCATTATAAACCTAAGATTAATGTTAGAAAATTAGGTTAACTTAAGGTGATCTATACATGCATTAGCTCATTGGGATTATACTAAACATCTATTTAGGTCTAACCTTCAACCTTGTTTGGCTAATTCCAAAGCATCAACTTCCAGGGTAGGGTCTGAGATCTAGTATGTTACAACACACCACCCCTTAAAGGGATTTCGTCCTCGAAATCAAAACATCCATAAGCAAACTTATCCACCACCCCTTAAAGGGTTCATCTTATAATATCAAACTAAACTTCAGGTACAAAAGGTTCAACTACACGTCCTTACATACTACTACAAAAGCAACATGCAAAAGGAAAACATAACTAGGAAAGATTAACTATGGAACTATGGGTCAACTTGTCCCTGTCCTTGGTCCTCATCATGAACTTCTTCAGCATCCATAGCAAAAACCCTTCCAGCTTTTCTGTCCACGGGCCTTCTACCATTATTTCCATTATTGTTGCCATTATTCCGGGGAGGTACTTGTTGTTGAGCTGGTGCTTGTCCATTCTTGAGCTTAGGACACTCAGGGCAAACATGTCCAATTTCATCGCAGTAGTGACTTATTGGCACCCTATCCCTTCTTTGGGCAACAATGTCCTCAGAATGACAATCACCTTCAGGGTACTTCCTCTTATGATTGTTTTCCTTGTAGGACTGGAAACCAGGATAATATTCCACAGCTAAGGCCTTATCCACCATATGTTGAAAGGTCATGTGTAGTTGTGGAATAAGAGCACGACCTATGTTGTAGTTGAGTCCATTAAGGAAAAGGTCAGCTTTCCTTTCTTCATGCAAACCTTCAGCATACCTCTCAAGCAGGAGGAACCTTTGTACATATGCAGAAACTGACATGGGACCTTGCTTCAAACTATAGAACTCAGCTTCCTTCTTCTTCAAAGTAGTAGTACAGGTGTACTTTCTTCATAAGAGAGCTAAGAAATCCACCCAAGACATGGTTGAGATGTCTCTAGTCCTTGAAATTCCATTCCACCACACTCTTGTGGGTCCTTCCAAGACATAAGCAAAAAACCTAACCTTCTGGTGTGGAGGACATGCCATACCATCAAATGTCCTCTCTATGGCCAACACCCAATCATCAGCTTTGTCCACCATTTCTAGCTCACCCTCACCCTTAAAGTAGGGTGGTTGCATCTTCCTGAAGTTGATGATTGAGTACTCCTTGGGTTTCTCAGGCATAGAAGAACTGTTCAGCTTCCCCATCATAGATGAAGAGAGAAGTTGTCTCAACATGGTCAAATCTTGATCAAGAGTAAGATTAGTAGCAACAGAAGTATCCCAATTAGAAGTCTGACTCTCAGGGGTAACGGGAGGGTCTTGTCTCGGCATCCTGTACTTAGGGTTCTGAGGTTACTCAAAGCCTCCTAGGTTGTCAACAAAGGAGTTTTGTTCAGCCATATGGTTTTCCTGCACAAGGCAAGGATACTAGGTGTAAGCAACCTAAGATAAAGGTAAACATCCTAAAGGGAGACAAGGTTGAAATAGTAAGATGACCAACTGCTAATAGCTCTGATACCATGTTGTAAGGAGTGGGACCCGATAGGGGATCCACTCCCTACTAGAAAAAAAGGCCACATCCCTTGAAACAAATACCACAAAAAAATTTCACCAAAGGGATGTGTACCAATACTTTCTACATGTATGTATCATAGTACCAAAAATAGAGCAGCGAAATAAGAAAGTTCTAACGATTACAAAGCTTGTTGTCATTATGCATCACTTCACCACACATGGGTGTCAAAAAGGAAATCTAATCATATAAGCCAAAGATCAAGTTGAGGGTCATCTAACCACCTCTTCAAAGTCTCCCAAAAGGTCAGCTACAATGTTGAAGTCCAAGTCCTCCTTGCTCTACCTGGGGTTGGAAGCATACCCCACAAAAGAAGAGAAGAAAGAGAAACATCAGCAAAAGTTGGTATATGCATACTAAAATAGGAAATTGAGTAATATATGAAAATAAGGATATCAATTATAAATGCTTCCCATAGAAGAGGAAAGTACTACCCAAAGGAGCATAAAAGAAAAGAACATTCATATCATGATGAAAGCAAAATATAAGTTCAAAGCATCCATGTGTTTCACTTGTGACAAAACTAGAATAATATATCATGTAGGTAGGAAATACACATCTACCAAAAATGTAGAGTGAGCAGGGTCTTGTTTACATCTGCTCTATAACAGGGCAGTGGCAGGGTCTGTCAACATCAGCATATATATATAAAAATATGCAGGGATTTTCACATCTGCATTCATATGTGGGAATTTTCACATCCACATAAATTCACATTCAACATTATACTAGTAGTCACTACATGATGCATAACAAGGATAAATAAGAGATATGAATTCAAAAATATCCAGCAAAGTGTGCTACATATACATCCACTAATATGGTGGGAAAAGAAGCACAAAACATCCACTACAAGGTGGGCATAAACATCCACATCAATGCAGGCACAAAGTACAAGATAAGAGTCCAAGAAAATATACAAGGTTGTAATAATAATCTAGTTCATAAGAACCATAATATCAAAAGAATAGAGTATTGTGCAGGATAATGTCCATAGGACCAAGAGTAAGACAAAAATAGGTTAATTTCTAAACATAGAGGAACATGGGATACATCATTCATTTTGAGTGAAAAATTAGAAATTGCTCAATATAGAAATAATGTGGGATGCAATCATACCTCAACTTCAGAGTCTATACAGTCCAAAGTCCAACCTAAGTCCCCTAAGTCCAAGCCTAGGCCTCCAAAGAACCTCTAGGGAAGGTGGACAGGTCCAATAAGTAAGGTTACCAAGTTTAGAGAGTTGGTTTCTCCAACAAAGCTCATATCTCGAGCAAGAAGCACCTTCTCCACTTTAGAGGTGAAAAACCCTAACAAAAGAACATGGAAATGATGTGTTTATGGGTTCTAGGTGGGGTTTCACCATGGAAGACCATGGCTTCAACCTGGAGGAAGGTTTAAGGAAGAAGAAGAACAGGAAAAATGAAGAAGAAAGAGAGAAAATCACTTGCCTTGGTCAAAAACCCTAGAAGAGGACCTTGGAAACCCTAGGTAGGGCTAGATGGAACTCTAGGAGACCTTTTTCTCAATAAGGGGGACATCTTCTCCCTTAGACCACCTAGTTCCGCAGTATAATAGACAAAGATAGGTACTCTAAGCTAGAGGAAATAGGGAGTGAGCAATGATTTCAAATTGGAGCTAGGAAGGGGTATATATAGCTTCATGGATAAGGAAGGGGTCAAGCATGAGGTGTACATGGAGTTTTCCATGTGTCGATAGCCTAGAGATTCTATGTCCATGCAACACCTCCCTCGGTTACTACCCACACTTTCTGTCTTTTATCCATATATGTATCCTTGTTTTTATCTTTATCCTTATCTTGACCTTTATCCTTATCCTTATGTTTATCTTTATCCTTATCTTGACCTTTATCCTTATCCTTATCTTCATCCTTGTCCTTGAAGAGAAATACTTCCAAACCAAGTATAAAGCCCAAAAAAATCGAGAATGATAAGGAAACCTATAAGGATCATAATGCTTGCGACAATTTACAAATAAAACCTCCCAATTGGGTAAATTGCAGAAAAGTCCAGAATATACCTAAAACTGCATAACTTGCGCAAACAACATCCAAATTGGACCAAACTTTATCCACAAGTTATCTTTGATGTGTTGGATATGAATTTGTCATTATTTACATATTTTGAAGTTATATAATCATATTATTCATTACTTATGCCTTTTACTCATTCTCTCTCTGAAACTTTTCCTAATATTAGATGAAATTTGACATGTAGGCAAATTTCGATATGTAGATTTTAAATTTGAAGTTTGTTTCCACTTTTGAGTTTTTTTTTATTAGATATGTCATATGGCTCATTAACGGCCCATTATCTAAATTATTCATCCAATTAAGTTTCTTATCTTCATATTACCATCAAAATGAGTTATGTGGCGTATTTTATGTATCCATTATAAACCTAAGATTAATGTTAGAACATTAGGTTACATTAAGGTGATCTATACATGCATTATCTCATTGGTATTATACTAAACATCTATTTAGGTCTAACCTTCAACCTTGGTAATAGTGTGATAGTACTATATATAGACTCAAGTGTTGTTTTTGTAAACGATGCATATGCATGTACTGTATGTAAAGTGTGTATGTCATTGTTGTAAACCTATGACATGAATGCCAGTTGTATGAATCTTGAAAATATTCCAAAATGTGATATTTATTAAGTTATTGCTTATGGTGAAACACGAGTGATGCATGTTACAATGATTTCAATTATGATTATATATAAAATATTACTTATCTATGTTGAACATGTTACAGTGAGTTATACTTTTATGATTTATCCATATGATGTTTTGTTTAAGTCTGCAAGTAGTATTTAGTCAAAGTTTGGTAATTGATTATGTGTGTAAAATACGACCAAACTATTAGTAAATCTTGTATATCACTATCTTTTAATAAACATATATCACTGTCAGTTAATGTTTAACTGACATTACCTATATGCAAGTATATAATAGTTGCTAACAATAAGTTATTATTTCTATTACCTGCCCTAAATTTCAAATACGATCTTTAAACTATATAGCTTATAGTGTGATCAAAATCATTGATAACTATCACTCATTTTTGTTGGTTATAGTTTTTCACTAACTTAATTTGATTAAACATGAATATATATTTTGTTTCACTAGATAGACTTTTTCAAAAAGCATCTGCTTTAGTTTGCTTCAAAACCCACTTCACGCTTAAGGGTTCAAGGGGATCACTCTGCACGTCTTCCACTTCACACTTTCCCAAATCTAGTTCCCAACCAGAAGCTCAACAATCAAAACTTAACTCAATGGAGTCCCACCATCAAGATCCGGTTCAAGTGTAAGCAAAGTATACACATCTTACAGAGGAAGGGTCCCCCTACCAGCGATACTCTACATAATGCAAACAAACTGATGGGAAGCTTCTATCTTATGAAATTCTATTGAGGCTTACGTGTCTACTATCACTAGTCCCTTTGAGACATGCAGAGATGTTTGGTATCACCTTCACATACTGAACTTGTCAAACAATTCAAGCATGTATAACATGACTGTGGTCCGTGGAAATGCACAATCTACAACAAGAGGATTAATCTCTGACCCAATAGTTCAAAGAGGCCACCCGCAACACCGGTGATCTTCATGGATTACTTCCTTTATCTAGTAGATCTCAAGGAACTCTGGAAACAAAGGGATCAAATGGCAGTAAAAATTCCTCACTAGCTTCGAATGTGAGTAGGATAGGGTACGTAGTCATATTCTCTTCGAATCTGAACTTCCTTCTCTTGTTGAAGCATACAACTGTGTCTCACGTGCATTTGTGGAGCAATCCACACATATTACCTCTAAGAAATCAGCCATAACTTTTAGCATGAATACTCATGCGAGTCCCTCTACTCATGGACAGCGGGGCATGGAGTACAAGGTCTCGAAGGTATTATAACCCCATTGACCACAAATTCTTCGTATTTTTTGATGTCACTTTCTTTGATGATAAATCATCCTTTGAAGATACTCAAACTGCTTTGAAGGTTGAGGAATCTCTCTTGCTTCCCATGGTCATTGGGGTTTCTAAGTTTTTACCCGCATTGTCCTTGTCTTTTGACATTCCTCAGTCAGAAACACCTCCCATCACACCGGTCTACAAGCACCAAAAGAAGTCAAATACTCTGGATCAAGCAGCAAGCAATGCAAGTTTCATCCCTCCTTCAATCACCACTTAGTCTGGGGATCCCACAAATAGAGAATTCTCTCAACCTACCAATTGCGCTCCAAACAGAATAACAATCATGCACATCAGATCCTAATTTAATTTTGTTTCATGTGATTGTTTATCTCCATCATCCTCATCTGACATTGTCATACCTAGTTTTGTATTTGCTTTATGAGCCATCCAGGATGGCGACATGCTATGAAGATGGTGAAAGGCAATGGAAGATGAGATGATTGGTTCTCAATAGAATCATACATGGAGACTTGTTTACTCTATTGTTGCAGAGAAAGCTATAATTTAAGGTTGATGGGTTTTCTTTGTGGAAGTAGGGCCTTGCAAACATGTTGATCGCCTAAAGGCCCTACTGATAGCTAAGGGATACACCCAGGTATATTGGGAAGATAATTTGGAAACCTTTTCCACGGTAGCAAAACTGCCATCCATTTGGCTATTTCTTTCTCCGGATGCCCACTTCTTTTGGCCTTCGCATTAACTCGACATAAAAAATGCTTTCCTCCGTGATGACTTGTTTCAGGAGATTTACATGGAGCAACCTCTTGAGTTTGTTGCTCAGGGGGAATCTCGACTTATTTGCTAGGTCCACAAGTCACTCTATGGTCTCATAACGGGTGTACTGGTAGGTTAAATTCCAAGTAACAAGCTTGGTGTCTATGTTATATACGCACCAGCTCGAGGACATTAATTTATATATACATGTGTGTGTTGTGTGTGCGCGCGTGTGTATGTGTGTGAATATTGGATAAGTTTTTATTACTTATTATAATTTCTTATTTTATGTATATATTGGTTTGGTCCCATACTCTGTATTGGGTCATTAGTCGCCACCCAGTCCATATATATAGCCATCCCATGTTCCTCACAAACAGAAGTTGCTCTACCTCCATAATCTCTTAGTTAACACAATCTATCATCGAAACAGAAGTGCATAGCCACCATATTCTCATATTTATTTCTCAAGTTTTCTTGTAAGCTTTCTAGGTTTACTAGTTTGATTGTGCTCTATATGTTACTTCCTAGTGGATTGGTGAGAGAACAATGTATCCACCCCCTCGAGAAAGAGGCTTTCCGTCTTTAGTCTCTAGTGCAGAGCTTCTAGTAGAGGCGTTACCATCGTACTTTTAAGCTTATAAGTATATAACTAAGCAATTTGATAACTATCTTTTACATTTAATAAATGTTGGTATATTTGTGCAACATTATTACCATCATGAAGGTTTACGAAAAGAGGGATGGCTTATACGATCACAATTGAAGTAGTACGTTAAGCTGAGGGATGAAGCTGTCCCTCCTCAGAAGTTCACTGGATTGGAAAGGCTCCCAGAAACTTGTATTTGGTTTAACAGTCAAAGTGTTCTCACAAAGATATATATTCATGGGAGACACGCTTACTCGGCTTTCTCAACAAACATTAGGAACTCCAAGAACACCGGACACAACACCGTGCACGCAAAATCCGCGAGCCAACCAAGTAGCATTCTCGAAACGGCGAAGGTTGGTCCTAAAGTCCAATTGAACATCCCGCTCGGATCCGGGGACGCTGAGGGGCAAACTGACCTTGAATCCGACGGGCTGGTTGGCCTCCCGGTCGTTGCAGAAAATGGTGCGGTGCGTGGGCGCCTGGGGCTGGACTCGTCCGAGGCGAACCGTTGTCGAGGAAGCCTGCCGCAAATCCGTGCCGCTGCCGCCGCTGCTGCCGCTCCCCGCGCGGGATCCCCTGCCCCCCAGCACCGGGGAGGAATCCCTGATCCTCTCCCAAGCCGCTCCGCCATCGCTCATCCTGGACGCGAGGAGCGTACCAGATCGGGTGTGGGGAGACGCCTGGATCTACGGACGGGCACCACCAGCCCGAGCCAGTCAATCGCCACCGCGGTTGCGCTCGCTCGATCTACCTGCCCTTAGCGTTCAGAACCACGCCTCTTCCACTCGAGCTCCCAGCTTCCGGTGTCGACGACAAAAATATACCCCCCGCCACCAATTTCCTATTTCGTTTTGCTCCTTTTACTTTTCGCTTCTTGATCGGAGATCATCCGAATGTGCTTGTCTAATTAGCTTCCGCGAGTGTGCCCGCGCCCGCGATGTCATCAACGGACGAGAACGACGCGGCGAAGGCATTCGGGTTATCAGAGTGGAGTTTCCACGATGGTTCCTAGTAGGCCTGGCAAAACAAGACCTGAACCCAATTTGACCCGATCAACCCGATTTGAACCCATCTAAGGTTTTTTGACCCGAATCTAAGGAACCCGAAATTAATTTAGGGTAATTGATCCAATTGATCCGAAATTCAGAATTATATTTTCAACTAAAATTACAAATACTATACTTTAAGACACCTGATGGCCCATTAATTTACTAATCCATCAATCATGAATTTTATTTTGACAATTCTACGAGTTTTATATTGATTTGTATGATTTATTATAATAATTATATTAGGAATTTGTGTTCAAAAGTCTCGAACAAACTACAATAAGCTTTATATGTGTTTTTCAATCACATTGTAAGTTTATCACAATGAAATTTGTTAATTACGTATGGGAATTATCAATGACTAGACAAATCATAGCATTTTTTAAACTATTGTCTTGGTGTTGGATTTATGGGTCACACCTGATAGACCCTAAAATATTTACGGGTCGGATTAGGGTCAAGTGTTTCGACCCGAAAATCCATCTTTTGTAAGTTTAAAGTCTAGTCAAAAAGTGTTGATCCGAAATGACCCGAAATAAAACCCGCTCAACCCAAACCCAATTGTCACCCCTAGTTCCTAGTCCGTCAGCCCGTTGCCCATTGGGCCTCGCGACCATCTGCATGGGAAGATTCCATATGAAAATAAATTCATCACAAGATTGGCTGAAAGGTAGATATGTAAACTAGATGAAAACTCATGGATCGATTCCCGCGGGCCTCATTTGGTTGGGCCGTGTTCCAACGCGTGCAGATTCAACTCGTCGTCAGTTCCATTTCCTTACGTTTGGTTTTAAGTGGTTTAAACACACAGTTAGAAAAGCAACTGAACAAGGATATTTAATTATGCAGCTGCACCAATTTTGCTCGCGGTTCATTTTCTTTGTTGCTTCCTACTGTACTGCTCTTGCTGAAGCAGGTATGCTCATTCGTCGGCTAGTTCACCGGGCATACAATTCAATCGATAATGTCATCATTAGATAGGCAATCAGGTCGACTAGTTCACCAGTAAGCTCACCATTCACGACCACAACAACAAACCACCTTCAACCAAACATAAACAATGGAGGAAATTGAGTTAAACTTGCACATAACCAAATGATTGAGCAGTCAGTTATAAATCATGTTTTGCATTTTCTGATTTTAAAGTCATCAAGTGTGTTGCAACTGCTTGCAACCAAACCAGCCCTCGGTCGAATTTGGGTGATGAGTTTGCCATACGCTAAAAAAATTCCAAGACTTGCACTTCTATGTTTAGTTAGTTGGTTTCACATGTGGCTCACTAACACCCGCGACTGACTCGGTTAACTAAATTAATTATGTAAAATTAAATATAATGTTCCACTATTACTTAAAATAAATACAATGGCTCTTATATTCGGGTTATCAGAGTGGAGTTTCCATGATGGTTCCTAGCCCGTCAGCCCGTTGCCCTTTGGGCCTGGCGGCTATCTGCATGGGAAGATTCCATACATATGAAAATAAATTCATCACAAGATTTGCTGAAAGGTAGACATTAAACTAGATGAAAACTCATGGATCGATTCCCTCAGGCCTCGTTTGGTTGGGCCGTGTTGGGCCTCGTTTGGTTGGGTCGTGTTCCAACACGTGCAGATTCAACTAATCGCCAGTTCCATTTCCTTACGTTTGGTTTTAAGTGGTTTAAACACACAGCTGAAAAAGCAACTGCACAAGGATGTTTAATTATGCGAAACAATTTTTATCAAAAAAAAATATGCAGAACAATTGGAAAACATACTGCATCAATTTTGCTCGTGGTTCGTTTTCTCTATTGCTTCCTACTGTACTGCTCTTGCAGAAGCAGGTGTGCTCATTCGTTAGCTAGTTCACCGGGCATACAAAACAATCGATAATGTCATCATTAGATAGGCAATCAGGTCGACTAGTTCACCAGTAAGCTCACCATTCACGACCACAACAATAAACCACCTTCAACCAAACATAAACAATGGAGGAAATTGAGCAAAACATGCACGGAACCAAACGATTGAGCAGTCAGTTATAAATCATGTTTTGCATTTCCTGATTTTAAAGTCATCAAGTGTGTTGCAACTGCTTGCAACCAAACCGGCCCTCGGTCGAATTTGGGTGATGAGTTTGCCATACGCTAAAAAAATTTCAAGACTTGCACTTCTATGTTTAGTTAGTTGGTTTCACATGTGGCTCACTAACACCCGCCACTGACTCGGTTAACTAAATTAATTATGTAAAATTAAATATAATGTTCCACTATTACTTAAAATAAATACAATGGCTCTTATATTCGGGTTATTAGAGTGGAGTTTCCATGATGGTTCCTAGTCCGTCAGCCTATTGCCCTTTGGGCCTGGCGGCTATCTGCATGGGAAGATTCCATACATACGAAAATAAATTCATCACAAGATTTGCTGAAAGGTAGACATTAAACTAGATGAAAACTCATGGATCGATTCCCTCAAGCCTCGTTTGGTTGGGCCGTGTTGGGCCTCGTTTGGTTGGGTCGTGTTCCAACACGTGCAGATTCCACTCATCGCCAGTTCCATTTCCTTACGTTTGGTTTTAAGTGGTTTAAACACACAGCTGAAAAAGCAACTGCACAAGGATGTTTAATTATGCGAAACAATTTTTATCAAAAAAAAAAAATTATGCAGAACAATTGGAAAACATACCGCATCAATTTTGCTCGTGGTTCGTTTTCTCTGTTGCTTCCTACCGTATTGCTCTTGCAGAAGCAGGTGTGCTCATTCGTCGGCTAGTTCACCGGGCATACAAAACAATCGATAATGTCATCATTAGATAGGCAATCAGGTCGACTAGTTCACTAGTAAGCTCACCATTCACGACCACAACAATAAACCACCTTCAACCAAACATAAACAATGGAGGAAATTGACCAAAACTTGCACGGAACCAAAGGATTGAGTAGTCAGTTATAAATCATGTTTTGCATTTCCTGATTTTAAAGTCATCAAGTGTGCTGCAACTTCTTGTAACCAAACTAACCCCCAGTCGAATTTGGGTAATGAGTTTGCCACACGCTAAAAAAATTCCAAGACTTGCACTTCTATGTTTAGTTAGTTGGTTTCACAGGTGGCTCACTAACACCACCGACTGACTCAGTTAACTAAATTAATTATGTAAAATTAAATATAATGTTCCACTATTACTTAAAATAAATACAATGACTCTTATATTGCCCACTAATTGTTAAGGAGTTCCGGTGTAAGTTGAAATTTGTCCAACAAGAATTAAATGATTGAGAGACATCGAAAGAAAATAAATTTACATCTAATACATTATTTAATTTCTCTATCAATCTTAGTATGGAGTTGTAGTACAAGTTATTAACTCGAGTGTGTCGAGCACAATCATATATTACATAAATTTCAATTACATATTAGAAAAATTTATTAAAAAAGGTATGTGGTTGAATAGTTGAAAATTTTAACAACGTATTTTTTATTTGATAAAAACGATGCATAGTAGTTGGTTATTTTAACTATATTTTATGTAAAAATACGTGAAAATGGTATTCTTTTGCCTTTAGAGTGGAAAGTTATTATAAGGGCACTCGTGGTTGACCCGCAAACAACTGGGTCGGGTTTGTAGCCTTTATTTGACTCATTTAGAGTTGTATATTTTTTACCTGCACTAGCACGTCCCAAATCCGCAATGACTCAAACCAAATTCAATCCACCCACCCGAAAAGTGATAACAAACTTAGGACCTTAAAATTTGGTCAAAATATATGCAAATCCATAGAAAGAAAGTGGTGGATCCCTTTATAAATTACACATCCAACTCTTCCTGGTTGGATTTCCTCTCAACCTTTTTTGAGGGAAAAAAAATCTTAGCCTAAACCACCATCACTCCTCTTGTGATTTTATAATCTAGGATTAAATCCATGACTTTCTACATATAGTCATGTTGACCATCCATTGGGTCAATGTTTTCTTTGTAGCCATCTAAAACTTTTATCACCTTAATTGATTAATTTTTACCATTGTTTCAAGTCGAATCTATTATACCATGGTTTTCTAATGTTTACCTATTGTGTGCTAAGAAAATTGAAGCAAGTATGCTTATTTGTTTTTTTAAAGAATTTGAATTAAACACAATTCTGTAATGCCCCTACTATGCTAATAGCAAAAATATATAGCTAGTCTCATTCTAACAACCTTGACCATGTTACATCGTCTCCATCTATGTGAACATGTGATAAGTAGGTGTCTCTATTATGTGTTTACTATATGTTCTAGACATTTTCACAAAGAGTTTGTCTCTCATATGTAAATTGATGGTTGCAATCAAATGGACTGTCTTGGCATCCAAATTCAAGAACATTTCCCGCATCCATTTCATTATGAATAAATCATAACCTCCTCTATTAGCTGAGGACTGTAATATTTTCACTCAATTGTGACCATAAAAATTAGGAAACACCCATGGATTCAGGAACCAAGTACTTTGATTAGTGTATGGGATACAATCATAAAAGAAGAATAAAATTCCATTTCTAGACTTACACATGGGAGTGTTGAGCAATGTGGATGCAATCTACCCAATAATGTAGTATTTAATCTTCTTACTCTCTCTTCACCAACTAAAGATGTAATTACATGAAAACCAAATGACATTTAATTATATTAAATCAGTTGCATGCATCTTATTTGCCTAGATTTTGACTATTAATGTGGCATCCAACTCATGAAAACACCATTAACTAAGCGGAAGCGTGTCATTCGCAACGGATTAACAAAAATCACTAAAAATTAAAACCTTTTTCAAAGAGATCCATACATTGGAAAAACTCTTTCAATAAGAACCAAAGTAATTAGATTACATTCTGGTTCACAAGTACATCTCTTGTACCATTCCTTCTCGAGGATTACAACATCAACTGTCATGTTAAACTGTACACATGCAGTATAAAATCTCGAGGCACTGAGCCAAAATCTCAAAAGCATTAAGTATTACTCCGAGGACCTAAGAGTATAGAGACCACACTTAGGACTCTCTATACATATATACAAGATGTGACAACCAGTGTTTTCCACCTGAGAAATCACTGTCATTCTCTTCACTGTTGTTGTTGTTGTCCTTCACCTACTGAAGGATTCCTGCCTCCTCGTCCATGTCCACCTAAAAATATGTGGATCCCACGGGGGGTGAGACAATTGTAAATTGCCCCAGCGAGAGATATAACTCTCTTCCAGAAACTTTATTATTGTAGTTTAATAAGAATAAACTAAACAACGGAATCATAAATATTTAACATCAGATAACTCATTATCTAAACAGATTAGAACAATATTCTTATTCAAAGCATTTCAGCTATAACTTGATACAAAAGCATGTCATTTATCCAATAAGGAATATGAAGAACATGTATGACGTTTATTCGCTATATTAAGCAAGATAACATCAATCAGTGATTCTCATATTTCAACCTTAAACAATTACGCTACACGGCTGATTATATTTTACAATCAAACTTAATGCCCTGAAGAGATGAAGTATACCGTTCATGCTCTAACCGACCATGATTACGTTAAACATCGGTACCACACAAGGTCAATGGAAGAGTGAGACTCCACGACCTCAACCTTCTCAGTCAGTACGAGATTATATGGCAGAGCCATCATGTGTCAAACTGCAATTAGCTTGCCAGGGTATATTGGCATCTTCACTATAGAGTTATAGCCCACAACATATACTCTCTTCAGGGTTATGGCATGTAGCCAATGCCTGGTATTATATCATGGAGTCATGACCCGTAGCCATACTCATACTGGGGTATGGTCCGTAACCAATCTCGTACATAGGATATAGCCTGCAGCCATTCCTATGGGGCATGAGGATATAATTGCCCAATTACCCCCACATATTCAAAAATATGTATTCCGAGTTTAACTCGTTTCACCATTCAACAAATTCTGACGTTGATGGGTCTGTGGTCAGGTCAACTACATTATATGATATTACTTGATTAATTAAGTATATTATCATATTCTTTTAGCATCATTCAAGTCTCCAAACATCAATTATTTTAACAATTGCTATAAAGAATGTGTAATACTTTCTTCAAGTACTGTTCAAATCTTTAATAAGACATTGGGATCTCAATCCCTCATCTCATCAGGAGTATTATCATCTTTTCATAAACTCATCATTATGATTATAGAAAATAGATATTCGAACCCTCAGTTCATCAAAGAACACTTGTTACCACTTATCAGGTAACTAAAACACCTTTAGGTCATCTGATTAAGGTAAACATGATACTTGTTACACAAGCATTTCATATGGCTCTTAAAGCCCATTTCATTTCTTGTTACCTCTCACTAGGCAACAAAGCATATTATGGCTCACATGGGAAATATCTTAGCTCATACGTGCATGATTAGTACTTCATGGTTAGTACTTTATGATAATAGTTAAGCATATTATGCTCATCATCTCATTACTTCATGATAACAGTTATAATGCTTACAATACTTGGGGCTGGACTCGTCCGAGGCGAACTGTTGTCGAGGAAGCCTGCCGCAAATCCGTGCCACTGCCGCCGCTCCCCACGCGGGATCCCCTGCCCCCCAGCACCGGGGAGGAATCTCTGATCCTCTCCCAAGCCGCTCCGCCATCGCTCATCCTGGACGCGAGGAGCGTGCTGGATCGGGTGTGGGGAGACGCCTGGATCTACGGACGGGCACCACCAGCCCGAGCCAGTCAATCGCCACCGCGGTTGCGCTCGCTCGATTTACCTGCCCTTAGCGTTCAGAACCACGCCTCTTCCACTCAAGCTCCCAGCTTCCGGTGTTGACAAAAAAAATATACCCCCTGCCACCAATTTCCTATTTCATTTTGCTCCTTTTACTTTTCACTTCTTGATCTGAGATCTTCACTGGTATTGTACTATTTCTTAATTTGATTTGATTTGGAAAAGGTTGGGGTTTGAGCAGAGGAGGAATGCATCCGAATGTGCTTGTCTAATTAGCTTCCGTGAGTGTGCCCGCGCCCGCGATGTCATCAACGGATGAGAACGACACGGCGAAGGCATTCAGGTTATCATAGTAGAGTTTCCACGATGGTTCCTAATAGGGCTGGCAAAACAACACCTGAACCCAATTTGACCCGATCAACCCGATTTGAACCCATTTAAGGTTTTTTTACCCGAACCTAAAGAACCTGAAATTAATTTAGGGTAATTGATCCAATTGATCCGAAATTCAGTATTATATTTTCAACTAAAATTACAAATACTATACTTTAAGACACCTTATGACCTATTAATTTACTAATCCATCAATCATGAATTTTATTTTGACAATTCTACATAGTTTTATATTGATTTGTATGATTTATTATAATAATTATATTAGGAATTTGTGTTCAAAAGTCTCAAACAAACTACAATAGGCTTTATATATTTTTCTCAATCACATTGTAAGTTTATCACTATGAAATTTGTTAATTACAGATGGGAATTATCAATGACTAGACAAATCATAGCATTTTTTAAACTATTGTCTTGTTGTTGGATTTACGGGTCAGACTTGATAGACCCTAAAATATTTACAGGTCAGATTAGGGTCAAGTGTTTTGACCCGAAAATCCATCTTTTGTAAGTTTAAAGTCTAGTCAAAAAGTGTTGATCCGAAATGACCCGAAATAAAACCTGCTCAACCCGAACCCGATTGTCACCCCTAGTTCCTAGTCCGTCAGCCCGTTGCCCATTGGGCCTGGCGACCATCTGCATGGGAAGATTTCATATGAAAATAAATTCATCACAAGATTGGCTGAAAGGTAGATATGTAAACTAGATGAAAACTCATGGATCGATTCCCTCAGGCCTCGTTTGGTTGGGCCGTGTTCCAACGCGTGCATATTCAACTCATCGTCAGTTCCATTTCCTTACGTTCGATTTTAAGTGGTTTAAACACACAGTTAGAAAAGCAACTGCACAAGGATATTTAATTATGCAGAACAATTGGAAAACATGCTGCACCAATTTTGCTCGCGATTCATTTTCTTTGTTGCTTTCTATTGTACTGCTCTTGTTGAAGCAGGTATGCTCATTCGTCGGCTAGTTCACCGGGCATACAAAACAATCAATAATGTCATCATTAGATAGGCAATCAGGTCGACTAGTTCACCAGTAAGCTCACCATTCACGACCACAACAACAAACCACCTTCAACCAAACATAAACAATGGAGGAAATTGAGTTAAACTTGTACATAACCAAATGATTGAGTAGTCAGTTATAAATCATGTTTTGCATTTTCTGATTTTAAAGTCATCAAGTGTGTTGCAACTGCTTGCAACCAAACCAGCCCTCGGTCGAATTTGGGTGATGAGTTTGTCATACACTAAAAAAATTTCAAGACTTACACTTCTATGTTTAGTTAGCTGGTTTCACAGGTGGCTCACTAACACCCACGACTGACTCGATTAACTAATTAATTATGTAAAATTAAATATAATGTTCCACTATTACTTAAAATAAATACAATGACTCTTATATTGCCCACTAATTGTTAAGGAGTTCCAGTGTAAGTTGAAATATGTCCAACAAGAATTAAATGATTGAGAGACATTGAAAGAAAATAAATTTACATCTAATACATTATTTAATTGCTCTATCAATCTTAGTATGGAGTTGTACTACAAGTTATTAACTCGAGTTTGTCGAGCATAATCATATATTACATAAATTTCAATTATATATTAGAAAAATTTATTCAAAAAAAGGTATGTGGTTGAATATTGTAAAATTTTAACAACGTATTTTTAATTTGATAGCAACGATGCATAGTAGTTGGTTATTTTTACTATATTTTATGTAAAAATACCATAAAATGGTATTCTTTTGCCTTTAGAGTGGAAAGTTATTATAAGGGCACTCGTGGTTGACCCGCAAACAACTGGGTCAGGTTTGTAGTCTTTATTTGACTCATTTAGAGTTGTATCTTTTTGACCTGCACCCACACGTCCCAAACCCGCAATGACTCAAACCAAATTCAATTCACCCACCCAAAAAGTGATAACAAACTTAGGACCTTAAAGATTGATCAAAATATATACAAATCCATAGAAAGAAAGAGGTGGATCCCTTTGTAATTTACAAATCCAACTCTCCCTGGTTGGATTTCCTCTCAACCTTTTTGAAGAAGAAAAACAATCTTAGCCTAAACCACCATCACTCCTCTTATGATTTTATAATCTAGGATTAAATAGTCATGTTGACCATCCATTGGGTCAATGTTTTCTTTGTAGCCATCTAAAACTTTTATCACCTTAATTGATCAATTTTTACCATTGTTTAAAGTTGAACTATTATACCATGGTTTTCTAATATGTTCACCTATTGTGTGCTAAGAAAATTGAAGCAAGTGTGCTTATCTATTTTTTAAAAGAATTTGAATTAAACACAATTTTGTAATGCCCCTACTATGCTAATAGCAAAAATATATAACCAATCTCATTCTAACAACCTTGACCATGTTACATCGTCTCCATCCATGTGAACATGTGATAAGTAGGTGTTTCTATTATCTGTGTACTATATGTTCTAGACATTTTCACATAGAGTTCGTCTCTCATATGCAAATTGTTGGTTGCAATCAAATTGACTGTCTTGGCATCTAAATTCAAGAACATTTCCCGCATCTATTTCATTATGAATAATACATTACCTCCTCTATTAGATGAGGATTGTAATATTTTCACTCAATTGAGACCATGAAAATTAGGAAACACCCATGGATTCAGGAACCAAGTACTTGGATTAGTGTATGGGATACAATCATAAAAGAAGAACAAAATTCCATTTCTAGACTCACACATCTAAGGAGTATTGAGTAAGGTGGATGCAATCTACCCAATAATGTAGTATTTAATCTTCTTACTCTCTCATCACCAACTAAAGATGTAATTACATGAAAACCAAATGACATTTAATTATATTAAATCAGTTGCATGTATCTTCTTTGCCTAGATTTTCACTATTAAAATCATCATAACTTCTATCATTAGTGATCACAAATGTTGTTGGTAAGGTATGACCAGAGAGCCAATCATGTGATGTTTGGCATGGTACATATCATAAAGGATTTGATTAATACTCATAAAGGCAAGCTTCTAATTCATTATGTTTCACTCAGTTATGAGATAATGAGGAAACATTATGAATGTCTAAAGAATGACAATGCTTAATGATGCATTTCTTCAAGTACAAGACTTGAACAATGAGAGCATATGAATGCTAAGAGTATGTACATTCTTATTATGTCCCTAATCGGTTGTTATTGTGGAAGGCAGATAGACACCAGTAACACACAAGACTAGAATGTGGGTTGGTTGATGACAGAATCTCGTTAGTCATGATATGGTATATCAAACCAAGCACACAGATACATGTTAGGGAACAATGTATCAGACAGACCCACTTTGAGAGTGACACATGAAAACCATCATTGGTCGTCATAGTCATCTCTCATAGTAAAGGTGGTGATTGTGATTCTTAGACCTAAATTCACTACACTCATCGTATGTCGTTGGGTATACTTTGACATCATCAAACGTAATCTTGAAATATGGGTTGCCATAAAGGTGATGATTGAGTAGCTTTGAGACATGGAGACTGATTGCAAGTGATGTAAATGGGATTTCTCCCTCCTATTGGAGTTTGATATCATGACCACTTGATAAGCAAGATTGAGAAATGCATGTGCATGCACATGTGAATCAATATATATGATATTGATGTCACATTATCTCAGACAGTCTACTCTTGGTTCAAGGAACATGGGGTTGAACGTTGAGAGGACACTAGTACATAACCGGCCTTTAGTGTCGGTTATTTAAGGCCTTTAGTGTCGGTTTTAATGCGACACCTATGTGGGCGCCGCTAAAAGGCCAACCGTTAGGTGTCAGTTTCTAAACCGACGCCACAACCCTTCACGTGCCAGCATGGGGGTATAGGCATCGGTTATTAGTTTAGAAACTGACACCATAAACCTTCATGCCACAGAAAGGGCACCATCTGGGGCACTATCAGCGTCAGTTTATTAGTGATAACTGACACCATCTCACCTGCTGCCACGATCGTGCTGGCCAGCACGGCCGTGTTGTCTGGCTCGCTGCCACGACCGTGGTGTCTGGCCCGCTGCCATGACTATGCTGGCCAACACGACCGTGGTGCCTGGCCTCATTAGGGAAATCGACGTCGATTACTAGTAGGAAAATGGACACCAGAACCATAAGTGTCAGTTTATTATTGATAACCGATGCCACATCACATGCATTCGACGTCAGTTATAATTATTTATACGACGCTGTAATCATTTGTCGTCAGTTTTAAACAAATAATCGACGCCTATTTCATGTTTTTTTTCTTATCAATCTACAGGCCTGCTGTGGCTGGTCGGAGGATGAGAAATCTGCAGTTCCGTTATGAACTATAGGTTTTATGACATCCATTGATATCAGCCAACAACAGGACACAAACCTACAAAATTAACAACATTAATTTTCACACATTTAGCAACATGCAGTTCCATTTGATTTTCACACATGTAAAAACATTCATGTAGCAATTTACAGTTCCATTCATTTTCACATTCACACATGTAGAAACATTCATATAGCAGCCAGAAGTTTCATTCATTTTCACATTCACACATGTATAAACATTCAAACACATGTAGAAACATTCAGACATGTAGAAACATTCACACATATTATAATTCAGAAATTCATTTACAAAATATCGTTCTTTAGTCATTATTCGCTATCAACATCCCAATTATATGTTAAAACCCCCACTACTTATATGGTTGTTGCCCATTCTTCTCTTACATCATTTAATTCTTCTGTCGTATAGGGAGCATGTACATCTGGTAAGGCCTTTCCTGTAGTGTGGTCAGTTTTAAACCCCTGCAAAGAGAATGATGTATATATATAATTAATAATATATAAATAAGATTGATATATTTCATATTATCTAATGAGACTATATATAATACCTCAGGAATGGTATCGACGTCCACTGCAGAATATTTGATAATCATGTGTATAAATCGCATCACATAGTATGCACATGCCCATCAGTTGTCTTGTGTAACACACTATAAATTGAAATATACAAAATATTAAAAAATACAACTAATTAAGCACTGTTCACATAAATAATATATACATTGCAGTCGGGAACTTACTTCCACGTTCTTCCAAATTATTGGCTGGTTCTTTTTCCTGGGGACCTTTCCTCCAGCCTTTTTGAACTCATCTAAACCCCTACATGTTAATGTAACATAGTACATTGCATAATTAAATAGTAATGTAATAACATATGTTAACGGATATGAAAATAAAATATTTCTCACCAGAATAATGCCATTTTCATTTTGTGTCCATATTTTGAATTCAATTTAGTCCCCTTAGGATCTAGATAATAGACAGTGAACGTCTCGGGGACAATAACTAATAACTCCCAATGCATACCACTAGAGGTAAAAAGTTAAAAATTAATAACTTAAAATTCACAATAAAAATGTAATTTTCTTAAGTCCAAATTATAAGCAAAGTAAACTTACTCCACATTGAATGGAGCTATTATCACCGTCTTCTTATTTTGAGTAAAATTTGTAAAAGCATCACAACATTATTGTTGAATTGACAGAGGGTCTTTAGCTACTAGACTAATCAAAGATGGAATCAAAAATCCTACATGTTCGAATGAAAAATCTGCACATATCTTGTCTAAGTAGTTGTAAAACATGTATTACGTATGTATTAATAAATAAGAAACCAGATCACCATATCACCAGATCCTACACAAGGTATATGGATGTATAAAGAAGATCTCACTTTATCCATAGCTCTATCACAGATGTATTCAACCAATCATATTGAAATAACTCCAAAATATCTTGTATAAATAGTTTGCTTTCGTATGATTGACCTGCAACATCCGCATCTATAAAAACAGTTATAGGGCAATTTATATCATGTTCGCCTAACAATATTTCCATACCCCTACAATTAGGACCTAACGGGACATGTAGGTCCTGTGAAACCCAACTTGGTAATGTAGGAGGTGGAGGTGGAGGCCTAGATGCTCTGAGTGTCTTCTTTTTAACCTATATATATAATTTCATATCAATGCCCCTTCTCTTGTCAACTTTTTGGTGCTGCTCATCAAGTGCCTCAAGTTCTTCAGAGGGTACATGTGCATCATCAACCTAAAATTTGACAAAATAAACACACTTACAGGATATAACTATAAATGGACATGTAGATATAAATATATGATATATTTTTAAAACTTACATTGTGAGGCGGCGCATTGATGTCCTCACCCTCACGGTAATCATCAGCACAGTCATCAGGAGAATGCTCAGTCATCTGAAAGTTCACATTCACATTGTAAAGTTCACATTGTAAAGTAATTCACATTGTAAAGTTCACATTCACATTGTAAAGTTCACATTGTAAAGTAATTCACATTGTAAAAGTCACATTGTAAAGTTCACATTCACATTGTAAAGTAATTCACATTGTAAAGTTCACATTCAGAAAAATAAAACATATAAAAAAATATAAACATGCCTCTAATATTGCAATTTTTATCAATTAACAATCCTTCATTGTGATCTCCGCACACATACAAGTCATCATTAGCTTCATCTATAGGATCTTCAATGAACTGTATTTTACCATGAAGAACAACCGACCATTTATCATTTGCAGGATCATCGATATAAAATACTTGTTTCGCCTGTGATGCCAATATGAATGGTTCACCCTTCTCGCCAATCTTTTCAAAGTTCACTAAAGTGAAACCCAATTCATCCACTATAACTCCTTTGGTGTTATCAACCCAATTACATTTGAAGAGCGGAATTCTGAAATCTATGTAGTCAAACTCCCATATCTCTTTAATGACACCGTAATATGACATTTTAGCTTCACATGGACTCTTATCCTTTGCACTTGCAAAAAACATAGTCGACGCTTGTAGGGTGACCCCACTATTTTGGACGACACTCTTATCATCTTGGCGCTTTGTGTAATATGTGAATCCATTAATGACATACCCTTCATAAGACATAACATTCAATTTTGGTTTAAAGACGAGGCATTTGATAGTTTCAGTAATATCATATGGTGTTTGAGATAGTTGATGTAAGACTTTATCTTCAAACCACTTAATAAATGTCTTGTTATGCTCTCTAGCAAGCCACATTGTATTGGCTCGAGGATATTGTCTCTTAATGAAATTGGTATGTTCCTTGATATAAACACTCACTTCGTCCATGTTGTGTAAAATATACAAGTGACCTTGTTCCAACTGCTCACGGCTGATTACTTTCACCCGTGATCCCAAAATTCCTTTGCCAAATTGCTCCTCAATATTCTTGTCATTACCAGGAGTGTCATTACCACTGAGAAAGTTATTGCAAAAATCCACAAACTCTCTCGCCACATAACCCTCAATAATACTCCCTTCAGGCCGATAACGGTTTCGAACATCACTTTTAAAAATGCTCATGTATCGTTCAAAGGGATACATCCAATGCAAGAAAACTGGTCCCAACATTTTCACTTCCCTAGTCAAGTAGACAACAAGATGTACCATGATATCAAAGAACGACAGAGAAAAATACATCTCAAGCTGACATAGGGTAACAACCACTTCTCTTTGCAAATTATAGAGAGTATCAGGGTCAATAACTTTGCTGCACAGACAGTTAAAAAAAAACAAAGTCTGGTGATTGCAAACCTTACATGCTTCGGCAATATAGATTGAATTGCCATAGGTGTTGCATTAGAGTGTGACAATCATGAGATTTAAGACCTATCAACTTCAGATCTTTCATTGATACCAATCTACGGATGTTGGATGAGTAACCCTGTGGCACCTTAACATTTACCAAACATTCACAAAAAGCTTTCTTCTCCTTTCTAGACAATGTGTAACAAGCGGGAGGTAAGTATGTTCTCCGATTTCCCATTTCATGCAATTCTGTTAATTCTGACCTTATTCCCATTTCACGTAGGTCCAGTCTGGATTTTATCCCATCTTTAGTCTTACATGGTATATTCAACAAAGTACCAATGACACTATCACAGACATTTTTCTCAACGTGCATGACATCGATACAATGCCTGACTGTCAAAGAACTCCAATAAGGAAGATCCCAAAATATTGACTTCTTCTTGAATAAAGATTTGTCACTCTGTGTGGCCATAGTACATTGTTATCTCTTACCAAATTCATTAACAAAGTCTTTTACTCTTTCATAAACAACCTCCCCTGGTATAGGTTTAGGTGCACTTCGTTCCTCATTCAATCTATTGAATGCTCTGTGCTTCCTACGATAGGGATGGAATTTTATAAGAAACCTTCGATGACCAAGATATACAGTCTTATTGCCATGTTTTAGTCTTATTGAATCAGTGTTCTCTTCACATATAGGACACACTTTAGCTCCTTTGACACTATATCCAGACAAATTCCCATATGCTGGAAAGTCATTAATAGTGCAAAACAACATAGCATGCAAACAAAATGTCTCTCTTCGTGAAGCATCATAGGTCATCACACCTTCACCCCAGAGTTTCTTTAAGTCATCAATCATAGGTTCAAGATAAACATCAATATCATTTCCAGGTTGTTTAGGGCCCGATATCAACAACGACAACATTACGTACTTATTTTTTCATACACAACCAGGGAGGAAGATTGTATATAAAAAGCATGACTGGCCAAGTGCTATGTTGGCTGCTCAATGTCCCGTACGGATTCATCCCATCTATACAAAGCCCAAGTCTTAGATTCCTGACTTCTTCACCAAATTCAGGGTACAATAGATCAATCTTCTTCCACTGTGGGGAATCAGACGCATGTCGTAGGATCCCATCATTATTTTTCTTAACATCTGCATGCCACCTCAAATTTTTCGCATCTATCAGATTGGAAAACAAGCATTGAAACCATGATATTATAGGTAGATACCACATCACCTTGGCAGGAGAACCAGTTTTGGACTCCCATGAAGTCGTCAATTTATACCGTGACACACCACATTTTGGATAATCTTTCAAATCCACATAGTCCTTTTGAAATAATACACAATCATTTGGGCATGCGTGTATCTTCTTGGCATCCATTCCCATTGGGCACAACAATTTCTTTACCTGGTATGTTGAGATTGGCAGCTCGTTTCCTTCAGGAAGCATTTCTTTCAATAAAGACAACAATGACGTGAAGATTTTGTCGCTCCATCTATTGTTAGCTTTCAGCTTATACAATCTCAACACAGCGCTAAGCTTCGTAAACTTAGTACAACCTGTGTATAATGATATCTCAGCATCATGCACAATGTTTCTAAAAATGGGAGGTGGATCGGTGTGCTCTGCCCCACAACTATCCAGCATCGCATCAACGATGTCTACTGGAACTGGTTCATTCACATCTACATCATCAGAGGCAATTTCTTCTTCCACACAAGCACTGCTATCGACATCCACTGGTTTTGGGTTTGAAATCTCTCCATGCCAGTGCCATTCTATATAGCCTTGTATAATCCCGTTGCACATGACATGACTTTTGATTTCATCACCAGTGCTGACTTTCAAGTTGTTACCGCAATGCCTACATGGACAGTAGAACTTATCTCCAGGTTGTTTCCTATGTTCCTCGGCAAATCTATTAAACTGGTCAAGACCATAAATAAACTCTGGGGTACAGTGATTGCGAATGGACATCCATGATCTATCCTTTCTATGATCTAAGAGAAAACAAGTATATATTACAACAAGATTAGGGTCTAGGGTTAGAGTTTTTGCATGGTTAAAACTTAGGCCAACAAATACATGTGTTGTCATTCTTATATATAATAAATGTGTACCACCTATCCCATTCTTGAACACCTAATCTCACTAGTAAGTGTATAATGTGTATTGGGTTTTCAAGAAAATTCCGGCAACATTTCCCTGTTGTTCTCTAAGTACATATGTACTTAGAGAACAAACGGGGAAATGCTGCCGAAATTTTCTTAAAAACCAAATACACATTATACACTTACATCCTAAGTGAGATTAAGTGTTCAAGAATAGTCCCAAATCGGGGACTATCCAAGATTTACTCCTAATGAGTAAATCTTGGACGGGTTTCTAGGCCAACAAATACATGTGCTATCATTCTATAACATTGATTTCAACATTTCGAGTGTCCATGCATGTTCATCATCAAGATAAAGATTACACATAAATTAGTATGACCTAGGGATGGAGAGATTCATAATTGATTTCAAAATTTCAAACTAGCTCATGCATTATCATCAATCTACATCATATAATAGGGATTCATGTAGATGTTAGGGTGACACATCACTACAAAATCAGAGATTTAACATTAGGGTTTTAATATCTTACATAGATTGATCACAAGATTTCAGAAATATAGTTAATTCAAGATTATGGTGAAATGTGTATTAGGGTTTTAATATCTTAATTCAACATGCATCAAAATTTATAGAATTAGGTCAAGCATTAGTATTCAATTGCAAATGTATCATGCTCCCTCCTTACCAAATGGATAAAAGCAAGGCCACGACCATGTGGGCTGGCCACAACCACGGCCGTGACCAGCCCACATGGTCGTGGCCTTACTTTAATCCATTTGGTAAGGAGAGGGAGCAGGAAGAAGAAGAAGAGGGGCATGGAGGAAGAAGAAAAGGGGTACCTGTGGAAAACTAGCAACGTGGAGAAGAGCAGCGGCAGTGTGAGGAGCAGTAACGGCGGTGTGAGGAGCAGCAGCGGTGGTGAGAATCGAGCAGCGAGCTGGCAGCTGGAACAACTAGGCGTGTATCCCACAGCCTGAGCAGCTAGGCACGCATCCTTGGGAGGCATAGGGCAGCAACAGGTGTCTGGGCGGCAGAGGGCACGAAGCCGGTGTGCACAGAGGGCGCCAGCAGCGGCGAGTAGGGAGAGGGTGCCGGCAGAATCGCAGAATCACCAGACCTATTCTCAATCACAATGAAACAGAGGAAGGGGAAGAGTCTACTTCGCGGGGGTGCTATTAAGTTACAAATAGGCGTCGGTTAATTAAAAAATGACGCTTATAACAATAGGTTTCAGTTATAAATAAAAAATGAACACCTATACTCAATTATAGTCATCGGTTTTTATACCAAAACTGACGACTATCCTCATATGCCGACAAAAACAAAATCATTTACCCCAATTTTTTTGGCGGGGACGGCGTGTGCACCCTTATCATGTCGGTTATGCTAAGAAAACCAATGCCCATATTGGAACTTTTGGCAAAAATTTTATCTTCATTTAGCATCGATTATTAGGTAAAACACCGACGTTGTATATGATACTTTGGTGCAATTTTTTTTGCTCGAAAAAATTGGATTTCACGGGCTACTTTAGGCGTCAGTTTCTTTTCTTCAACCAACATTGAATGAAAAGTGATACCCATGTCTGGCTGGTCTTCAAATATAGACGTCGGATGTCCTTATTAACTGACGTTTAATGTTAACAGCGTCGGTTTTACTAAAAACCTGACGCCTCTAAAAGTGATGTTGAACATTGTTTCTGTACCGGGATAATGATTCCAAGCCTCAAGTTCACTCTGGATATCAGAGACAAAAGAATTATATAATCACTGCAACACCTTACATATGTCGTAGGTTGAAGTTGTTCTCCAACTTTTCATTCACTTGGGTAGCATTGACGTACGACTAGGAACCACTCTCTGCTTGTGATGTCTTAAGTTAGTTATAAACATTCATTGTCAATGAGATATGGGACCTATAGGGTCACACACATAGGAACTCGTCTAGAAGAGGAGTTTAATCTTGAATGATGATTGGATTGATTATTTAAGTGTTTGGGGTACTCAAATCACGTAATTGTTCGATTGATTACATTGTCAACTGATTGACTCACAGTGTGAGATGACCGTTTGGAGTGCCAAACAATCGGATCAAGTGTTGAGACGGCCGTTTGGAGTGTCGGGTTGATTGGAACAGAATTGGGTGAAGATTTGCACAAACCAAGCACCAACCGATCGACTCACTAAACAAAGGTTCTAGTAGATTTCCCAAATTTGTGAGAAAGATTGATCGTCTCACTTGTTTAATTTGATTGGAACAAGGAATTAATATTGACATTAATAGGAAATGATTTTGTCAAATTCATATGCGATTAGGAAACATGCAAAACGACCAATTCAAGTTGTGAAACGGCCGTCTCACTTGTGAGATGACCATTTCAGTTGTGAAATGATTGTTTTGTATTTCACATGTTGCAAATATTCAAGATCTTTTGGTCCCTTCTACTCCCATTTCAATCGGGAACCCAGACCCTAACCCCTCCTATAAATAGAGGGGTATTGGGAGCTTCCCAACAAGCACAATTGAGAATCATTTGCTCTGACAATTATTGTCCTCTCTGGTTGTGATAACCAATAGAGAGCTCAAGCAAGTCCTACGCAACTAGAGAGGGACATCAAGGGAGAGAACAACTGAGAATCGTTGTTGTGGGAGAGCGAGTTGGTGACTAGTACACCAAAAGGAGGGATAACTCATTTCTGTCAGTTCTAGTTTAATGAAATGAATTATAGTTGGCCTGTGTGGACTACTTTAGAGGAAGGAGTCATTTGGTTACTGCTAGGAGGGCAACAATAGTTTATAGTCTATGGCGAGACCGTAGGATCTACCATAGAAGCTATCCAGTTTGCCATATGTAGTGAAGACCGGAAGCTGCACAGACACCGTCCAAGAGCAATTAGAAGTTAGTTGCACTGCAACAAGATGTAGTCGTTGGACTTGCTCGAGGACTAGCTATAAACTCATTATAACCATCCTTCCTATTTCATATAAGTTGATGCAATCTTGTTGTTATGGGGAATACTGATAGACAAAAACTTTGTTTCTATTGACTTTCTATGTGCCCGTATTTTCCTACCGTGGTATCAGAGCCACGTCAATTTACTATATTATAGGATACTCAATATGATCAGATTTTTGGTTTTATCATTTATTTATTGCATACGATGTAAATATTTAAACTGTCTCATTTGTGTATCTGATCAAAGACCACATAATCCCAAACTAATGTATATATATGATATGATATATATGCAATTTACACTCGTCGCCCTAAAAGTGGTTTTGATGGTGGATGTGTAGTATGGTTATGGCCAATACCCAACATCTGTGTGTGGTTGGATGGTTTTGTTTTATTCATGTTTCATCTCGGCCTGCATACTGAGCCTCTACCTCCTTCTTCCCAATGTAAAGTTAATTCTTTCCTACCTTTGCTCCCCTTAAATGTAACTCAAGGTTTCTCTTTACAATGTAATAATATAAGCAATACGATAGTTTCTTTTCTTATAGCGATGAAGAAGACGATCATTGCCAGACAAGACAACCAGTTCGTGGGACAAGTCGACATATAGAGGATCTTAGAGGACATAATGAAGGAGTGAGATGACCGGTTGGTGGACCCAATCGATTGTCTAGAAGGTATCCAGACATCAGTTGGACAAGAGGTCAGACGACCATCCTAGAGGACCAACTGATCGGCTTAGAGGAAGGATGATCAACTCAAGGATTGAACCAATCTACCTAGATTGGCAAGCATAAATCTACCCCAACAATAGGTTCATACATGTGATCTGATGATTGACCTAGGTGGTAGTAGTTCCTCGTGGATCCAAAGAATTATAGTAGACTGGTGTGTCCCATTAGAGATGCACACACTAATCAACTGAACTTTACTAGACGTGCCCTACGAAATCAGAACACACTTGGGATATCTTTCACAATTCATAAGGACCTAAACCAACACATCTACTTCTACTAAAACACTACACCCGCTAGCACACAAGGTCGTGTTGTAGTATAGGAGGGCGGCAAGTATAGGGTCAATCTACGGGGAGAAAAGGGACACTAGAGCTAGGTTAGTTTTGGGCTAGGTTCCTAGTGTGGAGTCTAGGGTTGAAGGGTTTGATGGTTGATTTGATGATTACACTAACGATGAATAAGAAAGAAAATGAAGGAAAGCAAACAAGATCAAAACCTAAGTTAACCCTAGATAGTTAATGCTACTGAGCAAGAACAGACAAGGCAAGCAATAAAAGGACAAGCTATGCTAAGGTGGGTAAGAAGAGATCTACACTACACTAAGTTAGCAAACAAGGAAAAAAAGCAATTAAAGACTTAAACTATTAAGAGAAAATCAAGAACAAGCCAAGAAGCTAACTAAGCAAGTAAAGATCTATATAAGCTAACACCAGTTAAGCAAGAATGCAATTAGGGTTTTAAAGCAAGGGAAATGTGGGATGTTTAGGGGATGCACTTATCAATTAGGTTGGGGTGACATGTGAACTATGTGAACCTATTACACTAAACGATATTACTCAAAACATAAAACACAATCAATCACTAATTAATCACATACCCAAAAATATGGGTAAATTAAAACCGATTTCAACGTCAGCACCCGCTCATAAACATTTGGGTAAGAGCCCAAAATCTTTCTTATATCCATACTATGCCAAGAATTTGATACAAATTGGTCTATCGTCTTAGCCACCACATATATACATAGGAGAACAATATTCATATATGCTACAAAAACAAGCATTAATATGCTAACAAAATTCCGATTCATTTCAAACACAATATACAAACTTTTTCTCGCCCGAACCTGAGAGTACAGGGATAACTCTAGGACACACTAGACATCTAATCAACTTTCTCATAGATTCATTACTACAGCTCCTCTTTGTTTCCACAGGTTTGTTTTCATCACTTCAGATTACCTAAAAAGATGTGGCGAACCACAAGGGTGAGACCCATGTCCCAGCAAGAGATATAACCTCCAATAATGTTTATTGATTACAACATTTTAAAGTAATTAAATAGTTAAGCAGTTTAATCAGATATAACAAATAAGAACCGTAGTACTGATGATTAACAAAATACATAAAGGAGTAGATAATAACTATCATCATTATCTAGACTATCATCCTTTATCTTGTTGACAATATAAGCAATTCAGTAGCATATGCATATTTGGCATCATGAGCAAGTCTAGTAACATAACATAGCTAACAACATGAGCATGTCTAATTGGTTGAACATATCAACATCATAAGAAGAGATAACAGCATAAGCCCAACTATATGGATAAGCATGATTAGCAATATATGCATCTCTAGTTACAAAGGCATGGCTAGCATGCTAAACATAACTAACAACATGAGATAGCTAGCATCATGATTATAATCAGCAGTAGCAGTATAGTTATCAACATAATCATGGCTATTGTATGTAAGCATCTACAATCTTAAGCATATCCACAACATAAGTATATCTGCTATCTCTTAATTGCACTAAGCATCATATTTATGTAAAGATAGAAAACAAGGGTTATCATCCAGTGAAACATTGTGTATAACCCTAAACAAATATGCTACACGAATGTATTACCTCTTTTTTTACACCTTGGGAATTTGAATCGCCCCATTCAAAGTCCAACTGATCCCTACGAAGGGCTATTTGGTTCCGTACAAGATCTAGGAGTGTTGGTATCCTAAGATCTCTTCCCCTCGGTCAGTATGAGTAAAAAGGCAATGACATATCAGTCAAAGCTGCCATCACAATGACATATAGTCAAGCTGATAACCACTAGTCCGCCCTTGGTACATGTCATGACACTAGAAACTAGGGTATACAAAGCCCTCTAATCCGAGGTACAATAACAGTTGTCCTCAATCACATCATGTTATAATCACTGAGACACAGCCGTAGCCTTTCTCAATCACATCAGATGTATGAGACATGACCATAGACAACCTCCACAATTTGCACTGTGAATGACAAGGATATATCCTCAACCTACCACCCCCACATACTCAACAATATGCGCTCTGAGTTTCCATTAGGAATACTCATTTCACCATACAACAAGTTCTAACTGTAACGACAGTCGCCAAACCGACAAATAAATCACTACTAATTAAGTGGAATAAACATAAACAACAGATTAACAGAAATCACTAAAAATTAAAACCATTTTTGCAAATAGATCCATTTATAGGAAAACTCTTTAAGGAATAACCAAAACCTGATATTCACATTGATCATATATTGTACATACACTGTACCATTTCTTCTCAAGGACAACATATAACAGTTGCTTTCTCAAAACATATACTTAAAGCAACATCAAACCTCGAGGCATACAAGCCAAAAATCTCAGATTGTTCATAAAACCAACACGTACTAAATCCAAGGACCTGAGAGTATAGAGACGACACATAGGACTTCTATCTACAAGACACGACAGACAATATACTCAACCTGAGCTGTCACTGTTGTCCCTGTTGTTGTTGTTCTTTTTCTATAATACAGTCTCAATCCCCCTCGTGCACATCCACCTAAAAAAATGTGGATCCCACAAGGTGAGACAATTGTCCCAGCGAGAGATATAACTCTCCACCAACAATGTTATTATCCCAGGTAAATAGTATTAAACTGAGCAGAGGATAAGCAGTTTAGAACATTCTCATCTTTTAAAGCATGGCAACTATCTATGATAGAGCAGTAATTCATCTATTCACTTTACAAGGAATATGAAGAACATGTATGTCATTTACCCATCATACTATATCAATATCTCAAGCTTATCCTGTGATGCTCATTATCATGGTATGTCATCCATGAATCATTCCCATTTCTATATGTTGGCCTCAACTAATCTGTTAACCAGATATTGAATTGTACCAGTCATGTGAATATACATCATCATAATCATCTAGGTATTGGACTATACCAATCCTAAGATCACAGAGTTCAGCCAGGCATTAGACTATACCAATCCTGAGGTCACAGCCAGGCATTGGACTATACCAATCCTGAGATCATAGAGTTCAGCCAAGCATTGGACTATACCAATCCTAAGATCAGGTTCAGCCAGGCATTGGACTATACCAATCCTGAGATCATAGAGTTCAACCAGACATTGGACTATACCAATCCTGAGATTGAGTTCAGCCAGGCATTGGACTATACCAATCCTGAGTTCATAGAGTTCAACCATGCATTAGACTATACCAATCCTGAGATCGAGTTCAGCTAGGCATTGGACTATACCAATCTTGAGATTGATTTCATCCAGGCATTGGACTATACCAATCCTGAGTTCACAGCCAGGCATTGGACTATACCAATCCTGAGTTCATAGAGTTCAGCCAGGCATTAGACTATATTAATCCTGAGATCGAGTTCAGCCAAGCATTGGACTATACAAGAGATCTATGCATGATACCTTAGTGTAGGAGGGTGGTAAGGGTCAAAAAATTGCACTAAGGGATGAAACTAGGGGTATATATACTTGTTGCTCATGAAGGAAGGTAAAAATGAGGTGTCATCAATTTGAGCTAGTAGGTTCCACGTGTCCATGCATGGATGACACATGTACATGCATGCATAAACATTTATCTTGACATGCAAAATGGTTGAGGATTATTTAGCGATAAGTATTCACCCATTACATATCCTTTTGAATAAGATATATCAATTCATTCATCACTTTATTCACAACCCGTCACAACTTTACTAAGGAAGTTGTAACCCGAAACAACTCACCTCCTTGAGGTATTTTGCACGTCATGGGATTTTCCAAGAGTCTACAAAACGATATGGGACTCTTCCTATGGCTCCTTGGCCGATAGGCACTCATATATAAGCTTTTCAACTTGATACAACTCAAGTTAGGGTTTCATATTCAACCCTTTTTCTTGATCATTTTATCACCAAGAGTACCATCACTCATAATTGATTCATACATGGTGTCTCATACATTATCTATCCTATAAATGATACATATAGGAAGTAGGGACACTCTATAGGTGGTAATTTTCATATCAACCCCACATTTTGGGTAAATTACAATTTGTACTAAAATTGGTGCACAAGGTACCAACATTGTTCAAACAAGTTCAAACTTGAAATTTGGGCTTTCCACCAGACACCACCTTGCATTATTCTCTCTATAATGATGCTAAAACACATGAGGCATGTTCAAAATATGACATATTGCAATACAAACCCTCAACTTTGGGTAAATTGCACTTTGGTCCAAAACAAAGGAACATTGCTCAAACAACATTCAATCAGGACCAAACTTGAAACATAAGTGTGTCACATGATAACAAAACTCCTTAGATGATTATATTAAAGTTCTAAGCAACTTACTTAGCCAAAACAAATAGGGTTACCTCATAACCCAGGTCAGGGTCATTACAAGTTATAAACCCCTAACAAGGATTTTGTCCCCGAAATCCCAGGTAAAGGGAGACAGATATTATTCATTCATTATATCATCAAGTCTCCACATAACATCTTAATGTTATGGAGATACCATAGAACTTTGATCAACACAAAGTCCTTTTACATTGGGTTATCATAGAATCTATCATATAAGACACATACTCCATTGTCCTTTTCATTATTGACTAATGAGTCAACTCTGTGTCAGTTAACACCTTCTATATCAAAGAAGTGTTATTCATACTTTGAATGATTCAGGTGTCAAACCCCACTTAGTTTTTAACATTTATTTTTCATGGAGAGATTATGGTTACATTTTTTCACCTACTTGGGACTACAAGTCTTATCATACATCTGCTGTGCCATCTAATTTGCTAACACAACACCAAACTTTCTTACTACTTGTACCAACTATCTCATTAGTTGTACATGATCTTGCCATAAGAGGAGGTTACTTATCAATTAAGAACTTATCTTATAGGTATATCTAGATGTTATGTATAAGCTACCTTAACAAATCTAGATAGAGATATTCTAAGAAATTATTTTTAGCTTGATCAACTTTTCCCAAAAGAATTCTACAATTGTTCCTTCGACTCATACATCTTTGCTGATGTCATGTTTCTGCGGGGCATAAACCCCTAACATATGGTATCCATACTACAATATGTAACTGAACAAATTTCAGAGTTGGCCCTTCTAGGTAACCAAACATTATTCATCTTATCAGGAGTCATGTTCCCATCTTCTCATATCATTGAAAGTTGTGGAAACACATCCCACTATCACACAGATAGCGAGGTGTTACGTGAAAACGTGCGGAAAACACCATAACCACAGATTATCAGGTTAATTAAAACCGATTGCTGAAAGCGGATAAACTGAGAAACTATTACATCCAAGTCCTCGTCCTGCAGGAAAACATGTTATATAAACATTTACAAGGCTTGATACGTGTCCACCGCTCAGGAGGTCAGCTATCTTGTCATCACATGAGTTCATCACCTATTATATACATAATGGCCCACATCCGGCCAGCAGTAGGATATACAAACCATCAACAGCTATACATCGTGAAACAACGTCAAAACGCTCCCAAGGACCTGAGAGTACAGGGATGACTCTAAGACTCTACTACAAAATGACCAAAACAGTAGCATGTCCATCTCTTGCCTTCTACTGCTCATCTTACTACTCGACCGCAACTCCGCAACCACTACCACGTCTAGCTCGAACACCTGAAAACCAGCGGGGTAAGACACACAGTCCCAGCAAGAAACATAACTCCCCACCAAAACTATAAAACCGAAGGAAGATAAAGCAACAGTAGAAGATAAACAGTAAACCGTAGAATAATAACAATCTATATAGCAAAGCTATTCGTACCATCAAGCTTACTAGGCTGTACAGAAGGCATATCACCAATTATCTCTTTATGGAACATGATTGACAAGATAAGATTTATAAGATCTTACCACATAACATAAGGGACGTATAAGCAACTGCAAGTATAACAAGATTAACTACACAAGCAAGGCCTCAACCAATGTTCCGTGTTTTGCCTTAAGCAGTAAATACTATTCGGCTGGATTACTTATTATTATGCCCTAAGGAAGTGAGCCGTACCGCTCAAATCCAACCGACGGCTGTGAAACCCATAGCCGGTGCCATACAAGGTCATTGGAAGAGCCGGACTCCATGACCTCCCACCTCATAGTCAGTGTATGAGTACAACACAAGCAGGACCGCAGTCTCATGCTTAAGTGGCCTCAGCCACAGGGTCAGCTCCTGCAGGTTACCCTCTGCCTAGCCCGCCTTGGTACAGGTCTCAGCGCTAGTATATCTGAGCCACGGGCCTGTTCACCGTGCTCTGAGCCATGAACGCATTCATGCTCCCATATCACATACCCTGAGCCATGGGCCTGTTCACCATGCTCTATTCATATCCTGAGTCTGCAACCGTAGCTGCACTCGAATCCTCACTATTTTAGGCTAGGAGAAACCTCACATATTCAACAATATGTGCTCCGGGTTAACCCGCAGGAGAACCCGTTTCACCATCACCAGCTCCTGACGATGATGGATCTATGGCTAGGGCAAACTACATGATATGTTCCACTGTAATTATTTAATGTATTTTAAGTGGATTGCAAGATTCATCCAAGTTGTATAACATGCAACTATAATAAGAATAAACAATATGAAACTCAATATCATGCTTTTACTATCATCCACATCATCATGATCCATTACAAGGATCCAACATTACATGTTACCGATCGGCCTCTTGCCAACCATCTAGATCCATCACAGGGATCATCACATTGCCATGGGATTTCAATCCCTCATCATGTAGTGCCACTGCCTCTCAAGGTTTACATCATCCTCATGGATAGCAATCCCAACACTTTAGCCAAACTTAGGTCCTCAGACCAAAACACATCATGCATATTATTTCATTATCAAGAGTAACCATCAAGCAGTGTCACTCAACATATATATATACCACATATCCCCTTACCTGGCTATGCATCTGTACCTGCATGGTTAGTATGCACAGTTAAGATCATATTATCAGTCATAGGGCAACATTGATGTTTTTATGTGTTATCATTCATGCCTCAACCTGTGACCACAGACATAGGTCATATCATTATACAAAGCATCTTATGTGCTTATCATTTCTATATCATTATACAGGTGATTCAAGATGATTATAAGCAGATGTAATATCATGTCAAGTTACATAGGTGTGAGCTACCATCTTAGTTATCAGCAAGCATATCAAGGGTTACTATCAAAATCAACGTGACATCATGGAACAAGAGTTAGCACATAGGTTTTCCATACCAGACAAGACCCTCACTAGAGGTGTCCACTATCCTCACCAAAAGTGTGTCGGGTAGGGCACCCACACTAAAGGTAACGTCGGCCAAACGAGTAAGCCACATATCGGCCAAGAACAAGGGTGTCGTGCATCCAGGGTATAACGGTCAACATCATGACATGCAGCTATATCGTGCACCTCCAAGAGTAACGTGCAACTCAGCTCATGTCATGCAACGGTGTGTTGTGCAACGCTGCGTTGTGCATCAGGGACGACGACCATAAGGCCTGTCGGACAACAAGCTCAAGAGGTGTATCGTGCAACAGTGGATAACGTGCAACCATATGTGTATCGGGAGACCAAAGCGAGCAACTCAGCCAAAAAAAGGGGGGGATATCTCAAGCAACAGCGCATCACGCGCAGGGCATATCGGCCAACACACAAGACTAAGGTGTGACGCCCGACACAAGACCAGATCATGTGTCGTCCAAGGTATGAAGGCACCAAGAAACCACATGACCAAAGTGTGTCGAGTAGATCCTTCAACCAGGTATAACGCCCGACACACACACAAGGCAGGGGCCAAGTGCGACGCCTGACACAGCCACATCATGTGTCGTCCAAGGCTCAAGGTCAAGGGGGATATCGGGCAACACCTCCCCCAAACTTATAACAATCAAGATGCAACTCCACAAGGTCATCATCAACCTCAAGCACAAGGGCACCAATCCCTAATGGATCAAGAAGATGATCACCTCTCAACTTAACCGAGGGAGGGGTCTTGCACACTTCTCATCACCAATCGGGCAACACAAGACCAACCACAACCAAGGTCCACAACTACTACAAAGCTCACCTTTCAAGTCCATGGTGAGAGGAGGGTGTTGCTCAAGCAACTAGAACACAAGCTCACCTCTCAACTTAAACGAGAGAGGGGTATTGCCCATATTACTAGAACTCAAGCTTACTCCTCTAGACCAAGGAGAGAAAGGAGTGTTGCTCACCAAGAAACCCTAGAACAAGGTTCGGCCAACAAGGACAACTAAGCAAGAAACCAAACTAGAAACATGCATAATCGATATGATCATAAGAAACATAAAAGAACATGAAAGAAGGTAGTATAGTTAGGGTTAGGAGTTATGTAACCCACCTTAAGCAAGCTCCAAGCTCCTAACACCAAGCTCCAAGCACCACCACAAGAAGGAGAGCAAGGCACTCTAGGGTTCGGCCATCACTAGGGGAAGAAGGAGACTCCAAGAAGGATCGGCCACCAAGCTAGCAAGAAGAAGAGGGTATCGTGCACCAAGAGGGAGAGGGAGACTAAGGAACTAAAGTGATCCTTATCAAGAGAAAGGTAACACATATATAGAAGAGGATGGAGGAGAAACTAAGGTAGAGCATAGCAAGGTGTCGCCTACCTAGGGACACTTGTCCATGGGCAATGCCACCACTCTAGCATGTCTTAACCACATGTCCAAGGCCATTGCCACATGCAAGCATCAAGCACCAAGTGTCCACTAGTGGTGACACAAACGAGGTCAAAGAAGGTCAAAGGGGGGGTCCATGGGTGACACACTCCCACCATGGCTGACACAACCCTGGGCGACACACCACCAGGGCGACACACCTCCTGGGTGATACACCTAGGTCGACACAAGCATGCTCTTGCCCGATACAAGGTTCAAAGAAACAAAAGCAACACACCACAAGGCCCAACAAGCTCAACCAAACCCCAAGGAACTCAAGCAACGAGCCCAAACCTTCCTCTCAACACTAGAGGAAGCAAAGAGAGGGAGGAACACCTCACAAGGTGACAAACTTGCCCAAAAACCCTAAACTTGGGTATATTGCAAGTAGCACCTCCAGCTCTCAACCAAGCACCAACAAGCCCTAATCACCATCAAAGGTGATTAGCAAGCAACTAAGCATCATGGTTAAGCAAAGAAAATAGGATAAACCCTAAACAGAGGTCAGGGTCCTTATAAAAGTCCTTGGATACTAGGATTCTTTACCTTGGTATCCATTGTATGTGCCAAAAACACATCACATCATCATCATGATTACTAGATTTGGGTATTCAAACCCTCAGCCTATCACTGAACATTGTTACCTATCATCAGGTAACTGTTACCTCTAGGTCCTCAGACCAAGGTATACATTATACTAAACATCTTCTTTTGTTTATAAATTTATTTATGATTAACTCAGTTCCCTTCGTATATCAATTAGGATGTGGTAGAAATATCCATGCCACATATTTTACTTCATTATCCTCTTTAGATTGTCTCAAAATGACTACTTGATCAGAGTAATAAAAAAGATAACAATCTAAGAGTATCATACTTACCTTATATTCAATAGATGAATACCTGGCCAGGGTATTCAAGAACTGAAATTAGGTAGTATACATTTGTTTTATATTATGCTTCATACTTTTAACATCTCTTTAAATTTTACTACTTAGTATCTCATATTTTCTATGGATATTTCTTTTACATCTCTTCCTTTCATCATGAAGAGAGAAATTTTAAAACATATAAGAGAATATTGGATGGAATATAGGTTCTCATCCTTTTTATCTCTTCCTCATGTCGTTATAGGACTAATTGAATGAAGATCAAAAACAACTACCTTCTTATAATTATCAGATAAAATCTAGAGAAGACATATCAGAATGAGAAAGCTCTATCTGACTGTACCCCTCGTAGTCATCTACCACTTCAGGTTGACTCAAACATAGAGTCTAGCTGTTTCATGTTGTTTCTTTTGCCTTATTACACTATTAGGTTGTAACTTTTGTAAGCCCTACCGAGTCTGCCTCGGCTGTTGGGTCATTTACTCCCTTCTTTTTGAATAAAAAGGGTTTAGTATGCTTAACATGTCCATGTATTATCCTCATACCATAGTCTTATCGGTCTCATTACCGATGTAGAAGCTAAGTCAAGAGTTCTTATAGGTGGAAAGTTAGGACTTTTTCCCTCACATAATGACTACTGCCCTGGTGCACTAGGCATTTATTGCACTGGTGGCACCAAAAAACTTTGGCTTTTTAGAACACATAGGAAAATGTCTCTAGAATTGTAGAGACCTCTCCTTCATTCTCAGCTTAGTGCCCCTCCTTGGGTACTGCCATTACAGATGTACTATCTGTCTATACTTATGGAAGAGTCTACTTTCTTGCCATATGTCATTCCTTCCCACATTTTCCACTGTTCCAACATGACTATATCATTCAAGAACCTTTCCAAAGCCCAAAGTTTCTATATTGAGGTTTGGTAACCTCAGTTGTAATGCTAGTATCCAATCTATTATATGCATCACTGTTGTCCTAACCAGCCCAACAAGAGCACAAAAACATGATTCTCTATCCTGATTGGGTCAAGATGGGAATTCTTAGGCACTCGTTCTTCTCTTGACTGATCCCTTGCACCCTCTCCTGGTGCAACAACATTGTTCTCATCAATGTGTTCCTCGTGTTCTCCAGTCATTTTTAAACTTCACCCTTTCTTCTGCATAAACAGAAGTCACTATAGGGTATATTGGAGGACACGAACACAAACTCAACACCTTAGTCCTATGTCTCTGTAGACTCAATGAGCCTTAAGCTCTGATACCAAAAATTGTAACGACAGTCGCCAAACCGACAAACAAATTGTTACTAATTAAATGGAATAAACATAAACAACAGATTAACAAAAATCACTAAAAATTAAAACCATTTTTGCAAAGAGATCCATTTCTAGGATAACTCTTTAAGGAATAACCAAAACCTGATATTCACATTGATCATATATTGTACATACACTGTACCATTTCTTCTCGAGGACATTATATAACAATTGCTTTCTCAAAACATATACTTAAAGCAACATCAAACCTCGAGGCATACAAGCCAAAATCTCAGATTGTTCATAAAACTAACACGTACTAAATCCAAGGACCTGAGAGTACAGGGACGACACATAGGACTTCTATCTACAGGACACGACAAACAATACACTCAACCTGAGCTGTCACTGCTATCCTTGTTGCTGTTATTCTTTTTCTGCAGTACGGTCTCAATCCCCCTCGTGCACATCCACCTAAAAAATGTGGATCCCATGGGGTGAGACAATTGTCCCAGCGAGAGATATAACTCTCCTCCAATAATGTTATTATCCCAGGTAAATAGTATTAAACTGAGCAGAGGATAAGCAATTTAGAACATTCTCATCTTTTAAAGCATTGCAACTATCTATGATAGAGCAGTAATTCATTTATTCACTTTACAAGGAATATGAAGAACATGTATGCCATTTACCCATCATACTATATCAATATCTCAAGCTTATCCTGTGATGCTCATTATCATGGTATGTCATCCATGAATCATTCTCATTTCTATCTATTGGCCTCAGCTAATCTATTAACCAGATATTAAATTGTACCAGTCATGTGAATATACATCATCATAATCATCTAGGTATTGGACTATACCAATCCTGAGATCACATAGTTCAGCCAGACATTGGACTATACCAATCCTGAGGTCACAGTCAGGCATTGGACTATACCAATCCTGAGGTCATAGAGTTCAACCAGGCATTAGACTATACCAATCCTGAGATTGAGTTCAACCAGGCATTGGACTATACCAATCCTGAGATTGAGTTCAGCCAGGCATTGGACTATACCAATCCTGAGTTCACAACCATGCATTGAACTATACCAATCCTGAGATCGATTTCAGCCAGGCATTGGACTATACCAATCCTGAGATCGAGTTCATCTAGGCATTAGACTATACCAATCCTGAGTTCATAGCTAGGCATTAGACTATACCAATCCTGAGTTCATAGAGTTCAGCCAGGCATTAGACTATAGCAATCCTAAGATCGAGTTCATCCAGGCATTGGACTATACCAATCCTGAGTTCACAACCAGACATTGGACTATACCACTCCTGAGTTCACAGCCAGGCATTAGACTATACCAATCCTGAGGTCACAGCCAGGCATTGGACTATACCAATCCTGAGTTTACAACCAGGAATTGGACTATACCAATCCTGAGTTCACAGCCAGGCATTGGACTTCACTAATCCTGAGGTCACAGCCAGACATTAGACTATACCAATCGTGAGATCGAGTTCAGCCAGGCGTTGGACTATACCAATCCTAAGATCGAGTTCAGCCAGGCATTGGACTATACCAATCTTGAGTTCACAGCCAGACATTGGACTATACCAATCCTGACAGCCACGCATTGGACTATACTAATCCTGAGGTCACAGCCCGACATTCTTATTCACATCCTTTATATAATACAAGTATTCCTCTTCTTTCCTTTAAGCATATTCAAAACACTATAGCCCTTATTTGGCTATAAGCATAAAGCATGTATGATTAAGATTTCATTATTATTATTATATCCATTTATTATTATTATTATTATTATGTTACTAAGTTCCCATTTCCTAGTTTATTTAAACATTATCATTTCTTACATGAGACTTTTATAAACATCTTGTTACCTCTCACTAGGCAACAAATATTCTCATGGCTCACAAGGCCCATTAAACATCTTGTCACCTCTCACTAGGCAACAACTATTATATGGCTCACAAGGCCATTAAACATCTTGTCACCTCTCACTGGGCAACAACTATTAGGATTAGGGTTTCCCTTTATAGCCGAATAGGGTTTCAAGTTCATATTATCAATCTAAACCCTAATTTATTTCTCCACACATCTAGGAGCATACATTGATATCATAAGTATTCAATCATACTTATTTATTCTCATCATTTATCATTAAATGATTATCAACACAAAGTATGAATTTCTCTCTCATCCTTACTAGATTATGATTACATCATACTTCATTAACTTGGATTAACCCTTTCTCAAGGCATATAAGCCTACTCTTATCAAAGTGCATTATTCTCATTACATCTCAATGTAACAATTGACATGACACACTTCATGTGTTACTCTTCCGTGTATATTGGATTTAAGGTGCATCAAGGTGTATCAACCTTGAAGTGCTGGATGTGATATTTATCATGCCTTGATGTATCACTTCCCTCATCACTTTTAACTTACTTAAGTTCATCAAATTATCATGTATTAGGGTATTTCCCATCCTAATACTTTATGCACTAGCTCATCACATTTATCATTTAGTGTATTGGTCATAAGTCACACATTTTAATTGTCCAACCATCATCAATTGATATGGACTCATCTCTGGTTGAGGCATTGTTGTTATAAGGTTGTCCATTATTAATCACTTTAGGTGTTTCACCTATCAAGGTATAAGCCACACCATTACTTGGTGTTACACTCATCACTCCTAAGAGTATCTTGCCCTCACCTTTACAAGGTGTCTCGGGTTAGAGGTGTGCATATGTTCACCCTATCGGGTTGAAGGTGTATGAGCACTCACCATATTAGGCTAGAAGTATATACACACCATTCATATCGGGCTAGAGGTGTTTGTATGTGTTACCCATGTCGTGCATGAGGTATCAACTCATCACCATGTCGGGCTAGACATCAACTAGGTTTGTGTATCGGGTTACCATATCGTGCAATAGCATTTGCTATTCTTTACTCATATCGGGTTACCCAAATTAGGGTTTCATGTCAACTTATAAGTATTTATTTAACCTTGCATCATGCATGGAGTCTATACTTGACTACCTATAGTGAAAGAGGTATATACTACACCCCCATATCGTGCAAGAAGGTATACAATCATATCCATATCGTTTTAGTGAAGTAGGTGCATCATCATATCGGATTAGAGGTGCTTGCTTGTGTGCTTGCACCCGATATCACTTTTATAAAGTGATACCATCATCTTCAAGCTCTAGACCTTAGTTATAACTGTTATAGTTAATGGAAAAAGGTCTAAGAAACTACTAGAACTCATAATTTCATCAACTATTTCAGGAAATTTCGGAATTAAAAGTAGACAATTAAATATAACAATTTAGGTGATGAATAATAACATGGTTGAGTTCAAGTTATATAACCCACCTTAATAACAACGTAAAAGCTCCAAACTCCAAATATACACGTTCTTAAGGTTGAATATAAACTTCACAACTCCTCTATATGCAAAGAATCACCATGGATAAGCAATTGATGAAGAAGAAAAGAAAAGAAGATCAAAACCCTAAAATCATGCTTCAATCCAAGGTTGAAGATGATCATATCCTCACCTTAGGGTTAAGTATGAGCTCCTTATTTCTCCTTAACACCTTTGAACGATACCCTTGTGCCCTTTCACGATATGCCACCCCTCTTGCATGATATGTCACTCACTTGGAGCCAAAACACTTCACTCTATAGTCGATATCACCATATATGGCCAATATCACCTACTTGGCCGATATGCTTTTGCTATGGGTGATATCCAAGGACCTATGCACGATACCACATCACTCCTGCATGATACAAGAGATATATGCATGATACCTTAGGGTAGGAGGGTGGTAAGGGTCGAAAAATTGCACTAAGGGATGAAACTAGGGGTATATATACTTGTTGCTCATGAAGGAAGATAAAAATGAGGTGTCATCAATTTGAGCTAGTAGGTGCCACGTGTCCATGCATGGATGACACGTGTACATGCTTGCATAAACATTTATATTGACATGCAAAATGGTTGAGGATCATTTAGGGATAAGGATTCTCCCATTACATATCCTTTTGAATAAGATATATCAATTAATTCATCAATTTATTCACAACCCGTCACAACTTTACTAAGGAAGTTGTAACCCGACACAACTCACCTCCTTGAGGCGTTTTGCACATCATGTGCTTTGCCAAGAATCCAGAAAACGATATGGGACTCTTCCTATGGCTCCTTGGCCGATAGGCACTCATATATAAGCTTTTCAACTTGATACAACTCAAGTTAGGGTTTCACATTCAACCCTTTTTCTTGATCATTTTATCACTAAGAGTACCATCACTCATAATTGATTCAAACATGGTGTCTCATACATTATATATCCTATAAATGATACACAGAGGAAGTAGGGACACTCTAGATGTGGTAATTTGCATATCAACCCCACATTTTGGGTAAATTACAATTTGTAACGAAATTGGTGCACAAGGTACCAACATTGTTCAAACAAGTTCAAACTTGGAATTTAGGCTTTCCACCAGCCACCACCTTGCATTATTCTCTCTATAATGATGCTAAAACACATGAGTCATGTTCAAAATATGACATATTGCAATATAAACCCTCAACTTGGGTAAATTGCACTTTGGTCCAAAACGAAGGAACATTGCTCAAACAACATTCAATCAGGATCAAACTTGAAACATAAGTGTGTCACATGATAAAAAAACTCCTTAGAGGATTATATTAAAGTTCTAAGCAACTTACTTAGCCAAAAAAACAGGGTTACCTCATAACCCAGGTCAGGGTCATTACAAGTTATAAACCCCTAACAAGGATTTCGTCCCCGAAATCCCAGGTAAAGGGAGACATATATTATTCATTCATTATATCATCAAGTCTCCACATAACATCTTAATGTTATGGAGATACCATAGAACTTTGATCAACACAAAGTCCTTTCACACAAGGTTATCATAGAATCTGTCATATAAGACACATACTCCATTGTCCTTTTCATTATTGACTGTAGAGTCAACTCTGTGTCAGGTAACACCTTATATATCAAAGAAGTGTTATTCATACTTTGAATGATTCAGGTGTCAAACCCCACTTCGTTTTTAACATTTCTTTTTCATGGAGAGATTATGGTTACGTTTTTTCACCTACTTGGGACTACAAGTCTTATCATACATCTGCTGTGCCATCTAATCTGCTGACACAACACCAAACTTTCTTACTACTTGTACCAACTATCTCATTAGTTGTACATGATCTTGTCATAAGAGGAGGTTACTTATAAATTAAGAACTTATCTTAGAGGTATCTCTAGATGTTATGTATAAGCTGCCTTAACAAATCTAGATAGAGATATTCTAAGAAATTATTTTTAGCTCGATCAACTTTTCCCAAAACAATTCTACAATTGTTCCTTCGATTCATACATATTTGCTGATGTCATGTTTATGCGGGGTATAAACCCCTAACATATGGTATCCATACTACAGTATGTAACTAAAATTTTTTCAGAGTTGGCCCTTCTATGTAACCAAACATTATTCATCTTATCAGGAGTCATGTTGCCATCTTCTCATATCATTGAAAGTCCTTGGATACTAGGATTCTTTACCTTGATGTCCATTGTATGTGCCAAAAACACATCACATCATCATCATGACTATTAGATCTGGGTATTCAAACCCTCAGTCCATCGCTGAACATTGTTACCTATCATCATGTAACTGTTACCTCTAGGTCCTCAGACCAAGGTATACATTATACTAAAAATATTCTTTTGTTTATAAATTGATTTATGATTAACTCAGTTCCCTTCGTATATTAATTAGGATGTGGTAGAAATATCCGTGCCACATCTTTTACTTCATTATGCTCTTTAGATTGTCTCAAAATGACTACTTGATCAGAATAATAAAAAAGATAGCAATCTAAGAGTATCATACTTACCTTATATTCAATAGATGAATACCTGACCAGGCTATTCAAGAACTGAAATTAGGTAGTATGCATTTGTTTTATATTATGTTTCATACTTTTAACATCTCTTTAAATTTTACTACTTAGTATCTCAGATTTTCTATGGATGTTTCTTTTACATCTCTTCCTTTCATCATGAAGAGAGAAATTTTAAAACATATAAGAGAATATTAGACGGAATATAGGTTCTCATCCTTTTTATCTCTTCCTCATGTCCTTATAGGACTAATTTAAGGAAGATCAACAACAACTACCTTCTTATAATTATGAGATAAAATCTAGAGAAGACTTATCAGAATGAGAAATCTCTATCTGACTATCAACCCTCACAGTCATCTACCACTTCAGGTTGACTCAAACATAGAGTCTAGCTGTTTCATGTTGTTTCTTTTGCCTTTTTACACTATTAGGTTGTAAATTTTGTAAGCCCTACCGAGTCTGCCTCAGTTGTTGGGTCATTTACTCCCTTCTTTTTGAATAAAAAGGGTTTAGTATGCTTAACATGTCCATGTATTATCCTCATACCATAGTCTTATCGGTTTCATTACTGATGTAGAAGCTAAGTCAGGAGTTCTTATAGGTGGAAAGTTAGGACTTTTGCCCTCACATAATGACTACTGCCCTGGTGCACTAGGCATTTATTGCACTGGTGGCACCAAAACCTTTGGCTTTTTAGAACAACTAGGCAAATGTCTCTAGAATTGTAGAGACCTTTCCTTCATTCTCAGCTTAGTGCCCCTCCTTGGATACTGCCATTACATATGTACTATCTGTCTATACTTATGGAAGAGTCTACTTTTTGCCATATGTCATTCCTTCCCACATTTTCCACTGTGCCAACATGACTATGTCATTCATGAACCTTTTCAAAACCCAAAGTTTCTATATTGAGGATTGGTAACCTTGGTTGTAATGCTAGTATCCAGTCTATTATATGCATCACTGTTGTCCTAACCATCCCAACAAGAGCACAAAAACATGATTCTCTATCCTGATTGGGTCAATATGGGAATTCTTAGGCACTCATTCTTCTCTTGCCTGATCCCTTGCACCCTCTCTTGGTGCAACAACATTGTTCTCATCAATGTGTTCCTCATGTTCTCTAGTCATTTTTAAACTTCACCCTTTCTTCTGCATAAATAGAAGTCACTATAGGGTATACTGGAGGACACTAACACAGACTCAACACCTTAGTCCTATGTCTCTGTAGACTTAGTGAACCTTAATCTCTGATACCAACACTTATAACGACAGTCGCCAAACCGACAAACAAATCGTTACTAATTAAGTGGAATAAACATAAACAAAAGATTAACAAAAATCACTAAAAATTAAAACCATTTTTGCAAAGAGATCCATTTCTAGGAAAACTCTTTAAGGAATAACCAAAACTTGATATTCATATTGATCATATTTTGTACATACACTGTACCATTTCTTCTCGAGGACAACATATAACAATTGCTTTCTCAAAACATATACTTAAAGCAACATCAAACCTCGAGGCATACAAGCCAAAATCTCAGATTGTTCATAAAACCAACATGTACTAAATATAAGGAGCTGAGAGTACAGAGATGACACATAGGACTTCTATCTACAAGACACGACAAATAATACACTCAACCTGAGCTGTCACTGCTGTCCCTGTTGCTGTTGTTCTTTTTCTGCAGTACGGTCTCAATCCTCCTCGTGCACATCCACCTAAAAAAATGTGGATCCCACAGGGTGAGACAATTGTCCCAGCGAGAGATATAACTCTCCGCCAACAATGTTACTATCCCAGGTAAATAGTATTAAACTGAGCAGAGGATAAGCAATTTAGAACATTCTCATCTTTTAAAGCATTGCAACTATCTATGATAGAGCATTAATTCATCTATTCACTTTACAAGGAATATGAAGAACATGTATGTCATTTACCCATCATAATATATCAATATCTCAAGCTTATCATGTGATGCTCATTATCATGGTATGTCATCCATGAATCATTCTCATTTCTATCTATTGGCCTCAGCTAATCTGTTAACCAGATATTGAATTATACCAGTCATGTGAATATACATCATCATAAACATCCAGGTATTGGACTATACCAATCCTGAGATCACAGAGTTCAGCCAGGCATTGGACTATACCAATCCTGAGGTCACAACCATGCATTGGACTATACCAATCCTGAGATCATAGAGTTCAACCAGGAATTGGACTATACCAATCCTGAGATTGAGTTCAGCCAGGAATTGGACTATACCAATCCTGGGATTGAGTTCAGCCAGACATTCGAGTATACCAATCCTGAGTTCACAGCCAGGCATTGGACTATACCAATCCTGAGTTCATAGAGTTCAGCCAGGCATTAGACTATACCCATCCTGAGATCGAGTTCAGCCAGGCATTGGACTATACCAATCCTGAGATCAAGTTCATCTAGGGATTGGACTATACCAATCCTGAGTTCATAGCCAGGCATTGGACTATACCAATCCTGAGTTCATAGAGTTCAGCTAGGCATTAGACTATACCAATCCTGAGATCGAGTTCAGCCATGCATTGGACTATATCAATCCTGAGTTCACAGCCAGGCATTGGACTATACCAATCCTGAGTTCATAGCCAGGCATTAGACTATACCAATCCTAAGGTCACAACCAAACATTGGACTATACCAATCCTGAGATCGAGTTCAGCCAGGCATTGGACTATACCAATCCTGAGTTTACAGCCAGACATTGGACTATACTAATCCTGAGTTCACAGCCAGGCATTGGACTTCACCAATCCTGAGGTCAGGTATTGGACTATACCAATCCTGAGATCGAGTTCAGCCAGGCGTCGGACTATACCAATCCTGAGATCGAGTTCAGCCTGGCATTGGACTATACCAATCCTGAGTTCACAGCCATGCATTGGACTACACCAATCCTGAGTTCACAGCCAGGCATTGGACTATACCAATCCTGAGGTCACATCCAGGCATTCTTATTCACATCCTTTATATAATACAAGTATTCCTCTTATCTCCTTTAAGCATATTCAAAACACTATAGCCCTTATTTTGCTATAAGCATAAAGCATGCATGATTAAGATTTCATTATTATTGTATCCATTTATTATTATTATTATTATTATTACGTTACTAAGTTCCCATTTCCTAGTTTATTTAAACATTATCATTTCTTACATGAGACTTTTATAAACATATTGTTACCTCTCACTAGGCAAAAACTATTCTCATGGATCACAAGGCCCATTAAACATCTTGTCACCTCTCACTAGGCAACAACTATTATATGGCTCACAAGGCCATTAAACATCTTTTCACCTCTTACTAGGAAACAACTATTAGGATTAGGGTTTCCCTTTATAGCCGTATAGGGTTTTAAGTTCATATTATCAATCTAAACCCTAATTTATTTCTCCACACATCTAGGAGCATACATTGATATCATAAGTATTCAATCATACTTATTTATTCTCATCATTTATCATTAAATGATTATCAACACAAAGTATGAATTTCTCTCTCATCCTTACTAGATTATGATTACATCATACTTCATTAACTTGGATTAACCCTTTCTCGAGGCATATAAGCCTACTCTTATCAAAGTGCATTAATCTCATTACATCTCAATGTAACAATTGACATGACACACTTCATGTGTTACTCTTCCATGTATATTGGATTTAAGGTGCATCAAGGAGTATCAACCTTGAAGTGCCGGATGTGATATTTATCATGCCTTGATGTATCACTTCCCTCATCACTTTTAACTTACTTAAGTTCATCAACTTATCCTGTATTAGGGTATTTCCCATCCAAATACTTTATGCACTAGCTCATCACATTTATCATGTAGTGTATTGGTCATAAGTCACACATTTGAATTGTCCAACCATCATCAATTTATATGGACTCATCTCTGGTTGAGGCATTGTTCATATAAGGTTCGTCCATTATTAATCACTTTAGGTGTTTCACCTATCAAGGTATAAGACACACCATTACTTTGTGTTACACTCATCACTCCTAAGAGTGTCTTGCCCTCACCTTTACAAGGTGTCTCGGGTTAGAGGTGTGCATATGTTCACCCTATCGGGTTGAAGGTGTATGAGCACTCACCATATCGGGCTAGAAGTATATACACACCATTCATATCGGGCTGGAGGTGTTTGTATGTGTTACCCATGTCATGCATGAGGTATCAAATCATCACCATGTCGGGCTAGACATCAACTAGGGTTGTGTATCGGGTTACCATATCGTGCAATAGCATTTGCTATTCTTTACTCATATCGGGTTACCCAAATTAGGGTTTCATGTCAACTTATAAGTATTCATTTAAACTTGCATCGTGCATGGAGTCTATACTTGACTCCCTATCATGAAATAGGTGTATACTACACCCCCATATCGTGCAAGAAGGTATACAATCATATCCATATCGTTTTAGTGAAGTAGGTGCATCATCATATTGGGTTAGAGGTGCTTTCTTGTGTGCTTGCACCCGATATCACTTTTATAAAGTGATACCATCATCTTCAAGCTCTAGACCTTAGTTATAACTGTTATAGTTCATGGAAACATGTCTAAGAAACTACTAGAACTCATAATTTCATCAACTATTTCATGAAAGTTCAGAATTAAAAGTAGATCATTAAATATAACAATTTAGGTGATGAATAATAACATGGTTGAGTTCAAGTTATATAACCCGCCTTAAGAATAACTTCAAAGCTCCAAGATCCAAATATCCACGTTCCTAAGGTTGAAGATGAACTTTACAAATCCTCTATATGCAAAGAATAACCATGGATAAGCAATTGGTGAAGAAGAAAAGAAAAGAAGATCAAAACCCTAAAATCATGCTTCAATCCAAGGTTGAAGATGATCATATCCTCACCTTAGGGTTAAGTATGAGCTCCTTCTTGATCCTTAACACCTTTTCACAATACCCTTATGCCCTTTCACGATATTACACCCCTCTTGCATGATATGTCACTCACTTGCACGATATGTCACTCACTTGGAGCCAAAACACTTCACTCTATGACCGATATCACCCTATATGGCCAATATTACCTACTTGGCCGATATGCTTTTGCTATGGGTGATATCCAAGGACCTATGCACGATACCACATCACTCCTGCACAATAAAAGAGATCTATTCATGATACCTTAGGGTAGGAGGATGGTAAGGGTCCAAAAATTTCACTAAGGGATGAAACTAGGGGTATATATACTTGTTGCTCATGAAGGAAGGTAAAAATGAGGTGTCATCAATTTGAGCTAGTAGGTGCCACGTGTCCATGCATGGATGACACGTGTACATGCATGCATCAAAATTTATCTTGACATGAAAAATGGTTGAGGATCATTTAGGGATAAGGATTCTCCCATTACATATCCTTTTGAATAAGATATATCAATTAATTCATCACTTTATTCACAACCCGTCACAACTTTACTAAGAAAGTTGTAACCCGACACAACTCACCTCCTTGAGGTGTTTTGCACGTCATGGGCTTTTCCAAGAGTCCAAAAAACGATATGGGACTCTTCCTATGGCTCCTTGGCCGATAGGCACTCATATATAAGCTTTTCAACTTGATACAACTCAAGTTAGGGTTTCATATTCAACCCTTTTTCTTGGTCATTTTATCACCAAGAGTACCATCACTCATAATTGATTCAAACATGGTATTTCATACACTATATCTCCTCTAAATGATACATAGAGTAAGTAGGAACACTCTAGAGGTGGTAATTTTCATATCAACCCCACATTTTGGGTAAATTACAATTTGTACCAAAATTGGTGCACAAGGTACCAGCATTGTTCAAACAAGTTCAAACTTGGAATTTGGGCTTTCCACCAGACACCACCCTACATTATTCTCTTTATAATGATGCTAAAACACATGAGGCATGTTCAAAATATGACATATTGCAATATAAACCCTCAACTTGGGTAAATTGCACTTTGGTCCAAAACAAAGGAACATTGCTCAAACAACATTCAATCAAGACCAAACTTGAAACATAAGTGTGTCACATGATAACAAAACTCCTTAGAGGATTATATTAAAGTTCTAAGCAACTTACTTAGCCAAAACAAATAGGGTTACCTCATAACCCAGGTCAGGGTCATTACACTAACACTGAAGATGGCTCTACGGTACATGGCACTACATGATTAGAGTTGCACTTGATTAGTTATGGCCATTGGGTGAATTAAGGATGCATCAAACAAGTGGACATACAAACCCTAATTCGCTTCTAGCAAGCATATAAATATTACAACTTTAAAAAGACATAAAATGTGTGAAACACAATTTCTCATCTCATCATCACATGGTACTATTCACTTGCCATTCATGAGACCACACTAGTCATCAAACTATCACAAGATATAAATCCTTTTCACAATATCACAAGGTATCAACCCTTATAAACATAAGAGGATTAAACCTCATTCAGGGATCAACCACGCCCAAAGGTCAATAAGACCATCATATTATTCCTTGTAAGATCATCATTATCTTTGCATGCCTTATAACAAGGCTCAACAACATCACTTACATATAATACACTGGATCAACACAATATTGCATTAATGATCTAGGAGATATTCATAAACAATCATAGAAGGGTTATATTAACGTTAAGAACATTCCTTTATTACATCAACATGCAATGAATCTAGATATGATTAACCCTCATCATATTCATAATGCACATGTTTAGCATAAGAAAGTATCAACCATGTGGCTATGATAACCACCAATTAACATATTAAGGTTATGATCATGTTAAGGAGGTTATTACACCATCATTCCATCATATAAGAATGTTAAACATGAATACTCATATTTATCTATTTGCATTAGAGTTAGGTTCAACATGATAAATTATATCAATGTTACTAATCAACACTTGTACCCAAACCCTAACTCACGACATCCCCATTGGATCATGGATGCATAAGGTGAAGCATCACCATCACATTCCATATTATTCTCAAGTATGAACCCACACATAAATCAAGGTGTACCCATCGGGTTATAGCATACTAGGGTTACAACAACGTTAACATAGTACTTCATGATTGTATTAGTCATTCAAGGACTATTCATACCCAATTACCATCATTTAGTTACATTAAATCTAGGTATAACAAGCTATACCTCATTAGGGTTACATATCAACACAATATGATTATCATCCCTTCTATTCATATGAGTGAATAGGTAAGACTACCTTATTAAGGGTAACCCTCCATTTGTTCCATCATCATTCAACACATATCACCATACCACAATGTCACCTAGAACAATTGGATGTTTAAAGGTAAGACCATTGGTTGTTTAAATAAGTAAACACATTGGATAAACCACATATGAAGTCCTTGATTTGTTCTTTATAAATATTCACCATCTAACCCTAGAAATCCCTTGATTAACAACACAAAAAGATCCACTGAGAGTAGGGTAAAACCCACAATCAACTGTTCATTTAAAATAAGCCATCCATTGTCAACAAGTAAGCTCCTTAAGTAGATCATATAAAGGAAACCATCTAAATCACATTATTAGGACCAACATATTACATTAGCAATCATTCCACTTTATTGGAGGAATAAACATTATATCTTGACCATTGGGTCAAGTTCATATATTAAAACCATCAATTACAGTATAGGTCTGACCATTGCATCAAGTTACCCGAGAAACCCTTTATAATTAACTCACCATAGGTTTTGGAGACCTTATCCACCATCATTAGTGACCATTAAGTCACCATAGGTTGTTAGATCAACACTATATTCATTAATCAACATCAAATATCAAACTAATATCACCATTGATTGATAACATCATTAGGGTACTTAGTTGTTAATCACTAGGCTTCTAATTAGGCCAAAACATGACCTAAGAGTGTGAACGTCAGTTGAAACCCTTGGTTACCACCATCCATTATCATGAAGACAACACCATAGGGTTGTTGCAATGGTACCATCATCGGCTCATGGGTTTATAGAAGAAATCATCTTAAAACCCTAAAATTGACCATTGGTTGATAGGTGCTTAGCACTATAGGTTGTCAAACCAACCTGATCCAAGTCATATTATACCTTAGGAATAACGTACACATGATCATAGGTTCATCTATAACTGAAATCAGAACATGGAACATTATAAAGAAATCCAAGTCAAGCATAGCTTTTTAGTGCATGGATCATCATTTTCAAGCAAGAACATGATCTATAAAGGTTATGGTAAGCAATAAACGTGGAGAAATTTATAAAACTTGCCTCTAATGAGAAGATGAAACCCCACACAGAAGAAATCTTGAGCAGGTAGGGTAGGAAATCCAATCATCGATAAACAAAATGTTGGCCAGCATAAATGAATATGCCGGTATGTGGGGACAAACAAAACATTGCACATAATCTCTAACAACATAATCACAACAAATAGTTGTTAACAATGCAAGTTTACATTTTCAATATGACTCCTCAACTACTTTTACCACCTCTGGGATACCCTCTCTAGGGTTAAGTCCTTGCAAGTGACTTTAAGGCTACCTTTTCCATCCTGAGCTTGGTACCTGGGGTCACCTCTCAGGGTACCTTGTGGTCTTCCCTCCGAGGCTTGACTCACTTGACCTTCCCTCCAGGGCTTGGTCTCTTATATTACATCTAGGGGGTATGTAGGTTCGAGTGAGTCACACATACTTAAATTGTTATACACATAGTCACTTTAAAGATTGCAGTAATGAAACATCCAAGCAGTTTAATTGCAGTGCAATCGATAAAGCCTCGAGAAATGCCGGGAAACTAAAGAATGTACTAAAAAATAACCACATACGTGTTCTGCTAATTTGAGATAGAAATATTCCAGGCAAGTAGGAAATACAAGCAAGAAAGCAAGCACACAACAAGATCCTAAAATAAGCATACAATTTCCTTCATGTTATCAAGATCTATCCAATCTAACTTGCTCCTTATGATTTCTACTTCTTTTTAGGGTTTCTCTTGCAAATAGGGTTTTTGCTTTTAACTTTTATCACTACAAACCCTAAATAAGAAAAACTACTCATAAACCCTAATGTCATTTGACTCTATTTCCTTTCTCCTTCTTCACGACATGCTCCTGCATTCTTCGCGTACAAGATGCCGCCGACTGCCTACTCTCCAACAACGCCATCGTCCACCACCACCTCCCTCGGGCGCAAACACCACCATGCTCGATCCGTTTTTGTTCTATGTTTCTCCTCCAAGCCTCCCTTTCCTCTCTTACACTCACACCAGGTTCACCCTACAGGTGGCGCCTAGCACTACCGGTGTCCCCTCCGGAGTCCACGACGTGGCGCATGACGACGACGACCACCAGGGATCGTCTCGCCCTTACTACTGTAAGACCCTAAGGATCACCTCTAGATCTCTTTCTCCAAGTTGTACTCCCTCCTTCCCTCTCTTCCTCTCTCAGCCCCATGGACCAAGACGCAGGTTCTGCCTACTGCTATTTTCTAGTTTTCTCTGACGCCGATGTGAAATCCTTCGCACATGATCATTAGCCAGACTCGTCGTGCTTGGACGTGAAGGCATACCCTGTTATAGGGCGCCTGATCAAACCTTGGCCATGAAGGCCTTCCTCAAAGAGCGTTCTTCAACTGCCCCTCCCTAGTCATGGTGATGCTGATGGACGTCGAAAAGAAGTGCACAGAGAGCAGTTACATGTTACGATCAACTCTGAGATAGTTAGGCAGGGGTCCCTTCGATCAATCGGGCTATGGTCCTTTATATAAGTCCTACGAGGCTCTAGGGTTAAGAGTACGATGATAGGAGGGGGATAGGTAGGCAAAGGCTCGTTCCCTTTTCAAACAAACATGGGTGAGAGACATCCTTGAATACCATAATTTATTAGAAAGGAAGGTGATTAAACATATTAATCAACATGTCTTACTCTCACATAGCAAAGACCTTTCAAAGTTACGCAAAACTTTCTATCTTGGAATCAGCAACCAAGAGACAGATAAAAACACCTCTATATGGTACTCATTAAATGATTTGATCCTTAAACCATTAGGAAAGGCTTCATGCCTTGAAATCTAGATTGTTCTTCTCTCTTATTCTTTATTTTCCTTTTTTATCCCAAACTTTAGGGAAAGTCTTAAATTAGTATTATCTACTCATATCCCACGTTTGAGTCCTAAACTTGAAAGGAAAGAGGTGTTTTCTTCAAACGCAAGTTATCTTTTAATAAAGCCTATTTAGTTGGTATTTTCTCTTTCCTTTCTTATTGTCTTCAAAACTTGGGCTCCTTGGAACCCAAAAAATCCCAAAGATACGAATTTTACATTTGGAGACTACCTCCTATCCTTCTAGAGGCTTCTACCTCTTTATTTTCTCCTTTTTTTTTGAATTTTCTCCTTTTCTTAACTATTCCTTTTATTAACTAAATTCCTTTTTCCTTATTTTGATTACTCTTGCCATTATTAATCACATGTAAATGAAATCTAATCAATTGTGACCATCAATGCCACTTTCTAGAGATTTCCATACATTTCTCATAAATACATTGCTCAATATCTATTATCTTTTATTTTTCTCTATTGTTTGGACTTTTCTTCTTTTCCTCTCTTTTATATCCATTACTGGATTAAAAAACAATAGAAATCACGAAATTCATATCAAAGGGGAGATTTGCAAAGAAACCCATTCTTTGAAGTAAAGCATACAACCTTCTCAATTCAAGTTCATATTCATAAAAGTATTACATTTCAATTATGAAAACACATGTAAAATTGAGGTTGTAACATCCTTCCCCTCTTATAGGAATTTTTCCCTCAAAATTCCACCAAACAAACAAGCAAGCAGGATAAGACTTTCTCATATCCATCATCGGCTCCGATGTGACTTCATCCTCTCCATGATGCTTCCAAAGAATCTTTATCGTCTTATATTCTTACATCTGAGTTCTTTCTCACCTTGGAACCACGTACCCTCGTAGGTGACTCAGGATATTTTAGCCTCCCTAGAAGCTCAATAGGTTCATGGCTCAGCACATGGCTTGTGTACATCACATAGTGCTCTAGATCAGACTCATGGAACACATCATACATAATATTATCCTGAGGGGTAAGGCTAAACATAAGCAACTCCACCAATCCATTTCAAATGGACCTATGTATCGGGGACTCAGCTTTAGCTATAGCTCAAAGGGGTCGGGTTTTCATAACACATATTCTCCCATAATGAACTGCATGTCAGTCTTCTTTGCTTCAATTCATGACTCATGTCGCCCCTAGCTTTCTCAGCCATCACATGATCAAAGTGACTTCATCTGCACACACTATGGTCTTTCTGACCTTCACAAGGTCCTTTCACCGACATCATTTGAATGAAGTGGTGATCAACACAACCTCCCTTACATAGTTTCTTACACCCTGATACTAGCTATGGTGGCTATCATCACAAGCAAACTCTCTTAGGGCAGGAACTGCTCCCGTGTATCACACGAACAAGCACACACACTCTCATCAGACACTCTAGTCTGGATCATACTCTCTTGAGTGTCTATCAGTCAAGGGTGATAAGTTGTGCTAAACTTCAAGTTGGCATCAAGTTCTTCATGTACCTACTTCCATCGCATGGAAGTGATCTTGAGGTCACACTCTAGATATTGAACTCGACCATGGTAGATGAACTATCTCTTCCTCATATATAGTTCAACCAGATTTGTTACACTGATAGTGCTCTCTTTCTTAGGAAAGGGATTAGGTCAACTTGGTAAGGTGATCTACCGTACCCATATTTCATCATGACCTCTCTTGGTCTAGGGGAGACCCACCACAACGTCTATGGTGATCTACTCCCATTCCCTTTCAGGGACTCTTCATTATCTATAGTAACTCACTGGGTACTGGTGTTCGACCTTCACCTCCTGGCATGCATAGAGACAAGCCACATGCAATTCTATATACTTCTTCATCTCAGGTCCTCAAAGCACTACTGCAAACTTTAATCATCTTAATAGTACCAGATGCAGGGTGTACTTATCATCACAAGCTCCTGCATGTCATGATTCCTCAAGGTTGATTCCTCAGAAACCCTAAAACACTCTAGTCGTGGGTTTCAACACTTTCTCTTGTAGAGATGTGCATTTGAGGTTCTACAACCATCCCTCTATCTCATTAAGATCTAGGCTAGCTAACCAAGCAACCACTAACTCAACCAACAGGTCTGGTTGTATCTGGGTGTTAGCTATAAAAGTCCCACCATCTCTTCCAACCTCTCTACTGGCTAAACAAGACAGTCCATTACCATCTTACATACTCATGTGTTAGGTAACAGTGATGACAAAAACCTTATGTATTCTACTTATCATCTCATCTCGGATTTTTGGTCTATCTTTATCAGAAAACTCATAAATTCCATACAGGTCATGATAAGAACGTCCTTATAAGATGACTACCTTAGTTCTCTTTGCATTTGAAAATCATTCATACAACGTACTTTCCAAAAGGTACACTACTATCTTTATCCTAAAACATCATAGAAATGTCTCAACTCGCATCATCTTTATCCTTAATGTATGGCATGCATACTGCCCTATCTCTCACCCCCATAATGAGAGGAAATAAGCATTTGGTTACAGTCCAAATACAAAGTTCATCCCATTCCAAGAGTAGAGATGGTGCATCACACATTGCCAGTACACTTTTCCAATCCAAGTTGAAACGTACATCACATGTCTCCACAACATGAACATCTCGATTATGGGTCTAAACCCATGGGAAGACTTTTCCCATCACCTCTGTATCTTAACATATCTCTTTTATGTGCAATCCTTAGTCGTTATCTCAAGGTCTCTAGGGTGTCAGCACTTTTAAAGTGATCTGACCCTTATGCATCTAGGGAATGCCTATCACCTTTACCCCTTAGGCCCCATGAACTCATGAAGGTGGCCAACCACCTAACCCATGGTCCTTGGGCAAAGGTAGTTGTTACCTCCCGACCCTATGGTCTCGTGCATCCAGGGAACACACAACTCCTACTTCCATCGGTCTTATCCCTTCATGACCTTAGTATTGACTTAGGATAGCACATCTCATACTTGAATCTTTACCCAAAACTTCATCATCTCTCTGGGCACTCATGGTCAAACTTACATCCTTTCATAGGGATCATGGCGACCTACCTAACTTGGTCAAGCCCCATAAGGTTACCTCCATGGAAACATATCTTCATGCCCCTTAGAGATGGTCACACAAGGGTCTATAGATTCTTGCTCACACCATGTGCTCTCTACTTAGCTCATCAAGATCCTATGAGAGACCTCTTTAGGTTGCTTCAAACCTACGCAAAAGCTAATACTTACCCTACAAAAGGGTCCCTCCCCAGGATGGGAGAAAAGTATCTCTTGAGAGCAACAAAGGTCACAAACATCCTTACATCTAGGGTTTACATCAACATGAGCATGCTTAGCCCTATCAAGCTACTATGTCATGTAGCCAAAAAAAAGACCACCTACTAAACCATGCTAGGTCTCCTTGGTAGGTCATACTCATTCCTATTCCTCAACATCAGACCAAGATCATACATACATATGTCACCCACCTATATGTGAGGGGTTCATCAAACATATACCTTAGCCCAAGGGGTTTCCTCTTCCTCTAAACATGAGGGGTGCCATGCTCGAACCTATAGAAACTCAAACCTCATCATCAGCATTGGGTGCACTAGGTGCTACTACTTCCCCTCTTAGGTCTAGGAACCCTAGGTTCACTTCTTATACAACAGCTGTCCAACTGCATGCTCAACTTTTTAACAATGAACCAAACATGTATGAGGTATGGCATGCACTTCCTACTATCCTTCCACATGAACATCACCTCCGAGTTGAGCCCTCCTCAAGGAAAACATCTAGGTATGAGGCCTCACAACTTGACACTATACCTCCTCAGGGTCTAAGGAACTCCTCTTTCTATCCCTAGAAGGTAAGGTAGGCACCTACAACTTCCATAGATTGGTTCAAGAAGTCTCCTTCCTTTTCTAGGGTTTGGTTCCTCTAAAGGCAACCACAACCATCCAGGTCAAAACATATCCAACTTCTAATGGTTCCTCATGTATCAAAGTCCAAGCATCTATCCTTCTTCCTCAGGTCTTTCTCTCCCTCTAGGGCTAACCCTACTATCGGACTTACCACTGGAGGTTCTCTCTCTAAAAGGTGGATCACTCTCTTATGCATACACCTACCTGGGTGAAGCCTATGATCAAACCTATGTTCGCTCAAGATTATCCATAGCTCTTCATGCTTATCTCATAAGCTATCCAACATGCCCTTCTGGCCTAGGTTTCCACCTACTACCAGCACTACTGACGTACTCCTACTTGTGTGCATGCTCTTCCATGCTCATATAAGTCCATAGGGTTTCTATATGGCCATCACTAACCACATTAATGAAGGAGTTATCCTTCACCCTAACATGCACCACCCTTCCTAGGTTGGGTCACCCAAAAGGCACTAGGTCAACCAACCTCGCATAGCTCACACTTCTCATAGGTATTGAAAACCAAAAGCATGTCAACCCATGCATATGGTCGACCATGACATCTAACTCATCATGCCATCTCTCTCTAACCACCATTTAGGATTAGGGTTAGCATCATCCTCAGAGGATGTGTCAGGTCTCTACCTCTTCCTGGAGACCTCTACCTCTAGGGCTAACTCTTTACTCATCCTCCTAACAAGGTCTAACCTCAGGTCTCTCATGAGGGCATGACAACACATGACATGCAACCTAAGCATGTAACTAATCACTAGTTTACGCTTAAACTATTAAGCTTATGTCCATGACATCTTATTTACATGCTTTTCATTGATTTGGTGGAGGATTCCTTAATCCTTATCTTACTTACCCTAACCTCAAGAGGGTGGGGAAGAGAGAGAAAAACCCTAAACCTTAGAACCTTAATTGAATTAGGGCTGAGAAGGGACGAAGATAGATGAGAGAGTCCTAAAGGTATCTTATTTCAAGTCAAGACTTCATACTTTGGCCAAGCAGTCACACCACATCCGGGAGTCCTCGTGATCGACTAGCGGGGTGGAGGAAAATATTGCCAGCCCCCAGACCGTGATCCTTTTCTAGACACCTCCATCTTTTGGAAAATCCTCTAATAACTCCCTCGGTTCTACGGAGTTTGTGAAATTTAATAATTACTAAGGATTAAACGAGGAACCACGACTCTGATACCAAATGTAACAACCCCACCTCCCGGTAACCCCCAATCAAGGGAGACCAAATGGTCAGAGCCGCTATCCCAATAATTTAGGATCAATGGTTCAACATTTAATCAAAAATAACTATTAAATTCTCTAAAACTATACTGGAAAGCTGGAATAAATAAAAATTTGCATACCTTTTTAAAATTTTGGATTTAGACTTCTATCACCCAATAAAGTCTATCTATCTAATCCTCCTTGCACGGTGTATTTGTATTCTTCACAATATGTCAATTTACTATTTGTCCTTTTCAAAGTAATACCTAAAATGCTGACAAACAAAAGTCAGTCAACATAAATGAATATGCCGGTATGTGGGGACAAACAAAACATTGCACATAATCTCTAACAACATAATCACAACAAATAGTTGTTAACAATGCAAATTTACATTTTTAGTATGACTCCTCAACCGCTTTTACCACCTCTGGGATACCCTCTCTAGGGTTAAGTCCTTGCAAGTGTCTTTAAGGCTACCTTTTCCATCCTGAGCTTGATACATGGGGTCACCTCTCTGGGTGCCCTGTGGTCTTCCCTCTAGGGCTTGACTCACTTGACCTTCCCTCCAGGGCTTGGTCTCTTATCTTACATCCAGAGGGATATGTAGGTTCAAGCGAGTCACACTTATACTTAAATTGTTATACACATAGTCACTTTAAAGATTGCAATAATGAAACATCCAAGCAGTTTAATTGTAGTGCAATCGATAAAGCCTCGAGAAACGTCGGGAAACTAAAGCGTGTACTCATAAATAACCACATACCTATTCTGCTAATTTGAGATAGAAATATTCCAGGCAAGTAGGAAATCCAAGCAAGCAAGCAAGCACACAACAAGATCCTAAAATAAGCATACAATTTCCTTCATGTTATCAAGATCTATCCAATCTAACTTGCTCCTTATGGTTTCTACTTCTTTTTAGGATTTCTCTTGCAAATAGGGTTTTTGCTTTTCACTTTTATCACTACAAACCCTAAATAAGCAAAACTACTCATAAACCCTAATCATCATATCCTATCTCTCCTAACAAGCTTAGGATCAACATTTACCAACATATTACCATATATTTTAAATTAAACATAATAATCTCTTCTTTTACCCTAAATTAGGGTTTCTAGATACATTATCATATATTCTTGGTTTATAACCCTAAAACAAGCAATTTCTCATCTAAATCATATTCGAATCTACCATTACCATTCAACAGGTTAGTATTACCCAAATTAACCTATTAAACATCATAGATTCAATCATTAATCTCAATTAGGGTTTCTAACCAAATTTTAATGCACTTTTCATCAACTTAACATACTTTTGCAATTAGGAATGAAATCAGATTCTCAAACTATTATTATCATGTTCCTCATATTTTTTTGATAAATTTTCATATATAAAGTTTATCCATCAAAGCTTCGTAGCAATTTCTACGATTTTTGTAAGTTTATCACTTAAATGACCAATTAGAAACTGACACGTCAGCATTAAATCTTTACCAGAACTCGGTGTAGAAAAAGGAGACAAGTCTCAGCCGCCCTTGGGTCATGTACATGCAAACAGGGGTACAAGAGTCATTTGACTCTATTTCCTTTCTCCTTCCTCGCGACATGCTCCTGTGTTCTTCCTGTACATGATGCCACCGGCCGCCTACTCTCCCGCAACGCCATCGTCCACCGCCACCTCCCTCGGGCACAAACACCACCACGCTCGATCAGTCGCTCTTCCATGTTTCTCCTCCAAACCTCCCCTTCCTCTCTTACAATCACACCAGAGGCGCCCTACAGGTGGCGCCCAACGCTGGCGACGTCCCCTCCGGAGTCCACGTCGTGGCACATGACGATGACGACCACCAGGGATCGTCTCGCCCTTACTGCAGTAAGACCCTAAGGATCACCTCTAGATCTCTTTCTCCAAGTTGTACTCCCTCCTTCCTTCTCTTCCTCTCTCAGCCACATGGACCAAGACGTAGGTTCTTCCTACTGCCGTTGTCTGGTTTGCTCCGGTACCATTGTGCAATCCTTCACACATGATCATCAGTCGGCCCCGTCGTGCTTGGACGTGAAGGCAGACCCTACTGTAGGGAGCCTGATCAAACCTTGGCCATGAAGGCCTTCCTCAAAGAGCATTCTTCAACTGCCCCTCTGTAACGTCCCAGGATTTGAGGCCTTGGATAAGACAATCTTAAAAGGAATGATTGGACTACCCATATCACCAAGGTGCACTTCCTGTTCTGGGAGCCCATCACTAAAGAACTCCATAGTTAAGCGTGCTCAGCTTGTAGTAGTACTAGGATGGGTGACAAGTCGGGAAGTTGATCCTGGCTTGCACGTCAGTGTGGACAAAGTGCACAGTTAAGGCTAGTGGTGGTTTGTGGGGCCAGTCGTCATTTCTGAAACTCTACTAGAGCCTTGGGCAGTGGGCCCAGGTCGTTACAAATGGTATCAGAGCCAATTCCCCTCCAGTAGGTGGGGCCCACATGGACATGTGGCATGCCAGTCTTGAGCCGTGCGGTCCGGGCAAGTTGGAAAGGGCTATTCGTAGAGACGAGATGGAGCCACCCTTGTGCTGGTAGCTGTGGATGGGAGCTGGGTGTCCATGGGCCATTCTGGGTCTGCACTGAAATGGGGAAGATATTATGAGGCTATATAGTTGAGCCTTGACGAGGATGTCAAGAGTCTAAGTGGGGGAGATTGTAACGTCCCAGGATTTGAGGCCTCGGATAAAACGATCTTAAAAGGAATGATTGGACTATCCATATCACCAAGGTGCACCTCCTTTTCCGGGAACCCATCACTAAAGAACTCCATTGTTAAGCGTGCTCAGATTGGAGTAGTACTGGGATGGGTGACCTGCCGGGAAGTTGATCTTGGCATGCGCGTGAGTGAGGACAAAGCGCACAGTTAAGGCTAGTGATAGTCTGTGGGGACAATCATTATTCCTGAAACTCTGCTAGAGCCTTGGGTAGTGGGCCCGGTCATTACAAACAGTATCAGAGCCATAACCCCTCCAGTAGGTGGGGCCCACATGGTTAAGGCATGCCAGTCTTGAGCCGTGCAGTCCATGCATGTAGGAAAGGGTTGTCCATGGTTCAAGAGTCTAAGTGGGGGAGATTGTAACGTCCCAGGATTTGAGGCCTCGGATAAAACGATCTTAAAAGGAATGATTGGACTATCCATATCACCAAGGTGCACCTCCTTTTCTGGGAACCCATCACTAAAGAACTCCATTGTTAAGCGTGCTCAGATTGGAGTAGTACTGGGATGGGTGACCTGCCGGGAAGTTGATCTTGGCATGCGCGTGAGTGAGGACAAAGCGCATAGTTAAGGCTAGTGATAGTCTGTGGGGACAATCATTATTCCTGAAACTCTGCTAGAGCCTTGGGTAGTGGGCCCAGTCATTACAAACAGTATCAGAGCCATAAACCCTCTAGTAGGTGGGGCCCACATGGTTAAGGCATGCCAGTCTTGAGCCGTGCGGTCCATGCATGTAGGAAAGGGTTGTCCATGGTTGATGTATCCACTCTTGCGCTAGTATTCTGTGATCGGGAGCTGGGTTTACATGGGCCATTGTGGGTCTGCATTGAAATGGGAAAGAGATTATGAGGCCTTATAGTTGAGCCTTGACGAGGACATCAAGAGTCTAAGTGGGGGAGATTGTAACATCCCAGGATTTAAGGCCTCAGATAAGTTGATCTTAAAAGGAATGATTGGACTACCCATATCACCAAGGTGCACCTCCTTTTTCGGGAGCCCATCACTAAAGAACTCCATAGTTAAGCATGCTCAGCTTGGAGTAGTACTAGGATAGGTGACCAATCGGGAAGTTGACCCCGGCTTGCACATGAGTGTGGGAAAAGCGCACAGTTAAGGCTAGTGGTGGTCTGTGGGGCCATTTGTCATTCCTAAAACTCTACTAGAGCCATGGGCAGTGGGCCCAGGCGTTACAAACTGGACTACCCATATCACCAAGGTGCACCTCCTTTTCTGGGAGCCCATCACTAAAGAACTCCATAGTTAAGCATGCTCAGCTTGGAGTAGTACTAGGATGGGTGACCAGTCGGAAAGTTGACCCCGGCTTGCACATGAGTGTGGGAAAAGCGCACAGTTAAGGCTAGTGGTGGTCTGTGGGGCCAGTCATCATTCCTAAAACTCTACTAGAGCCATGGGCAGTGGGCCCAGGCGTTACAAATGGTATCAGAGCCATAACCCCTCCAGTAGGTGGGGCCCACATGGACAAGGCATGCCAGTCTTGAGCCGTGCGGTCCAAGCATGTAGGAAAGGGTTGTCCATAGTTGACGTAGCCACCCTTGCGCTGGTAGTCCGTGATCGAGAGCTGGGTGTCCATGGGCCATTGTGGGTCTACATTGAAATGGAGAAGAGATTATGAGGCCTTATAGTTAAGCCTTGACGAGGAAGTCAAGAGTCTAAGTGGGGGAGATTGTAACATCCCAGGATTTAAGGCCTCAGATAAGTTGATCTTAAAAGGAATGATTGGACTACCCATATCACCAAGGTGCACCTCCTTTTTCGGGAGCCCATCACTAAAGAACTCCATAGTTAAGTGCGCTCAGCTTGGAGTAGTACTAGGATGGGTGACCAATCGGGAAGTTGATCTTAAAAGGAATGATTGGACTACCCATATCACCAAGGTGCACCTCTTTTTTCGGGAGCCCATCACTAAAGAACTCCATAGTTAAGCATGCTCAGCTTGGAGTAGTACTAGGATGGGTGACCAATCGGGAAGTTGACCCCGGCTTGTGCATGAGTGTGGGAAAAGCGTGCAGTTAAGGCTAGTGGTGGTCTGTGGGGTCAGTCGTCATTCCTAAAACTCTACTAGAGCCATGTGCAGTGGGCCCAGGCGTTACAAATGGTATCAGATCCATAACCCCTCTAGTAGGTGGGGCCCACATTTGTAACGCCCGGGCCCACTGCCCAAGGCTCTAGTAGAGTTTTAGGAATGGCGACTGGCCCCACAAACCACCACTAGCCTTAACTGCGCACTTTGTCCACACTGACGATCAACTTCCCGACTGGTCACCCATCCTAGTACTACTCCATGATGAGCACACTTAACTATGGAGTTCTTTAGTGATGAGCTCCCGGAAAAGGAGGTGCACCTTGGTGATATGGGTAGTCCAATCATTCCTTTTAAGATTGTCTTATCCAAGGCCTCAAACCCTGGGACGTTACAATCTCCCCCACTTAGACTCTTTACGTCCTCATCAAGGCTCAAATATATGGCCTCATAATATGAACCAATTTTAGTGCAGACCCACAATGACCCAGGGACACCCAACTCTCGATCACGGAATACCAGCGCAAGGGTGGCTACGTAAACCATGGACAACCCTTTCCTAAATACCTGGACCGCACGACTCAAGACTGGCATGCCACATGCCCATGCAGGACCCACCTACTGGAGGGGTTATGGCTCTGATACCATTTGTAACGCCTGGGCTCACTGCCCATGGCTCTAGTAGAGTTTTAGGAATGACGACTGGCCCCATAGACCACCACTAGCCTTAACTGCACGCTTTTCCCACACTCATGCGCAAGCCGGGGTCAACTTCCTGAATGGTCACCCATCCTAGTACTACTCCAAGCTGAGCACGCTTAACTATGGAGTTCTTTAGTGATGGGCTCCCGGAAAAGGAGGTGCACCTTGGTGATATGGGTAGTCCAATCATTCCTTTTAAGATCAACTTATCGAAGGCCTTAAATCCTGGGATGTTACACCCTCCCTAGCCATGGTGATGATGATGGATGTCAGAGAGAAGTGCGCAGAGAGCAGTTACATGTTACGATCAACTATGAGATAGTTAGGCAGGGGTCCCTTTGATCAATCAGGCTATGGTCCTTTATATAAGTCCTAGGAGGCTCTATGGTTAAGAGTGCGATGATAGGAGGGGGATAGGTAGGCAAAGGCTCGTTCCCTTTTCAAACACACATGGGTGAGAGACATCCTTGAATACCATAATTCATTAGAAAGGAAGGCGATTTAACATATTAATCAACATGCCTTACTCTCGCATAGCAAAGACCTTTCAAAGTTATGCAAAACTGTCTATCTTGGAATCGGCAACCAAGAGTCATAGATAAAAGCACCTCTATATGGTACTCATCGAATTATTTGATCCTTAAATCGTTAGGAAAGGCTTCATGCCTTGAAATCTATATTGTTCTTCTCTCTTATTCTTTTATTTTCCTTTTTAATCCCAAACTTTAGGGAAAGTCTTAAATTAGTATTATCTACTCATATCCCACGTTTGAGTCCTAAACTCAAAAGGAAAGAGGTGTTTTCTTCAAACACAAGTTATCTTTTAATAAAGCATATTTAGTTGGTATTTTCTCTTTCCTTTCTTATTGTCTTGGAAACTTGGGCTCCTTGGAACCCAAAAAATCCCAAAGATACGAATTTTACCTTTGGAGGCTACCTCCTAGCCTTCTATAGGCTTCTACCTCTTTATTTTCTCCTTTTCTTAACTATTCCTTTTATTAACTAAATTCCTTTTTCCTTATTTTGATTACTCTTTCCATTATTAATCACATGTAAATGAAATCTAATCAATTGTGGCCATAAATTCCACTTTCTAGAGATTTCCATACATTTCTCATAAATACATTGCTCAATATCTATTATCTTTTATTTTTCTCTATTGTTTGGACTTTTCTTCTTTTCCTCTCTTTTATATCCATTATAGGATTAACAGAACAATAGAAATCACAAAATTCATATCAAAGAGGAGATTTGCAAAGAAACCCATTCTTTGAAGTAAAGCATACAACCTTCTCAATTAAAGTCCATATTCATAAAATTATTACATTTCAATTATGAAAACACATGTAAAATTGAGGTTGTAACATCTAGGTAGGGCTAAATGGAGCTCTAGGAGACCTTCTTCTCCAAAAAGAGGTTGTCTTCTACCTTAGAGCACTTGGTTTTGCAGAAAAACAGATTGGATTCGTTGCTTCAGGTTATAGGAAAGAGAAAGCAAGCAAAGTTTTGTACTTGGGCAAGGAAGAGGTAAATATAGCTCATGGATAAGGATGGAAGCAAGCATGAGGTGTAAAAGTAGCCTCCCCATGTTTCTATGGCCTTAAACTATTAAGAATATACAAGCGCACACATAAGCAGCTCCCCACCATCCTTATAGACCTTCTTAACTTTCCTTTGTTGAATTTCCCAGCCAATCACATAATTCATTAGTTGATAGCTACTAAAGGTAGCTCATCCATGAAGGGGTAAACCCTAAAATACCCTTAGAGAAAACACCTTCAAACCAAGGATTAAATAGGTTCCCCATGGCTTAAAAAGCATAAGAATGATGAGAGAATATCCAAGGAACATAATGCAAGTGATAAATTGCAAATAAACCTCTCAATTGGGTAAATTGCAGAAAAGTCCAAAATGTGCATAAAATTGCATAACTTGCTCAAACAGTGTCCAAATTGGACCAAATTTGAAATTGAAGCTTGTCTTATGATTTAAAAGCATATCAAAAGTTTAGATAAGGGTTATAAGTATTCAATTATGGTAATTAAGCTTATTCAACTCATTAAGCAAGTTCATGGGCCTTACAACTATAAACCCCTAATAGGGATTTCGCCCATGAAATCCAAGGTAAACAAAGATGGGTACTTCCTTTGCACCTCATCCTATTACCTTACCATGGTTACTTGCATATCATGATAATTTCACATCATTCATACATATATCCTCTTGGGTCAGCACAAAAACCCCCACCTAAGAAGACTTTCTCAATATGGAAGGTAGAAACTTGTTGTGTCATCTATACAACTCTAGTAGTAATGTTCAACTTTAAATTCTAGCTATCATCCTAAAATTATATCTATTGTATCAACACATTACTCAAAAGTCATACTTGCAATCTTTTTACCAATCATGGCATGTGTCCCATACCATTCCTTGAAGCATATAAAAAAAGGTGATGTATCCATCTTTTTTTTCATACACTGACACTAGAATTCTTGTCAGTTCTTTTTCAGCATCAAAAGAAATGCTGACGCTGGCAGTTGTCATTCCATACAAGGAAACATCATTCCTAGTCAACCTTGTTAGGGGTGAAACAACAATACTATCTTCACCTTACTAGGATTTACACAACCTACTTAGAAGACATATCATGATCCCATAAAGACCCTTAATCAACCCCATCTCACTCTTGTTCAACTTGTCTCATAGCTATTGCTGCTTTGGCAACCCTAAGGTTGTTGAAGAAATATTGATCATATTATTGACCATATTTGAAATACTTTGACATGTCATCATTCAAAGTTTGATATAACTTGTATGACATGACTGGAACACTCTGTTCCTCCTATTCATAAATTCTATTTGTACATTGGTTAGTCTATAGGACATAACTCTAAACTTGTCATGGTCATGTGAATTATGTCATCCAATCTAACTCCTATGCATTGATATTTGATCATAGGTTTATCTTAAAGGAACACAGTATCACATATCTATTAACCAACAAACAATCTATCCTTGATAGTGGTCTTGCCCATCTATCACTGAACCATACACAACATAATAGAATCACTTTTTTTTCCAAACAACATTTAGAGGGTCATCATCAACTCTCTTTCTCTCTCTAAGGGAGAGAAACACTTGGAATGTTCATTTAATAAACATCTCCAACCTTCACATAGTTCTCATATTGTTGATACATCTTGGATACTAGGATTCATTACCTTAGTATCCACCTCATGTTCTATAAGGAACTCACATCATTATCTCATCCACTTTTACCAACATAACAAATATCAAGAAATATAAGAGTAGTCTTCCTAATTATTGGAAGGCTCAAAAGAAAACTCATCACAAACTTTATGATCTTGGAACTATAGTCCAAGCAACCTTATGATATAATAAGCTATCCACCCTCATGTTTGCATCGAATCCACACGTACCAAGTGGCAATGATTCACTTGAAAGTTGTACCCTAGAAAGGAAAGACACAAAGTGCGAGAACCCGTTACACTAAATGAGATTACTCAAAACATAAAACACAATCAATCACTAATTAATCACATACCCAAAAATATGGGTAAATTAAAACCAATTTCAACGTCAGCAGCTGCTCATAAACATATGCATAAGACCCCAACATCTTTCTTTTATCCATACTAGGCCAAGAATTTGATACAAATGTTCTATTGCCTTAGCCACAACATATATACACAGGAGAACAATATTCATATATGCCACACAAACTAACATTAACATACTAACAAAAGTTCTATTTGTTTGAAACACCATATACAAACTTTTCCTGCCCGAACCCGAGAGTACAGGGACGACTCTAGGACACACTAGAAATCTAATCAACTTTATCAAAGATTCATTATTATAGCTCCTCTTTGCTGCCACATGTTTATTTTCATCACTTCTGATTACCTAAAAAAATGTGGCTAACCACAAGGGTGAGACCCATGTCCCAACAAGAGATATAACCTCCAACAACATTTATTGATTACAAAATTTTTAAGTAATTAAATAGTTAAGCAAATTAATCAGATATAACAAATAAGCTCAACAACACTGATGATTATCAAAATACATAAGGGAGCAGATAATAAATATCATCATTAGCCAGACTATCATCCTTTATCTTGTTGATAACATAAGTAATTCAGTAGCATATGCATATCTAGCATCATGAGCAAGTCTAGTAACATATCATCTCTATCATTATGAATAAGTCTAGCCACATAACCATAGATATCAACATTAGCATGTCTAATAGGATGAGCATATCAACATCATAAAAAGAGCTAACACCATAAGCACAACTATCTGGATAAGCATGATCAACAATATATGCATCTCTAGTTACAAAGGCATGGCTAGCATGCTAAACATAACTAACAACATGAGATAGCTAGCATCAAGATTATAATCAACAGTAGCAATATAGTTATCAACATAATCATGGCTACTGTATGTATGCATCTACAATCTTAAGCATATCCACAACATAAGTATATCTACTATCTCTTAATTGCACTAAGCATTATCTTTATATAAAGAGAACAAACAAGGGTTATCATCCAATGTGAAGCGTCATGTATAACCCTAAATAGATATGCTATACGACTGTATTACATCTTTTATTATGCCGTGAGGAATTTGAGGATACCACTCAAAATCCAACTAACCACTGCTAAGTCAAAACCAGTGCCATACAAGATCTAAGAAGAGCCGGATTCCTAAGATCTTCTCTGCCCCCGGACAGTACGGGTCTACCACAACGACACATAAGGTCAATCTTGTGACATCCCGCCATCACACAGACAACGAGATGCCACGCGAAAACACACAGAACCACCATAAATAACATATTACCGAAAACACGGGTTAATTAAAACCGATTGTGGAAAGTAGATAAAAGAGAACTATTACATCCAGATTCTTATCCTGCAAGGAAAAGATGTTATATAAATATTTACAAGCCTTGATATATGTCCACAGCCTATAGGAACCAGCTGTCCTGTCAGCACCAGAGTTCATCACCTATTTATACACACATAACGGGCCACATCAGGCCAGCAACAGGATATACAAAGCTACATCAGCTATACATCATAAAACATCATCAAAACACCTCCGAGGACTTGAGAGTATAGGGATGACTCTAAGACTCGACTACAAAACAACCAAAACAACAACATATCCATCTCTTGCCTCCTACTTCTCTTCTTGCTGCTCGGCCGCAACCTCATGACCACCACCACGTCTAGCATGATCACCTAAAAAGGTTGTAAACCAATGGGGTGAGACACACAGTCCCATCGAGAAACATAAATCCCCGCTGAAACTATAAAACTTCAGAAGAAATGGGTAAAGCAGATAACTGATATCAGCATATCATAAGAGCTGCATCCTGAGAATAACTTATTTATTAACAATTTTACCAGGGTATCTAGGAGGCATATGACCAGATATTCTTTATGGAACATGATTGACAAGATAAGCTTTATAAGAACTTATCACAAAATATAAGGATTGTACAAATAACTATAAGATATAACTAGATCAACTATACAAGCAAGGCCTCAATCAATGTTCTGTGTTTTACCCTAAGCAGTATATACTATTCGGCTGGATTACGTATTATCATGCCCTGAGGAAGTGAGCCGTACCTCTCAAATCCAACCATCGGCTGCGAAGCCCAAAGCCAGTGCCATACAAGGTCAATGGAAGAGCCGGACTCCACGACCTCACCACCTCGTGGTCAGTGCATGAGTGCTTAACAAGCAGGACCACAGTCTCATGCTTAGGTCGCTGCAGCCACATAGGGTCAGGCTACCCTCTGCCTAGCCCACCTTGGTACAGGTATCAACACTAGTGATCCGAGCCGCATGCATGTTCACCGTGCTCCATAATCATTGAGCCATGGGCCTGTTCAGCATGCTCTTATCACACATCCTGAGCCATGGGCCTGTTCACCATGCTCTTTCATATTGAGCCATGGGCCTGAAACTGTGGTCTAGAGTCTACAACCGAAGTTGCACTCTAATCCTCCTATTTTTGGCTAGGAGCAACCACACATATTCAACAATATGCGCTTCTGGGTTAACCCACAAGAGAACCCATTTCACCATCACCAACTACTGACGATGATGGATCTATGGACAGGGAAAACTACATGATATATTCCACTGTAATTCATTATTATATTTTAAGTGGATTGTTGAGGCAACCAAGCTGTAAAACATAAACAGCATTGAGTTGCATTATTACCATGGGATCTCAATCCCTCATCACAAAATGCCACTACCTCTCAAGGCTTACATCATCACCATGGGATAGCAATCCCTTATCTCAACATCAGAGGATAACACCTCAACTAGGCACTCAACCTTTATCAGGTCAACAGACCTTTTCACATCATACGAGTGATACATGTTATCCCATCAATCAAGGATTATCATTATTCCGTGTTATTCAAAACACATATACCTCATAGCTCTTACCTGGATATGAATTCATTTGATACACCTGCATGGTTAGTATGCATATTGAGAGAGATAACTAAATCACCAAATATAGATCTTTATGATTATCATGCTATTAGGGTTGAAGGTACATGATTGGATCAACATCCATGATTATAACTACACGAAGCACAAAGTTGTGTCTTGTAAACAAATTACATTATTGTAATCAAACCACAAGCATTCACTATGCCCTATATCTTGTGAATGTAATCATGTATCTAATCATCTCACTTAGCACCAAATTTAGGTATCAAACATATCATTGGTTACAACCTATCATTCATAACACATCATCAACAGAAGTGCGGTTACAAGATAACAACTCACCAAATCTAGGGTTTTTGAGCTAGGTGCAACCCTTACCAAAGATACCGCCTACCCTCACTATAGGTGTGGCGGGCAGCACATCCCTCACCCAAAGGGGTATCATGCATGATCATATCCCTCACCAAAGCTCTATTGGCTAGGGCATCAAAACCCTAAGGCACTAAGCCACCCATATCGGTCACCATCATAACATGCGCCCATGCACAAGGGATATCGTGCAACCAGGGGCCAAGAGATGTGTTGTGCACCCATGAATACCGGGCAACCAGGTGCAAGATGATATCAAGCAACATATGGGCATCACATATTGACCACCACCCCTATCGCCCATAATGGGTTAGGGTTTTATGTCGGGCAACCAACAAGGTCATGTCGTGCAACCTGATCCAAGAGCTGTGTCGTGCAGCCAAGGAGCAAGGGGTGTATCGTACAACTAGGTCCAGAAGTGTATCGTGCACCCAAGTGCAGGGTGTATCGGGTAGCACAACATCCCTATCGGCCAAGACCCATATCACCCAAGACAAATCCATATCATCCAAGGCTATGACGCCCAAGGTCACCACTGTATCGCCCAACAAGCACACAACTAACAAACGACACCATGGCACCCAAGGTAAGCTATCGCCCCACAAGGCAGGCACCACATATCGGTCAACACTAGGGCACCTAACTAGGGTTCCACCACCAAGCACCATATCGGGCAACACCAAAACCAACCCATATCACCCAAGGCACAAAAAAGAGATGCCTACCACGCATCATGTCGGCCAAAGGCATAACGCCCACAAGCACCAACTAAGGTAGGAGTTCATATCAGACAAAAGGGACAAAGAACACTTCTTAGTATATCGCCCAAGACTCAACCCTAGGAGAGGGGTATCAGGGAACTCATCACAAAGGGGTATCATGCAAGACTTAAAGCCATATTAGTTTAGTCATCATCAATCTCAACATCACCATCATCAAACCCTAATAGATCAAGAGAGTTGGCTCACCTCTCAACAACCAAGAGAGAGGGGTTTTGCACAACCTCCATCACATATCGGGCAACAAGGTGGATCATCCCCTTATCGGTCAAGATTCCAACCTTCACTAGGTCAACGTCCAACCAAGGCTCACCTCTCAAATCCATGGTGAGAGAAGGGTATTGCCCAAGCAACTAGAGCATAGACTCACCTCTCAACAACTAAGAGAGAGGGGTTTTGCCTACACCACTAGAGCTTGAACTCACTTCTCAAAACCAAATGGGAGAGAAAGGGGTTTTGCCCAAGGAACCCCAAACTCAAGGTTCAACCACAAGGTCTAAGAACACATCAACAACGTGACCACTATATATATAACAAGATAAAAGGGTACATACTAGGGCAAGAAACATATCTAACAAGATGCATGGCCAATAAAGATGACATATAAACATGCAACATGAAAAAGAAGTAGTATAGCTAGGGTTAAGAGTTATGTAACCCGCCTTAAGAAAGCTCCAAGCTCCTAGCACCAAGATTCCAAGCTCCAAGCACCACCTTCGGCCACTACAAGAAGAAAAACAAAGCTCATAACCACCATGGCCGAAGAACAAGCAAGAAGGAGAAGAAGGTGCCAAGGAAAGAGGGGGAGATGCTCACCACAAGAAGAGAAGCAAGACACACTCTAGGGTTCAGCCACCACCAGAGGAAGAAGAAGACTCCACCAAGGAGATCAGCCACCAAGCTAGCTCTACCAAGTGTATCAGCCACCAAGCTCACCAAGGGGAGGTATCGTCCAATAAGGAAGAAGGGAATCAACTAAGGAACTAAAGGGATCCCAAGAAAGAGAAAGGAGAAACATATATAGAAGAGGGTGAAGGGGAAACTAAGGCAAGGTGTCGCCCAACCTAGGGACACTTGTCCATGGGGCAAAGCCACCTACTATCTTTCCCACCACCACATGTCCAAAGCTTTTGCCACATGCAAGAAACAAGAACCAAGTGTCCACAAGGGGGTGACACAAACAATGCTAGGTCAAAGAAGGTCACTTGGCTGATACACCTCATGGGCGAAACACCCCTTGCCCGACACAACCACCTGGCCGATACACCATGGCCGACGCAAGGCACCAAGCTCACCCTTGCTCGATACAAGGCCCAACAAAGCTAGGCAAAGCCCAAATAAGACTCAACAAGGCAAAACAAAGCCCATAGCTACTCAAACAATGAGCCCAACCCATCCTCTCAACCCCAGAGGATGCAAGGAGAGAGAAACAATTCTCAAGGTGTCAAACTTGCACATCAACCCTAAAACTTGGGTAAATTGCAAGTTGCATCTCCACCTCTCAACAAAGCACAAACAAACGCTAATCACAACTCAGGTGATTAGCAAGCATCTCAATACAAGGTTTAGGCAAAGCAAACAGGGTAAGCCCAAAATGAATATCAAGGTCCTTACAAGCCATAAACCTCTACAAAGGGATTTCACCCCCGAAATATGAAAAGAAAAGCGAGGGATACTTCCTTCTCATCTCTTCCTCGAGCTCCCATGTAGCTTCCTCAATGCCACGATGATGCCAAGGAACCTTCACAAGCACTAGGTCCTTCCTTTTCAACTTCTTTACTCTTCTATCAAGAATCATCATTGGACCTTCTTCATAGGTCACATCTTCATCAAGCTCGACCTCAATTGGGTGTATCACTGTCCATGTGACTGGATGACTTTTCTTTAGCATACTGACATGGAACACCAGATGTAACCTGTGCAACTCTGGCGGTAGTTCTAACTTGTAAGCTACCTTGCCAACAGGTACTATTACTAGATATGGCCCCATATACCTGGGTGCCAACTTGCCTTTCCATCTAAACCTCAGCACGCCTTTCCATGGTGAGACCTTGAGATACACTTTATCTCCCACCTAGAACTCTAGGGGTCATCGACAATTATTTGCATATGACTTCTATCTGTTATGTGCCACTTTCAATTGTTGCTGTATCACTTTGATCTTCTCTATTGTCTGCTGCACTAACTCAGGACCCAAAATCTGATACTCGCCCGACTCATACTAGCACAAAGGAGATCTGCACTTCCTACCATATAAAGCCTCATAAGGAGCCATGTCGATGCTCCACTGGTAACTATTATTGTAGGAGAACTCTATCAAACTGAGATGCACGCCCCAACTGCCTAGGAACTGCAAAACACAAGCTCAGAGAAGATCCTCCAAAGTCTGAATAGTCCTTTCAGACTGTCCATCTGTCTGTGGGTGGAAAGAGGTACTAAACCTCAACTGTGTTCCCAACGCTTTGTGCAACTGTTCCCAAAAATGACTCATGAACTGGGGTCCTCTGTCAGAGACTATCATTGTAGGCACACCGTGTAAACGCACTATCTCATCCACATACACCTGAGCAAGCTTCTCTACTGTATATGTTGTCTTCATAGGTATAAAATGAGCAGACTTTGTCAACCTGTCCATTATCACCCAGATGGAATCATGATTCTTAGTTGTCCTCGGTAGATCAACTACAAAATCCATGGTTATATGATCCCATTTCCACTGCGGTATCAACATGGGTTGCAACGTACTTGTCGGCTTCTGATGCTCAGCCTTGACTTGCTGGCATACTGCACACCTAGCCACAAACTCGGCTACATCTCTCTTCAAGCCAAACCACCAATATAGGTCCTTCAGATTATGATACATCTTGGTGACACCTGGATGCATAACATATATCGATGTGTGCGCTTCCTGGAGCACTAGCTTTCTCAGATCATCAACATCGGGGACCACCATCCTACCATGATAGCAAACTAGTCCATCCTCAGACTCATGGAACCCATCACGCTTTTTGCTGCCAAACTCTGATTTGATTAACTAAACTGAAGCATCTGCCTATTGTGCGTCTTTGATCTACTGTCTCAACATAGGCTTTACTTGCATCTGTGCCACCAATCCTTCCAACAAGGAGACTTCCAACCATACATTCATCTATTGCAAAGAGACAAACATATCCCGCCTATGGCATACCAAGGAACTCAACAATGCCTTCTTTGTAGAGAGAGAAGAAGACTTTCTGCTAAGTGCATCAGCTACCATGTTCGCCTTACTAGGATGATACTCAATGGTGCAATCGTAATCATTGATTAGCTCCATCTAGCACTGATATCGCATGTTCATCTCACTCTGTGAGAAGATGTACTTCAAGTTCTTATGATCTGTAAAGATCTGACACACTTCCCCATAAACATAGTGTCTCCAAATCTTTAACATATGGACCACCGCTCCCAGCTCCAAATCATGTGTCAAATAATTCTCCTCATGCTTCTTAAGCTGTCACGAAGCAAAAAAAACCACATGATCTTCCTACCTCAACACACATCCTAAGCCTTTCTTGGAAGCATCACAGAAAACAACATAGCCTTTCCCAGGCTCTAGTAGCACCAACACTAGAGCACTAGTCAACTTCTCCTTCAAACTTTAGAAAGCTTGCTGACAATGATCATCCCAAACAAAAGGTACATCCTTCCTAGTCAATTTTGTCAGTGGCAACGTGATCACACTGAAGTTTCTTATAAACCTCAGATAGTATCCTGCTAAACCCAGAAAACTATGAACTTCTATCAATATCTTCAGTTGCTCCCAGTCTACAACTGACTCCACCTTCTTAGGATCCACTCTGACTCCTTCTGCCGATATCACATGCCCCAAGAAAATTACTTCTTTCAACCAGAACTCACACTTACTAAACTTGGCATACAACTGATGTTGGCATAGAAGAGTCAACACTTGTCAAAGATGTTGTTCATGCTCTTGACTGTCCCAACTATAGATCAAGATGTCATATATAAAAACTACAACAAATTGATCTAGAAACGGACGGAACACCCTGTTCATCAGATCCATGAAAGCAGCAGGTGCATTGGTTAACCCAAACGGCATAACCACAAACTCAAAGGGACCATACCTCATCCTAAAAGCTGACTTGGGTATGTCCTCATCCTTAATCCTCAACTGATGATATCCAGACCATAGATCGATCTTTGAGAACATTGTAGCACCACACAACTGATCAAACAGATCATCTATCTTCGGTAACGGGTACTTGTTCTTGATCGTAACTTTGTTCAACTGCCGGTAATCTATGCACAACCGCATTGACCCATCCTTCTTCTTAACGAACAGGACTGGAGCACCCCACGATGATGTGCTTGGTCTGATGAAACCTTTATCTAACAACTCATGTAATTTCTTCTTTAGCTCTGCCATCTCGGATGGAGCTATCCTGTACGGTGTCTGAGCAACTGGTTGTGTTCTTGGCACCAGATTGATCTCAATGTCAATCTCTCGAGGTGGGGGAACACCGAGGAACTCATTGGGAAACACATCTGCAAACTCTCAGATAACATGCACCTCCTCAAGGCTAGGACCTTTTGCCTTGGTATCCACAACGTGAGCTAAGAACGCCTTACATCCTTTTCGCAACAACTTCTCTGCCACCATAGCTAAAACTAAACATGTCGGAAGGATCTTTCTATCTCCCTAGAAGATCCACTTCTCACTATCATCATCAAACACTGCTTGCTTGGAACCACAATCCAACACAACCTTATACTTCTCTAGGGTATCCATTCTAAGGATCATGTCGAATCCATGTAGATCAAGTGGTATAAGATCCACTTGTATACTGTGTCCCTAAAAGGATAAAACACAAGATGGACACTCCTCTCGAAGCAATGCGTGTCCAATAAGAGGGGTTTCTAACAACATACTATCTCTCTTACAACTCACAGGTAAAAGACAACTATCAAGCGTACTACATGCGATAAAAGAGTGTATAGCACCTGGGTCAACCAGAACAGATATAAAGCAAGAAGAAGACAAATCAGAATGAAATAACTCCATCTGACATGCCACCACTCGTGTGTTGACTATCGCCTCCGGCTGACTCATAGCATAGAATTGAGCCATTGCTTGCTGTCATCCACGTCCTCTGCTTCCTTGAGTAGACAATCCCGCTTGTGATGCTTGGCCACATCCTCGCCCTCTATTACCACTAGACTATTATCTATCTGACCTTTGCTGATTCTGCCTCGTCTGCTGTGTCACTTCAACATCTCTCTTTGGGCAATTTGTTCTGAAATGCCCAACCTAACCACAAAGATGACATGACTGGTCTCTCTATTGTGGCCTAGACGACCCTATCACTACCACTGAAGCTGTAATGTGGGCTTTAGATAGAAAAAATCCACGCCCTCTTCCCTTACTCAGAGACCACTGTGACGGCGCACTGGAACCTTATATCACAGAAGGTGCTGAAAACCTTGGCTTCTTGAAGCCATCAAACCTTTGTCTCAGGAACTAAGCATGACTTTTCTTGGTCATGGACTCTCTCTTCTCCTTGACAGACCATTTTATCCTTTAGACAGACTCCACAAATGTGGCAAACCACTCCCGGTTCTCTAAAGCAGCAGTAGGCGTTGTCAACTCAACACTCAAACCTTTCTCAAACTGTCTGATTCTCTCATCATTTGTCATCGCCATGTGAGGATAAAACCTCAACAGGTCCATAAACTTAGCTTCATACTTGGTGATGCTCATCGATCCTTGGCACAGATGCTCAAACTGGTTGATCTTCTCATCCATATACATCTTTGGGAAGTATCAGCTAACAAACTCTCGCTGAAAAACATCCCAACAGATCACCTCACTGGGTCACTTCTCCTCCTCGATGGCCCACCAGTGGCCAGCACTACCTTTCAGAAGGTAGGCAGCGTGCTTGACTTTGTCTACTTCGGGGATGTCAAGGATCTGGAAGGCCTTCTCGAGACTTGTCAGCCACAGATCTACATCCGCTGGATCAACTGTTCTAGCATAATCCAAAGCTTTGACTCGGCGAAGCCGCTCAAAGGTCTTCCCAATACCCAATGTTTCACCATGGGGATCCTGTGCTCTTGGCAGAGGCACTGACAACCTTTCCACCATGAGATTCATCGTAGCCATTAACTACCCCATAAGCTGCTGATAGGAAGGGTTTTCAAGAATGGCTGTGTAAGGACCCTGACCTCCGTTTAGGGCTTATCCTGTTTGCTTTGCTTAACCCTGATGCTTAGTTGCTTGCTAATCACCTTTAGTGGTGATTAGGGTTTGTTGGTTCTTTGTTGGGAGTTAGATGTGCCACTTGTAATTAACCCAAGTCTAGGGTTTGTGGGCAAGTTTGCCACCTTGTGAGGTGTTCCTCCCTCTCCTTGCTTCCTCTAGTGTTGAGAGGAAGGTTTGGGCTCGTTGCTTGAGTTCCTTTGGGCTTGGTTGAGCTTGTTGGGCTTTGTGGTGCCTTGTCTTTGTTTCTTTGGACCTTGTGTCGGGCAAGAGTGCCCTTGTGTCGGCATGTGGTGTGTCACCTAGGGTGTGTGTCAACCATGGTATGGGTGTCGGCCATGATATGGAGGTGTTTCGCCCATGGACCCTTTGACCCTCTTTGACCTCGTTTGTGTCACCACTAGTGGACACTTGGAGCTTGATGCTTGCATGTGGCAATGGCCTTGGACATGTGTTTAGGGCATGTTAGAGTGGTGGCCTTGCTCATGGACAAGTGTCCCTAGGTGGGCGACACCTTGCCTTGTCTTACCTTGGTTTCTCCTCCATCCTCTTCTATATATGTGCTTCCTTTCTCTTGCTAAGGATCCCTTTAGTTCCTTAGTCTCCCTCCTCCTTGGTGCACAACACCCTCTTCTTTTGCAAGCTTGGTGACCGATCCTTACCTTGGAGTCTCCTTCTTCCTCTAGTGGTGGCCGAACCCTAGAGTGCCTTGCTCTCCTTCTTGTGGTGGTGCTTGGAGCTTGGAGCTTGCTTAAGGCAGGTTACATAACTCCTAACCCTAACTACATTACCATCTTCTATGTTCTTGTTTGTATGTTGCTTATGATTGGCTATGCATGTTGCTAGTTTAGTTTCTTTCTTAGTTTCTTCTTGTTGGCCGAACCATGATCTAGGGTTTTCTTGGTGAGCAACACCCCTTTCTCTCCTAGGTCTAGAGGAGTGAGCTTGAGTTCTAGTATTATGGGAAACACTCCTCTCTCATTTGAGTTGAGAGGTGAGCTTGTGTTCTAGTTCCTTGAGCAACACCCTCCTCTCACCATGGACTTGAAAGGTGAGCTATGTAGTGGTTGTGGATCTTGGTTGTGGTTGTTCCTTGAGTTGCCCCGATTGGTGATAAGAGGTGTGCAAGACCCCTCTCTCGGTTGTTGAGAGGTGAGCCATCTTCTTGATCCTTTAGGGTTTTGGTGCCCTTGTGCTTGAGGTTGATGACGACCTTGTTGTGGGTTGCTTCTTGACCGATATGGCTTGGGGTGATGTTGCTCGATACCCCTCTTAACCTAGAGTCTTGGAAGTTATGTTGTTGTGGCTGTGTTGGGTGATGCTCCCTGGTCCTTGACCTTTTGTGTGTCGGGCATCACACTATGCTGAGTACCCTGCCCAACACCCTTAACCTAGGAAGTGGCTTGGTGTCGTGATACCTTGATGTTGTGGAAGCGTTGCTAGCTAGTTCTGTTGTGGGCGTTACCCCTTGGCCTTAGCCCTGTGTGTGTTGGCCGATAGCATGAGATCAGTTAGATGTTATGCTTTCCTTGTCGCCCGTTAGAGTGGCATCCCTTGGGCATTATGCCTTATGGTGTGTGTGCTGCTTGATGTACCTTGTGCACGACACACCGTTGCACGATATGCCTCTTTGGCTGAGGTGCACGCCCTGGTTGCCCGTTAGCAGTTGGTTGCATGGCACGCCCATAGGCTTAGCTTCCCGACAGGCTTTATGGCCGTTGTCCCTATGTTGCACGACACAGCGTTGCATGGCACGCCTTTGGGCCTAGCTGCACGATATGCTGGTGGCCGTTATGCATGGGTTTCCCGATACAGTTAGATGCACGACACGCGTTGCACGTTATGCTGGTGCATGAGATGGCTTGGTTCCTTGTTGCTCGATACAGCTTGGGAAGGTAGCCCGACACCCTTGCTGGTCTGCTTGACCGTCATGTGTTTGTAGTGTTGGGTGATAGGGGAGAGTGCCCTGCCCGATACTACCTTTGGTGAGGGTAGTGGGCACTTATAGTAAGGGTCTTGTTCCTTGTATGGAAACCGATATGTTAGATCTTGTACATGCAGTCACGGTGATGATCCTGATGTGCTTGATGGTAATCGTTATAGTAGATCACATCTAAGTATCATGACAAGACATTACCTATGTTTATAATTAATCTTGAATTATCTGTATGATGCTGAGTAAATGGTAAGCCTATAAGATGCTTGCTTATGATATGACCTATGGTTATGACCACAGGTTGAGGCATGAATGATAAATGTCACCCTATGTTGATAATCTATGATGATTGTGTATACTAACCATGCAGGTGACTCATATAGTTGCATAGCTAGGGATAAGGGCTTAGAGATATATATGTATCTGAGTAACTGCTTGATGGTTCCTCTCGATGATGAGATGATATATGTGTTTTGGTCTGAGGACCTGAGTTTGGCTAAAGTGCCCAGTTGAGGTGTTATCCTCTGATGATGACCTGGGATTGCTATCCCATGGTGATGATGTAAGCCTTGAGAGGCAGTGACACTATGTGATGAGGGATTGAGATCCCATGGCAATGTGATGATCCTTGTGATGGATCTAGAGGATTGGCAAGAGGCCAAGTGGTAACATGTAATGTTGGATCCTTGTGATGGATCAGGATGATGTTGATGACAGTAAAATCATGATTTTGAGTTTCATGTTGTTTATTCTTGTTTTAGTTGCATGTTATACAACTTGACTGAATCTTGCAATCCACTTAAAATACATTAAATAATCACAGTGAAACATATCATGTAGTTTGCTCTGGCCATAGATCCATCATCGTCAGGAGATGGTGATGGTGAAATGGGTTCTCCTGTGAGTTAACCCAGAGCGCATATTGTTGAATATGCGAGGTTTCTCCTAGCCTAAAATAGAGAGGATTTGAGTGCAGCTACGGTTGCAGACTCAGGATATGTGTAGAGAATGGTGAACAGGCCCATGGTTCAGGATATGTGATATGGGAGCATGAATGCATTCATGGCTCAGGGAGCACGGTGAATTGGCCCGTAGCATTGATATACTAGCGCCGAGACCTATACCAAGGCGGGCTAGAGGAAGGGTAGCCTGTGGGAGCTGACCCTGTGGCTGAGGCCACTTGAGCATGAGACTGCGGTCCTGCTTTGGTTCTCATACACTGACTGCGAGGTGGGAGGTCGTGGAGTCTGACTCTTCCATTGACCTTGTATGGCACCGGCTTTGGGTTTCACAACCGAAGGTTGGATTTAGCGGTACGACTCACTTCCTCAGGGCATAATAATACATAATCTAGCCAAATAGTATTTACTGCTTAAGGCAAAACACGGAACATTGGTTGAGGCCTTGCTTGTGTAGTTAATCTTGTTATACCTACAGTTGCTTATACGTTCCTTATGTTATGTAGTAAGATCTTATAAATCTTATCTTGTCAATCATGTTCCATAAAGAAATACTTGGTTATCCACCTTCCGTATAGCCTGGTAAGCTTGATGGTACAAATAACTTTGCTATATAGACTGTTCTTATTCTACGCGGGTCTCACCCCGTTGGTTTACAACCTTTTTAGGTGTTCGTGCTAGACGTGGTGGGGGTCGCGGAGTTGAGGCCGAGTAGCAAGACGAGCAGTAGAAGGCAAGAGTTGGACATGCTGCTATTTTGGTTGTTTTGTAGTAGAGTCTTAGAGTCATCCCTGTACTCTCAGGTCCTTGGAGGTGTTTTGACGTTGTTTCACGATGTATAGCTGATGATGCTTGTTATATCCTACCGCTGGCTGGTTGTGGGCCGTTATGTATGTATAAACAGGTGATGAACGCATGTGATGACAAGACAGCTGATCTCCTAAGATGTGGACACGTATCAAGACTTGTAAATGTTTATATAACCTATTTCTTTGTAGTATGAGGACCTAAATATAATAGTTTCTCAGTTTATCCGCTTTCTGCAATCGGTTTTAATTAACCCGTGTTTTTGGTAATCTGTGGTTTATGGTGTTTTCCACACATTTTTGCGTAACACTTCGCTGTCTGTGTGATAGTGGGATGTGTTACCACAGGCTGGGTCAAGTTGGGGGACCTCAGACACCCGATCTTCATGTGCCTGCACTCGTGCTCCATCAACAGATGTAACATCACTGCTCTCGGCAACATTTTTTTCATGGTTTCCAGACATCTTTAAGCTTTATCTTCTGCTGAGGGCAGAAGGTTATTGTAAGAAAATCTAGAATACTCACAAGAACAGACACAACCCTAGTCCTAGATCCCTATAGACTCAGTGAACCTAGAGCTCTGATATCAAACTTCTAATGTGACATCCCGCCATCACACAGACAATGAGATGCCATGTGAAAACGTGCAGAAATACCATAAATCACATATTATCGAAAACACGAGTTAATTAAAACTGATTGCGGAAAGCAGATAAAAGAGAACTATTACATCTAGATTCTTATCCTGCAAGGAAAAGATGTTATATAAATATTTACAAGCCTTGATATTTGTCCACAGCCTATAGGAACCAGCTGTCCTGTCAGCACCAGAGTTCATCACCTGTTTATACATACATAATGGGCCACATCAGGCCAGCAGCAGGATATACAAAGCTACATCAGCTATACATCATAAAACATCGTCAAAACACCTCCGAGGACCTGAGAGTACAGGGATGACTCTAGGACTCCACTACAAAACAACAAAAATAGCAACATATCCATCTCTTACCTCCTACTGCTCTTCTTGTTGCTCGGCCGCAACCTCACGACCACCACCACGTCTAGCACGATCACCTAAAAAGGTTGTAAACCAATGGGGCGAGACACACAGTCCCAGCGAGAAACATAAATCCCCTCTAAAACTATAAAACTTCAAAAGAAATGGGTAAAGTAGATAACTGATATCAGCAGATCATAAGTGCATCATCCTGAGCAGAACTTATTTTATTAACAATCTTACCAGGGTATCCAGGAGGCATATGACCAGATATTCTTTATGGAACATGATTGACAAGATAAGCTTTATAAGAACTTATCAAAAATATAAGGATCGTACAAATAACTGCAAGGTATAACTAGATCAACTATACAAGCAAGGCCTCAATCAATGTTCTGTGTTTTGCCCTAAGCAGTATATACTATTTGGTTGGATTATGTATTATCATGCCCTGAGGAAATGAGCCGTAACTCTCAAATCCAACCATCGGCTGTGAATCCCAAAGCCGGTGCCATACAAGGTCAATGGAAGAGCCAGACTCCACGACCTCACCACCTCGTGGTCAGTGCATGAGTGCTTAACAAGCAGGACCGCAGTCTCATGCTTAGGTGGCTGCAGCCACATAGGGTCAGGCTACCCTCTGCCTAGCCCACTTTAGTACATGTATCAGCAATAGTGATATGATCTACGAGCCTATTCACCATGCTGCATAGTCATTGAGCCATGGGCCTGTTCACCATGCTCTTATCACACATCCTAAGCCATGGGTCTGTTCACCATGCTCTTTCATATTGAGCCACGGGCCTGAAACCGCGCTCTGGAGTCTACAACCGAAGTTTCACTCTAATCCTCCATTTTTGGCTAGGTACAACCACACATATTCAACAGTATGCGCTTCTGGGTTAACCCGCAGGAGAACCTATTTCACCATCACCAACTACTGACGATGATGGATCTATGGCCAGGGAAAACTACATGATATGTTCCACTATAATTAATTAGTATATTTTAAGTGGATTGTTAAGGCAACCAAGTTGTAAAACATAAACAACATTGAGTTGCATTATTACCATGGGATCTCAATCCCTCATCAAAGAATGCCACTGCCTCTCGAGGCTTACATCATCACCGTGGGATAACAATCCCTTATCTCAACATTAGAGGATAACACATCAACTAAGCACTCAACCTTTATCAGGTCAACATACCTTTTCACATCATACAGGTGATACATGTTATCCCATCAATCAAGGATTATCATTATTCTGTGTTATTCAAAACACATATACCTCATAGCTCTTACCTGGATATGAATTCATTTGATACACCTACATGGTTAGTATGCATATTGAGAGAGATAACTGAATCACCAAACATAGATCTTTATGATTATCATGCTATTAGGGTTGAAGGTACATGATTGGATCAACATCCATGATTATAACTACATGAAGAACAAAGTTGTGTCTTGTAAACAAATTACATTATTGTAATCAAACCACGAGCATTCACTATGCCCTATATCTTGTGAACATAATCATGTATCTAATCATCTCACTTAGCACCAACTTTAGGTATCAAACATATCATTGGTTACAACCTATCATTCATAATGCAACATCAACAGAGGTGCGGTTACAAGATAACGACTCACCAAATCTAGGGTTTCTGAGCTAGGTGCAACCCTTACCAAAGATACTACCTACCCTCACTATAGGTGTGGTGGGCAGCACATCCCTCACCCAAAGGGGTATCGAGCATGATCGTATCCCTCACCAAAGCTCTATTGGCTAGGGCATCAAAACCCTAAGGAACTAAGCCACCCATATCAGTCACTAACATAACATGCGCCCATGCACAAGGGATATCATGCAACCAGGGGCCAAGAGCTGTGTCGTGCACCCATGGATATCAGGCAACATATGGGCGTCACATATCGGCCATCACCCCTATCGCCCATAACGGGTTAGGGTTTTATGTCGGGCAACCAGCAAGGTCATGTCGTGTAACCTGATCCAAGAGCTGTGTCGTGCAACCAAGGAGCAAGGGGTGTATCGTGCAACTGGGTCTGGAAGTGTATCATGCACCCAAGTGCAGGGTGTATCAGGCAGCACAACAACCCTATTGGCCAAGACCCTTATCGCCCAAGACAAAGCCATACCGTCCAAGGCTATGACGCCCAAGTTCACCACTGTATCGCCCAACAAGCACACAACTAACAAATGACACCATGGCGCCCAAGGTAACCTATCGTCCCACAAGGAAGACACCACATATCGGTCAACACTAGGGCACCTAACTAGGGTTCCACCATCCAAGCACCATATCGGGCAACACCAAAACCAACCCATATCACCCAAGGCACAAAACAGAGATGTCTACCACACATCATGTCGGCCAAAGGCATAACGCCCACAAGCACCAACTAATGTAGGAGTTCATATCAGGCAAAAGGGACAAAGAACGCTTCTTAGCATATCACCCAAGACTCAACCCTAGGAGAGGGGTATCGGGAAACTTATCACAAAGGGGTATCATGCAAGGCTTAAAGCCATATCGGTTTAGTCATCATCAACCTCAAGATCACCATCATCAAACCCTAATATATCAAGAGAGTTGGCTCACCTCTCAACAACCAAGAGAGGGGTTTTGCACAACCTCCATCACATATCGGGCAACAAGGTGGATCATACCCTTATTGGTCAAGATTCCAGCCTTCACTAGGTCAACGTCCAACCAAGGATCACCTCTCAAATCCATGGTGAGAGAAGGGTATTGCCCAAGCAACTAGAGCATAAACTCCCCTCTCAACAACCAAGAGAGAGGGGTTTTGCCTACACCACTAGAGCTCAAACTCACTTCTCAAAACCAAATGGGAGAGAGAAATGGTTTTTTCCCAAGGAACCCTAAACTCAAGGTTCGGCCACAAGGTCTAATAACACATCAACAACATGACCACTATATATATAAAAAGCTAGAAGGGTACATACTAGGGCAAGAAACATATCTAACAAGATGGATGGCCGATCAAGATGACATATAAACATGCAACATGAAAAAGAAGTAGTATAGATAGGGTTAGGAGTTATGTAACCCACATTAAGCAAGCTCCAAGCTCCTAGCACCAAGCTTCCAAGCTCCAAGCACCACCTTCAGCCACCACAAGAAGAAAAATAAAGCTCATAACCACCATGACCGAAGAACAAGCAAGAAGGAGAAGAAGGTGCCAAGGAAAGAGGGGGAGATGATCACCACAAGAAGAGAATCAAGACACACTCTAGGGTTCGACCACCACTAGAGGAAGAAGAAGACTCCACCAAGGAGATCGGCCACCAAGCTAGCTCTACCAAGTGTATCGGCCACCAAGCTCACCAAGGGGAGGTATCGTCCACCAAGGAAGAAGGGAAGCAACTAAGGAACTAAAGGGATCCCAAGCAAGAGAAAGGAGAGACATATATAGAAGAGGGTGAAGGTGAGACTAAGGTAAGGTGTCGCCCAACCTAGGGACACTTGTCCATGGGGAAAATCCACCTACTATCTCGCCCACCACATGGCCAAAGCTTTTGCCACATGCAAGCAACAAGCACCAAGTGTCCACAAGGGGGGTGACACAAACGATGCTACGTCAAAGAAGGTCACTTGGCCGATACACCTCATGGGAGACACCCCACTTGCCCGACACAACCACCTGGCCGATACACCATGGCCGACAGAAGGCACCAAGCTCACCCTTGCCTGATACAAGGCCCAACAAAGCTAGGCAAAGCCCAAACAAGACTCAACATGGAAAAACAAAGCCCAAAGCTACTCAAACAACGAGCCCAACCCATCCTCTTAACCCTAGAGGATGCAAGGAGAGAGAGAAACATCTCTCAAGGTGTCAAACTTGCACATCAACCCTAAAACTTGGGTAAATTGAAAGTTGCACCTCCATCTCTCAACAAAGCACAAACAAACCCTAATCACAACTCAGGTGATTAGCAAGCATCTCAATACAAGGTTTAAGCAAAGCAAATAGGGTAAGCCCAAAATGAAGGTCAGGGTCCTTACAAAGCTGCTAACAGCCTAGTCCATCCTTGGTACAGGTCACGACACTTGTGAAAGGAGGTGGGTACACATACCCTACCATCTGAGGTACAACCACAGTTGTCCTCCAATCTTGTCACATATATAATCACCAAGACACGACTCCAGCTGTTCTCAATCACATCAGATGTATGAGGCATGATCATAGCCAACCTCTACAATATGCATTGTGGATGACAAGGATATATCCTCAACTTGCCACCCCCACATACTCAACAATATGCGCTCTGAGTTTCCTTTAGGAATACTCGTTTCACCATCTGGCAAATTCTGACACTCAGATGGATCTATGGCACAAGGCGCTACATGATTAGAGTTTCACTTGATTAGTTATGCCAATTGGGTGAATTAAGGCTGCATCAAACAAGTGGACATACAAACCCTAATTCACTTCTAGCAAGCATATAAATATCACAACTTTGAAAAGATATAAAATGTGTGAAACATAATTTCTCATCTCATCATCACATGGTACTATTCACTTTCCATTCATGAGACCACACTAGTCATCATACTATCACAAGATAATAATCTTTTTTACAAGATCACAGGGCATCAACCCTTATCAACATAAGAGGATTACACCTCATTCAGGGCTCAACCATGCTCAAAGGTCATTAAGACCATCATACTATCACATGATATAAATCCTTTTCACAATATCACAGAGTATTAACCCTTATCAACACAAGAGGATTACACCTCATTCAGGGCTCAACCATGCCCAAAGGTCATTAAGACCATCATATTATTCCCTGGAAGATCATCGTTACCTTTGCATGCCTTATAACAAGGCTCAACAACATCACTTATGTATAATACACCAGATCAACACAATATTGCATTAATGAACTAGGTTATATTAATAAACAATCATAGTACGGTTATATTAACATTAAGAACATTCCTTTATTACATCAACATGCAATGAATCTAGATATTATTAACTCTCATCATATTCATAATGAACATGTTTAGCATAAGAAAGTATCAACCATGTGGCTATGATAATCACCAATTAACATACCAAGGTTATGATCATGTTAAGGAGGTTATTCCACCATCATTCCATCATATAAGAATGTTAAACATGAATACTCATCTTTATCTATTTGCATTAGAGTTAGGCTCAACATGATAAATTATATCAATGTTACTAAATAGCACTCATACCCAAACCCTAACTCACGACATCCCCATTGGATCATGGATGCATAAGGTGAAGCATCACCATCACATTCCATACCATTCTCAAGTATTAACCCATACATAAATCAAGGTGTAACCATCATGTTATAGCATAATAGGGTTTCAACAACAATAATAGAATACTCCATGATTGTATTAGTCATTCAAGGACTATTCATACCCAATTACCATCATTTAGTTATATTAAAGCTAGGTATAACAAGATATACCTCATTAGGGTTACATATCAACACAATATGGTTATCATCCCTTCTATTCATATGAGTGAATATGTAAGAATACCTTATTAAGAATAACCCTCCATTTGTTCCATCATCATTCAAACCATATCACCATACCACAATGTCACCCAGAAGCATTAGATGTTTAAAAGGTAAGACCATTGGTTGTTTATATAAGTAAACACCTTAGATAAACCACCTATGAAGTCCTTGATTTGTTCTCTAGAAAGATTCACCATCTAACCCTAGAAATCCCTTGATTAACAACACAAAAAATTCCATTGAGAGTAGGGTAAAACCCATAATCGATTATTCAGTTAAAACAAGCCATCCATTGTCGACAAGTAAACTCCTTAAGTTTATCATATAAAGGAAACCATATAAATCTCATTATTAGGACCAAAATATTACATTATCCATCATTACACTTTATTGGAGGAATAAACATTATATCTTGACCATTGGGTCAAGTTCATATATTAAAACCATCAATTACAATATAGGTTCGACCATTGCATCAAGCGACCCAAGAAACCATTGGTCTAAGGCTTAATTGATGCTAAAACTATATGATTAACTCACCATATATTGTATAGACCTGATCCACCATCATTAATGATCATTAATCACTATAGGTTGTTAGATCAACACTATATTCATTAATCAACATCAAATATTAAGCTGATGTCATCATTGATTGATATCATCAATATGGTACTTAATGGTTGATCATTATACTTCTAATTGATCCAAAACCTGACCTAAGGGGGTGACCATAGGTTTTCACCATAATTTGACACCATTTATCGCGACCATGAGTTGTTATGAAGACAACACCATAGGGTTGACGCAATGGTACCATCATCGGGTCATGGTTTGTAGAAGAAATCAGCTTTAAACCCTAAAATTGGCCATTGTTTGATAGGTGCTTAGCACCATAGGTTGTCAAACCAACCTGATCCAAGTCAAATTATACCTTATTAATAATGTACACATGATCAAAGGTTCATCTAGAAATAAAATCAGAATAGGGAACATTATAAAAATCAAAATCCAAGTCAAGCATAGCTTTTTAGTGCATGAATCATCATTTTCAAGCAAGAACATGATCTAGAAAGCTTATGGTAAGCAATAAACGTGGAGCAAGTTATAAAAATTGCCTCTAATGAGAAGATAAAACCCCACAAAGAAGAAATCTCGAGTAGGTAGGGTAGAAAATCCAAGAGTAAGCTATGAATTCGTCCATCTAGCACCTTTCTTCATCAAATGAGCAAACCCTAAGCATAAGGAGCAAGAAAGGTAGGGTTTTAGAGCTTTAGAACAATTTCTACCATAGAACAATAAGGTTACGACCTGTAGAAAGCTAGGAGGAAGGATAAAAAATAAATAGACGGAGGAAAGAAGGGAATTATTACACTTTTAGGTCAAGATCACTAGAAGGAAGCTTTTTCAACCCTAAAATGAAGTCAATTTCAACCTTAGAGCCTTTCTCCAAGAAGATCCCCACTTTCTTCTTCCTTGGGCAGAAAAATTCGCAGATGAACAGAGGGAGAACGAGGTTGGGAGAAGAAGGGAGGTGGTGGAGAGAAAATTGCTAGTTTTGGTGGTTGGGGATAAGTATATGACACTTTAAGATAAAGAAAAGGAAAAAGTTAAAGTTCTAGTATCTATCCAAGTGTCCATGGCCTTAATTTATTAAGAATATACAAGCACACACACAAGAATCTCCCCCAACATGTGTATAAACCTGCTTATATTTCATTTGTCGAATTTCCCAGCCAATCAAATAATTCATTAGTTGATAGCTACTAAAGGTAGCTCATCCGTGAAGGGGAAAGCCCTAAATTACCTTTGGAGAAAACACCTTCAAACCAAGGTTTAAATAGAAACACCATGGCTCAAAAAGCTCAAGAAAGATGACAGAATATCCAAGGAACATAATGCAAGTGATAAATTGCAAATAAAACCTCTCAATTGGGTAAATTGCAGAAAAGTCCAAAATGTGCATAAAATTGCAGAACTTGCTCAAATAGTGTCCAAATTGGACCAAATTTGAAACTTAAGCTTGTCTTATGATTTAAAAGCACATAAAAAGGTTATATTAGGGTTATAAGAATTCAATTATGATAAATAAGCTCGTTCAACTCATTAAGTAAGTTTAGGGGCCTTACACAAAGGGAAACATACTTCCCACATCATAGCAACATTGTTCAGGGGTCACTAGCAAAAAGGTAACCAATTCTATTTTCATTATGCATATTACAACTTCTTATGTATCATTTTACAATTTTCATTTTTGGTTCCTTGACATTAGCATAGGAATCATTATGATTAACACATCTCATTACTCCTTCCTTGATGACAATTTATCACACTTAGGTATGTTCTCTCATTTTATTATATTTTTCAACCACTTATCAACATGTAAATACTCATATTCCACATCTGCTTCATTAAATCAGGATCATCTTCCTTAATTTCTTTCACTGCCATGCTGATTTTTCATTAACACTTTCTTACACACATAGGTTGGTCTGAGATTAACTCAGGTTCCACCTTAATTCTTTGCCATTGTTCCCATTCATCTTCTAATTTTGTACTTGTTATAGGAGTTCTCTCTATCTTATGTGGATTTCATACCTTGATTCACTTTATAAGCATAGACTTATCTGTCTTTTACTTTATTATCTTCTTGAATCACATCTTCAAGAACTCCTCTTTTCCTTATTTGTATTCAGATTTAGATTTCATGGCGTTGTATCTCTCTCTTATATTTACCAAACATTCAAGTTTTGATAGATAATGATGCAATTCTCATCTTCTTTAAGGTAGGATTGAGATATTCACACCATGATTTCTTATTCGTTATGCTCTTTAGATTGTCTCAAAATGACTACTTGATCAGAGTAATCCGAAAGATAACAATCTAAGAGTTCCGTACTTACCTTTTCTTCAATAATTGAATACCTGGCCAGGGAACCCAAATACTGAGATTAGGCAGTATGCACCAAATTTTTATGTCATATTCCTAACTTAGACATCATCCTAGTCCTAAGTCCTAGTGTCCCTATAGACTCAGTGAACCTAAAGCTCTGATACCAACTTGTGAGAACCCATTACACTAAACGAGATTACTCAAAATATAAAACACTATCAATCACTAATTAATCACATACCCAAAAATATGGGTAAATTAAAACTGATTTCAACGCCATCACCCGCTCATAAATGTTTTCATAAGAGCCCAAAATTGTTCTTATATCCATACTATGCCAAGAATTTGATACAAATTTTTCTATCCTCTTAGTCACCACATATATACACAGGAGAACAATATTCATATATGCCACACAAACAAGCATTAATATGCTAACAAAAGTCTGATTCGTTTGAAACACCATATACAAACTTTATTTTGCCCGGACCTGAGAGTACAGGGATGACTCTAGGACACTCTAGACATCTAATCAACTTTCTCATAGATTCATTACTATAGCTCCTCTTTGCTGCCACAAGTTTGTTTTTGTCACTTCAGATTACCTAAAAAGATGTGGCGAACCACAAGGGTGAGACCCATGTTCCAGCAAGAGATATAACCTTCAACAACGTTTATTGATTACAACATTTTAAAGTAATTAAATAGTTAAGCATTTTAATCAGATATAACAAATAAGATCCGCAGTACTGATGATTAACAAAATACATAAAGGAGTAGATAATAACTATCATCATTAGCCAGACTATCATCCTTTATCTTGTTGACAATATAAGCAATTCAGTAGCATATGAATATATAACATCATGAGCAAGTCTAGTAACATACCATAGATAAGAACATGAGCATGTCTAATTGGTTGAACATATAAACATCATAAGAAGAGCTAACAACATAAGCCCAACTATCTGGATAAGCATGATTAGCAGTATATGCATCTCTAGTTACAAAGGCATGGCTAGCATGCTAAACATAACTAACAACATGAGATAGCTAGCATCATGATTATAATCAGTAGTAGCAGTATAGTTATCAACATAATCATGGCTACTGTATGTACACATCTACAATCTTAAGTATATCCACAACATAAGTATATATGCTATCTCTTAATTGCACTAAGCATCATCTTTATGTAAAGATAACAAACAAGGGTTATCATCCAATGTGAAACATTGTGTATAACCCTAAACAAATATGCTACATGACTGTATTACATCTTTTATTACACCCTGGGGAATTTGAATCGTACCATTCAAAGTCCAACCGACCCCTGCGAAGTGCTATTCGGTTCCGTACAAGATCTAGGAGTGCCTATATCCTAAGATCTCTTCCCCTCGGTTAGTATGAGTAAAAAGGCAGTGACATATCAGTCAAAGCTGCCACCACAACGACATATAGTCAAGTTGATAACCACTAGTATGCCCTTGGTACAGGTCACGACACTAGAAACCAGGGTATACAAAACCCTCTAATATGAGGTACAACCGCAGTTGTCCTCAATCACATCATGTTATAATCACTGAGACACGACCGCAGACTTTCTCAATCACATCAGATGTATGAGGCATGACCATAGCCAACCTCCACAATCTACATTGTGGATGACAAGAATATATCCTCAACCTGCCACCCTCACATACTCAATAGTATGCGTTATGAGTTTCCCTTAGGAATACTCGTTTCACCATACAACAAGTTCTGACACTGAAGATGGCTCTACGACACAAGGCACTTCATGATTAGAGTTGCACTTGATTAGTTATGCCAATTGGGCGAATTAAGGATGCATCAAACAAGTGTACATACAAACTCTAATTCACTTCTAGAAAGCATATAAATATCATAATTTTAAAAAGATATAAAATGTGTGAAACATAATTTCTCATCTCATCATCACATGATACTATTCACTTGCCATTCATGAGACCACACTAGTCATCATACTATCATAATATATAAATCCTTTTCACAATATCACATGGCATCAATCCTTATCAACATAAGAGGATTAAACCTCATTCAAGGCTCAACCATGCCCAAAGGTCATTAAGATCATCATATAATTCCCCACAAGATCATCATTATCTTTGCATGCCTTATAACAAGGCTCAACAACATCACTTACATATAATATACTGGATCAACACAATATTGCATTAATGAGCTAGGAGATACTCATAAACAATCATAGAAGGGTTATATCAACGTTAAGAACATTCTTTTATTACATCAACATGCAAGGAATCTAGACATGATTAACCCTCATCATATTCATGATGCACATGTTTAGCATAAGAAAGTATCAACCATGTGGCTATGATAACCACCAATTAACATATTATGATTATGATCATGTTAAGGAGGTTATTCCACCATCATTCCATCATATAAGAATGTTAAACATGAATACTCATATTTATCTATTTGCATTAGAGTTAGGTTCAACATGATAAATTATATCAATGTTACTAATAATCACTTATACCCAAACCTTAACTCACAACATCCCCATTGGATCATGGATGCATAAGGTGAAGCATCATCATCACATTCCATACTATTCTCAAGTATGAACCCACAGATAAATCAAGGTGTAACCATCAGGTTATAGCATACTAGGGTTTCAACAACATTAACATAGTACTTCATGATTATATTAGTCATTCAAGGAATATTCATACCCAATTACCATCATTTAGTTATATTAAAGTTAGGTATAACAAGCTATACCTCATTAGGGTTACATATCAACACAATATGATTATCATCCCTTCTATTCATATGAGTGAATAGGTAAGACTACCTTATTATGGGTAACCCTCCATTTGTTCCATCATCATTCAACCCATATCACCATACCACAATGTCACCCAGAACCATTGGATGTTTAAAAGGTACGACCATTGGTTGTTTACATAAGTAAACACCTTAGATAAACCACCTATGAAGTCCTTTATTTTTTCTCTATAAAGATTCACCATATAACCCTAGACATCACTTGATTAACAACACAAAAAGTTCCACTGAGAGTAGGGTAAAACCCACAATCGACTGTTCATTTAAAACAAGCCATCCATTGTCAACAAGTAAGATCCTTAAGTTGATCATATAAAGGAAACCATATAAATCACATTATTAGGACAAACATATTACATTAGCCATCCTTCCAATTTATTGGAGGAATAAACATTATATCTTGACCATTGGGTCAATTTCATATATTAAAACCATCAATTACTGTATATGTCTGACCATTGCATCAAGTTACCCGAGAAACCATTGGTCTAAGGCTTAATTGATGATACAACTATATAATTAAGTCACCATAGGTTTTGGAGACCTGATCCACCATCATTAGTGGCCATTAAGTCACCATAGGTTGTTAGATCAGCACTATATTCGTTAATTAGCATCAAATATCAAACTAATATCACCATTGATTGATAACATCATTAAGGTACTTACTTGTTAATCACTAGGCTTCTAATTAGGCCAAAACATGACCTAAGGGAGTGAATGTCAGTTGACACCCTTGGTTACCACCATCCATTGTCATGAAGAAAACACCATAGGGTTGTTGCAATGGTACAATCATCGGGGCATGGGTTTATAGAAGAAATCAACTTAAAACCCTAAAATTGGCCATTGGTTGATAGGTGCTTAGCACCATAGGTTGTCAAACAAACCTGATCCAAGTCATATAATACCTTAGTAATAATTTACAAATGATCATAGGTTCATCTATAACTGAAATCAGAACAGGGAACATTATAAAAATTGAAATCCAAGTCAAGCATAGCCTTTTAGTGCATGATCATCATTTTCAAGCAAAAACATGATCTAGAAAGCTTATGGTAATCAATAAACGTGGAGAAAGTTATAAAACTTGCCTATAATGAGAATATGAAACCCCACAAAGAAGAAATCTCGAGTAGGTAGGGTAGGAAATCCAATCATAAGTTGTAAACTCGTCCATCTAGCACCTTTCTTCATCAAATGAGCAAACCCTAAGCATAAGGAGCAAGAAAGGTAGGGTTTTAGAGCTTTAGAGAAATTTTTACCATGGAAAAGCAAGGTTCCGACCTGTAGGAAGGTCTAAGGAAGAAGAAGAGAAAGAGAAATGGAGAAGGAAGGAAGAAAATAACTTGCGTTGGTCAAAATCCCTAGAAGATGACCTTGGAAACCCTAGGTAGGGCTAAATGGAGATCTAGGAGACCTTCTTCTCCTAAAAGCGGTTGTTTTCTACTTTAGAGCACTAGATTCCAAAGAAAAACAGAGTGGAGTCATTTATCCAGGTTATAGGAAAGAGAAAGCAAGCAGAGTTTCATACTTGGGCAAGGAAGAGGTAAATATAGCCCATGGATAAGGATGGAAGCAAGCATGAGGTGTAAAAGTAGCTTCCCCATGTTTCTATGGCCTTAAACTATTAATAATATATATTCACACACACAAGAAGATCCCACACCATCCTTATAGACCTTATTATATTTACTTTGTCAAATTTTCCAGCCAATCACATTATTCATTAGTTGATAGCTATTAAAGGTAGCTCATCAGTGAAGGGGTAAACCCTAAAATACCCTTAGAGAAAACACCTTCAAACCAAGGATTAAATAGGTTCCTGATGGCTAAAAAAGCTCAAGAATGATGATATAATATACAAGGAACATAATGAAAGTGATAAATTGCAAATAAAACCTCTCAATTGGGTAAATTGCAGAAAGTCCAAAATGTGCATAAAATTGCATAAATTGCTCAAACAGTGTCCAAATTGGACCAAATTTGAAACTGAAGCTTGTATTATGATTTAAAAGCATATCACAAGGTTATATTAGGGTTATAAGAATTAAATTATTGTAATTAAGCTTATTCAACTCATTAATCAAGTTTAGGGGCCTTACATGAACATTATGATTTCATTTAGATTACCAATCCAAATAACAAGTTATAATCTAATGAATTGCCATAGACTACTAATTGGCCATGGATAAGATAGGTTGTGTATAGGGGAACTAGTCCCTAACACCTCCTACTACCCTTACAAGGCTCAATTGGGTTAGGGTCAAGGTGTAATTCAATCAAAGTGTAAACAAGCCTATGTTTCTAGTTTAGAGGATCTTACGGTGATTAGGGGCTGAGGGTAGTAATGGGAATGAAAATGAGGTTTTAGGCCTCACATCACCCACATTATAGCCTTGAGAAATATCCATGCTAAGCACACTAAATTCATATAAAATAGCTACTTAGATCTCTCAATTAGCATTTGGAGAATTGATTAGTATATAGGGAGATGGGTGGCTAGCTAGGGATCCAAGAATTGCACCTAGGAGAAAATCCCAAAATTCAGACATATAAGAATTGCACCAAGTAGGTTAGAAGAAGCATAGATTGAGGGGGAGCAATTCACATTGTTCACATCTTGAATCCCCTTAATTCACAAGGCAAAGGTATAACTTTTATATCCTTTTCAATATGTTTGAGGAATGATTTGTCATTGTCAAAAAGGGGGAGAATGTTGACCTAGAGGTTATACATTATCCATATTTAGATAATGACTTAACCAATACATTCATATGTATCTAATATCTGTATTTAAGATTTATTTCAAGTGTTAGGTACATGAAAAGGATCAAAAATCAAAAGCCCTAATTTTGCTCAAGTTCAAGTCAAAAGAGCTACAAGTGTGCATTTTTGGAAATCTATGTAAACAACCTTAGAACATTTTTGTAATCACCTGTAATGATGAATTGACTTGTAAATAAGATGAGAAAATTGATTGGGACACTAAACACCAAGTTTTAATAACTTTAGATGCACTTTAGAAAAGTGATCACAGACAGCCAATCGGTCAAGTTGTAAACTCGACCGATCCTTCTGGATCAGTTTTCTGAAGATAGCATCGATCGAGTTGTGTTTTCACAGAACTCGACTGATCGAGTACCTGAACAAATCGATCTTCAATGATCGGTCGAGTTTCCCCAGGATTGTAAGGACCCCGACCTCTGTTTTGGGCTTACCCTGTTTGCTTTGCCTAAACCTTGTGTTGAGATACTTGCTAATCACCTGAAGTTGTGATTAGGGTTTGTTTGTGATTTGTTGAGAGGTTGAGGTACAACTTTCAAATTACCCAAGTTTTAGGGTTGGTGTGCAAGTTTGTCACCTTGAGAGATGTCCTTCTCTCTCCTTGCATCCTCTAGGTCTGAGAGGATGGGTTGGGCTTGTTGCTTGAGTAGCTTTGGGCTTTGTTGAGCCTTCTTGAGGCTTGGTATCATGAAAGGGTGAGCCTGGTGCCTTGTATCGACCATGGTGTATCGGCTAGGAAGGTGTATCGGCCAAGGGTGTTGGTGGATGTGTGGGGTTTCCATGTTGGGCGACACACACCCTCCACCCTAGCCTCGTTTGTGTCACCATCTTGGGACAAGTGGTCATTGCTTTATTAAGTGGGTGGCAAGTTGTGGACAAGTGGTTTGGGATGCTAGCATGTGGCATAACCATTGGACAAGTGGTGGTTTGGGCGAGCACATGTGGAGCAATCCATTTGTGGATGCCCACTTAACCCTCTTGCATATATACCCCCTTCTTTGCTAGCTTGGGATCCCTTTAGCTCCTTAGTTGCTTTCCTTCTTCCTTGGTGGCCGATACACCTCCCCTTGGTGGAGCTTGGTGGCCGATACTCTTTCCTTGGTGGGCGACATAGACCTAGTCTCCTTCTTCCTCTAGTGGTGGCCTAACCCTAGAGAGTGCCTTTCTCCTTCTCCTCTTGTGTGTTGGCCGAAGTGATGCCTTGGAGCTAGGAGCTTGGAGCTTTAGAGCTTGAGGTGGGTTACATAACTCCTAACCCTAGCTATACTACTTCTTTTTCATGTTGCATGCTATATGTGCTATCTTGATCGACCATGTCATCTTTTAGCTATGTTTCTTGCTTTAATGGTTATAAGGTTGCTTTAGATGTACCCTAGACTTTGTGGAGATGGTTATCTTGGGTTGCCTTTGGTTGTCCAAACCATGGAGGTGGAGTTCCTTGGGCAAAACCCCTCTCTCACTTAGTTGTTGAAAGGTGAGCTTAGGGTCTCCAAATCCAATGGTGAGTTGAGCTTTGGCCGATATGATATGATGGACCTCCTTGTTGCCGATAGATGATGGAAGTTGTGCAATACCCCTCTCTCACTTAATTGTCTTGAGAGGTGATCCAAATCTCTTGAATTCTTAGGGCTTCTTGGTGGCAATCTTGAGGTTGAAGATGACCAACCCATCATGGCCTTGGACTCTTACACGATACCCCTTTATGGTGTTCTGCCCGATATCCCTCTTCTAGGGATGAGTCTTGGGCGATATGCTAAGTGGTGATCTATTGACCCTTTAACTGATATGGGCCCTTACCTTAGAGGGTGTTGTTGGGCGTTATGCCTTTGGTTGACATGCTTGGTAGACATCCCTTCTTGGTGCCCTGGGCGACATGGGTTGGTTTTGGTGTCACCTGATATGAGTCCTGGATGGTGAAACCCTAGCTTGAGTACCCTGGATGATATGAGAGTCCCTTGGACACCTTGTTGTGCTAGCCAAGAGGGTGCAGGTTGGGTGGTATGGTTTTGGCCTTGGGCGACATGATGTTGATGGTTGCCTGATATGGAACCCTAACCCTAGTGGGCGATAGGGCGTCTTGGTCAAAAGGGTGGATGTGTTGCCCGACACACCCCTGGTCATGGCTGCACAATATTCCCTTGCATCTGGTTGCACGATACACTCTTGGTCTATGGCTACACGACATACCTTTAGATCTAGTCTGCCCATTATCCCCTTGTACATGGGTGCACATTATGCTTGTGGCCGATATCCTTTGGGTGAGGGTTAGTGCCCTACCCGCCACACCTTTGGTGAGGGTAGGTGACACCCTTGGTGAGGGATGCGCCTAGCCCGGGAACTCTAGGTTGGTGAACCTGTTGTCTTGAGCCCGCATCTTTGGTTAAGATGATTTTGAGATATGAAAGATAGGTTGTGACCATTGATATGTTTGTTACCTAAGGTCATTGTTAAGTAAGGTGATAAGATAATGGTTATGTTCATAAGATATAGGGCATAGTGGATGCTCACAGTTTGATAACACTAATATAATTGTCAGACATGCATATACAACTTTATACTCCATATGATCACAATAATGGATGTGGTTCCAATCATATGCTCCCTAAATCTGAATGGCATGATAATAATACTATGTTCTCTAAGATTTATGGTTGGTAATCCAGTTATCCCTCTTGATATGTATACTAACCATGCAGGTGTATCAAATGAATTCATAGCCAGGTAAGAGCTATGAGGTGTATGTGTTTTGTGTAACACTAAATTATGATACTCCTCATTGATGAGATGACATGTATCACCAGTATGATGAGAAAGATCTGGTGACATGACAAAGGCTGAGTGCCTGATTGAGGTGACATGAGGGATTGTTATCCCATGATGATGATGAATGATGATGAAAGCCTTGAGAGGTAGTGGCATTATGTGATGAGGGATTGAAATCCCATGGCAATATGATAATGGTAGTTATAGTGTGACACAATGTTGTTTATGTTTTACAACCTGGTTGCCTCAACAATTCACCTAAAATATGCTAATTAATTATAGTGGAACATTTCATGTAGTTTTACCCTGGCCATAGATCCATCATCGTCAGTAGCTGGTGATGGTGAAACAGGTTTATCCAACAGGATTACGTAGAGCGCATATTGTTGAATATGTAGGGTTTCTCCTAGCTGAAAATAGGAGGATTAGAGTGCAACTGCAGTTGTGGACTCAAGATGTGTATAAGAGCATAATGAACAGGCCCATAGCTCAGTATGATGGAGCATGAATACGTTCATGGCTCAAGAGCACGGTGAAATGGCCCGTGGCTCAAATATACTAGCACCGTGACCTGTACCAAGGCGGGCTAGATAAAAAGGGTAGACTGTGTGAGCTAACCCTATGGATGAGGCCACTCAAGCAAGAGATTGTGGTCCTACTTTTGTTATCATGTACTGACCACAAAGAGGTGAGGTCGTGGAGTCTGGCTCTTCCATTGACCTTGTATGACACTGGTTTTGGGCTTCGCAGCCGAAGGTTGGATTTGAGCGGTACAACTCACTTCTTCAGGGCATAATAAATTGTAATCCAGTCGTATAGTATATACAACTTAGGGAAAAATACGGAACATTGGTTGAGGCCTTGTTTGTGTAGTTTCTCTAGTTATATCTTTCAGTCATTTACACGTTCCTCATATTTTGTGATAAGTTCTTATAAAGCTTATCTTGTCAATCATGTTCCATAAAGAATACCTGGTTATATGCCCCTTGGATATCTTGGTAAGGTTGTTAATAAAGTTAGTTCTACTTAGTATGCTGCTCATTTAATCTGCTTACTTTGGTTATCTGCTGAAGCCTTTCTAAAGTTTTATAGTTAGGCGGGGAGTTATGTTTCTTACTGGGACTGCCCGCTGGTTTACAACCTTTTTAGGTGATTGTGCTAGACGTGGTGGTGGTCGTGAGGTTGCGGTCGAGAAGCAAGAAGAATAGCAGGAGGCAAGAGATGAATATGCTGTTGTTTTGGTTGTTTTGCAGTAGAGTCATAGAGTCATCCCTATACTCTCAGGTCCTTGGAGGTGTTTTGACGACGTTTTACGATGTATAGATGATGTAGCTTTGTTTATCCTATTGTTGGCATGGTATGGCCTGTTCTATACATAAACATGTGGTGAACTCTTTGTGCCTATGTGACAGTTGGATCTTATGAACTGTGGGCACGTATCATGGTTCATGTATATTGATATAACATGTTTCCTTATAGGATAAGGATTTGGATGTAATAGTTTCTTTACTTATCTGCTTCCCACAATCAGTTTTAATTAACCGGTGTTTTTGGTAATATGTGGTTTATGGAAGTTCCACACATTTTCACGTGGCATTTTGTTGTCTGTGTGACAGCGGGATGTCGTAAGGATAAACTCAACTGATAGTTTGAATATCGGCTTTGTGTTTTACTCTATCGATCGAGTTACCTTTATTGAAACTCGACCGATTGCACTGTATGGAATTTGTAGAAAAAGTGATTGTGACCGTTGGTGTGTGTTTTGAGCGAAAATAGAGTCCTTGCTTTAAGTAAAAACATGTATATTTCGTATCTAAGTGTCCCACAACTCAAAGGGGCACCCTCAACTATAAATAGGACCTCTTGGAGTTCATTCCAAGGTTGCTCATTCACTACATGCTTAGTCCTAGCCTAGTTGAGAGTGTTCTAACCCTTTAAGCCCCTTTCTCTTTCTACCTTCAAGTCAAATTCATGAGTATGAGTGAGATAGGTTCCTTTGTAAGAGAGCTGCTCCTTGTAATGATGTAAAGCTCTCCTCCATCATCTTCCTACCCTTTTTCCTATTGAAGAAAATGTTGAAGATCTTCTCTGAGTGAAGGAGAAGGAGTTGCTGTTCTTCAAGGTTGAAGAAGGCAAGGTGTTCCAAATCTCCAAGTGAAGGAGATAGGCAAGGCAAGCACTCAAGAAGGATAGGTAATCCCTTGAAGGCCGAAGACTTGAAGGAGTGGGTAAATCGATGTTGATGGCTGAAGACTCCATGGTTCAAGTTGGTAAGCTCCTTCTATAGGTTGAAGATCCTTGCTTAAGGTACTAAGCCCTTGGATGTTGTGGTTTTGTCTTGTAATCTTATGATGGAATATAAGAGTACCAAGATTGTAAATCCTAGAGATTAACCACCTCTAGGTAGTGGACTGACATTGCTCCTAGTTAGGATGTGAAACCACTCTAAACCACCTTGTCCAAGTGATTGCTCTTCCTTGTCTCTTATCCTTGCTGTGCATGCTAGTTAGGATCTCAAATTGTATGAATGTTTAAGATTCTGCACTCGATATAATTTGGTGGTCTAATTTGTCTTGTGAGATTTGTGAAGCTCTATTCACCCCCCTCTAGAGCCCTTGATCCAACAAGTGGTATCAGAGTAGGTCTTCTCCAAACTACTTCCACAAGTAGGAGAAGATGGGTGATTTGACTCTTAGATCTCTCAACTTGGAGGGGAACTTCTCCATGCGACCTCCGGTATTCAACGACACCAACTTCCTCTATTGGAAGAGAAGAATGCAATTCTACCTCTAAGGTGTGAGCTATGAGATGTGGAAGGTGGTGCACCTTAAGTATGAAGATCCAAAAGGGGAAATCTCTACATGGACGGAAGCCCAAATGAAGCAAGCTCAACTCAATGCCAAAGAAGTGAACATCATCTACACAACCCCCACCCCATTTGTGTTCAACCGGATCTCTTCTTGGGACACTGCACATGAAATTTGGAACAAGCTATGTGTCACCTATGAATGAACGGAACAAGTGAAGGAAGCCAAGATCTACATGCTTGGTGGTTTACTTGAGAACTTCAAGATGGCAAAGAATGAAAGAGTGGCAGATATGTACACAAGGCTCAATGTGATTATCAATGGATTGACATCCCTTGGTAGCGTGATGGACAAAGGCAATATCAACTCCAAGATCTTGAGATCTCTTCCTAAGAGATGGGAGCCCAAAGTTACATCCATTGAAGAGGTGTACAAGCTAAGTGAACTGTCAACCGAGGAGCTGGTTGGTAATCTTCAAGCCCATGAATCAAGGATTGACAAGCAAGAAGATGAAGAAAAGAGAGAAGAGAAGGAGTCCAAGAAGATCAAGGACATAACCTTCAAAGCTCAAATTAAAGAGTTGGTTCGGCAACAACAACTTGCCCTCAAGTCCCCTACTCCTTCCTTAAGTGAAGATGAAGGCCCCAATGAGCATGAAGCGATCTACTCTAAGGGCAAACACTTCAAAGGGAAACCTTCTTCATCAACTCTTAGATGCTATTAGTGTGGCCAAAAGGGCCATTTCAAGAGTGACTGCCTCAAGGCTAAGAAGAGCCATCACAAGAGAAGCCACAAGAAAGACAAGGAGTACAAGAGAGAAGGTAAATACAAGAGAAAGGAGAAGAAAGAAAGAAGAAGCAAAGATGCATGGGAGGAGTCTTCCTCAAGCTCTTCAAGATCCGAAGATGGAGAATGTCACCTTGCTCTCATGGCCTCTATACGTGAAGATATAGGTGAGGTAAGTGAGGTAAGAGAAGTCAATTTGCATGAGTTATCTAAGGAAACTCTCATTGATATGCTTAATGATCGCCGATCATCTTTTACTAAATGCAAATATAAAAGAAAAAGACTAGGCAAGATAGTAGATAATCTTTATGCTAAAATTGAGATTCTTTATAAAAATGAAAAACTATTCCTTGATAGCATAGATTCTTTGCAAGGGAAATTTCTTGACCTTGAACTTCAACACAATGGAGTAGAGGTTGAGAATGGTGTCTATCTTAAGACTATTGGAGATCTTAAGGAAGATAACCAAAGATGGCAAGAGGAGATAGATGTTCTTAAAACTGAAAATGTAGAACTAAATCTCATTGATGAAGCTAGAAAGCAAGAAATTCATGTTTATCAAAAGGAAATTATGTTACTTAAATATGAAAATGCTAAGTTTCTTGCTCAAGTTAATGACCTATCATCTAGACCTATTTTGCAAAGTAGTGAGGTAGCTAGCACTGCTTTAGAACGTGATTCTTTTCATACTAAAGCCCTCTATTTAGAGGCTGATCTATTGCATGCTAGAGATGATCTTGCTAATTTATCTTCTACTATCATTAACCTTAGTGATGATAATGCTAAATTAAGAGCCTATTTGCAAAAGTTTCTTATGGGAAAGAAATCCCTTAATGCTGTCCTAGAATACTCTACCAAACAAATTGGTACAAGTGGTTTAGGATATGATGGGACTGATCTCAAGGGTAAGAACAAGAACAAAGGTAAGGGTAAGAAGAAGAGTGTGGAACCTCCTATCTTCCATGGAGAGACCTCCGGCTCTAAAAACCCTATGGTATGTGCTCATTGTAAATGTGACGATCATTACTCTACTTATTGTCCTTACAAGCCAAAGGGGACCAACCCAAAGATGAAATGGGTCCCCAAGCTAACCCCAGATCCCAAGGTTTGAGTTGGGTACCAACATCCTTCTTTTTTACATGTCAAAAAAAGGTGGATTGTTGATAGTGGCTGCTCAAAACATATGACAGGTGAGATCAGCAATTTCAACAAATTCATGAAAAAGAAAGGAGGATCGATAACCTTCGGGGACTACAAGAAGGGTAAGGTTATAGGTGAGGGTGATGTAGGAAATGATCTATGTATCAAGAATGTTTTGATTGTTGATGGCCTACATCACAACTTGATAAGTGTAAGCCAACTTTGTGATAATGGATATCTTGTTTTGTTTACATCTTTAGAATGTTTGCTTCTAGATTCCCTCACTTACAATGTCATATATAAGGTAACTAGAAATGGTAATCTTTATGTTATTGTGCTTGATGCTCTAAAGCCCGTACTTGATAGATGCTTGGTTGTGGATAAAAATGATATTTCTCTTTGGCATCGCCGGTTGGGTCATGTGAATATGCGTCAAATGAAGAAATTGAGCAAAAAGGAATTTGTTCGAGGACTTCCCAAATTGGATTTTGAAAAGGATGAGGAATGCCAACCTTGTATACAAGACAAACAAACCAAGTCCTCCTTTAAATCAAAGGAGTCCTTAGTACCTAAAGAGCTCTTGAGCTTCTTCATATTGATCTATTCAGACCTATGAGAATGCAAACGCTTCGTGGTTCCAAGTATTGTCTTGTGATTGTCGATGATTTCTCTCGTTATACTTGGACCTTCTTTCTCGTTTCGAAAAGTGATACACTTGATGTTTTCTCAATCTTTTGTATACGAGTTGAAAACGAAATTTCTTGCTGGATTGTTTCTATCCGTAGTGACCATGGGGGAGAGTTTGAAAATGATCTTTTTGAGCATTTTTGTGAAAAATCTGGTTACTCGCACAATTTCTCTTCTCATCGTACACCTCAACAAAATGGGGTAGTAGAGAGAAAGAACATGTCACTTTAAGAGATGGCAAGGAGAATGCTTCTTGAATATAACATTACCAAGAAGTTTTGGGCCGAAGCCGTTAGCACCGTTTGTTTTGTGTAGAACTGAGTTTTTACACATCCCTCTTTAAAGAAAACCCCCTATGAGCTATGGCATGGTAGAAAGACATCCATCGATTTATTTCATGTTTTTGGATGTCCTTGTTTTGTTTTGAACATGAAGGATTCTCTCAACAAGTTTGATCCAAAACCCTACAAGGCTTTCTTCCTAGGCTATAGCACTACAAGTAGGGCTTATAGAGTCTTCAACATTGACTTGTCTAAAATTGAAGAATCTATTAATGTTAAGTTTATTGAAACTAACCCTATTGTTGGTAAGAATGTTGTTGATAATGATGTTACATATGACTTAATTCCTATCTTGAAAGACCTCAACATTGACAACAAAGGTAAGCAGGTGATAGAAGCAGAAGATGAAGAAAAGAAGGATCCCACTCCTCACTTTTGCAAAGAATCATCCCAAAGAGCTAATCATTGGCAACCCATTTGAGAGAGTGAAGACATGAGCTGCCTACAACAAAGAACAAGCAGACAACACCTTCATCTCACAGCTGGAGCCAAAGAACATCAAAGAAGCTCTTGGTGATGATGAGTGGATCCTAGCCATGTAAGAGGAACTAGAGCAATTCAAGAAGAATCATGTGTGGACTCTAGTGCTAAGACCAAGTGATAGAAAAATCATTGGCACCAAGTGGGTCTACCGCAACAAGCTTGATGAACAAGGCAAAGTGGTAAGAAACAAAGCAAGGTTAGTGGCTCAAGGTTACTATCAACAGGAAGGTATTGACTGTGATGAAACTTATGATCTTGTTGCTAGACTTGAATCTATTAGAATGCTACTTGCCTTTGCTAGTAAAAAAAATTTCTTGCTATATCAAATGGATGTTAAAAGTGCGTTTTTGAATGGTACAATCGAGGAGGAAGTATTTGTTGCTCAACCTCCAGGCTTTGAAAATGACAAGCTACCTAATCATGTTTATTTTTTGCAAAAATCTCTCTATGGACTCAAGCAAGCACCTCGATCTTGGTATGAGAAATTAAAGAACTTTTTGTTAGACAATGGCTATGTCACGGGCAAAGTCGATTCTACTTTATTTCTAAAACACACTTCTAGCAACTTTCTTATCATTCAAATTTATGTTGATGATGTCATTTTTGGCAAAACTGATCTTGATCTTTGTAAGGAGTTTAGATCTCTTATATAGAGTGAGTTCGAGACGAGCATGATGAGTGAGTTGACTTTCTTCCTCGGTTTCCAAATCAAGCAAACCAAAGATGGAAACTTCATTAACCAAGGTAAGTACACCAGTGAACTAATCAAATGCTTTGGGATAGAGAACATGAAGCCTATGGATACACACATGTCCAACATTGCCAAACTTGATAGAGATGAAGAAGGTGAGAAGGTAGATGAGAAGATCTATAGAGGTATGATTGGATGTTTACTTTATTTAACTACCTCTAGACTTGATATTATGTTTAGTGTTGGCTTGTGTGCTCTCTTTCAATCTAGCCCTACGAAATTGCATCTTATTGCTATTAAGAGGATTTTGAGGTACTTAGCCAAAACTCAAAATTTTAGACTATGGTATCCTAAGTCAAGAGACTTTACTCTTATAGCATATAGTGATGCGGATTATGCGGGTTGTTTGGTTGATAGAAAGTGCACAAGTGGCACTTGCTTCCTTCTAGGACCATGCTTGGTGTCTTGGTTTTCTAAGAAATAGAGCACCGTGGCATTATCAACTACCAAGGCTGAATACATTGCAGCCGGGATTTGTTGTGCCCAGGTCCTATGGATGAAGCAAATGCTCCAAGACTTTAACATATATTTTGATGCTTCTCCTATCTATTGTGATAATACTAGTGCAATCAATCTCTCTTATAATCCTATATTGCATAGTAGAGCTAAACATATAGAGGTTTACCATCATTTTCTTTGTGATCACATTTCCAAGAAGGATATCTATATCACGCATGTGGACACAGAAAATCAGTTGGCAGACATGTTCACTAAACCTCTAGCTAGAGAGAAATTTAATTTTATTCGATCTGAATTGCTCATTGTTGCTTTGGATGATATTGAAATGTTGTCTAGCTAGATGTTTTCATCCTATATGTATTACTCATGCTTTCCTCATCTTGCTTGCCTAATTTTTTTTGGTTTAAAATGTGCTTAATTTGCTTGTTGACACTGCTTAGTTTCACTTTTTTTTGGGCCTTTTTCTCGAATTTCTTGGTTTTATCACTAAATAGTACCCAATGATGGATGATATGTGCCTAAGTATGTTCAATATACATAATAGACTCGAAAAATGAATTTAATTGGCATGCATATGGCTAGAAATTAAGATTGACGATTTTAGGTCAGGTTGACCATCGGTCGAGTTTCCCCCAGGACAAACTCGACTGATCAGTGGCTGAGAGTTGTTCTCTATAGGACCAATCGGTCGAGTTTCCCACTCTCAGAACTCAACCAATCCGTGGGCTGAAGCAAATTTAAGTTAGGTTCGAACAACTATTCTCCCTCTCAACTAGAGAATAGACAACCGAATCCTCTCCTTCTAGCCCTAAGCTCTCACCCCATCCCTAAACCTCCCTATCCTAGCCCTTTCTCGACCTAGATAGCTCGACCTAGACCTCCCCAGTTGCTCCCTGGTGGTGTTTGGACGGCTTTTGAGGTTTGCTTTATGTTTTTGTTTGTTTTCTTTCTCCTTTTTCACCTCCATGGCCTCCCAAAGGAGAAAACGACATGCTCCAAGCAATGCACCTTCGTCCTCTTCGTCTAATCACTTGATTCCTTTTGACGATACCTCTTTTATCTCGATTGAGGCTGTTAATTGGTATAAGGACCTTCTTCCTAGGAGTCCTTTCCCTTTTCATGCCTTGTTTGAGCCTAGTCCTAGGCATTAAGAGGTTATAGATCAAGTTACTAAGTTACTTTCCGTTCATCACCTTTTTGCCTAGGGCGTCAAACATGATTGCTTTAATAATTCCATGTCAAGCACTAAAGCAGTTCACGAGTTCTATGCTAATTTGTGTTGGAACTATGACTCCCTCGTTCCCTCATTGAATACTCAAGTAATACTCACATCGATGATCGCCGGTAAGTGATTCCAAATCTCCAAGGATATATTAAATGTCTTCTTTTTCAAAAATGAGGAAAACGATACTTGGCGCAAGGATTATGGATAGTATTTTGATCTTCTAGACCCGGAAGGTTTCTACAAGCAAAACGAATTGACTCTCCTTGATATTCATCGTTACTTTAAGAAACATGACGTTCCCTATAAGAAGAAGAGCACCTTCCTCCCTCCTCCCTTGACCTTAGGAAGTGCATTCTAGCTTTAGTGATCAACTGCAACATCCATCCAAAGAAAAATCAAATGAATATTGCAGAGAACACTGCTGTCATTATGTATTGCCTATTAGAGAACATCGTTGTCAAGTGGGCCAGATACATTCTACACCATATGACCTTCTTTGACATTGGTAAGAATTGCGAAGGCACCCACCCCCCTACCCTACCCTGATTTGTGGTTTGTTTTAGTTTGCTACTGAGAAATTACTCTTTTTTGACTTTCATTACAAAGTAGCCAGAAAAGGTGTATGTATCAGTGAAACCATGATTCAGAAGTTTGTGCTTGTGTTTGCCTCTTCCACCCCTGGTGCTTCTCACTCTGCCTCATCCTATGCAGCCCCAGCCTCCTCATCCCGAGCTCCACCTCCTCAGCCTCCTCCTAGACCTAGTCGTGCTTCGTTCTATGTATCTAATGAAACCCTTATGGGCTACATGATGCACCAACAAGCATACAACTAACAGGTTTAGGACCACCTACATCAGGATTTGTGTTCCATCATGTCAACCATGGACCTATCATGTGCTTCACCCTACCCCACCTACCATCCCTACCCCGGTAGTGATTATGCTTCCTATGCATATAATGATTACTATCCCGCACTCGCACCTTCCGTTGCTGCTCCTCCTCCACCCTTCACTGCTGTTAGTTCTACACCCGCCTACCTCCCGTTGCCTGCTGGCCCCCTGGCCACCTTGCTTTCTAGCCTTGGAGACTCTGCTCCATCCTTTCCACAGGCCAATGAGCTTCACGCTCTTAGTATGTCTTGGGCTGAGCAGAATGCTCATTGGCCCGGTCGTGCTTTCGGTCCTCCTGCTGATGAGGAGATGCCTGACTAGGTTGACAAAGCTGAGGCTGATGATGATGACGACAGTGATGGTGAGGATGCTTCTGATGACGGTTATGGTGATGGTGCTGGATCTGGTGATGAAGGCACTACTGCTGCACCCTCTGATGGAGATGAGGACTACGAGCCTGGAGATGATGATGATGATGTTGTCGTTGATATAGATAGTTTAGATGTTTAGCTTGTTTCTTAGCTTTTAGTCTAGCATGCTGATCATATACATCTTTCTAGGCTATTTTGTATAAGAAACATCTAGGCACATTATCTGAGCTGTACTATTTCATCTTATGTTTTTCATCGCTTCTTGCTTGTAGTTTTTTTTTTGAACACATGCATCTGAGTTGTAATATATGTGATGATTACTCTTACTATTTACTCTACTATATCTTATGCTTTAGTGCCATCGTTCACCATATTTTGATTATGAATGAGATTGTATGTTGCTTTAGTCTCTGTTTGACATATGATATGAGATTGCTTGTATGAATCTCTGGTTGTTTGTGTTTTGGAGAAGACCTGGATATATGCTCTTCTACCCCCCTACTTTTTGATAATGTTAAAAGAGAGATATTTCAATGGTTTGAAACTCAATCATATTGTTATTCGTTGTTATACTATTGCTTATTGCTTATGAGATCCTTTTCTTTTTCATTTACTGTTTTATCATGTGACTTGTAAAGGACCACATAGCACATATATGCTATGATTGTTGTGTGTAGATAGACTAACCATGTATATTAGAAGAAGCATATATTGAGGGGGAGCAATTCACATTGTTCACATCTTGAATCCCCTTAATTCACAAGGCAAAGGTATAACTTCTATATCCTTTTCAATATGTTTGAGGAATGATTTGTCATTGTAAAAAAGGGGGAGAATGTTGACCTAGAGGTTATACATTGTCCATATTATGATAATGAATTAACCATTCCATTCATATGTATCTAATATATGTATTCAAGATTTATTTCAAGTGTTAGGTACATGAAAAGGATCAAAAATCAAAAGCCCTAATTTTGCTCAAGTTCAAGTCAAAAGAGCTACAAGTGTGCATTTTTGGAAATCTACGTAAACAACCTTAGAAAATTTTTGTAATCACTTGTAATGATGAATTGAATTGTAACTAAGATGAGAAAATTGATTGGGACACTAAACACCAAGTTTTAATCACTTTAGATGCACTTTAGAAAAGTGATCGCAGACAGCCAATTGGTCAATTTGTAAACTCAATCGATCCTTTTGGATTAGTTTTCTGAAGATAACATCGGTCGAGTTGTGTTTTCATAGAACTCGACCGATCGAGTACCTGACCAAATCGATCTTCAATGATCGATCGAGTTTCCTTAGGATAAACTCGACCGATAGTTTGAATATCAGCTTTGTCTTTTACTCTATCGGTCGAGTTACCTTTATTGAAACTCGAGCAATTGCACTGTACTAAATTTGCAGAAAAAGTGATTGTGACCGTTGGTGTGTGTTTTGAGTGAAAATAGAGTCGTTTCTTTAAGAAAAAAATGGCTATATTTCATATCTAAGTGACCCACAACTTAAAGGGGCACCCTTAGCTATAAATAGGACCTCTTGGAGTTCATTCCAAGGTTGCTCATTCACTACATGCTTGGTCCTAGCCTAGTTGAGAGTGTTCTAACCCTTTGAGCCCCTTTCTCTCTCTACCTTCAAGTCAAATTTGTGAGTATGAGTGAGATAGGTTCCTTTGTAAGAGAGCTTCTCCTTGTAATGATGTAAAGCTCTCCTCCATCATCTTCCTACCCTCTTTCCTATTAAAGAAAAGGTTGAAGATCTTCTCTGAGTGAAGGAGAAGGAGTTGTTGTTCTTCAAGGTTAAAGAAGGCAAGGTGTTCTAGATCTCCAAGTGAAGGAGATAGGCAAGGCAAGTGCTCAAGAAGGATAGGTAATCCCTTGAAGGCCGAAGACTTGAAGGAGGAGTGGGTAAGTCCATGTTGATGGCTGAAGACTCCATGGTTCTTGTGGGTAAGCTCTTTCTATAGGGTGAATATCCTTGCTTGAGGTACTAAGCTCTTAGATGTTGTGGTTTTGTCTTGTAATCTTATGATGGAATATAAGAGTACCAAGATTGCAATGTTGGGTTTTGTGGAGAAAACATGCGCGGCGGAAGCAACAAAAATTCCAAACAACCCAAAATAGGATCTCGTCGACAACAACATATTCAAAAAGTGTTTGCGGGATATACCTTATCATGGAGCAAGTCCGGAGATGTCCCGCTGCATGATGGTGTGCAATGATGCTGGCCTATACGGACGAAACTTCTCTCCCGTTCGTTAAGTGCGTCGCATGAAGATCCGGCGGTGCTCCTTTTGTGCGGTGATGTACGCCACTCGTAGCGCATACAAATGGTCGTAGATGTCCTATGAACGCATGCGTCTCAGCGTCTGCGTCTCTACTTCGTCTATGCAGATGGACTGGAACTCCATGTCACAATTCCTAAGCCGGGGGGTGGGGAAGGAGTCATCTCTGTGTGGCGGCGTGCTAGCGTCGCGGTGCTCTCCGTTCTCTCCTGAGGACGGTGATGGCTAGGGTTTATGTACGTGAGTGTAAATTGAAAAGCCTCTCTCAATATCTTATATAGATATCGGCCGTCAAGCTCCTTTAAATAGGAGACAAAGGGAAGTAGGGTTTCCTAAACCCATCGGTAAATAGAAACACTGCGTTAATTAAAACGCTCATGGATTAATTAGAATATTCTAGAATTCATTAATTAACCAAATAATTGCATTAATTGATTAATTAATATCTGACTCCATGCAATTGCTTGGGATGGATCTATGGACATATATACCAACAGACTCCCACTTTCACTTAGAGCCAGTCACTCCAATATTATTCTAATTGATTACATAAACATTTTAGTAATCAATGTGATTCAGAGCAATTCCAATCAAATCCACAATTATACTCCTATTCCAACACATCCTATGCGTGTGACCTGGTAGGATCCAAATTACATTGGTAGTGATATCCATAATCATATTATGATTTCACAAGCAAGGATTGGTATCTAGCAAGACTTCATTGCCACCCAAGTAATTGGAGAAGCTGGATAACAACTTAACCTATCATTCATGACTAGTGTTACAGTGATTGTATAGTTCCTTTGTCACTGATATCCGGATTAAACTCGAGTCATGGAACTGTTATCCTCTTCAACATTCAATCCATGTTCCTTGAACTAGAGTAGACTGTCTGAGATATATGTAAGCACAATATCACATATTGACTCACATCAGCATGGCCATGCATTTCTCAGTCTCTCTTATCAAGTGGATGAAATAGCAAACTCCCATAGGAAGGAAAAATTCCATCTACATCACTCACAGTCATCCCTACGTGTCACAATGCACCCAAGCACCATCTTTATGACAATCCTTATTCAGGACCACAGTGGATGATGTCAATGTACACCGAATGACCTGTGATAAGTGTAGTGACTTCAGGTCTAAGAACCACAATCACCACCATCATTATGAGATGTGACTCTAACTACCAATCATGGTATCTATGTGTCACTCTCAAGGTGGGTCTATCCAATACACTGTTCTCTAACAAGTATCTATGTATTTGGTTCGATATCTCCATATCATGGATAATGAGATTCTTCCATCAACCAACATACATTCTAATCTTATGTGTTATTGATGTCTATGGATATTTCCACAATAACAACTGATTAGGGACAAAACAAGAGTACATACTCGTAGCATACATATGATCTCACTATTTAGGTCATCAACCCGAAGACACATGTCATTGAGTATATTATTCTATAGATATCTATAAGTTTTATGGTCATCTCACAATATAAAACACAAACATATAGATTGGAAACTTGCCTTTATTGATATGATCAATGTAGTATTACAAATCGTTTACATAGTATCCCATTACAATCATCAAATAATAGTCTCTATAGGCATACATACCAACAGATTCCCACTTGTACTTATACCCAATCACTCATGAATCTCAATCCAAGTGATCGAACATGTCTGTCATGTTTCTACTGTGAAAGTGCTTTTTTGAGCGGGTCAGCCACATTGCTTTCTGTAGGTACTCTACAAATCTTCATATCTCCTCATTGTACGATCTCTCATATGAGATGGAACCGCTATAGAATATGTTTGGAACATTGGTGCAATCTTGGTTCTTTAGCCTGTGCAATTGCTCCGTTGTTGTCGCAAAATAACTCAATTGCATCACCAACGCTTGGAACCACTCCAAGTTCAGAAATGAACTTCTTGATCCACACAGCTTCCTTTGCATCATTAGATGCGGCAATATATTTAGCCTCTATTATAGAATCCACAACCGTCTCTTGCTTGGAACTCTTCCAGCTCACAGCTCTGTTGTTTAGGCAAAACACAAATCCAGATTGCGATCTGTAGTCATCTTTGTCAGTTTGGAAGCTAGCATCGGTGTAACCCTTTACCACGAGCTCTTCCTCACCACCGTATACCAAGAATTGATCCTTAGTCCTTCTCAAGTACTTTTGGATGTTCTTTATGGCTGTCCAGTGACATTCACCTAGATCTGACTGATACTAGCTCGTCATGCTCAAAGCATATGACACATCAGGATGAGTACATAACATCGTGTACATGATAGATCCAATTACTGATGCATATGGGATCTTACTCATGCGTGCCCGTTCATCATATGAGCTAGGACATTGGGCTTTAGATATCGTAACCCCATGGGACATGGTCAAGTTACCTCTCTTAGAACCCTCCATGCTAAACCTCTTTAGCACCTTGTTAATGTATGTGCTCTGGCTTAGGCCTAGAAGCCTTCTAGATCTATCTTTATAGATCTTGATCCCTAGTATATAGGATGCTTCGCCTAAATCCTTCATAGAGATCCCTAGCCAACCTTTTATTGTTTGAAGAGTAGGGATGTCATTTCCCATCAATAGTATGTCATACACATACAATATGAGAAATACGATTGTGCTCCCACTAGCCCTTTTGTAAACACAAGATTCATGTTCATTTTAACTAAAGCCAAACTTTTTGACTACTTCGTCAAAACGTAGATTCCAGCTCCGAGATGCTTGCTTCAATCTATAGATTGACCTATGTAGCTTATAGACTTTATTGGCTTCCTTTGTATCGATAAAACCCTCAGGTTGTGTCATGTACACATCCTCGAGAAAATTCCCATTAAGGAATGCTGTTTTAACATCCATATGCCAAATCTCATAGTCATGATAAGCTATAATGGCAAGCATGATCCTGATGGATTTAACCATGGCAATTGGTGAGAAGGTCTTGTCATAATCAACACCTTAAATTTGACAGAATCCTTTCACAACTAGTCTACCTTTATAGGTTTGAACATTTCCATCCATGTCAGTCTTCTTCTTGAAGACCCACTTGCACCCTATGGGTTTTACCCCTTTGGGTGGATCCACCAAGGTCCATACCTTGTTGGTGTACATGGATTCCATCTCAGATCTCATGGCTTCTTGCCATTTCTTAGATTCTGGTCCCTTAGTATCTTCTAGATAGGAAGTTGGCTCATCTGCTATGCCCAATTTGTCACTATCTTGAGTCACGAGAAATCCAAATCTCTCAGGCTCAAGTCGTGTCCTACTAGAACTATGAGGTTCCTGTGTTACATTTGGAACTTGAAATTCTACAACAATTTGTGAGTCTTCATGTTTCTTATGTACCTCCTCAGGTTCTCTACTTTCTTGTTGGTCTCAAACTTCTTCGAGCTCTACATTCCTCCCACTAATTCATTTGGAAATAAATTCCTTTTCAAGAAATACAACAGTCCTAGCAACAAACACTTTGTTGTTAGTTGGTGTGTAGAAGTAGTATCCCCGAGTTTCCTTGGGGTATCCAACAAAATAGGATTTTTCCGAGTTGGGTCCAAGGTTTTCAAGAAATTGTTTCCTAACATAAGCTTCACATCCCCAAATCTTTGACATAGAAAAATTGGGACGATTCCCATTCCATATCTCATATGGTGTCTTTTGAACCGATTTGGAAGGTACACGGTTAAGTGTAAACACTGCAGTTTCAAGAGCATATCCCTAGAACGATATTGGAAGTTCAGTTGAACTCATCATTGATCGTACCATGTCTAGTAATGTATGATTCCTTCTTTCTGACACACCATTATGTTGTGGTGTACCAGGTGGAGTCCACTGTGATACAATACCACAGTCTCTCAGAAGGTCCTCAAACTCTTGGCTTAAGTATTCACCACCTCGATCTGAACGGAGTGCTTTAATACTCTTACCAAGTTGCTTCTCTACTTCATTCATGAAAGTCTTGAACATTTCAAGAGTTTCTGGCTTGTATTTCATAAGATATGCATAACCATACATACTGAGGTCATGAATGAAGGTAATGAAGTATTGATAGCCTCCTCTAGCATTTGATCTAAAAGGTCCACATACATCAGTATGTATGAGCCCTAGCAGATCACTGGCTCTCTCACTGTGTCCAGTGAAAGGAGTCTTGGTCATCTTCCCTAATAAACATGCCTCACATGTCTCTAATGATTCAAAATCAAAAGAGTCTAGATAACCATCCTTATGGAGTCTAGATATGTGCTTCTCGTTTATGTGCCCAAGATGTCAATGCCATAAGTATGTTTTGTTTGAGTTGTCAAGTATTAACATTTTAGTATTTATGTTGTATATTCTAGTCTCAAGTTCTAACAAGTAGATACCATGAGACATAGGGACATTTCCATAAAAGATCTCATCTTTAGAATTAGAAATAATTCCATTCTTAATGTAAAATTCAAATCCACTGTTGTCCATACAAGATACATAAATAATATTTCTATTAATGGCAGGTACATAATAGCAATTCTCTAATTCTATTACAAGGCCTGTAGGCAAAGATAAACTAATAATTCCAACTACGGTGGCAGCAACTCTTGCTCCATTAGCGACCCACAACTCAACTTGGCCCTTTCGTAAAGGCTTACTTCTTATCAGATCTTGCATATTAGAACATATGTGAGATCCACATCCGGTATCCAGTAACCATGATGAAGAAGTATTTAAGTTTATCTCAATAATGTATATACCTAAAGTGGAGATCTCTATCCCTTGCTTCTTCTTCCTCAGTTCCTCTAGGTAGAGAGGATAATTTCTTTTCCAATGTCCAGCCTGGTGACAATGGTGAAAACTGCCTTCTTTGGAGATCCCACCTTTAGCTTTGAGCACAGATGGCTTTGGCTTCTGCCCGAATTTAGAACCTTTCTTAGCCTTGCCTTTGCCTTTATCTTGCTAATAATCATCACAGACTTGGGATTGTCTTTGTTCATCTATGCTTCAGCTGTCCTCAACATGCCCAACAATTCTGACAATGGCTTGTCAAGATTGTTCATGTTGTAGTTCATGACAAAATGACTATATGATTCAGGAAACAATTGTAGAATCACATTAGTGGCCAACTCTTGACCTAGGGGAAGTCCCTGCTTGGATAGGCTTTCCACGTACCCAATCAAAGTGAGTATATGGGTGCCAACTGAGTCTCCCTCTTTCATCTTGCTCCTGAACAAAGCGTTGGAGACATCATATCTCTCCTGTCTTGCTTGATGTTGATACATGTTCTTGAGATGTGTTACCATCTCCATGACATTTATGTTCTCATGCTGCTCTTGCAACTCATAGTTCATTGAGCACAACATCAGGCACTTGACATCCACGACATCATCAAGGTGCTTCTTGTAAGCATCCTTTTCAGCCTTGAGCGCATTTGTGGCGGGTTCTGCTGGCTTTGGTGTTTCAAGGACATAGAGCTTACGCTCATGTGTGAGAACAATTCTCAGCATCCTAAACTAGTTTTGAAAGTTGGTTCTGGTAAGTTTGTCCTTCTCAAGGACCGATCGCAATGAGAAAGTGTGAGTGTTGTTTGCCATTTGATTGCTACAAAAGAAAAATTTGCATTTAGTACAAAACATTTTGACTTGTAAAGATTTGATAAATGAGATTAATTAGGCCTTTAATTAATTACACTCCCACTATTTTATTCAAATTGATAGCCCTCACTATCAACTTGGAAGATTGCAATGCACAACCTTCTAGTGAGCCAAGATCCAAAATAATTGGATCAATGCCCAGCCAACGCCGGCGTCAAAGACCAAATACTAAGGTAGGCAAATTTTGCCAATTGCATCATATGCAACTCTTGGATAGATGATCATGCACAACTCCTTTCCATGATGCATCTGTGTGCCTCTAGGTACTTGATCCTCTCAAGTTTCCCTAGTTAAGTCCAACCCATAAGCCAACACGATGAGTGTGCACCCTGCGGAGGTAGACCCACACACCCACCATCACACTTTCACGAGATAGATAGTGTACCACACGGAGGTGTGCCCACACATAGTCGATCAAGCTTTTCATGTCTGTTGCTTTATGGAAGGCAACTAAAAATTAATATTATTAATTGAGGGGTTTTATTAATACATATACATATCCAAACACCACATACTTATAGTACGTATCATATACTATTATATTCACAACTACAAATGATAGACATGCAATCACAAACACAAATACATCAGTTATGTCCATACTATTGTAATCCTTAAAGCAACAAAGGATTATGATCCACCTTTGGTCTTATGCATCTCATGCAACACCTATGAATCAACCTGTAAGCCTGTAAGGATCAACATTACAATGAATAACTTCATGGATGCCTCGTGAGGTTGGAACTTCAAGTTGCTTCTTGGAATTGGATCTTCTTGTTGCTTCTCCATGGATGCTCCTTGGAGTTGGATCTTCAGGTTGCTTCTTGGAATTAGATCTTCATGGTGCTTCTCCATGGACACTCCTTGGAGTTGGATCTTCAAGTGGCCTCCTTACATTAAGTTTACAAAGACTAAAACTAATCCTATCTCTATTACATCATATGAGTACAAATATAAAGGGTAAGAATTAATTACACTTTGAAATAAGAGATGAGGCTCGACATGCAAGCTGAATACTTTACACAAAGGATCCATATGCAACCATTATACATCCATAGCATTCACAAAATTCACAAAAGGGGATACTAGGCCATAACCGTGCATGCATTCACCACATAAAACAAAATTTTAACGGCAAGGTGTATGTTATCATAGGTATATCTACATATACGTATATACATATTAAAATTGCAGTACTTTTCATGCGGGACATTCCCCATTAAATAAATTTTTGACTCCCACGCAGACTATGCAGGGTACATAGGGGAAGCACCCCTGAAAGGTCTACGGAATTTTACTTCTGTGAACTTAGGAAAATCAATATTTTCCATAGTCGAACCCATCCAAAATGTCAAAAATAGAAGCCTGCAGCGTATGTGGAATTAGGTTTAGATTTGCACATTAGCAGTTTTAATTCACATCATATGCAACATAGAAAACAATATACAATGATTCGATCATATCAAAATGAATCCAAATATGCCGTAGATCGATGCTGCTCTGATACCACTGCTGGGTTTTATGGAGAAAACATGCGCGATGGAAGCAACAAAAATTCCACGCAACCCAAAATAGGATCTCATCGACAACAACGTATTCGGAAAGAGTGTTTGCAGGATATACCTTATCGCAAAGCAAGTCCAGTGATGTCCCGCTGCACGATGGTGTGCAACAATGCTAGCCTACACAAACGAAACTTCTCTCCCATTCGTTAAGTGCGTCACAGGAAGATCCATCGATGCTCCTTTCATGTGGTGATGTATGCCGCTCATAGTGCGTATGGATGGTCGTAGATGTCCTCTGAACATAGGCGTATCAGCATCTACATCTCTACTTCATCCACACGGATGGACTAGAACTCCACGTCGCACTTCCTAGGCTGACAGGAAGGAGTCATCTCTGTGCGACGACGTGCTAGCATCGCGGTGCTCTCCTTTCTCTCCAGAGGATGGTGATGACTAGGGTTTATGTACGTGAGCATAAACTGAAAAGCCTCTCTCAATATCTTATATAGATATCGACCGTCAAACTCCTTTAAATAGGAGACGAAGGGAAGTAGGGTTTCCTAAACCCATCGGTAAATAGAAATACTACATTAATTAAAATACTTGTGGATTAATTAGAATATTTTGGAATTCATTAATTAACTAAATAATTGCATTGATTGATTAATTAATATTTGACTCCATGCAATCTCTTGGGATGGCTCTATGGGCATATATACCAACATGCAAATCCTAGAGATTAACCACCTCTAGGTAGTGGACTGACATTACTCCTAGTTAGGACATGGAACCACTCTAAACCACCTTTTCCAAGTGCTTGCTCTTCCTTGTCTCTTACCCTTGCTGTGCATGTTAGTTAGGATCTCAAATTGTATGAATGTTTAAGATTACACACTTGATATAATTTGGTGGTCTAATTTGTCTTGTGAGATTTGTGAATCTCTATTCACCCCCCCTCTAGAGCCCTTGATCCAATAGTAGTGGCTTTGGTGGTGCTCCTCCCTGCAGTGGAGGATGCTGGTAGTATCGACCAAAAATAGTGTTCGTGAGAACCTTTTGAACATAGCGTAGGAAGAGGTTATGGAGCAAACTTGTCTTTGACTTCCCTGCTATGAAGTTGTTGTGGCCGGTGAATGCCTTCCATATGTCATTAAAACTGGCAATGACGCTCTTATCTATCTTTCCATTATCTAAGAGAGTTTCCATTTCCTAACTTGGTGCAAAAAAGTTGTTTAGCATGGATGAAGTGATGACCCAACGTCCGTCTCCAATCATGACTCTAATGACATTTTCGCCATCCTCGGAGACCTTCTCCAAAGTGGTAAAGAACTGCTATGGGAGCTTGACATAAGTGTCTTGGACTGTAGTCAAAACCTCATACAGTCCCATCACTTCCATCACACCCTAATAATACTCAAATAAGCCTAGGGTCTCCATTGTCACCTGGCATGAGCAGGGGGTGGCAATCACCCTACGAGTCAGATACTTCGGGTGCTTTGGCTTCTTAGCTCTACTACTAGTAACCTCGGGTCATGGATGGGGTTGCTGGTGTGGTATCTCCCCCTATTGTGGTGGTGCATCTGGCTTGGCCTCATCCTCCTCATCTAGAAGAAGCCACCTATGGGCTTGCGTCTGTGGTTGTGGCTGCGGTTGTGGTATCATAGAGGTCGAAGGATGTGCTGTTGAAACTGATGACCAAGCTGAGGAATCAAAGGGTTGGGATGATGGTGGCAGTGGTTCTACTCTAGACGATGATGGCATTGCTCACCGTATCTGTGGGGATGCTTCTTCAACAATGGGATCCACCAAGGCATCCAATTCAACCTCCGTCAAATGGACAGTTCCTCCATAGTCGGAGGCAGACAGTAGATTGGTAGATGTCGAAGTCAAATATGATGCATTCTTGGGTAGCCGTTGGTAGGAGAGTATGCCCTTGGTCTTCTCCATTGCTTTCTTGGCCATTTATTTCATTTTTTATGCATTTCAGTGGAGAAATGTGCAGTTTTAGGGATTTTCATGGTTCTGCCTACGTGGGGTGGAATGGAGAGAAAGGGGAGGAATTGATGGTGGAAAATGGGTGGAAATGATTGTTGGAGGTAGGGAAAATGTTAGGGAGCTGATTTGGGCAGATTGGAGGTGATTTGGTAGAGAATCATAGGTAGAAGAGGGCTGAAGGCTGACTGCACGGTGTCGGGTAGCGTAGAATGGCCATGCTATTTGTGGAGAGTTGAAATAACAAATAAACTGAATGGCTGGGTCATGGTGACTTAAGTCACTCGATCGGGTCGCAGCACGACCATGTTGACTTGCATGTTGCATGCCTGTTCTGCTCCCAGACAACCTATTTTGTATTGATCGCCCCACGACCATGCTGCCTTACACGGCCGTATTGAGTCTATTCTTCATTTCTTTGATTTTCTTGATTTTTCTATTGATTTGAGTATACCACCATGGACATTCCATGGCACCACAGACAAGGTGAGTACTATAGCATGTCATTTGAACTTGAACTTCATCAAAACATCAAATCTTTGATCCAAAGTGATTTTTCATGAATTCTGTGTCTAAATTTCATTTAATTTTCCTCGTTTCAACCTGTTTTAACCTGCATATCTTAAAATTAAACAAAAAAATTAAATACAAGTGTGTGTGTTTTCTTGGAAATATTTAAAATAACCAAAAGTATAAAAAATGGAAGGCTGGGTGAAAAATTCCCAAACCTAGGTGGGATGCCTCCCACAAGCTTTAACTTTCATGCCTTCAGCCAGACTTCTTGGAGATTCTTGCATCATTCATCCATTTGGAATTCTCATGTGTCCATTCTTGCAATAAATTCATCTCTCATTTGCACTCAACCTGTGTTCCTCATACCTTTGATCACTAAAAATGTCATCAAGTCCTTCATCTGGATCTCCTTCTCTCAATTGACCACTCAGACTCTTGAAGTGACCATGTGCAATATCCTCATCTCGAACTCACCGTGTTGAGGACTTGTATGTGTTTATCTTTATCTTCATGTCCATGACAGAGACTGTCATTATGCCACTATGAACATGTATCTCAGCATCAACTATAGATAAGAATGGTCTTCCCAAGATGATGGGAATCTTCCTATCATCCAGCTCCATATCAAGAATAATGAAATTAGCTGGGAACACTCCACCTCTTTCCTTATTTATCATCACCAAAACATCATCCACTCTTCCTCTTGGCACTTTTATGGAATGGTACACCACTTGGAGAGTGTAATGTGTTGGTTTCAACTTGCTTAAGCCCAGCTCAACATAGACACTATATGGCATCAAATTCACACTAGATCCCAAATCAAGTAGGGACGTGTCTATGCGATGTCCCCCAATGTATCTAGGTATGAGTGGAGCTCCTAGGTCTTTCCTCTTCACGGGAAGTGAGTGTTGGAGGATTGAGCTTACTTGTTCAGTCAACTTGACTCTCTTTGGTATTCAACCCGTTGACCTTCTCTTCATAATGCATAAGTTCTTAAGAAACTTGGCATATGATGGGATTTGCTTGATAGCATCCAATAATGGAATATTGACCTTCACTTGGCAAAACACCTCAATAATCTCAACATTGTGCTTTTGTCTCCTCCTTACTTCCGGTGGCTCATCTAATGCTTCAATGAATGGTGGCTCACTAGATTTGGCCTTACTTGAATCAACATGAGGTGGAACACTAGGGATGGTGGGACCTACAAATGGAATATGAGGTGGAGCACCTGGTATCCCAAACTCAACATGCGATATCACATAATCAAGACACAGTATCACAATATCATCTTCAACAATCTCAATCAAAATGTCATCCTTATGCGTCCTTGGCCTATCAACTTTTATTTGACTTGCGAGCTACTCAAGATATTTCCCACTCCTTAGAACTGTCATAGGACTTCCTTGCTCATGGTGGAGAGGGGGATCTTGTTGGGGATGTGGATGAGATGGGGGTGACACTTTGTATTCAAATTGAGGTGGACGGGAGATGTAACACTTGATCCCACTGCCCTCGTCTCTAGTAGAGTTTCAAGAATGAGGAATTGCCCCACATACCACCACTAGCCTTAACTGTGCACTTTTTCCTCACTCACATGCGAGCCGAGGTCAACTTCTTGATTGGCCACCCATCCTAGTACTACTCCAAGCTGAGAATGCTTAACTATGGAGTTCTTTAGTGATGGTCTCTTGAAAAAGGAGGTGCACCTTGGTGATATGGGTAGTCCAACCATTCCTTATAAGATCATTTTATCTGAGGCCTCAAATCATGAGACGTTACAATCTCCCCCACTTAGACTCTTGACGTCCTTGTCAAGGATCAATATATGGCCTCATAATCTCTTGCCCATTTCAATGCAGACCCAGAATGGCCCATGGACACCCAGCTCTCATCCACGACTACCAGCGCAAGGGCAACTCCATCTAGTCCCAGCGGATAGCCCTTTATAACTTGTCTGGACCGCATAACTTAAGATCGGCATGCATATGCCCATGTGGGCCCAACCTACTAGAGGGGAATTGGATCTGATACCATTTGTAACACTCGGGCCCACTGCCCTCGACTCTAGTAGAGTTTCAGGAATGATGACTTGCCCCACATACCACCACTAGCCTTAACTATGCACTTTTTCCTCACTCACTGCAAGCCGGGGTCAACTTCCCAACTGGCCACCCATCCTAGTACTATTCCAAGCTGAGCACGCTTAACTATGGAGTTCTTTAGTGATGGGATCCCAAAAAAGGAGGTGCACCTTGGTGATATGGATAGTCCAACCATTCCTTAAAAGATCATTTTATCCGAGGCCTTAAATCCTGGGACGTTACAAGAGAATTGAGGTTGGAAGGTGAATTAATTGGAAAGTTGTGGTGATGGAGGGGGAGGAGGAGTTTAAGTCTTGGTATTGCCTTGGAAGTGGTATATGGCTGCACTTGCATGGAAGGTGGACTATAGAGAACTTGATTGGATTGCATAGGTCCACTTTCTTCATTGAAACTTAAGATGGGTTTTGAAGAATATTTTTTCTTCTTGGAGAGCAAGTATGGAAGATAGCTGCTCTATCCTCTCCTCAAGTCTTGTAACATTCTTTTGCACATTATCAAAGCTTTTCAACCTAGAGAGAACTTCTTCCTCAAACCTTGAGTTATACCTTGGACTTTATTGCTCTGGGTAGTTATAGGATTGAGACATCTTCATTTCTTCACCATAGAACTCAATAGAATTGACCGAGTGACAAGGAACACTTCTCACTTGGTTCTTCATGAAGCTCACCATGTCACCAAGAATCTTCATCACTTGCGGGCTTGAATCACTATGAACTGGAGATGTCACATGAAATGGGTGATTAGAGTGTAAACAAGCCCAAGTTTCTAGTTTAGAGGATCTTAGGGTGATTAGGGGATGAGGGTAGTAATGGGAATGGAAATGAGATTTTAGGCCTCACATCACCCACATTCTAGCCTTGAAAAAGCTCCATGCTAAGCACACTAAATCCATCTAAACTAGCTACTTAGATCTCTCAACTAGGGTTAGGAGAATTTATTAGCATGTAGGGAGATGGGTGGATAGCTAGGGATCCAAGAATTTGACCTAAGAGCAAATCCCAAAATTCACACATATAAGCAATTTCCCTAAATTCCTAGTGATTTCAAGCACAAACCAACAAGCAATTCATGGAGAATGAGATAGAAATAGAACATTATCATTAGCAAACAAATTGCAATGTTTACATATCATCCCCCCAACATGGTATCAAAGTAACATTGTGAACCCTAAACAACCCACCTAAGGGGCCTGGCTACTCATGGAAATGCAAAATACAAAAAGAAAAGAGAAAGAGGGAGAAGTAGCCATGGAGGTCGGTATAGATGGAGTGATCCTCCTCTTCAACTACTGTAGGTACGTCCTCCTCCTTCCTCCAACATGCAAGGGCATGGAATGAAGGCAGAAAGTGGCCATAACACCAAGAAACTAGGGTTTTGGTGGTGGAAATGGTGAAATGGAGTGGAATGGAGGTGGAAATGAAGTGGAATGAGTGGAATGTGAAAATGGTGAGCTAAGAGAGGGTAGAAGGTAGCTAACCTTGACCTCCTACCACCACCCACATATATATATGGGTGGGAAGGAAGTAATAGATCAAGTAGGGGTAAAGTGGGAAATGTAGCTAGGTTTTTGTGAGTAGCACGACCGTGTTGGGCAACATGGCCGTGGTGGGTTGGGGTCAGAATGGTCATGGTGGAGTGGAACGAACGAGGTGAAAATTGGAGAAAATGATTAGGGAAGTTGGTGGTTTTGAACAAAAAGTGGCACGACGGTGGTGATGCATATGTGGCACGGCCGTGGTGGGTACTACGACTGCGGTGGCTTGGGAATGCTCTACCCATTCTTGGTAATACGATCGTTTTGCACTAATAGTCACATGGCCATGAAAGGTGTGACTGTTCTGGATCCTTGAGGCACAAGCATTCTTTGTGGCATGGCTGTGGTTATCTCTACAATCTTCAATTCTTCGACTCTGTTGGTTTGGGTGAGCCAACATGGCCATTCTAGTGTACCACAGCCGTGCTACTCTCTGCAACAACACTTTGACTTGAATCTTTGTGTTTCCTTGGACATTTTTGCTTCAATGGATCTTTGATCACTAGGGGTACATTTAAGCAGCCTTAAACTTCACTTTGGGCCTCTCTAAGGGTAGAGAAACTATAGGGTCACTCCTCTCTCTCTCTCTCTCACCCAAGCATGGTCCAAACACTTGGAAAACATGAAAATAATGTCCATAAGTGAATTGTGCACAAATATGCATATTAGGGGAAATAACATGTAATCTAGAAGGTATAGATGTCATTAAAATGAAATATGACACAAGATGGAGCCCTACAACAGGGTTGCATCATAAACATGGCTGTAACCATCGTTTTTGTTTTATATTGCATGTTTAAATTGTGGGATATAGCATGTATACATTATGTACTATATATGTGGTGATTGGATACAATCTATGTATATATATATATCCCTCAATCAAACATATTAAGTCTAAGATGTTTTCCATCAGTGGCACACATGAAAAGCTTGATCGACCATGTGTAGGTTATGCCTTAGTGTGGTGCGCCGTCTATCTCATAGAAGTGTAATGGTAATAATGTAGGTTCCACCCTAGCGGGGTGCATTATTATCGTGTTGGATTTTGGGTCAGGCTTAAGTTGTTATTATGAGAACATCTAGGCCCAGAGGCATATAGATAATTATGGCAAGAAGTTGTGTATGTTATCTATCAAGAATTACATATGATGCAATTGGCAAATTGCCTACCTTAATGGTTGATTATTTATTACGACATTGGTCGGGTGATAATCAAATCATTTTGGATCTTGCTCATTAGAAAATTGATTTTCTACAAATTTCTGAATTGATACTTGAGGGTTATCAATTTGAACAAAATAATGAGAATGATAATTAATTAAAGACCTAATTAATATAGCCAAGATTTTAGTCAAATCAAATCAAAAATGAGTTTTTGACAAAATTGCAAATTTTTTTGTAGAATCAAATGGAAACAAACAACAATCACTTTTCTCTACAATCGGTCCTTAAGAACAACAAGCTAAATGTGAACAACTTCCATGATTGGTTCAAGATGCTGAGAATCATTCTCACACAGGAGTGCAAGCTCTATGTCTTGGAGATGCCAGAACCACATGAACCCCTTACAACTGCACCAAAGGCTGACAAGATGCTTACAAGAAGCATACTGAAGATGATGTGGATGTCAAATGGCTGATATTATGCTCCATGAACTATGAGTTATAAAGGCATCATGAGAACATGAATGTGATTGAGATGGTCACACATTCAAGAATAGGTTCCAAGATCAAACAAGACAAGAGAGATACAATGTCTACAAGGCACTGTTTAAGTGCAACACAGAAGATGGAGATCCAGTAGGTACTCATGTACTCAAGCTCATTGGATATGTCGAGAATCTATCTAGACTGGGATTCCCCTTGGGTTAAGAGTTGGAAATTGATGTGATTTTGCAGATCTTTCCAGAATCATACAATCGGTTTGTCATGAACTACAACATGAATGACTTTGACAAGCCATTGATAGAGTTGTTGGGCATGTTGAGAACAACTGAGACACAAATGAAGAGAGACAAGCCCAAGTTTGTGATGGTGATCAACAAGACAAGGGGAAGTCTAAAAGTAAAGGAAAAGCTAAGGAGAGTTGAAAAGCCAGCCAAAAGCCCAAGTCTTCAGATCTCAAAGCGAAGGGAGGAGTGAAGAAGAGAGGTAATTGTCACCATCTTGGACTTTGGAAAAGAAATTGCACACTCTGGTTAGAGGAGCTAAAGAAGGATAAGGAAGGCATTGATGCCTCCACTTCATGTATAAACATTATAAGATAAATTTAATTACTTCTTCATCTTGGTATGTGATACCAAATAGAGATCTGACATACTTGATGTGCAACATATGATGAGAAGTAAAAGCCCTCATGGAAGGCCAAAGATGGACAAAGTGGAGCAAGATTTGTTGAAGCTATAGTCAATATTTAAATTTATCTTAGCCAAATTGGCATGTAATAGAGTTAGTTGAATTGCTATTTCATTATGCCAATAAATATAAAAATTTACTTTAAAAGCATATTGTATGACAAGGATGATCAATAAATATAGTGAGTAATTGACGTTTCTATTTGGAAAGATATGATCTTGTATGGCAATGCCAAACATCTAACAATCTTTGAATAAAAGAATCTCAAGATGAATGTTTATAATATTTACACCAAAGAATAATAGTTGATAACTCAAAACTATCAATAGCAATAGTCACTTTGGACATATGTATAAGAAATGCATGTCTAGAATACATATTGATGTTAATGTAGATTCCCTTGGTTAATGAACCTGAGGAAATATTCAAGTCTTATTACAAACAAACATGACATAACATCCTTCACTAGATGTAGTGGGAGGACAAGGTTTCCACTAGACCTCATACATGTGATGCATGGAGATCTTATGGAATGAATACTATAGATAATTAGTTATTCTTCATTACATTTACTGGTAATATGTACTTGGTATAATAGCAACATAAATATCTTGAAATGTTCAAGAATATTATAAATGAGATATAACTTTGACAAAAGTATTAATATACTTTGATGAGATCAAACATTGAAATACTTTACATCAATACCTTGAGAACCTTCAGGAAAGAACTGTGATAATATATCACAAGTCAAATCCATTTGAACATGATGATGTGTCAAAACGAAGGAATTACACCATGATGAGTCATGATATGATTAACAATTAATCTAATCTTCTTATATCCTCAAAAATATATACCTTTCACTAAATAATGTACCGTCTAAATGGTTTATTAGACATCATATATGATATGATTTGGGAATATGCTAATAATTCTAAAGGATTAAAATCTATATTGAGAAAATATTTTCTTGAAAAGTTTATCCACAAACCATAATTGTTAAATGTTATTATTAATCCCAATCCAATGACAAATTTTTTTTGTTGATATGATAACTGAGTTCCTAAAGAATCAATGGGAGTAAGAGTAGAACTTGAAATGTTTTAGGTTAACAAGGAGGTACAATGAAAACTAAGAGAATCACAAGTTATCTCATGTTCATCATATGACATAGAACAAAATAGTTTTAGTAGAATATATCTAAAATTGGAGGATTGTGAATCCAACAAATCAGACAAGTTGGTCATAAGAGGATGAGCCAACTAATAAAGTAGAAGCTATTAAGAACTATAATCTAAGTAATGGCTCAAAGCCATTTTTGAAGTCCATGTAAGCTAGCAAGGTAGGACCTTGACAGTGCCACCTAAAGGGGTAATTCCTAAAGGGTGCAACAAGGTCTTGTGGCAAAGACCTACATGGATAACATAAAATGAAAATTTGGTTGTTTTTTTTTGAAGTTGTTGAACATGATATAGATTCCTTTATCAATTGTCATGCTTGTTACTGTAGTTGAAATATACTACGAGATTTGGCATATGAAGATTGAAACCAGATTACTTAAAGGAATAAATTAGAGGATGTGTACGTGACACAACCTAAAGGTTTTATAACTTCATGAATGAAAATAAAGTCTGATAACTACAAAGTTCAATCTGGGATTGAAACAAGCATCTCAGAGATGGGATCTTTTAACTTGATAAGATAGTCAAAGAGTTTGACTTGAATCAAGATAAAAGATTAAATATGTGATAACAAAATATTTAGTGGGAGCATATATGAATATTACACATATTGATAGGAATGACATCCCAATACCGTGAGTATTGAGATCTAGCATGGAAAACACCTTCAACAATGAAAGGATTAGATGAAACATCCTATGTGATAGGAATCAAGATCTATAGAGATAGTTATTGAAAGTTTCATAACCCAAATGAATACATATTGGCTAATGTTAAGCATGAAGGATTTAGTGGAAGATAATCTATCCATATAGATGGGATTAGTTTCTTAAGAATCCAATGTTCTGATTCTTGTGAAGAATAGAAAGGACATGAAAAACATGACATATGCACCAGAAATTGGATCTATCATATAATCTTGTATGTATTAGACATGACAAGATGATATTAGATTCCAATTAGGGCCATTGGAAATGTCAGTAAAGATATCCATTAGTACTTGAAAAGTACTTAAAGATAGGCTGCTAGTAATTAAATATAGAAATGAAGAAAGAGTTGGGTGTAAAGAGTTACATCAATGCAAGCTTGTGTAATGACAAAAGTGATCACAATAAAATATGTTTAAAGAAAAATGTTGCTAGTTGGAAGGGTTCCAAACTAATAGCCATTAATACTATTCTACAATAGAAGTCAAGTATACTTGTGTTATGAACACAGAGTGATGCTTTGTGGATCCAGAATTTCATATGATGAACTTATAGATGTCCCAACCATTAATGACTTAGTAGTGATACAATGACAACAATGGAGCTACTTGTTAGACAAGGATCATTAGATACCATATTACGACAGTTTCATCTCATAGAGAAGAGATAAGAAACATGCAATATATCGACTAATAGCAAGGAGTTGCTAACCCGCTGAATTAGAACTTGCATAGAGGAAACATGGTGGACATGTTTAAATCACTAAGAATGAGATTCATGGGTGATTGGCTCTAAGTGCAAGTGGGAGTCTGTTGGTAAGGTATGTCCAGAGAGCCAATCATGTGATGATTGACATGACACATATCATAAAGGCTTTGATTAATACTCATAAAGGGAAGCTTCCAATTCATTATGTTTCGCTCAGTTATGAGATAATGTGGAAAAATTATGAATGTCTAAAGAATGACAATGCTCGATGATGTATGTATTCAAGTACAAGACTTAAAACAATGAGATCATACAAATTCTAAGAGTATGTACATTCTTATTATGTCCCTAGTTAGTTGTTACCATGGAAAGCAGATAGACATCAGTAATACACAAGACTAGAGTGTGGGTTGGTTGATGATAGAATATCATTAAGCATGATATGGTATATCAAACCAATCATAGAGATACATGTTAGGGAACAATGTATCAGACAGACCCACCTTGAGAGTGACACATGGAAACCATCATTGGTGGTCATAGTCATCTCTCATAGTGAAGGTGGTGATTGTGATTGTTAGACCTGAAGTCACTAAACTTGTCACACGTCATTGTGTATACTTTGACATCATCAAATGTAATCATGAAATACATGTTGCCATAAAGGAAATGATTGGGTAGCTTTGACACATGGGGACTGATTGTGAGTGATGTTGATGGGATTTGCCCCTCCTATTGAAGTTTGATATCATGTCCACTTAATAAGAGAGACTGAGAAACACATGTGTATGCACATGTGAATCAATATATATGATATTGAGGTCACATTATCTCAAACATCCTTCTCTTGGTTCAAGGAACAATGATTGAATGTTGAGAGGATTACGATTGCATGCCTTGAGTTCACTCTGGATATCAGAGACAAAGGAATTATACAATCACTGCAACGCCTTACACATATTGTAGATTGAAGTTGTTCTCCAACTTTCCATTCACTTGGGTAGCGTTGATGTATGACTAGGCACCACTCTCTGCTTGTGATGTCATAAGTTAGTTATGGACATTCACTGCCAACATGATGTGGGACCTATAGGGTCACACACATAGGAACTCATCTACAAGAGGAGTTTAATCCTGAATAATGATTAGATTGATTACTAAAGTGTTTCCGTACTCAGTTCATGAAATAGATCAACTGACTGAACTGCCAACTGATCGACTCACAGTGTGAAATGTCCTTTTGGAGTGCCAAATGATCAGCTCAAGTGTTGAGATGGACATTTAGAGTGTCAGGCTGATTGGAACTGAATTGGCTGAGCGTCTGCATGAATAAGGCACCAACCGATCAGCTCACTGGGTGAACCGATCGAATCAGTTGGGATAAACAAAGGTTCTAGTAACTTTCCCAAATTCGTGATAAAGATTGCTCATTTTACTTGTTCAATTTGATTGGAATAAGGAATTAATGTTTGCATTAATTGGAAACAATTTTGCCAAATTCATATGTGATTAGGAAAAATGCAAAACGACCGGTTCAAGTTGTGATATGACCATCTCGCATGTGATACGACTGTTTGAATTGCAAAATGACCATTTTGGATTTCGTAAGTTGTGAAAATTCAAGATCTTTCGGCCCCTTCCACTCCCACTTTGATGGGGCAACCTGACCCTAATCCCTCCTATAAATAGAGGGGTACTGGGGGCCTCCCAATACACATATTTGAGAATTAGTTGCTCTAATAATTGTTGTCCTCTCTGGTTGTGGTAACCAATAGAGACTCCAAGCAAGTCCTACATGGTTAGGGAGGGACATCCAGGGAGAGAAGTGTGGATCATTTTTGTGGTAGAGCAAGTTGGTGACTAGTACACCAATGGGAGGGAAAACTCCTTCATGCCAATTCTAGTTGAATGACAGGAGTTCTAGTTGGTCCGTGTGGGCTACTCTAGAGGAAGGATTCCTTTGGCTACTGCTAGGAGGGAAACATCAGTTTGCAGTCCGTGGCAAGATCATAGGAGCCACTACAGAAGTTGTCCAGTCCGCCATCTGTGGTGAAGACCATGAGCTGCATATACACTATCCAAGAGCAACTAGAATATAGTTACACTGTAACAAGTTGTAGTCACTAGACTTGATCCAGGACCATGTATAAACTCATTAAAACCATCCTTCCTATTTCATAGTAGTTGATGCAATCTTATTGTTATGGTGAATATAAATAGATAATTTTTTTGTTTCGGCTACCTTTCTTTGTGCTTGTATCTCCCTACAAATGTTTCTTTTACCATTAAGACATTGTTTTCATTAGATGGGTGATCTATGTTTTCTTACATATCCTTATATAGTAATGGTGTGTTCTACCCACAATAAATTCTATTTTCCATTTGTTACTTTTTTGTTTATGTAGTTGTTTGCTTTGGCACGTTCTGTCTTTTCTTATGAAGAGAAACATTATGGTGACTAGTTTTTATGCTTCATCTCTCCCCTTCATTCATGCTTGGAATTGGCCCTCAGTCTTTTCTCATTTTTTCCATCTCCAGTCTAAAAAAATGCTAAGAATTAGACGCCCCTTTTATCAAATATTTCTACCATTTTTGGATATCATGGATGTGATTGCCAAATTGGTGGACCATGTTGGAGTGCACTCAAAGAGAGAAATTTTAGACTGGTCTAGGTGCATCATGCGAGCTACATAGCATGATAATTGACCTAATTACAACACCATTTCATGTGGGATACAACAAATAAATTTTAAAAGTTTTCTAAGACATTTTATATGTTCTACTGATATGAGTTTAAACAATCTAATTTGCATAATCATGTTTATGTGAGTCTAGGTATTGGATTACACATTGTTAGTATCTCTTATATTAATATTTTGATTTCCCATTTTTTGGTGTAATTGCTCATTTATGATTCATATCTCAAAAATGGAATGATAAGGAAATTCATGGAGAATGGGAAACAAACTTCATTGACACCTAAATTAGAGTTCCCAACTACTCTAGATATGAAGAATGTATGTGCATGATTTAGGGTTTTGGGGAGGGTGGTACAACAGAATAGCAAAAACTTCCTTCCTATTTTACCCGAGTTGTCAGATTCCTCATAGATATAAATGATGTTGAACAAAATACATAGAAAGGGAAAGATTATACCTTTTTTCACACTGGATATTAAACAAATAGACATGTTTTTGTCAATGAAGAACTCAAGCTATTATATCAAAATCCAATTTGGCCACCAAATTGTTGCACAATTGTCTTTTTGCAACACCTTGATGTTGTGACGTGGATCACCTTCTTCAAGCCTTTACACAAGTGCATAGGCCTCTACTTTGTCCAGATGGATGAGGGAGATTGTGGAGCACCACCTTGGAATGAAGTTGAAATGGACTAGGATTTGTCAACGTGCTAGTCATCTCAAACTTACTTTCTTCTCCTATCTTATGTCCTTAAGGCAACTTTCTCTCTCTCTCTCTCTAAGAGATACATTCTGTGGCCAACTTGTCTCACAATGTGTGTCAAGTGTGTCTAACCCTAATGGGATGATCCTCTTTTATACAACAGAGTCATGGGTTTGGCATTTCCAAATTCCAATCCATTTCCTAATCACAATCTCAAAAGTAGTTTCAAAATAGAAAACTCAAACTACCATCTTTGACCGACTTAGACTCCCAATCACTAGATTGGGTCCCTACTACTACTAAAGTGGGTTGTGAATCACTTGACTTGCCAATATAGATCTAAATTTATTTCCCAATTTGATTCCAAATCAAATATGAAAACTTTCCATGTTGGGTTCTAGTCGCCCGACTCACCAAGTGACTCACCCGAATGTTCAATTTCCCAAAGTGAAAGTCATCATGTCGATTGACACTCAATCGATATATTAAACTGAACAATCTAGTCAGCTGACTAGACGCTCCATTCGCCCAACTAAAATAAACATGTTTATGATTCAAAACCATTCTGATCATATCTTTGATTTTGAGCTTCAATTCTCTTATACATACTTAGGTGTGTGACCTGGTAGGTTCCTAATTACATTCGTATTAATGTTCAAAACCTCACAATCAAAGATTGATATCTAGCAACACATAATTTCTATCCTAATAATAGGAGTAACTTTAAGAACAACTTCAATATCTTCCACGACCAATTTTACCATGACTATATCATTCATTTTTCATAGATATCTAGATTAAAATTGAGGCATGGAATTGTCATCCTCTTGTCATTCAATCTATGTTCCTTGAACTATAGTAGACCATTGTATACATTATTATCTCAATATCATATTGACTCACATGAATATAGGCACACATTTCCACAGTGTAGCTTGTCAAGTGGTCGTGATATCACTCCAAGGAGGGCACCCAATTCTGTCTACATCACTCACAGTAATCATAAGTGTTATAGTGCACCCAATCACCACCTTTTTTGGCAATCCTTTTTCAGATTCGTGTTGGGATAGTATCAAAGTACACAAAGAAACATATAATTATTGTAGTGACTTCATCTCCAAGGATCATAGTCACCGTCGTCACATTGAGATATGACTATGACATGTCATTACATGACTTCCTTGTGTCATTCTCAAGGTGGATCTATCTAATACAACATTTTCTCTAACAAGCACCCTTGTATCTAAGTTGATATCCAAAATCATGACTAAAGAGACATAGTCATCACTCACGATACATGCTAGTCTTGTGTATTACTGTTTGTCCAATAATATCCACAATATTAATAAACTAGGAAAAAAAAGAGTACTCTGAATATACATATGATCTAATTTTCATGACCTCAATCCAAACCATTTATTTCCAAGTCAAAACATTGTTAGGGATTTATTAAGTATATTCATTGTCTCCATACCAAAGCAAGCATAATAAGTAGAATTATTTTTTATTTATAATCAAATAATAGACAAAGTATCCATATTACAATCATCACATAAGGTCTCTCAGGGCATACAACCAATACATGAATCATCTAATACATTTTGAATGTTAAGAAAATGAATCTTCACACTCTGAAGTCAACAATTAACCACTATTTAGTTGCTTGGTTGGTTAATGGATCAACTCATATGCGTCAAAGAAACTCATAATACTAAAGGTAACTTAGTCAAATGACTGATCAAACAATTGATTAATTGAGTTTACAAGCGGTAACTCAAGTTAGGTAATCCATCAGTGGTCACTTGACCCAATTGACTTCCAACTTGACCATTACAATGGAACCAGTCAATTGGTTTTGACTTGAATTGATTTATTGTAGCACAAAAATAGCAACAACTTCAACTAAAGACACAGATAATGAACATCAACATTACCCAATTGATTCATCATCAACATGAGATGGAGTCAACTAGTCTATAGACGAACAACTTGAGTTGATCAAATAGTTGATTCATCATCAACATGCGATGTTGGAGTCAACTAGTCTATATAAGAGAAATTTAGTTGGTTGAATAACATGTATTCATGAAAAGAAAAATCAATTAAATGGGTCACCAACTGATAGAAACCGTAAACAAGGATAAACCTTAATGGCATGGTTTTCTGAGGCACCAAAAGCCATAAATACCCCCCCTCCGACCATAGGGGAGACATATATCCTTTTGGAGTTAAAAGAGCGTGCTTGGGGTAGAGACTTCAATGTAGAAGCAAAGAATTCTAAAGGAGAATATCATAGGCAAAGTTTGAGTATTTTGACGGTAGAACAAACTCTAAGAAATCCCTTACCTATTATCCACATAGTTTTATCTCTCCTTATCTTGCTTATTTTCTGTATTATGTATTTATTTTCTTGCTCTAGTTCCTTCTTTGTAACCATGAAAGTGAGTAGTTACCTCCACTAGGCACTTGAGGGTGTATCCCATGGATCTAATTTTCTCTTTAGATTTTTTTAATGTAATCTTTTACTTGTGCGATATATCTTACAATTCCTATATTTTACATTACATCCAAGGGTTGATCACCATCCCATATATTTTAGTTTTCTAGATTATAGCTTGAGAGAACAAAATATAGAAGAAATTGGGTGTATAATTAATTTTCATTAATACAAAAGTACTATAAAGAATCATGGGTAGAACTGCATGGGTATTGGGTTACTAGGGTTTACATGAATGTCGTAGCACAACTAAACTATTAATAATGCATGCTTAAATTCTATACATGAAAGGAAAATTTAAAACTACATATACAATCCTTGATATTGTGACATGTTGGACAAAGTGAAAAGTTATCCAATTAGAACTCATTCCACAACGTTGAACATTGGCCTAACATTCTTCTATTAATTGAATTAATTTCAAGTCAATTTTATTGACTCCCATTTGACAATCTAGTTATTATTTTATTCTCTATGTTTCACATCATGGATAATATTATAGAAATGAAATATTGATTCCTTACTCCATGTTGTATTTTATCCTAAAATAATATGATGACACCATTCTCTTTTTTGAATATCAATGTAAAATGATATCTTAAAAAAATTTAAAAAAATCTAGATAACCGTTATCTAAGATTGGGAAAAATTAGCTGTAGAGAATTGAAACTAATCAAGATCAAATGATGAATTTACATCAAGATGGAAGGTAGGCTAGAAACAAGCTGCATCACCATCGCTTTCTAGATGGAAAAAAACTATCCTCCAAAACACTACATCCATACACTTAGAGGTTAGACTGTTACTATGCATAACTTTTTGGACCCTCTTGAGAAGCTGGACATGCTTTACCAGCTAAAAACTCAAAACTCTCAAATTTGAAAGGAATGAATATGTTTTGATTATAAATACATGCTTTCTCATACTTGACTACTTTGGGTGAGGTGGATTTAAGGAAAGCATGCCCAACAGTAGAGGCTCCACTCCCCAATCTCAAAAGTCAAAAAAATCATGTCATATCTACACATGCATGTTTCCCTCCAACCCATAAAAAATTAAGACATCAACTAATATAAGTGTCAATGCCCCCTCATGTGGATCAGTAAAAGGTTCACATGTGCCTCTTTCTTATAAGATACTCCAACATGTCTAAGTACATTGTAGAGAATATCTCTAACAAGATCATGTCTCTACATGAAACCAGGTAGCTCTCTACAATGAATTGTGTGCTCCCCAAAAGTGTCCAAGCACGCCTTACGACAAACTAGGAAAACTTTATCAACTAGAAATAAAGGATTCATGAGGTGATACTTGAAGATAGTATGATACTACACTAGTGATGTATGTAGACTTAGCCCAACAATAATAATATCAAGAAAAAAATCATTAGCATGATCAACTTTTAGACACCCAAAACCTAGTAGTTTCTATCTATCGATCATGTCAAAGTTGACTTCCATGTCTCCAATAACTTTGCTAAAAAGGGTCTAGAAACATAAAGTAAAGTTGAGTTGGGCTATACTACCCAATCCCTATCTACATATGATTACATTTATTCATTACTTTGTTTTTGATGCTTTTATTTTATTTTTAAGCATGATTGATGTAACATACTGAATTTTGGACTCCAAAAATTTTCGAGCTATAATTCATATATTTTACTAATTTGAGACCATATAAAAATTCGTCCTTCATTCCAAGACTTATATAGTCATATCAATCCATCATCATGTTCTTGTATATCTAGTCATATCAATCCATCATCATGTTCTTGTATATTTGTTTATCTTCATTTGAGTTCCTTGTGTTTAAATGAGTTCATTCTCCACATTTGAGAAATATTTATAGATTCATCCCTTAATTTAGTTTTGTGAATCAATTTGGCATTAGTCAGTGCAAATGAAAATATTTGGGTATAAATATATTGAATGAACCTTACATAGTTTTCATACTCTACATTTGAGAACTAATTCCCTTGAAATCAATTTGTAATATTATTAATAATATTATATATTAATTATTGAGTGATTTATGGTAGAAAAATGTATAGACTAGGTCACATGCATTAATTGTAGAACTATCAATATGCTTATACAGTCCTCTCTCAAATCTACATGTAGTTCAAATTTCATCTCATTCAGACTTTGTTTGATCCTTAAGTTCATTAATGCTAAATTTGTCACATAATTTCCATTAATATCATTCATTTTCTCCTCATTTAATCACTAGGTTCCACTTACTAGTTATCATATATTGTGTCCTTCTTCCCACAATATCCCTCTCCTCACACATAGAGGAAACATTACAAAATTCTTGAAACATGGAAATATTTTTATTATTCCCCTCTATTTTTTTGCCTTCCCATTTGTGTCACCTATTTCTTCTCTTATTTTCCTCTACTTCTCCCTATAATTACCTTCTTTACATTCCTCGACTTTCCAAAACCCTAGCCACCCCTACCCCTTACCCCCTCTCTCACCATGTGGCCATCCCACCTGGTCGCAGGGCAACACCAACCAACCTCCACAAACCCTCAAGTACCCCAAAATCTACAATTTATCAACACCAACATATCCACCACATGCTACAACAGGGACATAGCCGGCTAGATTTTGAAGGGGGTTAGAATTATAAAATTAATAATCAAATATGCAAAGATTCCAATAACATTAGTGGTTGTCAAAGAATATCCAAAATGCACTCAAACTAATAATATTTTTATATACTAACACATTCCAATAACATTCATCTTTTTATTTTTCCAATTAGTGAATTATTTTGATATAAAAGCACATTCTCGTTGTCCCTCACTTTCTGGTTTAAAAATATAACAACATACACATCAAACATCATCATGACTAATATGAATATACTATACTCCCATGTTGAGAATTTGGAAAACCATGTTTTGCTATATCTTCACAATTTATTACCAATTATTTTGTTGAGAAACCTCATGATTATATGGTTCACATGGCCCATTTTGTAGATAAAACCTTCATATTATCTCTTTTATTTATTAGATAGTCATATAATTTAGGTCGTAATGCATGATCCATTTCAATCTCCTCTAAGTTAATTTATGTTCTACTCCTTTTTACGGTAAGCCAACATCATCATTGCTACTCACATTAGCATGTACCGGTGGTTGTTCAATGCCACAAGTAGCAATATATGGTAAAAATCATATTTTGACCTTTTTTTTGGATAAGCTATGCAAATATCTATTCATATCATATAGTCCTAAGATTGTATTGATCTAATTAAATAAAGTGAATAGCGAAATCACTAATAGTTCACATTAAAAATGGTAAGATTTTTGATTTAATAATGTCTCAACATTTAGTAAGAATAAACAAATAGATATTGGTACATTCAAATCATTCACCAATATGTCTAGCTTATGATAGTAGTTACATCAATTATATTATAATGATGTTAATACAAAATGTTTATACAAATAAAAAGAACATATAAGAATGTATATGTTTCTCATTGAATTGATCAAAACCTAAACAATGTTGGTCAATAGTCATTTATCAGCTTATCGGAACAATAATGACTAGTTGAAAAACTAATAATCATCTATTACTGGTAACAATGACAACAAGATCAGGATGTGAGAGGCATCATATGTATCTGGATCTAGCCTCTAGGACTACACGGATGTATAAGTTATGGTTATTAACATAAAACAAACTCTAGAAACTCATATTGTTGTTGAAAAGACAACTTTTGGTATGATAAGTGTTGACACAATCACAATGAGGTTACTTTCATATTATGTTTAACTATATATCTAAAATTTAAACATAATATTTACAAATTTATCTATTTATATCCTAATCACATTCAAGACCCACTTTGTCTACCACAAATCACGCCAAAGGATTTTCTTTACTTGCTATTATAGTATAATATATATATATTTTTTGTTATGCACCTTGTCATGTACATATTATGGAAAAAATGTACTTCTGATGAACTTCTTCATACATGTTTTGTTGAAACTAAATAGTCGTGAGTAGCCAAGTCAACATAACTTAGTTTTTTGGATTGTGTATTGTCAAAGCAACTTTTGGATTGTCTTTTTTGAGTCAATTATTTGAAAACTATCTTGGGAAAAAAATATGCATATAATGCACTTTCTTGTGCACATTTGTGGAGAACAAACAACCACAAGTATTGTAGTAAAAAAAGTTTAATCTTTAGGAATTTATGCATATTGAATGGAGTAATTCTTAGAGATACCTTTTTTGAGTCAACTGTTTAGGGTATTGTTAGGTCAAAGTTTACTATTTTTTTACAAAGTAAAAATGGGACATTCATTATTACTATTACACAAATCCAAATTTATTACATCAATATGGAAGGTAGATAGGCAAAAAGTTGAGCAGATGACCCTTTTTGTAAGGAAAAGCCTATTGTACGAAATTTCATTTAAAGGGAAAATTGGAACTGAGGGGGGTATTTACTACTACTATTTCAAAAAATATGGAATCGAGGGGGACACTTGCCCCTATGTGCCCCCTCCCTCCACCAATGCCTACAACCTCGATCACTTTCCTTCCAACAGGCAAGAAGAGATCTACACTGCACTAAGCTAGCAAGCAAGGAAAAAGAGCAATTAAAGACCTAAGCTAGCAAGAACAAAGTAAGAACAGGGCAAGAGGCTAACTAAGTAAGTAAAGAGCTAACTAAGCTAACACTAGCTAAACAAGAAGACAATTAGGGTTTTAAAGCAATTAAGGGGAATGTGGGCTATCTGGGGGATGCACTTATCAATTAAGTTGGGGGGTGACATGTGAACATTATGATTTCATTTAGATTATCAAACCAAACAATAAGCTAGAGTCTAATGAATTATCCTAAACTACTATCTGGCCATGGATATGCTAGGCTGTGTATAGGGAAACTAGTCCCTAACACTCCCTAGTACCCTTGTGAGGCTCAATTGGGTTAGGGTTTAGGTGTAATTCAATCAGAGTCTAAAAAATCCTAGGTTTCTAGGTTATATGATCTTGGGATAATTAGGGGTTGAGGTTAGTAATGGGAGTGGAAGTGAGGTTTTAGGCCTCCCATCACCCACATTCTAGCCTTGAGAAAGCTCCATGCCAAGCACACCAAATTCATCTAAACTAGATACTTAGATCTCTCAACCAGGGTTAGGAGAATTGATTAGAATGTAGGAGGATGGGTATCTGGATAGGGATCCAAGAATTAGACAGAGGAGCATATCCCAAAATTCACACATACAAGCAATTTCCCTAAATTCCTAGGTGATTTCAAGCACAAACCAACAAGTAATTCATGAAGAGCAAGATAGAAATAGAACATAATCATTAACAAATGAAATTATAATGTTTACATATCATGTTCCTCCAACATGGTATCAAAGTAACATTTTTCACCCCAAACAGCCCACTCAAGGGGCCTAGCTACTCATAGCAATGCAAAATATAAAAAGAAAGGAGAAAGAGGTATAAGAAGCCATGGATCTCGATGTAGATGGAGCAATCCTCCACTTCAACTACTACAAAATATCTTCCTCTCTCCTCTAAGGTGCAATGGCATGGAGTGATGGTGGAATAGGGCTAAAACACTAGGAAACTAGGGTTTTGGTGGTGGAAATGGTGAAATGGAGTGGAATGGAGGTGGAAATGGAGTGGAATGGGTGGAATACAAAAATGGGGAGCTAGGAGGTGGTAGAAGGTATCTAACCTCATGCTAGATCCGCCACCTAGGTATATATAGGTGTGGGGGAAGCAATAGGTAAAGTAGGGGCAATATGGGTAAAGCAGTGCAAAAATAGATAGGTTTTTGTGGGTAGCATGACCGTGGTGGTCACCACATCCATGATGGGAAGGGATGAGAATGGTTATGGTGGTGTGGAATGACCGTGGTGAGAGATGTAGAAAAATCATAGGAACTTGGTAAAAAATGTACATGAAGTAGCATAATCGTGGTGGTCACTACAACCGTGGTAGGGCTACTGTAGAACGACCATGGTGGTTACCATGGTCGTGGTGTCTTGGATTGCTCAGCCCGTTCTCTGATCCATGATCATTCTACTTTAGTTGTCACACGTCCGTGCAAGGTGGCACAACCATTCTGTGGTCAGTCCAACACAACCATTTTAAGTGGAATGACCGTGGTGATTTATGCTTTGCTCAGAGGTGACTCTTTTGATTTGCAAGTATGCTAGAACGGCTTTTCTATGGTACCACAGCTGTGTTGGCCTCTGGATCAACACTTGGACTTATTTCTTTGGGTTTTCTTGGACATCTTTGCTTTAATGGATCTTTGGCCACTAGGGGTAGGTTGAGGGAGCGTCAGACTTCACTTTAGGACTCTCCAAGGGTAGAGAAATCCTAGGATCACTCCTTCTCTCTCTCTTCCATCAAGCATGGTCCAAATGCCTAAAAACATGCAAATAATGTCCATAAGTGCATTTTATACAAATATGCATATTAGGGGAAATAACATGTAATCTAATAGGTATAGATGTGATTGAAATGCAATATGACACAAGATGAATCCCTAAAAATGGGCTGAATCACCACCCCAAACTTAAAACATACTTGTCCTCAAGTATGCTCCAACTCAATCTTTATAAAAATTTTCCACAATAAAGATATGATAAATGCAATGCAAAAGATGATTATTGTTGAATGGGATCAATGTTGACTTAGTGCATGCATTCCACCTCTCTCATTTCATACTTTCACAAACCAATCATGAAAATAGCACAAAGCATATGAACTTCAAATGTAGCGCATATAACACAGAAGCTATCCATATTTATTTCATATAGTTTCGAGTAGACCGTTTCATGATGGCATTAATCAAGGATGACTAGGAGTGTTGTTTCACCTTCATGCATTCAATCTTATGCTTCAAACAATACCAAGTGACCCATGTGGCTGTGGAAAAAGGTGAAGCGAGCTAGGTTTCATGTTTCCTAGCTCAATGGGTATGAAAATGGAAGAAAGGATTGCAGTAAGATTTTGGATTGCTATTACATTGAACACTCATCTTTTATTTTCTTTTTGCATTTTCTTTTTCTTTTCTTTTCTTTTCCCTTGGTGTAGGTAGGGAATATGGCGGTGAGAGTGAAGTGGTGAGGTATATATATGGCCACCCCAAACTTTGTGAAGTGATTAAGGATAAATATGTGCAATTTGGCATCCTTTCATGGGGCGGAGGGTTAAGAAGACAGTGAATGAAAAGTCAGGTCAAAGAGGAGTCACTAGTGTGGTTCTCAACATAAGGTCTCCTACATGAAAATTAATCCAACACTTCATCCACCAATTTCACACCACATGAATGAACAATATGAAATTGATACTTCTATCAAGTGATTTCATAAGCACTAAGCGCTCATAGCTTGCTCAAGTCATAATTCAACCAAAACATTCACAAACACAAGAGAGGTGATGCACATGTAAAAAGTCAAGAATCGATCCTGTTTAGCAATAAATAATGATAATTCACTTGCATTTGTCAAAGGTCATCATTTTTAATCCAAACAGTAGAGATAGGGTCAAAACACACTTTTAGGCAAGAAATCTCAAATTTGGCAAAATTTGGCCAAAATGGTGCCAAGTTGTCTTCAATCACATCTAAGCCTACCTTATTGAACAAAAAGTAGTAGACAAGAAAATCCTAGCTAAAAATGCAAAAATTACCAAAAATCTACATGATATGCAATGCATGGAAAAAAGAGCAATTTAATTGAAAATTATGCAAAAATTGCAAGAAAGTAACTATATGACATGCATGTATGCAAAGCAGGTAAATTCTAAACTAAAAAAATCAAACAAAACAAAAGTAAATGGCAAGTGAAATGCAAAAATAAGAGTAAAATGAGATAAGGGCATACCACCCTACCACCCCAAACTTTTGAATCATGCTATCCTCAACATAACACTAAAGTCTAGGAATGATAGGGTAGATGATCACTGTAGTGGTGGTGCTCCTCCTTGTGGTGGAGGATGTTGGTAATAAGAACCCCAGTAGTCTTACTGTGGAGGTGGGTAGTTGTCCTAAAGTGCTGATAGTGAACTCCACCAATCTCCCCCACTGGGGGTTCCTCTAGGACTGGGCGTGTTGGAACTAATACAAGTGGTTGAGATAATGCCTCTACTGATGGTCTAACCACATAGCATCTTGGGTGTGGAAACCCTCCTGTGCCCTCAAAATACCCTCTTGGGTGCTCAGTATGTGGTCCTATGTGCTCTGGATGCCCTCTAGCTGTGCATGTATGGTAGACATGTCATATGCGTTCACTGTGGGTTGCTGTGGCTGCTGAGCTATCTCCGAATCTTGTCTCCTGACTCAACAAGCCTCTCTCTCCTCAACTATCCTCCTCCTTTATGTTGTTGCCTGTGACTTGCCTAACCCCTTTGGGATGAATTCTGGTTACTGAAACGTGTCCCTAGGGTTCTCCTCCCATCTTCTCATTTTTACAAGAAATCTAGAGTAGGACCCCACTCCGTCAACAATGGTGCAACATGGTATGGGAGCTCTGGTGAAATGCCTGGGTAAGGTGGGTTGACCTGATATATGATTTTCTGATCAACAATTGAAATCATAGAAGAGTGTACAAGATAGTGCAGGTCCTCCAACTCCCCCCCAGCCCCGCTATATCCAAAAACATCATGACCAATGGCAATAACTATGGATGTCACAATCCCTCCTAGAATGAATGGATTCTTGATCCTGGATGGGACTGTCCTCAAGTGGTCAATCATAAATTATCCTAAGTTTGCATGTTTTTCCTTTATCAACTAGCCTAAAACATACAAGTCTTTCTTTGTGCAACTCCCTTGATTCTCATATCTACCAAAAATTGTATTTGCTAGGACTTTCTGAACATAGCGTAGGAAGGGGTTATGGAGCAAACTAGTCTTTTGCTTCCCCGCTACAAAGTCATTGTAGTCGGTGAATGCCTTCCACATGGTAGTAAAACTAGCACTGACGCTCTTGTCTATCTTACCAGTCTCAAAGCAAGCTGCCATTTCTTCATTTGGAGCAAAGAAGTTGTTCAACATGGTTGAAGAGATGACCCAACACTGGTCTCCAAGCCTGACTCTAATGGCATCTTCACCATCATGGGAGACCTTCTCTAACATGGCAACGAACTACTGTGTGAGCTCAATATAGGTCTCCTGTGCTGTAATCAAAATGTCATATAAACCAATTTCCTTCATCGTGCCCTCATAGTACTCGAGGAAACCTAGAGCGTCCAACATTTCCCGGTACACATAGTGGGTACCCTACGTGTCAGGAACTCCGGGTACTTGGGCTTCTTTACCCGATTACTAGAAGTCTCAGACTCTATAGCAGACTGTTGCTGTGGTGCCTCGGGTTGTGGTGCATCCTACATCACCTCATCTTCATCGTCTAACTGTAACTATCACCGTGATGTCGGATGTGGCTGTGGCCGTGGTGTTGAAGGATGAGTCGAAGTCGATGCTTAATCCATTGAAACTGAAGGTCGGGCTACTGAAACTGACGGCCAAGCTAGTGAAGGTGGTGTTGCCCTAGAGGAGGATGGTGTAGCACGTCACGGTTGCATAGAAGCCTCCTCTAGGATTGGATTGAGTAGTGCATAGAGCTCGACATCTGTCCAACGAGCTGTCCCGTTGGAGCCAGAGGTGAACGATGGAGCAGATGATGCCATCGGGGATGGAGAAGATGTGCCCTTTGGCCGGTGTTGATAGGAAAACACTCCCCTAGTCTTCTCTACAACCTTCTTAGCCATTTGCTTCATTTTGGATTGAAATTGGTGGAGAAAATTTGGATTTTAGGTTTTCTCCGAATAACTGGGCTGTTGGGGTGGATTGGAAAGAAATGGGGGAATTTGTGGATGAAAATGGATGGAATCTGGAGATTGTAGTGGAAATGATGGGAGATTGATTGGAGATGGATTGGGGGTGATTTGGGGGTGATTCGAGGGTGGGACGGGGGCTGGACGGCACTACACGACCACTCTCATGCCGAGGTTAGCCATTCTATTTAGAAGAAATGAGTAGAAGTATTTTAGAAATGTTGCAAAATGGCTAACTTAAGTGATGTATCAGGATACAACATGGCCGTGCTGTGCGACACAATCGTGTGGGGAGGTTCGTAACATGGCCGTGCTGACTTGCACGACCATTCTACCTTTGTTCTTCACTTGGCTGTTTTGCTTCACACAACCCATTCTTTGTTGTTAGCAACATGGGCATGCTGCTTTGCACGACCATTTTGTCTTGATTAGGCAGCACGGCCATTCTGACTCTATTCTTCATTTTGTTGATTTTTTTATTCTTCCCAATTTCCCTATTGATTGTGAGTGCACCAGCATGGCCGTTCCATGTCACCACGGATGTGGTGGGTAATTTGGCAGTTGTTCCACACTTGAATCTCATCAAAACATCAAATCATTGATCCAAAATGAATTTTCATGGATTACTTGTCAAAATTTCATCTAATTTTCCTCATTTTAACCTATTTTCACCTACACATCTTAAAAATAAACAGAAACTGTTAAAAAAAGTGTGTGTTTTTTTCTTGGAAAGTGTAAAAATAAAACAAAAGTATAAAAAATGGAAGGTTGGGTGAAAAATTCCCAAACCTAGGTGGGTTGCCTGCCACAAGCCCTGATTTTCATGCCTTCAGCTAGGCTTCTTAGAGATTCTTCAATCATTCATCCATTTGGCTTCCTCATGTGCCCATTCTTGCAACAAACACATCTCTCATTTGCACTCAATCTATGTTCCTCATCCCTTTGATCACAAAAAGCATCATTAATTCATCCATCCTGACCTTCTTCTCTCTAATGACCAGTCAGACTCTTAACGTATCCATGTCCAATATCCTCATCTTGGGCTCGCCGGGTTGGGGTCTTGTACATGTTGATCTTGATCTTCATGTCCATAAATGAGACTGTCATCGTGCCACTACAAACATGTATCTTGGCTTCAGTTGTAGATAAGAATGGTCTTCCCAAGATAATAGGAATCTTCCTATCCTCCAGCTCCATTTCAAGAACAATGAAATCCGCTGAGAACACTGCACCCTTTTCTTTGTCTATCATTACCAAAACACAACCCACTCTTCCTCTAGGCACTTTTATGGAATGGCCCACCAATTGGAGAGTGCAATGTGCAGATTCAACTTGCCCAATCCCAGCTCCACATAGACATTATATGGCATCAAATTCACACTAGACCCAAAATCAAGTAAGGATCTGTCTATGTGATGCCCCCTATGTAACTAGGTATGAGTGGGGTTCCTAGGTCTTTCTTTTTCATAGGAAGTGAGTGTTGGATGATAGAGCTCACTTGTTCAATCAACTTCACTCTCTTTAGTATCCTCCCCATTGACCTTCTCTTCATAGTGCATAAGTTCTTAAGAAACTTGGCATATGATGGGATTTTCTTGATAGCATCCAATAATAAAATATTGACCTTCACTTGGTGAAACACCTCAAGAATGTCAACATTGTGCTTTTATCTCCTCCTTACTTTCAGTGACTCATCTAATGCTTCAATGAATGGTGGCTCAATTGCTTTGGCCTTGCTTGCATCGACATGAGATGGAACACTAGGGGAGGTGGGACTTGCAAATGGAGTGTGAAGTGGAGCACATGGTATCCCAAACTCAACATGCAGTGTCACATAATCATCTTCGTCAATTTCAATCACAATATCACCACTTGGCTGCCTTTGATTTGCTTTATCAACCTTTCTTTGACATGCAGACTGCTCATGAGTTTTCCCACTCCTTAGAACTGCCACAACACTACCTTGCTCATGGTGGAGAGGGGGAGCTAGTTGTGGCTGTGGAGGAGGTGGATGTGGTACTTGGTATTGAAATTGAGGTGGAGGGGAGAATCGAGGTTGGAAGGTGAATTATTGAGAAATTGGTGGTGATGGAGGGGGGGATGGGTATAAGGCTTGGGATCTCCTTAGAAGTGGTATATGGGATGCACTTTCATGGGAGGTGGACTATAGAAAACTTACGAAGAAGGCATTGGGTCACTTTCTTATTGAAAATCAAGATGGATTTTAAAGACAATTTTTCTTCTTAGAGAGCAATTATGGAAGATAGCTGCTCTATTCTCTCCTCATGACTTGTGACATTCATTTTTATGTCATCAAATCCCTTCAATCTAGAGAGAACTTCTTCCTCAAACCTTGAGCTATATGTTGGAATTTGTGGTTCTTGGTAGCTATAGGAGTGAGGTGTCTTCTTTTCTTCACCATAGAACTCAATAGAACTAACTGAGTGGAATGGAACACTTGTCACTTGGTTCTTCATGAAGCTCACCATGTCACCAAGAATATTCATCACTTGTGGGATTGAGTCATTATGATTCAGATATGTCATATCAAAGGCATATCCACTGTCATTCATCGTGCTAGAAGCTCAAATTCTTAAACCTTCTGCCACCTGCTCATACAAGGGCCATATCTCCTTGGGTGGCCTAGCCATGAAAGATCCTCCATAAGCAAAATCTACTGAGTTTTGGCTCTTTGGAGATAGATCGGAGTAGAAGTACTGAACTAGCTGCTATAAAGTAATCTCATGGTGTGGGAAATCTCTCAACATCTTCTTAAATCTCTCCCAAGCATTGTGAAACTGTTCATTGTCCAATTGACTAAAACTTGTTATGGTACACCGCATTTGTGTCAACCTTGCTATAGAGTTGAATTGCCTCAAGAATTCATTATTCATCACTTCTCAACTCATGATGTCCCTCCTTGAATCATGCCAATCTTAGGTTTTATCTTTGAGGGAGAAAGAGAACAAGGTCAACCGGATTGTGTCATCACTAGTTGTCGGTGTGTCTTGAAGGTGGAGCATTGATACGCATCGAAGAGCACACCAATTCTCTGGAAAAATTATTCTAGAGTTTAATCCTTTTTTACTTTCCTATTAAGGCTACTATACAAGGGTCGATCCCACAGACAACATTTTTAAGAACTGTTTCTTCTAAACCCAATTATTTTTTGAAATTATTATTTATTTGGTATTTTTGAAGAATTACATAAAGTAAAGTCCAATTTGAGGGGGGCTGATTTATCTAATGCGAGAAAGGAAATTATAAGAAGAATAAAATATTATACTAATGCAAGGAAAAATAAAAGATAATTGTATATAAGAGAAAGTGAAAGAAGAAGTTGTTAGCATAAAAGAATATCTAACAGAAGTAAAGTGCGGAAAATTAAAGGGCGCATTTGAAAGCAATGATTAAAAGTAGTTTAAAATCAAAGAGGAAGGCATCGAGGCTTAGGGAGTTTCACCACCTTAGCGCTTGTGAAAATAAAATTGAGCGATACATGACAAACAAGAAAGAAGTAGGTATGTGATTTATTCGTAAATAAAATGCAATAGAGGAACTCCACATGAATCTATTGGTCCTGGTGTTCACATATCCTTGTTCTTCATCCTAAAGAGGATTTTTTCACAATCACATCCAAATCCTCGTGAAGTTGATTTAGGCATTTGAAATCCCAGTTTCCACTGTCTCATCTGTCAGGATTAATAAGCGATAAAAATGATTAATTACGTTGTTTAAATATGTAATTTCTAAATCAAAAACCATCTGTCTAAGTAGTCATATAAAAGATCAATCCAATAATCACATGTATAAGGAGTTATTCCCCTCACCTTGATAAGAAAACTACTCGCTACTCATGGCGAGGATGGGAAAAAAAAGTAAGAAAAGCAAGAGAGCCATAGACCGTAATTTCAGATCTCTGTAGAGTCTAAGACGATGATGATTAAATGACTTGTTTGCTTTTCCTCCTGATCCAAGAAGAAAAAGTGAGAAGGAGGACCAGAGAAAAGGGAGATCTAGATGTAGAATAAAAGAACTAGCCTTGTTGCTCTTGAAATTAAAATTACACTAGAAAAAAGATGACATAATTTCTCTAGTAATTGCCTATAAAATTCAGGACCCCCTTTTCTTAGTGGAGTCCCCCCTCCTTTTATAGGAGAAGGAGGGGTATAAATCCTATATAAAATATTCTCTAGAAGACTCCTGACCGGTGGTTGAAAACTTTCTAGATCTGGTAAATAGAGGAAATAGTTGATTACTTTTAATTATGTTGATTGTTCACATTCTTTTTGCAGTAGATTCCCACAGCAGTGATTTCAAGCATATTTTTGGGCCGGTCACAAGTTTGGAAGCAGCTCAAAAATATGTTTTTCGTGTAGATAATTAAATTCTCTTTTCAACGCATACTTGCCCATTAAATTCCGCCTTGGGATGTGAGAGTTATGACAATAATTTTGATGTGAGGTATATATTTAAATCAGGCACTGCGGGAGTTTGTGCAAAATATCTTCCAAGGGAAATTAGTCATTGAGCTATTTTCCTACAAAAAACCAACCAAATATAATTAAAACTCCAAAAAATAGAAAAATCTAAACTAATACAATTAATTACAAAACTAAGAAGATAAATAACTAAACAATTTTAAAAATATGTAAATAAAAAGGATAAATATACATTTATTAAAATACACCAGACTTGAATCTTTGCTTGTACTCAAGCAATTAAAATCACAAATAGAGTCCAATTTATACTCCCAATATGTCATTCCTCACCCTTGTAACATCACTATAATCCTTACCTCCAATTTTTGGTTAAGTGAGCCAATCTCCTAGATTCACGTAGGATAAAGCTCTATATTCCCTATCAAAATAATTATCACATCTTGCTTCAAAAATGAGATTTTGTAGAAAAATAGACTTCCTCTTCTGTTTCTTTGACACTCTCAATTTCTGAATTTTTTCTTAGTTATTTGCACAAGAACATGAAGAAGATGGGGGTGTGAACAGGTGAAGAAGAAATAACAAAATATTTTTTTTTTCTTTGATCCCTCCTCTATTCAACTCAGGATTTGAATTGTGGAGTTGTGGCTACATTGGTCACAATTTTTCATGTGCACTTTTGGCATTTTTTGATGGTATGCCCCTTTGTGGGGTATGGAATTTATTTTAGGAAGCATGCCACCCCAGACTTGATTTTTGTCCAGTGGTGATTCTTTGCTTCTCTTTTATAGAAGAAAAATAGAGGGAATGAAGATATGTTCTTGTGCTTATAACTTTCAACATTTTTTTTCTTTTTTTAGAGAGTGTCATTGCTCTAGTTAGAATATTCCTATAATTCACATCATACAAGTTTTATAACAAGATAATCCATTATTTGAGAATAGTGAAAAATTATGCTTGGTTCCAAGTGATTCCATATGACTTGCCAACTATTTCAAGGAGTGACATTATTAGGGATCCTAGGTGACACACTGGTTTTAGGCATGTCAATTTGTAATAGATTTTGTAAAAAGTTTACTAAATTCAATTTGGGGTACAATGATATATGTATACTCAATGGACCGACTAGATAATGGATTTTTTACAACTAAGGAAAAAATGGCCGACTAGATAAAGGCCATAAACTAAAGAAAATACATGCAAAATGATGAAAAGGGAAAATAAAGAAAATAAGGGAAAAGATAGGGGGTGGAATAGAATCATACCACCCACCTCCACTCCGGACTTAGAATTTTGCTCGTCCTAATAAAAACCCAAACCTAAGATGGAGGGATGAAGATCACGCCGGTGGTGGATAGTAAGGCGGTGGAGGAGCAGAGGAGGAGGCATGGTTGTGGTAGTGTCTTGATTAATTTCCTTAGAACCACTCCATCATCTTTTCCTGTGTGTCTTGAAATGTATCCCGGATGGCTTGGCGTACATCAGCATACCAAGGAAAAAAATTGAAATCAAGATAGTTAGGTCCCCATGGTTTGACATGTGGTGGAGAGTAGTGACATTAAATCTCATTTGTATAAGGATAATTATTATAAGGAGCATTGTTTTGACTGATTTGCAGTTGTTTGGTCGTATGTTGTCCACTAATGTTAATGGGGGTTAGGATGAAGGGATGATAGTTGGAGTATCCATCCATGACATTTGGATGAACTACTTGGGTAGTGATATGTAGTGGTGGCTCATAAGGCGTTTGACGATTATCATAGAGCGGTGCCTCAAAGGGAGAGGGAGGAGAGGAAATGGGTATGGTCATACATGGAACAGGGGGTTGTGGGAGGGGAGTTTCTTGAGTGGTGATGTTGGTTGTGCCCATAATAGGAATAGTGGGAGGGGAAATGTCCATCTTGATAGGGCTGGCTGGGGTAGTTTGAATAGCAACTTGATTGTCCACCAGAGAAATTTGGGTTTCAGTCACATGTGGTGGTTCAAGATTAAGGAAATGTTGTTGCATCTTATTCAACTGGTTCATGCATTCAAGGAAATAGACTTCTTCCTCCTGGGTGTACTTCATGCTACCCCTAGAGGCTTGAAAATTTATAAACTTCATTACCACTCGTAGTGTGAGAAGTCTTGTCTTAACGTCGATGAAGGCCCTGGCCGTGGCGAGGAATGACAGCCAAAGATGAGGGGGTAGCGAATGTCTTCTTTTATATCAAGTACCACAAAGTCACAAGGGATATACAAATTTCTAACCTTGACCAACACATCATCAATAATACCTAGAGGCTTGGTAATGGAAGAGTCTGCTAGTTGAATACACATTGGAGTGGGTCTAGCATCAGTGAGACCAAACCTTCTGCACATGTTCAAAGGGATGATGGATACACTAGCTCCAAGATCAGCTAGGCCCAAATGGATGGTAGAGTCACCGAAGACCAAGTGATCTGAAAGGATCCTGGGTCTTTGTGTTTCTTTGGCATTTTACTTTAGACGATATCTGTTGTAGTTCTAGCCAATTTTACCATTTTAGATTCTTCAGTAGTATGCTTACGGTTTAGAAGGGCTTTGAAGATTTTTTTCCATTCGGTTAGATCAGTCATATCATCCAAAAGTGAGATTTTGACGAATAAATTCCTCATAATTTCCTTGAATTTGTTGAACCTAGAGTCTAATTGGGTATTCTTCAGCCGACTGACAAGAGGTACACGCGACTTATATACATGACTCTCCTCTTATGGGGTAGGTGATCTCAATGCCTAAGGGACAATAACAACCTCTTCGTCACCCCCTTGGTCAAAATCTATGAGGGGGAACTTCCTTCTTCTTATGTGGTAAGGCCAGATCAAGTAGCAACAACCTTAAGCTGTTCTATATGCCTGGGGTTGGGTTTAGATTGGTCGAAAACTATGTTGGCAAGGGGTTTTTATTGAGCAAAAAGATGGGCAAACTGAGCATCAGTAGACTTCTGATGTGCTATTATTATTTTCTCTAAGACAACTACCTTATTGTCAGTTGAAGGAGTGGGGACATTCTGTTGTGGTTGAGGTGGAGGTTGATGAAGGTTTTGATATTGTTGTCCCTAGTAATGAACACAATTTTGGAAATTTCCACTAAAATTTCCTTGGTTCCCAAAATTTCTTTGCTTGTTATTGTATGGAAAACCTAGTTGTGGACGATAGTTGGCTTGGGGTTGTGGGGGTCTTTGTGGAGGGGGAAGTTGAGATGAGTTTTTAGCTCCTTAGGGTATGCATATTGAAATCTGGGATGGTTTCTTACTTGGTTTGGATTGTAGTAAGCCTGGCCCATGATACTATGGATAGAGTTGAGGTCCTCCACTTGTTGACCAACATTATACTGCATAGGGGTGTTGTAGAGATATTGACATTGGAGGGTGGCATGATCATACCCTTGGCATATCCCACATAAAAATTCTACAACCCTCACATGCTCTGGTTGTTCGTCATTCAAGAATCCTCTTGTTGAGGTTGTCTTTCATAGGCATTAAATGAGGATTCCAAGCGGTCCTATTTCAAAGAGATCAATTTTAAGAGCTTCGGCAATAGTATGAATGTATGGGTTTACCTCATCCTTTGCCACTTTTAAAACCCCATCGGTTCCTCATGTAGCCTGGGTTTCAGAAGCTCTTTTAACTACCTCCCTTGCAATGCTTAGGTTTTAGAACATGAAATTTCCTCCAGATGAGGAATCGAGAAATTTATTGGTGTCATCATCAACACCATGATAAAATATCTCAATGAGTTGAGATTATGATATGTCATGATGGGGGCAATGATGAAGGAGTTCCCTAAATCTCTCCCAAGCTTCTCCTAAGGTTACCCTAGGGACCATTGAAAACAATAAGATTTGTCCTCTAATCTCATAGGTGAGGGAAGGGGGGAAGTATTTGTCCAAAAAATTTGTTTGAAAAGTGGTGATGGGGTTTTCACTCTCCATGTCATTGTATCGAATGATGGATGCCCCCTGAAAGAGAGTATTTGAAAAGTAGTCTAATGGCATCTTCAGAAACACCTATGATCTTAGTCAAGGAGCTAAGGTCTATGAAGCGTTGGAGGTGATCTTGACAACTTTCACCCTTGGTCCTAGAAAAAGGATTGGCTTGAAGCATTGTGATCCACTGAGTGTGGATCTCGAATTGAGGGGCTGTGATTGAGGGTGGCACAACTGAGTGTTGTGCATATCCATTTTTTTGAGTGGAAAAAGCCTTTAGTTTTTTTATCTCTCGATCTCCCTCTGAGAGGCTTCTATAGCCTCTTGCTCAGTGATATAGGCTGTATGTAAGTTGGCTTCTTGAGTTGCACATTCAGTCATCATCAACTCTCTTTGAGCGGCAAGTGCCTACTCAATCCTACGAGCAACCTCCTCTTTGTCCATCCTAAGTCAGTTTTGTCGATTTAAGCAATGGAAAGTTCTTTCTGGCTGGGGATCAAAAACTAGTGGCATAAGATCGTTCGATGGGCGGTGCATGTACAGTTATACAGATATATTAGTTTGTAGAAAAAACGTACTACTAGAATGGAAACTCAGTAGAAAGAGGAGACAACACTTCTGAAATGTTACTCGAAAGGCATACAAAATTACTTTTTTTTTTTTTTTTAATTTTGGGGTTTGAGAAAGCGATCCGTTGTCCCCGGCAATGACACCAACATTGATATGCATCGAAGAGCACACCAATTTACTAGAAAAATTATCCTAGAGTTCAATCCATTTTTACTTTTTGATTAAGGCTAGTATAGAAGGGTCGATCCCACATGACAATGTTTTTAAGATCTAGTTCTTCTAAACCCGATTTATTTTTTTTGAAATTATTTTTTTTGGTATTTTTGAAGAATTGTATAAAGTAAATTCCGATTTGAGGGGGGTTGATGTAATGACCCCGCCTCCCGGTAACCCCCAATCCCAATTTCCCAGATCAAAGGTTCGACAAATAATTAGTAATAATTATTAAATTCTACCATGACTATACTGAAAGCTGGAATAAAAATAAAACTTTGCATACCTTTTTTTTCTTCAAAAACTTGGATATCTAACTTCTATCCACCTCTGGACTCTATTCTAACTAATCCTCCTTGCACTTTATTTCTTAATTTCACAATATGCCACTTTACTGTTTGTCCTTTTCAATTTGTACCTAAAACGCTGAAAAATAAAACATCGGTCATCATAAATGAATATGTCGATATGTTGGGGAAACAATAATCATGCAATTAACTATAACAACATATTGCAAACAATTATGGTTTAGCAAGAAAACTTTACATCTCAATCATAACTACTCAATCCATACATACCCTAACCTCTGTGTTGTCCCTGTAGTGGACCTGGATACTACCTCTCATATGGTAGATCCCAATTAACCCCCATGATCCTACCTAACAGGTAGATCAATATCTAGGGTTGATGAGTCGCATGGCACTACCCATAGGTAGCCTAATTCCTAACTCATGATATGCTAAAGAGTCGCATGGCACTACACATAGGTAGCCCAATTCCTAACTCATGATAACCTATTGGTCCAACCTAATAGGCAAACCATGTACTAGGTTACCCTTTTCATCATATGCAAAGCCACATAGGATGACTAGGATCTGAGCTAGTCATGTATACATATTTAAGGTGATAATCATAGTCACTTTATAGTTGCATGAAATAAAAGTCATCCAAGTAGTTATTTTCAGGCAACCGATAAAACATCTGGGAATCGCCGTGAAACTAAAGCGATTAACCATAAGCGTAACCACATACCAGTCATGATGATTTGAGACAGAAATAATCCAATCAATGTAAGAAATCCAATAGGCAAGCAAGCACACAAAGAGATCCTGAAATATGCATATAAGTTCCTATCATAAATCATGTCATCAAGATCTATTAAACCTAGCTTGCTTCTTAGGGTTTCTAGTCCACTTTTAGGGTTTTCATTGCAGTTAGGGTTTTTCTTGTACTTTTATCACTACAAACCCTAGTTTGGCAAAATTGCTCTTAAACCCTAATGAATCTAACCTATTTTGTTCAATAGGATTAGGATCATCTTCCAACAACATATTATCACATATATCAAATTAAAAGTGATCTTTTTCTCTTTTACCCTAAATTAGGGTTTCTAAGTGCTTAATCATTCTTATTTGGTGTAAAACCCTAAATCATGCAAGAAACATCTAGATCAAGTTCAAGTTCATTATTAACTAACCAACAGGTTGCAAATACTCAATTTCAACAATTAAGTAACATGAACTCAACCGATATGCTCAATTAGGGTTTCAAGGTCCATTAAAGCATATTCATGTATATGGAACCTTAAATTAATTAAACTATGCATAATCATTATCCTTTTGGATCTAATGTGTCCTTTTATAATCAACAGGTTAATATCAACTTTAAACATCCATATAACCCTTCCCAAATTATTAATCATCATAGATTAGGGTTTCTTATTAGTTAAACCATTAAAGATAGCATCTTTACATAATTTTTGAATTTCAAGCAGAATTAGACTTCAATTATATTTTTATTGCATTCCTCGTGTTTTTCTGAGCAAAATTCATATATTATTTGCTACCATCGGAATTACGAGTAATTAGTTATGAAAATTGCAAGTTTCACTTACTTGGACCAATGGGATACTGACACGCCAGCAATCCCATGCATTGTGTAAGTCGGCCGATTTGGAAACATAACTGAATTACTCTTATACCCCCACACAACTGGTTGCTTCTTCACACGCTAGAGGGGCATTTTGGTCCAATGTGACCTACATCGTCTTCCTCCTCTCGACGGCCCCTTGCTGCTACCACGGTGGGCTTCCACCGCGTTCATGCGACCCTCTGGGGAATGGGTGGACCGCGCGAGGGTTCCCACCCCTCTGTAGCCCCAGGCGCATGCAACAAGGGTGTAGGTCGAGGCCACAACAGTCTGGGCAGTGAGAACCAGAGCTGGGAACGACTCGTGTTTGCAGGGCAAACCTCCTTGGCAGAGGCCGTGGTCTGCGAAGGAAGAGGGGGAAGGAGATTTCATTGCCCCCAGATGCTTCTCTAGAAAACAAGAAACCTTCAGAGGACTCCGCTCTGGGTAGGTCTTCCATGCGAGGCCAGGTCCTCCACGTCAGGTCTTCAAAGGTCCATCGACCATGGTTCCTCTACAGAATTGCTAGGGTCTACTCAGACGCCAAGTTTAGAGTCCGGGATAGAGGTGAGGATTGCACTAGGGTCAAAGGTGTCTCCTTTGCCTGACTGGTGATGATGACAGGGTTTAGGGTGCCCTATTCACGTATCCATCACCCCCTTTGTATAGGGTGCGAACCAAAACTCCTAGGGTTTGATGGAGAAGAATGCCAGAGTCATGGAGCATCAGTTGTTGCTTCTTTTGGGAAACAACACACATAAAAAGAAAGAGATTAACTCCCACTATTATTACGTTGGGCAAGCCATATATAATAAGATATGTTTTTGTTTTCCTTGTTTATCCATGACCCTTGGTTATTAAGGAATCCAAATTTTATCTCTTTTATCTTCTTTGTGTTTGGATTTTAATCCATTGGCCACAAAATTTTACTTCCTTAAAGAAAATAGTCTCTCTTTTTGATAATACCAAAAAGTCACTAACTATGTAGCACATTATTCACACATTATGAATTTTGTATTATTTGTATTTTCTCTTTCTTCCTCTCCGTTGGGACTCCTTGGACCCCAAGAAATCCTAAGATGCAAAATCCTTTTTTTTGAAGGATACTTATTATCCTTCTAGATGCATCTACATCCATTATTTCTCATTATCTTACTTATTTCTTTATTAAAAGATTTCTTTTCAAGGATTCATCTTTATCTTTTATTTTCTTTTTCCTCTTTTCCTATTTCTTTTATTAGAAATAACATATAAATGAAATTTACCCAATTGTGGCCATTAATGCCACCTTCTAGAAATTTCTATATAATTCGCATAAATACTTTGCTTAATATTCATTATCTTGTATCTTTTTCTAATATTTGGACTTTTCTTCTTTTCTTCTCTTTTATATCCATTATTGGATTAATCTAATAATAGGAACCACGAAATTCCTATCAAAAGGGATATTTGCAAAGAAATCCCTTCTTTGAAGCAAAGCACACAACCTTTTCAATTAAGTCCATATTCATTAAAACATTACATTTCACTTATGAAAGCATATGCAAAATTGAGGTTGTAACATCCTTCCCCTCTTATAGGAATTTTTCCCTCAAAATTCCACCAAACATATACACAATTCAGGATAAGACTTTTCCATATATGTCATTGGCTCCCATGTGGCTTCATCCTCTCCATGGTGCTTCCAAATAACCTTTATCATCTCATATTCTTTACTCCTGAGCTCTCTCTCACCTTGGTATCTCATACCCTTATAGGTGACTCAGGGTAAGTTCGCCTCCCTTGGGAGCTCACTAGGTTCATTGCTCAGCCCATGGCTCGAGTACCTCACATAGTGATCTAGATCAGACTTGTGGAACACATCATACATCATGTTATCCTGAGGGGTAAGGCTTCACACAAGCATCTCCACCAATCCATCTCAAATGGACCCATGTATCGAGGACTCAACTTTCTCATCTATAGCTTAGAGGGGTCGGAATTTTATATCACATATTCTCCCACAATGAACTGCATGTCAGTCTTCTTTGCATCAGCTCACGACTCATGTCACCCCTGGACTCTCTTCAGCCATCACACGATCAAAGCGACTTCATTTGCACACACTGTGGTCTTTTTCTAACCTTTGTGAGGTCCCTTCACCAACATCATCTTAATGAAGCAGTGACTGACACAACCTCCCTTACAAAGCTTCTTACATCTCGATACTGGCTATGGTAGCTATCATCACATCTTACATAGGACAGGAACTGTCTCCATGTATCACCCTTAACGAGCACACATGCTCCCTTCAGACCCTTTAGTCTAGATCATACTAATCATCAGTTAGGGGTGATAAGCTGTACTAGCATCGAGTTCTTCATTTACCTACTTCCACCACATGGAAGTGAATCTTTAGGTCACACTCAAGAACGTTTGAACTCGCATCATGGTGTATTTGAACCATCTCTCTCTCATATATATCGTTCAACTGGATCTGTCTCCCGACAATACTCTCTCTTTATCTTACCTGTCATCTAGGTAAGGCAATCTACCATAACCCATATTGCATATTGACCTTCCTTGGTCTATGGGAGACTTACCACAACATCCATAGTGATGAACTCCCATTCCCCCTCGGGGACTCTTTATCCTTTATATCAACTCACTGGGTTATTGGTGTTCATCCTTCACCTCCTGGCATGCATGGCGACAAGCCACATGCAACTCCATCTTAGGCATCCAAAGTACTATTGCCACTTAATATCTCAGTAGTACCATCGTGTATCATGATCTCTTGTTCGTCATGATTCCTCAAGGTTGATTCCTTAGAAACCCTAAAACACTCTAGTCGGGGTTTCATCACCTTCTTTTCCAGAGAAGTGTATCTGAGGTTCTACAACCATCCTTCTATCACAAAAAACCCTAGGCTGGCTAACCAAGCAACCACTAACTCAAACAACAGATCTGGTTACATCTGAGTGTTAGCCAACCATATCTCACAGACTTAGGGTTCACCTAGCCACCTCTTCCAGCCTTTCCACCAGCTAAACTAGGAAGCCACGTCTCAACAAGAGCATCCATTACCACCTTTCATCTTTAGGTGTTAGGTAATAGTGAAGACATACACCTCTGGGTATTCCACTTATTGTCTCATCCCAGACATTAGGTCTATCTTCATCAAGAAAACTCAGAGCTCATCTTCTTGGTTATCAAACTCAAACTTATATAACTTATAAATTCCACATAGCTCATGATAAGAACATCGTCATAAGATGACTACCTCAGTTCTCTTGGTGTTTGGTAAACCATCCACACATCGCACACTCCACAAGGGTACATTATTATCATAATAATGTTTCCACTCTCACCATCTTTATCCTTGGTGTATGGCATGCATATTACCCTATCTCTCACCTTCATAATGAGAGGAAATAAGCATTTGGATACAGTCCAAATACAGAGTTCCTCCCATTCTAAGAGTAGAGATGGTACACCCTACATCACCAGTACACCTTCCAATCTAAGTTGAAACATGCATCGCATGTCTCCACATCATGAACATCTCGACATCAGGGTTTCTTCCGTGGAAAACTAGTCTCAAACACACTTGGGTCATCATACCATCCTTGATCATATCCTCTAGGTCTATAGGGTGCCGACACTTTTGGGGTCATCCCTCTTCCCTTATGCATCTAGAGAGTGCCCTCTTCATCTGCCCTTTGGGTCCCATGAGTTCATGAAGGTGATCAATCTTCTAACCCATGGCCCTTAGACAATGATAGCTGTTACCTCCTGACCCTATGGCCATGTGAAACTAGGGAATTAGGCAACCCCTACTCCCATCGGTCTTATCCTTACCTAACCTTAGGATAGACTTAGGATTCTAACATAGTACATATCCAACTTGAAACATTATCCAAGTCTCCATCATCTCTCTCGGCATTCGCAGTCCGACTTACATCCTTTTGTATGGATCATGGAGACCTATCTACCTCGGTTAGGCCCCATACTGGTTACCTCCATGGTAACACATCCACATGCACTTAGAGATGGTTATCTATGGGTCTACATGTTCATTCTTATACTATGTACTCTCCACTTAGCTTCTCAAGATCCTATGAGACCTCTTTAGGTTACCTCAAACCCAAAAAAAGTTGTACATACCGTACAGAAGGGTCCCTCTCCCAGGATGGGAGGGAACTATATCCTGATAGCAGCAAGGGTCACAAACGTCCCTATGTCCAGGGTTTACATCCACATGAGCATGCTTAGCCCTAGCAAGCTACTAAAGCACATAGCTAACAAGAAAACCACCTACTAAACCATGCTAGGTCTCCCTGATATGTCATACTTGTTTCTATTCTTTCACATTAGACCATCATCATACATACATATGTCACCAACCTATAAGTAGGAGGTTCATCAAACATATACCTTAATCCAAGGGGTTTCCCTTTTCCTCAAAACATGAGGAGTGCCATGCCCAAATCTATAGAAACTTAAATCTCATCATGAGCATCAAGTGCACCAGGTACTACTACTTCCCCTCTTATAGGTATAGGAACCCTAGGTTCACCTTTTCTGCAAACGTTGTCCATCTGCATACTCAACATTCTAACAACGAACCAAGCATGTACAAGGTACATCATGCACGTCCTATTATCCTTCCACAACACCTCAGAGTTGAGCCTTCCTCAAGGACAAACATCTAGGTATGAGGCCTCACAACATGACACTATACCTCCTCATGGTCTAAGGAACTCCTCTTCCTATCCCTAGAAGGTAAGGTAGGCACTTACAACATCCATAGCTCAGTTCAAGAAGTCTCTTTCTGTAGCATCCAACTCACAAAAACATAATTAAATATTGAGGAAGCGTTCACTAAGCAGCGGATTATCGAAAATCACTAAAAATTAAAACCTTTTTATCAAGAGATCCATCAAAGGAAAACTTTCTCACATAGAACCAAAGTAACACATTTACATTCTGGTTTAAAGGTACATATCCTGTATCATCTCTTTATGAAAATTACAAGCATTATAAAATTTTGAGGCACTGAGCCAAAATCTCAAAAGCACTAACTACTACTCTGAGGACCTGAGAGTACAGAGACGACACATAGAACTCTATATACATCTAAACAAGGCATAACAACCAGTGTCTCCACCTGAGACTTCACTGCTGTCTCTACTGCTGCTGCTGTTCTTCACTTACTGAAGGATTCCTGCCTCCTCGTCCGCATCCACCTAAAATTGTGGTTCCCACGGGGGTGAGACAATTGTAAATTGCCCCAGTGAGAGATATAACTCTCCGCCAGTAACATTATTATTGCAGCTTAAGAAGATAAATATGCACATAGGAATCATATTTGTTTGGCAACAGTTAATTCAATGTCTAACAGATTAGAATATTATTCTTATCTAAAACATTGCAACCATAACTTGAAAGAACAACATGTCACTTATCCTTTAAGGATTATGAAGAACATGTATAACATTTATTCACTATAGAATTATTATCACATCATTAACTCTCTTTAGGTTTAGGTCGTATATCTAATGCCTGGCATTGTCATTGGGGAGTCATGGCCTGTAGCCATACTCTTTTCACAAAGTGTTGGGATCTTAGTCCCTCATCTCATCAAGTATATTTCTACTTCTTAACAAGTTCATTATCATGATTATAGAATCTGGGTATTTGATCCCATAACTCACCATAGAACACTTATTTCCACTTATTAGGTAACTTCATACCTTCATATCATCTGACCCAGGGACATTATAATTCTTGCTACACAAAGCATTGCACATAGTTCACAAAGCTCATACTGCCTCTTATTACCCCTTAATAGGCAATAAGGCATATTATGACTTATGAAGCTCATAAACAATCTAAGATGATTAGCACATCATGTGATTCATTAATTGTAGGTTACCTATCACTAAGCAACAAAGAATATGAAGGCTTATAAGGCCCATAGGACATTTTCAATATACAGAACATCATAGCCCATACCTGGCTATGCTCATCTTCTTAACATATCTGCATGATTAGTAATCATGATACAATTACATATCAGTACCATGCAATAAAAGGGTTATCTTATTACATTCATAACACATTAGTTTGTATTTGAGCTTCACATAGGATTACTCTGTGTTAGAACTTCTCATAGCATCACCCTGTATTAGGGTTTCACATAGCATTACCCTGTATTAGGGTTCACATAGCATTACCTTGTATTAGGGTTCACATAGCATTAACTTGTATTAGGGTTTCACATAGAGTTACCCTGTATTAGGGATTCACATAGTAAGGAATAAATATGGATAACATAAGTATTCAATCATACTTATTTGTTCTCATCATTCCTCATTAAATGAATTATCAACACACAACATGAGTTTCTCTCTCATCTTTGCCAGAACATGATTACATCATAATTTATAGGTTTGGATTAACCTTTTCATAAGGCATGTTAGACTATATTCATCAAAGTGCATTACATCTCAGTGTAGCAATTGACATGACACATTTCACATGTCACACATCCAATTATATCAGACTTATAACACATCAAGGTATATCATTATTGGGGTGTTGGATGTGACATTTATCATATCTTGATGTATCACTTCCCTCAACACCTTTATCTTACTTGAGTTCATCTACTTAGCTTGTATTAGGGTATTCCCATCCTAATACTTTATTCACCAATTTATCACATTTATCATGTAATGTGTTGGGCATTAGTCACTCACTTAGAATATACAACCATTGCCAATAATATGGAATCATCCTTGAGTTAGGAACTATTGATATAAGGATATCCATTATCAACCTCTCTAGGTGTTACATTTGTCAAAAAATTAATCACTATTCCATTATTAGGAATAGGATTCTCCATATTTATAATTTGAGGATTCACATAGCATATTCCATACATTTATGGAGTTCACATAGTATTGCTTTTCAATAGAGTTTCACATAATCATCCTTCTATTCAGGGTTGCACCTAGTATTATGTGAGATTAAGACTTCACAATACATCAACCAGTGTTACAGCTTCACATAGCATTAGTAGCACTACCCTATATTAGGGTTTCATATTCCTTTACCCCATTTTAGGGATTAAGGTTTACCATGCACATTCAAGTAAGGTTTCTCATACCTCATACCCAAATTATGGTTAGGATGTACAATTCCCATTATATTAGGGTTTTTCACATTGTAACACTAAGTTAGGGTTACCTCATCACCCTAGTTTATGGTTTCATTGAGATTTGCCCTAAATTATGGTTTCGCATAGCCTTGCCCTAAATTAGGGTCAAGGTACATCAATATTTTTCATAAGTATATGAGCACTCACCATATCGGGTTGTAAGTATATGCACACCATTCATATCGGGCTAGAGGTGTTATATGTGTTATCCATGTCGTGCATGAGGTATTAAGCCATCACCATGTCGGGATAGGCATCAACTAGGGTTGTGTATCGGGCTACCATATCGTGCAATAGCATTTACTATTCTTTACTCATATCGGGTTACCCAAATTAGGGTTTCTTGTCATCTTACAAGTATACAATTGACCTTGTATCGTGCATGGAGTCTATAATAGACTTACTATCGTGCAAGAGGTGTATACTACACCCCCATATCGTGCATAAAGGTATACAATCATATCCATATCATTTTAGTGAAGTAGGTACATCATCATATCGGGTTAGAGCTATTTGTATATATGTTTGAGCCCGATATCACTTTTACAAAGTGACACCATCTTCTTCAAGCTCTAGACCTTTGTTTTAACTGATATAATTCATGGAAATAGGTCTAAGTAGTTACTAGAGCTCATAATGTCATCAACTATTTTAGGAAATTTCAGAATTAAAAGTATTTCACTAAGTATAGCAATTTAGGTGATGAATAATAACATGACTGAGTTCAAGTTATATAACCTACCTTAAGAACCACTTCAAAGCTTCAAGGTCCAAAGCTCCATGTTCCTAAGGTTGAATATGACTTTATCAAAGGTCCAAGGCTCGTTCACAACTCCTTCATATACAAGGAATCACCATGGATAAGCAATTGGTGAAGAAGAAAAGAAAGGTAGATCATAACCCTAATTCCATGCTTCAATTCAAGCTTGAAGACAACTATATCTTACCTTAGGGTTAAGTTTGGAGTTCCTTAGCTCCTTGGTCGACACCCTACCACTCTTGGGCGATATGGACTTCCTCTTGGCCGACACAACTTTGCTTGTGGCCGATACCCCCTCACTTGTGGCCAAAATCACTTCAATTGGCTGATATCGACTTGCTATGGGCAATATCAACATGGTATGGCCGATATACTTGCTATGGACGATATACAAGGCCTATGCACGATACCCTTGTGCTCTTGCACGACATGCCACCCCTCTTGCACGATATGATACTCACTTGCACGATATGGCACTCACTTGGAGTCAAAACACTTCACTCTATGGCCGATATCACCCTATATATCCGATATCACCTACTTGGGCGATATGGTCTTGCCATGGGCGATACCCCAAGGCCCATGCACGATACCACAACATCCCTTCACGATATGGGAGCTCTATGAACGATACCTTAGGGTAGGAGGGTGGTAAGGGTCGCAAAATTGCACCAAGGGGTGAAACTAGGGGTATATATACTTGCTGATCATGAAGAAAGGCAAAAATGAGGTGTCAACATTTTGAGCTAGTAGGTGCCACGTGTCATGCATGGGTGACACGTATCCATGCATGCATAAACATTTATCTTGAAATGCAAAAAGGTTGAGGATCATATAAAGATGCAAATTCGTCCATTGCTTATCCATTTGGATAAGTTATCTAGGTTTAATCACTATTTTATGTCAAGCCAATACACTTTTTCTAAGGAAACTTGTTGGCCATCATAACTCACCTCCTTGAGATGCTTTGAACGATATGGACTTTTCCAATAGTTCACAAAATGATATGGAACACCTCCTTGGGCTCCATGGCTGATAGGCACTCATATATAAGCTTTTCAACTTGATACAACTCAAGTTAAGCTTCCAAATTCAACCCTTTTTCTTGGTCATTTCATCACCAAGATTACCATCATTCATAATGGAATCAAACATGGTGTATCATTCATTATCTCTCCTCTAAATGATACATAGAGGAAATAGGAACACTATAGAGGTGGTAATTTGCATATCAACCCCACATTTTGGGAAAATTACAATTTGTACCAAAATTGGTGTACAAGGTACCAGCATTGTTCAAACAAGTTCAAACTTAGAATTTAGGCTTTCCACAAGCCACCACCTTGCATCATTCTCTCAATAATGATGCTACAACACATGAGGCATGTTCAACATGTGACATTTTGCATTATATCCCCTCAACTTGGGTAATTTGCACTTTAGTCCAAAATAAGCAAACATTGCTTCAACATTGTTCAAACAGGACCAAAATTGAAACATAAGTTTCTCATGAGCCTAATTACTTTTCCCAAGATAATATTAAGAATCTACTCAACCTTATTAGGCAAAAAATCTAGGGTTAACACATAACCCAGGTCAGGGATGTTACACTTTCCTTCTCTAGGCTTTGATTCCTCTAAAGGCAACCCAAATGCCACAAGCCTCCAAGGATCATGCACAAGGCAACCACAACCATCCACTTAGATCGTAACATACCCAACTTCTCAGGGTTCCTTATATCCCAGAGTCTAAGATTCCAACCTTCTTGCTTGGGTCTTGCTCTCTCTCTAGAGATAACCCTACGAACAACCTTACTACTAGAGGTTCTCTCTCTAAAAAGGTGGATCAAGCTCACATGTATACACCTACAGGGGTGAAACATATGATCAAACCTATGTTCACTCAAGATTACCCATAGCTCTTTATGCTTATCTCGTAAGTTATCCAACATGCCCTTCTGGCCTGGGTTTTAACCTACTGCCATCACTACTGATGTCCTATGGGTGCATACTATGCCATGCTCATATAAGCCCATAGGGTTTCTATATGGTCATCACTAACCTCATCAATGAAGGAGTTATCCTTCACTCTAACTTACACGACCCTTCCTAGGGTTGGGTCGCCAAAGGTACTAGGTCAACCAACCTCACATGGCTCACACTATCATAGGGATTCAAAACCAACATCATGTCAACCCACACACAAGGTCGACCATGACCTCGATCTCATCATGCCATCCCTCTCTCTCCCACCATCACTTAGGGTTAGGGTTAACACCATCCTTAGAGGATATGCTAGGTATCGACCATTAATGGAGGTTTCTTCCTCTAAGACCAACTCTCTACTCATCCTCCAGACAAGAAGGTCTAGCCTCAGATCTCTGCTGAGGGCATGACAACACATTTCATACAACCTAAGCATGCAACTAATCTTTAGTCTTTTCTTAAACTATTAAGCTTATGTCCATGACATATTTTTTACATGTTTTTCATTAATTTGGTGGAGGATTCCTTAACCTTATCATGCATACCCTGACCTCAAGAGGGTGAGGAAGAGAGAGAAAAACCCTAAACCTTAGAATCTTAACAGAATTAGGGTTGAGAAGGGATGAAAATAGATGAGAGAGTCATAAAGGTATCTTATTTCGAGTCAAATCCTAAGACATTGGCAAGGCAGTCACACAGATCCGGGAGTCCTCGTATTCCAACTAGTGGTGCGAAGGAAAATATTGCCAGCCCCCGGACGTGATCCTTTTCTAGACACCTTTGTCTTTCAGAAAATTCTCTAATAACTCCCTCAGTTCTATGGAATTTGTAAAATTTAATAATTAATAAAGATTAAATGAGGAACCAATGATGTGATACCAAATGTAATGACCCTGCCTCTCGATAACCCCCAATTAAGGGAGACTAAGAGGTCAGAGCTGGTATCCCAATTTCTCAGATCAAAGGTTCAACAAATAATCAGTAATAATTATTAAATTCTACCATGACTATACTGAAAGATGGAATAAAAATAAAACTTTGCATACCTTTTTTTTCAAAAACTTGGATATCTAACTTTTATCCACCTCTGGACTCTATTCTAACTAATCCTCCTTACACTTTATTTCTTAATTTCACTATATGCCACTTTACTGTTTGTCCTTTTCAATTTGTACCTAAAATGCTGACAAACAAAACATTGGTCAGCATAAATGAATATGCTGGTATGTGGGGGAAACAATAATCGTGCAATTAACTATAACAACATATTGCAAGCAATTATGGTTTAGCAAGAAAACTTTACATCTTAATCATAACTACCCAATCCATACATACCCTAACCTCTGCGCTGTCCCTACAGTAGACCTGGATACTACCTCTCATATGGTAGATCCCTATTAACCCCCATGATCCTACCTAATAGGTAGATCAATATCTAGGGTTGATGAGTCGCATGGCACTACCCATAGGTAGACCAATTCCTAAGTCATGATATGATAAAGAGTCACATGGCACTACACTTAGGTAGCCCAATTCCTAACTCATGATAACCTATTGGTCTTACCTAATAGGTAGACCATGTACTAGGTTACCCTTTTCATCATATGCAAAGCCACAGAGGAGGACTAGGATCTAAGCTAGTCATCTATACATATTTAAGGTGATAATCATTGTCACTTTATAGTTGCATGAAATAAAAGTCATCCAAGCAGTTATTTTCAGGCAACTGATTAAACATCTGGGAATCGCCGTGAAACTAAAGCAATTAACCATAAGCATAACCAAATACTTGTCAGGCTAATTTGGGACAAAAATAATCCAATCAATGTAATAAATCCAATAGGCAAGCAAGCACACAAAGAGTTCATGAAATATGCATATAATTTCCTATCATAAATCATGTCATCAAGATCTATTAAACCTAGCTTGCTTCCTAGGGTTTCTAGTCCACTTTTAGGGTTTTCATTGCAGTTAGGGTTTTTCTTGTACTTTTATCTCTACAAACACTAGTTTGGCAAAATTGCTCTTAAACACTAATGATTCTAACCTATTTCGTTTAATAGGATTAGGATCATCTTCCAACAACATATTATCACATATATCAAATTAAATGTGATCTTTTTCTCTTTTACCCTAAATTAGGTTTTCTAAGTGCTTAATCATTCTTATTTGGTGTAAAACCCTAAATCATGCAAGAAACATCTATATCAGGTTCAAGTTCATTATTAACTAACCAACATGTTGCAAATACTCAATTTCAATAATTAAGTAACATAAACTCAACCAATATGCTCAATTAGGGTTTCAAGGTCCTTTAAAGCATATTCGTGTATATGGAACCTTAAATTAATTAAACTATACATAATCATTATCCTTTTGTATCTAATGTGTCCTTTTATAATCAACATGTTAATATCAACTTTAAACATCCATATAACTCTTCCCAAATTATTAATCATCATAGATTAGGGTTTCTTATTAGTTAAACCATAAAAGATATCATCTTTACTTACCTTTTGAATTGCAAGCAGAATTAGGCTTCAATTATATTTTTATTGCATTCCTCATGTTTTTTTGAGCAATTTTCATATATTATTTGCTACCATCAGAATTATGAGTAATTAGTTATGAAAATTGCAAGTTTCACTTACTTGGACTAATGGGATGCTGACACATCAGCAATCCCATGCATTATGTAAATTGGCCGATTTGGAAACATAACTGAATTACTCTTATACCCCCATGTGACTGGTTGCTTCTTCACACGCCATAGGGGCATTTTGGTCCAATGTGACCTGCATCGTCTTCCTCCTCTCGACGGCCCGCTGCTACTACCACGGTGGGCTTCCACCACGTTCAGGCGACCCTCTGGGGCATGGGTGGACCGCACGAGGGTTCCCACCCCTCCGTAGCCCCCAGCCGCATGCAACAAGGGTGCAGGTCGAGGCCACAACAACCTGGGCAGTGAGAACCAGAGTTGGGAATGGCTCATGTTTGCAGGGTAAACCTCCTTGGTGGAGGCCGCGGTCAACGAAGGAAGAGGGGGAAGGAGATTTCGTTGCCCCTAGACGTTTCTCTAGAAAACAAGAAACCTCTGGAGGACTCCGCTCTGGGTAGGTCTTCCATGCGAGTCCAGGTCCTCCAAAGTAGGTCTTCAAAGGTCCAGCGACCATGGTTCCTCTACGGAATTGCTAGGGTCTACTCAGACGCCAAGTTCAGAGTCTCGGATAGAGGTGAGGATTGCACTAGTGTCAAAGATGTCTCCTTTGCCTGACTAGTGATGACGACAGGGTTTAGGGTGCCCTGGTCACGTATCCACCCCCCCTTTATATAGGGTGCAAACCAAAACTCATAGGGTTTGATGGAGAGGAATGCCAGAGTCATGGAGCATCGGTTGTTGCTTCTTTTGGGAAACAACACTCATAAAAAGAAAGAGATTAACTCCCACTATTATTACATTGGGCAAGCCACATATAATAAGATATATTTTTCTCTTCCTTGTTTATTCATGACCCTTGGTTATTAAGGAATCCAAATTTATCTCTTTTATCTTCTTTGTGTTGGGCTTTTAATCCATTGGCCACGAAATTTTACTTCCTTAAAGCAAATAGTATCTCTTTTTGATAATACCAAAAAGTCATTAACTATGTAGCACATTATTCACATATTATGACTTTTGTATTATTTGTATTTTCTCTTTCTTCCTCTCCCTCAGGACTCCTTAGACCCTAAGAAATCCTAAGATTTCGAAATCCTATTTTTGAAGGATACTTATTATCCTTCTAGATGCATCTACATCCATTATTTCTCATTATCTTACTTATTTCTTTATTAAAAGATTTATTTTCAAGGATTTCTCTTTATCTTTTATTTCCTTTTTCCTCTTTTCCTATTTCTTTTATTAGAAATCACATATAAATGAAATTTACTCAATTGTGGCCATTAATGCCACCTTCTAGAGATTTCTATATAATTCTCATAAATACTTTGCTTAATATTCATTATCTTGTATCTTTGTCTAATATTTGTACTTTTCTTCTTTTCTTCTCTTTTATATCCATTATTGGATTAATCTAATAATAGGAACCACGAAATTCCTATCAAAAGGGAGATTTGCAAAGAAATCCCTTCTTTGAAGCAAAGCACTCAACCTTTTCAATTAAGTCCATATTCATAAAGACATTACATTTCAATTATGAAAACATATGCAAAATTGAGGTTTTAACAGTTGAATTATCTAATGTGAAAAAAGAAATTACAAGAAGAATAAAATAATATACTAATGTAAGAAAAATAAAAGATTATTCTAAACAAGAGAAAGTGAAAGAAGAAGTTGTTAGCATAAAAGAATATCTAACAGAAGTAAAGTGCTGAAAATTAAAGGGCAAATTTGAAAGCAATGATAAGAAGTGGTTTGAAATCAAAGAGGAAGGCATCGAGGCTTAGGGGGTTTCACCACCTTCACACTTGCGAAATTAAAATTGAGCGATACACAAAAAACAAGAAAGAAAATTGTATGTGATTTATTTGTAAATAAAATGCAAAAGAGGAAATCCATGTGAATCCATTGGTTCTTGTGTTCAGTATAATTTTTCTTCATCCTAAAAAGGATTGTTTCATAGTTTCACCTAAATCCTCGTGAAGTCGATTTAGGCGTTCTAAATCCCAGTTTCCATGACCGCATCTGCTGGGATTAACAAATGATAAAAATGATTAATTAATTCGTTTAAATTTTCCATTTTGTAAACCAAAAACCATCAGTCTAAGTAGTCGTATAAAAGCTTGATCCAATAATCACATGGATAAGGGGCTATTCCCCTCACCTCGATAAGAAAACTACTCACTACTCATGGCAAGGATGGGAGAAACAAGGAAGGAAAGCAAGAGAGCCATAGATTGCAATTCCGGATCTCTGTAGAGTCCAAGACGGTGATGGTTAAACGACTCATTTACTTTTCCTCCTGCTTCTAGAAGAAAAAGTGAGAAGGAGAACCAGAGAAAAGGGAGATCCAGATGTAGAATAAAAGAACCAACTTTATTGCTCTTGAAAGTAAAATTACACTAGAAAGAAGACGACAAAATTTCTCTACTAATTGCCTACAAAAATTGGGACCCCCTTTTCTGAGTGGAGTCCCCCCTCCTTTTATAAGAGAAGGAGGGGTGGAAACCCTACATAAAAGATTCTCTAGAAGAATCCTGATCTGTGGATGAAAACTTTTTGGATCTAGTTAATAGAGGAAACAGTTGATTGCTTTTAATTATGTTGATTGTTCGCATTCTTCTTGTAGTAGATTCCCGCAATAGAAATTTTGAACGTATTTTTTAACTAGTCACAAGTTCAGAAGTGATTCAAAAGTATATTTTTCCTATAGATAATTAAATTTCCTTTTCAACACATACTTGCCCATTAAATTCCACCTTGGGATGTGAGAGTTATGACAATTTTAGTATGAGGTATATATTTAAATCAGGTATTGCGGGAGTTTGTGCAAAATATCTTCCAAGGAAAATTAGTCATTGAGCTATTTTCCTATAAGAAACCAACCAAATATAATTACAAATCCAAATAAATAGAAAAATCTAAACTAATACAATTAATTACAAAACTAAGAAGAAAAATAATAAAACAATCCTAAAAAGATATCTAAGAGATGTAAATTAAAAGGATAAATATACATTTATCAAGCATACTTTAAGAAATGAGTCTAAGTTCTTATAGGGGTTCTCACTCTCTGAGCTGTAGAAGATGGGCATGATCCCAAGAAGACCTAGAGGGATGGAGAATTATTCCCATGGAATTTGATCAACTCTGCTAGCCATTGACAATTTGTAGTTGCTAGGCATGAAATAATCTTGAAGTGGCTTGTGAGGTACATTTTAGCCTTCCATCTTGTCTTCCCCGTGTGGTTGTCACATGCACAAGACACAAACAAACAAAAGAGAACAAATTAGCAAACCAACATGCACAAAATATACAAAGAATAAATAATATATAATAGCAATGATGAGGGAAGTCGAAAAAGTCAAAGTAAAACTAACTAGCTAGTTCGAGCGCCTTTCTCCCCGGCAACGGTGCCAAAAAGCTTGGTGTGTTTTCTACTGATGGTGTTACACACTGTTCAATTGGATTTTGAATAGATGCAACCCCGCGAACAAAAACACACGGTGGATTAAACTTTCAAAATTTATAATGGACCTAAACTTAACACACGTGCACAAACTAAAACACTACACCCGTAAGCACACGGGGTCTTGTCGTAGTATAGGAGGGCGGCAAGTATAGGGTCGTTCCATAAGGAGAAAAGAGCCCACTAGAGCTAGGTTAGTTTTTTGGCTAGGTTCCTACTGCAGAGTCTAGGGTTTGAGGGTTGATGGTTGATATGTTGATTAAACAAATGATGAAGAAGAAAGTAATCAAAGGAAAGCAAACAATATTAAAACCTAAGTTAACCCTAGACATTTGATTCTACCAAGCAAGAAAAGATGAGGCAAGCAAGGAAAAGAGCAAACTACACTAAAGCAGGAAAAAAGAGATCTACACTACATTAAGCTAGCAAGCAAGGCAAAAGAGCAATTAAAGACCTAATCTAGCAAGAACAAAGAAAGAACAGGGAAAGAGGCTAACTAAGTAAGTAAAGAGCTAACTAAGCTAACACTAGCTAAGTAAGAAGATAATTAGGGTTTTAAAGCAATTAAGGGAAATGTTGGCTGTCTAGGGGATGCACTTATCAATTAAGTTGGGGGTGACATGTGAATATTATGATTTCATTTAGATTATCAAACCAAACAACAAGCTAGAGTCTAATGAATTATCTTAAACTACTAACTGTCCATGTATATGCTAGGTTGTGTATAGGGAAACTAGTCCCTAACACTACCTACTACCCTTGCAAGGCTCAATTGGGTTAGGTTTAGGTGTAATTCAATTAGAGTCTAAATAAGCCTAGGTTTCTAGGTTAGATGATCTTAAGATGATTAGGGGATGAGATTAGTAATGGGAGTGGAAGTGAGGTTTTAGGCCTCCCATCACCCACATTCTAGCCTTGAGAAAGTTCCATGCTAAGCACACCAAATTCATCCAAAATAGCTACTTAGATCTCTCAACTAGGGTTTGGAGAATTGATTAGAATGTAGGAGGATGGGTAGCTAGCTAGGGATCCAAGAATTGGATCAAGGAGCAAATCCAAAATTTCACACATACAAGCAATTTCCCTAAATTCCTAGGTGATTTCAAGCACAAACCAACAAGTAATTCATGAAGAGTGAGATAGAAATAGAACATAATCATTAACAAACAAAATTACAATGTTTACATATCATTTTACCCCAACATGGTATCAAAGTAACATTTTCACCCCAAACAGCCCACCCAAGGGGCCTAGCTACTCATAGCATTGCAAAATACAAAAAGAAAGGAGAAAGAGGTAGAAGAAGCCATGGAGCTCGATGTAGATGGAGCAATCCTCCACTTTAGCTACTACAAGACATCTTCCTCTCTTTTTTAAGGTGCAATGGCATGGAGTGATGATGGAATAGGGCTAAAACACTAGGAAACTAGGGTTTTGGTGGTGGAAATGGTAAAATGGAGTGGAATGGGTGGAATGTGAAAATGGGGAGCTAGGAGGTGGTAGAAGGTAGCTAACCTCGTGCTAGAGCCGCCACCTATGTATATATAGGTGTGGGGGAAGCAATAGGTCAAGTAGGGGAAATATGGGTAAAGTAGTGCAAAAATAGCAAGGTTTTTGTGAGTAGCATAGCCGTGGTGGGAAGGGGTGATAACACTCATGGTGGTGTGGAATGACCATGGTGAGAAATGGAGAAAAATCACAAGAACTTGGTCAAAAATGTACATGAAGTAGCACGGCCGTGGTGGTCACCACGGTCGTGGTGGTCACCACAGTCGTGGTGGCTTGGATTGCTCAACCCGTTCTCTGCTCCACATCCATTCTACTTTAGCTGTCACACAGTCGTGCAAGGTGGCATGTTTGTTCTGTGGTCAGTCCAACATGGCCATCCTGAGTTGCACAGTCGTGGTGATTTCTTCTTTGCTCAGAGGTGACTCTGTTGATTTGCAAGTATGCTTGTGTGGCCGTTCTGTGGTACCACAACCGTGCTAGCCTCTGGATCAACACTTGGACTTGTTTCTTTGGATTTTCTTGGACATCTTTGCTTCAATGGATCTTTGGCTACTAGGGGTAGGTTGAGGGAGTGTCAAACTTCACTTTAGGCCTCTCTAAGGGTAGAGAAACCCTAAGATCACTCCTTCTCTATCTCTTGCATCAAGCATGGTATAAATGCCTGAAAAACATGCAAATAATGTCCATAAGTGCATTTTATACAAATATGCATATTAGGATAAATAACATGTAATCTAACAGGAATAAATGTGATTGAAATGCAATATGACACAAGATGAAGCCCTAAAATAGGGCTAAATCAAGAAGGAGTTACAGGAGTTGCTTGAGAAGAGATTTATCAAATACATCACTTCCCTTTGGGGTGCTCCCATGTTGTTTGTGAAAAAGAAGGATGGTTCCATGAGGTTATGCATCGATTATCGATAGTTGAACAAGGTGATGATCAAGAACAAGTATCCTTTACCACATATAGATGATCTGTTTGACCAGTTGAGGGGTGCCGCTGTAAGGACCCTGACCCATGTTTTGGGATAACCCTCTTTGCTTTGCTTATGAAAGGTGATTAGAACCTTAATCTAATATCTCTAGATGTTTTGGTATCATGTGATAAGCTCATGTTTTTAGTTTGGCCCCGTTTGGATGCTGTTTGAGTAATATTTGCTTGTTTTGGACCAAAGTGCAATTTACCAAAAGTAAGGGGTTATATTGAAATATGTCACAATTAGAGCATGCTTTTAGTTCTCTAACATCATTATAAAGAGAATGATGCTATGGGGAATCTTATGGAGGACCTATGTTCCAATTTTGAGCTTGGTTGGTTGATGCTTGTGCTTTATGTGCTAGTTTTGGTGTAAATTGCAAATTACCCAAAGTGGAGGGTAAATATGCAATTTATCAGCTCTAGAGTCTTATTGCTTCTGTTTGGCATCATCTAGAACATGTATGGAAGTAGGGGCACCTTGTTTGGTTGATAGATGAGGAGTGACATCTCTATATGGTCTTTATATCATATATGTGTCACATATGCTACCTTGTCCTTTAGTGTATCGGCTAGGGCTTGAAGGTGTGTCGCCCAAGAGGGGTGTATCGGCCATGGAAGTGCCCAGCTGCACAATACACATTCTAGAGTGTATCACCAGGCCATGAATGAGCAGTTAGGGTGGCAACAAGTGGCGTTAAGTGCTAGAGCAAGTGGCATCTTGGTTTATGTGGGTATGACACCTCTCCCTTGCTACCTCTCTCTTCCTTGATGTATATAATCCCCTTCCTCCTTGACCAAGTGCTCCCTTTCCACCACCTTCCTTCCCCTACCTATATGGTACGAGCATGGAATCTTAGGAGCTTGAGGAAACTCCCATGGAGCTTGGGAGGATGAACACCTTGGCCATGGAGACTCCTTGCCCAAGATCCGACCTTGGTGAGTCATGCTTCTTTGCTAGCTTTTCCTTGTGCTTTTTTCTTCACCTTCCTCTTCCCCCCTTGGCCATGGATATGCCCTTGATGTGAGAAGGCAAGGCCATGTTTATCTCCCCTCCTTTCTTCTTCTTGAGATATGCATAACCATGGTATCTTCTTCTTCTTTTTCCTTTGTTTCTTGAGGTGATGGTGATGGTGTCGAAGGCATGTTTGGAGCTTTGGATGGATGATGTTCTTGGAGAGTAATGTGTGTTGCTTCTTGGACCAAGGAGCTTCGTGCCTTTCATGGAGACCCTCTTAAGGTGGGTTACATAACTCTTAACCATCTCTATTATGCACACTCTCCATATATGCATATATTGGTTCTTGTACTTAAATCGATACCTTTCTCCATGATAGATGTATATATGGAACTTGAAATCTTATCTAATGGGAATGCTACATTTTATTACTGCCTTTAGCTTGTTTTCCTTGTACAAGATAGTAATGGGTGGCTAGAGGAAGAAGATGACTACCCCGATATGGGGCTTTATCCGATACAACTATGCTTTGCCCGATACAGTACCTTGCTTAATGAGTTATGCCTCAGTTATGGTTTGTGGCAATACCCCTTTCTCTCCTTTGGACTTGAAAGGTGAGCATATGGCCTAGATGTTTGGGGTGATATGATGTGGTGACCGATATCTCTTTCCTACCATTAGGTTAGGTTTGGACGATATGGTTGGTGGACACCTAGTTGGTCCCTTGGCCGATATATGTTCTACATGGTGGCTCCTTAAGGTTGTTTCCTGATACCCTCTTCTAGAGTTGAGCCTTGGGTGATATGATAAGTAAAAACTTTATTGACCTTGTGACCGATATGCACATCTACCCAAGATGATGATGGTGAGCGATATGGTGGTTGGCTGACATAAAACCCTAACCTTAGTGTCTCGGCCGGTATGGAGCTTCAACCCTAGTTGGACGATAGGGTTGCCCTAACCCTAGTTGACCAATAAGGTGCTTTTGAGTATTATGGTTCACACCTTGATCCTTCACTGATATGATGATTGAGAGATGTGGTCATGATGTGCTTTGCATGATACTCTTGGATGAGAGCCCTACCCTTGAGTGAGATTTTGGGTGAGACTAAGTATCCCTACCCAATATGCCTTGGTGAAGGACCTAACTTGACACCCTTGCTTGCCTGACACATATCTATAGGAGGTCTTGGCCGATATCATCAAACCTAACCCCATATAAGCATATCGTGTACATGATAGCTTGGGAACACAAGGATGAAGTGTTTGGTCGATACCCTATATGGGGATAAGATACCTTGGCCGATATGCCTTGCCCGATACATGTTCCCTCTTTTGGACATGAGTATATGCTTGATAGCTTGGATGGCTTTAGAGTTGAGGTTTGGCTGATACATGTGTGGATCTTGGATATTACCCTGGACATACATGTGAGGGATGGACAATACGGTGTCTTGTCCGTTATAGGGTCTTAAACCCTAGTTGGGCAATAGGGTACCATGGGCGTCATGGCAACATTGAAGTAGTGTACCTTGGGTGGTATAAGAGCCCCTTGAGTATCTTGATGTGTTAACCAAGTGGGTGTGCTTGTTGGGTGCCATGATCTTGGCTAATATGGCCTTAGGCGGTAGAGAGTTGAGGGTTGCCCAGTATGAAACCCTAACCCTAATGGGTGGTAGGGTTTTGGGCGATAGGTGACGCTCATGTGCTGCATGACACATGCCCATACACCTGGTTACCTGATATCGACCTTGCATGGATGCATGATACACAACTCTAGATCGGGTTGCTCGACACACCATAGATCCTGGTTGGCACGATACCTCCTTTAGTGAGGGTTTACGGTCGCTACCTAGTTTTGGTGAGGGTATGCGACACTTTTAGTGAGGGTTGTGCTCTAACCCAATACCCCTATGTACGTTATCTTGAGTGTACACCTTTGTTATTTATGAAGCTATGACAAGATAGACTGTGAACCCTTATATAGTGGTTACCTATAGTTAATGATAGATGAACCTCTGATTAAGTTGGATGGTGGATCATGGTTTATGATCCTTAAAGTTAATCCTTAGGGATGATGCACATATGATTTGAGATATAGGGTAGGATGGGATACCCACGATGTGGTAACAGTAGTATGTATTGATTTATACACCAGTTATGACATTAATCTGCATATGTTCATAATGATGGAAGAATATTCCAATTATATAAACCTTAATCTTGATGACATGATAATCAAAGATATGTTCATGAGATATGGGGCATGATGGATGCTCACAGCTTGATAACAATAATATAAATTGACTACAGACACAACTATAAACATGGATGTTGTTCCAATCCTGTGCACCTAAATTCTTGATAGCATGATAATCATAATATGTTCTCTAAGATCTATGTTCTATGTTTGGTGATCCAGTTATCTCTTTATTATGCAAGCTAACCATGCATGTGTATTGAATTCATAGCCAAGTAAGAGATATGGTGATTATATGATTATGTGCTTTGTATAGCACTTGATATATGTGCAATATCTAAGTAATAATGATATGTTTTGTTGATGAGATAATATATATCACTATTATGATGAGAAATACATGTTGAGGTGTGATCCTCTAGTGATGACATGAGGGATTGATATTCCCTACTGATGTTGATGATGCCTTGAGAGGCACTGGTGTAATGGGACGAATTTAGGGATTGATATCCCATGATGATGTGTAATGATGAAGCCTTGAGAGGCAGTAGCACTATGAGATGATGTGAGGGATTTATATCCCATGGCAATGTGATGATTGTTGAGGGCAATGGAAATAGCAGTAGCAATATAACACCAATGTAATGAATCTAATGTTGTTCATGTTTTATATGTGGTTGCTTAATACAACTTGATTGCCCCAACAATCTACTTAAAATACATTAACTATGTATAGATGAATCTCTCATGTAGTTTTCCCTGGACATAGATCCATCATCGTAAGTAATTAGGTGATGGTGAAACGGGTTCTCCTGCGGGATTTACCCAGAGTGCATATTGTTGAATATGCGGGGTTTCTCCTAGCCAAAAATAGGAGTATTAGAATGCAACTGCGGTTGTAGACTCAAGATGTGTTTAAGAGCATGGTGAACATGCCCATGGCTCAGTGTGATAGAGCATGGTGAATAGGCCCATGGCTCAATGTGATAGAACATGAATGCGTTCATGGCTCGGGAGCATGGTGAATTGGCCCGTGGCTCAGATGTATACTAGTGCCGAGACTTGTACCAAATCGGGTAAGAGAAAGGGCATCCTGCGGGACTGACCCTGTGGCTGAGGCCACTTTGTTGGTTATTGTGCATTGACCACGAGAAGGAGAGGTCGTGGAGTCCAGATCATCCATTGACCTTGTATGGCACCGGCTTTGGGCTTCACAACCGAAGGTTGGAATTGAGCGGTACGACTCACTTCCTTAGGGCATAATAATTCATAATCAAGCCGTATAGTATCTTGCTTAGGGCAAATACAGAACATTGGATGTGGCCTTATCTGTATAGTGCTCTAGTTATAATCTGTAGTTTATTATATGAACCTTATATCATGCGATGAGTTCCTATAAAGCTTATCTTGTCAATCATGTTCCATAAAGAAAATTTGGTTACAAGCCTCATAAATATCTTGGTAAGATTGGTGGTAAGATTAGCCCTTCTTAGTATACTTCTCTTATAATCTGCTTATATCAGTTATCTATGATCATAATAATGTTGGTAGAGGGTTATGTTTCTCATTGGGACTGTGTGTCTCACCCCACTGGTTAAAAACCCTTTTTAGGTGGACGTGCCTGGCGAGATGAAGATCATGTGGTTATGGATGATATGCAGAGGTATCATACCTGGTGGAATAGATAGTGTCTAGCAGTAGAGTCCTATGTGTCGTCCCTGTACACTTGGGTCTTCAAGAGAGCTTTTTGATGTTTCTTGTATAATGATCGATGAATAGTTTTCGGTATGTATCCTGATGTAAGCAGCATGACAAATAGTTTTAATGTAATGAGATGATGGGAAATTATGTTGTAGCACCCTGAAAAGATGTTATGAAATGAAAAGTGTTGGCTCAGATATTATATGCTTCATCTTGTGGTTCTTGTTGTAAATCGGTTTTAATTTCCCATGATTTTTGGTAATCCACTGGTTAGCATGTAATCGTGTTTTGTTGTGGGTGAGGTGTTACAGCTGCAATCTTTTTAAAGATAGATCTAAGGTCTGGATATAATTAGCTATGGATTAAGGAAGATGACATACCCAAGTCAACTTTTAGGACTCGGTATGGTCACTATGAGTTTGTGGTTATGTATTTGGGCTAACTAGTGCACAAACAACATTCATGGGTTTGATGAATAGAGTGTTCTAGACTTATCTTGATCAGTTTTTGGTTGTGTTCATCAACAACATCCTGATATACTCCCATAATGGCCAACAACATGAGCAACATTTACAGTAGACTTTGACCATGTTCTGACAACACATGCTATATGCTAAGTTCAACAAGTGTGAGTTTTGGATAAAGGAGGTGTCTTTCCTTGGGCATGTGATATCTATTGAAGGTGTTTGTGTGTATCCCAAGAAGGTTCACTCTATGTTAGAAAGGGAGTAGACACAAACATCGATAGAGGTTTGCAGTTTCCTTGGGTTAGAAGGCTATTGCAAGAAGTTCATCAAGAACTTCAGTGCAATGGTGATATCCCTAACGAAGCTGACAATGAAAGGTGTGTCGTTTGTCTGGGATGATAAGTGTTAGCATTGTTTCTAGATTTTGAAAGAGAAGTTGGCTAGTGTACCAATGCTAGTATTGCCTAAGTAAGGTAAATGTTATATAGTTTTTTGTTATGCGTCAAACAATGGTTTGGGTTGCGTGTTGATGCAATCTAAGAACATGATTTCTTATGCTTCTTGACAACTTAAGAAACACAAGGAGATTTATCTGACGCATGATCTAGAGCTTGCTATGGTGGTCCATGACTTGAGGATATGGAGACACTACCTTTATGGTGAGAACGGTAAGATCTTCACCGACCACAAGAACTTACAATACATCTCAAAGCAAGAGCTCAACATGTGACAACAATGCTGGATGGAGCTGATCAAGGACTATGATTGCACCATAGACTACCTTCTAGGGAAGGCTAATGTGGTGACAGATGCCTTAAGCAGGAACTCTTCTTCATCATCATTGGCTGAAAAGGCATAGTTATGTTCCTTGGTGTGCCAAAAGCAAGACATGCTACTGTCTCTTCATTAGATGAATGTCAAGCTGGAGGTGTCCTTGTTAGCATGGCTATTAGCACAATTATAGGTAAAGCCTACGTTAAGGCAACATATCAGAGATGCACAATGAGATGATATTGTGATATAGCAGATCCGAGAAGAGTTTGGCAGCAAGAAGCATGATGGATTCCATGAGTCAGAGGATGGGGTAGTGTGTTACCATGGTACATCAATGGTACTTGATGTTGATGATCTAAGGAAGTTGGTTTTTGAAGAGGCTCACTCTTTGATGTACACCATGCATCTAGGCATCACTAAGATGTACCACAATCTAAAAAATCTATATTGGTGGCCTAGTTTGAAGCATGGAATAGCTGAGCTTGTGGTGACCTGTCTTGTGTGTCAGTAGGTCAAGGTAGAGCATCAGCAACCTGCAGGGACTTTGTAGTCATTACCTATACTATAGTGGAAATGGGATCATATCATGATGGACTTTGTGGTTGGACTTCCTAGGACAGCCAAAGGCCATGATTCCATATGGGTGATAGTGGACAAGTTGACCAAGTTAGTGCACTTCCTTCCTATGAAGACACTGTAGACAAAAGAGAAGCTGGCACATGTGTATGTTGATGATATTCTTCGTTTACATGGTATCCGATGACGATAGTGTCTGATAGAGGTCCTCAGTTTACCAACTACTTTTGGGAGCATCTACATACAACCATAGGTATATAGTTTAGTTTTAATACAACATTTCACCCACAAATGGATGGATAGTCTAAGAGGACTATACAGACATTGGAGGATTTGTTGAGAGTCTGTTTCTTATAGTTTTTGGGCAGTTGGGATGTATATCTCAGTTTAATAGAGTTTGCTTACAATAATAGCTATCAAAGGAGCATTGACATGGCACCGTATAAGGCTTTATATGGGAAGTGTTGTAGGTCTCTGTTTTGTTGGTATGAGACCGGTGAATATCAACTTTTGGGTCTTGAGCTTGTGCAATAGACAACAAAGAAGATTAAGATGATGCAACAATAGTTGAAGGTAGCCCAAGATAGGCATAAGTTATGATGATAATCATCATAGACCGTTGGAGTTTCAAGTGGGAGACAAGGTGTATCTTAAGGTCTCTTCTTGGAAAGGTGTTTTGAGGTTTGGAAAGAAGGGTAAGTTGGCTCCCAGGTATATGGGACCTTACCCTATGGTGGCACGTGTTGGGAAGGTGGCTTATAAGTTGGAGTTGCCACCTGAGTTGCACATGTTGCATTCGGTGTTCCATGTTAGTATGTTGAGGAAGTGTCACCCTGGCACAGAGTTGGTGCTACAACTAGTGGAGGTTGAGTTGGATGAGGACATGTATCATGTGGAGGGTCCCATGTTGATCCTTGATAGAGGGTGAAGAAGTTGAAGAAGAAGGATATCATTTTGGTTAAGGTTTTGTGGCACCACTGTGGTGTTGAGGAAGCCACGTGGGAGCTTGAGGACAAGATGTGTAGGAAGTACCCGTTTCTTTTTTCATAGGATTTTGGGGGCAAAATCCTTGTAGAGATTTATGGTTGTATGACCCCTGACCTAGCTTAGTGCTTGATTGTGCTTCGTTTGCTTAGTAAGATGCTTTAACCTTAATCTAATTTGTTGAGATGCCTTAATAACATGTGAGAAGCTTGTGTTTTCAGTTTGCCCTGCTTGGTTGATGTTTGAGCTAGATGTGATTGTTTTGGACCAAGTTGCAATTTACCCATGTTGAGGGTTATCTTGCAATTTGTCACATGTAGGTTGTGCCTCTTGTGCCTTGGCATCATGAGAGAGAGAATGATGCTTAGGGGTGCCTTGTTTGGACCTTGTATGATGTGGTGACATCATGTGTATCAATCTAGGGTTTGCCCTGTTTGCATGGTTTTTGCATGGATGGAGGTATCGACCATGTTGAGTTACTTGAGTGTAGCAAAATTGGCGTTGTACCTTCCTGAGTGCTTCAACCGAATAACCTTGCTTTAGATGGTTTGCTTTGACTGATGCCTTTTGTCCTTGGTTTTGGTCTCTAGGGTTTGCATGTATTTGAGATGTGTTGCAACCTATACCTTGGTTGGTTGTGTTGCGACCGATACCCTTGGTTTTGCTTTGATCTTGATGGTGTAGTGGACCTAAGTAGTCGCTACACTGTTTGTATCACCCTTTGTTTCATGCATGCCTAGAGTGCTTGCATGGCTAATCTTTTGTGGGACAAGTGTCCTTTGGTGCTCTAATATCTTGACACCTCATGATCTTTACCTCCCTCATACCCTTGAGTATATAAACCCTCTCTTCCACATGCAAGTATCCCTTTTAGATATCTTTTTCCTCTCTTCTTGCTTGAGTTCGGCCTTGATATTGGTGGATCAAGAGAAGGTGTTGATCTTGGAGCACCGGTGGTTGATCAACTTTGCATGTGGTGAACTAGGACTTGACCAACTTCTTGGTGGTGGTTCTTGGTGATCTTCCTTCTTGGTAAGTGGTTCTATACCCTTGATCACACTTTTCCTTTGAACCCTACCTATTCCTTTCTTCTCTTGTCTATGAAACTATGATTCCTCGATGGTGTCTATCTTGAGGATCTTCTCTCCAATAGAGGTCGAGATCCATGGTTTTCCCTAGGGGTACATAAGTGAGATGAAGTTCTCATCTTTCTTCTTTCTTCTTTATTCTTTCTTGATTAGCCTAGGGTTTGTGATTTCTTCTTCTTGAGCTTTCCTTTGATCTTGGTGTGTTCTTCTCTTCTTTAGGTGACCTTGTTGGACATGGGGTTGATCCAAGTTTGGTGTTCCTTCTCTTTCTTTTGGAGCTCTTGGCTTTGGAGCTTGATCTTCATCTTAAGGCGGGTTATATAGCTTTCCCCTCTACTATTATTGCACCTCATTCTTTCTTGCATGCTTCTCTTCTATATCTAAAATATGATCATAAGTTTATGGATATTTCTATCTTGATCCAAGGTTTAAGATTTTAAAGTATTCTTGCATAGGACTACGCTTCTTCCTAAACCCTAATTTCATGTTCCCGAAGATATGGTGATGATGGAGATAATGGTTCTTTCATGTCTTGTGAAGGTTGGTTTTATCACCATGCTTATTGTTTGATTATACTATGTTGAATGGAGGGTTTAGGTTCATGTTTGCATGCATTTGAAGTCTAGTTTCATCATTCATATCATGGTTTTTCATGATTGATTCTTGTGGTACTTGATTTAGGGTTTTTACATGTTCACCTTTGCATAGAGTTTCATCTTGATGACGCCTTGGTTTCCCCAATGTTATACTTATCTTTTGTTCATCATATTACTCATGTTCCAAGTTGAAACTATCCCTTATGGGCATTGTGGTTTAGGTTGGAATTGATCGCAATGCTTTGAGTTTGCTCTGGTTGCTACATATGAACCCTTATGATTGGTCGTTACTCATGAATAGCTTTGTTTTGGTCACTACCTTGACCTATGAATGGTCTCTACATGTTCCATGTTTAAGCGTTGCTACGTTGAGTGTGCTCACTCTTTGGTCACTACCTATATCATGGTTCCCCTTGTTGTTGCTACATGTGTAAGGTTGTTGAGGTCGCAAGATAAACCCTAACCCTAATCAAGATGGTTGCTACACCTAGGGGTGGTGTTGCGGTTGCAACAAGATGTTAACTACCTTGTGGTTGATACTTATGTGCTTGGTTGGTCGCTACACATACCTAGTTTGGTCACAACATGGTCCTCAGTTTGAGTAGTCGCTACACATGGTGTGAACTTAGTGGTCAATACACAAGTGAACTCATAGTGGTTGCTACATCTGTTATGAAGGTGGGTTGCTAAACCTTGATTTCCTGTATGGTCGACACTTGATGCTATTTGGAATGTTTGGTTGACCATGATGAAATGATGCTTAACCCTCACATGTGTTCCAAGAATGTGGGAAGTGATGTACTTAGGGTTTTATGTTGAGTGATGTGATGGAAACCCTAATTGACTATTTGAGGAAACCCTAATCCTAATTTGGGTATGTGATGTAATGGCATATCTTACTTGATGTGTTTAGCATGTGATGATGCTTTCTCTCTCCTACTTGTGTAACTCTTACGTTGTAGGTTGAATGTACATCATAGTTGGTGATTGCTATGGTAATTCTTATATGAAATAGGGTGATGATTATGAGCCTTGATGAGATAATGATGTTATGCATGATCTATATGATTCAGTCTTATTACCTGGCAGAGGTTTTGTGCCTAGTTTGATGTGATATCCTCTAATGATGTGATGAGGGATGATTATCCTAGGATGATGTGATAATGATGATGGTCTTATATCACAGTGATATCATGTGATGATGAGACAAGTTTATACCTCTTTCACTTTATATCTACTGACATTGCAACATACCTTATCTCTGTAGAGTTTGTTTTGGGTTTGTATGTTGTAACTTGATTGATGTGCTAAAAGAAACCCAATTGGAAATAATTAATCAAGTAAAACCCTAATCATGTAGGTTTCCCTGAGCCATAAATCCATCTTCATCGTCAATACTTGCTGGATGGTGAAATGATTAATTCTTGTAGGAAACTCAGAGCGCATATTGTTGAATATGTGGGGGTGCAAGTTGAGGATATATCATTGCATCCACAAACATAGATTTGGAGGATGACTGTAGTCATACCCTGATAGGATAACGATTGAGGTCGTATCTATGATGATATGTATATAGATATGGTTGTGATCATACCTTGATAAGAGAACAGTTGTGGTCGTATCTCACTAGTGTCGTGCCTACATACTAAGGCGGACTAGGCTAATTTGCAGTTTATATGTCAATGCGGTGGGCTCGGACTGACTGAGGGTGTGGGAGATCATAGGAGTCCATTTCTCCTAGATCTTCTATGACACTGATTTTGACTTAACAGTGGTCAGTTGGAGCATGAGTGGTATACCTCACCTCCACAGGGCATAATAAAAAACACAGTACACCTGTGTAGTATATTTTCTTAGGGTTAAATACACTTCACATTGGATGACCCTTTGCCTTGTTTCTTATACTATTTAGTTGATATCATATATACATTTTCTTCATATTCCCTCTGAGAATATATGATAATCGGATAACTAGTTATAGTCTCTTAAATTTCTTAAATAGTGTTGACTGCTTTGCTTATATCATTTAACAGAATCTGCTCATCCTGATAATAATAGTTCTTATCTACTCTATAACTTATGTGCTTATAATAGTTGCTGGGGGAGAGTTATATCTCTTGCTGTACATTGGCCTCACCCCATGGGTTTCTACATCTTTTAGGTGGCCGTGCATGATGAGGTAGAGATTGTGCGGTTGAGGTTGAGCAAGCAAGAGGAGAAGTAGCTATTGAAGGTTGGATATGCTGCTAGTGTTTTTAGTAGAGTCCTATGTGTTGTCCCTATAGCTCTCAGGTCCTTGGGGGGTGTTCTGTTGATGTTGTATATTGATACGTGAGTTTTTGACAGTAAGCCATGGTTGTACATATATGACTTTCATATGTGAACATGTTATCACATGTAATAGGTGTGTGGCATGTTAGCCACTAATAAGTGATATGTAATATATTTTGGCATGATATGTAATACAGGTGGCACAGTCTATGGAATCATATGTAATATGTTTATGCTTTTGTGGTTATATGAAATTAGTTTTAATTTACCATGTTTTCAGGTAATCTGGATGTTTAGTGTTAATTTTGTGCTTTGTTTTGAGTAATCTCTCTCATGTGGCTGTGTGTTGTCACAATTTAGGAGTAGAATAATGCATGCAATGGATGTATTGTCGTAATGATGAGAATGGAGTGCAAGTGTTTATAGATAACTATAGTCTACATTCATATCTATAATTTAGGGGACAATATAGGATTGACTATCACAATAGTCCTCCTTTTCTTCCATAATATTTCTTTGTCTTCTTGTATTTTCTTCTTCATTTTTATGACCGTTAGAAGAAAAAATTCTTCATGCTAGAGCCTTTATAAAATAGGTGATGGACAAGTGCATAAGGTTGTCCCATTTTAGATTAAGTTCAGAAAATTGCTATAGCATTAACACCTTATGTAATGTATGCAAGAATGCAATTTACATGGGATACATGTAATTGAAATACAAACTCTAAATATTTTTTGTTCATTTCTTTTTGTTCATTTCTATGTTCATGCAAAATAAATATGTTTTAATATCATGCAATTATATGTGTGAAAGTCAAATTTAATTTGCAAACTCCAATGGTGGTCGAGGGTGTATGAGGTTTGGACAGAGAAAACTGGGACTATGAGATATCATCTTACCTGACCATGATATAACCCTCTCACAATTGGCTCTTTGATCATGGTGGTCTTAAAACATATCCTTGAGAAATACATGAAAGACAAATACTACACATTTGACTAAATGGACTCAAGCCAACTTTCATTCCACAAATGTTAGAATTAATTAAGTGTCATTATTTATGATAAAATTATTAAAAGTGTCCAACCAAAGTCAATTCTCTAATTAACCATGCTCTAAAATGGTTAACATAAGGTAACATTTTTTCTCAATTTTTTTTCTTGAAGAAAAACCATCAAAGTAGATTTCATAAAAAGATTTATGTACTCAGTGACTCAAAGCAAAGAAGAAACAAGATACAATTGATAGAAGATAAAAGATAGATGATTTTTCAACCTTTTCCAATCTTGTCACTAACAACGTCCTAAGTGTCAAGACAACTTTGAATAACACTAGAGGACATGTGTACAAAACATTGTGCAACAAAGATGGCCCATTGAAATCTATTGTTGAATACTCAAAAGTGGCAAATTCCAACAATTGTTAATATTACCACCACTCTAAAATTATTCATATTTTTCAACATAGAAATATATAGAAATAAATGAAAGATAAAGAAAAATAACTAATGGTGGTTTTTGTCCCAAAAATGACCTACTTTACCATCCTAGTCTTGATGCAATGAATCTCATCTTGGATCACTTCCTAATGTTGGTGACTAACTAATTGATGGCACTACTTGTGTTGAAAGTTGAACTCTATGTGATCATGTCCTATGCCCAACATAAGGTGTCATATTCCTATATAAAAATGATCTTAATTGTCTCATGGATATGTTTTCCTAGTAAAAATGGTGCACTGTGGTATTCTTGAATTTCAATAACCATAATATTGGTGGGGGTGGATTGAATTCCCAACCTTCTCCAGCATGTCTTCACAAATTCTCAAAGAGGCACTATAGACTTTTATGTGAGAATGGTCAATTGACTACCCTTTTTGTCCTTCAATCTTGAATTCTTGAAAGTAGATAGGGGTGTCATATCGATGCCACCATATGAATTACACAACAACTCTACAAATGACATGCTTCTTATAGAACAAGGAATATCAAAGCAACCAAAGTGTTTTCTCTTTTGTGCCAACTTCCCTTGATTAATGAGATAACCTATTCAAGAACCACCACCACATCATCATTAGTGATCTTTCTTGTTCTTATGAATCCTACATTTTAGTAGTATTCCCTTACATAAGTAATTGTTCTATCTCCTCATCATAAGGAATATCAATGTGCAATTGACGAAAGACATCTAGAAACTTATTACATCAATTTTAGCTGTCTTCACGCTGTGGGAAACAGACTGGTACTATGACCCAATACTAGTATGGAAGTATGCATGTGACCTTGAGGTATTTTTCTCCCACAATCTTTTACCAAATCCTTTACATAAGAGTTACAATGCTAATGCCTACTGTGACTTTCACCATGCCAACAGACGTAAGATAGACTCATGCCTCACACTCAAGCATGTTGTGCAAGATCTAACTAATCTAGGATAGGTCAATACAACTATCCCTGAAGAGATGCCATCCTCATCCAATGTATTGGCCACCATATCTTTGTATAAATATCAATATCTTCTACCAATTAGCCCCTTGAAGAAAACTATCGAGAACTGGTGTCAAAGTGCTCATGTCATTACAACTATCATACAGAAGAAACTCTTAATATATATTAGTAGTCAAAAACCATTCATCATACCGCTAGCACATCCAAGATAGAAGGTCTACCAAGTTTAGGTTCCAAAAGCACCTATCCAAATGAACATCTAGCCGATTATAGTACCTTGGCCTAATATGGTTACCATAGCCGCACCTACCTTGATGATTCACCAGGATACAAATCTAGAGGCACCTAGGCCAACAACAATGTAGGTAGTGACCCATGGAAACCCAATAGAAGTCTACACCCCTTGATAAGGGGAAAGTAAATTTAACTATCTATGAAGGAGTCCCTAACAACACTCCTAAAGAGAAGACATGCAAAATTCATGTTCCTACAATCAACACCAAGCAAGTATCACCTACCCCAAGCTCTGTGTAGAGACTGATTCAAAAGGGTTGGAGATGATTCAATTAATTGATGATCTCCAAGGATAATTATCACTATCTATTGTGACATAGAATTCCACCATACACAGGGAGGTCATAATGAAGATCCTTGAAGGATCCTACATCTCCAAGGATGCGATATTAGAAGCACTCATAGTTACAACCAAGTTAATTGTGACTCCACATCTAATCTCTTTCTCTAAGGAAGAGATACCTGAGTGAGGGAACCATATAGACCGTTGTTAGTCACCACCATCTATAGAGTTATCAAGATTTCAACTTGTTTCATTGACAATGGGTCATGTCTTAATGTGTGTTCCTTCAAAACACTTATTAGCTGGGGAGGGTTCCCTTAGACCTACAACTAACAATCAAGAAAGCAACATCCTTTAAAGGTGTACTGAAAGATGCCATAGGATATATTATCCTCGAGCTACAAACTAGACCACAAATAGTTTCAATTTAATTTGTGGTCATGGGCTAAGCCCTTCCTCTGACCTCCTTTTGGGTAGATCTTGTATTCACCATAAATTGGTGGTCCCTTCATTACTACATCAAAAACTCAAGTACCAGCAAGTGAATGCTATTATTACGGCCCATGTCAATAGATTGTGCACCGCTATAGCCTAGATCGAGGAAGATGACCTATGTATTAGGTTTGAGATGCTACATGTCACTACCATAAACTATGTGCCACCATGAAGAAGACGACCACACCATCTCTAGTATGACCCTATGCAATTTGCTCAGTGTTATTGGAAATGCATATTCTCCCAGATCAAAGCCTTGGGGCTAGACATAAATGGAATGCAAAGATTATTAGACACCGTCAAGGAAAACGGGTTGGTCCTAGGATTATATGGCCAAAATTATGCTCACCTATGAATCAATAGGTGGATACCATACTGGAGGCCAGCCTCACTATGGCTCATCACAAGTGTTTTGACCAAGAAAGGTTACCTTAGCTACCTTCCTCCATCTTGCAACTTGAGTGAGGAAGCCCAAAGAATACACCTCAATGAATAGCATCAACTCAGGGTGTTCCACTAATGGGACCTAGACCTGAGTGCATTGGCCCCCATCCCTACTTCCTTTTACTATTTCCCTAAGCGCATCAATCCCCATCCCTGCTTCCTTGTATCATTTCCACCACAATAGACAACTGTGACATTGCCAAAATCATCATCCATGTGATGATAACATTCCTCATACATGAGGTCAAGGAAGAAAACTATGAAGACTACCCCAATATCTCTACCATCATAAGGGAGATCACCCTCATCAGTGAAGCTACCAAGGCCATTCAGACCACCCATACCAATCAACAATCTAAAGGCATGATCATCCCTCTAGATGAGGAAGCAAGCATGTTCACAATCACCCTTATGGTTGACCATCTATGATCAAAATACTCACATAGAAGGAGCATGGAGGAATACTATGGAGGTCCTTCTAATAATTAAGATGACAGAGTCATGGATGTTCACATGGATGCGGCTACTAGTCCAACACCTGAAGTAATGGATGAGCAATTCAACCCAGCCAACTTCACTACACCAATGACTATCCCTGACCCACAATGCTTAAATGACTCCCATAGGCAAAGTAAATAATGAATGGAATAAGATTATGATGTTTCATATGAATATTACATCAATTCCTGTGAAATTTTTGAAGAATGGAGCATGAATTCCATCCTTGAAGCAAAAAGCTACACAATAACCATACACACTCATCTGCCCCATACAAAAGTAAGGACAAGGTTTAGAACTAGCATGTAGAGGTAGGGGTGAGCAAATAATGGTTGAGATCGCAAAACTGGACCAGACTGCAATTTGGTCCGGTCCAGTCCATTATGAGTTTGGTCCGGTCCACTGTCTAGGATTTTTGGTGAGTTTGATCTTTGGTCTGGTCCGATTCAAAACCGGTTCGACCATGGACTAGACTGCAGAATGACTTATATACAAAATTCATGTATATTTGTAGGTATATTATGTAACAAGTACAAATAAAGTACATATATAAGCACTAGTAGTGTAAATGTTTGCTATTAATGTTAGATAATTGTTAGAAGTGACTAAGATTATCAACTTTGTACAATTAAATAAGTTGTAAAACATGTAAAAAAGGATAATTGTGGTCCAAACAGCCCAGTCCGATCCTACCACGGAATGGTCCAGTATCGGTCTAGTCCTACCTCAAAATGATCCGGTCTACGGTCCATAAATTCTTACAAAGTTGGTCCTCAGTCTGGTCTAGTCCGATTCTGGACCGATGCTCACCCATATGTGGAGGATCAAAATGTATTGAAGGCAAAACCCTCTCCCCGTCTAAAAAACCCACTAGAATAACAACCCCTCCCCATTCTAAGCAAATTCCATTATAATAACAACACCTCGATCTTGTCGAGATCCCAAACTAGTTATTTAGCCAATATCCACAAACATCCTCACTTTCCATCATAAAGTTTAAAAAACTAAAAAATCAAGAAAATCCAAGAAGAGTAGAAGACATTCTCTCTCTCTCTAAGACTTTCATAATTACTGAACATAAGTAGTGCATATTCACAATGATGAAAACTTATAGTTCTAAGATGTCCCCATCCTATACTACATGATTAAGGAGCATCTACCCTTTCACATTGAAAATGAGAGGGAGATGGTAAATCTCATCTCAAGTCCCAAGCAAAGTCAAAATTGAGGTGCATCAACCTCATATTATCAAAGACAAATTTATGGAGATTCTACACAAAAAAATCATCATATTCACATGGAGCTACTTAGACATGCTTGGATTGGATGAAGAGATCATAGTACATCGACTCCATATCATCCCATGTGTCTTCGCTATATATAAAAAGGCTACATGAATATAACTAGAATGCAGCCTCAAGATTAGATAATTAATCCACAATAGTACAATGCTAGCTTATTAGATTTGGGGAACACCAACATGTTACATGTACCAAAGAAATATGGCAAGGTACAAATGTGCATGGTCTCAACAAGGCATATACTTTATACAATTTTCCACTACAACATATTCATATGCTTGTCGGCAACACCACTGGTCATGAACTCTTGAGCTTTATGGATGGTTTCTCTAGATACAATCAAATAAAACTAGATAAGGAATATAAGGAAACGACCACCTTCATCACAAATGGGGAGTGTTTTTCTATCCGATCATCTTGTTTGGTCTTAATAATGTTAGGGCTACATATCAGAGAGTGGTGGTTGCTCTATTCTGTGACATGATGTATCAATAGGTATATATTTACATGGATAACATGATAGAGAAATCCAAGAGTCTAGAAGATCATATTGTCCACATTGAGAAGCTATTTCAAAAACTATAATGTTTTTTTTGTTATGTATGAATCCCACAAAGTGGACCTTCAGGGTACATTTGGTATCCTACTTGAGTACATTGTCATCCAGAAAGTAAAGTCGACATGAAGATCTGAAGCCATTTGGTAAATGCAGTATCCAAGAACAAAAAGGAGATAGGAGGCCTCCTTAGTCATCTCTAATATATCATCCATTTCATTGATAGACTCACACCCATATGTGTACCCATCTTCAAGTTTCTCAAGAAGAAGAATGACTCATGATAAAAAGGAAAAATTGATAAGGCACTCTATATTTCATAAGGTTGCATGTTCTAAATCTCGTAGTGCAAGGATACTCTCTCACGCTTGAGTCAATCAACAATCAACAATGAGCATGTCATCTATTATATATCTAAGAAGTTCAATGACACCAAGGCCTGATATACTATAATTGATAAGTATTTCATGACCTTGTTAGATGCGATGAGGAAGTTACAACACTATATGACATATTATCTACAACTAATTGCAAACCATTTCACCCTCTGTTATTTGTGTGAATGCGCTACTGTCATGAGATGATACACAAAGTGGTAGGTGATGTTGTCAGTGAGTAGACATCACATAGATACCAATAAAGGTAGTCAAAGCACACACTTTGGCCTATCAATTAGTGGATTTACCACTTCTTGAAGAGCCAACACAAGAGTATGAGTTCTCAGATGAAGTTGCAAGAATGATATGCTCACCAAAAATCATTACCCCTCCAATTTTTGACTTGTGAACCATCTTCTTTGATGGAGTTCTCAACTGTAAAGGGGTCAGGATATGGGTAGTCCTCTAAGACCCACATGACTAACAACTATTTGTATCAAGATGACTTGAGGTTAACACCATCAAAAAGGTGGTCAACAATAGAGTGTGCATACTCCAACTTTCCAAGAAGGAAATGGTGCATCATCTTTGATACTATGATGATTCCCTCCTCATAATATCTCAAGTCTAGAACAATTGGAGGACTTGCTACCAAAACCTTACCTTTAACCACAAATATATGTGTTGCCTTGCCTAAGATTTTAAGAAAATATAACTTCAACTTCATGAAAATAGAACATAATGCCTTCATTGACACTTCAGATACCTATCGGTCATGGATCAAAATCCAAGGGGAGCACCGTCCTTTATGTGTAGATGATCTCTCAATCACCTTATTACATGGTCATTAATGCACTCAATAGGGAAGAGAAAGCCTATTTCCATGACATGAATGCATATCTAGAAGATCAAGTAATCTTAGAATCTCCCAAAGAGAGAAGAAAGTCCTCAAATGACAGGCAATGCAATACATCCTAGGGGTATGTCATCTATACCATAGATCCTACAACAAAATTCTCCTCATATGTGTTAAGAAGATGGAGGAGAAATCCCTCATAGGGTAGGTCCATGGAGAATCATGTGGCACATACATAACTGGAGTTATTCTGGCAAAGAAGATATAACTTCTGGGATATTATTGGAGCATAATGGAGAGATATTGTTTACAACATGCCTACAAATATTGAGTCTACTATATTTATGGTGACTACATTAATGCACAAACCAACCAACTGTACAACATGGCCATGGCTTCCCCATTCTATTCTTAGAGAATCAACATGATTAGAAAGATAAATTATAAAGAATAAAATGAAAATTTCTCCACTGGTCACCATCAAGTACTTCAACAAATGGGTGGAAGCCGTGTCTATCACCAAAGCTTTAGTTCAATAAGTAATCAAATTCCTCACAATCAACATTATAATATGGTATTAGACACTACATGAGATTGTCTCCAAAAATTCTACAAATTCATAGACAAGGATGTCAAAGAGTATATAAGCTCTTTGATAATCAAACACCACCGAACATCACCATATCAACCCTAGATGAATAGATTCGTGGATGCTGCCAACAAGAGTCTAATAAAGATCCCCAAGAAGATGATTAATTCCCATGTCAAGTGGTGTGAATATCTTCCGATGGATCTATGGGAATATCAAACTTCTATTAGAACTTACACACCATATTAACTCATATACGTGATGGAGGCAGTCATACTAGTGGAGGTCCAAATCTCCTCCTTTGTGTACTATAATAAGCAAAAATTATTGAGGCTGAATGGGTTCTAGATTAGATCTATTGTCTTAAAATACTGGATGAACAACAAATGAGTGCCTTACATCACACATAGTTCTATCACACTAGAACAACTCAAGGATTCAACAAGAATATGTGTCCTATAATTTCTAGAAGGGTAATCGAGTGCTTAGAATCATCTAGAATGTTGAAACTAGAGGCAAGTTTAATCCCAAATGGGAAGGGCCTTATACTGTCCATGACATCTATGACTAGGGTGGCCTACATTTGAAAGACATGGATGGGGATATTCATCTTCATCACACCAAAGCCAACCTCATCAAGCAGGTAGGTCAAAATGCCTAAGCATTTATGTCCTTTCAAAACTTCATTTAAAAGATCCACCAAGTGTTTGCATCTTTAAGAGAACCATTTAAAAATTCTAAAATGACACTCCCAATCAATTAGACATATGCTTATGACAGATCACTACATTGAAACATGCCATGAGAAAAGCCCATTGTGATGTCTCTAACACCTAGCGCCTTAGCATGAGTGGGTAGGGAGTTGCTGCTTGTGCACTCATTACATGGAATGAATTTAGTCCCCAACATGACCTCTAGGGTAAGTACAACCCCTAATTACTCTTCTCCCCTAGAGTGAAGGTTCTTCCTATGGAATATTACACTACCAACACTTAGATGGAGTAACCATATACATGTAGAAATATGAAATGTAGGAAATGCTTGAAACACTTGGGGTCTCAACCCTCTAACTCTAGTAATAGAAGTGGACAAGAAGTAAGTGACATAGATAGATGTCACTTTTTAAATTACCTAACACATAACCATCCTTGGTATGCCAAACATATACGTAGGATATTTAGATCAAACAAGATCATTGAATTCACCAAAAGGAGCTCATATCATAAAGGACCTCATAGTTGACCTGAATCTATGCCCAAAATGTGATGAACATCATAGAGGGAATGCCCTAAATCCTATGTAGCACACCATGAGATTTTTTCTTTTAAAAAATATGTTCCATTACTTTCAAAATAATATCTCTTAAAAAACTAAAAAAAAATGACATCTTGTGCCAATTAAAACATTCGAAAGATAAAGACTCTAGTAAATGATAGAACCACACAACCTCTTCTAAGGGGTCACAAGTCACTATTTCCAAAGAGGACAATATGATCCACTACAAGTATTTTGAAGAACAATCTCTACCTATAAGAAACACATACATGTCATCTTCTTCATATTTAACCTCATCTTTGCAATCGCTTCTTGAACTTTGTAGGAATTAGCTAGAAATTTCCTAAAGAAGGATGGAAGATCTTCAATAACGTATACATGCTAGGAATAATTGAAATGCCTCAGAAACAACACCTGATATTATGTAACACATAAATCCATCCCCCAGAGGATGATCAACCATGGAAAGCTAGGTATCATTGTGCCATTGTCCAATGTGTTAAGGTGGAACTTTATCCGTCTCTGGTGTACATCTACATGTGTCAAACCTGAAAGACACCGACCCAAATCTCCATGTTTTGGGAGAGGTCGACTAACTTAGATTTTATTTAATAAGTACTCATGCAAAAGAATGTAATGAGGATTCAAACATTCTTGGAATCTAGAGGGAGCATTAGACATCCCTAGAAAAATATGCAAAACCTTGAAAGGTCCTTGCATCTTTCCAATCAACCGTGCTTCATATAGGCATTAATACAAATTTCTTGATACCAAAGGTACTATAGTTTCTCTTCATCGTATAGCCACTATGACAACAGAAACTAATGCCTTCCCCCAACCAATCGTTTCTCCAAAAAACAACTCAATAAGGATAGTCCACGTATACACTCACAACCGTGGCATATCTGAAGATCCAACATTATGATTCACTTCACTCTTGAATAGATCCTACAAAGAGTCACATTCTTGAAGAGCCCATCATCAGTTAGACACTAAGAAAATCTAGGATTCATCACGTCAAGTAGATCAACCAACTCTTCAATTCATCTCAACTTTCTTGGAACAAATGGGCCAACAACCATGCAAAGGAAGGTGAATGATCTTAGTCACATCCTATAGAGCGGGGTTCAATACAACATCCTTGAAGCAGGAGTCATGACTAAGAGGATTCTAGAAGGGGATCACTATCAACATTAGTTCCCTCATGACATGAACATACACCAAATGATGTAGGTGACAAACCTCATTCATTTCAGAATTATTAGTAATCCAACTCTGCAACAAAGATAGATTCATGGGAGGCCTCTCAGGGGTGGAACTATATTAATCATGGATGACACCATGGTTGTCAATCACAAAGAATTAATAGATGTAAAAAAGCACATCAAACCTATGATATTTATAGCTTTCAACAACATCCATCAGGACATACCCATTTCCAGATGAAAGCATGATTCCCTATCCTAATACCCCATAGAATGGTGCATTATGCCGTTTGAGTAGGATCCACAGAATTTGGGGATCTATAGGTTGGGCCATTACAGGTCTGACTTTGTGAGAGACAATCAAACTCCAAAATAGAGATTTTCTAAATATCACAATAATATTTGGCTCTCAAACTCAAATTTTAATTCAAATTCCTAAATGTCATACACTATTTAACTAGATTGTAATGTCATTAATATATAATTTTCTTGTAGAAGGGTAACTACAACACACAAAGATACATAAGCATAAAATATTGAATACAACTACTTCTTCAACTTGTTCTTCAACCATCCTATCAAGAATTTGTCCAAAGTATTAGAATCATAAGAAGATCATCCTAAATACCTACACTTTTTGCTTATATTCAGATAAATGACGTTGGTGGACCGTCTGTGACCAAAAGAGGAGTCGACATACTTCATCTCCACACCCAAAGAAGAATCATGGTGATGAGATGAATTTTCCCAAACAACCACCATGGACGAATCCACAATAATCACATGCCCTCATTGGTTCACCACAAAGACTGGATCCTCCATGGGGAAGTTGTTCTTACTCACACTAGGACTAGATGGCCTTGAGTTTAATGGAATGTTGGCTTTGCTAATATTACAAGGCCCCTGACCTAGCTTTGTGCATGGGTATTCTTGCTTTTCTTAATAAGATGATTATAACCTTAATCTAATCCTTTGAGATACTTTGTTAACATGTGACAATCTTATGTTTCCAGTTTGGTCCTGTTCTGATGATGTTTGAGCTTTGTATGCTTGTTTTGGACCTAGTTGCAATTTACCCATGTTGAGGGGTTATTTTGCAATTTTTCACATGTTGAGTGTGTCCTTAGTGCTTTAGCATCATGATAGAGAATGATGCTATGGGTGCCTTGTTGTACCTTGGTTGATGAGATGGCATCCTATGGTGATGCTAGGGTTTCTAGGGTTTGCTTGGTTTCAACCTTGATGTGCTTTGTTGAGTGTCACGACCCTTGTCTTAACCTTGATGGTTGTTTTTGGGTGCGTATCAATGGAGAGACCTTCCTTGAGTGGTTTGTCTCAACCTTGGTGGTCTTGAGGTGTTTTTGGTCAAGATGGTTGCCTTCTTGTGGAGTGTCTTGACCTAGTTTGTTTGGTGACCTTTTGTTGTGGTGGAGACAAGATGTCTTGAGGTTTGTCTCGACCTCTAGAGTGGTGGTGACCCAAGTGGTCGAGACCTCACCTAGGTTTTATCACCATATGTTGATTGCATGCATGTTAGTTATTTTTGTGGGCAAGTGTCCCTTTGGTGCTCTCTTATGTTGACACCTCAACCCTACCTAACTTCTCTCCTCCTTTGAGTATATAACTTCTCTATTCTTCATGCAAGTAATCTTTTTCAGCCCTCCTTATTCCTTCTCTTTCATTCATCCTTGGAGATTTTAGTAGCAAGAAGGGCTGATCCTGGGTGCTTTGGAGGCTAAGTAACCTTGCATGTGGTGCTTTGAAGCCATATCACCTTCCTTGTGGTGATTCTTGGTGGTTTCTCTCCTTGGTAAGTGGTTCTTTTCCCTTGATCATGTTTTTCCTTTGGAACCCTACCTTTCTTCTTCCCCTTTATCAGCCATAGAATGTGTACTATCCATGGTGGTCATTTTGAGAGAGAACTTCTCATCACAAAGGGTCAGAATCCATGTTTTGACCAGGTGGTACCCAAGTGTGAGGAAGTTTTCTTCTCATTTCTCTTCTTTCTTCTTGGTTATTCCTAATGATTCTTACCCTCTTTCTTGAGCATACTTTTCACCATGGTGTTCTTCTCTTTGGAGGTGATCTTGTGGCTGAAGCGTTTACCTTGGTTGGAGCATCATTTTCTTCTTTGGATCCTTGATCATGGAGCTTGGTTCTCTCCTTAAGGTGGGTTATATAACTCTCTACCTTCTTATATTTCTTGCATGTAGTATTGCTTTCATGTTACTATTTTGATATCTAAACTCAATGCTAATATGATAGATGATGTTATCAAACTAGGGTTTAAGTCTTGTTAATGATCTCTTGAAAGTTTCTTCATATATTTAACCCTAAATTCTTGTACCTGATTTGTTAAGTGATGGTTGAGATGGTGGTCATACATGCATTATGTTCCTTGGTTTCATCACCATGATTTGGTTCAGCCTTTGTGTTTTCTTGAGGTTTTGATATGGTTTCCTTGAGGTTTAAGCTTGGTCTTCTTCCACCTAGTTGGTTCTTGAAGGCGTTCATGTTGAAGTTTAGTTTTCAAGATTTTGATGTGCTTCTTGCATAGAGTTTTCCACCTTGTTGATGGTGATCTTCCTTGATGTTCACCTTCTAGTTTGAGCGAGGTTTATCTATATTTTGATGTTTGATAAGGGTTCTTAGGGCAGCTTGACCTTGGTGGTCGCTACACCTTGATCTTGCCTTAGTCAAAACATATGTGATGCTCATGGTCGGGACCTATGTTGTGGTTTTAGTCGAGATGCATAGCTTTGTTTCGATAGTGACCCCTAGTTTTGTCTTGGTCGAGACATTCCCTTGATGGTGGTTGAGAAACCATATTAGTTGGTGGTCGAGACACCATGTTGGTTGTGGTTGAGACACTTGGTTTTGTCGCGGTCGAGACCCTTGTTTTATGGATGACCGAGAGATGTGTTTTGGTCATGGTCGAGGTGCTCATTTGTGCATGGTCGAGACATCTAGTTGGCTTGAGGTTGAGACACTTGGATGATTATGGTTACGACACATGTTTTCTTGGGTGGTCGATACACTCACTTGAGTGCATGGTCGTGATACATGCATAACACAATGAGATGGTACACATGCACATGTACTTGATATGGATACTTAGTGTTGTTGACGTGATGCTCTAATCCTTGTATACTCCAAGAAAGTGGGAGGTGACATAAGTAGGGTTTGGTACTTGAATAATGATATAAAACCCTAATCGCTAAGTATGAAACCCTAACCCTAATGGTGGGGAATATGATATGTTTACTTGTCTCATTTGAAGTGGTTATCTCATTATGATTTTTTCTCTCTCTTATTTATGAACCCCTACCCCTACAGATGAAATGTATGCCATGGCTTGTGCATGCTACAATGATGATTATGAATCTTATGAGGCATGTTCATACAATGATGAGACACAAGATATATGATGTAATGGTGATAACACCAAATTTTGTGATATTTTAGACTGTTTTTCTGTTATCAAAACTGCCCTTTTCCGCTATTTTCCTCTCTTTTATATGCACTTTCACAATAATTAGCCAAGCAATGCTCTTAATCCATTTTTTCCTATCTTTTACAGAGTTTTCCTCATTTTTGGGCAATAAGGCCACTCCGGCCCATGAATAAGTCCAAGTCTATCTCGGCCTCCCTGACGACCGATACAACCCCTGCCCGACAGGGCTGGGCGACACAAAGACGCTCGACAAAGAGAGGGGCCGCGCGAGAAGAAGCTGACAGACGACACACCTTCTACCCGACAGGGAGCCTGGCTCGCCCCGACAACCCAGCTTGTTAGGCGACACAGCCACCCACAGATAGGCGTGCCGCCTGTCACGACCGATAGCCGACACCTTTTACGTCGAGCGACACCTATGTATCGGCCCGTCTAACGACTAGCACATAAGGGAGCCACGTGGCGCTTCGAGCACCATGTCTTCTCCCCAACCAGTTGACTATAAATAGCAGCTACATGGAGCCGAAAAGATAATCCACAGTTCGGAATTTGGAGTTCTAGAATTCGGACAGTTGGGAGTTGATCCATCTTCTGAGGAGACTACGAGAGCATACATGTCGTACCCCAGTGCTTATCTCGGGCGACACTAGGTGAGCTTCTCCTCATCCCGAGAGGGAGGGGACAGTTCACTTAGGACCGTCCCGGGCGACATTGCGGGCCGATATCGACCGACGTAGATGAGCGACGCAAGTGCCCGACAACAACAATGTGTAGCTCTTAGCCTGACACGATATCAACACAATACGCTTAGCTTGTCGAGCGTGCCGTCCGAGAGGGTGTGCCACCCGACATGAGCATATCGGCAGGGTCCTTGAACGATACGGTCGACAGCCGGTGCATGCCGCCCGAGAGAGTGTGCCGCCCGACACCTTTGTATCGGGCTAGGCCTCTGACTGATATCGGGTAGGAGAGCTACTGCATCCTGTCATCCTTCTACATCAAGGAGGCGATACCTATCTTTACTTTCTGTCATTTAATTCCTTACTTACGCATTGTAATTAAGACCCTTTATTTGTCTATAGAAATAGAAGATGCTTATTTACTTGCTGCTCTGTGCTTGGTACAATCTGTTGGATGATTGCTATGTATGATATCCGAACTCTAGCTTGCATGTTAGGATCGCGTTTCTCTTAGCTAACGAATCGTGTTTTCCCGTTGCAATAACTTCGAGAGTTGTGTTGTGGCTCTAGTGTTTGGTACGATTCTGGAGTACGAGAGTGCCTGGAACAGAGTTGCCTTAGTGACCTTTCTACTCTAATTTTAGTCCAGTGACCTCGAGAGGGGCGCTGATGCCTTGTTAGAGGTACCCGCTTCAAGAGGAGGGGTACAGGACTGGTTCTATCGCCGCTTGTTTTACTGTAGTTTTATCCTTCGTACCTTGCTTTAGCTCGAGCAGTATCTTTCTAATTATGTTGCATGAAAACCCCTAAAAACTGCTAAATGACTAAAATCTTAAATCTCTCTTGTAACTCCACTTGGAGATAGTTTTCTTTGTTTTATTTGTGACATCTTACTGCTTCCCTTTTTGGGAATTTATCTCTCTTTATACCTACCGGAGTGTAGCGTGTCGATTCCGTGTTCTCAACACTACCCCCTTGTCCCTGTGTTCGACCCCGTATTTCTACTTCGACCCCGTAAACAATGTTGCGGGGGCCTAGAAGGATTCAGGTTTATAAATGTAAAAGCTCGACTACCTCATATCCGCCTCCAATTTTAGGACGTGCGATTTAGGCCGGTCAACTTTTTGGCGCCGTTGCCGGGGACAAGGCAAAAGCGGTACTGTAGACGAACCCAAATCCACTAACTACACTCTTGTGCCTCAAGATTAGCAATGAGCTTGACAACACTCTTTTGCTTATAGTCATTCTTTCACAAAAATGAAGATTCAATTTTCTAAACTTGATTTTCTATGCCTTTTTAGGAACTCTAGAAAACTATGACCTGTTCCGCCAAGCTTTGAGACCATGTCTCGCTGCGAGCAGTCCCTTTCTGAGAATGAATGTCAAGGCCGAGGTGGGAGGCCGAGCCAGCCTAACTTGGTTGGTCAGTTTTCTGCCTACATAAAGAGACAGGATACCATCATCAGCAAATTGGTGCAGAACACACTCCCTAGCCCTGAGGCTCTGAATTCAATGCAACGCCAGATGGCCAGCTTGCAGGTGCACCAGCGTGAGGTAGATCGGCGACTGACCCAGATGGCTGATCTCATGGAGAACCCTGCAATAAAAGTTCCCCCACACCCTAAATCTGCCGTAATGGCAGTCCTGAGGTCTGGGAGAACGCTGGAGCACCCTGATGAAGCCAGGCCTAAGCTCGAGATAAGGCCTGAGAGTGCTACCCCAGCAGAAGGAGAAGAAAGACAAGCAGACGTTCGACAGTCTGTACAAGAGTTCCCTGAGGAGCTGCCTGGCAGAAGGAATTCTTACGCTCCTAGGATTTCGTTTCCGTATAAGTTGATAAAGGCGAATCTGAAGAAGCGTCATGAAAGGTTCATGGACTCGATTAGGAAACTGCATCTTGAAGTCCCCTTCCTTGATGCTTTGGAAGAGATGCCTATGTATGCCAAGTTCCTCAAGGACCTTATCACAAAGAAGAGCGAGGAGGAAGGACAGAGACAGTGTATCTAGCTTCCACCTCCTCCACCTTCTTGAAGCCTGGCACACCAAATAAGAGAAGGGATCCCGGAGCCTTCACGATCCCGTTCGACATCAGAGACAACGTCGAGCGCAAGGGTCTAGCAGACTTGGGGGCAAGCATTAGCCTCATGCCCCTAAGTTTCGCGCAAAGGGTGGGCTTGACCAACATGGTTGGGACCAACATGCGGATTCAACTGGCAGACCACACCTTTAAGAGACCCGTTGGCATTGTCGAGGATGTGCCGATAAGGGTTGGCGGTTTCTTCATCCCTTGCGATATAGTAGTCATCAACACAGCTGAAGACCCCCGATGTTCGATCATCTTTGGGCGCCCCTTCTTGGCGACAGGGAGGGCGCTGATTGATGTTTCCGAGGGGGTGATTACTTTAAGGGTCGAGAATGACCATATGGACTTCAAGCTGAAAGAAATCATGAGCAGTCCATCCCTCTCTGAATCAGCATGTTTCGCAGATAGCTACAATAAATTCTGCGAGGAAGTAGAGGAAGATATCCAGACAGTAGACCCCCTCTTGAGGGCTATAAACTGTCAAGATCCCGACCTCAAAGATCCTGAGGTTGCGGAGCATCTCAACCTTTTCAACCTTTCTGACGAAGACTTGCAGGAAGAGGATAAGGTGGTAGAGTCTGTGATGTATGCCTCTTTTGAGGAGGAGCCTCAGGAGAAGGCACCCAGGCCAAAGCCAGAGTTAAAAGCGTTGCCCGAAGGCCTAAAATACGAGTTCTTAGATGAAGAGCACAGAAACCCCGTCATCGTAAACGTCGATCTTTCAAGCAACCAGCTGGACCGACTCCTTGAGGAGTTAAGGCTCCACATGAGGGCTATATGATATTCAGTTGATGATATCAAAGGCCTTAGCCCCGCCCTGTGCATGCATCACATCAACTTGGATGAATCTGCCAAGCCTCTGGTTCAACCCCAGAGGAAACTGAACCAAATGCTCAAGGAGGTCGTCAAGAAAGAGGTAATAAAGTTTAGGGATGCGGGGATCATTTACCCAATCAGCGACAGCAATTGGGTAAGTCTGATCCACGTAGTGCCCAAAAAGGGGGGGAAGATGGTGGTTAAGGGTGAGAAGGGTGACGAGGTGGTGGTTAGGACCGTCACCGGCCGGCGGATGTGTATAGATTACCGAAAGCTAAATCAGGCTACAAAGGAGGATCATTTTCCGCTACCTTTTATTGACCAAGTTCTCGAAAGGTTAGCACATCACGATTTCTTTTGTTTTCTTGATGGCTTTTTAGGTTTTTACCAGGTACCCATCTTGCCCGACGATCAAGAGAAAACAACGTTCACCTGCCTTTACGGCACTTATGCCTTCCGAAGGATGCCCTTCAGACTCTGCAACGCCCCCGCTACCTTTCAGAGATGCATGATATTGAAGTTCTCAAATTTTATAGAAGACATCGTAGAAGTTTTCATGGACGACTTTTCCATCTATGGGAAGGACTTCGACAGTTGTCTAAGGAATCTGGCATCGGTCCTTCAAAGGTGCGAGGAGAATAGCCTAGTTGTGAACTGGGAAAAGTGCCATTTCATGGTGCGGGAGGGCATCGTTCTCGGGCATAAGATCTCGAAACGTGGGATCGAGGTGGATGCAAGCAAGGTTGAAGCAATATCCAAGCTTCCTCCACCGAGATCCGTGACGGGGGTGCGAAGCTTCCTCGGGCACGTGGGATATTACCGAAGATTCATCAAGGACTTCTCAAAGATTTCCAAACCGTTGTCCAATCTTCTGGTAAAAGACGCTGAATTTGTTTTCTCTAACAATTGTCTAAGTGCTTTTCAGGCCCTTAAAAATGCTTTAATATCACCACCTATCCTTCAAGTGCCATAATGGGGTTTACCTTTTGAGTTGATGTGCGACGCAAGAGACTACGCAGTTGGGGCAGTCCTGGGGCAAAAGAAAGACAAAAAGCACCATGTGATTTGCTACGCTAGTCGCACGTTGGACGAGGCTCAAGTAAACTACACAACAAATGAGAAGGAGATGCTAGCGATCGTCTTCGCGTTTGATAAATTCAGGTCGTATCTCGTGGGAGTTAAGGTCAAAGTATACACAGATCACGGGGCTATAAAATACTTAATGAAAAAGAAAGACGCAAAGCCCAGGCTGTTGAGGTGGGCCTTGCTGCTCCAAGAATTCAACCACAAAATTATCGACAAGAAGGGCGCAGAGAATGTGGTCACATACCATCTGTCAAGGATTGTGACTGAGAAAGAGAGAGGGCCTCCTATCAACGCCGACTACGCCGACGAAGCTCTTATGTTGGCCGAAGCCCAAGAAGAAAGCCTACCCTGGTTTGCAGACATCTGCAATTATCTTGCTTGCGGAGAACTGCCTCCTGACATAACATACAATCAGAAGAAGAAGCTTTTCGTGGAGGTTAAAAACTACTACTGGGATGATCCTCTCCTGTTCAGAAGATGCGCCGACAGCTTATACAGGAGGTGCATACTAGAAGAAGAAACTGCGGACATCCTGAAGCAATGCCACACCTCCCCCTATGGTGGTCACCTAGGCAGCGAAAGAACAGCTGCAAAGGAGCTACAGTCAGGTTTCTACTGGACCTCCTTATTTAAAGATGCTGCATAGTTTGTGAAGGCTTGCAAAGAGTGCCAGTTTATGGGGAACATAGGGCGGAGGGATGAAATGCCAATGGCGAGCTGGATTGAAGTCGAAATATTTGACGTATGGGGGGTCGACTACATGGGACCGTTTCCCCCATCTCGGGGGTATCATTACATACTCATGGCTGTGGATTATGTATCAAAGTGGGTGGAAGTGGTAGCCACCCAAACTTGCGACGCCAAGTCGGTTATCAAGCTCTTCGAGAAGACCATCTTCCCTCGTTTCGGCGTCCCGCACACAGTTATTAGCGACGGAGGATCATACTTTGGAGAAAGACAGTTTGAAGCACTCCTGCGCAAGTACAGAGTGAAGCACAAGATCGCTACACCCTACCATCCCCAGACGTCAGGGCAGGTAGAGGTTTCCAACAGACAAATCAAGCAAATCTTGCAGAAAACTGTCAGCCGAACAAGGAAAGATTGGTCCATGAAGCTTGACGATGCACTTTGGGCCTACCCCACCGCTTACAAAACACCCATTGGAACCACCTCCTACCGTCTCATCTACGGAAAATCCTGCCACCTACTGTTAGAATTGGAACACAAGACCCTCTGGGAAATCAAGTTCCTAAATATGGACCTCGACAAAGCAGGAGAAAAGATATTTTTGCAGCTTCAAGAGCTCGAAGAGCTGAGAATGAATGCCTACGAAAATGCAAAAATCTACAAACAGAGGACAAAGTTGTGGCACGATGCCCACCTTAGGAGAAAAGATGTAAGTGAAGGGGATAAGGTCCTGTTATTCAAGTCCTCTATTCGTCTTTTCCCTGGGAAGTTACAAACGAGGTGGTCTGGACCGTTCACAGTGTCGAAAATATACCCATCAGGAATGATGGAGCTCTATGATAAAGATGATCCGACCAAGGTCTTTCAAGTAAACGGGCACATGGTAAAAAGGTTCTATGAAGATGAAGCATTTGTCAGGAGAGCAGAGATCAGTCTGCAAGATACATGTACAATAAAGAGATGAACAAGATGATCCTACACCGTTCGAGCTGGCGACGCAAACTTCAGCGTTCCTCGGGAGGCAGCCTGAGTTCTCCTTTCCTTTCATAGAATAGGTCGCATTTTTCTTATAACAAGTAAAAACAAACTTTATGAGTTGTAATAAGGCCCGAGTCAGAGCACGCGCCGAGCGTGCCGACTCCTCTGTTTTATGGGTCATCGCTGGATTTTACGAGCTTCGAGGAGTAACGCTTTCTGAGGTCGAGGACTTAACCCTAAACCGATGATGGTTTTCGGCCACCCGTTTTAAGCAATGTCAGGCAGCAGCTCAGCCGGCGCATAGTCACACTTATATCGGGCCAGAGTTTCTTGGGCACCGCAAGCGCCATGACGGTTAGCATCCCCAAGCGACAGCCGTTTCGTGCATAGGGAGTAAATGCCCTTGATTTAACCGACGGTATCATCGTCTCGGAAACGACATGTCGTCGCACGTGCCAAAATCTGCCCGATTTGCCCCCAGCTGAGTTTGCTATATATAGCAATGTGGGCTCAACGTGTCGGGGTGCCTCACTTCTCTTTTTAGCCACCAGTAACACATGCAGTAGTCCGCCCTTTTGCTCCCGTGTCGGCCAGTTGCCTTCACCGTGGTATCGGGCGATGGCTCCTATGAGCAAAGGTATAGCCCGATAAGCTTATCGCTCGACAGTCTTATCGCTCGACAGTCTTACCGACCGACAGGCTTATCGCCCGACACATGTTTTTCCCTATCGCGCGCTGTCGATTTTGTATCGCCCGCCACAGTTAAGCGCGACATAACAGCTGATGGTGTCTGCCTGACACACCATGTCGGGAAACACATTTTCTTTGGTGCAATCCTATCAAGCAGTTGCCTTTTGGCAGTCTTTTCGGCCGATATACCCATATCGGGCGGCGTGTTCTTTACGTCTTGATATCATGTTTTTGTTTCATATACGCCTGTGTCGCGCGGCAACCGGATCACGCGGCAACCTCGTATCATCCGATCTCGTATCGCCCTGGATCTACCCGAGGGTATACCGCGAGACAAGTTTTAACAGTTTTCCTTTTTATCTTCCTAACATGTAAATAAATTTCAATTCTGAATAACAGGTATGGCCCGTACGGAGCAAACCACCGGTCGCACCAGCAAGCACAACGCGGAGATCAGCAACAACTGTCGGACAGAAACGGAACCCACAAGAAAGGGATGGATTCTTCTTCATGCGATAGCTCAAATGGAGGGTCACCTTGTTATCAGCCTGTCTCTGCGGTGGTTTAGGACCATCTCCAAAGACAGCACGAGTACGACAACCAAGGCCTCCGAACAAGTTTGGGGCGTTCCGGTTCCATCCTCCTAGGGGAGAGGGCCCACCCTGACTACACACTCCTGGGACTAAACTGGGACTGATAATCATTCCTTTTGTTCATGTTCACAATGGAGATCTGGAGAAAAGGTGGGCCAGAAGTGAATTTTGAGGGTTTACGCTCCTGCTCAGCCTCTCATTGGCCACAGCGAACCCACTAGACAACCTCCCAATGGCATGCTGCAACTTCGTAGGAGCATATTGCAGCACATCAGCAAGCTAACCCTCACTGGCTAAACATTACCTCACCCTGTCCTCTTCACCACTCTGGGACAGAGTGTGGAGTAAGTTTGGGGGGGTACCCGTGTGCCGGTGAGGGAGGTATAAAATTCTTAACTCTTCAAGCTTTCTATGCTTAGGGGTTTCATTTTTATCTGACGTGCTCTTATAGCTTCTTGTATATCTGATCTACGCATGTATGTCATATAAAAATGTTCAAAAATCTACCCTTTACAAATTTTTGTCCCCATGCATATGTACAAAGTTGCTGTAATAATAATAAAAACCTGATGCGACTTCTTGCAACGTTTATTTTCTTTGTACTGAACGAGTTACAAGTTCTGTTATATATTTTTGATAATGCTGCTTCAAACGAACAAAAGAATATGTTTTGCCATGTCAAAAAATTTCAATATATATATATATATATATATATATATATAATCTCGCAAACAGCTAAGAGACAAGTGTGGAGAAGGAAAAAGCTGCCCAAACAGCAGGAATCTCTTTTGTTCCTCCTTACCCAACAAAAATCCCAAAAAGAGAGAAAAGCCTCATGAGCGTGAATAAAAGCATGAGAGTTGTGGCCAATAAAAGAAAAAGAATATATATATATATATATATATATATATACACCACTTGTTTTTTCAAAAGTACCCATCTTTAGGCATGGTAGATCCAGGGCAGTGGTACGTAGGATGTGAAATCACTGCTCTAAAGCCAACTGGCTTGGACTGCAGGGACCACTTGCCCGTTAAGGGACCCTTACCTGGATGGACTGATGGGAGACAAGAATGAAAAACCCAAAAAGCCTTAGCCTACCCTATACACAACTCTCTGCCCCAAAAATAAAGCTATTTGGTGTGTAAGCTAACTTCGGAATCATACAACTAAGTCTCGCCGAAGCTGTAGAGAAAAATCTTACTTAAATAATAAGGCAGGGAAAACTAAGTCTTTTGTTCGTATTGAGACAGCATTATCTTTAAGGCATTACAATCTTCGTTTCACCCTTTTGAACAAGAAGTTATACCAAGCAAGAAGAAACATCACAAAATATAATTTAAATATTGATTGAGGACAATCAAAATGCTAAGTTTGGGGGAGTTGATAACACCAAATTTTGTGATATTTTAGACTATTTTTCTGTTATCAAAACTGCCCTTTTCTGCTATTTTCCTCTCTTTTATATGCACTTTCGCAATAATTGGCCAAGCAATGCTCTTAATCCAATTTTTCCTATCTTTTACAGAGTTTTCCTCATTTTTGGGTAATAAGGCCGCTCCGGCCCATGAATAAGTCCAAGTCTGTCTTGGCCTCCCTGACGACCGATACAACCCCTGCCCGACAGGGCTGGGCGACACAAAGACGCTCGAAAAAGAGAGGGGCCGCGCGAGAAGAAGCTGACAGACGACACACCTTCTACCCGACAGGGAGCCCGGCTCGCCCCGACAACCCAGCTTGTCAGGCGACATAGCCACCCACCGGCAGGCGTGTCGCCCATCACGACCGATAGCCGACACCTTTTACATCGAGCGACACCTCTGTATCGGCCCGTCCAACGACTGGCGCATAAGGGAGCCACGTGGTGCTTCGAGCACCATGTCTTCTCCCCAACCAGCTGACTATAAATAGCAGCTACAGGGAGTCGAAAAGACAGTCCACAGTTCAGAATTCGGAGTTCTAGAATTCAGATAGTTGGGAGTTGAGCCATCTTCTGAGGAAACTGCGAGAGCATACGTGTCGTACCCCAGTGCTTGTCTTGGGCGACACTAGGTGAGCTTCTCCTCATCCCGAGAGGGAGGGGACAGTTCACTTAGGACCGTCCCGGGCGACACTGCGGGCCGATATTGGCCGACGTAGATGAGTGACGCAAGTGCCCGACAACAACAATACGTAGCTCTTAGCCCGACATGATATCAACCCGATACGCTTAGCTTGTCGAGCGTGCCGCCCGAGAGGGTGTGCCACCCGACATGAGCGTATCAGCAGGGTTCTTGAACAATACGGTCGACACCCAGTGCGTGCCGCCTGACACCTATGTATCGGGCTAGGCCTCTGACCGATATCGGTCAGGAGAGCTACTGCATTCTGTCGTCCTTCTACATCAAGGAGGCGATACCTATCTTTACTTTCTGTCATTTAATTCCTTACTTACGCATTGTAATTAAGACCCTTTATTTGTCTATGGAAATAGAAGATGCTTATTTACTTGCTGCTCTGTGCTTGGTACAATCTGTTGGATGATTTCTATGTATGATATTTGAACTCTAGCTTGCATGTTTGGATCGCGTTTCGCTTAGCTAACGAATCGTGTTTTCCCGTCGCAACAACTTCAAGAGTTGTGTTGTGGCTCTAGTGTTTGGTCCGATTCTGGACTACGAGAGTGCCTGGAACGAAGTTGCCTTAGTGACCTTTCCACTCTAATTTTAGTCCAGTGACCTCGAGAGGGGCGCTGATGCCTTGTTAGAGGTACCCGCTTCGAGAGGAGGGGTATATGACTGGTTCTACCGCCGCTTGTTTTACCACAGTTTTATCCTTCGTACCTCGCTTTAGCTCGAGCAGTATCTTTCTATTTCTGTTGCATGAAAACCCCTAAAAACTACTAAATGACTAAAATCTTAAATCTCTCTTGTAACTCCACTTCGAGATAGTTTTCTTTGTTTTATTTGTGACATCTTACTGCTTCCCTTTTTGGGAATTTATCTCTCTTTATACCTGTCGGAGTGTAGCGTTTCGATTCTGTGTTCTCAACACTACCCCCTTGTCCCTGTGTTCGACCCCGTATTTCTACTTCGACCCCATAAACAAAGTTGCGGGGGCCTAGAAGGATTCGGGTTTATAAATGTAAAAGCTCGACTACCTCAGATCCGCCTCCAATTTTAGGACGCACGATTTAGGTCTGTCAAATGGGTCTTATGACCTATCATAGGCATTATTCCTAGTTTGAGGTGTTGTCCTCCAGTGATGTGATAAGGGATTAATATTCCAGGATAGTGTGAGTATGATGATGGCCTTGTGAGGTAGTAGGATCATGTGGCAATGTGACAAGTTCACACCTTATACGTTTTATATCTTCTAAAGTTGCCTTATGCCCTTATCTTTATAGAATTTGTTTGGGGTTTGTACGTTGTAACTTGATTGATGCTAAAAGATACCCAATTGGACTGATTAATCCATTAAAACCCTAATCATGTAGTTTCCCTGTACCATAGATCCATATTCAATGTTGGTACTTTTTGGATGGTGAAACGAGTTCTCCCTTAGTGGAAGCTCGGTGTCATATACTGTTGAGTATATGCATTTCATAGGATTGGTTGCGGTCATACCATGGCAGGAGAATAGTCGAGGCCATATCTCAATGATGTAATCTTTGAGGAAGGATGTGGTCATACATCAGCAAGAGTGTGGCTGTGGTTGTAACTCAATTTCACTAATGTCTTGACCTATATACCAATGCAGATTAGGCCGTTTTATAGTTGGACTTGATATGTCACTGCGGCGAACTCAAACATACCAAGGGTGTGGAGAGATCATAGGAGCCTGACTCCTCCTAGATCTTATATTCCACTGATTTTGACTTAGCAGTGGTCAGTTGGAGCATGAGTGGTATACCTCATCTCCCCATGGCATAATAAAAGACGTAATACATCCATGTTGTATATTTTTTCTTAGGGTCAAATACAAATAACATTGGTTGAACGCTTTGCCTTATCTTGATACTAATTTCTTGAATTATAATACGGTAAGAGAAGTCAACTGTTATACACGTTCTTCATATTCCTTCTTAAAATATTAATTGTTCTACTGCTCAGTGGTAATTTCCTAGTTTGTTTAAATTGCTTTGTCTATTGGATATATATCATTTAGCCGAATCTACTCAACATGTTAAATATGTTATCCACCTACTTGTTATCTGTCCTTTTGATAGATGTTGGAGGAGAGTTATACCTCTCTCTGGGACATTTGGTCTCACCCTGTGGGTTTCCACATCTTTTAGGTGGTCGAGCATGAGGAAGTAGAGATCGTGCTGTTGAGGCTGAGTAGCAAGAGGAGAAATAACTGAGTAAAGGTTGGATGAGTTTTGTGTTTTGTAGTAGATTCCTATGTGTCGTCCCTGCACACTCATGTCCTTGGGGGGAGTTTTGTAGATTTTGTATATTGAGACGATGCTTTGGCTTTATGCCTTTGCTGTACAGACTTGACATGTATATATATGACATGTTATCATATGTATAGGTTGTGGCCAACGAGCCAGTGAACAATGACATGTAATAATCTTTTGGTAGGTGCTACATATCCCAGTGGGTTTTGTGGACTCTGATGTGATGTGTTTCCACTTGAGCTGGATATGTGAGATGGTTTTTATTTACTGTGATTTCTGGTAACCTAGATTGGTTAGTTTTAATTTCATGTTTTGATTTGAGTAATCTTTCTTTGTGTGGCGTGGGGCATCACAAATATCTTTGAGGGACATTTTAGCCAAAGAAATCTCCACCTACACTTATATCAACATCATCCTCTTAGAAGGACAAAGTCCAACCAAAATTGTCAAGAAACTGACACAAACCTCCAATGCCAAAGTCATGATGAGATTGCAGCTCTAGAAAGTCATTGAATCTCTAAGCAACCTCATTTGGAGAAGGAGGAGTCTTTATATGAAAATCCTCCTCAGAACAAGGTACACATTGCATCTCATATCATAATCATCACTTTTGAAGATTGTATATCAAGCTACTAGAATCAAAATAGACAAATCAGAACAAAACATAAACTCTTACCGACAGAGCATGTACCAGACAATTGTATGCTTCTTGTGAAAAATATAGTGGTTGATCAGTCAGGTAATAGCGTCAAAGATAATCTATGTAATCCACTTGAACTCCCATAATCTCCAACACATATTTATTGATCTTGATATTAGAGAGAGTCAATATAGAAATTGGGTCAAAAGGAATGTGCCAATCACCAACCCACTAACAATAAGTTCACTCATCCATATACAAAATGCTTCTTCCCGAAAAATCAAATTGGATCCTCTGCATGTCCATGTCCAAGGAGTTGGAGTAGCACAAAGTGTACTCACTTTGCCAAGACAAAACTTGGAAAAGATCCTAAATGTGACACGGGATACACAAAACAAACAAGGTGTTATCTAAATCAATGACATAATAATTAGTCAGCATTAAAGCAAAGTGGTATGCATACCTCTCGAAAAGTCATCCTTTCCATCTTTCTCTACCACTACTCGAATGGTACCTTACTATTGATTGACCCGAATCGCGTGTCCTAAAAAGGGAGGCAGATTCAGAAGGAATCAAACTCTTAAATTTATAACCCGAAACCTTCAAAGACTCCCACAACTTTTATTACGGGGTAGAAGTAGATATACGGGGTCAAACACAGGGACATGGTGATGTTTAGGATGCCAGAGATTTCATTCTTGAGTCAGGTAAGCCAGAAACGATAGTCGATGAAAGTATGTGCTAGAACTAGTCTAGCGGGTTGTCACGAATTAAAACAAAACAAAGAAAAGAAAAGAAAATAGAGCTCATGGTTCTACTAATCAGAGAAAGAGAGTTCCTGGCTATGTATCCACAAACAGAGTAGTCTATGCACTTGTTCTCGGGCATAGACAACCCTTGAATACCCAAGCAAGCTTGTAGCACACACAGTGGCATCTGTCCTGTGGGGTCATCCCACTTGCTCTCGCGATGCATGACTAAAACCATCAAAAATATGTCATCGAGCCTCTCTCGAGGGTGACATATCATTACCTCAGAATATGCTAAGTTCCCTCTCGGGTCTTAGGACATCCAGATATATTAGGAATAGAGTACCTTGGATCGTCCTCCTCTCAGGTTCAGATCCAAACTATCGTGTCTTAGCTATTCCTCAGTTCAAGCGAGTAAGAGATCAACCAAACTAGCAATCATAACTAGAAAGAGAATATAGAACATGCAACATTCTATATCTGAAATGAATCTACTTTCTTAAGGAAAAAGTACATATACATGCCCATATCGGGTTACATAGCCAAGAAGGAGCTAACTAGCCATAGACAAGCATAGTTAGCACTGAACAAAGACGGATGAATATCGTTTGTACAGATAACCAAAGAACACAGCTGAATGAAAGAGAAGAAGGATGAGATATAACCCATAGAGGAGAAGTGGATCTCACTCCTTGGCCTCCGTGTAGGCCGGATCTCATCCCTTGGTCCTCCTCTTCATCCTTCTGGACTCCTTGGTCCTTTCTCTCTCTAGATTTGCCCCGAACAGCAGCCCAGTGGAGGTGAGAGAATGTCAGTGGAGACTCATCTTCTCTCTCCTCAGCTTCCACCTTTGGAGATCATAGACCAGTGTGGAGGATGGTGGTGAAGTGGATCTTCTCTCTCCTGGTGGTGAGGATGAACGTGGCATAAATCTTCTCTCTCCTCAGCTTCCGCCTTTGGAGAGAGTAGATCTGAGATGGAGATGGAGGAGAGAGAGTGTGGAGGCTGGTGGCTGTTGGAGCACGTAGGCTAAGTGCCTTGGTCCTCTTGGACCTTGGGATGCTCCCACGGGGCTCTGGATCCAATCCAGCAGCCTTTCAGTGTCAAGACTGGATTCCCCCCCGACCTGGACTCCCCTTTGGTCTGGACTCGATGGACCCTCCAGACTCCCCTTTTTGGTCAGGATGGGGGGTATTTATAAGCTTGGATAAGGGGTCCCTGTTGGGTGTTGTTCATTTCTGAATAACAGTGAACACGGGGTCCTTTGTTAACTGGGTCGTGATCCTCTTTGGCTTTGGTCGCAGCGTGAGAAGGGGTCGCGAGTCCCGGTTCCTGGACACCATGACCGTGGTGGTGGAGAGGATAACTACGACCACCGTTTTAGGGTAGAGAGATCATGGGTGGAGACGATGGTGGTCGTGGTTGGCTTGCTAGCAGGTGAGGTCGCAGTTTGGTGGTTGGATGGTTGTGCTATTGGAGATCACGATCATGCAGGTGGAGAGGAGATATGCGCGTAGGTGGTTGGATGAGAGAACCACAACCGCGGTTAGGGTAGGAGGAAACCATGACCGCGGATAGGGGGAGAGAGAACCGTGACCGTGGTTATGTGAGAGGGGGTCGTGGTCTGTAGGGTTAGAAGCAGAGGGGCTGTGACCGGAGATGATGGAAGACCACTAGCACATATGAAGTGTTGGCACTACTGTGAGTGATGTTGTCGAGGTGCACTGGAGGCGATGGGGACGACAAGGAAGGATGTTGATCGTTGGCTTGTCGTCGGGTGGTCGCAGCTCCTTGATACCGCGGTCGCAGTTGGTAGAACCGCAATTGCGGTTATGGATGGGAAGTAGGTCGCGGTGGCAGTTGGTGAGTGGGATGGAGGAAGTTGATGGGCTGGTGATGGTTACGATCAGGAGGGGCTTGCAGTGAATTCTTGATCATGACCGAGAAGGAGAGGGGTCGCAGTGTTGGTGATATTGTCACAACTAAGGGGGAAGACATCACCGCGAGTCGCGGCTCAGTGCTGTACTTGATCACCACAGTCACGATTAGTGTTGCCTTGGGTCATGATTATGGAAACCGCGATCGTGGTTTGGGTAGGAAGAAACCGTGACTGCGGTTAGGGGGGCATTGAGGTCACGGTGTAGGGCAACATGTGAGAGGGGGGTCACGGTTGTGTGAGGGGATAGGTGCAGGTCGCAAGCAGGTGGAGAAGGAACCACATGTGAGAGAAAGACGATGTCGTAGATGTGCAGTGGCGATCGTGACCTGGAGAGGGGAGACTACAGGCAGTAGAGGTGGTGATGCCATGACTAAGAAATCGAGTCGTGGTCTGTGGTGAAGGGGCGATCGCGATCCAGTAGGAGTACCCACGATTAGGGTAAAGAAGAGGTTGCAGGCGGCAGTTGAGATGGGAATGCAAGGTGGCTAAATGGGTCGAGTGCTACGGGCCTCTTTGTACCAAATTGACCTACAAAATAAGAATAAAATCCAATTAAATAGAGATTAAACCAAATTAGTTGAGCATAGATGTACAAAGTGAATTAGACAACAAAAACAATTGATCAGAGCCAAACTGGGCCCAAAGTAAAGGATAAGACAATAATCATTGTTAAACAAAGTATCAAACAGTAGTAGATCACTGGGCCACAGTTTGGCATAGAGAGAGAGAGAGTAGAGCAAGGTAGTTCATCTGTGTTTGGCACACACAAGTCTAGCACTGGCTATTTGGCTATTCTAACTACATTATCTAATGAGAGATAGAAAGCATAAAGCATGAGCATTATTGGGTAAATTAAGACTAAAGTGACACGAAACTATAGATAAAATGCATAGATAATATGCATAGATTTGGGTGTTATCAAATACCCCAAGCTTAAAACTTTCTTGTCCTCAAGCAAGATTGTGCTCAAAGAACAAAAAGATAACATCCAAATTAAGCTTGGCAATAGATGCTAAGGCTAAGAAAAATAATTTAAAACATCAATTCTCCTGATCCATGTTATTTCATAACAAACCCCCACCAATCAACCACATTCCTGCCAAAGCAAGATCAAAGAGTTTCCAGGCAAGATTAGGCGAATTCACTACAACTTGCCAATACTCATGAGGGTTTGAATCATAATTATTTAAACATGAAAGAGTTGTCACATAGGTAATCACGCGGGTGATGAGCATTAAGCCATCACCATGATTCCATGCATACCTATCGGGAACAACACGCCTCTCACTTATTCATGTCCTAAGAAACAAAGTGAAAGACTCTAATGACTTCTGAGGATCTCGATCTGCCTCAGGTTGGTCCATGTAATGAGCAACAGTCCCTTCTGTCTCAGCCGGTTGGCCCAAAGCAGTGAGATGAACTCCTCGTACTGCGCTCAAACCAACCCTGCTACTGAGATGATCTCATAGGTCTCCTAGGGGTTCCTAGTGATTCTCTAATGAGCTTCTAGAGTGATACTACCAGACACAAAATACTTGTGTTCATGAGCGCAGTCATACACCGGCTGGGCGCTGTCCTCAACTCTCCTAAAAGAGAAAACAAGCGCTCATTTATTCACACTCAGGTTTTTATTCTTTGCATTCTATTTGTATGCTTGGGTGAGAACTATATAGATATTTTTAGGATTTTATCGGCGGCCAAGCCTCTTTTGCACATTTTTATATTTTTCATCTTTTTGACTCAATCTAATGTGAGAAGGCACGTATGATCATAGCTCAAAGCCCATCATGATCCGCTTAACACATGTGTGAAAAGTTGCAATTATGATACAAGAATCCTTAGAACAGAGGCAATCTTGTGAATTCGCAGCTAGGAGTCTTTAATCGTGTTTTAGCTCATTCCAATAGTCCTTTACGATGGATTTGCCGTTCACAACATAGTTCAAGGGAATTTAGCTTTAAGCTATGAAAAAGGCACATAACCTTAGATTTATTACCAAACTCAAGGAAAGATTCAAAGAGCAAGTCAAGCAAAAGGTCAAGCAATTTTTAAGATGAAAACTGTGCATTTAGGCATGAAGTCAAGCATTTATCCATTAGATTCGCACCATATAGCCATAATTGCAAAGCTAAAAGCTGAAAATTTTGAATATTTAAAACTAAATGCAGGAAGTAAACAAGCATGCTAGAAGGATGAAGAGATAGAAGGGTGAAGCCTACCACCCCAAGCTTAAAACTTTGCTCATCCTCGAGCAAGATCTAAACTTAGAATAGCAGGGTGGGAATGCATGTAAGTTAGGGTGGGAAATTTTATTAAAGTCCTAAAATGATGCATGTATGTAAGGGAAATTAAAGTAGTTAGAGGAAAGAAAACTATCTAAGCAAGGTTATGAAAAACAAAATTTTATTTTGACAAAAAGGGAAAAAGAAAGGGTAAGAGACAAGGGGGTGGTTGCCCCATGATACCGACACTGGGGTCCCAAATCCTAAGTTTTGGGACCAGTGTCACATGTGTCTTGCCAAAGGGATCCACCACATAATAGAAGTATAATAGGAAGAAATGTGGGCCCTCCCAAGTCTGTAGAAGAGGAATAAAATCCGGTGAGTCGGTGAAGTCATCTCGGTGCTGGAATTGACTTGAGCTGCACTGGGATGAATTCTTTGGCAAATGATCCTCAAGGTACCTTCCAAGATACGAATCTGAATAGGAAGGCCCCAAGATGTCGACATAGGATGATATGGATGAGAGAGGTTGTATGTCTTTTGGAGGACTCATATCTTCTCTCTCCATCTCTACACTTGAGGTTGGATGCTCAGATAAATCTTCATGTACAACCTGAGTGATCCAATCATCTTCTGAACAAGAAGTACTCCCTGAAGTAGGTTCTACCACCCCAAGCTTATCACCCGGTGTGGAGTCAGGGGTATCTTCATGCTTAACAGCCATGTTGTAGTGAACCGTCCATCTTGCCCCCTTGACGTCCACCCTACCTTGTAAAGGTAAGGGTGTAAATGGCGGCTCATGCTGCTCCAATTTGTCATCGTCAGTATACTCACTGCTCCATGTCGAGCAGCTGTTGTCGTCATCATCATCGAACAAATTATTCCAAACAATGGTTGGCGTGCTGATCAAAGCGTAGTGACAAGTCTCAATATGAGAGATGTCACTGTGGTCTGGTTCAATATCTGACTCTGGTTCCTCAAACCAACCTTCTAGCTGTGAGGTTGATTGGCTTTTCGAGTCTTCATCATCGTCATCATAGACCCATTCATGTCTATGACTCATATCTTCCATTGGTTCATCAGTTGGGTCATCTGGATAGAATGAAGGGTTTCCCCAAGTGGGTTGGTCTTCACAGAAAAATCCTGGTGAATCCAGTTGATGGTCTAAATAGGATGATGGTTCATACTCCACTTCAGATCTAATGGATTGGTCTTGCTGACTGAAATCTTCTTCATAAGGCGGTATCACTTGTTGTTGTGTAAAAACCAAATTGATGACCTCTTGAAGTTTCTTGCCATGTTCGACATTTTTATCATGAATATGTTGAACTTGGATAGCTAAGCTCTCGAGATTAGTCAATTCCGCCTTGTAGTCCTATTGTAGAATCACTGTATGATGAACTTGGATGAACCCTTGCTCAGTAGTTTGAAGAAGACTTCTACTACGGTTTGCTATCTCCGTTACTATTTGGAGTTGATGCTCCCACTTTTCTACTAATTGCTGGAGCAGATCGACGTGTTCTTGGGGATGAGGGGCTAAGGAGGTGAGTGCATGAATACTTTCCCCAGCCAACTCCACTTCCTAAATAAGTTCTTGATCCCATGATAGCACGAGAGTCGAGGGCTGACTGGTAGTCTCCGTTGTTGGAATCTCGACATATGACGATAATGGAGGTAAGTATAACTCGACTAGCTGTAGAGCACGACCTTCAATTATTTGCCAGCAGTCAGAATTGTGGAAAAACTTAGGAGGACAGGTGGACAAGATCACTTGTCTTGTCGAAGCAAGATCCATGGCTGAAAAAGTATAACAAAAAAAAAGGGATTGATTATATATGAACAAGTATGTTTAAAACAAAAGAAAAATTATGCATATATATACAGACTTAAAGTGACAGAACAAAATCTGCTAGGCGTGTAAATGTAGAAAACCACATCCCTGATAACGGCACCAAAAAGTTGATCAGCCCAAATCACGCGTCCTAAAAAGGGAGGCGGATTCAGAAGGAATCGAACTCTTAAATTTATAACCTGAAACCTTGAAAGAACCCCACAACTTTTATTATGGGGTCGAAGTAGATATACAGGGTTGAACACAGGGACATGGTGATGTTTAGGATGTCATAGATTTCATTCTTGAATCAGGTAAGCCAAAAACAATAGTCGATGAAAGTATGTGCTAGAACTAGTCTAGCGGGTTGTCATGAATTAAAACAAAACAAAGAAAAGAAAAGAAAAGAAAATAGAGCTCGTGGTTCTACTAATCAGAGAAAGAGAGTTCCTGGCTATGTAACCACAAATGGAGCAGTCTATGCACTCATTCTCAGGTGTAGACAACCCTTGAACACCCAATCAAGCCTCTAGTACGCACAGTGGCATCTGTCCTGTGGGGTCATCCCACTCGCTCTCACGATGCATGACTAAACCATCAACGATATGTCATCGAGCCTCTCTCGAGGGTGACATATCATTACCTCAGAATATGCTAAGTTCCCTCTCAGGTCTTAGGACATCCAGAGATTTTAGGAACAAAGTACCTTGGATCGTCCTCCTCTTGAGTTCAGATCCAAACTATTGTGTCTTAGCTATTCCTACAACAGATCTCTCGATACAGGCAGAAATAGCAGTTCAAGCGAGTAATAGATCAACCAAACTAGCAATCATAACTAGAAAGAGAATATAGAACATGCAACATACTAGATCTAAAATGAATCTACTTGCTTACGGCAAAATTACATATACATGCCTAGATCGGGTTACATAGCCAAGAAGGAGCTAACTAGCCATAGACAAGCATAGTTAGCACCGAACAAAGAGGGATGAATGTCGTTTGTACAGATCACCAAAGAACACAACTGAATGAAAGAGAAGAAAGATGAGATATAGCCCGTAGAGGAGACGTGGATCTCACTCCTTGGCCTCTGTGTAGGCCGGATCTCATCCCTTAGTCCTCCTCTTCATCCTTCTGGACTCCTTGGTCCTTTCTTTCTGTAGATTTGCCCCGAACAACAGCCCGGTGGAGGTGAGAGAATGTCAGTGGAGACTGATCTTCTTTCTCCTCATCTTCCACCTTTAGAGATCGTAGACCAGTGTGGAGGATGGTGGTGAAGCGGATCTTCTCTCTCCTTGGTGGTGAGGATGAATGTGGTACAAATCTTCTCTCTCCTCAGCTTCCACCTTTGGAGAGAGTAGATCTGAGATGGAGATGGAGGAGAGAGAGTGTGGAGTATGGTGGCTGTTGGAGCACGTAGGCTAAGTTCCTTGGTCCTCTCAGACCTTGGGATGCTCCCACGGGGCTCTGGCTCCAATCCAGCAACCTTTCAGTGTTAAGACTGGATTCCCCCCTTGACCTGGACTCCCCTTTAGTCTGGACTCGATGGACCCTCCGGACTCCCCTTTTTGGTTAGGATGGAGGGTATTTATAATCTTGGATAAGGGGTCCCTGTTGGGTGTTGTTTGTTTCTGAATAACAGTGACTGCGAGGTCCTTTGTTAGTTGGGTCGCAATCCTCTTTGGCTTTGGTCGCGGTGTGATAAGGGGCCGCGGGTGGCGGTTCCTGGACACTGTGACCACAGTGGTGGAGAGGATAACTTCGATTGCGGTTTTAGGGTAGAGACATCACGAGCGGAGATGATGGTGGTCGCGGTTGGCTTGCTAGCAGGTGAGGTCGCAATTTGGTGGTTGGATGGATGCGCTGTTGGAGATCACGATCATGCAGGTGGAGAGGAGAGACACACTCAGGTGGTTGGATGAGAGAACCGTGACCGCGGTTAGGGTAGGAGGAAACTACGATCGTGGTTAGGGGGAGAGAGAACCACGACCACGGTTATGTGGGAGGGGGTCGCGGTTTGTAGGGTTAGAAGTGGAGGGGCTGTGACCGGAGATGATGGAAGACCACACACACAGATGAAGTGTTGGCGCTACTGTGAGTGACGCTATCGAGGTGCACTGGAGGCGATGGTGTCAACAAGGAAGGATGTTGATCGCTGGCTTGTCACTGGGTGGTCATGGCTCCTTGATACCACAGTCACGGTTGGCGGAACCGCGATCGTGGTTATGGATGGGCAGCAGGTCGCGGTGGCAGTTGGTGAGTGGGATGGGGGAAGTTGCTGGGCTGGTGATGGTCACAATCAGGAGGGGCTCGTGGTGAATGCTTGATCGTGACTGAGAAGGAGAGGGTTCGCGGTGTTGGAGATGTTGTCATGACTGAGGGGGAAGACATCACCACGAGTCGCAGCTCAGTGCTATACTTGATCACTACAATCACGATTAGTGTTGCCTTGGGCCGCGATAATGGAAACCGCAACCGCAGTTTGGGTAGGAAGAAACCATGACTGCGGTTAGGGGGTGTGGAGGTCGCGGTGTAGGGCAGCAGGTGAGAGGGGGGTCACGGTTATGTGAGGGGATAGGTGCAGGTCACGAGAAGGTGGAGAAGAAACTGCGGGCAAGAGAGAGGCGATGTCACAGATGTGCAGTGGTGATCATGACCTAGAGAGGGGAGACCGTGGGCAGTAGATATGGGGATGCCACGACTGAGAAAGTGGGTCACAGTCTGTGGTGAAGGGGAGATCGCAATCCAGTAGGAGTACCCACGATTAGGGTAAAGAAGAGGTTGCAGGCGGCAGTTGAGATGGGAATGCAAGATGGCTGAATGGGCTGAGTGCTATGGGCCTCTTTGTACCAAATTGACCTGCAAAACAAGAATACAATCCAATTAAATAGAGATTAACCAAATGGGTTGAGCATAGATGTACAAAGTGAATTAGACAGCAAAAGCAATTGATCAGAGCCAAACTGGGCCCAGAGAAAGGATAAGACAGTAATCATTGTTAAACAAAGTATCAAATAGTAGTAGATTACTGGGCCACAGTTTGGTAGAGAGAGAGTAGAGCAAGGTAATTCATCTATGTTTGGAGCACGCAAGTCTAGCATTGGCTATTTGGCTACATTATTGGCTATTCTAACTACATTATCTAATGAGAGATAGAAAGCATAAAACATGAGCATTATTGGGCAAATTAAGACTAAAGTGACACAAAACTCTAGATAAAATGCATAGATAATATGCGTAGATTTGGGTGTTATCAACTATTGTGTCCAGACCCATTGTGTCAGGTGGGAAAAGGAGCGTGCACATAACCCTGAGGACCACTTAGAGTGACATGTATATTGAGTCAAAATCTCATATCATTGAGATTCAGTCACAATGAGCATCTCAACCAAAATAGAAAACAAATATACAAATCTATGCCGCAATCAAGCCCACAAATCCACTACAACTCTTGGTCGAGTTGAAAATTTTCCTAAAGGAGAAATCTCCAACAAGGCATCTCCTCAAGCACGTCAGTAGGTGGGCATATATGACTTCTCCCCACTCAGAAGAGGAAACTACCTCTAGATCAATTAAATAGGAGAACCAACCTATTTCTCCCATGTTCCCAACATTGGTACCAAAAAGGCAGCCATGTACCAACATAAACAGGAATAACAAGGCTCGTGGAGAAAAAAAATGAGGAAAACTCACACCTCTCTACTATTTCTTCCTAAAGGAAGTCTTATGCATCTAGATGTATCTGACTTTATATCTCAAAGCCATATCAATGCCAACTAGATTTGCACTTCATATCTCAGTAAGGTACACTCGTTCCAAAAGATGTCTGTCTGAAAACCTACAAATCAAGACTCTGATAAAAGCAGTCTAATTATCGCTATGAACTCTCTAGGGATGATGGCCAACTCTCCAAAAGAAAAGTGAAGTGGTAGTCTCTGGGTAGAAGTTTGTGATTAGGGAAATAACATACTTCCTATGTATAATCCCATAGTGACAAATGCTCCTAAATCCAGTCTCCTCCATTAAATCAAACTTCCTAGTAACCAAATCATGATACAAGAGCCCCAATCCATTATAATGGACCCTCAAGTAAATATTAGTGAGCCAAAGTCCCTAAAAGTTGAAGTCAGAGATGAATTCAAGAATCATAACCATTAAAACTATAATCAAATCCCAATTTGATCTTGAAAGAAAAGGACAAATAAGGAATAGGTATTCTTAGTTATACCTCATCTCTCACTCAACATCCTTGATGATGGGTACTCATCCACAATATACCTGGTTGCATCACAAACTACTCATCTAAGAGATGATCTCCCTGAATCTGGTATGTGTTGCATTGACTCTACCCAGAGCAAATGAATATAAATTTTTTATAGACTAATATGAATTTATCAAATAAAGATAGCAAAATATACCTATGATATGACTCACTATGCATCATTTTTTGTCATCTTGTTCACCAAATACATGATCACCCTGAGTAATATCTGCATCCCTCCACTCCTTCCAGCTATTGGACACCTTATGCAATATTAATTCAAACCCACAATGACATCATCTTTGCACAACAAGTCAAACCAGCGCGACCAAGCACTAGTTGCTAAAAATAAATAAATAAATAAAAAGTAGACAAATTGCAAGACAAAATGAGCTTTGTCATCTCTAACCTCCAAATTGTGAAGAATGCCGAGAAACCAAAAATATGAATTTTAATACCAAAGTCCAAAATGCCAAAACTAAAGCTATAGGATGAAACATATACCTCTCTATAGAGGAATGTAGATTAAAACCAAACTAGAACTCCATGAAAATATACAATTGGAAGCATCGATGATGTCAGAATCACTACTCATTGTGTCACTATTAAACCATGGCAGGACACCTGATTCTATTGGGAAACTATTGGCAAAACAATGAGATCTATCACTCTTCCTCTCTCCTCTAGCCACTACTACTATTACTATTGTTCACATGGACATGAGCTCCTTGGTATCCACCACCACTCCACAGGAGGAATAAGGACAATGCTCAATCTCCCTTCATTTCCTCCCTTTAAATAAAATTCTACAAAAGTGCAAAAAGGTCCTTGGATTTTGAACATTATTTTCATAATCTTCCAAAAATAATGAAAAACATAGAAAAGTCATAAAATGCAAATAAAATATCAAAATATTTGTAAAGAATGAAGGTCTCATATATTTCCTAAAAAAGACACAAAATGTACTATTCTAAGGAATAAATCTTTTTGCTAATACCTAGTCATCTCTTAGATATCAAATTCTCAACCAAGATCTATTTTCTCATGATTTTAACATTCTGATCTTACTTTCATTCATTTAGAATGCAAATACCTATTGTAAATAGGCATGTTTTCTTTCATACACAAGGCTCGCGATCATGACCTTAAACTATACCAAAAGGGTCTCGGATCATGAGCTTCAACTAAACAACATGTTCTATCTTAAATAGGCATTTCACAACCTTGTGTTCCATTGTGTCTTGGATCATGAACTTAAATGCACCACTTCATAATCTTATTTTTGTTATTAAATACCTAAGTGAATTAAACACTATACATTAGTATAAAAACCTTATACTTGAAGGTGAAGTTACTGAAATCAAGTATTTCTTTCAAAAATCTTGCTTCCAATAAGAATCCTTCATATATGTATATATGTTATAAATATATAATAATAAAAAATGTCCCAACCCTCTCCTACATAGGTAAACCCCCACATGTTGCCTTATTTATGATTGTGACCCTATCCCTAGAAGTTGGTTCAATCCACCATGTATTGCGATTGACTAAACTCAAACACCCAATTGTATACACACACCAATGATGGATTGCTAGGATATTTTTGATACCAAAAACTTCACATGATATTTCGTGAGTGTATAATCTTGATTAAATTCCTACCTATAAACCTCTATCATAAAAAATTTCACACCAACTTTTTCTCACAAAGGCATGAGTTAGTCAGTCATGGACTAAGTAGAAACTGGAGTAATGATGTGAGACACTTTCACACAGCTAAAGTATTCCAATGGCTCATCAACATTTTAGGATAATGAATAATTGGTCGCACACATGTATATAGTTTGTCTAGGGACCAACCTCATTCTACAGAATCCAATTACACCCAAACTTATTGTTGGTATGTATGCCCATAGAGAAAGTCATATGATGATTGTAATGGGATACTATGTAAATGATTTGAATAATAATAAAGGCAATTTCTGATCTATATGTTTAAACTATTTCTGAGATGATAGTGTAACATGATAGATGTCTAAAGAATGTTTTTACTCAATGACCTATGCTTTTAGGTTAAGGACCTAAATGATGAGATCATGCGGATGTCAAGAGTATACATTCTTGTTTGGTCCCTAGTCGGTTGTTATTTTGGAAATAACCATAGACATCAATAACACTAAAGACTAGATTGTGTGTTGGTTGATGATAGAATCTCATTAGTCATGATATAGTGATATCAAACCAAGCACATAGGTACTTGTTAGAGAACAAGGTACCGGACAGACCCACTGTGGGAGTGACACATGGAACCATGACTTGGTAGTCACAGTCAGCTGTCACAGTGATGGTGGTGAGTGTGATTCTTAGACCTGAAATCACTACACTCAACACATGTCGTTGGGTACACTTTGACATCATCAAACGCAGTCCTGAAACATGGGTTGTTATAAAGGTGATGATTGGGTGGCTTTGACACATGGGGTTTTTGAGGGGTGAGTGATAGATATGGGATTTGTCCCTCCTGAGGGAGTTTGATGTTCATGGTTTTGGATCCTAGATGGGTGATTAGATGCTCTAGAGGGAGGGTGAATAGAGCTGAAAGCACTTAAACAAAACTCATTAAACCTTCAAGATATATGACAAGATAAGGTTTCTAAATAGGAAATTTGTGTGCAACTAAAACATACATAGCAAGGGAGAGAGAGATTGAACATGCACCAATTAGACAAGCTATTTAGAGTGGTTCCACACTTCAAACTAGAAGTGTGTCAGTCCACTTGCCTAGAGAGGTCAACCTCTAGGACTTCCAAACTATTGCACTCTTATATTCATTCATAAGACATACAATGGATGACCAAACAAAAGACTTACCTATCCAATACAAAGAGTCTTCAACCTTACCAAGGACTTACCCACTTTGCAAGAGTCTTCGACCTTATCCAAGGACTTACCCACTCTAGCACAAGTCTTCAGCCTTACAGGGATTACCCACTCTTCTTAGATCTTCAGCTTTTGACTTCACCTTCACTCGGAGAAGCTTCCACCAAGGTTTTACCCACTTGAGCAAGGAGTCTTCTACCTTCACCAAGGGCTTACCCACTCTAGCTCCAAGTCTTCAGCCTTGATCTTCACCAAGGGACTCCTTCCCTTGTTCTTCTTCACCTCTCTTGGACAAGAGAGAGAGCCTTCATCTTCATGATTGAAAAGAGAGATGGGAAGGTGGTGGAAGTGAGAGCCTCACAAGATATACATGTAGGACTAGCTCTCTTACATATTTCCTACTCACTCTAATGGATGTAGAAAGTGATTAATCTTAGAGAGAGAGAGAGGAGGCTATAGGAAGCACTCAACTATAGAATAGGAACCTCACATAGAGTTTGCAATTAATGCTCAACCTTGGAATGAAGCCCAAGGGGTCCTATTTATAGTCGGGGATGCCTCTTAGCCTTTGGGAACACTTGTGAACAAAAACTAGCCATTTTGTGGCTTGCAACGGATCTATTTTCACTCGTTGCAACTCCACAACGGCTAGAAGCACTTTTCTGCACTTTTCCGTATAGTGCAATCAGTCGAGTTTCTATAAGGGTAACTCGATCGATAGAGTAAAAGACAAAGCCGATATTCAGACCATCGATCGAGTTTGTCCTAAGGAATCTCGATAGACCAATGAAAATCAATTTGGTCAGTTACTCCATCGGTCGAGTTCTGTGTAAACCCAACTCGACCGATGCAATCTTCAGAAAATTGATCAAGGATGATCGGTCGAGTTTTCAGGCTGGGAAACTCGACCGACAAAGTGCCTGTAATCAATTTTCAAAATTGCATCTAAAGTGCTCTAATATTCAATCTAAGTGCTCCTGATATTTTTCTAAGCTTAATTACAAGTCATACAATCATTACAAGTGATTTACAACATGATTCTAATAGATATACATCATATTACAAAAATGAGCACTTGTATGACTTTGACTTGTCTTTTCTCCAATTTGATATGCGCAAGTTAGGGCAATTGGAGTGTGTCTATACCTAATCTGAAATCACTCAAGTAGAGACATTAGACACCAATATGTGGAATGGTTAGTCATCATGAAAACATGGGTTTAGTCAATTTAGACGTGAGTCAACACTGACCTAATTGACCTTGAGTCAACATTCTCCCCCTTTTTGAAGATGGCAAACCATTCCATAAATGTATTGAAAGCATTTGAGTAAAGTCATACCTTTGGAGAAACCTAGTGGTTTCAATGGAATTGAGTTCATATGCTCCCCCTCAATTGATGCGTATGGAGTTCTCATACTCCCCCTCAATTGATGCTATTTCTCCTGCATGGTTAGCTTTCATAACATTTATAGAATACTATGTCTTCTACTCATATATGTTCTACACATATATGTCTTCTCCCATTTACCTTCTCCCCTTTACATGAACATATTTCTCTTCTTCATGTAAGACATGCCTTCTTCCTCTTTTAAAAGAAGACATACCTTTCTCCCCCTTTGTCATTTCAAAAAGTGGGGTTATGAAGAAAATAAGAAACATCACTTGTTAAAGAGAAAGGAGATAACACAAATATATATAAGGAGAGTAGAAGAGCACAGATAGGGGCTTGTCCAAGCATAGAAAGAAAAGCAAGTTAAAGCATATACTTGAACAACCCAAAAAACAAGATAAGGTGTTGCAGAAAAACAATAAATCACAATTTTGACCCTCAAGATGATGGCATTTGACCAAAAACCATCAGAGCTCATCGCAAAGCAATGAGTCTTGCTTAGAAGGCCATTTCTGCATGAAAAACACTACTCTTGCAGCAAAAATTGAAACTGGAGCAAACCTGCATAAAAACCAAAAATACTCCAAATTCTACATATAATGTAGATCTATGTACCCTGCATCACAATGTTATGCAAGCAACTCAAGATAGTAGATATGCAATTCAAGGAACAATCATGAGCATGTATGAGACAAGATACAAGCATAGCATATATATGAGAAAAGATGCCAATTTTAAACAAGGTTAGAGCTACATGTATATGAACTACTAGTAGATGATATCACAAGTTAGGACTACTAGTAGGATCTAGATCATAGCAAGAGATACCAAAAGATACACAAGTTAAAGAGCAAGCTATGAGTAGATGTAGAGATATATCCAAACAAAGAGATAAGCAATTTTAGAAGCATGAAATGATATAACTCACTAGATATGCATCCTTACCATAAGATGATTACCAATAAGAACCTCAAGGTTGTATCAACACAAGATATACACCTAGATAGATGTAGCAAATTAGAGTACAACGGAAGCAATTTTAGACACAACCAAGAGATCCAAAGTGATCATCATCAAAACCTGCAAGACAACTCAAAGCAAGTAATTGCAAGATATAGATATACCAATTTAGAGAAATTTGAAAGATAGAGTTGTAAGCAAGATAGGGAATTTAGAACATGGCAACATGCATATATACAGGTACCAAATGAGAGTGCCAAAGAATAAGGCTATTGGTTGAGAAAATCTAGTTGAGAGGGAAATTCTCATTCAATAAGCCAAATGTATATTCTGTGCACAGTGTTATCGATCGAGTTCTGTGCATTGACAACTCGACTGATGACAACTGCTGGCAACACCCATTGGTGCCTATCGGTCGAGTTTCAAGCAGGGAGAACTCGACCGACAGAGCAGTTGTCAAAAAGCACATATATTTCATAAAAACATATTCAAAGGCATGCTAAATATACAAACCATATCCAAACATGTCTAAGAAAGTTAGTAATGCACTATAGAAGCATTAGAAATAGTTTTTGAGCAAGAGTGTGAAGAGAATCACAAAAAGCCACTTTTGACTCAAAAACCATATGTATAGTGCACACCATCTTCATAAAACAAGTTAGGATTGGTTATAAGCAAGAGAAACATTACCTTTGTGCTTACCATTCCTTTTTCCACTTGTTGTCACCCTCTACACATCTCACCTTTCTTCTTTCATGTGGATTGAGAAGTCAATTTGCAATTCAATAGTTCAAGTCAATCCATTTGCAAGTACCTATAAGAAGAAAGATGAAATGGTCCCCAATCATATTTTTGGGCCTGGAGGGGTTAGTTTAGTAACCCAAATCTGATTGCTTTTGGGTGCTTTCCTAAAAGGAAAACAAGTAGAATAATGACCAATTTCATTGCAATAGTTACATGTACCCATAGTCTTGGAACTAGAGGATTCTCCATGGAATATTGGAGGTCCTTTATCTTTGTTGTTCCCTTGACTACTATCATATCCTAAACCATGTCTACCAATTTGTTTAGTAGTATGGTGTAGGATGTCATTAAGACTCTTTTTATCAACTAAGAATCTTTGCAAAGAAGATCTCAAACTATCATTATCATGCATAAGAGAAGTAATAGTAGAATACAAATGATTGATATTATCTCTAGCATGCAAAAGATCATTTTCTAAGCAAAGAGCTTTAGTTAAATAAGAATCTCTATCAATATGAAGAGCAGCAATATCATTCTCTTTATTTGTAGAACTAGAACAAGATTCATACCCATTGATTTTAGCAAGCAAGGAGGCATTTTCTATTTCTAATTCATGCAAAACAAAATATTTGTTCTTGTTTTCAGATTTAAGAACATCAATATCATTCATGAGAGAATCAACAATTAAAGTATGCTCTTCATTAGAACTAGGCATGAGAGGTTGATCTTATAAAAATCTAATCTTATCAAGAAAACTAGCATTTTCAAGTTTAAGAGAGTCTACTTGGCTAATACAGTCATTTTTATCATCAAGCAAGCAAGAATTAGCATGTTCAAGATCATCTAGTTCTACATGCAAATTATCAACAATTTTAGCAAGCTTTTTCTTTTTCCTTTTAGAAGACTTAAGAGAGGCACAAATATCATGAATAATAGCAATCAAAGATTCTTTATCTAAAGAGTTTAGATTTACCTCACTTGAGTCTTCACTTGTTGATGCAATAAGAGCAAAATGGCATTCTCCTTCATCACTAGAGCTTGAGCTTGATCCTTCACTTGAATCTTCACTTGAGCTTGAGTTGGAGGAGCCACTTGAGCTTGAGTGCCATTTCTCCTTCTTCTTGTGAAGATGGGTCTTTTTGCCTTGTGGGCAATCTTCCTTGTAGTGACTCTTCTTTCCACATGTGAAGCACCAGATGGCGGAGGACTTGCCTTTGTAGAATTTACCTTTAGAGTACATGGCATATTCTTTAGCTTGAGAGGATGGAGAGACTTGTTCCATGATAGCTTCAATTTGAGCCTTCATTTCAGCCTTCTTCATTCTCTTTAGCTCTTTCTTCTCTTGTCTTTCTACTTCCTCCCTCTTGTCAAGAGTGGCTTCATGTGCTTGTAGATTTCCAATGAGCTCTTCAATAGGAATATCATTAAGAGACCTTGCTTCTTCAATAGAAGTCACCTTGGGTTCCCACCTCTTGGGAAGAATTCTAAGGATCTTTGAGTTGATCTCTCCACTAGACATAGGATGTCCTAGAATAGAAAGACCATTCAAAATGGTGTTGAGCCTTGAGTACATGTTTTCTATGCTCTCCTCCTTTCCCATCTTGAAGTTCTCAAGCAGCCCTTTGAGCATGTAGACTTTGCTTTCCTTCACTTGATCCGTCCCTTCATAAGTGATGCATAGCTTTCTCCATACCTCATAGGCCGTCTCACAAGAAGAAATCCAGTTGAACTCGGTGGGGGTCATGGAGGCATAGAGGATGTGCATGGCTCTAGCATTCAAGGTAGCTTTCTTCAAGGTAGCTTCATCCCATTCTTCAATCTTTGTCTTTGGTAGCTCGTATGGGCTGTTCACCATTTGCCACATCTCAAGACTTGATCCTTGGATGTAGAATTGGAGCCTTCTTATCCAATAGAGGAAATTGCTCCCATCAAAGATTGGAAGGCTGGTCGAGAATCTCCCTCCTAGGTAGTCACCCATCTTCTCCTACTTGTTGAAGTATGCTTGGAGAAGACCCACTCTGATACCAATTGTTGGATCCTAGATGGGTGATTAGATGCTCTAGAGGGGGGGGTGAATAGAGCTGAAAGCACTTAAACAAAACTCATTAAACCTTCAAGATATATGACAAGATAAGGTTGCTAAATAGGAAATTTGTGTGCAACTAAAACATACATAGCAAGGGAGAGAGAGATAGAACATGCACCAATTAGACAAGCTATTTAGAATGGTTCTACACTTCAAACTAGAAGTGTGTCAGTCCACTTGCCTAGAGAGGTCAACCTCTAGGACTTCCAAACTATTGCACTTTTACATTCATTCATAAGACATACAATGCATGACCAAACAAAAGACTTACCTATCCAATACAAAGAGTCTTCAACCTTACCAAGGACTTACCCACTTTGCAAGAGTCTTCGACCTTCTCCAAGGACTTACCCACTCTAGCACAAGTCTTCATCCTTGCAGGGATTACCCACTCTTCTTAGATCTTCAGCTTTTGACTTCACCTTCCCTCGGAGAAGCTTCCACCAAGGTCTTACCCACTTGAGCAAGGAGTCTTCTGCCTTCACCAAGGGCTTACCCACTCTAGCTCTAAGTCTTCAGCCTTGATCTTCACCAAGGGACTCCTTCCCTTGTTCTTCTTCACCTCTCTTGAACAAGAGAGAGAGCCTTCATCTTCATGATTGAAAAGAGAGATGGGAAGGTGGTGGAAGTGAGAGCCTCACAAGATATACATGTAGGACTAGCTCTCTTACAGATTTCCTACTAACTCTAATGGATGTAGCAAGTGATTAAGCTTAGAGAGAGAGAGAGAGGAGGAGGCTGTAGGAAGCACTCAACTATAGAATAGGAACCTCACATAGAGTTTGCAATGAATGCTCAACCTTGGAATGAAGCCCAAGGGGTCCTATTTAGAGCTGGGGATGCCTCTTAGCCTTTGGGAACACTTGTGAATGGAAACTAGGCATTTTGTGGCTTGCAACAGATCTATTTTCACTTGTTGCAACTCCACAATGGCTAGAAGAACTTTTCTGCACTTTTCTGTACTGTGCAATCAGTCAAGTTTCTATAAGGGTAACTCGACCGATAGAGTAAAAGACAAAACCGATATTCAGACCATCAGCTGAGTTTGTCCTGAGGAAACTCGAACGACCAATGAAAATCGATTTGGTCAGTTACTCCATCGGTCGAGTTCTGTGTAAACCCAACTCGACCGATGTAATCTTCAGAAAATTGATCAAGGATGATCGGTTGAGTTTTCAGGCTGGAAACTCGACCGACAAAGTGTCTGTAATCAATTTTCAAAGTTGCATCTAAAGTGCTCTAATATTCGATCTAAGTGCTCCTAATATTTTTCTAAGCTTAATTACAAGTCATACAATCATTACAAGTGATTTACAACATGATTCTAATAGATATACATCATATTACAAAAATGTGCACTTGTATGACTTTGACTTGTCTTTTCTCCAGTTTGATATGCACAAGTTAGGGCAATTGGAGTGTGTCTATACCTAATCTGAAATCACTCAAGTAGAGACATTAGACACCAATATGTGGAATGGTTAGTTATCATCAAAACACGGGTTTAGTCAATTTAGACGTGAGTCAACATTGACCTAATTGACCTTGAGTCAACACTTGGCCACTTGATGAGTCGGATTGAGAAAGGCATGTGCATGCACGTGTGAATCAATATGTGATATTGATGTCACACACATCTCACTCAGTCTACTCTGAGATCAAGGAAATGAATGAACGTTGAAAGGATGACTGTTCCATGCCTCAAGTTCATTCAGGACATCAGTGACAAAGGAATTATACATTCACTGTAACACCATTCACGAATTGTAGGATTGAAAGTTGTTCTCCAACTTTCTATTTCACTTGGGTAGCACTGATGTGTGACTAGGCACCGCTCTTTGCTTGTGAAGTCATAAGTGTTATGGACTTTCACTGCCAATGTGAAATGAACCTGCAGGGTCACACACATAGGATTTAACCTGGAAGTGGAGTTTGTCCACAAACAATGTTTAGATTGATCACTAAAGGAGTTTAGTAGTTCAATTAAACACTCAATCAATTAATAGCTCAATATCATATTGTTCAAGGTGTTGGACAGATTGATTAGAGTATCAGATTGATTGAAACGACAATTGACTGATTCTTCACAGTCTGCACTCCCAACCGATGGACTCATGAATTGTAAATAGGATAGATTTTATTTCTTGTTATGTCAAAGAATGGTGGACGAACTGAGACGATCGGTTCAAGGCGTGAATCGATCGATTGGTGTTCCAGACGACCGGTTCGAGGAGTGAGATGGGCGGGTGGTGATCTGAGGAGATGCACGAAGACCGGTGAACCGATCGGCTGGAGGTGCTAGTTGATCGGCCGGTGGCACCCAAACAACCATCTTAATGGCGAGCCGATCAATCATGGAGATGAGTTGATCAAGCCCAGAAAGGTAGGCACATATTTCATCTTGTACAGGTTGCATGTGATGTAGACCTAGATGACCGTGATTCCTCTTGGATCGAGGAATCACAATAGGATGGCCATAATCATTGCTTTTATCATTTTGCATGTTTTCTGTGGGATATAGCACATATATGATACATACTATATATTGTGGTGATTGGTTATGTATATGTATATAAAAACCAAATCCCTCATTAAATATTAAGTCTTATACGCCTTCCATTAGCTACACACATGGAAAACTTGATCGACCAAGCGTAGGTTACGCCAAAGCGTGATGCGCCGTCTATCTTGTGGAAGTGTGAAGGGTCGACATGCAGGTTCTGCCAAAGCAGGGTGCATGTTTACCGTGTAGGCTTTTGGGATAGACTTAATTGGTGATTCTTAGACCGTCTAAGCCCAGAGGCACAGAATGTTCATGGCAAGGTGTTGCACATGTTCATTCATCAAGAGTTGCATATGATGCAATTGGCATGATGGCCTACCTAAATAGTCAAGATTATGGGCGATCAGCCAAAGCTGACTCATGACTTGATGAAATATGGATCTTGACCCACTAGAAGATTGTTCGCTGCAATCTTCCGAATTGATGGTGAGGGTTGTCAATTTGAGTCAAAATAGTGGGAGTGGTAATTAATTAAAATCCTAATTAACTATTGTCAAATTTTATTCAAATCAAATCAAAAGGAGTTTTGACAAATGCAATTTTTCTCTTGTAGAATGGCAAAAGAATCATCTTTTAAAATGGGTAAATTAATTGAGAAAAAATTCCATAACTGGTTGAGGACTGTGAGAAGTGTTCTGCACAATCCAGATATACCAGGAGCCTTTGAATCCACTCTATGTATGCTTAATGCGTTAGTGAAGAAGAAAGAAAGTTCATTGATAGAGATCTATGGAACGAAAGGTAAGGGAGAGAAGGGTTCTCTCTCCAAACCAATTTCTTCTACATGGAGAGGATGTAAGGAACGATGGAAGAAGAAGTCAGAGATAGAGATCTCTACTTCTGGTGTATACGTGATAGAGATTAACTTTACTACTTCTTAGTCATGGGTACTTGATACCAGATTTGGATCTCACATTTGTTCAAATGTGAAGGATCTTAAGAGAAGTAGGCCTTTGGGGAAAGGTGAGGTTGAACTACATGTTGCCAATGGGGCAAGGGTTGCCTCCAGTGTCATAGGAACCTATGAGTTAACTCTATCAAGTGGGCTAATAATAGAGTTGAAGAACTGCTATTATGTACCTGCCATAAATAGGAATATCATTTCCGTCTCTTGTTTGGACAAAGATGGATTTGAATTTCTTATTAAGAATGGAAAATGTTCCATATCTAAAAATGGGATCTTTTATGGAAGTGCCCCAATGCCTTATGGTCTATACTTGTTAGATTTAGAGACAAGTGTATACAACGTAAACACCAAAAGGCAAAAACTCAATGAATCAAACAAAACGTATCTTTGGCATTGTCGTCTAGGGCACATAAATGAGAAGCGCATTTATAGACTCCATAAAGATGGTTATCTAGACTCTTTTGATTATGAATCAATAGATACATGTGAATCTTGTTTATAGGGCAAGATGACCAAGAATCCCTTTTCAGGTAAAGGTGGGAGAGCTAGTGATCTATTAGGACTCATACATACTGATGTATGTGGGCCTTTTAGAACTAATGCCAGAAATGGGTATCAATACTTCATTACCTTCACTGATGATTTTAGTAGGTATGGCTATGTGTACCTGATGAAGCATAAGTCAGAAACCCTTGAAAGGTTCAAGGAATTCATGAATGAAGTATAGAACCAACTTGGTAAAAGTATTAAGGCACTTTGATCCAATCGAGGTGGAGAATACTTAAGCCAGGAGTTTGAGGACCTTCTGCAAGCCCGTGGTATTGTATCATAATGGACTCCGCCTGGAACACCACAACATAATGGTGTGTCTAAAAGAAGGAATCGCACATTGTTATATATGGTGTGATCAATGATGAGTTTTGGTGATCTTCCAATTTCCTTCTGGGGTCATTCTCTTAAAACCGCCGCGTTTACACTTAACCGAGTACCATCTAAATCGGTTCAAAAGACACCATATGAGATATGGACCGGGAAGCGTCCCAATTTGTCTTTTATGAAGATTTGGGGTTGTGATGCTTACGTTAGGAAAATGTTTCCTGATAAGCTTGGACCCAAGTCTAATAATGTTATTTTGTTGGATATCCCAAGGAGACCAAGGGATATTATCTATACCACCCTACTGACAATAAAGTGTTTGTTGCCAGGGATGCTGTATTCCTAGAGAAGGAATTTATTTCCAAAGGAAGCAGTGGGAGGAAAATAGAGCTTGAAGAGGTTCAAGCCCAACAAGAAAAAATTGAACCAGTAGATGTACGAGAGGAACATGGAGATTCACAAGGTGTTGTGGAATCTCATTCTCCTCAGGTAACACAAGGACCTCATAGATCTAGTAGGACCCACCTTGAACCTGAGAGGTTTGGATACATTGTAACTCAGGAAGGTGGTGAGTTGATCATAGATGATGATCCAAATACCTACGTAGAGGCTATGGAGGGACCAGATTCTGAGAAATGTCTTGAATCCATGAGATCTGAGATGGAATCCATGTACTCCAACAAAGTATGGATTTTGGTGGAACCACCCAAAGGGGTAAAACCCATAGGGTGCAAGTGGGTCTTTAAGAAGAATACCGACATGGATGGAAATGTGCAGACTTATAAAGGTAGATTGGTTGCAAAGGGATTTCAACAAATTCAAGGTGTTGACTATGACGAAACCTTTTCTCCAGTTGCCATGATTAAGTCCATCAGGATCATGCTTGCTATTGCAGCTTATTATGACTATGAGATTTGGCAGATGGATGTTAAAACTACATTCCTTAATGGGAATATATATGAGGATGTGTACATGACATAGCCTAAAGGTTTTATAGATCCAAAGAATGCCAATAAAGTCTGTAAGCTGCAAAGGTCAATCTATGGATTGAAACAAGCATCTCAGAGTTGGAATCTTTGATTTGATGAAGAAGTCAAAGTGTTTGGCTTTATTCAAAATGAAGATGAACCTTGTGTGTACAAGAAGGTTAGTGGGAGCTCGACCACATTCCTCATATTTTATGTGGATGACATACTTTTGATGGAGAATGATGTCTTAGCCTTAGAGAAGGTAAAGACTTGGCTTGGGAATACTTTCTCAATGAAGGACTTAAGAGAAGCATCCTACATTCTAGGAATTAAGATCTATAGAGATAGATCTAGAAGGCTTCTCAGACTAAGTCAGAGCATGTACATTGACAAAGTGTTGAAGCGGTTCAGCATGGAGAACTCAAAGAGAGGCAACATCCCCATGCTGCATGGAGTCACCATCTCTAGAGCTCAATGTCCCCAATATTGTGAAGAGAGGGAGCGTATGAATGGGATCCCATATGCATCAGCCATCGGATCCATCATGTATGCTATGTTGTGCACATGTCCAGATGTCTCGTATGCTCTCAGCATGATGAGCAGGTACTAGTCAAATCCCAGGGATACTCACTGGACAGCCGTAAAGAACATCCTCAAGTACTTGCGAAGGACTAAGGATCAATTTCTTGTTTACGGTGGCGAGGAAGAGCTGGTTGTAAAGGGTTACACCGATGCAAGCTTCCAAACCGATAAAGATGATTACAGATCATAGTTAGGATTTATATTTTGCCTAAATAATGGAGCTATGAGCTGGAAGAGTTCCAAGCAAGAAATAGTTGCCGATTCTACTATAGAGGTCGAGTATATTGCTGCTTCACATGCAGCAAAGGAGGCTGTGTGGATCAGGAAGTTCATCTCTGAACTTGGTGTAGTTCCCAGTAGATGTGATGCAATTGAGATTTATTGTGACAATAATGGAGCTATTTCTCAGGCTAAGGAACCCATATCACATCAGTGGTCCAAGCACATACTGTGGCGCTTCCATCTCATACGAGAGATCGTACAACAAGGAGATGTGAAGATTTGCAAAGTACCAACTGAAGACAACATAGCTGATCCACTAACGAAGGCCCTTTCTCAGCAGAAGCATGATGGTCATGCTAGGTCACAAGGAATGAGATTCCTAGGTGACTGGCTCTAAGTGCAAGTGGGAGTCTGTTGGTATGTATTCCCATAGAGCAAGTCATATGATGATTGTAATGGGATACTATGTAAATGATTTGAATAATAATAAAGGCATTTTCTGATCTATATGTTTAAACTGTTTCTGAGATGATAGTGTAACATGATAGATGTCTAAAGAATGTTTTTACTCAATGACGTATGCTTTTAGGTTAAGGACCTAAATGATGAGATCATGCGGATGTCAAGAGTATATATTCTTGTTTGGTCCCTAGTCGGTTGTTATTGTGGAAATAACCATAAACATCAATAACACTAAAGACTAGATTGTGTGTTGGTTGATGACAAAATCTCATTAGTCATGATATAGTGATATCAAACCAAGCACATAGGTACTTGTTAGAGAACAAGGTACCATACAGACCCACTGTGGGAGTGACACATGGAACCATGACTTGGTAGTCACAGTCAGCTGTCACAGGGATGGTGGTGAGTGTGATTCTTAGACCTGAAATCACTACACTCAACACATGTCGTTGGGTACACTTTGACATCATCAAATGCAGTCCTAGAACATGGGTTGTCATAAAGGTGATGATTGGGTGGCTTTGACACATGGGGTTTTTGAGGGGTGAGTTATAGATATGGGATTTGTCCCTCCTGAGGGAGTTTGATGTCCTTGGCCACTTGATGAGTAGGATTGAGAAAGGCATGCGCATGCACGTGTGAATCAATGTGTGATATTGATGTCACACACATCTCACTTAGTCTGCTCTGAGATCAAGGAAATGAATGAACGTTGAAAGGATGACTGTTCCATGCCTTGAGTTCATTCAGGACATCAGTGACAAAGGAATTATACATTCACTGTAACACCATTCACAGATTGTAGGATTGAAAGTTGTTCTCCAACTTTCTATTTCACTTGGGTAGCACTGATGTGTGACTAGGCACCGCTCTTTTCTTGTGAAGTCATAAGTTTTATGGACTTTCACTGCCAACGTGAAATGGACCTGTAGGGTCACACACATAGGATTTAACCTGGAAGAAAAGTGTGTCCACAAACAATGTTTAGATTGATTACTAAAGGAGTTTAGTAGTTCAATTAAACACTCAATCAATTAATAGCTCAATATCATATTGTTCAAGGTGTTGGATAGATTGATTAGAGCATCGGATTGATTGAAACTACAATTGACTGATTCTGGACAGTCTGCACTCCCAACTGATCGGCTCATGTGATGAACCGATCGAATGAGCTTGGTGAACCGATCGGCTCAACTGGTGAGTCGATCAGCTCATGGACAGAGTGAAATGACCGGTTCAAGTTTTGAACCGATCGGCTCAACTGGTCCAACCGAGCAAGTTGGGAAAGTAAGATTGGTGAGAAATTTCCTTTTTCGTTTCACTTGTCCAATTCGATTGGAACAAGGATTGGTATTTGATATCAATTAGAAACGAAAGAAGAAAAGTCAATCGGGAACTGACCAGGACAACGAACCGACCGGTTCAGAAATGAACTGACCATTTCATGGGTCCCAACCGATCAGTTGAGGAGTCAACTGACCGGCTCAGATCCCCAACCGACCATTTCAGTTGTGAAACGATCAGTTCAGGTTACGCAGATGATTGTTTTGTGGAAAATCTCGAACCCTTCTACTCCTGCTTTAGTCCCACATTTCCCGGGATAGAGAACCCTATCCCATGACCCTCCTATATATAGGGGTATTGGGGGCTTCTCAAAGTGCAACTCAGAGTGCCAGTTTCTATGCAAAGTTGTCGTTCTCTCTGGTTTTGGTAACCGAGAGAGCCCGAGCAAGTGCTACCCGATAAGGGAGGCACAATAAGGGAAAGACAACTGCAAAAAGGCAACTGGTTGCAGGAGAGTGTGTCGGTGACTAGTATTCCAACAGGAGGGTGCGACTCCTTCTGATTCCTTGTGGGACAAGGAGATCGGAGTTCCAGGAAGACCGTGTGGACGACTGTAGAGGTGGGAGACCTCTGTCGCTCAGAGGAAAATTTTCAATCCTGATAGTCCCAGTGAGACTAGGAGTCTTCAGTCCCGGTGCGACCAGGAGCTGCACAGACACCATCCAAGACCGGAGGTGAAGACCACGTAAGGCGCGAGGTACTGTCGCCGAGTGAGCCTCGGGATAAGGTATGAATCTACAAACCATCTTTCCTATTGTATAGACGTTGACGTGATTCCTTTTTTTCTGGGTTTGAGGGAGAAAATTTTTGTTTCCGCTGCTTCTCTGCCTCCCCTAAAACCCAACACTTATTTCTTTCTTTAATGGTTGTTTTCCCAGTCCATCCTTAAGAGTAAAAGAAACTACTTGCACATTTAACTCTAGTCATTTTAATAATTTCTTTTACTTGTCACCTTTTCCCCTATCAGGTTCTAACATTTCTTGAATAAAACTAAAACAATAAAGTAAAGTCCTCAAGCATCCTAACTAAGCCTAGAACTCTTCGAACATCTCATATTTACCCTAGGGGATGGATGATCACTCATCTATAGTCCTTGGACTTAGCATTACATGGATCCTAGATGATTGCATGGCTCACAATACTTTGCTTCAATTAATGACACCTTAAAAGGAAAAGACATCACCTACAATTTCCAAACTCTACAAGGTTCGTTAGAATATCCTTGTTGAGTTTCACCTTTTTGTCCTTTGTGATAAAAGATGGAGGTCAGACTTGGCTCAAGCATGAAATTCTCATGCATATCTTAATACTTATAATGAAAGGGAACACTATTTACACCCCATCTTTTCTCACTCAATTGAAATTCATGATAAAAAGTTTACTCCCTAAATAATAATGGAGTTTGTTCCATTTTCCTACATTCTACCACATTCATTCACATTTTCCATCCACGGAATCCACCCACTTCCTCATTTGCCACAATTAGGATTTCTCTATACAAAAGACAGTCTTTTCTGGACTTAAGTACAATTTACCCTTTAGTTTTGCTTTTATAAGTTTTTTTACATAAATTTTCTAGTTGGGGTATCTTGAATAAAAAAATCATTTCTAAAACCTATATATATTCAATTGTTTATATCCTAAAAAAATCATATATTCTATGATAATAAGAAATAATAATCCCAATCAAGTATCCTATCATATTCCTTCTTTATTTCATTGAGTTTTATTCTATAAGACCCAATCTTGAAATCTTAAGGAATTTGTATGATTTATATCCAAAAGTTTTCTAAAATATCCAAAACGTTGGATATAAAAAATCCGTTTTTCCTACCCAGGGACATCCTGTGGATCACAACCATACACCACATGCCACGTGATGGATTGATGTGTTCTACTGACGTGTCCCACTGGCTCATCACAGAGATCTACCACCTCTCTAGAACCTCCCACTTAAAAACCCTGGATGCTAATTTGATCCTGTAAATGCTCACCATAGCTACCGTATTCTGAGCCCGTTTGGGCTCCCCAGAAGACAGAGAGTGAACTACCCCTCCGATTAGAGGATCCTTCCCTCTAACCCAACTTTTTTTTAAACATCATTAGGATGAGTAACAATAATCTTAAGACTACTTTAATATATTCATCTTAAGATGCTTATAACTAATCTCAACTTCTTACAACTATACTAGTTTGTTCATAACCACTTGTATCTGTCTACTTGAACTCAAGTATTCTACTTGATTCCATTGTTCATATAGAATAAAATCACACACTTAGTAGAGTTTCTTTCATATCATCTCCTATTTTTCCTCCGTAGCAGTCCTAACCACTCGGGATGGATCTCCTCCATGGATCTAGAGGTGACTAATACATCACACCTAAAATAGTAGGAGCTTTAGGGAAATGGAGGGAAATCCCCAACCCCCTATTGGGAAATTTGGACGATAGATAATGTAGCGGGATTTTTTTTAAAGCATGATTCCCTAACAAGAAGATCACACCAGCAACAATGTATCTAGGAAGGAAGGTCGCAAGAGTTATACCTGGTCCTGGAGAAAATCAAGTGACAACTCTTGATGCAGTAGCATCCACCTTTCTTCAATCAACAACGTGCTTCTTCAAGCGACATTCAAACGGTCACCAATGAAAGCCTCTGACCAACGAGAAGGAGTTGTCCCTTCAAATGTCAATCTATTGGAATTGATTCACTTTCCTACAATGTCTCTCCCTTGCTATCCCTCCCTTTGATGGGTAGGACTTCTTTAGGCTCTCTATTGGTTACCACAACCAGAGAGGACAACAATTATTAGAGCTTATTGTTGTGTCTGAGAAGCCCCAAGTACCCCTCTATTTATAGGAGAGACTAGGGTCAGGATGTCTAGTCTGCATGAGAGTTGAAGAGACTGAATTCATGAATTCTCTACAAATTTTGAATGGTGAACCAATCAGTTCACTCACCAACCAGTTGGTTCATGCATGAACCAGTCGATCCGTTCCATGAATCAGTTGGTTCATGTAGTTTCCTGTTCTAAATCACATTGGTATTCAATGTACGATTAATGGGAAACATGAGGTCATCACTAATCCTTGATCAGTTGATCCAATTGAATCAAACATTGAACCTAAAAATTCATCATATGAACCAGTCAATTGGGACCATGAATCGGTCGGTTCACTAATTGAACCAGTCAGCTCATGCCCTGATTCAACCATCGATCATCCAATGTTGATTCTAATTGACCTGACACTCCAACCAATCAGTTCAACACTTGAACCGGTCAGTTCAAAGTCCAGTCAGTCAATTTTGAACCTCAGTTGTCTAATTGAATACGTAAACACTTTTACTAATCAAGTTAAACATCATTCATAAATAAACTCCTATTCCAAGTGCATCCTATGTGTGTGACCCTATAGGTCCCAAACTACATTGATAGTGATTGTCCATAACCAACTTATGACATCACAAGCAATGAGAGGTATCTAGAAACACATGATTGCTAGCCAAGTAGTTTGGAAAGTGGGAGAACAACTTCAACCTACAATCCATGATAAATATTATCATGATCATATAGTTCCTTTGTCTTTGATATCTAGATTGAACTCAAGGCATGCAATCGTCATCCTCTTTAGCATTCAATCCATGTTCCTTAAACTAGAACAGACTATCTGAGATGCATGTGAGTTCACATATCACATATTGAATCACATGAGTATGGCCATACATTTCTAACTCTCACTTATCAAGTGGCATGTATATTAATCTCCCGTGGGAGGGAAAAAATCTGATCCACATCACTCACACTCAATCCCCATGTGTCACAATGCACTTGAGCATCACCTTTATAGAAACCCTTATTCAAGATCATGTTGGATGGTGTCTAAATACATAGAACAACATATGATGAGTATAGTGACTTCAGGTCTGAGAACCACAATCATCACTATTACTATGAGAGTTGATTCTGACTACCATTCCATAGTATCCATGTATCACTCTCAAGGTGGGTCTGTCTAATACATTGTCCTTTGACATGCACCTGTGTGCTTGACTTGATATCATATATCATGACTAATGAGATTTTGTCATCAATGAATACACACTCCATTCTTATGTATTACTGACGTCTATTTTGCTTCGACAGTAGTATCCAACTAGGGACATAACAATAATGTATGTACTCTTATCATACATATGATCTCATCATTCAGGTCCTCAACCTAAAGACATATGCCATTGAGTAACATCATTCTTTAGACATCTACTATGTATGTGTCACCATCTCGTGATTGAGACAAACATTATATATGGAATTACCTCTATAATTATCAAATCAGGTATCTAATGCCACACTCCAATCATCATATGATTGGCTCTCTGGTCATACATACCAACAGACCCCACTTGCACTTAGAGACAGTCATCCACAAATCTTATTCCAAGTGATCTTAACATGTCCATCATGTTTCTTCTACACAAGCACTTTTATAGTGGGTTAGCAACATTTTCTTCTAGTCTACATATTGCAAGTTTCACATCTCCTCTTTGTTCGACATCTCGTATCAAATGGAAGTGTCGCGGTATGCTATATGAGATTCCTTGCCTAACGAGTAGCTCCATTGTTATCATAGTATTTCTACTGTGTCTTTTATGGTTGGAACCTCCCATAAGTTTATCTATATGAACTTATTGACCCATACATTATCCTCTGGTGTTCTTCCTAACACCAAGATACTCGACTTCTATTGTCGAATTTGAACAACTATCTCTAGCTTGAAACTTTTCTAGCTTATAGTACTTATTTAAGGTCAACCACAAATTTAGATTGCAACCATTAATTTTCTTTGTTTTTTTGGAAGCTTGTGTTGGTGTAACCCTTTACACCCAACTCTTCCTTATTACCATAACCAAGGAACTGATCTTTTTAGTGCTTATCAAGTACTTAAGGATGTTCTAATGGCATTTTAATGACCTTCACTAGAATTTGATAGATATCCATTCATCATGTCAATATATACAAGACAATAGGATGAGTACATAATATTGCAAATGCAATTTGGCATCCTACTCATGCATTCCTATCCTTTACAAGAACTAGGATACTAGGCTCCCGAGAAACTAACTCCATGAAACATGGATACGTTTTCTCTCATTGAGTCTTGCATGATAAACTCTTTCAACATTTTGCCAATGTATGTGCTCTTTCTTAGGTCAAGAAGCTTTCCAGATCTATCTCTATAGATCTCAATTCCTATCAGATAGGATGCTCAGCCTAAACCCTTCATAAAGAAGGTATTTTCCTTGGCAGGTTTAATATATGTAGTATAAGGATGTTATTCCCCATAATTATGTGGAATATAAATATGCTCCTACTAAATCTTTTGTAATCACATATTTCATCTTCTTTTTGACTCAAGTCAAACTCTTTGACTATCTTGTCAAATTGAAGATTCCAGCTATGAGATGCTTGCTTCAATCCAAAGATTGACCTTTGTAGCTTATAGAATTTATTTGCATCATATGTAATTATAAACCTTTAGGTTGTATCACGTACACATCCTTATAATTATTCTTGTTAAAGAATGTGGTTTAAACATCCATATGACAAATCCCATAGTCATAATAAGATTCAATAGCAAGCATAATCCTGATGGATTCAATCATGGCAACCAGTGAAGATTTTGTTTTGTTCAAACTTATTTAAAACTTTTTGCAACCAATATGCTCTTATAGGTTTGTACACTACCATCCATGTCAATCTTCTCTTAAAGACCCAAATCCACCCTATTGGTCTTACCCCTTTAGGTGGATCCACCAAGGTCATACCTTGTCAGTTTAGTTGGAGTCCATCTTTGATCCCATGGCCTCAAGCCTTTTCTCAGACTCTGGTCCCTCAATAGCATGTAAGTAGGTTGTTGAATATCATATATGATCAACTTACCACCTTCTTGAGCCATAAGATATCACAATATTTCAATCTCAAGAAGTGTTCTACTAGATTTATGGTGTTTTGTGTTACATAAGGAACTTGAGATCCCAAAACAATGTGTGATTCTCCTTATTCCTACTGTACCCCATTAGGTTCAATGTTGTCTTATATATCTTGAAATTTTTGAGTTCTAATTTTCTCCCATAGATTTTTTTGGAATTAAATTCCTTATAGGAATACAACCATCCTGGCAACAAACCCTTTTTTTTCGGATTGGGATAAGAGTAGTATGTTAACAAAATGACATTTATGTGATTTGTGGTCAAAGATTTTTTATAATTTTTTTTCTTATTTAAGAATTCATCCCTAGTAACTATCAAAAGACATATCAGGACATTTCCCATTCCATATCTCATATGGTTTCTCTTGAACTATTTTAGACGCTTCACTATTTTAGTGTATAGCATGTGCCAACAAAGAAATTGGAAGGTTAGGTACATTTATTGATAATCGCCCCATGACTTAACAGGGTGTTGTACCTTCTCTTTGACACAACATGATACACTATCATTATGTTTCAGGTGGAGTTCATCATGACACATTATCATGGTCTCCCATAAGGTATACAAACTCTTGGTTTAAAATATTTCAACATCGATCACATTGAAGTATCTTAATACTTTTACCAAGCTAGTTTCATACTTCATTCAAGATCTCCTTGAACACGTTAAGAGATCTTATACTTGTATTTCATTCAATACAAACTTCCATATCTACTGATAACATCAATAAAGTACTGGTAACTACCTTAGCATTTATTCCAAAAGGTCTATATATGTTAGTATGTATGAGCCCTATACTTTTGTCATATTGCACAATAAATAAGACTTGCATGTTTCTATTGGTTCAATTAACCAAAAGAGTCTAGATAACCATCATTATGGATTCTAGAAATGAATTTATCATTTAATCTCTCTAGAAGCCAACTCCATATGTATCCATTGTTTGATTCATCAAGTCATTCATTATATGTGCCATACACATTTGTCTTTAGAACTAACACGTATCGTTTGTGAGACATAGGACATTACCATAAAACATCATATCTTTTAAAATGAAACATAATGTTCTTGTCATACAAGACATATGATGTTTTCATCAATGGAGGATACATAATAGCAATTCACTAATTGTATTACATGCCCATGAATGACAACTTTCAACTGTAGTGGAAGCAATTCTTACTCAACACAGTTCTAGCTTACTTCTTCTCAGGACCTGAAGTGAATATCTCTATCTCATTCTTCTTCCTAATATACTCTATATAAATAGGACAATTCCTTTACTAATGTCCACGTAGTGATAGTGGTGTCACTTCCTTTCCTTAATCATTTAATTGAAAAGGACATATTCCTTTTGCACTTACCCCTCTCCTTATTTTGAGTGTAGAAGACTTGGACTTCAACTTAGCCTCAGAACTCTTCTTGGCCTTGCCTTTTCCCTTAGACTCATTGGCTATGGTCTTCCAAGGACATAGAGCTTTCTCTCATTGGTGAGAACACTTCTCAAAGTCCTAAACTAGAAGTGAAAGTTACTGTTTACTTTGTCCTACTCAAGGATTGATCGCATTGATAATGCATTTTGTGTTTTCCATTATATTCTACCAAAAATATTATGATTTAGTCAAAACATTTTGATTAATTTACTTGATAAGTTTGATGATATTAATTAGGATTTTAATTAATTACCACTCCCAATATTTTTTTCAAATTGATAGCCCTCACTATCAACTTGAAAGATTGTAGCGTACAATCTTCTAGTGAGCCAAGATCCATATTTTATCAAATCATGAGTCAGCTTGATTGATCGCCCGCAACTTGACTATTTAGGTAGACAAAGTTTGTCAATACACCTCATGCAACTCTTGGATAGATGATGTGCACAACTCTTTGTCATAGTCATCTGCATGCTTCTAGGTACTTAATCCCATTAAGATCACCTAGTTAATCCTGACCCAATAGCCAACTCGATAGAGAATGTACCCTACTTTGGTAGATCTACATACATACCATCACACTTCCATGAGATGACAACGCAAGACTCTTTAGCGTAACCTATGCTTGGTTGATCAAGCTTTTCACATTTTCTTCTTATCGAAAGCATCTTAGACTTTATATTTATTGAAGGATTTTATATAAATACATACACATATCCAATCACCACATACTTATAGTATGTATCATATACATGCTATATCCCACAAATGAAAACATACAATTATAACCACAAGTGATGGTTATGACCACACTATTGTAATTCCTTGGGGCCACAAGAAATTACTACCACCTAAGGTCTACATAATATGTAACAAGCTGTTGTTGGTTAAGACCCTTCTTTGAACCAATCCAGGTTGACTGGTTCAACACTTGAACCGATCGGCTCACCTCCCAGGTGCTTGGTTGGGTTCTTGAAATGCTTGTCTAGTGTCAGGTTCAACTAATGTCTGGACTCCTCTAGTTGATCGGTTGGGCCACCAGTCCATCGGTTCATCCTCTTATCTTCTATCCTTCAACCAACTAGCTTGTCAACTGAACCGATCGGTTCATATGGTGCAAAACATCTTCTCACAATGAAATATAAATTAAAAACATCCTATTTCATATTACATTGTAAAAGGGAAAACCTCAAGGTACATTTAAGGAGAAATAGGAAGAAGAGCATTAAATCTACATTTGGAAAGGAGGGGGAGGCTTGATATGAAAACTAAGATATAAAAAGGAATAAACAACCACAACCTTGCATACACAAATCTAGGGTTATTGGCCATAACCATGCTAACATCCACCATCAAATCCAAATTTTAGGGTGACACATGTGAATTACATATATATCATATATATATAAGTTTGTAGAATCTTATCTGGTAATTAATCAGATATGCACATTAACTAATTTAATATTCACATCATATGCAATAAAAAATAATTGTGATCACATCGATTTAAATCTAGATACATCATAAACTGATGTGGCTCTAATACCACTATTGGGAAATCAAGTGACAGATAAGGCAACATAAACAAAAATTTAAATCTTGATTCCCCAACTAGCATACCACGTCAACAACAATGTATCTAGTAACAAATGTAGAAAGAGTTATACCTAGTCTTTGAGCAAGTCCAATGACAACTCATGATGTAGTAGCCTACACCTTTCTTCAAGAAGAAGTGGGCTTCTTCAAGAAACACTTGAGTAGTTGTCAGCGGTGGCCTCCTAGTTCAACGCCATGGATGGTAGTTAATGATGTCCTCCTAGTGACAAGAAACAACCTCCTACCTCTATAATAGTCCATGTGAACCACTGATAACTCCATGTTATGCTACCAGAGCCAACGGGAAGGAGTTGTCCCTTTGAATGTCAATTTTGTGGATTGATTTGCTCTCCCACAATGTCTCTCCTTTACTATCCCTCCCTTTGATGGGTAAGACTTGTTGGTTACCACAACTAGAGAGGACAACAATTGTTAATGATTATTATTGTGTCTAGGAAGCCCCCAATACCCCTCTATTTATAGGAGAGACTAGGGTCAAGGTTTCTAGTCGGTGTGGGAGTCGAAGAGACTGAATTCATAAATTTTATAGAAACTTCAAACGATGAACTAGTTGGTTCATTCACCAACCAGTCGGTTCGTGTGATGAACCAATTAGTTCGTGCAATTTCCTATTCTAAATCACATTGGTATTCAATGTATGATTAATGCAAAACATGACATCAACACTAATCCTTGATCCATTGAGTTAGGAATTGAACCGGGTGGTTCATCATATGAACCTGTCAGTTGGGACCATGAACTGATCAGTTCACTAAGTGAATAGGTCATCTCATGCCCTGGTTCAACCATCGATCAGCCAATGTTGATTCTAATTGACATGTCACTCCAACTGATTGATTCAACACTTGAACCGTCTGGTTCAAAGTTTAGTCAGTCAATTTTGAACCTCAGTTGTTTAAATGAATAACTAAACACTTTTAGTAATCAATTTAAACATCATTCACTAATAAACTCCTATTCCAAGTGCATCCTATGTGTGTGACCCTATAGGTCCCAAATTACATTGGAAATGGGTGTCCATAACCAACTTATGACATCACAAGCAATGAGTGGTATCTAGTAATACATCATTGCTACCCAAGTAGTTTGGAAAGTTGGAGAACAACTTGAACCTACAATCCGTGATCAGTGTTACCGTGATCATATAGTTCCTTTATCTCTGATATCCAAATTGAACTTGAGGCATGGAATCGTCATCCTCTTCAACATCCAATCCATGTTCCTTGAACTAGAGCAAACTATTTGAGATGCATGTGAGTTCACATATCACATATTGAATCACAAGAGTATGATCATACATTTCTCAGTCTCTCTTATCAAGTGGATTGGATATCAATCTCCTATAGGAGGGACAAATCCCACCAACATCACTCACACTCAATCCCCATGTGTCACAATGCACATGAGCATCACCTTTATGGCAACCCTTATTCAAGATCATGTCAGATGATGTCTAAATACATAGACCAACATGTGATGAGTATATATAATAACATGTGATGAGTGCAATGACTTTAGGTCTAGGAACCAGAATCACCATTATCACTATGATAGCTGATTCTGACTTCCATTCCATGGTATCAATGTATCACTCTCAAGGTGGGTCTATTCGATAAATTATTCTATGACATATACCTCTGTGCTTGACTTTGTATCATATATCATGACTAATGAGATTTTGTTATCAGTAAAGACACATTCTAGTCTTATGTATTACTTTCGTATATTTTGCTTCCACAATAATATCCGACTAGGGACATATTATCATACATATGATCTCATCGTTCAGGTCCTTAATCTGAAGACACATGTCATCGAGTAACATCATTCTTTAGACCTACTATGTATGTTTCACCATCTCTTAATTAAGAAAACATAATAAACAAAATTACCTTTATTATTATCAAATCAAGTATGTAATGACATACTCCAATCATCATACGATTGTCTCTATGAGCATACACCAACACCCCAAAGATTCAACAAACTTAAAAACCTCTTTTTATTTCTTTTCATCATTTTGTTTTTTCTAGTTAAACCTCAAACCATCCTTACTGAAGATCATAAAGAAAATGTCCTATACTAATTTATCTGGCGATGTGAGCATGTTAACACCTTCCCCACTTGTAATAAGAGCGTCAGATTCAATTTTTTGCCATGCTTTCCATCTTTTTCCTTGTCTGCTTGCTGGTGGAACAAAAATTAGTTTTTTATATTTTTCCAATGATACATACATTTATTTTGTTTTTTCCTTATTTTACAAATAAAAAGTGGTGGCAAGTTCAAACTTATCATTTTCGTTATATTTTTTGTGTTTCAGCAACTATTGAACTAGATTCATCAAAAGATGGTTTCTTCGGTGGGTAGAATAGTTAGTGTAAATATTTTATGCTTCTATAGTCTATAACATGTATAAATCTTGTTGTACTTAGTAGTGTTGAAAACCATTAAGATTTTTTGAAGTGATTTCATATTTTGTTTCTTTTCTTGTATTACTTTTGTTGCTTTCATCATCCATGTTGGAGGAGAGTTTCTCCTTCAAGTTTGATTGATCTCATTCTCTAAGAGAAATTGTGTTTGATTGATGATTCAAAGTACCAAACACCCCTTAAGAAAGCATTGATTGATCGAAGGTTACAACCCTCATCATGTAGATAGGTATAGAAAATGATTTCAGTATTTTGTCTTTAGAGATCCATTCTTCATCAAATCTGGTGAAGTGATTGGTTGTTAAGGTTCTGTGACATGCCCCTAACAACATTATGACCTTTTGTTACTTTGTGCCCATGACTAGATCACTTTTGGTGGTATTGAGCCTCACACTTTTCTCTTCTCTTTGTATTAAGAAATCCTTGTACATCTATGCTAATGATATAAAAAATATGATCATTTTGGCTGACATATATATGTATGACCCCTCAACAAGATCAAGCTGACACATGTAGAGTGTATCGAGTTCCCATTAGGTGCTTAGGCCACGTTTAGTTGGACTAAGTTTAAACACGTGCAATTACAATCATACTTGCTTTCTAACGAGTAGTGTTTGGTATTACATAAAAACATCTCTTAGGAGAAAATGAATTACACCATGTTGTTTGCACGTAAACATGGAAAATGAACTACGCCTCATCTATAGTGGTGGAGTCACATGCAGGTCGGGGTGGGCACTTGCCCTTCCTAGATTTTGCATTAGCATTAATCAAATATACACATGAAGTGAGTTTTTAGCAAAACTTACTGGTTGTGCCCTGCCTGAAGATCGGCGTTTGAGATCTTAAAGGAGTTGTTCCCCTAGAGAGAAATTATTGCCTCTGCCATTCACATATGTGCATGGTTCCATATCTGGGGTGATCACATAATGAAACAATTGATATTTCTCATTGAAAAAAGAAGAATATAAGAATAACCACATGAACTGTAAGTGGAGGCAAAGATGCTCATACTTTTGTTAGCGACCACACTTTCAATGTCCCCCAACTAAGGAAAGACCTTCAAGTTGAGAGCCATTACCTATATTCTCAAGGATCCAGATTTAGCAAATAGAAAATAGTAGTAAATAATTTTGTTTAATTTACAAATGTTATTTAAAAGTTAGACAATGATGCTCCTCTAAGGAGTTACATGAATCTTCAATTTGATAACCAACATATACTGAAAAGAAGTATCTACATAATCCTCCTTTACTTAGGTTTAATGTCTTCAAGTAATTTTATCTGGTTTATCATATCTTGATATCTTACATTTATGTAAAGTGGCGTGAAACAAAATGCGGATTACTATATCGAAATATACTGTGTACTTGGGGCGCATGCAAAAGTGTGCAAGTAATGTAACATCATATAATCACTCAATTATTTGCAAATAATAACTAGCATTTTCTTCGCACATTCTCATCCTTTTGTGATACTCATAGTGGCATTATAATTGAGAAGAATGTAAATAAAAATCCAACAATTTATTTATTCATCGATAAATCCTTGGAAAATATAAACAAATGATATTGTGGGTAATCATAATTGTAGCCACACACCTTTTGTAGAACCATGCATATATCATGCAATATATACTTCAAGTATATTCAATCAATCCAATCAATAGATCCAAGCAATCAACATTTAATCTACATGTATGTAAATCCTAAAGTGTCACCATCACATTATTCAAATTAATATACTACTTGGGTCCTATTCTAGGGTTTAGGATTGTTTTGGGTCTGGATAGTGAATAAAGGTATAAACCCTATTTCTACTATATATTTAAACATTAGGTGAAACCCTAATGATTATATCCATCATATCCTTTCATTATGAACACTTAGATCAGATTAGTTTCATTAAAAACATAGCAAGTTAGGGTCTTTAAACCCTAATTATCATATGTGTTATCATCCACTTTTTGAAACCCTAAGTATTCATCATTATTATTTTGATCATCTTGGATCACCATTACATTTGATAACATCATTTATATATCCAAAATAAATGTACTTAATGCATTAGATACATTAATCATCAATCCTAGGATTTCATGCATGAGTTATTCAAATGACATGTACTATCAATGATTTCAGAATAGGAACCATATTTAGGCTTTCAAAGTGTCATATTTAGATTCTACACATTTTTTCGATTAATTTCATATATACCATCATTAGTTTCCTAGTTACCAATCATTTCTTAGAATTATTATAAGATTAGTCATCAATAGGCTAGTCATTAATGACCATATCATCACCAATTACATTATCCATGTTATTTGTAAGTGGCCACATAGCCGGGCCCAACCAATGGCTTTTGCCACTTCAATAGCCCACTCCAGCATGGATAAGGTAGAAAATGAGATCAAAGGACTAGATTTCCCTTACCTGGTTGTATTGCACTTGAGGTGACAATGTCATTTCCGGGCCAGTCATCTTCCACCTTTATTTCATTCTTCAGCACTGCTTTGATGAGAAACACACTCAACCATACAGATGACTTTCCTCTCTCTTGTGCCAGTGACATAATTGAATATCCAAGGTCCCTCACCACCACCTTCCAAATTCTCTCAGGGTTTCTTAGGTGAAGCATGATGACTGGAGAACCATGGACCATAGGGTGGTCAAGAAAGGGTGAGAAGGCTTAATGATTGGGGAGAAAAATAAGCCATTAAAGATCTGAATTCCTTTCCTTAACGAGTCTCTCAATTTGGGTTTTCCAGGAAAATTCATTAACATCGTTAATTTGTGATGAACCACAATGTGAAGGGAGATTACCCCTGCAAAGGTCCCAGCTTGACACATGCTTGGTTTCCTTAGAGGACTAGGGGCAGGGGACAACAATCCTATCATTTATCTCCAATCTAAAGGTCACACCAAATATGTGACACTGTAACATACTCAATCCCATGCACATAGGCTTATCCTCCATTCTTCTAGGCCCCTATTTGATTATGTGGATAACCAATCTCCTTTCCCCTTTTTCAGTTGACTACCTTTGAATATCTAAATTTCACTGTGTTAGCGTAAATGAAACCATAATTTGATCTTTAAACCCTAGATTGACTCATTTAGGGATCCTTAGGGATGAAGTCATATGATATTGCTACCTTGGTACTTGAATTGGGAAACTTATTAACAATAATGATAATCTAGAATACTTTACCCTATATTTGTGAATTAGGATTGACTTGGGTATCATATAGGACAAGAATCGAGTCTAGGTGGAAGGTTTGACCATTTTTGACCTTTAGACTTAGTTCATCACATTAACTGAATGATTAATGCACAAAGGTTAAATTACAGCTAAAGCAACCTCAAAACCCAAATCTAAGCCCATAATCGAATTCTTCATAGCTTAATTAGTCAACCCTCAAAATTTGAGGTCATTTGGACATCAAATGCACCCTTGATTAGACCCTAATAGACTATGTGTGCATTAACCAAAGTTTTCGATTGATTTACTCAATTGCAATTGTCACAGTCTACACTTTGATCCAAGGACCGGTTCTGTTCTTGTGAGCAGCGCAAGCTCGGGTAGCGGGACTCAGTCGTCCCCTACCTCTGTCTTCCGTGTGGTTCTGATGGTAGCAGTATGTGCCTATCACCCGGTCGCCTCGTGATCAAACTGGTCATCAATTCAACATGATTCCTTCGTCAACAACTTCCCCATTCTCTGCCCTTTCCAATGAGCCCTTACACGAGCCTCGGGGTCGAGCATTGGTAAAACGCCTCATTTAGGCTGCCTACAGCTGCTATTGCTCCTCCCCCAGTCCATCGACTTCCCATTTTGGAGCCACCATTCCTTCTCTTTCGATCCAGAATCAGTCCTTGATGCACCTTCCTCGGATTTATTCAATCAATTGTTCATGTGGGCGCTTTGAAGCTGCTGCCAGTGTTGGTCTCCTTCTCCGGCGAGAATGAGGGGCAGCTGTTGTGCCTTTCACCTCAGTTCAATCGGCGTTGAGGTAACCATCTTGGCCACCCTTCCTTCCTTCCCATGCACTCATTTTGCCTTGGCGTCGTCTAGTTTGCTTGGTCAACAAACGCACCCGTCCTTCCCTATTTTGGGCCACCGCCGGAAGGGGTTTCAATGATCCCCGATCTTGTTTTGGGTTGCATGACTCATCGTCAACACACCTCGAATGTAATGAGCATGTTGGGGGCCTCAAAAGGGCCTCTGAGACCTCCTACCCATCCCAACCTCTACCTTTCCTGTTCTGTGATCTGGGATGGATCCTCTCTAGTTTCCCTTGTTTTCGGCCTTCCTCATGCCTGCTTCCTCACGAACCTCTCTTTGAGGTGGTTTCCTACAAAGTCCTAGAATTGCAGGCTAGTTCTCGTTGTGTTCCCCTCACCGTTGACGTTGCCAGGCCCATCCCTGGTCGTCTCTATAGTGGGACTCGACTCCCGACTACCTCAGGACTAGAGTAGTAGCCCTACAGGTCTAGGGTGAAGAGATGGAGCCAATGCGCTTTGTGCTCACTAACCCGGAGTCTTGGATCGGAGGTTACCTTGACCCCAAGCTCTGTGGAGCAGCCATGGTGCTAAACGTAGGGGTTTCAATCCCTGGGACGAAAGTCCAGTTCAGCCCATGGTGGCCAATATATCAATGTCATGCCCATGTGGGCATATTGGTAATTTAGCCTCGTTTGACTTAATTGACCGAAACATAGTTTCCCTATTTATTTCTCTATAGTTTGTGTTATAGCAAACCCTGATGATTCCTATAATCACTCAGGGGTAAATTTGTCATTTCACAATTCAATTTTTGTATTTAACCAGAAATGATTTAAACTTGTAAAATTCATAAGAAATTATTCATTTATCCAAATAGGGCATATATATACATTTTTGAAATCAGGAAAATATGACTGATTTATTGGGATAGGTTTCACACCCATATTTGCAACCTACTATAGGGTCGATTTCTAAGCAAGAGATTTAATGTAAATTATAATAATTGAGTACACACATATTGTGACTAGGTTGAGACAACCCTGACCCTGTGCTTAGGAGGTGTTACTAAGTATTTAGGTCTGATCATAAGGTATGTACATCCTCTATTTTATTTTGGGCATTATTTGACTAAAACCTACTTTTATTGAGGCATCTTTTGAACTGTTATTCCTAATGAAAATCTAATTCTTGGACATTTATATTTCTTGATGTTGACTCATTATATCCATGCAATTTCTGTACTATCTTGTTTATATGGGTCCTTTAACCCCCTTGCTATGATTTCCCTTTTATGAAAAATGACTGAAATGCTAGTCTTACCCCTCTATTTTATGTATGCTACAAGTTTGACTAGAATATCTAGAATAGTGGTACTTATGTACAACCATACTTATAAAGGGCGTGCGTTTCCGCATGGGGTGTGCGTTTCCACCCTTATTTTTTTCTAGGCCATGATCCTATGGTGTTATGGCCCTATTTTTGGTATATTTAGTCTACATTGTTATGCATGCGAATGTTTGTTGTTTTAATATGAATTTGTGGATTATTGTTATGGAAAGACACTCTTTTATTATCATGCTTGTAATCTAAAATTTAATATGCCTCATTTCCTTTGTTACATTTCTCTTGAACTTACCCAATTGCAAATAGCCCCCTTCTTGTGGGAACATCTCTTTTGCACTTTTACCCCAATATAATGCCCAAAGTTTATTATGTGTACATACTCAGCCTTTGTTGACCTCTATGTTGTTTTCTATGTTCTGGGTGATGTTCCCTTCCACCCAGGTTTAGGTACATTAGAAGACAAAGATGCTAAAAGATTGAATATATGGACTTGGACATTGAGGATAGCTTGGGATAGTTGGCTGCCCTCTGCAACTGGCCTTATATGTTCGTAGGTTTATACCTTTAATTTTATTTTTAATTCCACCTTATATTGTGAGGAATAATTGTACAGAGAAATTTTTTTAACTGTGTAATAGTTTTGTTTCCACTGCTTATTCATTATCATGCTCTATAATAGGTACAATTTGAGAAATGAATGAAATTCCTCCTTTCCTTCTTACCTTTTTGGTATGTTTGGGATTGGATGGACTTATTCTTCAATTTAGTGAAGAGTGGACCCCTATCAGGTCTCACTCTTTACAAAATGGTATCAGAGCCTAAGCAGTCGATAACTTGACTATTTCAAGTTATCCTTGGTTGACCATTAATTACATAGGTGACCCTTAGAGGTTATTGATAAACCTATTTCCTAGTATTCAATACCAATTAGGGTTTTCAACCCCTAATTAATTTGGTCACTTGCACTCCTCGACCCATCTATGTGAACGTGAGTTAGTCTTTAGTAACCCTTAACACCCACACCTTCTTTATGGAGGTGGGATGAAGTCACATCAAACTGACTCTTATAGTGTTTGGTTTACATCTCATAATTTTCTAGGATATTAGCCTAAGAGCTATGAAGTGCAGATTGACTTAAATAGTCATACATAGGCATATTCTAGTTCTCACCTTAAATCTCTTTACCTTTGTTGTTCTCTAGCATGCCTTGCATACACCTACTATGGGGGTGCTGAGAACACATGAACTATAAATATAAAATTTCAGATGTAAATCTTAGGAATTTAGATGTTTCCCTAGTTACTAAGTGATGGTATGAACGGGCTTAGTTATTTTTAGGCATACCTTGCCTTCAATCTGAAGAATCACAACATAGGTATATCCCAAGACCACTCATCTAAGGTTTGGATACCATGTTTGATTAGCTTCTATGCCTCATACATGAAGTTTAGTGGGTGGAAGCTATTAAGTTTTGTACAATATTCTTAGGAGTTTGCCTCTCTCGCCTCCATGGTGCAATTAGATTACCCAATGAATGATGTTATTGGTAAATTTACTATATAGTTCATCTTGTCTTGTGATGGGACTATAGTTGTAAATCATCAAGAAGGAACACATATACCTTACTATAATTATTGGATGATCATATGACTCCCTTAGGTCTTGCGATGAGGCTGTGTCAATTATTCTTAAGAGTGACATGGGGAATGGTGGATGTCTTACCTCATTAAGGCTTGATGAATTTGACCATGCGTAATAGGGAACCCTTCTCCCTCCCATGTAAAAACATAGTTGAGGTCTAGTCAATTGCCCTATGTGGTCTGAAGGATTAGACCCTTTAAGTAAAAGGATGTGATGATAAAATAATAGTTTGTGGTGGTTGAATTGGTTCTCTGGTTGATTTTGGTGCCAATTTTGGATTTTCACCGCAAGTTTTGCATTGAAAAACTTATTTTCATTATTAATTCATATGTATAAAAGAAAAGTTCTCAGGTTTTGTCGATGGTTTTTGGAACCAAGTCACCACCACAAGAAAGTTGAGTAGTAGAGAATCTCTTTAGTGAAGTACCCTTGGTTGGCATGTTCAACCCTAATACCCTAGCCCTACTACTGACATAGTTAGTTTCAAATATATATATCATACCTAGTAGATCCACCCTTTCTCCCCTAGGCTACACACTAAGTTATAGTTTAAGCCTTTTAAGGGGTGGAGTCTCGTACGATTTATTCATTAGGAATCAAATAACTTAAGGAAGGACCATGATTAATAACAGTTACAATAAGTAAAACCTAGACAACTCCTAGTATTAATGTCAAACATATGTAGAGGCTACCAAACTGAGAATTCCAGATGAGCCTCGCTGATCATACCATCATTAAAAAAAAATTACCTCGACTATCAATATAGATTTTAAGATTATACCTTGAATTATCCTTAACGGATGTATTTAGTCAGATGTAGGTAAAAGTAAAATTTCACTTCAAAGCTCAAATTAATACCCCAAACCGCTAATTATATGGTAAGGGTGACTGTATAGTATAGGCTAGGGTGAACATACTGAGTATGTTGGAATTTTTGAATTTTCGCATGTGACCATGATAAATAGGGGTTTAAGGGGACTGACTACACATTAATCAAAACATGCATAATGTAATGTGTAAAGTTAACTCATGAATGAGAAATTCAATAAGTTGCATGCAACACACTTTACTACTCAGATATGAACGAGAAAATCCGTTGGAAAACACAACCCTAAACTTACACATCAACCCTACTATGCCTATTAAAGTATAACTATTGTCTTAGTCATGTAACACATCATAATTTGCCCTTTATAAAATCTATAAATAAATTCAATTTAAGATATAACCCTAATACTGGTAGGAAGCAAAACAAATGTGCACGTCTTACATAAAGTGACTATTATAAATAATAATAATATTGATGATGATGATGATGATAATGATAACAAGGAAAATGATGTGGACCATGATCATAGAATGGAAAAACTATGATAATATTTAGGTAGTCCTAATGGATACAAAGTGGTGGACATAATCTTAGGTCTTGTTGTATTTTTTTCTAGCCCAACATCTACCATAATCAGATTAATGGATAAATGACACATGGAGACATATATATGTTCACCTTGAAAGTAGACCATAAGTGTGGAACAAATGGTGTGTTTTGACCCCCTACATTAGGTACACTAGAAATTTATAACTTGATTAAAAGTATAACTTAGTATACCATACCACAAGTGGATAGATTTCAGGGATGAAATCCCTTTTAAGGGGTGGAGTGTTGTAACATACTCAATCCCAGGCACATAGGCTTATCCTCCATTCTTCTAGGACTCTATTTGATTATGTGGATAATTAATCTCCTTTCCCCTTTTTCAATTGACTACCTTTGAATATCTAAATTTCACCATGTTAGCATAAATGAAACCATAATTTGATCTTTAAACCCTAGATTGACTCATTTAGGGATCCTTAGAGATGAAGTCATATGATATTGCTACCGTAGTACCTGAATTGGGAAACTTATTAACAATAATGATAATCTAGAATACTTTACCCTAGATTTGTGAATTAGGATTGACTTGGGTATCATATAGGACAAGAATCGAGTCTAGGTGGAAGGTTTGACCATTTTTGACCTTTAGACTTAGTTCATCACATTAACTGAATGATTAATGCACAAAGGTTAAATTACAGCTAAAGTAACCTCAAAACCCAAATATAAGATCATAATCGAGTTCCTCATAGCTTAATTAGTCAATCCTCAAAATTTGAGGTCATTTGGACATCCAATGCACCCTTGATTAGACCCTAATAGACTATGTGTGCATTAACCAAAGTTTTGGATCAATTTACTCAATTGCAATTGTCACGGTCTGGACTTTGGTCCAAGGACCGGTTCTATTCTTGCAAGCGGCTTAGGCTAGGTTGCGTGACTCAATCGTCCCCTACCTCCATCTTCCGCATGGTTCTGATGGCAGCAGTGCACGCCTATCACCCGGTCACCCCGTGATCAAACTAGTCACCGATTCATCGTGATTCCTTTGCCAACAACTTCCCCATTCTCATCCATTTCCAACGAGCCCTAACATGAGCCTCAAGGTCAATCATTTGCGAAATGCCTCATTTAGGCTGCCTGAAGCTACTGCTGCTCCTCCCACAGTCCATCAACTTCCCGTTTTAGAGCCACCATTCCTTCTCTTTCGATCCAGAATCAGTCCTCGACGCACCCTCCTCGGTTTTATTCGATCAATTGTTTACGTGGGCACTTTGAAGATGCTGCCAGCGTTGGTCTCCTTCTCTAATGAGAATGATGGGAAGCTATTGTGCCTTTCACCTCAGTTCAATCGGCATTGAGGTAACCATCTTGGCCACCCTTCCTTCCTTCCCGTGCACTCATTTTGCCCTGGCATTGCTTGGTTTGGTTGGTCGACAAACACACCCGTCCTTCTCTGTTTTGGGCTACCACCGAAAGGGGTTTCAATGATCTCCAATCTTATTTTGGGTTACAGGACTCGTCGTCAACACACTTCGAATGTAATGAGCATGTTGGGGGCCTCGTGAGGGCCTTTGAGACCTACTACCTGTCCCAACCTTTACCTTGCATGTTCTATGATATGCGATACATCCTCTCTAGTTTCTATTGTTTCTGGCCTTCCTCATGCCTAATTCCTCGTGAACCTCTCTTTGAGGTGGTTTCCTACTAAGTCCTAGCCTCGCAGGCTAGTTCTCATTGTGTTCCCCTCACTGTTGTCATTGCCAGGCCCATCCCTGGTTGTCTCCACAGTGGGACTCGACTCCCGACTACCTCAAGACTAGAGTAGTAGCCCTACAGGTCCAGGGTGAAGAGGTGGAGCTAGTGAACTTTGTGCTCACTCGCCTGGAGTCTTGGATCAGAGGTTACCTTGACCCCGAGCTCTTTGGAGCAGCCATGGCGTTGAACGTAGGGGTTTCAATCCCTGGGACGAAAGTCCAGTTCAGCCCATGGTGGCCAATGTATCAATGTCACGCCCATGTGGGCATATTGGTAATTTAGCATCATTTGACTTAATTGACCGAAACATAGTTTCCCTTTTTATTTCTCTATAGTTCGCATGATAGCAAACCCTGATGATTCCTATAATTACTCAGGGGTAAAATTGTCATTTCACAATTCAATTTTTGTATTTAACCAGAAATGATTTAAACTTGTAAAATTCATAAGAAATTATTCATTTATCCAAACAGGGCATATATATACATTTTTGAAATCAAGAAAATATGACTGATTTATTGGGATAAGTTTCACACCCAGATTTGCAACCTACTAAAGGGTTGATTTCTAAGCAAGAGATTTAATGTAAATTATATTAATTGAGTGCACACATATTGTGACTAGGTTGAGACAACCCTGACCCTGTTCTTAGGAGGTGTTACTGAGTATATAGGTCTGATCATAAGGTATGTACATCCTCTATTTTATTTTGGGCATTATTTGACTAAAGCCTACTTCTTTTAATGGGGCATCTTTTGAACTGTTATTCCTAATGAAAATCCAATTTCTTGGACATTTATATTTCTTGATGTTGACTCATTATATCCATGCAATTTCTAGACTATCTTATTTATATGGGTTCTTGAACCCCCTTGCTATGATTTCCCTTTCATGAAAAATGACTGAAATGCTAGTCTTACCTCTCTATTTTATGCAGGCTACATGTTTGACTAGAATATCTAGAATAGTGGTACTTATGTACAACCATACTTATAAAGGGCATGTGTTTCCGCCTGAGGTGTGCGTTTCCACCCTTATTTATTTCTAGGTCATGATCCTATGGTGTTATGGCCATATTTTAGGTATATTTAGTCTACATTGTTATGCATGTGAATGTTTGTTGTTTTAATATGAATATGTGGATTATTGTTATGGAAAGACACTCTTTTATTATCATGCTTGTAATCTCAAATTTAATATGCCTCATTTCCTTTGTTACATTTCTCTTGAACTTACCCAATTGCAAATAGCCCCCTTCTTGTGGGAACATCTCTTTTGCACTTTTACCCCAATATAATGCCCAAAGTTTATTATGTGTACATACTCAGCCTTTGCTGACCTCTATGTTGTTTCCTATGTTCTGGGTGATGTTCCCTTCCACCCAGGTTTAGGTACATTGGAAGACAAAGATGCTAAAAGATTGAATATATGGACTTGGACATTGAGGATAGCTTGGGATAGTTGGTTGCCCTCCGCAACTGGACTTATGTGTTCTTAGGTGTATACCTTTTATTTTATTTTTTGTTCCACCTTATATTGTGAGGAACAATTATACAATTTTTTTTTGTAACTGTGCAATAGTTTTGTTTCCACTGCTTATTCTTTATCATGCTTTGTAATAGGTACCATTTGAGAAATGAATGAAATTCATCCTTTCCTTCTTACCTTTTTGGTATGTTTGGGATTAGATGGACTTATTCTTCAATTCAGTGAAGAGTGGACCCCCTATTGGGTCTCACTCTTTAAAGACACCCAGTTGGTAAAAGTACTGATGTATGACCGAGAGGTCACAAGTTAGAAACCCCCTGGCCACGGGATGAATGAATGGCCAATTAAAAAAAATCACTTTCTAAAACCATAACCTTATGCAGTTTACAACTAAGTCCCTCTTTCTTCACTGAATTCTCTAAGACACTAGAAACATCCTATCAATCAAAAATTTGGAGGGACACTCATTAATCATTTTCAACAATCTTTATCTAATTTTTGGGATTTATTAGAATAAGTTTGATAACCAGAACTTGCTCTTTTACCATATTCTTAAATTAATGACCCACACACATGGAAAGTCTTTTCTCTTTCAAATTCTAGAATTCTCTTCTTTTCATTATTGTTTCAAATATACCAAAAGTCAGTCAAATAAAACACTATTTGATGCCTCAAAACTTTTCATGGTTTGATAATTTCTCCTTTAATTATCTAAAACACCATATATCTTATTTTATTTTTAAATCTTGCATATTATCAGATATTTTAGTTATCTAGTAATTAACAAAGTCATCATTCTTTATTTTTGCACAAAATATCTTATTTCTTTAACTTGTGTCATTGGGACTTATTTGCAAAGCAAATACTTTCATAAGCTTTTATATGGGCCATCAGTTGCACCCATGCCACAAAGATGACTTCATCAAAAATTCAATTAGGGAATTTACTTATCAATTCAAGCCTGATATAATAAAATACAAATTTACCAAAATTTGAGGTTATTACATTCACCCCTCCTTAAAGGGAATTTTGTTCCCAAAATTCATGCCTAGTAAGGTCAAGGTGAATGATAACTCATCTCAAACCTTAGGTTAAGCAACCCTATTTATATTATCCTTAAAAACTTTTATTGATGCAAAAATTCCTCACCTTATTACTAAGATTGGTACCTGAATTCAGTGTGCTCCAATTAAAGAAAGACCTTCAAGTTGCGAGCCATGACCTAAATTCCCTAGGAACCATATTTAATAAATGACAAATAATAGTAAATAATTTTATTAATTAACAAATATTGTTTACATGTTATATAATGATGCTCCTCTTAGGAGTTACATGAATTTTCAATATGAGAACTAACATATAATGAGAAGAAGTATCTAGCTAATACTCCTTTACTTATCTTTAATGCCTTCACGTAATTTCATCTGGTTTATCATGTCTTCATATCTTCATATCTTGCATTTACCTAAAATGGTGTGAAACAAAATGCTTATCAATATATCAAAATATATTGTGTATGTAGGGTGCATGCAAAAGTGTGCAAGTAATATAACAAAATTTAATCACTCAATTATTTTCAAGTAAGAACTGGCATTTTCTTCACATATTCTCATCTTTATGTGATACTCATAGAGGCATTATAATTGAGTAGAATGTAAACATCCAATAATTTATTTATTCAAACCTCAAGAAATCCTCAACAAACACTAACAAACAATATTGTGAGTAGTCATAATGGTAACTACATACCTTTTGTAGAGCCATGCAGTTATCATGAAGTATATACTTCATATATATTTAATCAATCCAATCAACATAACTAAGCCATCAACATTTAATCTACATGTATGTAAGTCCTAAAGTGTCACCATCATATTATTTAGATTAAAATCCTACTAGGGTCCTAATCTAGGGTTTAAGATTGTCTTGGGCCTGGATAGGGAATAAGGTTACAAACCCTAGTTCTATTGTATATTTAAGCATTAGGTGAAACCGTATTAATTATATCCATCATATCCTTTAATTATGAACACTTAGATCTGATTAATTTCATTAACAACATAGAAAGTTGGGATCTTTAAACCCTAATTCTCATATGTATGATCATCCACTTCTAGAAACCCTAAGTATTCATCATTATTATCATAATCATCTTGGATCACCATTATAGGCGACACCATCAGGTAATGTATCCAAAATAATCATACTTAATGAATTTGTTACATTAATTATCAATCCTAGGATTGCATGCATGAAATATCCAAATTACATGCATTATCGATACTCTTAGAACACGAAGCATATTTAGGATTTGAAAGTTTCATATTTAGATTCTATATTTTTTAATTAATTATATATATTACATCATTACTTTCCCAGTTACCAACCATTATGTAGAATTGTTATAAGTTTAGTAATTCTCAGCCAATCATTAATAGTCACATCATTGCCAATTATATTATCTATGTTATTGTTAGTGGTCACGCAACCAGACCCAACAATGGCTTGCCACCACTTCGGTAGCCCGCTTAAGCCTGACCGAGGTAGAAATTGAGACCAAAGGATTGAATTGCCCATACGGGGTTGTATTGCACTTGGGCGGTGGCAATGTCATTTCCAAGTGGGTCATCTTCCATCTTTCTTTCATTCTTCTATGCTGTTTTTCTGAGAAATGCATTCAACTGTGTAAATGACTTTCCCCTTTCCTACACCAACGACAAAATCGAAAATCCAGGGTCCCTCACCACTACCTCTTGAATGCTCTCATGGTTTCTTTAATGAAGCATGATGACTGGAGCACCATACACCAGAGGGTGGTCGAGAAAGGGTGAGAAGTCTTAATGGCGAGGGATAAAAGTTAGCCATTAAAGTTATGAATTCCTTCTCTTAAGGGGTCCTAATCTAGGGTTTAAGATTGTCTTGGGCCTAGATAGGGAATAGGGTTACAAACCCTAGTTCTATTGTATATTTAAACATTAGGTGAAACCCTATTAAATATATCCATCATATCCTTTCATTATGAACACTCAACTCATGTTAGTTTCATTAACAACATAGCAAGTTAGGATCTTTAAACCCTAATTCTTATATGTGTTATCATCTACTATTAGAAATCCTAAATATTCATTTCTATTATTGTAATCATCTTGGATCACTATTATATACCACAACATCATGTTATATATCCAAAATAATCATACTTAATGCATTCGATACATTAATCATCAATCCTAGGATTTCATGCATGAATTATCTAGATTACATGTATTATCAATTCTTTCAAATGAAGCATATTTAGGATTTGAAAGTTTCATATTTGGATTCTACACATTTTTTTGATTATTTTCATATATAACATCATTAGTTTCCTAGTTACCATGATTTTCTAGAATTATTTTTAGATTAATCATTAATTGGATAATCATTTATCACCACATTATCACTGATTATATTATTCGTGTTATTTGTAAGTGGCCACACAGTCGGGCCCAACCAACGGCTTGCCTCCACTTCGGCAGCCCGCTTCAGTTTGGATGATGCAAAAAATGAGACCAAATGATTGGATTTCCCTTACTTGGTTGTATTTCACTTGGGGGTGGTAATGTTATTTCTAGGTCAGTCGTATTCCACCTTTCTTTCATTCTTCCATGCTACTTTTTTGACAAAAATAGTCGACCACAGAGTTGACTTTCCCCTCTCAAGTGCTAGCGGCAGAATCGAATAGCAAGGGCCCCTCACCACTACCTCCCAAATTCTCACAGGGCTTATTTGGTGAAGCACGATGATTGGAGCACCATGGACCAGAGGGTGGGAAAGAAAGGGTGAGAAGGCTTAATGGTGGGGGAGAAAAGTTATCAATTACAACTCTAACTTCCTTCTCTTAAGGGGTCTCTCAGATATAATTTTTGCCACAGAAAGTCATTTGAGCTATTAATTCATGATGTACCATATTATGAAGAGTGATTCACCCCTGCGAAGGTGTCAACTTGAAACACCCCTAATCTCCTTAGAGGACTCAAGGTAGGGGACAACAATACAACCATTGATCTCGGATATAAAGGTCATGCCCATTGTGACACATCAGGGGCACAACCCTAAGTTTTAATCCATTTCATCACTTCCTTAAAACAGAGCCTTATGCAATTATTGCAACTAATTCCCTCTTTGTTCATGGAATTCTCTAGACCACTACAAACATCCCTTTGATCCCAAATTTGGTGGACAATTCAATAATAACTTTCCAAACCTTTATCTTATTTTAAAGATTTATTAGAATAAGTTTAATAGACCAAAATTGCTTAGATGCCATATTTTTAAATTAATTACCCACACCACACAGAAAGTCCTTTTTATTTTAAATTTATAATTCTCTTATTTTCATTATTATTTTCAAGTATACAAAAAGTCAGACTAAGAAAACACTATTTAATGCCTCAAATCTTATGTTTCATTCATGGTTAGATAATTGTTTTTTTAATTGTATAAAACACCACATATCTTATTTTATTTTGAAAACTTGCATATTTCTCATATTCCAGTTATCTAGTAATGGGCAAAGTCACTATCCTTTATTTATGCACGAAATCTCTTATTTCTTTAACTTGTGCCACAAGAACCTATTTGAAAATCAAATAGTTTCATGGGCCTTTATATGGTCCATGGGTTGCACCCATGGACAAAGATGACTTCATCAATAATTCAATTAGGGAATTTACCTATAAATTCAATCCTTATATAATAGAATACATATTTACCAAAATTTTAGGGTATTGCATGCACCCCTCCTGGAAATGAATTTTGTCCTCAATATTCATACCTAGTAAGGTCAAGGTGAATGATAACTCATCTCAAACCTTAGGGTTAGCAACCCTATTTAGATTATCCTTAACAATTCTATTGATGCACAAATTCCTCACCTTATTACTTAGATTTGTACCTGAATTTAACGTCCCCCAATTAAGGAAAGACCTTCAAGTTGAGAGCCATTACCTAAATTCAAAAGGACCTAGATTTATCAAATAACAAATAATAGTAAATAATTTTCATTAGTTCACAAATATTGTTTACAAGTTATATAATGATGCTCCTATTAGGAGTTACACACATTTTTAATGGGAGAACTAACATATAACGAGAAGAAGTATGTATCTAATGCCCCTTTAGTTAGCTTTAATGCCTTCAGGTAGTTTCGTTTGGTTTTTCAAGTCTTGATATCTTCATATCTTGCATTTAACTAAAATGACGTGAAATAAAATCCGGATTAGTATATCAAAAATATACTATGTACGTAGGGTGCATGCAGAAGTGTACAAGTGATATAATGACATATAGTCACTCAATTATTTAAAAAAATGAACTGAAATTTATTCACATATTCTCATATTTATGTGATACTCATAGTGGCATTATAGTTGAGCAGAATATAAATAAACATTCAACAATTTATTTATTCAAACCTCAAGAAATCTTCAACAAACATCAATAAATGATATTGCAGGTAGTGATAATCGTAACAACGTACCTTTTGTAGAACCATGTAGATATCTTGCAACATATACTTCAAGTATATTCAATCAATACAATCAACAGATCCAAGCAATGAACATATAATCTATATGTATGTATATCCTAAAGTGTCACCATCATATTATTCAGTTAAAATCCTACTCGGGTCCTAATCTAGTGTTTGGGATTGTCTTGGGTCTGAATAGGGAATAAGGGCACAAGCCCTTGTTCCATTGTATATTTAAACATTTAGTGAAACCCTAATTATTATATCTATCATATCCTTTCATTATGAACACTTAGATTAGATTAGTTTCATTAACAACATAGCAAGTTAGGACCTTTAAACCCTAATTCTCATATGTATACTCATCCACTTTTAGAACCCTAAGTATTCATCATTATTATTGTAATCATATTGGATCACCATTATATTCGACAACATCAGATTGTATCTCCAAAATAATCGTACTTAATGCATTCGATGCATTAATCATCAATCCTAGATTTCATGCATAAATTATCCAAATTATATGTATTATCAATAATTTCAGAAAATGAATCATATTTAGGTTTTGAAAATTTCATATTTGGATTCTACATGTTTTTCTGATTAATTTCATATATAACATCAGTAGTTTCTGAGTTACCAGTCATTTTATAGAATTATTCTAAGATTAATCATCAATCGACCAATCTTTAATCACCACATCATCTCTGTTTACATTATCCATGCTATTTGTTAGTGGTCACACATCCATGCCCAATTAATGGCTTTCTTCCTCTTTGGCAGCCTGCTCCAGTCTGGCTGAGGTGGAAAATGAGACCAAAGGACTAGATTCCCCTTACCTGGTTGTGTTGCACTCGAGGGTGGCAATGTCAATTTCTGAGTCGATCGTCTTCCACCTTTCTTTCATTCTTCCATGCTACTTTGCTGAGAAACATAGTCAACTATAGAAGTTGACATTTCCCTCACCACTGCCTCCTAAAATCTCTCAGGGGTTCTTTGGTGAAGCACAATCATTGGAGCACCATGGACCAAAGGGTGACCGAGAAAGGGTGAGAAGGCTTAATGGTGGGGGAGAAAAGTTAGACATTCAAGCTTTGACTTCCTTCCCTTAAGGGTTCTCTCAGTTCAATTTTTCCAGGGAAAGTCATTGGCACCGTTAATTCATGATGAACCGCAGTGTGAAGGGAGAGTACCCCTGCGAAGGTCTCGACTTGACACACGCCTAGTTTCCTCAGAGGACTCGGGGTATGTGACAATAGTCCCACCGTCGATCTCCGATCTAAAGGTCACACACATCACAACACATCATGGCACGACCCTAAGTTTTATTTCATTTAATCAATTTCTAAAAACAAAGCCTTATGAAATTATTACAACTAAGTCCCTATTTCTTCACATAATTCTCTAGGCCACTAGAAACATCCTTTTGATCCCAATTTGGATGGCAACTCATTAATAGTTTTCCATCCTTTATCTAATTTTTGGGATTTATTGGAACAAGTTTTATAGCCGAAACTTACTCTTTTACCATATTCTCAAATTAATTACCCACGTCCTTTTTCTTCCAAATTCTAGATTTTCTTCTTTTCATTATTATTTTCAAGTATACCAAAAGTTAGACTAATATAATACTATTTTATGCCTCAAATATTTTGTTTCCATTCTTGGTTAGATAATTTCTCCTTTGATTATCTAAAACACAACATATTTTATTTTCTTTTTAAAATTTGCATATTATCTCATATTTCAGTTATCTAGTAATTAACAAAGTCATTGCTCTTTACATATGCACAAAATCTCTTATTTCTTTAACTTGTACCGCAAAGACCTATTTGCAAAGTAAATAATCTCGCTGGCCTGTATATCGCCCAAGGGTTGCATCATGCCAGAAAAATAACTTCATTAGTAATTCAATTAGGTACTTTACTTATCAATTCAAGCCTTATTTAATAGAATACATATTTACCAAAATGTAAGGGTAATACATGCATCCCTCCTTAAAAATAATTATTTTTACCAAAATTCATATCGAGTAATGTCAAGGCGAATGATAACTCATCTCAAACCTTAGGGTTACCAACCCTTTTTAGATAATCCTTAACAACTTTTATTGATGCACAAATTCCTTACTTTATTACCAAGATCGGTACCTAAATTTTGTATCCTATAATTAAGGAAAGACCTTCAAGTTGAGAGCCATTACCTAAATTCCTAAGGATCCAGATTTAGCAAATAACAAATAGTAGTAAATAATTTTCATTAGTTTACAAATATTGTTTACAAGTTATACAATGATGCTCCTCTTAGGAGTTACATGAATTTTCAATATGAGAACTATCATATACTGAGAATAAGTGTCTATCTAATCCTCCTTTAGTTAGCTTTAATGCCTATAGGGAATTTCACCTGGTTTGTCATGTCTTGATATCTTCATATATTGCATTTACGTAAAATGGCATGAAACAAAACATGTATTAGTGTATCAAAATATACTGTGTATGCGGGTGCATGCAAAAGTGTACAAGTAATATAACAACATATAATCACTCAATTATTTGCAAATAAGAACTAACATTTTTTCCACATATTCTCATTTTTATGTGACACTCATAGTGGCATTACAATTGAGCAGAATGTAATAAAAACTCAACAATTTATTTATTCAAACCTTGAGAAATTCTCAGAAAACACTAGTAAGTGATATTTCAGGTGATCATAATCAAAACCACATCCCTTTTGTAGAACTATGTAGATATCATGCAATATAGATTTCAATTACATTTAATCAATCCAATCAACAGATCCAAGCAATCAACATTTTATCTACATGTATGTAAATCCTAAAGTGTCACCATCAAATTATTCAGATTAAAATCCTACTTGGGTCCTAATCTAGGGTTTAAGATTGTCTTGGGCCTATATAGGGAATCATATTACAAACCGTAGTTCTATTGTATATTTAAACATGATGTGAATCCCTATTAATTATATCCATCATATCCTTTCATTATGAACACTTAGATCTTATTAATTTCATTAACAACTTAGAAAGTTGGGATCTTTAAACCCTAATTCTCATATGTATGATCATCCACTTCTAGAAACCCTAAGTATTCATCATTATAATTATAATCATCTTGCATCACCATTATAGGCGACACCATCAGGTAATGTCTCAAAAATAATCTTACTTAATGCATTCGATGCATTAATCATCAATCCTAGGATTTCATATATGAATTATCCAAATTACATGCATTATCAATACTTTAAGGAGACAAAGCACATTTAGGCTTCAAAAGTTTCATATTTGGATTCTACATGTTTTTTCCAATTAATTTCATATATAACATCATTAGTTTCCCAGTTACCAACCATTTTCTAGAATTATTATAAGATTAATAATTTATCAGCCAATCATTAATAACCACAACTTTGCCAATTACATTATCTGTGTTATTTGTTAGTGGCCACACAACCGGATCCAACAATGGCTTGTCACCACTTCGGCAACCTACTTCAGCGTGACTGAGGTAGAAAGTGAGACCAAAGGATTGAATTGCCCTTACTTGGTTGTATTACACTCGAGGGTGGCAATGTCATTTTCGAATCGGTCATCTTCCACCTTTCTTTCATTCTTTTGTGCTATTTTTTTGAGAAATGCATTCAACTGTGCATTTGACTTTTCCCTCTCCTACACCAGCAGCGAAATTGAATAGCCAGGGTTGCTCACCACTACCTCCCAAATCCTCTCATGGTTTCTTTGTTGAAGCATGATGAATGGAGCACCATGGACCAGAGGGTGGTCGAGAAAGGGTGAGAAGTCTTAATGGCGGGGGAGAAAAGTTTGCCATTAAAGCTCTGACTTCCTTCCCTTAATGGGTCTCTCAGTTCAATTTTTCTAGGTAAAGTCATTGGAATTGTTAATTCGTGATGAACAACATTGTGAAGGGAGATTAACCCTTGTGGAGGTTTTGGCTTGACACACGCCTGGTTTCCTTAGAGGACTAGGGGTAGGGGACAAAAATCCCACCATTGATCTCTTATCTAAAGGTCCCGTCCATCATGATACATCAGGGGCAAGGCCCTAAGTTTTAAATCATTCAATCACTTTCTAAAATAGAGCCTTACACCATTATTGCAACTAAGTCCCTCGTTCTTCATGGTATTCTCTTGGCCACTAGAAACATCCCTTTGATCCCAATTTGGATGGAAACTCATTAATAATTTTTCCAACCTTTATCTAATTTTTGGGATTTATTGGAACAAGTTTTATAGACGAAACTTGCTCTTTTACCACATTCTTAAATTAGTTACCCACACCACATGGAAAGTCCTTTTTCCAAATTCTAGATTTTCTTCTTTTCATTATTATTTTCAAGTATACTAAAAGTTAGACTGATATACCACCATTTGATGCCTCAAATCTTTTGTTACCATTCTTGGTTAGATACTTTCTCCTTTAATTATCTAAAACACAATATATTTGATTTTCTTTTGAAAACTCACATATTATCTCATATTTCAGTTATCTAGTAATTAATAAAGTCACTATTCTTTGCCTATGCATGAAATCTCTTATTTCTCTAACTTGTACCACAAGGACCTATTTGCAAAGCAAATAGTCTTGTGGGCCTTTATATGGGCCATAGGTTGCACCCATGACACAAAGATGATTTCATCAATAATTCAATTAAGGAATTTACTTATCAATTTAAGACTTATATTATAGAATACAAATTTACCAAAAATTGAGGGTATTACTGTAAGGACCCTGACCTTCATTTTGGGCTTACCCTGTTTTCTTTGCCTAAACCTTGTGTTGAGATGCTTGCTAACCTGAGTTGTGATTAGGGTTTGTTTGTGCTTTGTTGAGAGGTGGAGGTGCAATTTGCAATTTACCCAAGTTTTAGGGTTGGTGTGCAATTTTGTTACTTTGAGAGATGTCTTTCTCTCTCCTTACACCCTCTAGAGTTGAGAGGATGGGTTGGACTCATTGCTTGAGTTTCTTTGGGCTTTTTTGAGCCTTGTTGGGATTTGTTTTGCCTTGTTGAGGCTTGGTATCTGACAAGGGTGAGCCTGGTGCCTTTTATCGGCCATGGTGTATCGGCCAAGGGTGGTGGTGGGTGTTTTAGGTTACCATGATGGGCAACACACACCCCACTTGACCTACCCTCATTTGTGTCACCATCTTGGGACAAGTGGTTGTTGCCTTACTAGTGGGTGGAAAGTCATGGACAAGTGGTTTGGGATGCTAGCATGTGGCATAACCCTTGGACAAGTGGTGTTTTGGGCGAGCACATGTGGATCCATCCCTTAGTGGATGCCCACTTAACCCTCTTTCTTATATACCCCCTTCTTTTCTAGCTTGGGATCCCTTTAGCTCTTTAGTTGCTTTCCTTCTTCCTTAGTGTCTGATACACTTCCCCTTGGTGGAGCTTGGTGGTCGATACTCTCTCCTTGGTGGGTGACATAGCTCTAGTCTCCTTCTTCCTCTAGTGGTGGTTGAACCCTAGAGAGTGCCTTGCTCCTTCTCCTCTTGTGGTGGTGCCTTGGAGCTTGGAAGCTAGGTGCTTGGAGCTTTGGAGCTTGAGGAGTGTGCTTGAGGCGGGTTACATAACTCCTAACCCTATCCATACTACTTTTTATGTTGCATGCTATATGTGCTATCTGGATCGGCCATGCTTGTTTTGTTGGAAATATCTTTGCCCTAGTATGTGCCCTTGATCTTGTTGGTTATGGTGACATGGTTAGGTTGTTTAGATGTGTTCTTGAACCTTGTTGGCCGAACCTTTGGGTTAGGATTCTTTGGGAAAAAACCCTCTCTCACATGGTTGTTGAAAGGTGCATCTAGGGTTTCCTAATCCAATGGTGTATGTGGTGCGTTCTTGGGGCAAAACTCCTTTCTCTCCCTTTGGTCTTGAAGAGGTGATCTTGATCTCTAGTGGTGTAGGCAAAACCCCTCTCTCCCTTAGTCATTGATAGGTGAGTCTATACTCTAGTTGCTTGGGAAACACCCCTCTCTTGCCATGGACTTGAGAGGTGAGCCTTTGGTTGGTATTGACCTAGTTGATGTTGGTGGGTTGGCCATTATGATGATGACCCACCTTGCTGCCCGATATGTGATAGAAGTTGTGCAAAACCCCTCTCACTTGGCTGTTGAGAGGTGAGCCAACTCTCTTGATCTTTTAGGGTATGGTGGTTGTCTTGAGGTTGAAGATGAGCCACCCGTCATGGTCTTGGAACCCCTGCACGATACCCTTATGATGTGTTCTGCCCGATATCCCTCTTCTAGGGATGAGTCTTAGGCGATATGCTAAGTGGTGTCTTGTGGACCTTCTTGACCGATATGAACCTTTACCCCTGATGATGTTGTTGGGTGATATGCCTTTGACCGATATGGACTTTGCCTTAAATAGTGTTTGTTGCTGGGCGTTATGCCTTTGGCCTATATGATGCTTGGTAGATATCTCCTCTTGGTGCCCTGGGTGACATGGGTTAGCTCTGGTGTCGCCTGCTATGAGTCTTGGATGGTGAAACTCTAGTTGGGCACCATAGTGTGGACCGATGGGAAGTGCCCTGACTTTGATGGACGACATGGTACCTTGACCGTTATAGGGTCCCAAACCCTAGCTTTAATGATAGGTGACCATGGGCACCATGGTATCATTCGATGGAGGGCAGTAGTGTAACCTTGGGTATTATGGCTTTGGTGCTTGCCTGATATAGAAACCCTAACCCTAGTGGGTGATAGGGCATTTGGGCCGATGAGGTGGATGTGCTGCCCGACACACCCCTGGTGGATGCACGATACACCCATGGTTCCTAGTTGCACACAATCCCCTTGTATCTAGTTGCACGATACACTCTCGGCTCATGACTGCATGACACACCTTGGGTGCTAGTCTGCCCGTTATCCCCTTGTGCATGGGCGCATGTCATGCTTGTAACTGATATTCTTTAGGTGAGGGTTAGTGCCCTTCCCGCCACACCTTTGGTGAGGGTACGTGACACCCTTTGGTGTGGGATGCACCTAGCTCGAGAACTCTAGGTTGGTGAACCTATTGTCTTGAGCCCGCATCTTTGGTTAAGATGTTGCTGAGATATGAAAGATAGGTTGTGACCAGTAATATGTTTATTACCTAAGTAAGATGATAAGATAATGGTTATGTTCATAAGATATAGGGCATAGTGGATGTTCATGGTTTGATAACACTAATTTAATTGTCAGACATTCATATACCACTTTATACTCCATATGATCACAATAATGGATGTGGTTTTAATCATATGCTCCCTAAGTGTGAATGGCATGATAATAATACTATGTTCTCTAAGATCTATGTTTGGTGATCCAGTTATCTCTCCTGATATACATAATAACCATGCAGGCGTATCAAATGAACTCATAGATAGGTAAGAGCTATGAGGTGTATGTGTTTTGTATAACATTGAATGATGATAATCCTTGTTGATGAGATAACATGTATCACTAGTATGATGAGAAGGGTCTGTTGACCTGATAAAGGTTGAGTGCCTAGTTGAGGTATTATCCTCTGATACTGAGATAAGGGATTGCTATCCTCGGATGATGATGTATAATGATGAAGCCTTGATAGGCAGTGGTATTATGTGATAAGGGATTGAGATCCCATGGCAATATGATAATGGCAGTTGTAGTATGACACAATGTTGTTTATGTTTTGTAACCTGGTTGCCTCAACAATTCAACGTTACTAGCACCGTGACATGTACCAAGGGTGGTCTAGATAAAAAGGGTAGACTGTGTGAGCTAACCCTGTGGCTGAGGCCACTCAAGCAAGAGACTGCGGTCCTACTTTGGTTATCATACAGTGACCACGAAGAGGTGAGGTCATGGAGTCTGGCTCTCCCAATGACCTTCTATGGCACCGGTTTTGGGCATCGCATCCAAAGGTTGGATTTGAGCGGGATGGCTCACTTCCTCAGGGTATAATAAAATTGCAATCTAGCTGTATAGTATGTATCGCTTAAGGCAAAACATGGAACATTGGGTGAGGCCTTGCATGTATAGTTGCACTAATTATATCTTGCAAGTTATTTGTACATTCCTCATATCTTGTGATAAGTTCTTATAAAGCTTATCTTGTCAATCATGTTCCATAAAGAAATATCTGGTTATATGCCTCCTGAATATATTGGTAAGCTAGTTCTATTTAGTATGTCGTATATATGAGCTGCTTATATCAGTTGCCTTATTTATCAGTTCTAGCTCTCCTTTGAGGTTTTATAGTTTCGGCGAGGGTTATGTTTCTCACTGGGACTGTGTGTCTCACCCCGCTGGTTTTAAACCTTTTTAGGTGATTGTGCTAGACGTAGTGGTGGTCGTGAGGTTGCGGCCGAGCAGTAGGAAGAATAGTAGGAGGTAAGAGATAGATATGTTGCTGTTTTGGTTGTTTGGTAGTAAAGTCCTAGTGTCATCCCTATACTTTCAGGTCCTTGGAAGTGTTTCAATGACGTCTCACGATGTATAGCTGATGTAGTTTTGTTTATCCTGCTGTTGGCCTGGTATGGCCTATTCTGTAAATAAACATGTGGTGAACTCTTTGTTCCTATGTGACAGATGGATCCTATGATCTATGGATACATATCAAGGTTTATTTATATTTATATAACATGTTTCCTTGCATGATAAGGATCTCGATGTAATAGTTTCTTTGTTTATCTATTTTCCGCAATCGGTTTTAATTAACCCGTGTTTTGGTAATATGTGGTTTATGGAAGTTATGCACATTTTGACGTGGCATTTCGTTGTCTGTGTGATAGAGGGATGTCACAATACGTTTTTGGTATCAGAGCTCTAGGTTTGTTGAGTCTATAGAGATCTAGGACTAGGCTTGTGTCTGTTCTTGTGAGTTTTCCAGATTTTCTCATAAAATCCTTCTGCCCCCAGCAGAAGATAAAGCTTAAAGATGTCTAGAAATCATGAAGAACATGCTGCTGAGAGTAGTGATGTTGCATCTGTTAATGGAGCACGAGTGCATGCACATGAAGATCGGGTGCCTGAGGTCACCCAAATCGACCCAGCCATTCTTGAGAACCCTGTCTACCAACACCTTATGGGACAGGTAATGGAAACGATGAATCACATGGTGGATAGATTGCCAGTGCCTCCACCAAGAGCACAGGATCCCCATGGTGAATCTTTGGGTATTGTGAAGACCTTTGAGCAGCTTCGCTGAGTCAGAGCTTCGGATTATGCTGGAACAGCTAATCTAGTGGATGCAGATCTATGGCTGACAGGTCTTGAGAAGGCTTTCCGGATCCTTGACATCCCTGAAGCAGACAAAGTCAAGCATGCTATCTACCTTCTGAAAGGTAGTGTTGGCCACTGGTGGGCCATTGAGGAGGAGAAGCGGCCTAGAGAGGTGATAGTTTGGGATGTCTTCCGGCGGGAGTTCGTGAGCCGATACTTCCCAAAAACCTATCTGGACGAGAAGATCAACCAGTTTGAGCGTCTGTGCCAAGGATCAATGAGAATCAATGAGTATGAAGCCAAGTTCATGGACCTGATGAGGTTTTGTCCTCACATGACGGCAATAGATGATGAGAGAATCATACAGTTTGAGAAAGGTCTGAGTGTTGAACTATCGACACCTACTGCTGCTTTAGAAAACTGAGAGCGGTTTTCCATGTTTGTGGAGTCTATCCGAAGGATTGAAAGGTCAGTCTGAGAAAAGAGAGAGGCTATGACCAAGAAAAGACCTGCTCAGTTCCAAAAATAGAGGCTTGACAACCACAAGAAGTCGAGGTTTTCTGCATCTCCCGTGAGGCAAGGTTCTAGTGCACCATCATAGTGGTGACCAAGTAAAGGAAGAGGGCATGGTTATTCGCCATCCAGAGCTTACTACAAAGCTTCAGTAGCAGTGACAGGGCCATCTAGGCCACAGTTAGAGGACATGTCATGTTACATTATGGACAGACTAGACATTTGAAGTCAAATTGCCCAAGGAGAGATGTCGGAGTGACGCAACAACTGAGATAGAATCAACAAGGTCTGGATAGATAGCAGTTTAGTGGCATCAAAGGGTGAGGACATGGCCAAGCGTTACAAGCTGGATCGTCTACTCAAGGAAGCAGAGGACGTGGACAGCAATCAACGACTCGATTCTATGCTATGAGTCAGTCGGAGGCGATAGTCAACCCGCGAGTGGTGGCATGTCAGATGGAGTTATTTCATTTTGATTCGTCTTCTTCTTACTTTGTATCTGTTTTGGTTGACCCGTGTGCTATGTACTCTGTTATCACATGTAGTATGCTTGATAGCTGTCTTTTCCCTGTTAGTTGTAAGAGAGATAGCTTGTTGTTAGAAATCCTTCTTGATGGTTCCTCGATGCTTTGAGAGGTGTGTCTGTCCTGTGTTCTATCTTTTTCTAGACACAAGATACATGTGTATCTTGTACCACTTGATATGCTTGGATTTGATGTAATCCTTGGGATGGATACCCTAGAGAGGTATAAGGTTGTGCTAGACTATGGTTCCAAGCAAGTGGTGTTTGCTGAAAATGGTGAGAAGTGGATCTTCCAGGGATATAGGAAGATTCTTTCGACGTGTTTAGTATCAGCCATGGTGGCAGAGAAGTTGTTGCGGCAAGGATGTAAGACATTCTTAGCTCATGATGTGGATACTGAGGCAAAAGGTCTGAGTCTTCTGGACATGACAATTGTCAGAGAGTTTGAAGATGTGTTTCCCGATGAGTTTCCCAGTGTTCCCCCACCTCAAGAGATTGACTTTGAGATCAATCTAGTTCTAGGGACACATCCAGTTGCTTAGACACCATACATGATGGCTCCAGTTGAGATGGCAGAGCTAAAGAAGTAGTTATAGGAGTTGTTGGATAAAGGTTTCATCAGACCGAGGACATCACCGTGGGGTGCTCCAGTCCTGTTCATAAAGAAGAAGGATGGATCAATGCGTCTGTGCATAGATTATAGGAAGTTGAACAAAGTCATGATCAAGAACAAGTACCCTTTACTGAGGATAGATGATCTATTTGATCAGTTGCATGGTGCTACAGTGTTCTCAAAGATTGATCCATGATCTAGATATCATCAGTTGAGGATCAAGACGGAGGACATACCAAATTCAGCTTTTAGGATGAGGTATGGTCACTTTGAGTTTGTGGTTATGCCGTTCGGGCTAACCAATGCACCTGTTGCTTTCATGGATCTAATGAACAGGGTGTTCCATCCGTTTCTAGATCATTTTGTTGTGGTCTTCATAGACGACATCTTGATCTATAGTCGAGGTAGTCAACAACATGAACAACACCTTCGACAAATGTTGACTCTCCTTTGCCAGCATTAGTTGTATGCCAAGTTCAGTAAGTGTGAGTTATGGCTGAAAGAAGTGACTTTCTTGGGTCATGTGATATCCGCAGAAGGAGTCAGAGTGGACCCCAAGAAGGTGGAGTCAGTTGCAGAGTGGGAGCAACCAAAAATGCCGACTAAAGTTCATAGTTTTCTGGGTCTAACAAGATACTATCGGAGGTTTATAAAGGACTTCAGTGTAATCGTGTTGCCATTGATGAAGTTGGCCAAGAAGGATGTACCTTTTGTTTGGGATGATCGTTGTTAGCAAGATTTTCAGAACTTGAAAGAAAAGCTAACTAGTGCTCCAGTGTTGGTGCTGCCAGAGCCTGGGAAAGGCTATGTTGTTTTCTATGATGCTTCCAAGAAAGGTTTAGGTTGTGTGCTAATGCAGGAAGATCATGTGGTTTCTTTTGCTTCACGACAGCTTAAGAAACATGAGGAGAGCTATCCGACACATGATTTGGAGCTGGCAGCAGTGGTCCATGCATTAAAGATATGGAGACACTATCTTTATGGGGAAGTGTGTCATATCTTTATGGATCATAAGAACCTGAAGTATATCTTCTCGTAGAGTGAGCTGAACATGCGACAACGTTGATGGATGGAGCTGATCAATGATTATGATTGCACTATTGAGTATCATCCTGGTAAGGAAAATGTGGTAGCTGATGCGCTTAGTAGGAAGTCTTCTTCTCTTCCTATGAAGAAGGCACAGTTGAGTTCTTTGATATGCCATAGGTGGGATATGTTTGTCTCTTTGAGGCAGATGAATGTACAGTTGGAAGTCTCCTTATTGGCTGGAATATTAGCATGGATGCAAGTAAATCCTACGTTGAGGTAGCAAATCAAAGAAGCACAACATGCAGATGCTACAGTTCAGTTGATTAAATCAGAGTTCGACAACAAGAAGCGAGATGGTTTCCATGAGTCTGAGGATGGACTAGTTGTTATCATGACAGGATGGTGGTCCCAGATGTTGACAATTTGAGGAAGTTAGTGCTCGAGTAAGCACACACATCGATGTATGCTATACATCTAGGTGTCACCAAGATGTATCATAATCTAAAGGATCTGTATTGGTGGCCTGGTTTAAGGAGAGGTGTGGTCGAGTTTGTAGCTAACTGTGCGGTATGCCAAAAAGTCAAGGTTGAGCATCAGAAACCAGCAAGTATGTTGCAACCCATGACGATACCGCAGTGGAAATGGGATCATATAACTATGGATTTCGTAGTTGGTCTGCCAAAGACAGCTAGGAATCATGATTCCATTTGGGTGATAGTGGACAGGTTGACGAAGTCTTCTCATTTCATACCTGTAAAGACAATTTATACAATAAAAAAGCTTGCTCATATATATGTGGATGAGATAGTGTGTTTGCATGGTGTTCCCACAACAATAGTCTCCGACCGAGGTCCCCAGTTCACGATTCGTTTTTGGGAACAACTGCACAAAGAATTGGGAATGCAGTTGAGGTTCATTACCACTTTCCACCCACAGACAGATGGACAGTCTGAAAGGACTATTTAGACTTTGGAGGATCTTCTTTGATCTTGTGTTTTGTAGTTCCTAGGTAGTTGGGACGTGCATCTCAGTTTGATAGAATTCACCTACAACAATAGTTACCAATAGAGTATCGACATGGCACCTTATGAGGCTTTATATGGCAAGAAGTGCAGATCTCCTCTATGTTGGTATGAGTCTGGCGAGTATCAACTTTTGGGTCCTGAGTTAGTGCAACAGACAATAGAAAAGATCAAAGTGATACAACAATAGTTGAAAACAGCACAGGACAGACAAAAGTCGTATGCAGATAATCGTCGATGACCTCTAGAGTTCTAGGTTGGAGACAAGGTGTATCTCAAGGTCTCACCATGGAAAGGTGTGTTGAGGTTTGGCCGGAAAGTCAAGTTGGCACCCAGGTATATGGGGCCATATCCGGTAGTAGCACATGTTGGCAAGGTAGCTTACAAGTTATAACTACCTCCAGAGTTGCACATTTTACATATGGTGTTCCATGTCAGTATGCTAAAGGAAAGTCATCCAGGCACAGAGACAGTGATACATCCGGTTGAGGTTGAGCTGGATGAAGATGTGACATACAAAGAAGGTCCAATAATGATCATCGAAAAAAGAGTGAAGAAGCTGAAGAGGAAGGACTTGGTTCTTGTGAAGGTTCTTTGGCATCATTGTGGCGTTAATGAAGCCACGTGGGAGCTTGAGGAAGAGATGAGGAGGAAGTATCCCTTACTTTTATCTTCGGATTTTGAGGGCGAAATCCCTTTGTAGAGGTTTATGGCTTGTAAGGACCCTGACCTTCATTTTGGTCTTACCCTATTTTCTTTGCCTAAACCTTATGTTGAGATGCTTGCTAATCACCTGAGTTGTGATTAGGGTTTGTTTGTTCTTTGTTGAGAGGTGGAGGTGCAACTTGTAATTTACCCAAGTTTTAGGGTTGGTGTGCAAGTTTGTCACCTTGAGAGTTGTCTTTCTCTCTCCTTACATCCTCTAGAGTTGAGAGGATGGGTTGGGCTCATTGCTTGAGTTGCTTTGGGCTTTGTTGAGCCTTGTTGGGATTTGTTTTGCCTTGTTGAGTCTTGGTATCACGTAAGGGTGAGCCTAGTGCCTTGTATCGGCCATAGTGTATCAGCCAGGAAGGTGTATCATTCAAGGGTGGTGGTGGGTGTGTCGGGTTACCATGATGGGCGACACACACCCCACTTGACCTAGCCTCGTTTGTGTCACCATCTTAGGACAAGTGGCCGTTGCCTTGCTAGTGGGTGGCAAGTCATGGACAAGTGTTTTGGGATGCTAGCATGTGGCATAACCCTTGTACAAGTGGTGGTTTGGGCGAGCACATGTGGAGCCATCCTTAGTGGACACCCACTTAACCCTCTTGCTTATATACCCCCTTCTTTGCTAGCTTGGGACCCCTTTAGCTCTTTAGTTGCTTTACTTCTTCCTTGGTGGCCAATACACTTCCCCTTGGTGGAGCTTGGTGGCCGATACTCCTTCCTTGGTGGGAGACATAGCTCTAGTCTCCTTCTTCCTCTAGTGGTGGCTGAACCCTAGAGAGTGCCTTATTCCTTCTCCTCTTGTGGTGGTGCCTTGGAGCTTGGAGCTTTGGCGTTTGAGGAGTGTGCTTGAGGCAGGTTACATAACTCCTAACCCTAGCTATACTACTTCTTTTTATGTTGCATGCTATATGTTCTATCTTGATCGGCCATGCTTATTTTGTTGGAAATATCTTTGCCCTAGTATGTGCCCTTGATCTTGTTGGTTATGGTGACATGGTTAGGTTGTTTAGATGTGTTCTTGAACATTGCTGGCCAAACCTTTGGGTTAGGATTCTTTGGGAAAACCCCTCTCTCACTTGGTTGTTGAGAGGTGAGCCTAGGGTTTCCTAATCTAATTGTGCGTGTGGTGTGTTCTTGGGGCAGAATTCCTTTCTCTCCCTTTGGTCTTGAAGATGTGAGCTTGAGCTCTAGTGGTGTAGGCAAAACCCCTCTCTCCCTTAGTCGTTGAGAGGTGAGTCTATACTCTAGTTGCTTGGGCAACACCCCTCTCTTGCCCTGGACTTGAGAGGTGAGCCTTTGGTTGGTCTTGACCTAGTTGAGGTTGGTGGGTTGGCCGTTATGATGATGACCCACCTTGCTGCCCGATATGTGATAGAAGTTGTGCAAAACCCCTCTCACTTGATTGTTGAGAGGTGATCCAACTCTCTTGATCTTTTAGGGTCTGGTGGTTGTCTTGATATTGAAGATGACCCACCCGTCATGGTCTTGGAACTCCTGCACAATACCCTTATGATGTGTTCTGCCCGATATCCCTCTTCTAGGGATGAGTCTTGGGCGATATGCTAAGTGGTTACTTGTGGACCTTCTTGACCGATATGAACTTTTACCCCTGATGATGCTATCGGGCGATATGCCTTTGACCGATATGGACTTTGCCTGAGATAGTGTTTGTTGTTGGGAATTATGCCTTTGACTGATATGATGCTTGGTAGATATCCCCTCTTGGTGCCCTGGGCGACATGGGTTAGCTCTGATGTCACCTGATATGAGTCTTGGATGGTGAAACCCTAGTTGGGCGCCATAGTGTGGACCGATGGGAAGTGCCCTGACTTTGATGGATGACATGGTACCTTGACCGTTATAGGGCCCCAAACCCTAGCTTGAATGATAGATGACCTTGGGCACCATGGTATCGTTCGATGGAGGTCAGTACTATAACCTTGGGTGTTATGGCTTTGGTTCTTTCCTGCTATAGAAACCCTAACCCTAGTGGGTGATAGGGCATCTGGGCCAATGAGGTGGATGTGCTGCCCGACACACCCCTGGTCATGGCTGCACGATACACCCATGGTTCTTGGTTGCACGATATCCCCTTATATCTGGTTGCACGATACACTCTTGGCCCGTGACTGTGCGACACACCTTGGGTGCTAGTCTGCCTGTTATCCCCTTGTGCATGGGTGCATGTCATACTTATGGCCAATATCCTTTGGGTGAGGGTTAGTGCCCTGCCCACCACACCTTTGGTGAGGGTAGGTGACCCCCTTTGGTGAGGGATGTGCCTAGCTCAGGAACTCTAGGTTGGTGAACCTGTTGTCTTGAGCCTGCATCTTTGGTTAAGATGTTGTTGAGATATGAAAGATAGGTTGTGACCAGTGATATGTTCGTTACCTAAGTAAGATGATAAGATAATGGTTATGTTAATAATATATAGGGCATAGTGGATGCTCATGGTTTGATAACACTAATTTAATTATTAGACATGCAGATACCACTTTATACTCCATATGATCACAATAGTGGATGTGGTTTTAATCATATGCTCCCTAAGTTTGAATGGCATGATAATAATACTATCACTAGTACATAACCGACCTTTAGTGTCATTTATTTAAGGCATTTAGTGTCGGTTTCTAAGCGAAACCTATGTGGGCGACGCTAAAAGCCCAACCGTTACGCGTCGGTTCCAAAACCGACGCCAAAACCCTTCGCGTGCCACCGAAAACGCACCAGCAGGGGGACTATAGGTGTCAGTTAGTAGATAAGAAACCGACGCCATATACCTTCGCGCCACAGAAAGGGTGCCATCTTGGGCACTATCAGCGTCGGTTATTAGATAAGAAACCGACGCCATATACCTTCGTGCCACAGAAAGGGCGCCATCTTGGGCACTATCAGCATCGGTTATTAGATAAGAAACCGACGTCATATCACTCCCAACACGGCCGTGCAGGCCAGCATGACTGTGGTGTCTGGTCCACTGCCACGGCTGTGCTGGCCAGCACGGCCGTGGTGTTAAGGAAATAGACGTCGGTTACAAGTAGAAACCGACATTGTAACCGACGCCATATCACTCCCAGCACGGTCGTGGTGTCTGGTCCGCTGCCACGACTGTGCTGGCCAACACGACCGTGGTGTTAAGGAAATAGACATCAGTTACGAGTAGAAACCGACACTGTAACTATGTGGTGTCGGTTTTATACAAATAACCGACGCCTATTTTTTTTCTGTCAGTCTGCAGACCTGCTGTATGGCTGGTCACAGGATGAGAAACCTACAGTTCAGTTATGAACTGTAGGTTTTATGACATCCATTGATATCAGCCAACAACAAGCCACAAACCTGCAAAATTAACAACAAAAATATTCACACATTTAGCAATGCAACCTGCAGTTCCATTTGATTTTCACACATTTAGAAACATTCATGTAGCTAGCAATCCGTAGTTCCATTCATTTTCACATTCACACATGTAGAAACATTCATATAGCAACCAACAGTTTCATTCATTTTCACTCAGACACGTGTAGAAACATCCAGACATGTAGAAACATTCACACATATATTATAATTCAGAAATTCATTTACAAAATATCATTCTTTAGTCATTATTCGCTATCAACATCCCAATTATATTTTAAAACCCCCACTACTTGTATGGTTGTTGCCCATTCTTCTCTTACTGCATTTAATTCTCCCGTCGTATAGGGAGCATGTACATCTGGTAAGGTCGTTCATGTAGTGTGGTTAGTTTTAAACACCTGTAAAGAGAATGATGTATATATATAATTAATGAGCTATAAATAAGATTGATATATTTCATATTATCTAATGAGACTATATAATACCTTAGCAATACAATCGATGTCCATTGCGGCATATTTTATAATCATGTGCATAAATCGCATCACATAGTATCCACATGCCCATCCGTTGTCTTGTGTAGCACACTATAAATTCAAACATACAAAATATTAAAAAATACAACTAATTAAGCATTGTTCACATAAATAATATATACATATATTGCAGTCGGGAACTTACTTTCACGTTCTTCCAAATTATTGGCTGGTTCTTTTTCGTGGGGACCTTTCCTCCAGCCTTTTTGAACTCATCAAAACCCTTACATGTTAATGTAACATAGTACATTGCATAATTAAATAGTAATGTAATAACATATGTTAACGGATATGAAAATGAAATATTTCTCACCGGAATAATGCCATTTTCATTATGTGTCCATATTTTGTATTCAATTTACTCCCCTTAGGATCTAGATAATAGACAGTGAACGTCTCAGGGACAATAACCAGTAACTCCCAATGCATACCACTAGAGGTAAAAAGTTAAAAATTAATAACTCAAAATCCACAATAAAAATGTAATTTTCTTAAGTCCAAATTATAATAAGCAAAGTAAACTTACTCTACATTGAATGGAGCCATTATCACCGTCTTCTTATTTTGAGAAAAAATTGTAAAAGCCTCACAACAGTATTGTTGAACTGACGAAGGGTCTTTAGCTACTAGACTAATCAAAGATGGAATCAAAAATCCTACATGTTCAAATGCAAAATCTGCACATATCTTGTCTAAGTAGCTGTAAAATATGTATTAATTACACATGCATTAATAAATAAGAAACCAGATCACCAGATCCTACACAAGGTATATGGATGTATAAAGAAGATCTCACCTTATCCATAGCTCTATCACAGATGTATTCAGCCAATCATATCGAAACAACTCCAAAATATCTTATATAAATAGGTTGCTTTCCTATGATTGACCTGCAACATCTAAATCTATAGAAATAGTTATAGAGCAATTTATATCATGTTCGCCTAACCATATTGCCATACCCCTACAGTTAGGACCTAACGGGACAGGTAGGTCCTGTGGAACCCAACTGGGTAATGTAGGAGGTGGAGGTGGATGCCTAGATGTTGTGGGTGTCTTCTTTTTAACCTGTATATATATATACACACACTAACAATTTAACGTAATGTAAATTTACCAGACAATTTCAGTAAAGAGGACATCCGCTTTTAGCCACAATATCACTCCGCCTTCTGCCTCACCAAGTGTTTCACAATCTGGGTGGGCATATGGCAATGGAAGATCCATCCATTGGGAGAATATATGTACCGGGCTCACACGAATCCAACCAGCTGGTAATGGAGACCCGTGAAACATTTCCCCTGGTAGGGATGGGTAAGCCGACGCCTCTGCAACGACATATTCTTTACTTTTTAGATGGCGTGGCTTCAACCCCTATATATTTTTGTGTAAAGAATGTTATATACATATATACATATCATCTTTTTTTGAAATGACTACAATTTCATATATACATATCATCTTGAATTAAAAAACTAGTTACTATGTCATAAAAATACTTACAGCGGATGTGCTAGGTGGTGGGTCTACAGGATTACTCCCAACCTCTGCAGTAGGAGTAGTGCGAGACGCCATAGAACTGTCTGGTAAGTGGCAGTCTGAGATGCCTGCCACTTTTTCATTGCTTCTTTGAGTTTCCTATCAACTAGCTTATCTACCTATACATGGATAAAAGAAACGTTAGCTTCTAATTATTGAATTCTCTTTTATAGTAACATTATAAAGAAACAATATGTTACCTCTTCTTGTGAAAGTCCCGCTTTTGGGACATGTTTGCGCTGGGATGGCCCAAAAAAAGCTTTGATGCCCACACCAGTGCCTGTAGCCCTAACACGTCCAGGATGCTATGGGTTACCCAGAGCAACTGTCAATTCATCCCTTGTGCCCTCAGGGATGAACTTTCCTTGTTTCCTCAGCTTATGCAGCTCCCTCTAATCGCCAAAACAAAAATTTGTAATTAAGTAAACACCACAAATAATCAATATTCGAACGATTGCTGTAAGAGTTGTATTTTACCATTTTTGTAGCCGCCTCAGCAGTTGCGGGCTTCCTTATTTCTCCCTTCTTATTTTGCCTCCCAGCTATCCAAACATCACGGTGAGGTAGAGGTGTGCTACCTATAGTAGAGGATTCCTGAGTAGCAGTAGACAGAGCAGTAGCCTCAGACTGTAGTCTTTGGCGAATGCCTACATACCCCTTTGGACCCATTGTGTGGTCATGCACATTCAGTGCACACCTTGATTTTTGTGCCTCACTGAGGGCCTAGTTAGTATGCACATTAATGATTTGGTTAGTAACACTAAATTTTAATCTTGAATAGGTGAATACAACATATATTAATGAGATTGGGACTGACGCCTAATACCTTGAATTCATCAGTTTGTCTTGAAGCAACAAACGCGTCCCATTCTTCTTGGTCCACGAAGTTCCACTGTTCAGTGGCTGTCTTCTTCCTCTTGTCACCTTCTCTTATGTATTCTCGGGTGAGATTTGTCCTATAGTTCCTTAGGACTCTCCCACAGCATTGCATCATGCATTTACGATGCAGCTTTTTATCCAATTCAAATATACGCTGCAAAATAGAATTGCTATTAACTAGTATCCAAAAAATTAGTAATCTACAAAATACAATTGCAAATTAATAATAACTCACACATAAATCCTTCCATATTACATCTTTCTTCTCCTTAGGAACTTTATGCCAAGAATCTATCTTACAACCGCAATGGCTACGAGTAACATACCCAAGATATGAAACAAACGAATTGCGATTCACACCATATGCATTTCCTGCATTATCAAAATCCACAACAAGTTTGGGTCCATTGCCTTTTGCGCTATTAACTTCTTCATCATAGTGATGCCCCTTCTCTTGTCAACTTTTTGGTGCTGCTGATCAAGTGCCTCAAGTGCTTCAGATGGTACATGTGCATCATCAACCTAAAATTTGACAAAATAAACACATTTACAAGATATAACTATAAATGGACATATAGATATAAAAATATGATATATTTTTAAAACTTACATTGTGAGGCGGTGCATTGATGTCCTCACCCTCATGGTAATCATCAACACGGTCATCAGGAGAATGCTCAGCCATCTGAAAATTCACATTCACATTGTAAAGTTCACATTGTAAAGTACTTCAAATTGTAAAGCTCACATTGTAAAGTTCACATTCACATTGTAAAGTAATTCACATTGTAAAGTAATTCACATTGTAAAATTCACATTGTAAAGTTCACATTCACATTGTAAAGTAATTCACATTGTAAAGTTCACATTCAGAAAAATAAAACATATAAAAAAATATAAACATGCCTCTAATATTGCAATTTTTTTATCAATTAACAATCCTTCATTGTGATCTCCGCACACATACAAGTCATCATTAGCTTCAATATTTTCTGGTGTTGGCAACCCAACTGAGAATGGACTGGAGTCATCATACTTATCATAGTACTCTTCTTCATCTACAGGATCTTCAATGAACTGTCTTTTACCATGAAGAACAACTGACCATTTATCATTTGCAGGATCATCGATATAAAATACTTGTTTCGCCTGTGATGCCAATATGAATGGTTCACCCTTCTCGCCAATCTTTTCAAAGTTCACTAAAGTGAAACCCAATTCATCCACTATAACTCCTTTGGTGTTATCAACCCAATTACATTTGAAGAGCAGAATTCTGAAATCTATGTAGTCAAACTCCCATATGTCTTCAATGACACCGTAATATGACATTTTAGCTTCACGTGGACTCTTATCCTTTGCACTTGCAAAAAACATAGTCGATGCTTGAAGGGTGACCCCACTGTTTTGGACGACACTCTTATCATCTTGGCGCTTTGTGTAATATGTGAATCCATTAATGTCATACCCTTCATAAGACATAACAGTCAATTTTGGTTTAAAGGCGAGGCATTTGATAGTTTCAATAATATCATCTGGTGTTTGAGATAGTTGATGTAAGACTTTATCTTCAAACCACTTAATAATTGTCTTGTTATGCTCTCTAGCAAGCCACATTGTATTGGCTTGAGGATATTGTCTCTTGATGAAATTGGTATGTTCCTCGATATAAACGTTCACTTCGTCCATGTTGTGTAAAATATACAAGTGACCTTGTTCCAACTGCTCACGACTGATTACTTTCACACGTGATCCCAAAATTCCTTTGCCAAATTACTCTTCAATATTCTTGTCATTATCAGGAGTGTCATTACCACTGAGAAAGTCATTGCAAAAATCCATAACCTCTCTCGGCACATAACCCTTGATAATACTCCCTTCAGGTCGATAACGGTTACGAACATCACTTTTAAAAATGCTCATGTATCGTTCAAAGGGATACATCCAATGCAAGAAAACTGGTCCCAACATTTTCACTTCCCTAGTGAAGTGGACAACAAGATGTACCATGATATCAAAGAACGACAGAGGAAAATACATCTCAAGCTGACATAGGGTAACAACCACTTCTCTTTGCAATTTATCAAGAGTATCAGGGTCATTAACTTTGCTGCATAGACTGTTGAAAAAGAAACAAAGTCTGGTGATTGCAAACCTTACATGCTTTGGCAATATAGATCTAATTGCCACAGGCAATATTTGTTGCATTAGAGTGTGACAATCATGAGATTTAAGACCTATCAACTTCAGATCTTTCATTGATACCAATCTATGGATGTTGGATGAGTAACCCTGTGGCACCTTAACAGTTACCAAACATTCACAAAAAGCTTTCTTCTCCTTTCTAGACGATGTGTAACAAGCGGGAGGTAAGTATGTTCTCTGATTTTCCATTTCACAAAATTCTGTTAATTCTGACCTTATTCCCATTTCACGTAGGTCCAGTCTGGATTTTATCCCATCTTTAGTCTTACCTGGTATATTCAACAAAGTACCAATGACACTATCACAGACATTTTTCTCAATGTGCATGACATCGATACAATGCCTGACTGTCAAAGAACTCCAATAAGGAAGATCCCAAAATATTGACTTCTTCTTGAATAAAGATTTGTCACTCCGTGTGGCCATAGTACATTGTGATCTCTTACCAAATTCATTGACACAGTCTTTTACTCTTTCATAAACAACCTCCCCTGGTATAGGTTTAGGTGCACTCCGTTCCTCATTCAATCCATTGAATTCTTTGCGCTTCCTATGATACAGATGGAATTTTGTAAGAAACCTTCGATGACCGAGATATACAGTCTTACCGCCATGTTTTAGTCTTGTTGAATCAGTGTTCTCTTCACATATAGGACACACTTTAGCTCCTTTGACACTATATCCAGACAAATTCCCATATGCTGGAAAGTCATTAATAGTGCAAAACAACATAGCATGCAAACGAAATGTCTCTCTTCATGAAGCATCATAGGTCATCACACCTTCACCCCAAAGTTTCTTTAAGTCATCAATCATAGGTTCAAAATAAACATAGATGTCATTTCCAGGTTGTTTAGGGCCCGATATCAACAACGACATCATTACGTACTTATTTTTCATACACAACCATGGAGGAAGATTGTATATAACAAGCATGACTGGCCAAGTGCTATGTTGGCTGCTCAATGTCCCGTATGGATTCATCCCATTTGTACAAAGCCCAAGTCTTAGATTCCTAACTTCTTCACCAAATTCAGGGTACAATAGATCAATCTTCTTCCACTGTGGGGAATCAGACGCATGTCGTAGGATCCCATCATTATTTTTCTTAACATCTGCATCCCACCTCAAATTCTTCACATCTATCAGATTGGCAAACAAGTGTTGAAACTGTGATATTATAGGTAGATACCACATCACTTTGGCAGGAGAAGCAGTTTTGGACTCCCCCGAAGTCGTCAATTTATACCGTGACGCACCACATTTTGGACAATCTTTCAAATCCACATAGTCCTTTTGAAATAATACACAATCATTCGGGCATGCGTGTATCTTCTTGGCATCCATTCCCATTGGGCACAACAATTTCTTTACCTGGTATGTTGAGATTGGAAGCTCATTTCCTTCAGGAAGCATTTCTTTCAACAAAGACAACAATGCCGTGAAGCTTTTGTCGCTCCATCTATTGTTAGCTTTCAGCTTATACAATCTCAACACAGCGCTAAGCTTCGTAAACTTAGTACAACCTGTGTATAACGATATCTCAACATCATGCACAATGTTTCTAAAAATGGGAGGTGGATCGGTGTGCTCTACCCCACAACTATCCAGCATCGCATCAACGATGTCTACTGGAACTGGTTCATTCACATCTACGTCATCGTAGGCAATTTCTTCTTCCACACAAGCACTGCTATCAACATTCACTGGTTTCGGGTTTGAAATCTCTCCATGCCAGTGCCATTCTGTATAGCCTTGTATAATCCCATTGCACATGACATGACTTTTGATTTTGTCACCAGTGCTGACTTTCAAGTTGTTACCGCAATGCCTACATGGACAGTAGAACCTATCTCCAGGTTGTTTCCTATGTTCCTCGGAAAATCTAATAAACTGGTCAAGACCAGAAATAAACTCTGGGGTGCAGCGATTGCGAATGGACATCCATGATCTATCCATTCTATGATCAAAGAGAAATCAAGTATACATTACAACAAGATTAGGGTCTAGGGTTAACAAATACATGTGATGTCATTCTTATATATAATAAATATGTACCACCTATCCCATTCTTGAACACCTAATCTCACTAGTAAGTGTATAATGTGTATTGGGTTTTCAAGAAAATTTCAGCAGCGTTTCCCCGTTGTTCTCCAAGTACATATGTACTTAGAGAACAAATGGGGAAATGTTGCCGAAATTTTCTTGAAAACCCAATACACATTATACACTTACATCCTAAGCGAGATCAGGTGTTCAAGAACAGTCCCAAACCGGGGACTATCCAAGATTTACTCCTAATGAGTAAATCTTGGATGGGTTTCTAGGCCAGCAAATACATGTGTTGTCATTCTTATACCTAAAATCCTAGTTCTTCAAGTTAGGGTGATTATTGATGTCTTTAAAAGCATGATTGGCAATTTAGGGAAAAGTTCATCATTTACATTCCAAGCATGTCACATGTGTGCATTACAGTTCATCATTAAGCAAGAAGGGTGATTAGGATTCTCAATATACTCAACAATGAAACAAGTTACCAATTTCATAGTTAGGACGGTAGAGATACCCTAAGATCCAGATCTAATGGTTCATAATGATCTTGTGATAAAGTTACATCAGTTGAGATACCCTAAGATCTAGAACTAATATAAATCAGTAAATGATCAATTAATTGCTGAATCAGTACATAAATAAATACAAACATTCGATGAATACATACAGATCAATTGAAAAATAAAGTTAAATCAGTTGATAAATAAATTTCATTAAGTAGATGATTAAATCATAACAAAATTAGTATATAAATAAACATAATTAAGTAAATAACTTAATAAAAAAATAAAAAAACGCCCAACAGTAGCCTAGGCGTGCCTTGGCACCGCCCAAGCATCCGCCCAGAGGGCACCTGGGCTTGGGACCTAGCCTAGGTGGAGGAAGGAAGGAGGAAGAAGGTAGGGTACCTTGAGGGCAGAGGAAGAAGGCCCATCCTGGAGAGCAGTGGCTGGAGTAGAGACCTAGCAGTAGCTGGCAGCCGACGCCAGCGGTGAGGAGAGGAGAGGAGCGGCGGTGAGGGCGGCGAGGAGAGGAGAGCAGCCACCGGCGGGGGCGGCATCGAGGAGAGGAGAGCAGCCTGGAGCGTTGACTAGGAGTGGTGGCGGCACGGGGGAGCAACGGCGGCGGGGGCAACGACGGCGGGGAGCTGAGCACCGGCGGCAACAATCGCCAGAGACCTAGCATAGGTTCGCAATGAAACAGAGACAATGGAGAAAAGTTCTGTTTCGCGGGGCTATTAACTGTACCATAGGCTTCGGTTATTCACACAACCCGACACGTAAAATTAAAGCTGTCGGTTCTCCACAGAAACCGACACCTATTCTCTATTATGGTCGTCGGTTTTAACTACAAAACAACCGACGTCTATATACATATGCTGATTAAAAAAATTGTTCTCGATTAATGACCATAGTCTTCGGTGTCTTCTAAAAACCGACACTTAAAGGGTGTGAAAAATTCCCCACAGACAGTGCGGGAAAGCTCATAAGCATCGGTCATTGTAGTAAAACTGACGACCAAAATGTGCCCAATTTGTGTCTCACGAATAACCTTTCGTCGTCGGTTTCTTTTTTAACAACCGACGATGTATGTCAATTTTTGGAGGTAATTTTTTTCACTGTAAATTTTGGTTTTAGCGGTTACTTTTAGGTGTCGGTTTCTTAATAAGAAACCGACACTAAAATAAAAGCGGTACCCGTGTCTGGTCGCCCTTCAGAGATTGATGTCGGTTTATTTTATAAACCGACACTGTATGTTTTAGGTGTCGGTTTATTATTACAACTGACACCATTAAAAGTGATGTTATAAGCCATTTCTGTAGTAGTGTATGTTCTCTAAGATCTATGTTTGGTGATCCAGTTATCTCTCCTGATATACATACTAACCATGCATGTGCATCAAATGAACTCATAGACAGATAAGAGCTATGAGGTGTATGTGTTTTGTATAACACTGAATGATGATAATCCTTGTTTGTGAGATAACATGTATCACCTGTATGATGAGAAGGGTCTGTTGATCTGATAAAGGCTGAGTGCCTAGTCGAGGTGTTATCCTCTGATACTAATATAAAGGATTGCTATCCCTAGATGATGATGTATGATGATGAAGCCTTGAGAAGCAGTGGTATTATGTTATGAGGGATTGAGATCCCATGGAAATATGATAATGGCAGTTGTAGTATGACACAATGTTGTTTATGTTTTGTAACCTAGTTGCCTCAACAATTCACCTAAACATACTAATTAATTACAGTGGAACATTTCATGTAGTTTTTCCCTGGCCATAGATCCATCATTGTCAGTAGCTGGTGATGGTGAAACGGGTTTATCCTGTGGGATTAGTTGGAGTGCATATTGTTGAATATGCGAGGTTTCTCCTAGAAAAAAGTAGGAGGATAAGAGTGCAACTGCGGTTGTGGACTCAAGATGTGTATAAGAGCATGGTGAACAAGCCCATGGCTCAGTATGATAGAGCATGAATGCGTTCATGGCTCAAGGAGCACGGTGAACTGGCCCGTGGCTCAAGTATACTAACACCGTGACCTGTACCCAGGATGGGCTAGATAAAAAAGGTAGACCACATGAGCTAACCCTATGGTTGAGGCCACTCAAGCTAGAGACTGTGGTCCTGCTTTAATTATCGTGCACTGACCATGGAGAGGTTAGGTCATGGAGTCCGGCTCTCCCAATGACCTTGTATGGCACTGGTTTTGGGCTTCGCAGCCGAAGGTTGGATTTGAGCAGGACGGCTCACTTCCTCAGGGCATAATAAAATTGTAATCTAGCCGTAAAGTATGTATCGGTTAAGGAAAAACATGGAACATTGGTTGAGGCCTTGCATGTATAGTTGCACTAATTATATCTTGTAAGTTATTTGTACATTCCTCATATCTTGTGATAAGCTCTTATAAAGCGTATCTTATCATGTTCCATAAAGAAATATCTAGTTATATGCCTCCTGGATATCTTGGTAAGCTAGTTCTATTCAGTATGTCATATATATGAGCTGCTTATATCTGTTACCTGCTTTATCTATTCTAGCTCTCCTTTGAGGTTTTATAGTTTCGGTGGGGGTTATGTTTCTCACTGGGACTGTGTGTCTCACCCCGCTGGTTTTAAACCTTTTTAGGTGATCATGCTAGATGTGGTGGTGGTTGTGAGGTTGCGACCGAGCAACGGCAAGAATAGTAGGAGGCAAGAGATAGATATGTTGCTATTTTGGTTGTTTGGTAGTAGAGTCCTAGAGTCATCCCTGTACTCTCAGGTCCTTGGAAGTGTTTCGACGACGTCTCGCGATGTATAACTGATGTAGTTTTGTTTATCTTGTTGTTGGCCTGGTATGGCCTATTCTGTAAATAAATAAGTGGTGAACTCTTTGTGCCTATGTAACAACTGGATCCTATGATCTATGGACACATATCAAGGTTTATTTATGTTTATATAACATGTTTCCTTATAGGATAAGGATCTAGATGTAATAATTTCTTTGTTTATCTATTTTTCGCAATCAGTTTTAATTAACCCGTGTTTTTGGTAATATGTGGTTTATTGAAGTTCCGCACATTTTCACGTGGCATTTCATTGTCTGTGTGATAGCAGGATGTCACAATTACATTCATTCCTCCTTAAAAGGAATTTCTTCCTCAAAGGGGTTACATGAATTTTTAATATGGAAACTAACATATATTGAGAAAAAGTATCTAGGTAACCCTCCTTTACTTAGCTTTAATGCCTTTAGGTAATTTCATATGGTTTATCATGTCTTGATATCTTCGTATCTTACATTTACCTAAAACAACCTAAAATTAAAAATGAATCCATATATCAAAATATACTGTGTATGTGGAGTGCATGCAAAAGTGTGCAAGTAATATAATAACATATAATCACTCAATTATTTACAAATAAGAACTGACATATTCTTCACACGCTCTCATCTTTATGTGATACTCATAGTAGCAATACAATTGAGCAGAATGTAAATAAACATCCAACAATTTCTTTATTCAAACTTGGAGAAATCCTCGACAAACACCGACAAACGATATTACAGGTAGTCATAATTGTAACCATGTACCTTTTGTAGAACCATGCAGATATCATGCAATATATACTTCAAGTATATCCAATCGATCCAATCAATAGATCTAAGCAATCAACATGTAATCTGCATGTATGTAAATCCTAAAGTGTCTCCATCATACTATTCAGTTTAAAACCCTACTCAAGTCCTAACCTAGGGTTTAGGATTGTCTCGGGTCTGAATAGGGAATATGGGTACAAACCCTAGTTCCATTGTATATTTTAACACTAGGTGAAACCCTAATTATTATATACATCATATCCTTTCATCATGAACACTTAGATTAGATTAGTTTTACTAACAACATAACAAGTTAGGATATTTAAACCCTAACTCTCATATGTATACTCATCCACTTTTAGAAACCCTAAGTATTCATCATTATTGTTGTAATCATCTTGGATCACCATTATATTCGACAACATCAGGTTATATTTCCAAAATAGTTGTACCTAATGCATTTGATACATTAATTATCAATCCTAAGATTTCATGCATGAATGTCCAAATTATATGTATTATCTATACATTCAGAACATGAAGCATATATAGGCTTTGAAAGTTTCATATTGAATTCTACATGTTTTCCTGATTAGTTTCATATATAACATCATTAGCTTTTGAGTTAGCAATCATTTTCTAGAATTATTGTAAGATCAATTATTTAAGAGACCAACTATTAGTCACCACATCACCACCGACTACATCATCTGTGCTATTTGTTAGTGGCCACATAGCCAGGCCCTACCAATGGCTTGCTGCCACTTTGGCAGCCCACTCCAGTGTGACTGAGGAAGAAAATGAGACCAAAGGAAGGGGTTGCCCTTACCTGGTTGTATTGCACTCGAGGGTGGAAATGTCATTTCCGGGTCAGTTGTCTTCCACTTATCTTACGTTCTTCTGCGTTGCTTTGTTGAGAAATGCAGTCAACCACAAAGTTGACTTTCCCTCTCCTACGTCGGTGGTAGAATCAAATAACTAGGGTCCCTCACCACCGCCTCCCCCAATTCTCTTAGGATTTCTTTGGTGAAGCACAATGATTGAAGCACCATGGAGCAAAGGGTGGATGAGAAAGGGTGAGAAGGCTAAATGAGGGGGGGGAGTTAGTCATTCAAGCTCTGACCACCTTCCCTTAAGGGGTCTCTCAGATTGGTTTTACCAGAGAAAGTGATTGACGCCATTAATTTGCAATGAACTGAAGTGTGAAGGGAGATTAGCCCTGTGAAGGTCTCGAATTGACACATGCATGGTTTCCTCAGAGGACTCGGGGTAGAGGACAACAATCTCATCATTGATATCTGATCTAAAGGTCACACCCATAACGACACATCAGGGGCTCGACCCTAAGTTTTAATTCATATAGTTGCTTTCTAAAAATTAAGCCTTATGTAGTTATTACAACTAAGTCCCTCTTTCTTCACGAAATTCTCTAAGCCACGAGAAACATCTTTTCGATCCAAAATTTAGAAGGAAACTAACTAAACTTTTTCTTAACCTTTATCTAAAGTTTGAAATTGATTGGAATAAGTTTAATAGTCGAAACTTGCTCTTTTAGCATATTCTTAAATTAATTACCCAGACCACATGAAAAGTCCTTTTTTTTCTTCCATATTCTAGAATTCTCTTATTTTTATTATTATTATTATCAACTATACCAAAAGCCAGACTGAGATAACTCTATTTGATGACTCAAATCTTGTGTTGTCATTCATGGTTAGATAATTTCTCCTTTAATTAACTAAAACACCAAATATCTTATTTTCTTTTAAAAACTTGCATATTATCCCATATTTCAGTTATCTAGTAATTAACAAAGTCACTATTCTTTATTTATGCAAAAAAATCCCTTATTTCTTTAATTTGTAGCAAAATGACCTATTTGTAAAGCAAATAGTCTCATGAGCCTTTATATGAGCCATGGATTACACCCATGCCACAAAGATGACTTCATTAATAATTTAATTTGTGAATTTACTTATAAATTCAAGCCTTATATTATAGACTAAAAATTTAACAAAATTTAAAGATATTACACTTAATGTTTTAAACTGCATCCTACCAAATACAATTAAAACAAACTAATTAGTCTGATCTACGTGCAATCAATCAAAAAACAAAATAGTTGTAACTCTTTACTTTTGATTTCGTGCTTTCTGATTGTATGCGCGGTTTGGTTGGTTTTACATCCAACCAAGCTAGCCCTATCTGTGAAACGGGCTGAGCCTGTTATTTGCAAAGTTTAGACTGAATTATTCTCAGCCCAATTACGTTTCTGGGCTTAACCCGTTATCCATAGAGATGAAAGAATAATAGACAGAGTTTGGGCTACACTTGCTAGTTAAGGCTGGGGCCATTTCAATTGCACACTAACGTCATATACACAGACTTATGATTCACTGGCCGTGCGGTTTATACAGTACCCTTAAGCATACCGAACTATACGGCGAGCTAACTGCGAAGGCTTGGTAGATAAGTATCCGTCGGTGAAGATCTGGATCCAAGTTTTCTTTCTAGCACGACACCACAAGCCGCGGTATTGATGGTGGTACTGATCAATAATGTATATCGGTCGTACTTATGCTGACAATGACGGCTGCCTGCTGAGCCTGTTATTGGCTTTTAAGAATGGTACTGAAGGAGGCGGAGATCGAAATGATCCCCTATCTATCCAATCTCCTGCACATCATGGTAGGCATAACAAACATGCAACACGATTCCAACCAGCACCCCACATGTTCTGCACTTGGAGCAGCAGCATCAGACGAAGACGCCCACCACCAAACCATAAATCTCGACGCAGGCAGGAAAGGTAAATGATTACCACAAAAGCTTGACTTCGAGGTTTGATTTACTTTTTCAGTAAAGGAAGCTTATAACTTCGTACGTTTGATTTTAATGCTAAAATATTTCACATGGAGAAAGTAAATGGGAGGACACTAGTCAAAGCCTAGCGGAGATGACGCCGGTCAGTATCCATAATAGAGCTGATGCTGGTGGTTTATAAACAGGGACGCAACTTGAGGTTGGGGGACCATAATCAAATAAGTTAACTTGAAAAAGATTTGTATGCACACAGATAAATTATTATTCTGACAATATTTTTACAAATAATTATTTAAGTTGTACTTTACGATTCATCATAATATAAAACTCATTAATAATATCATCGGTTTTGTTTTTTATTTATATGTCATGCAATTAGTAAAAAAATCATCATCTATCTTGTTGTGCAACCGTGTCTTTACTGACATCATAGTTGTTCTATAGAATACATCATTCATGTATTGTCTTGAGTGTTATTTAACAAATAAATAATATACCAACAATATTATGTATTTCTAATGAGATGTAGTAATTGAAGAAAAAAAATGAAGATAGATTTGCAACTTTTTTATTGCTTAGAAAATTCAAGCCATTTATTGTGGATATATATCTAGCAACTCCTGTATGGAAGTATTTATGAAGTTGTTCTATTTTTTCTTTGTCAATGAACAATGCTCTTAGAAAACTAGACAACAATGGTGTATATTAAGTTGTATCTCTCAAATTTTTATTTATTTTAGATCTTATGATATATGATCTTGGATTGGTGGTGATTTTTATGCTATTTTGTCAATGTTACGACCAGTTGTGTAAGATTAGAAAGAGATTAGGAAAGTAAAATATATAGAGAGATGACTTTTCTTTTAAAGAAAATGTTTGTATTTACCATGTGTGTATGGAGTAATCGAGAAAATGATTCTTTGTGGACCGTGTGTAAATGAAGACCTTTGATGGAAAGACCTCACTTTCAGCATCCCCTAATTAAAGAAAGGTCTTCAAGTTGAGAGCCATTACCTATATTCCCAAGGCTCCAGATTAGTCAAATAACAAATAATAGAAAACAATTTTAATTAAATTCCAAATATCATTTACAAGTTGTAAATTGATGTACCTCATGGAACTAATACCTATTGAGAAGAAGTATCATCTATCTAGTCCTCCTTGGTATAGCTTTAATACTTTTAATATCTTTCTTCTTATTCTTTATATCTTTTATCATGTGAAATATATATACCTAAAATGCCGACAAATAAAATGTGGTTAGCATATTACTATACTGTGTACGTGAGGTGCAACCACAATGTGTGCAATTAACATGATCACATAATAATCACAAAATATTGAAAATAACTGGCATATTCTTTACATATCCTAACCCTTACTGGATATATTATCTTGGGCGTGATTACTATCCCATCCAGGGCGCGCGTGCATCTCCCCTTGATATACTTCAACCTAGAATTTAATATATTATCATTTACTTATGTGATACTCATATTGACATTATAGTTGAACATGAATTAAATAAACAACCACTAGTTATTCATCGAATCAAGCTTTGGAAATAATTCGAAAAACATCGACAAACTGTATTTCAAGAATCATAATAGTAACCACATACCTTGTTGGTGAGCTATGCAGATTATGCAGTCGTTAAGCATATTATCTAATCAAGCAATCAAATAAAGAAACCAATTTTAATATGCATTTATATAAATCCTAAAGTGTCACCAATCATAAAAATCACATTAAACCCTATTCGATCCTATTCTAGGGTTTATGTTACCTTGTTATTGAGTTATCGTTAGAGTCATGCTTGGTATTCTAATTCTCACATTCATTGATCTAATGACTTAGAACCCTAATTCATATTAGGTATTTTCAAGATTATGAAATCTCCTATATTATTGTATTAGGACCTCTTATACCAGATTAGGCACATTAAAGTTATAACAAGTTGCATCATTGATGTTTAAGATCCTAATTATACATGTTAATGATCACCAGTTCTAGAAACCCTAACTACTTAACATCATTACCATGATCACCTTTATTCCTCATCTTGCTCAACAATATCAGATAAGAGCATAAAATAAGGGTTTTTTAGGTATTCAATATGTTAATACCCAAAACTAGAGTTAATGTATTTTAATCACCACTTAATCATGTATAGCACAACTTACGGAAGGAGAAGCCTAATAATATCTCAATTATATTTAATTTGAATTCTACGTGTTCTGTTGATCAATTTTGATATATAAGATAAATCGTTATTGGCCAATCGCATAATGACATGTCAGCATATGACATTTACCTTTTCTATTTCCGGCTAGCCTGAGATTTAGTGTAAAAGGACGTGCTTGCCCTCGAGTCTTGTGTGTGCATGAAGGGGCAAAAGAGGGTTTTGACTCTCTCTCCCCTTTCCTTGCGCTAGAGCGACTCCCAGCCCCGACGCCCGTAGTCTCCTCATGCGCGGCTCGCCAGGCTTTACATGTCATCTCCATCTTCGCGCGATGGACTTCCTCTGCACGGGGACCTTGCCACCTAGCATCCTTGAGCGAAAGCTGGCACTAACCCATGGACGTCCACCGCACGCTGCCCAACATGACTTCCTCGATGAGGCGCCATACTCTGTGGCCGTCAAATGTGAAAATGACACTGTCATCCATGTTATGCCTGTCAACTAATCACCAAGGACAATGATAATGCCTATCCCATGTTGCGTGAGTCTGCACTGACACAAACGTGCAATGCCACCATGGGGCTATGTGCCTCCTTTCCCGACTGTCACCACCATCTATGTACTACATTCGATGCTTCCTCACACCCCCATCTCGATAACCCTTGCAGCTGGACCTCCCAGTCCTATGATGGTGCACTGTCACTGCAATAGCTGCTAAACACGGCTGGCTGTAGGCCAATGCTGAGACTGTTGAGATGGTTGTGCCTTTATTGTGGGTGTTGTAGGTTTCCAAATGAGTAGGTGAAGCCTCCTGTAATTCATTGGCACTTGCAAACATAGTCCATCCCATCGACTTTTCCACATCCAAGGACCAATGAGATAGGTTGTCAAGGATCCTCTCGCCATGGATTTGTTTGGAGGTCACCATGGATCGGTTTCCACAAAACAAAAGAATAGAGGTTAATGGTAGAGAGTCGAGCCCTGTGGCAAGGTCTTTGGCATTGGGGTTTTCCTCCCATTTGGACGATGACTAGCAGTATTTATATAGGCATTGTTGCAACACATCCTCAAGGCATCGAATACAAGAAAAAAGGAAGGAGAGGGAGGGATAGCTCGACTAAAAGGGAAATCTGAGCTGATCTTTCCTCGTATACACACATGGAGAAAATAACGTGGGTCATGTCTTTAATTCCTATTCTTGATACATTGTGACAAAATACCCCTCTTCGTAAATTAATTATTTTCCAACTTTCTTATTCATTTCCATGTATACGTTCACATGTCTTATCTACAATATCCTTTTTATTGTTACCTTCCCTTACTATTCTCTTCTTTTTACTAAACTCTCTTTCACTCATGGCTAAGTTAAAACTTATGGAGAAATCATGTTTGGTTGTCAAAAGAAAATCATTCAATAGATTCCCAAAAAGAAGACACATATGTCCACAAATTAATGCCTACTTTACTTGGTTTCCACACCAAAAGCCATAAAGGAAGGCACACCAAAACATACAATTATTATTTGGGATCTAGATAGATCCTTTTATCTCTCTCTCTTTAGTATATTTCCCCAAATCAATTATCCTCACTTCAAGGAAACTTGTGATGCCTTTTCCAATTATATTTTTAGTAGTTGGGATAAAAAAACAAACCATTACCTCATGAAAAGCCTTTTTCATTAAGTTTCTAGAATTCTCTTCCCTTTTACTATTGTTTCCAAGTATACAAAAGTCATATCCAAACATTCACGTTTAATGCCTTAAACATTGTGTTGTCACTCTCGACAAGATAATTATTCCTTTAATTATCCAATGCACTATGCATTTTATTTTCCTTTAGAAACTTGTCAACTATTTCATTTATCATAACAAAAGCCAAGATTATTTATTCATGTATAAATTCCTTCTATTTATCTAACTTGTACCACAAGCACCCATGCTCCAAAGGTGTTTAGTATTATTATTATTCCATCAATAATACCATTGTGGAATATTATTTATCAAATCATGCATTATATTTATATCATTCAATTTTACAAAATTGAGGATATAACATTCATCCCTCCTTAAAATAAATTTGATCCCCAAAATTCAAACCTAGTAAGGTTAAGGTGAAGGACAACTCAACTTAATCTCAAACCAGAGGGTCATCAACCCTACTTAGATTGTCCTTAACATCATTTTTTGATATGAAAATTCCTCCACCATTACTGGGATTGATACTTAAATTAAATTCAAGGCATATTCACATCCTTAGTGTTTACATGATGTCATCCCTTGATGATAACATTTCCATGTTTGAAATTTCAATTTCACTTGGTGGTTATCTTTTCACCTAGGTTTCTGACCTATCATTCGTTTATTTTCACATAAGGGTGAGGTAACACCTCATATCCTAGACCGTGTCATTAAATTCAACTCAATTTTAAGCATAATCATGTGTCTACCCAATCTCTCTCCCTCATAATGAGATTAAATAAGAATTTGACTACAATCCAAACACAAAGTTCATCCCATTCTAGGATTAGAGATGACATATCCACACATTATCTCAAAATTTCATATTTTAGGTTGAATCATTCTCAACATGAATCTAAACCATACATGCTTTTAATTCCCAATATTTTTATATTTCATGAAGTCAAGTATCTTTTCCACTCCTGAGTTTGTAGACAACTCCTCTCAAGTTTTAATGACTTCCTTATATCTTTTATATTTACACGTCATGTATTATAAGCCTTAGTCACTTCCTTGAGGTCTTTAGGGGTATAGGTACGTTTGGAGTGATCTCATCCTTATGCATTTAGAGAGTGCCCTCATATTCACCCATTGGGCCACATGAACTCACAAAGTTAGCTAATCTCCTGAGTCATGGACCTTAGGTAAACCTAGCTCTTAGCGTCTGACCACATGGTCTTATGAATTCAAGGCACAATAAACTCCTAATCCCATTGGTCCTATGTACCTTTTATACACCCTAATTGACCTTAGGATTGACTTAGGACTCTACCCTTCACAAGGGTTTCTTTTATAGCACATTATTTTCATATGAAATTCTTTAAAACATATTTCATCCATCTCATATAATGCTCACTATTCACTTTTTGTCCCCTCAATGGACTCATGGAAACTTTCTTTTTTGGGCTCGGTCTCACACGGTCAGCCACTTCCATAGTGACTTTTCCTCATGTTTCTTGGAAATGGCATACTTGGGTTTCAAAGAATCATACTCAATACATGTGCTTTCATCTTTTATATCCTTATTTCATTACATTCTATGTGATATTTAACATTACCTCAATCTTTAAATTGATTTGGTCAACTTACCTATCTAGGGGAGGTCCTAACCTAGGGTGCCTTCTTGGATCATAGGAGGAAGTTAGTCTCTTTAGCCACAACCAGACCCTGAGGTCTAAGGTTTTGCCTCCCCCATAGGTCCTTCTCCCACTCTTGGGTTGACCCACCCTGGGTTGGCACACTATCCTTAAAGGTTTCATATTTTCGTCTTTGTGCATTACTTTTATTATTACAACTTCTCAAATCTTGTTTACTCAATATCTGGGATACCCTCTCATGGGGTGTCCATACAGTGGACTTGGGCCACCTTCTCAATCTGGAGCTTGGTGCCATGTTGGCCTTACCTATCTGGGGCTTGACCTCTCTATGACCTTCCCTATCTGGGGCTTGGTCAGTCATCTACACACTGGAATTGGGCCACCTTCTCAATCTGGAGCTTGGTGCCATATAGGTCTTCCCAATCTTGGGCTTGACCACTTCATGACCTTCCCAATCTGGGGCTTGGTCGTCCACACTATGAATTTATGCCACCTTCCCTATCAGGGACTTGGTGACGTACTGGTCTTCCCAATCTGGGGCTTGACCATGATGATTTTCTTTCCATAACCAAACTCCCAGAGATAGCATGGGGGTTCGAGCAAGTTACATTTAGATTTTGATTTTCATATATATATAACCATTGATTTTGTTATGTTTCTCAAAACCTTTTTTTTTCATGAATGTCATGCTCCACATACACATAGGAATGGGAGACTACATCAGTTAACCTCATTTATATTCATATTCTTTCACATGCATCCTTCATGCATGGGTTACCTAAACATTTCTATTTTCTCTTTCCCCTCACCCCAATTGGGTTCATATGGGTATGATTTCTATATCACCACACTATTCTCATTCCTCACGATTAGGGTTTGGGTTAGGGTTAGATATTACACCCTACCTCTTAGGGTTTCCATGTTCCTTGACACCCCCTCGAGTTCTTCCAGACCAACCCTAGCCCATCTAAAGTTTACCTTTACAAGTGAAAAACCATACCTTTTTTTTCTTTACCTCAACATTATTTCCACATTGTGTGTATATTATTACTTCCACATTACATGTACATTATTATTTCCACATTTACATGTAGATTATTTGGTAGATGATGCCTTATTCCTACTTCTTCTCAAAACCCTAACTTGAGATGAGGAGGGAAGTTCCTTTTAGGGTTCATTAAGCAAGAGGACGAGAAATGGATGAATCAATATGAGAAGAAACCCTAAAGGTATTTTACTTTGCGAAAAGACTTCTAACTTTGGCCAGAAAGGATGCACGGGTCCGGGAGTCCTTGTAAGATGACTTGCGGTGCAGAGGAAAATATTGCCAACCCTCGGTCATGGTCCCTTCTAGACACCATAGTCTTTAGAAAATGTCCTAATAACTCCCTCATATTTCTACAGATTACTTGAAATTATAGTTTATTAAATATTATTTGAAATATCTGACGCTCTGATACCAAACGTAATGACCTCGCTTTCAGTGTTCCCCAATTAAGGAAAGACCTTCAAGTTGAGAGCCATTACCTATATTCCCAAAGATCCCGATTAGACAAATAACAAATAATTCAAAACAATTTCAATTAAATTCCAAATATTAGTTACAAATTGTAAATTGATATACCTCATGAAAATAATATCTATTGAGAAGAAGTATCATCTATCTAGTCCTCCTTGGTTTAGCTTTAATACCTTTGATATCTTTCATCTTATTCTTCATGTCTTTTATCATGTAAAATGTATATATCTAAAATGTCGACAAACAAAACATGATCAACATATTACTATACTGTGTATGTGGGGTGCAACCACAATGTGTGAAACTAACATGATCACATAATAAGCACAAAATATTGAAAATAAGATCTGGCATATTCTTTACATATCCTAACCCTTACTAGATATATTATCTTGGGTGTGATCATTGTCCCATTCATGGCTAACGTATACCCCTTGATATACGTTAGCCTAGGGTTTAGAATATTATCATTTACTTATGTGATACTTATATTGGCATTATAGTTGAACATGAATTAAATAAACAACCAATAGTTATTCATCAAATCATTCCTCAGAAATCATTCGGAAAACATCGACAAACTGTATTCTGAGTAGTCATAATCGTAACCACGTACCTTGTTGTGAACTATGCAGATTATGCAGTCGTTAAGCATATTATCCAATCTAGCAATCAAATTAAGAAACCAACTTTAATCTGTATTTATATAAATCCTAAAGTGTCACCAATCATATTAATCATATTAAACCCTACTCGGTCCTATTGTAGGGTTTATGTTACCTTGTTATTAAGTTATGGTTAGAGTCAGGTTTGGTATTCCAATTCTCATATTCATTGCTCGAATGACTTAAGAACCCTAATTCATATTAGATGTTTCCAAGATTATGAAATCTACTATATTATTGTATTAGGACCTCTTATATCAAATTAGGCACATTAAAGTTATAACAAGTTGCATCATTGATGTTTAAGATCCTAATTATACATGTTAATGATCACCAATTCTAGAAACCCTAACTACTCAACATAATTATCATGATCACCTTTATTCCTCATCTTGTTCAACAATATCATATAAGAGCATAAAAGAAGAATTTTAAAGGTATTCAATATGTTAACACCAAAAACTAGGGTTAATGTGTTTTAATCACCACTTAATCATGTATAGCATAACTTTTGGAACAAGAAGCCTAATAAGATTCGATTATATTTTAGTTGAATTCTACATGTTCTGCTGGTCAATTTTGATATATAAAATTTTTCAATCCGAGCTACCTATTATTAGTTACAAATTTCATAAGATAAATCATTATTGGCCAATCACATAATGACACATCATCATATGACATTTACCTTTTCTATTTCCGGATAGCCTGAGATTTAGTGTAAAAGGACGTGATTGCTCTCGAGTCTTGCATTTGTATGAAGGGGCAAAGGAGGGTTTTGAGTCTTTCTCTCCCCTTTCCTCACGCTAGGGGGACTCCCAGCCCCGACGCCCGCAATCTCCTCGTGCACAGCTCGCCAGGCTTCACCCATCGTCTCCATATTCACGTGATGGACTTCCTCCACGCGGGGACTTTGCCGCTTGGTGCTACAGAGCGAACGATGGCGCTGACCCATGGACGTCCACCGCACATTGCCCAGTACGACTTCCTCGATGAGGCACCAGACTCCGTGGCCGCCAACGTACAAACGCCACCGCCGTCCATGTTCTTCGCCGGTCATCTAATCACCAAGGGTGATGATAACGCCTGTCCCATGTCATGTGAGTTCGCACAGATGCAGACGTGCAATGCCGCTATTGGGGCTATGCGCCTCCTTCCCCAACTACTTCCACCATCTACGTGCTGCAGTCGATGCTTCCTCACGTCCCCTTCTCGATAACCCTAGCAGCTGGGCCTCCCAGTCCTGTGATGGTGCAGTGCTGCTGCGGCAGCTACTGAACACGGCTGTCTGTAGGCCAGCACTGAGACTGTTGAGACGGTTGGGCCTCCGTTGTGGGTGTTGTAGGTTTCCAAATGAGCAGGTGAAGCCTCATGTACATCAATGATGCACTTGTAAATGCAGTCCACCCCAACGGCTTCTCCACATCCAAGGGCCAACGAGATAGGTTGTCAAGGCTCCCCTCACCATGGATCTGTTTGGAGGTCACCATGGATCGGTTGCAGCAGAATAGAAGAATAGAGGTTAATGGTAGAGAGTCGGGCCTATGTCAAGGTCTAAGGCATTAGGTCCCCCCTTTGGACGATGACTGGCAGTGTTTATATAGGCATCGTTGCAACACATCCTCAAGGCATCAAATACAAGAAAAAAGTAAGGAGAGGGAGGGATAGCCCGACTAAAAGGAAACGCTAGGATGATCTTTCCTCATATACACACAAGGAGAAAACAATGTGGGTCTTGTCTTTAATTCCTATTCCTGATATCGTGTCAAAATACCCCTCTTCGTAAATTAATTATTTTCCAACTTTCTTATTCATTGCCATGTATACAATCACATGTCTTATCTACAATATCCTTACTATTATTACCTTCCCCTACTATTCTCTTCTTTTTACTACACTTTCTTTCTCTCACGGCTAAGTCAAAACTTATGGAGAAATCATGTTTGGTTGTCAAAAGAAAATCATTCAATAGAATCCCAAAAAGAAGACACATATGTCCACAAATTAATGCCTACTTTACTTGGTTTCCACACCAAAAGCCATAAAGGAAGGCACACCAAAACACGACACTTATTATTTGGGATCTAGATAGTTCCTTTTATCTCTCTCTTTGGTATATTTCCCCAAATCAATTATCCTCACTTCAAGGAAACTTGTGATACCTTTTCCAATTATATTTTTAGTAGTTGGGATAACAAAAATAAACCATTACCTCATGAAAAGCCCTTTTTCTTTAAGTTTCTAGAATTCTCTTCCCTTTTACTATTGTTTCCAAGTATATAAAAAGTCATATCAAAACATTCACGTGTAATTCCTTAAATATTGAGTTGTCACTCTTGACAAGATAATTATTCCTTTAATTATCCAATGCACCATGTATTTTATTTTCCTTTAGAAACTTGTCAACTATTTCATTCATCATAACAAAAGCCATATTATTTATTCATGTATAAATTTTTTCTATTTATCTATCTTGTGTCACAAGCACCCACGCTCCCAAGGTGTTTAACATTATTATTATTCTACCAATAATACCATTGTAGAATATTATTTATCAAATCATGCATTATATTATATCATTCAATTTCACAAAATTGAGGACATAACATTTGACTTTTAGAATTTGTTTCCTACGAGGAAATTTTATATAAACTATGCTAGTAAACTAACAAAACATTCACATGTACAATATAAACATATTCTGACTTTGTGAGGGGATGTTAATTTTATAAATTCACTTGGATTTCCATGAATTAAGGATATATAAAATACAAGAAGCAGGTTCCTGAATTTTAATTAATCTTGTCAAATCAAAAGCATTAGTTAGACTTGCTTGATTAACTAAGACAACCATACTATAATATAGTTTTGATTTGTTGGTTTAGATAAGCATTAAAATTCTCTATCAAAGACACATTTCTTAGAATGAATGTTTCTATAAATTACATATATATTAATAGATGAAAGAGATAGATGGCTGGAAGATAAGAGAGGATCTAAATAATAAAAAGAAACAAGATATTTTAGAATTGAGGATTAATAAGAGGAGAGAAAGATGATCTGACTCGGCCGCTCCCTCTATCCCTGTTTATAAAACGTACAAGTAGTATTGTCATATAAAGAAAACTATTACCACAACACTCATCACTGACGATCATTACTTACAAAGATCATACGTGCATACCACACAGAAATGAGATATCACGAACACATTGTCATGGCAATGCTACAAGTCTAAATAGCATATCAAATCATAAGTGTTCCCCACTTTAACACCCTAGGGAACCTACCTTCTACAATATTGTACTTTTAGAATCAATGCATCACTTTTTGAGATGCATCGACCTCAAGAAGAATAATTGGGGCACATTACTAATATTTTTTAGAATGTATGGGTCAAGTCAGGCCAGGTTGGTTTCTTGTCTATGCGGGTTCAGATCTATTTGGGTCCGACTCTCTACATGTCTATTATGGGTTAGGTCTAGCAAAATTAACCCATAGTGAGGCCTAATAGTGCCCCAATCTCCCGCAAATGCCAAATTATCCCTCACCAAATGCCTCGTTTCCCCTCACCATGGTTGTTTATATGCATGCATAGAACTATTCTTGCCAACAAAGCCAAATCACATCATGAAAGTGTAAGGCCCCTAAACTTATTTAATGAGTTGAATGAGATTAATTATCATAATTGAATTCTTATAACCCTAATATAACCTTGTGATATACTTTGAAATCATAAGACAATCTTAGTTTTCAAATTTGGTCCAATTTGGACACTGTTTGAGCGAGTTATGTAATTTTATACACATTTTGGACTTTTCTGCAATTTACCCAATCAAGAGGTTTTATTTGCAATTTATAACTTGCATAATTTTCCTTGGATATTCTATCATCATTCTTGAGATTTTTTAGCCATGGGGTTCCTATTTAAACCTTGGTTTGAAGGTGTTTTCTCCAAGGGTAATTTAGGGTTTTCCCCTTCACGGATGAACTACCTTTAGTAGCTATCAACTAATGAATTATTTGATTGGTTGGAAAATTCGACAAAGAAAAGATAAGAAGGTCTATACACATGGTGGGGGAGCTATTTGTGTGTGTGCTTGTATATTCTTAATAAATTAAGGCCATAGACACTTGGATAGATACTAGAACTTCAACTTTTTTATTTTCTTTATCTTTAAGTGTCATATACTTATTTCCAAGCACCAAAAGGAGCCATTTTCTGTCCACCACCTCCCTCCTTCTCCCAACCTCATTCTCCCTCTGTTCAGCTATGAATTTTTTTGCCCAAGGAATAAGAAAGTGGGGATCTTCTTGGAGAAAGGCTATAAGGTTGAAATTGACTTCATTTTAGGATTGAAAAAGCTTCCTTCTAGTGATCTTGACCTAAAAATATAAGAATTCCCTTCTTTCCTCCATCTATTTATTTTTTATCCTTCCTCCTAGCTTTTTCCAGGTCGGAACCTTGCTTTTCCATGGTAGAAATTTCTCTAAAGCTCTAAAACCCTACCTTTCTTGTTCCTTATGCTTAGGGTTTGCTCATTTGATGAAGAAAGGTGCTAGATGGACGAATTCATAGCTTACTATTGGATTTTCTACCCTACCTGCTCGAGATTTCTTCTGTGTGTTATTTTATCTTCTCATTAGAGGCAAGTTTTATAACTTTCTCCATGTTTATTGCTTACCATAAGCTTTCTAGATCATGTTCTTGCTTGAAAATGATGATTCATGCACTAAAAAGCTATGCTTGACTTGGATTTCAATTTTTATAATGTTCTCTATTCTGATTTCAGTTATAGATGAACCTATGATCATGTGTATATTATTAGAAAGGTATAATTTGACTTGGATCAGGTTTATTTGACAACCTATGGTGCTAAGCACCTATCAAACAATGGTCAATTTAAGGGTTTAAATCTGATTTCTTCTATAAACCATGACCCGATGATGGTACCATTGCAACAACCCTATGGTGTTGTCTTCATAACAACTCATGGTAGTGATCAATGGTGTCAAATGATGGTGACAACCTATGGTCACCCCCTTAGGTTAGGTTTTAGATCAATTAGAAGTATAATGATCAACCATTAATGATGATATCAGCTTAATATTTGATGCTAATTAATGAATATAGTGTTGATCTAACAACATATAGTGATTTAATGATCACTAATGATGGTAGATCAGGTTTGTACAATCTATGGTGAGTTAACCATATAGTTTTAGCATCAATTAAGCCTTAGACCAATGGTTTCTTGAGTCACTTGATGCAATGGTCGAACCTATACTGTAATTGATGGTTTTAATATATGAACTTGACCCAATGGTCAAGATCTAATTGTTATTCCTCCAATAAAGTGGAATGATGGATAATGTAATATGTTGGTCCTAATAATGAGATTTATATGGTTTCCTTTATACGATCAACTTAAGGAGCTTACTTGTTGACAATGGATGACTTGTTTTTACTGAACAGTCGATTGTGGGTTTTACCCTACTCTTAATGAAACTTTTTGTGTTGTTAATCAAGGGATGTCTAGGGTTAGATGGTGACTATTTCTAGAGAACAAATCAAGGACTTCATAGGTGGTTTATCTAAAGTTTTTACTTATGTAAACAACCAAAGGTCTTACCTTTTAAACATCCAATGGTTCTGGGTGACATTGTGGTATGGTGATACAGGTTGAATGATGATGGAACAAATGGAGGGTTACCCTTAAGAAGGTAGTCTTACCAATTCATTCATATGAATAGAAGGGATGATAACCATATTGTGTTGCTATGTAACCCTAATGAGGTATAGCTTGTTATACCTAGCTTTAATATAACTAAATGATGGTAATTGGGTATGAATAGTCCTTGAATGACTAATGCAATCATGAAGTACTCTGTTATTGTTGTTGAAACCCTAGTATGCTATAACCCAATCATTATACCTTGATTTATGTGTGGTTTCATACTTGAGAATGGTATGGAATATGATGGTGATGCTTCACCTTATGCATCCATGGTCTAATGGGGATATTGTGAGTTAGGGTTTGGGTATGAGTGCTATTTAGTAACATTGATATTATTTATCATGTTGAACCTAGCTCTAATGCAAATAGATAAAGATGAGTATTCATATTTAACATTCTTATTTGATGGAATGATGGTGAAATAACCTCCTTAACATGATTGTAACCTTAGTATGTTAATTGGTGGTTATCATATCCACATGATTGATACTTTCTTATGCTAAACATGTGCATTATGAATATGATGAGAGTTAATCATATCTAGATTCATTGCATAATGATGTAATAAAGGAATGTTCTTAATGTTAATATTACCCTGCTATGATTGTTTATGAATATTGTCTTGGTCATTAATGTAATATTGTGTTGATCTGGTGTATTATATATAAGTGATGTTGTTGAGCCTTGTTATAAGACATGCAAAGATAATGATGATCTTGCAGGGTATAATATGATGGTCTTAATGACCTTTGGGCATGATTGAGCCCTGAATAAGGTGTAATCCTCTTGTGTTGATAAGGGTTAATACCCTATGATATTGTGAAAAGGATTTGTATCTTGTGATAGTATGATGGTCTTAATGACCTTTGGGCATGGTTGATCCCTGAATGAGGTGTAATCCTCTTATGTTGATAATGGTTGATACCCTGTGATATTGTGAAAAAGATTATTATCTTGTGATAGTATGATGACTAGTGTGGTCTCATGAATGGAAAGTGAATAGTACCATGTGATGATGAGATGAGAAATTATGTTTCACACATTTTATATCTTTTTAAAGTTGTGATATTTATATGCTTGCTAGAAGTGAATTAGGGTTTGTATGTCCACTTATTTGATGCAACCTTAATTCACCCAATTGGCATAAGTAATCAAGTGAAACTCTAATCATGTAGCACCCTGTGCCATAGATCAATATGAGTGTCAAAATTTTCCAGATGGTGAAACGAGTATTCCTAAGGGGAAACTCAGAGCACATACTGTTGAGTATGTGGGGGTGGCAAGTTGAGGATATATCCTTATCATCCACAATGCAGATTGTGGAGGTTGGCTATGGTCATGCCTCATACATCTGATGTGATTGAGAACATATGTGGTTGTGTCTCAGTGATTATATATGTGACAAGATTGGAGGAAAACTGCGCTTGTACCTCAGATGGTAGGGTATGCTTACCCACCTCCTTTCACTAGTGTCGTGACCTGTACTAAGGACGGACTAGGTTGTTAGAAATTTGACCTTATGTGTCGCTGTGGCGGACCCGTACTGACCGGGGTTAGAGAAGATCTTAGGAGTCTGACTCTTCTAAGATCTTGTATAGCACTGATTTCAACTTAGCAGTGGTCAGTTGGATTTTGAGTGGTATCCTCAAATTCCCCAGGGCATAATAAAAGATGTAATATAGTCGTATAGCATATATGTTTAAGATTATACATGACGCTTCACATTTGATGATAACCCTTGTTTGTTCTCTTTACATAAAGATGATGCTTAGTGCAATTAAGAGATAGTAGATATACTTATGCTGTGGACATGCTTAAGATTGTAGATGCATACATACAGTAGCCATGATTATGTTGATAACTATACTGCTACTGCTGATTATAATCATGATGCTAGCTATCTCATGTTGTTAGTTATGTTTAGCATGTGCTAGCCATGCCTTTGTAACTAGAGATGCATATACTGATGATCATGCTTATCCAGATAGTTGTGCTTATGGTGTTAGCTCTTTTTATGATGTTGATATGTTCAACCTATTATACATGCTAATGTTGTTATCTATGCTTATGTGGCTAGACTTATTCATAATGATAGAGATACTATGTTACTAGACTTGCTCATGATGCTAGATATGCATATACTATTGGATTGCTTATGTTATCAACAAGATAAAGGATGATAGTCTGGCTAATGATGATAGTTATTATCTGCTTCCTTGTGTATTTTGATAATCATCAGTGCTTTTGATCTTATTTTTTATATTTGATTAATTTTCTTAACTGTTTAATTACTTTAAAATGTTGTAATCAATAAATGTTGTTGGAGGTTATATCTCTTGCTGGGACTGGGTCTCACCCTTGTGGTTCGCCACATTATTTTAGGTAATTAGAAGTGACAAAAACAAACATGTGGCAGCAAATAGGAGCTATAGTAATGAATCTTTGATAAAGTTGATTAGATGTCTAGTGTGTCCTAGAGTCATCCCTATACTCTCAGGTCCAGGCAGGAAAAGTTTGTATATGGTGTTTCAAACAAATAGAACTTTTGTTAGCATGCTAATGCTTGTTTGTGTGGCATATATGAATATTGTTCTCATGTGTATATATGTTGTGTCTAAGGCAATAGAACATTTGTATCAAATTCTTGGCCTAGTATGGATAAAAGAAAGATGTTGGGGTCTAATGCAAATGTTTCTAAGTAGGTGCTGACGTTGAAATCAGTTTTAATTTACCCATAATTTTGGGTATGTGACTAATTAGTGATTGATTGTGTTTTATGTTTTGAGTAATCTTGTTTAGTGTAACGGGTTCTCACAGGTTGGTATCAGAGCTTTAGGTTCACTGAATCTACAAGGACACTAGGACTTAAGACTAGGATGACGTCTAAGTTAAGAATATGACACAAAGACATGGTGCATACTGCCTAATCTCAGTACTTGGATGCCCTGGCCAGGTATTCAATTATTGAAGAAAGGTAAGTATGGAACTCTTAGATTGTTATCTTTGTGATTACTCTGATCAAGTAGTCATTTTGAGACAATCTAAAGAGCATAAAGAATAAGAAATCATGGTGTGAATATCTCAATCCTACCTTAAAGAAGATGAGAATTGCATCATTATCTATCAAAACTTGAATGTTTGGTAACTATAAGAGAAAGATACAACACCATGGTATATGAATCTGAATACAAATAAGAAAAAGAGGAGTTCTTAAAGATGTGATTCATGAAGATAATAAAGTAAAAGATAGATAAATCTATGCTTATAAAGTGATTCAAGGTATGAAATCCACATAAGATGGAGATAACTCCAATGATAAGTATAAAATGAGAAGATAAATGAGAACAATGACAAGGGAATAAGGTGGAACCCGAGTTAATCTCAGACCAACCTATGTGTGTAAGAAAGTGTTAATGAAAAATCAGCATGGCATGTGAAAGAAATTAAGAGATGATCTCTGTTTAATGAAGAAAATGAAGAATATGATGATTTGCTTGTTGATAAGTGGTTGTAAAATATAATAAAAGAAGAGAACATACCCAAGTGTGATAAATAGTCATCAAGGAAGGAGTAATGAGATATGTTAATCATGATGATTCCTATGCTAATGGCAAGGAACCCAAAATGAAAAAGGTAAAATGATACATAAGAAGTTGTAACATGCATAATGAAAATAGAACTGGTTACCTTTTTGCTAATGACCCTTGAAAAATACTACTATGGTATGGGAAGTGTGTTTCCCTTTGTGTCTTTCCTTTCTAGGTGGATCATTGCCACATGGTACGTGTGGATTCACTGCAAACATGAAGGTGGATCACTTATTATAGCATAAGGTTGCTTGGACTAAGGTTCCAAGGTCATAAAGTTTGTGATGAGTTTGCTTTTGAGCCTTCTAATAATTTGGGAGACTCCTCTTATATGTTTTAAAATTTATTATGTTGGTAAAAGTAGAAGAGATAAGGATGTGAGTTCCTTATAGAACATGAGGTGGATACCAAGGTAATGAATCCTAGTATCCAAGATGTGTCAATAGTATGGGAAGTATGCGAAGGTTGGAGATGTTTATTAAATGAATATTACAAGTATTCCTCTCCCTTAGAGAGAGAGAGAGTTGATGATGATCCTTCAAATGTTGTTAGGAAGGAAAAAAAAAGTGATTCTATAATGTTGTGTATGGTTTAGTGATAGCTGGACAAGACCACTATCAAGGATACAAGGTTTATTGGTCAATAGATATGTGATACCATGTTCCTTTAAGATAAACCTATGATCAAATATCAATGCATAAGATTTAGATTGGATGACATAATTCACATGACCATGATGAGTTTAGAGTTTTATCCTATAGACTAACCAATGTACAAATAGAATTTATGAAAATGAGGAACAGTGTTCCAGACATGTCATACAAGTTATATAAAGCTTTGAATGATGATGTGTCAAAATATTTCAAATATGGTCAAAAATATGATCAATATTTCTTCAAAAACCTTAGGGTTTCCGAAGTAGCAATAGCTATGAGACAAGTTGAACAAGAGTGAGTTGGGGGTTGACTAGGGTATCCTCTAAGAGTTATGATACCTCTGTTAAGTATGTTATGTGAATCCTGATAAGATGAAGACAATGTCATTGCTCCAACCCTGTCAAGGTCAATCAGGAAGTTATATTTGTTAACAGTTATAGACAAGTGTATGATTCTTCAACCAAATAGATGGTCATTCCACCATTGATATGATTCGAGAATCCTCTAAAAATATATTCGTCATAATTTCTTGAAAACTAGGGGGTGCCTACATGGTTGATTGAGTTGTTGATTACAACAACCATTAAAGGACCATAGAGATGAAACCTTGTAAAGTTGCATATGATAATAGATACATGATGTTTTATGTTTGGTAAGATCTAGTGAGTGTGGCCTCTGAGTGATGTGTGATACAACATATAGAATAGTTCAAGATGATAATTGAGTCCCAAAGTTGAAAGTTACTATTAGATTTGTACATGTGGCACAACAAGTTTCTATGTTTCATATTTGTAAATGTCTTCTTATGTAGGGGTTTTTGTGTTGACCCAAGATGAGATATGTATGAATGATGTGACATCACCATGATATGAAAGTAACTATGTGAAGGTAATAGGATGAGTTGCATAGGAAGTACCCATCTTTGTTTACCTTGGATTTTGGGGGCGAAATCCCTATTAGGGGTTTATAGTTGTAAGGCCCCTAAACTTACTTAATGAGCCGAATGAGCTTAATTATCATAATTGAATTCTTATAACCCTAATATAACCTTGTGATATGCTTTGAAATCATAAGAAAAGCTTAAGTTTCAAATTTGGTCCAATTTGGACACTGTTTGAGCAAGTTATGTAATTTCATGCACATTTTGGACTTTTCTGTAATTTACCCAATTGAGAGGTTTTCTTTACAATTTATCACTTGCATTATGTTTCTTGTGTATTATATCATCATTCTTGAGAGTTTTTAGCCACAGTGTTCCTATTTAAACCTTAGTTTGAAGGTGTTTTCTCCAAGGGTAATTTAGGGTTTTCCCCTTCACGGATGAGCTACCTTTATTAGCTATCAACTAATGAATTATTTGATTGGCCAGGAAAATCGAAAAAGGAAAGATAAACAGGCCTATACACATGGTGGAAGATCTTCTTGTGTGTGTGGTTGCATATTCTTAATAAATTAAGGCCATGGACACTTGGATAGATACTAGAACTTGAACTTTTTCCTTTTCTTTATTTTAAAGTGTCATATACTTATCCCCAAGCACCAAAACGAGCCATTTTCTCACCACCACCTCCCTCATTCTCCCAACCTTGTTCTCCCTCTGTTTAGCTACGATTTTTTCTGCCCAAGGAAGAAGAAAGTGGGGATCTTCTTGGAGAAAGGCTCTAAGGTTGAAATTGACTTCATTTTAGGGTTGAAAAAGCTTCCTTCTAGTGATCTTGACCTAAAAGTGTAAGAATTCCCTTCTTTCCTCCATATATTTCTTTGTTATCCTTCCTCCTAGTTTTCTACAGGTCGGAACCTTGCTGTTCCATGGTAGAAATTGTTCTAAATCTCTAAAACCCTACCTTTCTTGCTCCTTATGCTTAGGGTTTGCTCATTTGATGAAGAAAGGTGCTAGATGGACAAATTCATAGCTTACTCTTAGATTTTCTACCCTATCTGCTCAAGATTTCTTTTGTGTGGGGTTTTATCTTCTCATTAGAGGCATGTTTTATAACTTGCTCCACGTTTATTACTTATCATAAGCTTTCTAGACCATGTTCTTGCTTGAAAATGATGATTCATGCACTAAAAAGCTATGCTTGACGTGGATTTCAATTTTTATAATGTTCCATGTTCTGATTTCAGTTATGGATGAACCTATTATCATGTGTATATTATTAATAAGGTATAATTTGACTTGTATCAGGTTGGTTTGACAACCTATGATGCTAAGCACCTATCAAACAATGGTCAATTTTAGGGTTTAAAGATGATTTCTTTTATAAACCATGACCCGATGATGGTACCATTGCAACAACCCTATGGTGTTGTCTTCATAAAAACTCATGGTCATGATCAAGGGTGTCAAATGATGATGACAACCTATGGTCACCCCCTTAGGTCAGGTTTTGTATCAATTAGAAGTATAATGATCAACTATTAAGTACCCTACTGATGTTATCAATCAATGATGACATCAACTTAATATTTGATGTCGATTAATGAATATAGTGTTGATCTAACAAACTATAGTGATTTAATGATCACTAATGATTGTGGAGCAGGTCTCTACAATCTATGGTGAGTTAATCATATAGTTTTAGCATCAATTAAGCCTTAGACCAATGGTTTCTTGGGTCACTTGATGCAATGGTTGAACCTATACTGTAATTGATGGTTTTAATATATGAAATTGACCCAATGGTCAAGATCTAATGTTTATTCCTCCAATAAAGTGGAATGATGGATAATGTAATATGTTAGTCCTAATAATGATATTTAGATCGTTTCCTTTATATGATCAACTTAAAGAGCTTACTTGTTGACAATGGATGGCTTGTTTTTACTAGAACAGTCGATTGTGGGTTTTACCCTACTCTCAATGGAACTTTTTATGTTGTTAATCAAGGGATGTATAGGGTTAGATGATGACTCTTTCTAGAGGACAAATCAAGGACTTAATAGGTGGTTTATCTAAAGTGTTTACTTATGTAAATAACCAAAGGTCTTACCTTTTAAACATCCAATGGTTCTGGGTGACATTGTGGTATGGTGATACGGGTTGAATGATGATGGAACAAATGGAGGGTTATCCTTAATAAGGTAGTCTTACCTATTAACTCATTTGAATAGAAGGGATGATAACCATAGTGTGTTGATATGTAACCCTAATGAGGTATAGCTTGTTATACCTAGCTTTAATATAACTAAATGATGGTAATTGGATATGAATAGTCCTTGAATGACTAATGCAATCATGAAGTACTCTGTTATTGTTGTTGAAACCCTAGTATACTATACCCCAATCATTATACCTTGATTTATGTGTGGGTTCATACTTGAGAATGGTATGCAATGTGATGGTGATGCTTCACCTTATGCATCCATGATCCAATGGGGATGCTGTGAGTTAGGGTTTGGGTATGAGTGCTATTTAGTAACATTGATATAATTTATCATGTTGAACCTAACTCTAATGCAAATAGATAAAGATGTGTATTCATGTTTAACATTCTTATATGGTGGAATGATGGTGGAATAACCTCCTTAACATGATCATAACCTTGGTATGTTAAATGGTGGTTATCATAGCCACATGGTTGATACTTTCTTATGATAAACATGTGCATTATGAATATGATGAGAGTTAATCATATCTAGATTCATTGCATGTTGATGTAATAAATGAATGTTCTTAATGTTAATATAACCCTGCTATGATTGTTTATGAATATAACCTAGGTCATTAATGTAATATTGTGCTGATCTGGTGTATTATATATAAGTGATGTTGTTGAGACTTGTTATAAGACATGCAAAGATAATGAAGATCTTGTAGTGAATAATATGATGGTCTTAATGACCTTTGGGCATGGTTGAGCCCTGAATGAGGTGTAATCCTCTTGTGTTGATAAGGGTTAATACCCTGTGATATTGTGAAAAGGATTTATATCATGTGATAGTATGGTGGTCATAATGACCTTTGGGCATGGTTGAGCCCTGAATGAGGTGTAATTCTCTTATGTTGATAATGGTTGATACCCTATGATATTGTGAAAAAGATTATTATCTTGTGATAGTATGATGACTAGTGTGGTCTCATGAATGGAAAGTGAATAGTACCATGTGATGATGAGATGAGAAATTATGTTTCACATGTTTTATATCTTTTCAAAGTTGTGATATTTATATGCTTGCTAGAAGTGAATTAGGGTTTGTATGTCCACTTGTTTGATGCAGCCCTAATTCACCCAATTGACATAACTAATCAAGTAAAACTCTAATCATGTAGTGCCCTATGCCATAAATCCATCTGAGTGTCAGAATTTGCCAGATGGTGAAACCAGTATTCCTAAAGGAAACTCAGAGTGCATATTGTTGAGTATGTGGGGGTGGCAAGTTGAGGATATATCCTTGTCATCCACAATGCAGATTGTGGAGGTTGGCTATGGTCATTCCTGATACATATGATGTGATTGAGAACGGCTGCGGTCGTGTCTAGATGATTATATATGTGACAAGATTGGAGGACAACTGCGGTTGTACCTCGGATGGTAGGGTATGTGTACCCACCTCCTTTTACTAGTGTCATGACTTGTACCAAGGACGAACTAGGCTGTTAGAAACTTGACCTTATGTGTCGCTGTGGCAGACCCATACTGACCGGGGGCGGAGAAGATCTTAGGAGTCCGACTCTTCCTAGATCTTGCATGGCACTGATTTTGACTTAGCAGTGGCTAATTGGATTTTGAGTGGTATCCCCAAATTTCTCAGGGCATAATAAAAGATGTAATACAACCGTATAGCATATCTGTTTAGGGTTATACATGACGCTTCACATTGGATGATAACCCTTGTTTGTTCTCTTTACATAAAGGTGATGCTTAATGCAATTAAGAGATAGTAGATATACTTATGTTGTGGATATGCTTAAGATTGTAGATGTGTACATACAATAGCCATGATTATGTTGATAACTATACTGCTACTGCTGATTATAATCATGATGCTAGCTATCTCACGTTGTTAGTTATGTTTAGCATGCTAGCCATGCCTTTGTAACTAGAGATGCATATACTGTTGATCATGCTTATCCATATAGTTGTGCTTATGGTGTTAGCTCTTTTTATGATGTTGATATGTTCAACCTATTAGACATGCTAATGTTGTTATCTATGCTTATGTGGCTAGACTTATTCATAATGATAGAGATGCTATGTTACTAGACTTGCTCATGATGCTAGATATGCATATGCTACTGGATTGCTTATGTTATCAACAAGATAAAGGATGATAGTCTGGCTAATGATGATAGTTATTATCTGCTTCCTTGTATATTTTAATAATCATCAGTGCTTCTAAGATTATTTGTTATATCTAATTAATTTTCTTAACTATTTAATTACTTAAAAATGGTGTAATCAATAAACGTTGTTGGAGGTTATATTTTTTGTTGGGACTGGGTCTCACCCTTGTGGTTCGCCACATTTTTTTAGGTAATCAGAAGTGACGAAAACAAACATGTGGCAGCAAAGAGGAGCTATAGTAATGAATCTTTGATAAAGTTGATTAGATGTCTAGTGTGTCCTAGAGTCGTCCCTATACTCTCAGGTCCGGGCAGGAAAAGTTTTATATGGTGTTTCAAACAAATAGAACTTTTGTTAGCATGTTAATGCTTGTTTGTGTGGCATATATGAATATTATTCTCCTGTGTATATATGTTGTAGTTAAGGTAATAGAATATTTGTATCAAATTCTTGGCCTAGTATGGATAAAAGAAAGATGTTGGGGTCTTATGCAAATGTTTCTGAGCAGGTGCTGATGTTGAAATCAGTTTTAATTTATCTATATTTTTGGGTATGTGATTAATTAGTGATTGATTGTGTTTTATATTTTGAGTAATCTTATTTAGTGTAACAGGTTTTCACAAAAAACATGTACTTTGTCAACTTGGGATTTGAATTTACTGAAACATAAAAATACTCAATAAATTCCATAATTATCACTCTTAAGAATTTGTTGGAAAATACTTTATATTCTAAAATTTATGAAACTATCCTATTTCATCTGGTCCTCCCTTAGTATATATGCAATAGATTAAATAATAGGAAGACATATGAATAGAATTAGGATATATGACTATTTGAAAAAAAAAGTTAACATTCATGACAAAAACACATGAAAGATTTCATACAACATATCTTACCATCCATAAACTAATAACCTACTTACCACCATATTATCCTCTCCTCAATGTACCACTTGACATCCTATTGACTGCCACAATTCTGTGTCGGTTTGTAGTTTGAAGAAGAGTCAACCATAGTCAATTATGTAATATGAACCCGCTAAGGTGCAAGTGTCCATATGTGCTCTAGAGGTATGTGGGGATAACTAAGTGCCAAGTAGAAGGAAACATGTGTGCTACATATGGATCCCTCAACTTATGACGATGATGCTATGACATAGATATTAAATCCCAATTCCCTAAAAGTTGGTAAAGATTAGTGACACAAACTTATGGGCAAGGGAAATTTTGTATGGTTCTACTGAAGAAGAATAACCTCCACCTTAATGTCAAATCCATGATTATTGGATGGGGTATGGGCCTGAAGAGGATGCAGCTCCAATATATTACCCCCTTCCATCTCCAAACAATGTGAGGAACTTTTACCTTAGATACAATTAAATATGGATGAATTGAAGAATAATTCTATCTAGGATGTGTCAATCTATATCAATATATCATTCAAGAGTTCTATTACATACTACAATCCTTAGGAATCTTTTATAGCATGTCCTCAGAGCATGGAGAAAAGATTTACCTTATGAAATTATAATTTGAAAATATGTGGTCCATATTAAAGAAAAAGTATTAACATCCTCACCATCATGTTTGTAGATCCCTAGTTTGGGTCTCAATTTTGTATTATTTTGCCTCCCATTCACAAAAACATATATGAAAATGTATGCTATATCTTGACAATTATAACTTATTATGAACTGCACTTACCAATGTTCCTTGTGTGTTTTTCTAGTACTTTGGATGCTACTTGAGGGATGGATGAGGGAGAGATGACTAGTGACACACCTTCATGCTAAATGAGATTACTCAAAACAAAATACGTGATCAACTACTAATTAACCACATAGCCAGAAAAGAGGAATAACTAAAATTGAATAAACATCACTATCATATTCAAAAACATTTACCTAAAGGTCCAACCTCTTTCATAAGCATACCAGGTATTTACATGTATGTCCAATGGTTGAGGCCACAACCTGTTTACAAAAGATATGTTTCACATATATATGCCATATACAAACATCAATGTATTGCCAAAAACTCGATTCGATACATATAATCTACAAAACACCCCCTTCTTGAACCTAAGAGTACTGGGACAACTGTAGGACTCTACTAACTACTAGCCAACCTTCTACTCCTACAACTCTCCAAGCTACTCTTAGTCACCTCCACGAACCTGACCACGTCACTGACGACCACCTAAAAAGATGTGGTGACCCACGAGGTGAGACCAATATCCCAACAAGAGATACAACTCTCAACAACAATTATAGATTACAACAAATTATATTATATTAAATAGATTTAGCAGATTAAGTGAGTTAAACATGTAGGCATAGAAACATGCATGATTAACAAGGTATGTAAAGGAATGGGTAAAACTATCATCTTTTAAATAGTTGATTACTCTTTTGTTTCCCATTAAAGAAGAGGTAAAGAAATGGTGCTCTTCTGCATCAGTCAAAGTAGAGGTGAAGAGGGTGACCTATTACGGCCCATCAAAGAAGTTGTCCTTTCACCTTGAGCTAAAAAGGAGGATTAGTCTTGCGTCACAAAAGACACCGATAAATTTTGTGTATTGTGTATCAGTATATAAAAGAAATAAAATACATGATTTAGAAATCCTGGTAGGAAACAACTATGTAGTGGACCGATGTCTTTTAATGGAACCACTCTAAATCTCTATTTCCTCTTGTGGTTGCTTGCTTCTCTCAAATTTCTATGAGCTAGGTATTTTCATTTGCTTAAAATTAACCCAAAACTCTATTCACCTCCTCTATATCTTTTCAAATATGGATTTGAGGTGAGGGAAGTAGAGGAAAAGAAATATGGAAAGGAAGAGAAGTGTAGGGAATGTACTGGTTGCGGACGTTGCATGGGGGGGGAGATACAAGATCCATATTTTAGGGGAAGACGTTACATCAAAATATGATGGGTATTGAATCAATGGTATCAATTAAATTTAATAAGATCAATTAACATTGTTCCATTCTTTAAATTAATTGGAGGAGCAAATAACCTCCAATTGACCCAAAAATTGATGAGTATGCTAACTAAAGTGTCTTCAATGTAAATTTTACATATGTTTTACCTTTACAGAAGGTTTTGGTCATTCATTTCATTATTTGTAAGTTAACCACTCAATTAGTGTATTTATGCCTTTCTTAATCAGTTCCATATATTATATCAAATCTCTCTCTATATTTTCTCATCAGTTAAGATTAGTAGGATGCTAGAGTTCAAAATTAGGAACACCAATATTTAAATGACAGATGCGTATAATTGACCCAAATTAATTAATTTATCACTAACCTTTTACATTTATTGGAAAAATATACTTTCTTGGCTCTCCTTACTCCTAATTTACAATTCAAGGTAAAAGGGATATGTTACTACCATAATCAATAATGTGCTTAATAAAAGGAAAAGTTGAACTAAATACCCAAATTGAGTATGTTACACTTAGTACACACATGAGTGTTTTTCTTAATTTTTACTCTTGTAGGTTGGGGGGGACTGCCAGAGGATTTCTCTTTAACCATGGCATTGCATGAGTCCTAAAAGGTTTCTATGTGGCATGGAACAACTCCATGTTGCAATGCATTCGACGACTATTTTTTACTTATGAAGGAAAATAATCTAAGGATTCATGCTCCAAAATGCATGTGTGGTTGCATGCTAATGAGTAGTTGCTTTTTGGACTAGCTCAAGCTTTATTGGTCTACGAAGCATTCTGGGACTTTTATCCATCTCTTTGATTGACCATATATGTGGGAGTATACCTACTTCACCTTCCTATTTGGCACTTGGGTTTCTCTTGTTGGTACCTTACATATGTACCTACTTTTTCATTACATTTATTAAAGTGAACTTTTAACTCTTTCTCTTTAGCGTCTATTTTATGTCAATGTACCAAAAAAATGTTAGTATTACATTAACCACATGCTATATTATTTATATAACTTTAGGCTTGGAAACATGTACATCACATTGTTACATGGGCGTATTAGTAGATGTAATTATAGTTTATTATAACACTGATACAATTATATTGATTGTACAAGATATGTTTTTGTGGAATTCAGAAAGATGCATAAAGTACATTATGATAGTATTAATTTGAAGAAAGTAAAATTTGCTTGTATAAATAAACAAACATTAGTATGCATTAAAATGGATATGGAAGAACCATGAAAGAAGTTAAAATTTAGCTCATTTTATGTCAAACAACTTACACACTCAAAATGGATTATTATACAATAAATTTTTACTAGAAGAAATGGCACATTGAACAGATATATAATTTGATGATTCATTAAAACTGAAAAATATCATGTGTAAAGCACACACATTTACTAGTAAAAAACTAAATGAAAAAGGTAGCTGCTTTTTGTGGCTCTACACCCCCACCATTTCTTCAGCTTACCCACCGCCAGCACACGCATATATGAGTCCGTCCATCCCGACCTCCATAAAGGCCAACACAACGTACCCACCCACAAGCACAACTTGCTTTTCAGCTTGGCCACGCAAAACTCAGATTATGGCATCGAAAATAATATCAATTTTTCCGACGCTGTAGTGATGATTAGATGTTTTGATTGCTAAATATCAGATGCAAAAGAGATCAATAATTATCTATAAAATGATTAGTCCATTCCTTTAGCCCCTGTTTGGTAGGGATTTCGTAGTCTGGATTGGATTAGACATGGTTAGTGAGGATTCAGCCTGATTCTGTTTGGCAATTCAGCCTGATTCTGTTTGACATCCCAATTTGATTCTGGTCAGCTGATCTGATTTGAGTCTGCTTGCGGTCTGATTCTGTTTGGCTACTAGGCTGGATTCAGTCTGCTTTTGTTTGGCAACGTAGTCAGTATCTGCTGATTCTATCCTGATGTTGCAGAACTGTTTTAACAAGAGTAAGGAATGTGTGGTTGTGATGCCGCTTAAGCAGAAGGGCAATTTTTTTTTAAAATCAATGTAGATTTTGTGAATGTCAGTTTTGTACTTAGGAAAACTAAACATAATATATGAGTACAGTCATAATTACGTGATGATTTAAAATAAACCAAACTGTATTGTTGTCTTCGATTACTGTGTATGTTGTAAATAGGCAGTATTTTACATATTTGATCTTGGAAATGTAAAATAAAAAGATTATTAAAATTGTCATGTTATCTTGTTATATACCTATACATAAGAGAAGGTGTCGGTTTTGTGTGTGTATTATTCCAACATTGTGTGTGCTTTCTTAAGTAAGTGATGAGTGCGAATTAGCAAATATATCATATTTGTGGGCTCTACCTCAAAATCATATTGTATCACTACCCTCTCTATTTTTCTAATTTATTTCCATTTGTATAGCTGGTTTAATCTTTGTGGGCTGCTCTAATTTTTTAAATTTTAATCAGTTCATTCTCTTTTAACATGTTGTACATAAATTAACGTGAATATTAATACAGATGTAAAGAAAATTGTGATATCTCAAGTAATGTGTGTAACACCTTGATATTGTTGTTATTTCAATCAAAGATAACATTCAAAGATAATTGCATAAAGAATATATTATATAATTAATAACAAATAAATAATATATAAAATGCATAATTTATGAATTTAAATTCAATGGTAGAAAACACGCGTCGCAAAGAGAATAACATGTCTCCAGCAGAACTTAATACTACATAAAAATAGATAAGAACTTATTGGTTCCCGGGCAAATACATCTCTAACATAAAAACTAAGGGACACAAAGGAGAGGTTTTCCCTAGACCTAGACATAGACACCGATACACAATCTAAGATGGTGACCAGCCACTATGGGAGACATGCTTTGATGTGGAGGAATATTTATTTTGATCCCAGGTAGGAACGTCCCAGTTGGCCAACTTTATGGCCTCGTCGTACTCGTCCCATGACACAGGACAAGCTTCCTGCAATAACTTATTGGTTTCTTATTTGATGTCATCTTTTGGCCAATGAAACAACAACGGAAGATGGTGAACATGAAGAGTAACACCCTTGGCTTGTTCGTGGCTCCCATTTGTGCCCTTGTCACGTGTAGGCTCGCAACATTATTTTTTGCAGACAAGGTTTTCTTCTACATATTTTTGAATCTTCGGAGGAGACATCAATAATTTTTCAAACTTTGTCATTGCCTTTGACCGTGATGACGACATCTATAGTTAATAAATAAATATAAGTATTAGCAAATATTAATGATAGGGACAATATTGAATATAAATAAATGCTTCAACCAAACTTAGCTACAAACAAGTAAGAACGTGATGTATGCCTTCAATACATAACAATACAGTATAAGTTTTTCAAGTGATGGTCCAAACAAAACAATGCAACACATAAGTTTTGCAACTAAATATTGGGAAGTAAACACAAACAACTACAATGTCGAGGAAATATATTACAAGTTCATGTATTACTTTCACCGTCTAACATGGTTGTTTGATTCACTCATCGGCGTTAAGGTATTCAGCAACCCCAGGTGGGTAAGTGCGACGAGTCGTCATGAAGTTGCGCTGCACAGCCAATGGCAGGGGAGGCAATAAATCTCCCAAAATAAAAAGATTGTCTCTTATGAACTCTCTCCTTATGTGTTGCCATCTCATCTGCAACTCACTCAAAGATATGTAAGGCCCCCCAGTTATGTTTCAAAAGTCACGCCATGCCTCCATCCAAGCCTGTGTAGTATATACTCCATTAACACATCTCCCCAACTCATATTAGTTTCTCATCATACCTCTGAGAACCATATCAAGCTCAGTACACCACATAAAATAAGGCGTCGTTGGAGGCCCAGCCATAGTATAGATTCTGTAAGTAATATATTTCAGACGTAAGGGTGTATGGAACAATTAAGGTGTTAACTAACATTTAGTAACATCACAATAAAAAAACATACGCCCTCCATAAAACATACACCAACATTACGATAAATAATAAAATCCTGTTAATGTAATACAACTGATGAATTAAGAAAGATTTAATGTTAAAAACATCAAATGGTAGACAATGTAAAGCGAGAAGACAAACTAAATGTAGCTCTACCATTCAATGATATGGTGTCATCGTGGGTGAAGGAATGTCCAAAAGAAGACTACATTCTTCCTCCATACTGGCAACGTAACGTTCTAGAACCTCATGCTCATACTTTTTGTTGGTGTATATATCATCGTAGTTGTGATGCATTTCAACAAAGTCCTTCATGTTCATTGTTTGGCCCCACAATGACTTGCACTCGACCATTAGTAACATAATCTCAGCTTTCAAAGAATCAATTGTTGGGGGGAGATGGACTGCCCAACGGAAGTATCTACACTGATATTTTCCCTAAAATGTATTATCAAGTTAAAGTGAATGGAAACAAATGTACTGCGTACACAAGGGCAACCTATTATGTATGTATTTACTAGCACACCTCACGAGAAGGACATATGTGATACATTTTGCCCGACCTTTCACTCAGAATGCCAAAATCATATAACCCTACATCCTCTGTGTTAAGCCGTAAGGCTGCATCTAACCCACAATTACACCTCAAAACTTTAGATGGATCCATCGACATCTATAACATGATTGATGATTAGTAAAATAATGTGGGGTTATGAACATAGATTTCAAATAAAAAATTCCAAACATAAAATAGGCCTAGCTACTTGTTCAAACATAAAAGTGAATTTAGTATGAAAGGTTGTTATACATCTATGATGTATTATATCCGTCCTCATTTGAAGGTCGTTATCGCTCGTGATGTGAAGGCGTTGGTGAAGATATTGGCACCTCTCTCATAGAGTGGAAATATATTGTTGGAGTCTATCGGTGTCTGCTCTTGTTGAACATACAAAGTCACATTGTTCATACCATAGCTTGCGTTCGTTGCAGGCATATGCAAGTTGTGATAGCATTGCATCCCTAACTGCAGTAAGTGTGGCCACTGTGGGTTGAACACACTATGCGGGAAACCTCATTTGACATCTGTTCGGCACAAGACCCCTACCACATGTAAAATATGATTTGTGGGGGTTGTTGTCTTCAAAATGTCCATTTTCCGCATCTGCGGCATCCATATACACATGTACAGTGCATTGAAGGCCACATGGACGTCAAGGCATTCCATTCTCCATTTTAAGACAACCTACCAAAACACAATGTGACATTTATGATTAGGATCTATAAAATAGTTCAGGAATAAAAAAATATTGTGCTCCAGAGTCACGTGGTCGATGAGTTAACAAAAAAGTTATACAAATATGAAAAGTACAAATCTATGTAAACGAGTTTCCCAAAGGAGATTAGAAATGGATTCAAGTAAAATATCGCCCTCCCTTGAATCGATCGAAGTTGTTTGTTGGAGTGAACTCAGGTTAACCCCAGAAGGGGGGATGGTAGACGTTGAACTGGCATCTGGGAGTTCATCCATGATAGTGTTGCCATCATGTTGGCGTTGGATATAATTGTGTAGGATACAACAAGCCATTACGAGGTCACACTGTGAATGTATAGGATATGTCGCCCCCTTTTTAAGGTAGGCAAACTACCTCTTCAGCACCCCGAATGCTCTTTCAACAACATTACATAGTTGAGCATGGTGGTGGTTGAACATCTCCTTCTTGTTGGTGTAGGGATGTCTGTTTCCTCGGTACTTAGAAATATGGTAAGCTGTGTGGCGATAAGGTGCAAGAAATTGACGCGTGTTGGCATACCCTGCATCAACTAGGTAAAACTTTCCCGGCGGAACTTTAAACCCACCAGTGGTCGTTGCTGATTGTAGGACCCGTTGGCCAGCAACTGACCCCTCCCACCCAGTTAGGACAGATGTAAACTACATCGAGAAGTCTACTACAACCATGACATTCAGAGAGACATTCCATTTTCTGTCTCGGTAGCGATTTTGCTTGTCTCATTTGACCAAGACTGGGATGTGTGTTCCATCAATTGCCCAATGACATTCTATAACACCAAAATAAGTTGTAAACATACAAAATATTTGAAAATTATTATAAATTTGTAGGGGCTAACTATTACCTTGAAGTAAGGGTAGAACCTTGGGGTCTCCAATATATGAGAATGTGTTGTCGTGCATGTCGATGCAGTTTGCATGACAATATAGTCATGGGTCAATGCACATACATCGTCCAACACTTCGTTGAACTTTCTACTTATGGTCTCACCAGAGTGAATGTAGTCCTCCGCCAAAGCACGATTTGTATGTCCATGGCCAACCATCTGTAGGAAGTAGCATATAACTTTAACTGAAGTGACGCCTCTAGTACTTCGTATCAAGCCACGACTTTCAAGATTATCCACAAGGGCCATTATAGTATGTGGTCGCATTCGGTATAGGTCATAAGCCCTTTGTTCATGACCGGTTAATATTTCTAAGACCTTTATGTGGCCAATCCTTATGCTAACTGACCTAGGTATTGTGGGTGGTATGTCGGCATCATCAAAAATGTCGTCTATGATGGAGTTCGCAATCGACTCAGCAATTGCATCGGCAATGTGATTTGCTGGACCAGACAAGATATCTAAAATGTGTGTGAGGAGGTTAGGTGATTGTGTTTGGTCATTGGCAGACATGATTCCTACAAGTAAAATGATATCAACAAGATAATAACTACTTGAACATAATATAAACCAATTGACATGTGAAACAACGGCTTGAAGGCTACAAACAAATTAGATTGTATGGAAAATAAACGTCTGTACGGTAAAGCAATTATTACAACAATGAAGCAAATTAAAATGTCTGTATGAGAAAGCAATTATTACAACAGTTAAGCAAATATAAATTGATGGTCTGAAACATAGCAAACATAATGGAAAAAGGTAGTTCCCACTTATGATCCCAAAGGGCCAACATCATTGGATGGAGTATACCACATGGAAGGTATGCTTGATGTGCTGTTGAAGTTGGGTGGTGGGGTGTGTGACACAAATGGTTGTTGAGATGGCACAAAATAGGATGGAAATAAAGGTATTGTTGTTGCACTGCCGACTTGGGACCTTTCCCAAAGGTCTTATAACCATATTGTTATCTTTTGAGGGGTGTGTTGAAGACTGAGGTAGATGTTGCGGTTTGTTGAGCCCTTTATGGCATTCACAAGTGTTGTAAAAACAACAGTGGGGGCACTGGGGAAAGTGTCATTGAAATGTTGTAAAATAGTTGCAAACTCTTCTTTTTCAAAGGCTCTGGTTGCCACACCTGTTCCTAACTCGTGAACCTTTACATATACGTGTGTGAATTCAGATAACACTTCATTAGAAAGCACACATCACTCCTGCACCATTGATGGTCGCTTCGTATGCCTATGGGCAGAAGGAGTCCTCCCCCCAACACTCGGGGTATCTGTTCCGCCTCCCCCGGTGTCACCCTCACTTTGCATCCCAGATGCGCATATGTTCGGTTCCCCTAGTGCGGTTTTTATGTTCATGGGTGTATCGGACACATCTAAGTCGGCAGTAACATCATCCTCAGAGGCACCGTCAGAAGGGATTTGTGTGTCCGTGGAAGACATTGCATGGTGTCCTCTAGCAATGTTCCTCCCCCCCCAACATCTCGATGTTGTAGTAGTGGGAAAAGGGGTGCCTAAGCAACCTAGCAAGGTCCTTGTTTGCCTAAGTATTCAAAAAAATTGTATTAGTAAATGTAAATGTAGATGTCGCACATTACTTTGTTGGGGTTAAGGGTGTGATTATTGTACATACCGCAATGCTCTTCCTCCACTCAGGGGTGTCAGGCAGTGTGGGCATGTGCCTTGTGTCATCCCATCCAACGCCACTCTTGTTGGTCATAAGCTTTAAAGCGGCATAGTCCTTCCTCAGGTTCTTCCACCGAGTTTTGAACTGTTCTAACTTACATGTGTCCTTCCCCATCCTATTTTGCACATCAGAAGTTGCCTCCCTCCAAGAGTCCTTAGTAAAATGACCATCAATACACCTTCCTAAGTCATATTATCTCCATAATGCTATTACTAAGCGACAACAAACTCTCTTGACCAAACACTACGGTGCTTCGGGTCTGCGTAAGACATACTCGCGTAGGTGCTGCAGTATATAATGACGGTGAGCGGTGTTTACAATAATAATTACTATATAACATGTATGGTTTTCAAGAGGCACATCAAAATCATTACAGTAAGAATAAATTAGTATCTGACATGTGTTACTTCTACCCTTACACAAAGCAGAGAATGGCCTTAAATACATGCCCTTAAATACAATCTTTCCAAACTATAGATAGTAAAATTTTGTAGGATAGACAATAAACACACAATCAGACTGTAGAGACACAAACACATATTCGAGCAATCACCACATAGGGGTCGTATGACATATGTCTTGATGGACAAATGTGCATACAGTTAAGTTGATGTAACACACACAGACCTAGAATATTGTAATACTCAACACTAGATGCAACATTCAAAAAATAGCAGTTCGAATGACAGCAAGATGACTTTTTCTTAAATTAAAGACACATAAAAATGAACTAATTAGCCCATAACAAACTATTCAAACGAGTAAATTGATTGGACAAATGTGCATACAATTACATGTTGTAATTCATAGACCAGTCACGAAATAACAGCCAAGCAAGCATATATAGGGAGCTCAATCAGCAACCGAGCAAGATCATAGTTGAACCAGAAACTCAAGCAAACAGCTGAAAAACTAAAATAAGAAGTAAGCAGGTGCAGCAGCTCGAAAAGCTAGCACCACAGGTGGTCTGTTGTATAAGGTTACTAGCATAGATACGTGCAAGCATTTTTATAGATAAATATTCAACTAGATATATATATAGGTAGCACCATAGTTGCTCTACTGTGAATTAGTACAATTCTATTTAAAATATTCAACTAGATGTGAATTTCCATCTCTATCCATCATTTTGGGATCGTTTCCATCATATCCAAGCATACATAAAAAATATTAAGGAATATAAAAATTTCAGCCATTTTGATAGTTTATACCATGCATAATAATAAACTATTAGTATATTTTCATGAATTTTGAATAACTATTATAACTCAAACCAGTTGCCCTAAAAGATTCCAGAATTCATGTAATAGAGGTCATCTCCATGAGGAGTCAAATGTTGTTAAGCGCAAGAATTCAAATGTTTCAATAAACTTGATCTCTTTTAAGATTAATTGGTGGTTTACATGAACTGAAAATAATTTAACAAAGAAGAAATAAAACATAGACTAATGTGTTTTATTAAATGAAGAGAAAAATCTTGAGCAGTGGGTTTCACCTAGCCACATATCTCATGGTAAAATACCACACAATAAAAAAAATTCATTTGTATAGGAAATTTTTTTTTCTAGGCATCACTATGTATATGCAGGGATTAACCTAACCTAGACCTCACACTTATTTAGTTAGACAAGTTTTAAATCTCATGTTGTTTCCCCTCTTAACCTAACCACTATCATAGAATATATTGATATCTTGCATTCAAATTTACTTATTGATCCATGTACAATCTCAAAACACATAGAAAGATATAAGAAATGTATTATAGGTGATCAACCAACAACACATAAAATTAAGATCACAAAAACTCAAGAGTGACATTTAGATACAACATTTAATTCATTAAAATAAATCATAAGCATGAAATAACCATGAGTCTGCTCCTGCATGCCAAATCAAAGATACTACATGCTCATGGTGAGCTAATGTCGGCAAAAATTAGGTTCATCCATGGTATATATTGTAGGATTAATAATGGATACTCTAAATGCAAGATAGAGAGGAAAGTTGATTGTAAAATCAACGAAAGCTCAAATCCGTAGTAGAAGGGTTCCAGGGAGATGTATTCATCCTCCTACTATGATATGGGCACAATCTACCATCTTTTTTATCTGATATGAATTAGATCCTTAACCTAAACAAGGGTCAAATTCTTTTAATAAGATGTAAATATGTCAATTTTCCTTAATTACTCCATTACAAAATTACACATTGTATATTTGACTTTATGGAGTGTAGTTCATCGATTGGGGGGACGTTGATCATGAGTAGATATATAATGGGAATTATGACATGGACTCTATAGCATGTAGGTTAGTAGATGACAATGAATCAATGCTATTAGAGTTACTTTTATGCCATGTAATTTTTAAGGATTTTTATCTTGGTTAACAAATGAGGAACATAATATGTTTTTAGGGACATGCGATAACATCTTTTGTTCATCACAAATGTCCTATGATCTTCACAAATTCTGACCGTTCTTTCCTGGGATCAGATCTGCTCCCTACCCAAGCGGGAGATATGACAAAATAATGGGAACTGCTAATAAAGCCATGTGGATAATAAATAAGCAACAAGATAGCATAATTGGGCATATATTTCCATCTAAGGTTGATACAATTGGAAATATATTTCTATCTAAGGGTGATACAATTGGACATAAGCACTCAATCAAGCAAATAAGATGCAATACAAAGTGCACTTATCAAATTCCCTAATCTTAAACCATTTCATGCCCTCAAGCAATCAGACACAGATAATGAAATGGAAAATCAAGGAAGATGCATATCATGTATCAATTGGCCTAAATAAGAACTATTCAATTTTCAAATTGGCAAAGAATTAGGGTGTTAGAAATCCCATCTCAACTTCTCAAGGTTGTCGAGTAAATTTACTACTCATGTATAATAAATATAGAAAGAAAGTGCAGTCATCCCAGGTAGTAAGCATGAAGTATATTTTTGAAAACTAAATTTAGCATAAGCAATCTATTTACTTCATCACTCTAATATAAATTATTTGTAAATTAAAGATCATGTTTTGGAAAACATCCACTATTGTTAAAGTTGCCTACACATAATTTTAGTTGGGACCAATCAACCCTCTTTATTATGTCGCACCTGACTATCACGAATATATTGGTAAAATTCAAGCTAGATAGGAATCTTATGTGGGTAGTTTTGACTCTTTTTTGTGGGTTTTATCTATACATGAATGATCTTCCCCAGAATACCAATTTCCAGATTCATATCCACTTTGAAACCACATGAGCATATTCAATATTTAATACCAACACAAACATACATGAATCATATGAATGATTGTGCATAAATTTAATTTCATTTGATTAAAAAATCATTGGGATGAAAACAGATAGGAGTCCAAATTTTTATATGCAAAATTCACAATAACATCCTTTTCACTTGATAAAATCATAAAATTAAACTAAATAAGTACTAAAATTCAAGCTAGCTTTCAATAGAGAACCAACAAAATTTGTAGAATTATGCCATACTGGGTTCACTTGTTCTTTCCAAAAATCATATGCAATCGATGCTACTATTATGATATCATAATATATCAAAAAAAATAGAACATTAAATAAAGGTATGACAAAGAGATATGTCCAAGACATTAACGGCCATTACTGCCGAATCATGTTAGAAAAATAAAGAAAAAGTCACAGAAACCAGGGTGAGGAAAAAATAAATGACAGAAAAGGAAATCTAGGATAAGACTAACAACTACTTGCTCCCCAATTATGGTCTACTAACACAGATTGATGTCCTCAGAATAACCTGGCCGATAAAAATCTCAAAAATCAGGCATGCTAGTTGCTTTTATTTGCTATAGGGTTACTAGATATTGTTCTAACTTAGCACACAGACACATAATAGTAGTAAATTGATGCATTTCTAGATAATAGTAGTAGTTAGAAGTAAAATAAATCAGTGTCATACACAACGATTCAAATGTTTGCAGCTAATGTCAACTCATTTGCCACTTAATCGATACACATGTCTGATTATTGTACGTCTTCCCTAATCGACCTCACAAACAAAGCACATTCTATCCTAATTCGTGACCAACCTGAGCAGAAGAGGACGAGAACAACGACAGAGTGCGGAATCGTCGGTCTGGGCAGGGCCCCCGGAGCACGAGGGAGGAGAACTGCCATTGTTCAGCAACAAAGGACGACGACCAGCTTACGCGAACAGCTCCTCCAAAAGGCGTATGAGGAAGTGTAGAATCTCACAGCAGAAGGAGAGGAATAAGAAGGCACACAGACACTTGCTAGGGTTTCTTATTGCCTTGGGCGAGTTAGGGTTTCTTCTGTGCGTCGACAAGACAAATCAATGTCAGAGCAAGTAGTAGAGAAGAGCAGGGCAGGGCATGAGTACCTTACTTTTGAGGAAGGTAGCCGCCCAGGTAGACCAGCAGTGGCAGACGGCAGCATTGATGCTCTACGCGGACACTTCACCCGACGACCACTAGACTCCATCTGTGACCTGCTCGAGGTAGCAGCCTTCACTTTTACTTCTCACACTGACCAATAGTTGTGAAGATGGGCAATTGTAGTGAAGCGTCGCGAGGAGGGAGAGTGCCGAGAGGAGAAGGTTAGGGCGAGAGGGAGAGGGAGGGTTGTGAGGGACCGGGGACGGGGGTCGGGGGGAGGGTGGTGTCGGGGCAAACCGGACTGAGAATTGTAATCCTGCGTCGAGGGGGACTGAGTTAAACTGGAAAATGGGATTCCGTTATCCCAAAACGGTGATCAAAATGGGTTGATTGTCAAACGCGTTTCTCGTCCAAGCCGAACCGGATTGGGCCGACGCGGCGCTAGGCGACACGGCCTAATCCCGATCTAGTCCATTGCCAAATAGGGGCTTAGAGAACACCAAATGAACAAGAGGCGATTAATCAGTTGTGAAATATTAGAACCACATATATAACAGCTTTGTTCTTGTTTGAAAGTTGAAACAAAGAGGGAACACATACTAATCTAATAATCTTCTCATGTAATAACTGGAACATACGGACAAATCCTACACAACACAACACGACACAGATCCAACAAAACAAGGGCAGTAATGGTCAAACCGTTGGGCGCAAATTGGCCAGCAGCCATGACCATTACATTGATTGGATACATAAATATCCGCTAGTGGCTTTGGCTACTATAACTGGCAGATTGATCAGGCCTGCATGGCTGCGTGCGACAGGGACATGCTTATTAACTCGTTGATTTTTCTGGAGGCCGGTGGGACTGATCACTAATTTGCGGAAGCCGCGGATATGGTCCAGGGACTGATCACTAATTTGCGGAAGCCGCGGATATGGTCCATATGGACCACGGTACTGATGCATGCCATGGCGCCGCCCCGCGTCAGCGCCCATGCTAGCAGGTCCTCGGCGCGATGTGGACGCCTCAGCCGCCGTGGACGCTGGGGAGAGCGAGGAGGACCATAGGCCGCCTCCCAACCACCCAAGTAATGCCTTCATGCTGCCGCTGGAACTGCTGCTGGTGCTGAGCCTCATGATGCTGCTGCTTCTGGCGGTGGCTTCAGTAGCACATGCAAAACATACAAACCAACCAATGTCAACGTTTACCATTCCCAAGATTGGAGCAATGACACCCTTAGAAAAATTATATCATAATTTGACAATGGTGATTTTTAAAAAAAAAATTGTGAAGATAAGTGCAATGATACTATCTCCATTCATATATAGAGGTATCTCACGCTTTCATTGTAATAAGCCTCTCACAGGATTGGGCGTGCGTATAAATATATTTCTTCTGATGGTAAGAGTATGAGAGACTTTCGAATATATCTTAAGTGTTACATATCTTTTCACCACTACGTTTTTGACCATCAACGTCGTTTTGACAACAAAAATCGACTCAGGATAACTTTCTAGGTTGATTTTAAAAGACAAACTACCCTTATAGCCTGCCTGCAGGTTAAAAATACGGGCACTGGTTAACCTCCAACGTTGGTTCTGGACAAAAGAATTAATGCTACAAAAGTCCGAGAAATCATATTTCACACTAAAAAAAAATGCATATTACACATTTAGCGTCAATTTCCTCTAAAAAGGACTCACCAGGTCTCCAGTGAAAAAATGACTCCACTTTTTCTTCCCTCCAAAACTCATTGGCATCGGTTTTGATGGATAACCAAGTTCTCGACGATTTTATATTCTTTGGAGTCGGTTTTGGTGGTATAACCGGCCCTACAATGTGGGACTATATCACCATTTTTAACTGCGGCTGTCCATTTTAATATCCGTTGTCACCCAGTTAAATGGAAGTGGGTGCTGACCTCTAACATAATGGGGGCAACATATGCATCTCTGGGAATCCAGAGCACACTCATTGCCATCCCTAGTGAGCTACATCTAGAGGGATGTCATGATATGATGATACAATTCTATGCAATACTTAATAAACCCAAACAATTGTGACACTTATGACTGACACAAGATCGGATATCTAAAAGAATTTAGTAAACACAGTGATTGGTAATCATCTAATGAATTTATCGAATAAAGATCTTTATATTTTGCGATTAAGCTCATATTCACACAATTCAAATATCAATTCTTACATTTGGAAAGTAGCCAATCAACACCACGTCTAGTTAATTAACACATACATTAGACATCACCATTGGAAGACTAGTGGGACCTTACATGTGAACCCAATCAGTTAACTCAACCAAAGTCATATTATCCAAACCATGAACCCTAATTAATTCACAAAACCCTTAGTACAAAGTAGGTGGACGCCTAGTGTGCTCAAGCAGATCCATGTGCCATATTTTCTTGATGAGGTGTTACAAGACTGAGTCAAGGTAAGGTTAAGATAGGTGTCCCCTAAGGATGCCCCCTTAGAGTCATAAAACTACAATTCCAAATGATTGTATTTATCACAATCATATATCTAGAATATCTCAAGAAATCATGTGGGTGTCCCTTTAGAGTGTGCCCTCAATAAGGTTACACTACTACAGAACATGCCTTTAACGTCGGTTAATTAAGGGCTTTAGTGTCGGTTTCCAAGAGACACCCAAGTGGGCACCGCTAAAGGTGGACCCCTTCGGCGTCGGTTCCCAACCGACGCTAAAACGCTTCCTGCCACTGAAAACGCGCCAGCAAAGGGACTATAGGTGTCAGTTTTTTAAGAAAACTGACACTATAGAATGGTTACAGACGTCGATTATTAAAAGAACTGACGTCAAAACGCTTCCCGCCACCGAAAAACGTACCAGCAAAGGTCTTATAGGCGTCGGTTTTGAGAGATAATCGACACCATATCAGCTGAACCAACGTCGATTTTGTGCTAATAACCGACGCCATATCCCCTTCTTGCCACTACGGCTGTGCTTCCTAGAACAGCCGTGGTTCCTGGCCATATAGACGTCGGTTTTTTTATCAAAAACCGCCGCCGTATGTCTTTGGTGTCGGTTTTGTTCAAATAACCGACGCCTATGTTATGATTTTTTTTCTTATCAGTTTGCAGGCCTGTTGTATGGCTGGTCAGCAGGATGAGAACTTACAGTTCAGTTCTGAACTGCAGGTTTACGACATCCATTGATATCAGCCAACAACAGGATACAAACCTGCAAAATTAACAAGATGGCCAATATTATATATATGTGATTCACACACATGTATAAGCACATTTAATTCATATTATTTTTTCATCACACACATGTAGAAACCAGTAGTAACCTGCAGTTCCATTCATTTCATCTCTTTTCACATTCAGACACAAGTAGAAACATTTATGTATTGATCATCTTCACACACATATGACAATTCATAAAAATTCATTCACATTCACACAAAAATAATTATGAGAATAAAGTTATTCTTTATTCATCATTGTCATCATTGTCAATAAAATTATATCTAAAAATTCCCACTCTTTGTAGGGCTTTTGCCCATTCTTCTCTTACAACATCTAATTCATCTCTCATATAGGGAGCATGTACATCGAAACGCTTTCCACCTGTGCGGAAGTCAGTAGTTTTAAAGACCTGCAAAGAGAATGACGCATATATATAATTAATAATATATAATAAGATTGATATATTTCAAATTATCTAATGAGACTATGTATAATACCTACTGTATCTTATCGATTTCCATTACGGCATGTTTGATGATTAGGTCTATAAATAGCATCACATAGTAGGCACATGTCCAGCCGTTGTCTTGTGTAGCACACTATAAATTGAAACATACAAAATATTTAAAATTACAAATAAGCACAGTTCACATAAATAATATATACATTGGAGTCAGGAAATTACTTTCACATTCTCCCAAATTAGTGACAAATCCTTTTTCCTGGGGACCTTTCCTCCAGCTTTTTTATACTCTTGTAAAGCCCTACATATGTTAATGTAACCCATTAAATTGCATAATTAAATAGTAATGTAGTAACATAAGTTAACATATATAAAAATATGAAATATTTCTCACGAGAATAATGGCCTTTTAATTGCATGTCCATATAATGTATCCAACTCATTCCCCGTAGGATCTAGATAATAGACAATGAACGTCTTGGGGACAATAACTAGTATCTCCCAATGCCTACCACTACAGGTAAGAAAGTTAAAAATTAATAACTCGAAATTCACAATAAAAATATAATTTTCTTAAGTCCAAATTATAAGCAAAGTAAACTTACTCGACACTGTATGGAGCTATTATCATCATCTTATTATTTTTACCAAAATATTCAAAAGCATCACAGCAGTATGAAGTAACTGAAGAAGGGTCTGTATCTACAAGACTAATCAAAGATGGAACCAAAATCCCACATGGGAAAACCCAAAATATGTACATATCTTGTGTAAGTGGCTGCAAACATGTATTACGTATGTATTAATATATAAGAAACCAGATCGCCGTATATAAAATAAGGTATATGGATGTATAAACAAGATCTCACCATATCCATAGCTCCATCATAGATGTGTTCAGCCATTCATAACTAAACAACTCCAAAATATCTTGTATAAATATCTTATTTTTATATGATTGACCTGCATTAATACCTATGCATTAATACGTATGTATGCAGAACTTGTATTACATATGCATTAATATGTATACTAAACTTATATAAATAGATTGTTATCGTATGATTTACCTGCAGCATCCTCCGGAATAGTAACAATTATAGGACAATTTGGATCATGTTCGCCGATCCATAGTGCCACACCCCTACAATTAGGACATATCGAGGCGTGTAGGTCCCTTGGAAGCCAACTTTGTAGTCAAGGAGGTGAAGGTCGAGATGTAGTGGGTCTCTTCTTTTTGACCTGTATATATAATTTCAGATCAATTAACTCATATATACACACTAACAAATTGAAGTAATGGAAATTTATCATACAATATCATTATAGAGGACATCCTCTTCGGGCCACAATATCACTCTGCCTACTGCCTCACCAAGTGTTTCAGCATCTAGGTGTGCATGAGGCAGTGCAAGATCCGTCCAGTCGGGGAGTACATGTATTGGGCTCACACGTACCACACCATTTGGTACTGGATACCCATGAAACATGCACCCTTTAAGGGGTGGGTAAGCGATGTCTCTGCAATGATATATTCTTGACTTTTTAGTCGACATGGCTTCAACCCCTAAAAATTTACGTAAAGAATGTTATATGCATATATACACAAATATATCATCTTGAACAGACTAGCTATTATGTCATAAAAATACTTACAGAGGACGTGCTAGGTGGTGGGTCTATAGGATTACTCCCATCCTCTACAGTACGAGCAGTAGGAGAAGAGCGGCCCGCCACAGGTACTGTCTGAGTGGCAGTTTGAGACTCCTTCCACTTGCTAATTGCTTCATAGAGTCTCTTATCAAGTACTTCCTTGACTCTCCTATCAATTAACGAATCTACCTATACATGGATAAAAGAAATTCTAGCTTCTGATTATTGAATTCCCTTTCACAATAATATTCTAGAATAAGAATAGGTTACCTCAGCTTGTGAAAGTATCACCTTTGGGACAGGTTTGTGCTGGGATGGCCCAAAGAATGATTTGATGCCCACTCTAGCGCCTGCACCCCTAACACGTCTAGGATGCTCTAGGTTACTCAGAGCAACTGTCAGTTCATCCCTTGTTCCCTGGGGGATGAACTTTCCTTCCTTCCTCTGCTCATGCAACTCCCACTAATCACCATCAACAAAAATTAGTAAGTAAACATAACAATAATCATTATCGATCGATTGCTCTAAGAGTTGATTTTTACCATTCTTAGAGCCGCCTCAGCAGTTGCGGGCTTCGGTATGTCTCCCTTCTTGTTTTGCCTCCCAGCTATCCACATAGCATGGTGAGGAAGATATTAGGGGTGTAAACGGTGTGGGTACGGTGTGGGTCTGGTCATACCCATACTCATTTAATTTAGCGGGTCCGGTTCCAGTTCTGGACCCACATTAATCAAAATCTAGACCCGCACCATACCCGTACCTGTAATGATAGCGGGTTTGCGGTGCGGGTATGAGGGTAAACGGTTCTATGCAAACATTGTATTTTTTTATGTAAAAAGTTTATATTTGGTGCGACTGGACAAAAAACCCTCGCCGCTCCTTCACCCTCTGGCCGAGATCCTCAAGGACCTAAACAAGCGCATCTTCGAGAAGATAATCAAGGCGGAGGACAACTCCATTCCCTCGTACCATGCCAACCGGATGCTCAGCTTTTATGCTCCCGGATGGTGTGGAGAGATACATGATGCAATTTTCTCTGATAAAGGAACCATCACTGTAGTATACCATGTAACTATACATGGTTCTAATGGAGAGGCACACCGTGAATCAACTGGAACAGTATCTCTAACTGATGACCACCCAAAGGGCCCTGTTGCAACGGCTGAGCAGTTAGCTTTTTGCAGAGCATGTGCAAGATTTGGCCTCGGCTTGTATTTGTACCATGAAGATGATATATAGTAGGAAGTTAGATAGGTGTGTCCTGAACCTTCAGCGAGAGTTATTTTCCTGCTTGAATCCAATGTTGTAATATCTGGTGACTTGCTATTTTTCATTACTAGTAATATGTCATTGCTATTTACAATGCTATTTACTAGAAATCTATCATTGCTATTTATGTATAGCGGGTCCACGGGTTTGCGGGTCTTGGTCCAAGCCTACCTATTAGTGGACCCGCTTATATGCGGGTCCACAGTTCTGTGGGTCCATGGTTCTGCGGGTTCAAAAATTTAGACCCGTGACGGGTTTTTTAAGGGTCCGGATTTATGGGTCCGCGGGTCTACCCGTACCCATTTATAGCCCTAGAAGAGATGCATGAGCAGTAGTAGAGGACTCTACAGTCTCCTGAGTAGCAGTAGGCTGAGAAACTCATTGAGCGTCGCTTAATACCTAAAGGTTAATCTTGAATAGGTAAATACATAAAACATATATTAATTAAATTGGGAGTGGTACTTAATACCTTGAATTCATCTATTTTTCTTTGGGTAACAAACGCCTCCCAGTCTTTGGGGTCCAGGTAGTTCCATTGTTGTGTGGCTTCCTTCTGCTTAAATTTATTTTTTAAAGAGAATACAAACAAAAATTATTAGTGTAGAGTTAGTGAAATAATGATCAATGTCTAGAATTGGAAATCAATCAAGAACCTATTATCAGCATCGTGTATGTAATCTCAGGTGAGATTGGTCCTATAGTTCCTTAGGACCCTCCCACAACGTTGAATCACACATTTACGATGCAACTTTTCATCTAGATCAAATATGCTCTACAAATTAAATAGAATTGCTATTAACTAGTATCCTAAAAATTAGTAATCTACACAAATAGAATTACAAATAATAATAACTCACACATAGTTCCTTCCATATGTGGTCTTTCTTCCCCTTAGGAACTTTATGTCAGGATTCTAGGATAGGACTGCAATGGCTGCGAGTAAGAATCCCAAGATATGAAAGAAATGAATTGCAGTTCACTCCATATGGATTTCCTGCATGATCGAAATCTACAGCCAATTTGGGTCCATTGCCCCTTTGCTTTATTAACTTGTTCATCATTGTGATGACCCTCACTTTCTCAATTTTCTTTTGCTGCTCATCAAGTGCTGCAATTTCTTCAGGGGGTACATCACCAACCTAAAATTTGATAAAAAACACACTTACATGATATAATTATAAATGAACATATAGATAGAAACCTCAGGGATATATTCTTAAAACTTACATTGTCAGGCGGTGCAAGCACGTCCTCACCCTCATCATCAGCACAGTCATCATGGGAATGCTAAGCCATCTGAAAGTTCACATTCAAATTATAAATTTCACATTGTAAAGTAACACTAATTGTAAAGTTCACATTGTAAAGTACACATTCACATTGTAAAGTTCACATTCACATTGTTAAGTTCACATTCACATTGTAAAGTAATTCACATTGTAAAGTTCACATTCACATTGTAAAGTAACTCACATTGTAAAGTTCACATTCACATTGTAAAGTAATTTGCATTGTAAAGTCCACTTACAACCTGTGTATAATGGTATCTCAGCATCATGCACAATGTTTCTAAACATGGGAGGTGGATCAGTGTGCTCTACCCCACAACTATCCAGCATCGCATCAACGATGTCTACTGGAACTGGTTCGTTCACATCTATGTCATTGAAGGCAATTTCTTCTTCTACACAAGCACTGCTATCGACATCCACTAATTTCAGGTTTGAAATCTCTCCATGCCAGTGCCATTCTGTATAGCCTTGTACAATCCCATTGCACATGACATGACTTTTGATTTCGTCACCAGTGCTGACTTTCAAGTTGTTACCGTAATGCCTACATAGACAGTAGAACCTATCTCCAGGTTGTTTCCTATGTTCCTCGACAAATCTAATAAGCTGGTCAAGACCAGAAATAAACTCGGGGGTGTAACGATTTGGAATGGACATCCATGATCTATCCATTCGATGATCAAAGAGAAAACAAGTATATATTAGAACAAGATTAGGGTCTAGGGTTAAAAGATTAGGGTTTATGGTTAAAACTTTAGGGTTTAAGGTCTTATATATAATTAATGGTTAAAACATCCTATGTGAGATTAGGTGTTCAAGAACAGTCTCAAACCGGGGACTATCTAAGATGTACTCCTAATGAGTAAATCTTAGATGGGTTTCTAGGCCAACAAATACATGTGTTGTCATTCTTATATATAATAAATGTGTACCACCTATCCCATTCTTGAACACCTAATCTCACTAGTAAGTGTATAATGTGTATTGGGGTTTTAAGAAAATTTTGGCATCATTTTCCCGATGTTCTCCAAGACATATGTACTTAGAGAACAAATGGGGAAATGCTACCGAAATTTTCTTGAAAACTCAATACACATTATACACTTACATCCTAAGTGAGATTAGGTGTTCAAGAACAGTCCCAAATCGGGGACTATCCAAGATTTACTCCTAATGAGTAAATCTTGGATGGGTTTCTAGGCCAACAAATACATGTGATGTCATTCTATATCATTGATTTCAACAATTTGAGTGTCCATGCATGTTCATCATCAAGATAAAGATTACACATAAATTAGTATGACCTAGGGATGGAGAGATTCATAATTGATTTCAAAATTTCAAACTAGCTCATGCATTATCATCAATCTACATCATACAACAGGGATTCATGTAGATGTTAGTGTGACACATCACTACAAAATCAGAGATTTAACATTAGGGTTTTAATATCTTAGATAGATTGGTCACAAGATTTCAGCAATATAGTTAATTCAAGATTATGGTGAAATGTGTATTAGGGTTTTAATATCTTAATTCAACATGCATCAAAATTTACAGAATTAGGTAAAGCATTAGTATTCAATTGCAAATGTATCTTCTTCTTCCTGCTCCCTCCTTACCAAATGGATAAAAGCAAAGCCACGACTGTGTGGGCTGGCCACGGCCGTGGCTGTGTTGGCCGACCACGGCCGTGCCAGCACGGCCGTGGTCGGCCAACACAGCCATGGTCGTGTCCAGCCCACAGGTCGTGCCTTGCTTTTATCCATTTGGTAAGGAGGGAGCAGGAAGAAGAAGAGATGGAGGAAGAAGAATGGGTGGAAGAAGAAGAGGCAGCGGCCTACCTGTCAGTGGCTTGGAGGAAGAAGAGAGAAACTAGGCGTCCCTGTCGTCAGCGGCGGTGGTGTGAGGAGCTAGTGGACGGGAGGAAGAAGACAACAGGGGGCGGCGGCGGCAGCGGTGTGAGGAGCAGCGGGCGATGGCTTGATCAGGCGGCGACAATGAGCAGGGGGCAGGCGCTTCAGGCGGGGGCTATTTCGCGATGAAACAGAGAGAATGGGGTGCGCGGAAGAGTCTGTTTCTCGATCGATTGGGGGTTATTAAGTTAACAAAGGTGTCAGTTATTTAAAAAACCAACACCTAATATCCATCAGCGTCGGTTGCCAAAAAAAGCTGACGTCCATTGGACAATCTTAACCCTAAAAATTTTCGCGGGGACGGAGCGCGAAACCTTATCAGTGTCAGTTTTTCCACAAAAACTGACGACCTTTGGAGGTAATTTTTTTCATCTTTAGGCGTCATTTATTAGGTCAAAAAACCGACGCCGTATGTGAAACTTTGGGGGTAATTTTTTTTTGCTCAAAAAATTGGATTTGGTGGGCTATTTTAGGTGTCAGTTCATTATAGGGAGCCTACGCTAAATAAAAAGAGATACCCGTGTCTGGCCGGTCTTCAAATATAAATTTCGGTCTCTATAATTAGCCGACGTTGTAGGGTTTAGGCGTCGGTTTTTGGTAATAAATGACGCCTCTAAATGTGACGTTATAAGTTATTTCTATAGTAGTTTTATTTCATGATAATGACTTTGACCAAACCTTTCATGAATATTCGAGAATCCCCATACATGTTTTGCGCATCGAGAAGCACACCCTGCATATTGTGGACTAATTTTATTCATTGTGAAATAGATGAGGTCCCACATCATTAAAACCCTAATCATCCCCCTATCTCTGTTAAAAATACCACAATCACCTTTTATAAAGGCTCAAAACTATAACACTCCTGAGCTATGAGATCACACTATATACCACTCTGTAGACTAATGATCTCCCTAAAACAATCCCAAAGTTAGTGTCTTGTAGGATCAGAGAAGGTAAGTCACCTCTTTAGTGTTCAAACCTTATCATTTCTGAGTGAAGGGAAATAAAGGAAGAATTGATTTCTTCTTCATGACGTCCAAGCAATATATAGGTGGACCTACCACATTGTAGATCTTTATTCTCTCCTCCATTTTTTGACCCATAAGTGGTGTGATGATATCAACACCTACATTTGAGGATTCCAAATAAACTATGTCAATCTAACCCTTTTCTTCACTTTCACTAATGCATGCATGAATTATATATTTCAACACATGCTTTTCATGTTTCTTTCTCAAAGATTGTGCTTTTCCTCACCCAAATAGGACATATAGGTCTTGGGCATGTGAACGTGCCTAAGACCTTCCACACTGATAATTTTTTGCCTTACCTAGATCTCATTTTGTATAGTTATCCCTGTCGAAACGGTTATATCAAGTTTACAATGGATATTTTATTTTTTCATATTAAAATGGTGGTGACACCATTTCTTAGACTAGTCTTGCTTGCCACATAAACTGAACACTTGGATTTCCCACCAACATATTGAAATCGAAAAAAAACACTTTGGCCACTCTGTTAGGGACTATCACTAAAGTTGTTAAAAATCATTATGATAATCAATCTTTGGTTTTAGGCATGATTGACATGGGTGCACCACTCAAGAACGTCCATACTACCTTAGTTTTATCATGCATACATGAACTACGTAGACTTATCTAAATGTATGCACTTAATGAGCTATAGGTGGGCGTCATCTAGGACACAACCTTATTTACATTAAGAGTGCACTACCTCATACACTAGAAAAGGTCACATACCAATGATTAAATTTTTGGGCTAGATGCGGCTCACCCCATGCACCAAGCTCACATGAAATCCATAATGATCATCTGGCTAGACTAGATGGCCATGATTTGATGCACATTCATAAGGGTGTCTTGGGAGAGCACACCTTCTATAGTTTCTTTTTCTTTTAGGACAAATATGAGAAGGGTCATCGGAGGTGTTGTTGTCAGACATTCTAGTAAAAGGTGACACATCCTCTTGGAAGACATGGTGACCACCTGCCCTTCATCTTAGTCTCAAATGGGTGTGCCCTTATAGTGGGATCTCCTTCTCCTCATTTTTTATTATCTTGCATGTTACTTATGTCAGTGTGATTGACCTTCGAGAATGCACCCTCTATGCTTAAATCCTTATTCTTATTCTAAATGGTATCTTTTCATGTGATTCTTTAAAAAAGCTTGGAGACCTATAAAGTAACAAATAGTTCTTAGGAGACATGTAAGGGAACAAATAATTGTCTTAACCATATAACTTACAATAAATTAGTATAAAAGTGAAAAACAACAAATTAGACGAATGGCAATTGATTTGTTATTAGATGCATATCCACATATAGAAGTAAGTCATTATTAACCTCGAATGTGCTCACTCTCTTATACATATGATAGATTGTGGCCTCCATATATGGATGTATATTAAGGAGAACCCAACCTAGTAAACCCAACTACTCATATAGCATGAAGTAAACTGCATCCCTAGTGAATATATGACCCATATTTTCACCTTTTCCAATACATGTGCAGAGAAGTTGTCAGAATATATGTTAAAATCATGGGAGATAAAATAGGAGGGATGTGTATGTTACTTATATATATGAACAACAAAGTAGACATTCAACCAAGACCAAAGCAACACCAAAAATCTACCGAATTTTGACCTTTTTGCTAGCCTATTTTCCAAAATCTTAAATGCGTAAAAATGTTACCATGATGTAGAACTTTTGGTAATAAGCTTTTTAAACTCAAGTAGGTTTATAACTTCGACCAATTTCAACCTTTTTGGTGCAAACCCCTTTTAGATCCTAGATTACATTGCAATTTTGAAGAGCAAAATCTACCTCGACAATTTTTTCTTATACTAGGTAAATTTGTTTAACTCTCTTTGATTAAGTCTTATTTAGATCTAACATATTTCTAGCAGTTAACTTGCTCCCTACATGGATTAGAAGTGTCCAACTTCTTTGTCTAGACATTGGGAACCCCTATTTATCCATAAACACTAATCGTTTTTATGTATTAATTTTACTGAAATGTGCCATAATTTAATTTACTTACATTTAGTAATAGCATAATACCTCATGAATAGATACTTTATTGTGTTACTTAGGAATGTGAAATATGTTTTTCTAGTTGTTGAATACCCATTTTCATCCATATCAATAATTCTATTTTTCTAATACCAATTTTAATTAACATCATAATATTAAAGTTTTTAGTAATCTTGTATTACTATGCATCTGGAATTATTTTCTTTGTCTTTTCTCATGCTACTACATGTATTAAGTGTTTTCCCTACCTTTTTTTTCAAGATGTACATTGTGATGTAGCTTAATATTGTGTGAACTTATACTTTTTCTCAATTCTCTTTGCTCAAGTGAGACTTTCTCTTGACACCTTGGAAGCAAGCAACTTTCTTCACATCAATATAAGGGTACAATCCTCCTTTATTGTTGTTAGACACCTCTGTTTACATATAATCATACCTTTTCCAGCAATGAATTTTAATGAATTTTATTTTATCTCAATGATAATCCATTTAATTATTTTGTGAGAAGTGACTTATTTACCTCAAGTCATTAAACACATTGTGAGTTCCTAATCTTCATCATGCCTAATGAGAAGTGACTTAATTTACCTCAAGTCATTAAACTAATAAACCAAGAACGATGAGATCTACTCCTTAGAGGTATGACTCTAAAAGATTACAGTGCCTACTGTGTCCAAACTTATCATTCTTAATATAAAACATTCACTTTCAAACACGAAAATCATGAAACATCTCTGACTATGACTCATTATCTAGATTTAAGTATGTGTTTTTCATTATTCAATTGTTACATTAATTATATTCATGGACATCTACACCTAGAACTAATATGATCTATTACACAACATAGTGCACATAAGATAGGTCGGCCTCAATTTTGTGATGCGGGCCTGTATCCCTACCACATGATGCCGTTGGATACAAAGACCTAGTCCCACCTCACAATTCTATAGCTGAAATCCATGGTAGAGTCTAACATACAATTTTTTTCGTTTACTTAAACTTTAGGATTTTCACCCACATAAGCATTTATGTTCCTTAAACATGATATACACACATGCTACACCAATCTGATCTTAAACTTTAAATAGTTCATGATCATAGACATTAGTGAAAAGCATTCATATTCATTTACTTTAGAGGTTAATTACGTTAACATGTTCCATCATACATGCACACCTACTTTGCATAAGTACTAAACACTATTATGTTTGAACTTTACTCAATCATTACTTCAAGATTTTTATAATCTTTCATAAACCTTAAATCTCCATACATAAAACATATTAGGTAAAACTCCTTATGAAAATAAAACATTATACCCTGTTAGTATTCCTAAATATTAATCATAAGTCCTCTACGTACTTATGGATATCATAACTTATCATCTTATTTAAAAGAAACCCTTAGAAGAAGATATTATTGATTACTTACATACATTCCCTAACTTTTAAAGAATAAGTTCTAATTGTTTTTGCCTTACATAATTCTTAACATTTCTCAAACCCTTTCTATTTATATAGAGCATGCATAACTAGGTAAACATGTACACCAAGGAGTCTTACTATTACAACCTTGGGGTATTCCCAAGTAAGTTACCACTCGAAGCCTACTATTTTATTCTTTAAGATAAAGAACCTACTATCAACCTTTATTTCTGGACCTCTACGTAGTTCTAGTACCATTAGATTCAAGTGACCACATGTATGGGTACCTTACTTTAACTCTCAATGTCGTCTCTTGACACATACTCACGAATATAAGTATTTAGAGATGATAGATAATATCATACTCATCCCCAACATCCCCTAGTACAAGTGTCTCATACCACAACCACCATGAGAAAGGATATTAGTATAATAAGATTTTTGTGTCTCATAATGTATCCTCTAAGGTTCTCAAATTATCTACATCCCATGCCACAAGCTATTGAGAAAGAAAGAGGACATGCTATTAGTTATGAAGCAACACCTAAAACCCATAACAAAAGACACTTAAACCTAAGGTTACTAATCCCTCTTTGGATCTTGCATTATCTATGTAACAACTTTGATTTCTAAAACACAAAATCCTGATAAAACAATTCTTTGATTTCTTTTTTAAAAAAAAATTGAGAACAAAGGCTTCATGAAAAACATGAACACATAATATAATACTTATAAGAAAATACCTTTTCTTTATTTCCAATCAAATCTAAAGCGTTCAAGAGAAATGATAAAACCATTATAAAATGTGGATCCAAATCATAAAATTTTGGTAAATTTATAGTTGTACATTAATGCTAGCCACGTATCAAAGGTGAGGGGTCTTTACCTAAACAAAGATCTATCAAGTCATCATTATTTCATCATCATCAAAGCTAACTTATTTGAGGTTTCATCCTACTTGATCTACACTTAATCATCTTCTTAGAAAAAATGACCTATATTCTAGGGTATAATGACCCCACAAGCTAGGGAATCCTATGTCCACAAACTCCCTTGATTCATTAAGTTGTGGATCATGTTAATGGACTACTACCTTAGCAAGAACCTTATCAAACCTACTTGGCCTGAATTTCCTTACTCTTAGGACTTATCTAAGAGGTGAAGACTATAAGAAAGTGAGAGTCTTTCCTGGTGGCCATCTATAGTATTTATTTTATACCACCTTTGTAGAAACCCCCAAGTATAATCCATACAAAACAACTTGGGAGGCATGGACAATCAATATTACACTCGTAGATTGTCACAAATAGCTTGTATGATTCATTGCAACAATAAAAATAACTTTACACATGATATAATTATATTGATTCTCATATACACATTGTTTTCCCAAAGTTTACAACAAAGAACATAATACATGATATAACTGGTAAACTAGTTAAACCTCCCTGGATCTTATAGATGGCACCCCACTAGGTTTTGAGCTTTTACATAGACCCTTAATCCAGTCCTTACATGTCAGATGGATTTATCATGTACACTCTCTCCTTACCTATGGGCATTGCGTCCCCAACCATGCATTCAACAAACTAATTGTAAGTGGTTGGGTTTTAGTTATGATATGAACATAGCTTTACATAAATTTGAAAAATTTATTTGAACATGCATATACATTATTATGGCTTTAAGATGCATTCTTAACTTATTAAGCATTCTTATTAGGGCACCGACTCAATGAATCTCATCTGATTTGATATCATAACACACACAAGGTATGTAGGTTTTTGAACACACTAAAAGTGAACATGATTGGGTTGAACCCAATAAACATAAACATACTGAACACACTAAAAGTGAACATATTTGGGTTTAATCCCATAAAATGAAGGGGGTCATGAGGAACCGACCTTCCATAAAAATGTTTATGAGTAGGGCCTAAGTATCTATTCTTATTCTGATCTAATCTAATCTTATCTTACTTATGGTTTTCATCCATAGTTAAATTACTGATCTTAAATTTGAAGAGGTATATTCTTTTAGTTGATATGATCTTAACATGAATCTTATTGCATTAAATCATAATAAGATGTACATATACAAAAGCCTCTTAAATCATTAAGGTGCTCACGTGATAACATGTATTACATGCACTTTGAACATGCTTAAGTGAGTGAAATTAAATGATTCGTATAATGAAACCCAAGATATGGACAAATTACCTGATCTGGTAGGAATAATTACTATTAAGATCTTGATCTCAAAACTTCATTTTCCTTGAAATTATAACCCAAACCCTAATTATCATCTCATAAATCCTAATTAGGTCAAGTCTTAAAATTCAAGAAGCCAAAGTCAGAATCATGACTTCTAATCTAGACCAATAGACATCTCAAAAAATTGATCAAAATTATTTTTTACTGGGCCACATCGGACATGCCAATAAAAAGATATGAAAATTCAAGTATCAATCAATCAGGATTTAGTTAAATCAATTTATCCAATTCTAGAGTTCATATAAAAAAAATGGAAATATAGAAAACACCCTTTGATAATATATAAATCATAGGTGTGACAATGGGTTACTAAGTCAAATCGACCACATTACCCATCATACCATAGATAACATGATATCATCCTAAGAACTATGTCTCGCATAAAACACACATGACACAAAAATATAGCTATAGTAACCTCGACTCCTCCTTCCTTCCACTCTCACCCCGACTCCAGTCCTCTATGACCATTCATGGTGCGATGTACTCCAACCTAGAGCCAGGGGCTTCCTCGTCATTGTGATTGTCCAAGCCCGCTTGAGGACCGCACTTGATCGGGACCATCACCCCACTTCCACCATGCACAACATGGATGTGGGGACCCCGCTCCCCAACTCTTGCCATCGCCATGACCAACGGAGCAGCCAGAGGAAGCATGAGCTATCAGATAACTGAACAGGCTGCAACACAACTAAAACTATCTTTCAAAAAATACAAATCGACCAACAAAATATTATAAGCACAAGTCAGATCAAGGTGTGGCCCCTTTCCTACCCTCCTGCCATGGGAGGCATAGGATAAATAGGGCACTTCTCCCCCTCGTCGACATAATCAACTGGACATCATAAGATGCAAACTCCTCACTCAGACACCTTTAGTGAGACATGATGGATGCCAACCGAGGAGAAAAGCATGACAAAATGCAAGGAGACGGCCAGAGGTTCTCCTTCCTCAAGGCGACAAGAAAGTAGTTTTTGACCCAGGGGTTGGGGACAACTCATTGTAAATAAGAAACACAAGAAGAAAGAAAGACATGTCATGATGCTTATTGTGCATATAGTTAGACAATGATGGTCGCTACAACGAGAAAAATACTACCATCATCGGAGATGAAGACTGGTTCCACGACAGATCCTTGATGAACTATTGACCAAATTGAAGACCAATGTTGATTCTATGGTGTCAAAAGAACCTTCAAAGGCCAACTCTAGCATATCTAAGGATCAGGTTCCTTGTCTACAACTCACGGTCAGAGATAGGAGAATACGGGATTTGGGCATTTCTACCAATGTGAAAACTAGGGTTTGTGGTAGGTCTTATATGGAGCGGGATCCAGTCTTGAAGTTGATGGACTCCTCCGTTTCCAACAACCCTGACCTTATCTTGAGGAAACTATAATAGATCGGAGGAGGTTACTATTATGGAAAGAGTCTGAGGTGGAAGATGATGACTGTGCCAACGACCAAGATCTGAGTGACTAAAAAACTAGATCCAACTGTCACAAAAGAGTCTAACCCGGGAAAAGAGAAGGAACATCGAAAATATAAGGACTAAAGCTTATATCATCATATCAATTACATTATTGACTAAAACAAATTAATAACCATATAAAACATTCCCAACTAGTTTATAGGGTAAAACAAAGTCAAAATGACTTCAAACTTCAAACATAGCTCCCCATTAACACGTAGGACATTACTGCGAGCTTAGATTCCCAAAATGATCAACCAAAATCCCTATGTAATTTTATTTAACATTAAATTTTTGTAATTCCTAATAAATCTTAAGAATGCATTATATTGCCAAATTGACCATGAATATTATCTCATCTTGATCTTTTAACCGAGATTCATTTCATCACTTATTATACCCCCAAAAGGTAGAAATAACAAATTAGGAATTTTAATATAATAACGGGTGTAATTATGTAATACTTGTAAATGCATACCTATAAAATTGAGGATGTGACAACATATTTATAGAAATCAGTTCAAGATGTCAATACATCCAAATGAAAATTTCTATTAGGTTGCATATATTCATCAAATCTAATATGTGCAATCTTATTTTTGCAAATATATTGACAATTACACTTCCATAAATATAAAAAAATGGATTTAAAATTTCATAAAAGAAATCCAATATAAGTTTGTCTACAATAAAATCTTGTAGAGGTGTTATAAACACAAAATACATCACATAAATTACATTAAATAATATATGAAAATATTAATTGATTCCACTAATTATGCACTCAAACTTTGTTTGAAAGTTGTACTTTTGTTTATATCAACCAATTTTATAGTAATATCAAAATTATAATATCTTATGCAGTCACTAATATTATTTCCTAATGTATATATCAATTATTTTATTCCAGTGCTTGGTGCTTGGTGTTCTAATGCAATGTTAGAGTTAAAGAAAGTTTAGTTTATTAAATAAATAGGCCTAAGTGTCTTGACTATGTGTGTTTACTTGAGTCCCAAGATTGTGGGTGTTCCCCTTCATATAAATTCCATGTAGGAATGTAATTTCATCTTTGCTATAAATTAATGATCCTTGTATCTTATTCTCTACATGATATAGTGATTGTCCTCAAGTATGATCTAACTCAATCTGTCTTCAATTTAATGAATTAGAAAAGATAAAATATACTCACCAACATGGGTGTTTGATTAAACAAGTTCAACCCTGAATATATACATGCAATTCACTTCTATCTTCTTTTCGTCCATAGTTTGAATAAAAAATAAAATGAAAGGCACACAGAATTCCCATATGGGGCATCAAAACTCATGCAAATGACATGGAATTCACAAAGTTTGTGAGTAAAACCCTTTCATTTTGCAGATTTGAACTAATCCATTAAGAATGTAGTTTTCATTCGCATACTTTCTCCCCAAAAGTTCAATATACACCTAATGACCCACTTGGCTATGTTAGAGAATGGGGGGTTAGGTTGATTTTTCCCATCTCAATAGTAATGCAATTGGAATACATGGTTGTGGAAGGAAGTTGGGTGTTATTACATAGGAGAACTCATCTTTTCTTTTCATAGATTTTACTACATAGGGGCATCTTTTTATTTTATTTTTGCAATCTTTTTTTCTTTTCTTTTGGTCCTTGAGTGATTAGGGCATGTGATGGTAAGAATAAAGGGGGAGATGAGGGATTGGTCACCCCAAGCTTCTAAAGGGAAGAAACACTAAATATGTGCTCTTTGGTATCTTTTCATGAGGCAGTGAGACAAGAAATGGTATAAGAATAATGGATCTAAGTGGGTCAAACAATGTATATTTTCCTTATAGGGGTTTATGCATGGAAATCAGTACCACAATCTTCACAAGCAAATAAAAATCATAATGAATCGAGCAATCATGTCAACCTCATTCTATCCACAGGACATGATCTATTGGATTTTTGGATATGCCACACTCATATTTTGATGATGCAAATATTTTCCAAATTGTATTACTAACAGTGTATCAAGTAATTTAGGTGATCAAGGAACTAAGTAAAGATCCAACTACAAAGACCTTGTAATTTTATATGTTTGGATGCTTGCAAATCAACTTGTACCCTATATTTGATTTTAAATGAGTGTTTTTTTACAACTTGATAGACATGATATAAGGACAAGTGATGATCTTACAAAACCTACCTAAAACCCTAACCCACTAGATCTTTCACTTGGTATCAGAGCAGGTCTTCGAGGAGCCCAATAGGTCTTGAAGAATGGGGGAGAATGTGACTAGCCACCTCAGCTTATAAGGAGCTAACAATTGATAGAGTGCACTATATGTCTCTGATTGTTGGAAAGCAAAGATGACATTCCATTGCTAGAAGTAGAGGAGGATGACTAATTGAGGAATTAGGAAAGATCTTTATCGACACATGCACATTGTGTCTACCCATATCCTCCTCTAACACTCTTAGTACATGTTTGATTTGATAGATAAGTATTCAATTGGATATGAATAGTATGTCATCGGACAGGATACAAAGCAAAAAGGAGAAAGAAAACCTATGACATGCGTTTGCATGGGCCCATTGATAGGTTTTTCATTGTCATTCTAAATAGGTCCCAATCCCTATTTGATTTTTTGATGCATATGGATTAGGCCATGAGTGTGGTGGCATCTGAGTGATGCATTCAGGCAACAACAATATTGCATTTTCACACTGAGACTAATGATGTTCATATGTTGTTGTCTGCAAGCCATGGATCAATACTTGAAGATTGGTACCAACACTTTGGCCTATTTCATCTTTGTAGAAAGCCATGATGGACAAATATAATATGGACATAATGCAACACATGTACCTTCCACCATCTTTAAGGCCACCTATGTTTGATGGATCCAACTACACATAGTTGAAGAGGAGGATGTAATTATACCTTTAAGGAATAAGCTTTGAGTTATGGAAGATGATCGCTAGTTCCTACACACTTACAACCATTGAGTTAGAAATATGAAATCCTGATACGGTAAAGCAAGCCACACTCAATGCATAGGCATTAAGCATTCTTTATTGTTCTTTATCTATTAGTGAATTTAATCACATATCCTCATGTGATCATGCTATTTGGAACAAATTAGATGTAACACATGAAGGAACTACCCAATTTAAGAGCACTAAAATTAGTATGCTAAAATACACGTTTGAACTATTTCGTACGCAACCTAAGGAAAGCATTATAAATATGTATGCTAGATTTACTAACATTGTTAACATCCTAAGTGTGTTGGGAAAGAACATAAGTGAGGAAAATCAAGTATCCAAGATACTTAGATAATTTCCTCCTAAATACAAGTCAAAGGTTACTAATATTGAGGAAGCTAACAATCTTACAACACTAAAGATGGAGCAACTCATCGGAAATATGGAGACACATGAAGTCACCCTTGAGGAGGAAGAAAAAGAGGAAGATAAACAACAAAAGGGGAGAAGGAATGATCTTGCTTTCAAAGTCACCTACAAAGTGTTCTCAAGAAACATCATTCAAGAAAGTAGTGACACAAGTGGTGAAGATGATAAAAGCACCTTCATTGTAGATGGTAAGAAATATAAGAGATTTCAATATAAAAAAACTCGTAGTGCCCCTTCCTCCTCTTCTAGGTGCTCTGAATGTGGAAAGAAAGGACACTTGGTTTTTGAATGCCAAAAACTCAATAAAGGAAAGAAATCCTCATTCAAGAAGAAAGACAAAGCATAGTTAGCTACATGGAATCGATCAAGTGACGATGGTGAAAGCAACAAAGAGGAGGAGGTAGATGTCTCATGGAAATAGCATATGAAGAAGAAACTAATGAGGTAAGCATTTTTATTTATCTAAAGAAGAATTAGTTAGTAGTTTTGAAGAATTTCGTGACTAATATATTGATTGCAAGAGACAAAAGAAGAAATTTGACAAAACTATTAATGAACTTAATGTTAATCTAAGTAATCTTAGTTATGAAAATGATGTTTTAAAAATATTGATGAACTTCATGTTAATCTAAGAAATCTGGTGGTCTGGGTTCCACATATTCAGATATTTGCTTAACACTCCCCTGCAAGTGAAGTGTGTCCCTGCTGAATAGTTGTAACTTGTTGCACAGGATGGTGAACCTTACAACTGGTAATGGTTTAGTTAATATGTCTGTGACTTGTTCTTTTGTAGATATGTATCAGACATGTAGAAGTTTGACAACAACATATTCACAAACAAAGTAGAAACAAATTTCCACTTGTTTGGTGTGGGCATGGAATACCAGATTAGCAGTAAGATAAGTTTCTCCGAGGATCACACCAAAGAATGGGAGGTTCAGGGAGATGAAAGCCCAATTCTTGTAGTAAGAAACAAAGCCATATTAATTTAGATGTTGTGTTTGTCGATGCTTTATATTCTAATTCAGTGGACGAATGAGAAACTATCCTTTGTTTGCAAGCTGACCAAGAAACTAGATTGCCATCGAGAAATATTGCATAGTTACCTATTGATTCGTGGTCCATAGCACAACCTACCCAATCAGCATCCAAAAATGCATGAAGTAGAAGTGGTGGAATAGTTGGAGAACGGTTGTTGGAAATGGAGAGGTGGATGGTGTGTTTTAAGTAAGGAAGAATTTTTTTGATAGCTTGCCAATGATTGATACTTGGGTTGCTCATAAATTGACAAACAAGTTTAACGGGGAATCAATGTCAAGCCTTGTTATTGTAACACATTGTAATGCACCAACAACTTGACGATAAAGAGAAGGATTGTGAAATGAAATTTTAGTGGATTTAGTGAGGTCGGTGGAGGTGTAAAGAGGTGTGGAAATAGGTTTAGCTCCATCCATATGTGTACGACGAAGAATATTGGTAATGTATTGTTTTTGAGAAAGAAGTAATCCTTGGGGTGACAGAAGGACTTCAATTGTAAGAATATTATGAAGGGGACCTTTAAGGAGAGAAATGATGAAGGTAGGTGAGAACGGCGTTGAGTATATCAGGTGAGCTCCCGGTTAACACAATTTTTTCAACATAGAAAAGGGCATAGGCGTGAAGATCATTTTTATGATACATGAAAAGAGAGGCATCCATTTTGGATCTCAAAAATCCAAAAGCTAACAAGCGACATGCAATGCTTGAAACCAAGCATATGGTGATTGTTAGAGACCATAAATGGATTTGTGGAGATGACAAACATGATTGGGATGAGTAGGGTCAATAAAACTAGGAGGTTGAAACATGTACACTTACCTCATGCAAGTCTCTATGAAGAAAGGCATTTCGGATATCGAGTTGTCAAATTGGTCAACTATAGTTAACAACTAAAGACAAAAGGACGTGAATAGTGGTAGGTTTGACAACCAGACTAAATGTTTCAGTCTAGTTAACACCCACTTGTTGGTGGAAGCCCTTTGCTACAAGGTGGGCTTTGTGTTGTTTAAAAGACCCATCATCGAGAAATTTGTTATGAAAAGCCCATTTACAACCAATGATATTCATGTGAGGGGTAGGTGGAACAAGAGACCATGTGCCATTGGAGATAAGAGCATTGATTTCATCCACCATAGTTTGACGCTAGTGTATTTGTTGTCTTTGGCATGTTGGCTCTAAGGAAATCGTGGATGAAATGGAAGATAGTGGGTGACAAGTGGTAACCAAGGCTTTGTAATCTTTTAGACCAGCTAGTTGACGATAATAATTGGAGGGAAAGAACGTAGGCGACGTGGATATGAACTCTGCGGCGACGAGGAAACCAGAGTGACAGATGAGGAAGGTTGAGCGGAATCATTGGATTGAGTGCTTAGATCAACATGTTAGGGGATGTTAGGTGGCACAGATGGGCTGGAGTGATTGGATGGTTGTGACAATGATACACACGACGTGTGCGGGAGGGAAGGTGGTGCGATGGTAGGCATAGTGGTTAACAAGATGGAAAGTCATGGGGTGGAGTGAGTGGGAGAAGACGAGGGAGTAGGTGGATTGAGAGAAGAAAAAGGAGTTTTAAATGGAAAGCAATATCCATCAAAACGTACATGACGTGTTTGATAATGTTTTCCGCTTGATAAGTGGATGCAACGATAGCCATAATGGGTTGGAGAATATAGCCAATGTCAGTGGGCATTAGCCTAGAAAAACACACTATGAGCTTCAGTACTCAAATTTATGTGGAGAGAATGGTCGCAGTAAAGGATAGGCAACACAACCGAAGACACGCAAAAAGCTATAATTGGGTTTGATGTGAAAAAAGATTTTATACGGAGGCTGGTTTGCAAAAAGTGGAGTAGGATTGCGATTAACTAGATAAGATAACTGACCGTGTCAAAAGCAAAATGCCAAAAACATTTGAGAACATACACATGAGAAAGAAGAGTAAGACCAGTGTCAACAATAAGCCAAATTTTGTGTTCCGCTGCGCCATTCTGCTAATTTGTATGAGGACAAGATACACGATGCAAAATTCTCTGTCTACAAGTTTGATTTTCACCACCCCCCAACTGATTGAATTACAAGGATTTTAATATTTTTTTGGATCTGCAGGGGCCGAAGCCCCCCCCCTCCAAACAGGTGTCAGAACCCGGATGACACAAGAGGTTGATAAATACACTGTGAAATGGTAGGTTTCGAACCCGGGACCCCCGGGGGGGGGGGGGCAAGCCGTACCTAACCAACCGAGCCACAGCGGCCGGGTAAGGATTTTAATATTCAATGCACGCTCAATATGAGTAAAAATGTGAAGCACATCAAATTTTACTTTTAAAGGAAAAAGCCTAGTGAACTTCGAATAATCGTCAATAAATAATACAAAATAACAGTGACTGTCCGAGCTAGGCATAGGCGCCGAACCCCATACATCAGTAAAAATAAAATCCAAAGGGGAAAGAGACCTAGTATTTGTCACTGGTAGGGACAGGCGAGAGGACTTGCCCATAAAACAAGCTAGGCACTTACTAATAGAAATTGAAGTAGAAGAACATGGTAAGTTATTGGTAGAAAGAACTGCATGTGCCACACGGTTATTGCGATGACCAAGACGCTAGTGCCAGATCTCCAAAGTATCTTGAGTCACTAGATGAGCAGTGTTGGCGGCAGCAACAACATGTGGACGAGGCAGGCGAAGAGCATAGAGACCGTCTTTAGAGATTTTGCGGAGTAGAGGGAGTCGGGAGTAGCGATCCTTCACAAAACAAGAAGAGGGGTGCAATTCAAAGAAACATTTGTTATCACGAGAGAAGCATTAGACTGAAAGAAAAGGACTTTGAATAGATGGAACATATAAAATATTATTAAGATGAAGGGGTTTGGAGTAGGATGAGAAAGAAGAAACTCTGATCCGTGATATGAGCAAACCTTGGCCATTGACAATGGACTTGATCACTGCCGTGGTAGGGAACTCTAGAGGTTTGCAGTTGCTGGTGTGAAGGCGTTACCATTCTTCAAACGGAGTGCCTAGAGAGGGGTATTGCTGTACGGTAGAGATTCCGAGCGACGAAGCTGCATTGACGTTGTTCAACGAGGGGCTGTGACGTGGTTGACGACGGTAGCGGCAACGGTAAGGACTGTGGCCAAAAACGCCACAAACATGACACAGATCACGCCGAGGTTGAGAGGAGCAGCCACGAGCGTAGACGGTGGTCTGGAAATGTTCGGAGGTGCGCTGGAAAGAGTGAGGTTGGCAAGGTTGGGAAGGGCAGCTTGTTTAGAACGTGTACGGATTTCTTCACTAACGAAGAGACCATGCAGTTCCTGGAACGTGACAGGTTCAAGCCGAGCAGATAATGTGGCAACTAGAGGGCCAAACTCATCGAGGAGGGTGTAGAAGTGGCAGTAACTAGGTTTTCCATATGAGTTAATTGGTGGGGGTAAGTTTGAGGGAAAGAAAAGGAGTGATGTGAGATTAAGATTAGGCAAAGATGTTGCGTCATCGTTCAAACAAGAGGAAGAGGAAGACGTGGAAGACATGTTTGACATAAATTTAGAATAATGACTCTGATACCATGTAAAGACAACCAGATAAACGTTGTTCAGTTTATTGCTTTTGTAAAGTATCTGTACAAATGCTTAAGTAGAAGCATTACAGATTACACGTTTTGAAATCAAATAAAACGAGATCCTGATAATTAATTAGGACCCACAACATGCAGATCATACACGAGTCACGGAAGACTGGTTCCGCAGGTGTGCACGTTTTCGTTTGATACAGTTGGTGGATGTGAGGAATCTGGTGGATTGGGTTCCACGTATTCAGATATTTGCTCAACAATTTTGAAATTCAATACTCGTATTTTAAGTACAATATATCAACCAGTAAACATTATTATCGTTTCCTCTGGAAATAATATGTAACGGTTTTTTCAATTGTTTCAAAGAGACATGAACAAACTTAGGACATGTTTGGTTACTTGGATTTTGCTGTATTGGATTGTATTTTGGACTCCAGTTCAACAAATTTTAAGTTTGGTTTGCAGGATTGGAGAACTGAGGCTAATCCCGGGATTTTCAGATATAATAAGAATCCCGCATTTTGGTCTCCATCAAAATTCTCCCGGACGCCAAAATCCAACATGGCGAACGTCATGGACACGAAAAAAAATAAATCCCGCACTTACAAAATCCAGAAAACCAAACATAAAATTTTATTTTGCGGGATTTTGACAATGCAGCATTTTAATAATGCGGGATGGACAAAATACAGGATTTCTAAAAATCCGGCAAACCAAACGTGCCTTTAATCGTCACATGTAAATACTTGAAAAAGACAACACGAACACAACGAAACACATTCATCTGTCGGGATCAAGTTGGCCAAGCAGCTGTGACCATGAAACAATCTCGACAATAAATACCAAATACTTGTTCTTTGGGTTACTACCAGAATTGACAGCTTGATGAGGACCTGCATGCTTATTGACTACCTCATGGATTTTGTTTGGATACCGGTACATTGGATCATCAATGTGGGTGGCCGAATTGGATCGGTGGCCGCCTGTGGATAGAGGATACGTACGACGACAGTGATGGGTAATTACGCCCTCCTCAGCCCCGCTGTAGCTGGTCCTCGCAACATGGACGCCCTCAGGCGCCGTGGACGTTGAGGAGGGCAATGAGGAGCAAGGCGGCGACGGTTGTGTAGACCCACAGACCGCCTCCCAACCACCCCATTATGCCGCCCATGCCAGGGTAATAATAATGCCGCTTCATTAATCCGCCGCTGGAGCTGGTGCTGGGGCTCTTGGTGCTTGGAGTGGCGGTGGCTTCAGCAGCACATGCAGCAGTTAATCAACTAATCAACTGGGCAAGGGGATATACATAGAGACTAGAGAGATATATATCTTAGACTTGGATTTTGTACCTGAGCCAGTGGTGCTGCCTCCCGTGCTGTTGTTCCCCTTGAGTTTCCCCTCGACGTCCTTGAACAGCTTGGCTTCCGGAGAGTCCGGTGCAAGGTTCAGCAGCTCTACATGCAAGCCCCGCCACAAAAAGTTATCAATAAAACATATAATTTACTTTAGAGGAATAAAAAACCAATTTAACACACTTTGGCAATTTAGACCTATCAATATTAATTTGTGTGTGAGCAGCTTTCAATTCTAACCTCTGTTTTTCAGTTGATTCATGGATTTTTTTTCTTCTTCATCAAAATGAACTCTTTCAAATTTTATAATAAACTAGAAATTGAAAGATAGAGAGTTTGTAACTTCTTAACTTAACAATCCGGGAAAAAAACAATTGCTCGCCTAACTATACACGGAAATAACTAGAGCGATATCTGTTTTCTGTTTTTGACGAGGGTGAGTGAGCTACGTACGCGCGTATTTGGCGCAAGTCAATCGGTACTAGTGATCCAGACGAAGTAATGACCAGTATGGGGTTAGATCTAAGATTTCAAGAATGAGCTCAAGGCTTAGATCGGGCGGCCGACACGCAAAGCTTACTAGGGCACGTTGTGAGGCTGGCGTTGTTCACGCACACGCCGAGGATGGTGACCGCGCGGTCGAGGTTGACGTTGTACTGCTTCATGAACGGACTGTCCTTGTTCTTGATGAGGACGCAGAGGCACCGGAGGTTGTTGGTCATCACCTGGTTCAGCGAAGAGCAGCAGTCCGGAGTCGGCTTGGTGGTGGCGGTGGCCTGCGAGGTCACGAACGGCAGGCACGGCTCCATCTGCACCAGCACGTCCGTGCACTCCTTCCTGTCGGCCTCGTCGTCTGCTTGACATAGATGCGGCGCCGCGGCGGCTGAGAGAAGTAGGAGGAGGAGAGCCGGCCAATGGCGGTGGTGATATTGGCGGCTAGCCATCATCGATCCTCTATGCGATGGTCAAGTTTAGAGATGGGATGGTCGGAGGACTGAAGGGCGAGTTGTAAGGACGCACAGTCTGCGTGTCTGCTCCAATTGGGTGCTCGCTTCGGTGGCAACGTGAAGTCACAGATGTCGGGGAACAAGTGGTGGGATGGTTGGGACTACTGTTGGAGATTCGGGAGTGCCGGTCCGTGGCGTGCTATTCCTATATCTTCGTTATGGTTCAAATTTATTCTGCACGGCTCGGACAGGCTGGGGATTCAAGTCAACAATTGTCATGGCCCGCCACTGGTCACTGACTCATCTTGCCGATATCTAACTTGGGCCATTAAGAGAGTGTGGAGAAAATTAATTTTACGCGTTACCTTCATTCTTAGTTTTTCTGTGGAAGGAGTGATGATGACCTTGAGCACCTTATGTGGCTTGTTTTATTAGGACCTGGTACGAGTGAATGGGATGAATGTAAATCTCCTCAATTAATTTAAAAAGAAAAACTTAGGCCATTACGGCAAGGCTTGTTTTATTAGGACCTGGTACGAGTGAATGGGATGAATGTAAATTCCCTTAATTAATTTAAAAAGAAAAACTTAGGCCATTACGTCACCTTGCCGTATAGCTGACTGAACGTTGCTGTTCCCGTGGTAGGTGAGTGTTAACTCTAACAACGTACGGGGGTTACATCACCCTCTCCTCTCGTGTTAACTTCCTTCCCAGACCAAGATATACATATGTTGGCCCTACATGGGTTAATTGCATCTTAAAACTGGTAGACTTTCAACCAAATCTGACTTTGTACAGCATCAAAAGTATGCTCTTTCTTTTATGTTTTAGAAATACACGAGACAGGAAGAGGCAGTAAAATGGATATGGATGGTGTAATAATAACAGGCTAGGTTTCTGTTCAATTGCAATCGGTATGGAGACTTAGCTACTTGTCGATTGGAATTGCACGGGAACCTTTAATCTTTATGGCTGAATAGAAAGGTCGGTATGGGCAAGTTTATTTCTAAAGAACCCACGTTGCCTCAGCACTTGCACATTTCTTGAGATTTATGCGTACGGCAGAAAACTAGGCCAAGAACGTTTCTGAAGGTTTGAATCTCGGTCTCTCTATCGTCTAAACTGTAATATCCTTCTACTCCTCATGGTCAGTGAATCTAGATATCTTACAAGTGGTGGTGGGGGCACAAGGAAGAAGCACGCCTATTCGAGATGCAGAAATTAGTGGCTCCCTTGCTAGTGGCGAGACGTGACTCATATCTGGGTAACAGTTGGTGGGTGGACGATGGTGTTGACTGTTTGTATTATTGTGGAATGTTCAAAGTGGGCCACAGCTTTTCTTGATGCATATGTCTCAGAACAGAACAAAAGCAACAATTTTTTACATTTTTTGGATGACAAATAATAATGCAACGAGATGGTTGTACGATTCTTTATTGGAGAGAATAATACAAACAGGTTTCCATTCCAAACCCTGACAATTATTGGGCTTGAATACATACACGACAACGATTATGTAGTGCCTAGTGGGGTGCAACTGTCTAGAATTTACCTCCTCATTTGATCTACAATACCAATTTTATCGCATGCGGGCAATTCATTCAACAGTCTTAACACTGCTGCTAGTGCTAGGGGTCAGTGCCACCATCAATAGGGCCAGCTAAAAGTGGGTCATCCATCCGTCGTCACCCTGCCGCGTTCAGATGGTTAGATCTTTACTCTTCACTTTGGATATGTACAAACTTTGGGCGTGGTCCATGCGGAACTCATTACATGTTGACAATCTCAAATTTTCAACTTTAATGAATCAAAGGATCGTCCGTATGGGCAGCCTGGATTGTTTTTAATTACTAAATGGTGGATCTCATGTATATGATCAGGGTTTACTTTAGCCTTTAGGCATGGGGTGCAGTCAGTTAGAAATTGTATTACGTATATAATAGCGTTCTGCCTCCAAATAACATATCGCATTCCTAAATGAGTTATTAGACAACGTCAACGTCTAATCGTCCATTCATGGTGGCTACTGATACATACAAGAAGCTCTTGTAGTACTGGATCTGTGTGCCCTACATCTTGTAGATGAATTAACTACCAGTTTGTTACGAAAAGTCCTTTGCACCTCACGTGAAGGACAAGGAAACCCCTACAAAAGACCAAAGCTTGACATGATGGGCGGCCGGTCCTGGTTGCGAGGGGATGTTGGGTCAATTTTGGGGCTAGTAGCCATGTCGTGTTGCTATTTTAGACAAGTGAGATGCATGAGACTGATTGTATGATACAATCTGAAACGTAATCTGTGGTCTGTGGTGTGCGTTAGCATCATAGTTACGCGTGTCTAACAGAACCATATATTTTTGCTAGATTAGGTCCTTCACTCTCCATCTATATATGAATCGAAGTTGTCAGTATGTTGAGGTCCACAATTACATTGCAATGGGTTCTTCTAACAAATTGCACGACAATGGTGTTTGAAACGTCGGATCCACATGTATTAAACTAACGCACTGGGTTTACCAGCTGAGATTAAGGGCAATCTAAAGATTAGACATTCAGCAGGAAGCAGCTAGCTTAGTCTTACTTGGGCACTCAGACGTGCTGGCATTGACCGCGCACACGTTGGGGATAGTGAGGGCGCGGTCGAGGTCGATGTTGAAGCTCTTCACGGCGGGGTCGTCCTTGTCCTTGATGAGGATGCACAGGCAACGCATGCTCTTGCTCAGAACCTCCTTCAGAGACGCGCAGCAGTCAGGGGTCGGCTTAGGAGCTTTGTCGCTCACGTAAGGCAGGCACGGCTGCAGCTGGAACAGCTGGTCCATGCACTCCTTCTTGTCAGCCTCGATGTCTGCTCGAGAAACCGAGGCGACGGCGGCTGCGAGGAAGAGGAGAAGCAGGACTGTTGAGGGACGGTGATGGTGGTGGTGGTGGGCGCCGGAGGTGGCCATGTTAATTATTTCTCGGCCAATTAAGTTACCGATGGGGTAGGAGGGCAGAACTACACAGACGCAGGTGTGCTGGAGTTGGTGGTGCTAGCTAGTGGCAGTGATGGAAGTGGAGAGAGATCAGATGTTGGAGGTAGGAGGGGACACTGATTTTCTGTGTTGGGGAGCGGCGGAGGATTTATTGGGAGGAATGTAGAAAACCAGGCGACCTGGCTTTTCCGCAACGGTTCTTGTGGGCCATTCGGTACTTGCTCGACAGCTGGGCTTCGTTGTTAATATTAACTCGTCCATCGTTTGTGGTAGTTCTGCCATTAACACCTAGCCCAGTGGGCCTAATTTGCTTCATCTTGATGTACGGCCTTTTTTTCTTCTAAGCATCAGTGCATGGGCAACGAGGGCAAGGTTTTGTGACCGAAGGAAAAAAAAAAAGGAAGAACAGACTCGTGGCCGGACATTAAATAGGAAGGAGCCCCAAAAGCGTGTTCGGAGAGATGGTTACAAATTATGAGCCAGGCGAAAAACCCTTCTCTTTCTGGTAACTGAATTTCATACAGAAAATTACTGATGAGCAGTACAGTATGCTATATCCCAAACCTACATACGGATACCGTATTTTTTTTCTTCTATTCCGCTAGCGAGCGAATTTTCTTTTAAGAATAAAGGTTCAAGTTAAATTTTTTTTTCTTACCATAAAAAAAATTTGAGGGTTTTTTTTTTTTCTTCTTCTTCTTCTAAATGAGAGAAAAACGGATCTTTGCTATGAACCGATTTATCTTATGCCCTATGTACTCAAATATACATTGTAAAATTCGATCGTTAGTTGCTGCAATATTAAAGTTATAATGAAGACCTACAGTGTTGGGAGCGTAAATAAGAATGATTATTAATAAACAAGCATAAACACCTTAAAAACCTACAAAGTGCAAAGAACTACTTTAAAAAGACAACCAATTATATATCAACTAAAATGTGATACATGTAAACACCAATGAAAACATAGTGACAACACATCCGTGAATTAATGGTGAAAGGTATGCTGTGGTGAAATTTTATTAGTACAAGAACTCATGTTTATGATGTCCAACTTGCTCATGCGGCGGTTTCATCCATTCAATGTTCAATAAAGAATCCATCCGAATAGGGTGGATGAAACAATGAGGAATTTTAAATCCTAAGTTGATATATAGTATAAACGGTCTCACTATGTGACACTACCTAAGATCACAAAGAATTTGAATATAAAGGAATCATTGATACTACTAAATCATAAAGAATGTGAATATAAGGAAATAATTGGTACTTGTAAAGTATCATTTGAAAAGTGAATTAACATTTAGGGATCTAGGAATTGAAGTAGATGAATATGAGTTATCATCATATTTTGTCTGAAAGTAGATAAACCTAAAGAATTGAATAAAAAATAAAGGGAAACCAAAGATCAGACAAGGCATATGATCCTGATTGAAGAAGAGGTTTCGTACCAATCGATGTTCTTGTTATGAAAATGGGATTATACTCCTATTCTCCACACTAGAAGCATCAACATGGGTAAGAGTTCACGGATAGGATATGGAGATGATTTGAAGATGTAGAAAATAATGGTTTTTGTGAGATCATTAACCTAACTTAGTTGATCATTCCTTTTTGTTTTTTAATTGTGTGATTGTATTTAATTATTTTTCATATTTAAATTTTGTATGTGATAGATCCTTGATTAGAGTTTGAGCAAGTAAAAATTGTGGCCTAGGTTGAAAATCAAGATTTGGAGCTTTTTCGCCTCATCTAAATTCTTTGAATTAAAATTTTGATATAACCGTGATCCTCACTTTTTTAGGCAAAAGAAAGCCATTTAAAGCTCCTAGAAGTTAGAAACAAAGTAATAGATGAAATGAATAGCAACAGTCTTGGTTGATTAAAATTCCGATATTGGATATTCAACTGACCAAAAGTGGGTCCATATGATCATCCAGCACGCCCAAGCTACTAGAATTTCCACAATTGTGGGTCACAGGAATTCAAATATCAGTAGACCTTAGAGCTTTGCGATGAGTAATTGTACGTATGGATATCAACGAATTGTGTTGTGTTTGTATCAACTTATAGACTGGAATTTGTGACTTTAACTTTTATTGTTGAACTCGGTGAATTGTATGGGCAAGTTTGTTTTTTTAACAATCCACGCTCTCAGTTGTTGCACAAACTCTTGAGATGTAGGAGGAAGAAGTAAATCAAGAATAAATTTTAAGGTTGAGTTGTGGTCACTTCGTTAGTGACCCTGTAGTTGAAACAGCGAGCTGGTGCTACGCATTATGTATCAGCAAATTTAAATATATCAGAAGATACTATGATTTTTTTTGGAAAAAATCTTTAATATAAACATAGGTGCAAGTTGGTAAATAGTAGAAAGTTGGACTACTCCTACAACACATCCTATCCAGATCATGAAACTCTGATCCCTACTACTAAATCTACATAAAGCGCACCGATAAAGATGCTCAAGTCAGTGGCTCTAGCTAGCAGGTGCTGTATGGGCACAAGTTGGAGGCGGGATGATTGTGTTGACGGTTTGTATTATTGCGGAATTCTTCAAAACTATGCTTTTCTCCATAACAAATAATAATGTTACGAGATAACCTAAGATTTTGAATTGTAAAGAAACAAAGTGTTTCCCCTCCTAGCCTTAACCCTTGGCGACGGAATCTGCTGTGACCTACCCCGTTCCACTTGCTGTTCCGAGTATACCATGACCATGCATTCATCCAACTATTGTGTATGACGTCCCTCATCTCCAATGAGAAAATTCCAAGATGTGTCCCCTAAAGCAACCGGAACAACGCCCAGCACAGCAAATGTAATCCCTAACCCTTGGGCATGAATAAAAACAATGAAAACGACTATATGGTGGGGGCAACCATTAAGAGGATACCTCTTTATTAGGCCTACAATTACATCTAATGCAAACGGGCGATTCAATCAACCATCTCTCTCTAACCACCCCAAAATGTGGTTAGCTATGATCACACCGCAACTCACACTAAAGAGGCGTCACTGCCACCATCAATTGCTAGCTAAAGTAGGTCATTGCGTCCATCGCCACCCTGCCGCATACAGTTGCTTGAATTTTGCATTTTACCTTGGATAACTTTCTGCGTGCACCAATCATTTGCTGCTGGTCCATGCGGATTCATTAATTTACATCTTGAAATCGGCAGTTCCAACTTTACCATTAATAAACGGATGGGCCACCTGGGGTTTTAAAAGTTGCAGCATGATTGCTCGTTGTAGATTAATGCGAAGCCTAGTGGTACTGCATTCAATTCATCTTTAAGACTGAATTACTACTAGTTTGGTACGCAACAATCCTATGTCGTCACACCGAAAATAGAGAACTCCTAGTACTACTAACAACGGATTGTAGGGGCTAATTGAGAGGTATAGTCATGTCATGTTGCTATTTCTAACAAGTGGGATTCACATCTTTACACTGAAGTTAATGATATGAAACCCAAAAAAGGAAATCGTAGAATTTGAAACGTAATATTTCTTTTATGATAAGCACTAACTTAGTTACGTGTGTGTGTGTGTAAGTAGTCGGTTTGCCTAGATGTAGTATCATTGTATTAAATACACAGTCCTTTTTTGGGAACCCATTTCCACGATCCAGCCGCATGAATGTGGGACTTGGCATTTAGATGGTTGGTGTTCATAACATAATCTAAAGACAATCGAATACCACAACTAATTGTGATGGTGGGGTACTTGAAAATCAATGGCACTGATGGAACTTTGCATCCACGTATTAATCAAACGCGCTACATTTACCTACTAGCTGGGACCGCCTATACAGGCTGCCTTTTTTTGTCTTCTTTCATTTCGGGCTTTTGGACGTCTAGAGACCAAACAAGCTTAAAAGCACTCTTGCGGAACATGGTATAAACCAGCGCGCGAAAGCTAGTGTGCTCATCAGGGAGTTAGAAGGAGCAAACAGCTTTTATAGATTGGCTTCTAAATTGAGCTCGCCGGCGATCTTAAAAAAAAGTAATGCAGCAGGAAGCAGTGGGCTTACTCGGGCACTCGGAGGTGGTGGCGTTGGTCCCGCACGCGCCTGGCATGCTGAGGGCGCGGTCGAGGTCGATGTTAAAGGCGGTCTTGATGCTGGGGTCTTCTCTGTCCTTGATGAGGATGCACAGGCACCGGAGGCTCTTGCTCAGAACCTGCTTCAGAGACTCGCAGCAGTCCGGGGTCGGCTTCAGACCCTGCTTGTTCACGTACGGCAGGCACGGCTGCAGCTGTATCAGCTGCGTCGTACACTCCTTCTTGTCGGCCTCGATGTCTGCTCGAGATACTGAAATGGCAGAGGCTGCAAGGAAGAAGAGAAGCAGGACCGCGGGGAGACGAAGGCGGCGGCGGCTGCTGCAGGTGGCCATATTATGTCTTCGTCGATTTAACTAGTGACTTGGTAAGAGATCCTGGTGAACAGACGCAGCTGAGCTAGAGTTCGTGGTTGCTGTCTACGGGTGGAAGTGGGAGAGAGAACGAAGCAGAGGTTGGAGAGGGCAAATGATGATACTGGGATGTTGGGAGCCTCGGAGGGTCGGTATATTTATTGGAGAATGTTGAAACCAGGCTAGCTTTTCTGCAACTGTTCTTTCGAGGCTCTTCAGTACTTTGTCGACAGCTGGGCTTCGCTGGTAATGATCGTCCAGCTTTGGTAGGAGTGCCGCCATTAACACCTACCTCAGTGGGCCTTGCGTCATCTTGCCGTAGGGCTGATTTATGTCTACTATTCTTTGTTTAATTTAGAGCTCGTCAGGTGCAAGGGCTACGAGGGCAAGGTCAATCAGCAGCAGCCTTGCTCAGTTGGTGTCGACCGGTTAAATGCAAGTATAGAAGATGGGTTGGCGATAAAATATGAGGCAATTCTGTTTGAGAAACAACTCAAACAAGCAAAACCATCTTTATATGTCTCCAATGGGGTTTGCTGTCCCACTGTTATTCTAAGAAATCTTTATCATTCATTTATTAAAAAACCCACCTTAAAAAAAAATTAACGTGGTGTGTAAGTCAGAGGTTAACAGAGACATGTTGGGACAACAAGTCCGGAACATCAGATTTAAACCTTCTTCATATAGCAAGACGTATACATCACATATAAAAGAATACTATCAATCAAAATTTTAAAGCAAAAATTAAATTCCAGATAGGTACTAAACATTTTCATCACATTATCTCAGATAAATTTATATTTATTTATCTACTTATTTGTATTTACTTATCTACTGATTTGTTCATCTAATAATTTTTTATTCATCACATTATTTAAATTTAGGACTATGTATTTGTTCATCTACATTTTCAAATTATTTAATCATTTACCGATTTATATTTATTTATCAACTGAGTTGTACTTTTTATCTAATGCTTTGTATTTGTTTATCTACTAAATTTATTTATTTATCTAATGATTTGAGTTTACTTATCTAATGCTTTGAATTTTTTTATCTACTGTTATGATCTAATGCTTTGAGTTTACTTATCTAACATTTTGATTTTTTATATACTGATTTGTATTTACTTATTTAATATTTTGTATTTATTTATGACTGATTTGCATTTACTTATCTAATGTTTTGAATTTTCTATCTACTGATTTGTATTTACTTATCTGTTGATTTGTATTTATTTATCAACTGATTAGTATTTACTTATCTACTAATTTGTATTTATTATTTACTATTTTTTACTAATTTATCTACGAATTAGTATTTATGTATTGTTTTGACTTGTCTACTATTTGACTTTATTAATCTACTATTTTGTTTTATAAATGTATAGCCTCGTGAATAGAAATACAAATATAGTTGACATTTTTTATTTCTGATTATGAGTAATCAATTTTGTGATTAACTCAAACCGTCTTTACAAAAACCCAATTAAGGAAAATGGCAAATATCTTCTAAAAAGTGCTACAAATTCAGTTTTTTGAATGTACTATTTCTACTATATAAGCAATTTAGATATATCTACTAATATATATATATAGTTATATATATATATATATTAAAACAAGAATATATATATATATATATATATATATATATATATATATATATATATAGTCAGGCTAGAATACACTCGAGTGTGTTCGGAGCAGAATACACTCAAGTAGTTTTTCATGATACAATATTTTTTTTTCAAAAATCTAATCCATTGATCTTCTTAAACATCTTGTGAATAGCTCATATACAAAATTTAAGCACATTTGGACATTTATAGGTCATGTTACAAAAACTGCAAAAATTATGCATTTCAAATTAGTTTCGCACGTCGATTTTGTTGTCCTGGATGAGTGACTTGAATTCATCCAAATGGGCTCAAAATTTGTATGTAGACTAGTTATAGTATGACAATGAAGATCAATGGTTTACATTTTGCAAAAAATAGCCTTGATATGCAAACACACTTGAGTGTATTCGTGCGATCTATACACTCGGGTGTATTCTAGCCCGACTCTCTCTCTCTCTCTCTCTCTCTCTCTCTCTCTATATATATATATATATATATATATATATATATATATATATATATATATATATATATATATATATATATATATATGAGGCTAGGAAGTGTGTACCGGTCGGTACATGCAACTTATGTGTACCGGCCATGAAAATGACACATGTGGAATACATTAGTTCAATCCAACCATTTAGATTGATTCAAAACTTAATAGATTAGATGTGTTCAAAAAATCACAACCGTACCTCATGTATATCATGAGATAAAACAATATATCATTCAACGGTTTCTGCAACTTACCGTTGATTAGAAAATATATATTTTCTTTCATTTAGGGATCTACGAATGTTAGTTTGAAGTGATTTTTGATACACATATTATCTAAATGGTATGCATCACATCTATAAGGTTGGATTGCTTTTTGTACTTTTATAATAATCATAAATGAAGAAGGGTACATATAAGCTACATGTACTCGAGTACACAATTCTTTTAGCCTATATATATATATATATATATATATATATATATATATATATATATATATAAACACACATGGAAATGCCTGGGCCTCCGCCTTGGCTGCCTTGGCTTCCATATGGAACACCCGGTCGCCTGGCTATCTATACAACCATGGATTATATGATGATATATTACTCTCAACAACTTGTTGATTTAGGTACTGCAATAGTCATTCAAGAGGTGAACACAACGCTTATGATACAATTCATGTTGATATCTGTCATGACACATATTCGATGGAGCAAATACTAGAGGATACAAGTAAAGATTGACAGGATGACACAATCATATTGTTACAACCTCAATTTTTCATGTATTTTCATAATTGAAATGTAATGATTTTGTGAATATGGACTTAATTAAAAAGGTAGTATGCTTTGCTTAAAAAAAATGGGTTCCTTTGCAAATCTCCCTTTTAATAGGAATTTTTTGGTTCCTATTTATATATTAATCCAATAGTGGATATAAAAGAGAAGAAAAGAAGAAAAGTCCAAATTATGAAAAAAAAGATAAAATATAATGGATATTTATCAATGTATTCATGAGAAATACTTGGAAATATCTAGAAATTGCCATTAATGGCCACGATTGAGTAAAAATCGTTTACATATGATTTCTAATAAAAGAAATATACAAAGAGGAAAAAATAGATGAAATATAATGAGAAAACCTTGCAAAAGGATATCTTAATAAAGAAATAAGTAAGATAATGAAAAATAAAGGATGTAGATGCATCTAGAAGGATAACAGGTCTCTTTAAAAAGGAATATCAAAAATACTAGAATTTCTTGTGATTCAAGGAGTCCCAATGGAGAAGGAGAAAGATAAAATGCAAAATAATACAAAATAAGAGGATAATGTGATACATAATTAATGACTTTTTGATATATTATTAAAAAAGAGGTATTGTTTGCTTTAAGAGAGAAGAAATTAGTGGCCAATAATTAAAATCCAAGCACAAGAAGATGAAAGAAATAAATTTCAAATTCCTTAATAACCAAGGAATACTAATAAACAAGGAGATATTTAAGAGAGAGATAATTTTCGAATTTCCTAATAACTAAAATATAGATTATTAAGAAGTTTTTGAATTATGCCATCTGGGAAATGCAATGAACAATATTTTTTTTATTGATGATTTTCATGTGGGGAATTTTAACCATGGGAGTCTGTGGATATTATGTTTAGAATTTCCCATATTAGTAAATTATGAGCACGAGAATCTCTCAGCCTTTATGCATAAAAAGGGAAACAAGCCCCATCCCTCACATACCTCCCTGTTCCATCAGTACCTTAGGGTTCCTACAAGGACCTATATAAAGACCCAAGAGCAGTCGTTCTCAGGACAACACCCAACGCGAGGGGACCGACCGCTAGATCTTCACTAAGATGATACCACAACCATACCTTCATAGCTTCGTTAGAAGTAGGTTCTACGAGGGGTTTCGGATGCCCATATGATCCTCCAAGACCGACACACTCCGCCTTGCACACCTGATCTTCGTCGTCCAGGAGAGGGTGGCAGAGCACTGGGAGAAGGGCTGAGCGGTGCACAACTTTGCAGAATTTCAGGCAGCGTTGCAAGCTGCAAGGAGAAGAGAAAGTTCCTCTTTTGGGTGGCGGCGTCTGACAACCACCAACGAGATGCGTCACGAACAGAGAGCCTAGGTACGCTTTTGATCGTCGTTTCCTCTGATTCGACCTACAGTAACCTTGGTGAGGTAGAACCCGTACTGTCACCTCCTATCGCCTGTGGCCGCACAAAGCTTCTTCCAAGGTCTGACTAAGCTGGTCGAGGGTCGGGGTGCTTCCCCCTAGCCGCGACAACGAAGGCCCCTGCCTAGAGTTGGTACAACGGTGACCCTGTCCCGCGTACGTGAGGTCGAGAGCGGGGAAGGAGACGACCGTTGGGAGAATGACCAAGATGCCCCCATCCGCGTGATCACACATGATCACTGCGTAAAGGCACATTGGTCTTTCCAAGGTTAATAATAAGAAGCTCAGTTTAATAATAAAAGGATATTAGATGTACCGACGTGTCAATCAGGGATTGGCCCAGTTAGTTTTATTTTGCAAAAATCATAGAAATTACTACGTAGCTTGGCTGAAAATAAATTATATATGAAAATTTATCAGGAGAACACATAGAATCTAAATAAAATGTTTTTGAGACCTAAATATGATCCCTATTATAAATGTAGTACAAAGAAGGGTTAAAGTAATGCATAATGCTTAAAACCCCTAGTTTTGGGTATTAAGACGTTCAAAATGTCAAAAGCCTTTCTTTTATGACATTATTTGATCTTTTTGAGCATGATGATAATAAATGTAAGCATGGTAATAATGGCAAGGTATTTAGGATCTCTAATGGAGATAATCTTTAATGTGTGGAATTAGGGCTAAAGATCTTAACTTGCTATGTTGTTAATGAACATATTCGATCTAAGTGATCTTAATGAGAGGATAAGATGGTTTTAGTAACTAGGGTTTACCAAATATTAAATATGCTATGGAAATAGGGTTAATGACCTTATTCCTTATCCAAAACCTAAACCCTAGATTAGGACCAAGTAGGGTATAATGTATTTAATATGTTTAGTGACACTATAGAATTTACATAATGTAGATTATATGATGATTGCATGATTTACTTGCTTGCTTGGACAATATACTTGAAGTATGATTGAATAATCTGCATGGCAAAGGTATGTGGTTACTCTTATGAATAATCTCTTTAGTTTCACGGCGATTCCCGAATATTTTTATTAGTTGCCTGAAAATAACTACTTGGATGACTTTAATTTCATGCAACTATAAAGTGACTATGATTATCACTATAAATATGTATATATAACTGGCTTAGATCTGGATCATCCTCTGTGGCTTTGCAAATGCTAAAAAGGGTAACCTAGAGTAAGGTCTAGAATATCGTGAGTTAGAAATTGGGCTACCCACGTGTAGTGCCATGAGACTCTATATCATGCCATGAGTTAAGGAGTGGGTTACCTACGGGTAGTGCCATGTGACTCAACCCTAGAAACTGATTCACCAGTTTGGTAGGATCATGAGGGGTTTAATGGGGATCTACCATAAGGAGGGTAGCATCCAGGTCCATTGCAGGGACATCACAGAGGATAGGTTATGTATGGATCACGTAGTTATATTTAAAATATAAAGTTGGTTGTTAAGCTGTAATTAACTGCAATATGTTGTTATGAATTGCACGATTATTGTTTTCCCCACATACCAGCTTTGTGCTGACCGATATTTTGTTTGTCGGTGTTTTAGGTACAAGTGAAAAGAACCAACAGTAAAGTGGCATATGTGGAATTAAATATGAATTAAAGTTTAAAGGAGGATTAGTTAGAATAGACTCCATGTGGATAGAAGTAGATATCCAAGTTTTTGCAAAAGGTATGAAAAGTTTAATTTTATTACATCCTTTTAGTTTAGTTTAGTAGAATTTGATAATTATTATAGATTATTTATTGAACCTTTGATCTGGAAATTAGGATAACGGCTCTGACCTCTCAGTCTCCCTTAATTGGGGGTTATCGGAAGGCGGGATCGTTACACATATAGATACCACATACCATCATCTTCTTTATTTTTTATCTTATCTTTGATACCACAGACCATCATCTTCTTTATTTTTTATTTTATCTCTGAGTTTTGTTTAGGGGTGCCTTCCTCATAACTTTATAGATTTTTTACTTTCTTAAATTGTCTTTATTGGCCTCTGGTAACAACAAATATAATTTACTTCTATCTACCATGTAATTTGAATTCGCAAATGTGATTTCAGACGCATTTTCCTTATGAATGAAAAAATATTTCATAAAAAACTTAAAGGTGAAAGCCCATTTGAGGAAGGGAGTGTTTATAAAGGACCAACTTGTCATGAGAGAATCTTGTTCATTCATTTTAGTCAAGTATCCACTAGAAGAAGATGGGTGAAGTGGTGATGATTCTGAAATGTCATGTTGAGAATATTATTTGTCTCAGAGTATGCCACCTCTAGAATTGATGAGTCCAATAATGTGAGTATAAGTGAATGATTGATAAAACTAATGTATTATTGAAAAATTGGAACCATGTCCAGAAGGCTGTGAAACTAGGAAATCAAGTCGAGGAAGAAGACTTTACATTATATATTATTCAATAGTAAATGAATAAGGCTAAAAGATTAACAACACAATAAAGAAAAGGGCAAACAATATATTGGGCAAGTCATACGCTTGTGGTTGGAGGTTAGGCCTCTTATTATATCTAACCAAACTCGAGTCAACAACAAAATGTGTCTTTACTCATAATTTAGACATTGAAAACATTAAACATGTGAAGTTTTGGGAAAGTATTTGTACACATGTCACATAAAATCACCTAGATGTTGTGTGTGGAGGGAATAACTTTGTATCCATTTTCTTAGGGGCTCTAATCCATGGTGGTTACACACTCGAGGACTCTAGCAATGTTCTTGGCCTTCAAGACTCTACTTGTAGAAAAATGTGAGTCTATTTACAACATGTACAACAACAAACAAAGTATATATTGGAAAATTATTAATCAGATTATATTTATTATTTTGACAAATCAATATCTCAAAATTTTATTGAGGAGTTTATGATAGGCTCTTTGGGGCTATTTCAAATCATTATCTTGTTGTTTTGTGAGTCTTTGAAGTCACTTGGTCATGATGCAATTCCATTGATACATGTTTAATATAGGATATGTGGGATTAGGGTGGATGAAATGATGAGAAACCTTAAGTCCTATGTTCATAGTATAATTGGTCACTCATTGTTTATTTACTACATCTGAGATCCCAAATAATGCGAATATCCTGGGATGATTGATGCTACTAATACATCCTTGGAAATAGTGAAGTAGTATTCCTCATGCATGAGACTATGAACTGATATTGAGGAATAAGCCTCATCATTAGAAATATCAACAGTGTGGATATGGTGTAGTTATTGCTAGAAGAGTAATCACTACAAATCATAACCACACCGTTTCTACTAGAATTCTCAAAAATTTAAACCATGTTCACGCTATTGAGAACTCATGGTTAATGAGAATACATTGCATTATAAAATCTTGTAATTTAACAAGTAAGTGGTGAAAAAAAATCACAATTCATTGTACCAATATACAATGAATGTGTAAGTAACTAAAAGTCTACATTCTATCCAATAATGACAACATCAATATTAAAAAGTACCTTGGAATGTGCATACAATTCTAATACTTCAGAATTATAAACACAATCAACTGATGTAATATTATTACCAAACAATTTCTCACCATGATTTTTGTACAAAATCATAAATTCACCAAACGATGAAAGCTTAAATAGTAACAAGCACACCCCACCTTAACCACTCAGTACAACTTTTATGGTGAAGCGTGATGCAGTTATTTGCATATATGTTTTGGTTATTTTAATTATTGCCATCATGAGCATATGTTTTTTTTGCAATAAATAAATAAAAAGTGAAATTTGAATATAAAAATAGGGAAATCCATAAATATAAATCAAATAATAGAGAAGGCATATGATCTTGATTTAAGAAGATAATCTAGACTAGTGTTAGGTCGGAAACAATATGGACTTCTACTCATATTTTCAACAACATAATATTAAATAACAACAAATATTTCGACAAAAGATGTAGAGATAGTTAGAGGAAGAATAAAAAAATGGTTATTCTAAGACCTTTACCTCAACTTGGTTTATTTTATTTCTAACTGTGTCATTATGTTGTGACAATTCATTGATTTAAATTTTTTATGTTCAGTTTGTGTCGACAGTTTGTGTAGGTATAGAAGGTGAGCTAGCGTAAATAGGAAGAAACTATGTTTGAGAATTGATTATAAACAATAAACATGACAACCAAATTAGAGAAGGGGGTGTTACAGATAACCCATTAGCTCTTGCCCTATAATTTCTTATAGTGGACTTTTTTTTTTGCAAAACTGCAATTGCTTCTGTAACAATACAAAATGTAGTATTAGACCTACAATTACAAAATATTAATAAATAAGCATACAATCAATAACAAGTACATACAAAGATCCATTATAAATATAGAAATTATATGCACCAAAATGAAGAAAAATCATGTAACCACAACAGATTGTAGATGCAATAATAACACCCAAAAATAATGGTCAAATGAGTAACTTATATCAATATTTAATGTTATTGGGTGGAACCATATCTAATATACAATATTTACACGATGTTTATATGACAATAAATTATCACTTCATATTTATTATGTCGATGTTATCGATTTTAGATTTTTTCTTGAGGAGATTTTGTGGGGTCAGTGTAGTGCTTTCTAGTTGCACCTGATTCTATAGGAGTCTACTAAGTCAACTTGGTCATGAGAGAATTTCATTCATTCATGTTCGGTCAAACATCCACTAGAAGAGGATGGAAGTAAAAATGAGGAATCTATCCTTTGACAATAGCATTGTTTGTCTCAAGTATGACAATACTAGAAATGAGGAGTATAATACTATGAATATGAAAAGTCTGGTCAAGCAAAGGAGAGGGATCAAAGATCTGCTGCTTTGCGTCTCCCGGAACCGAAGGGGGCATGATTTCTACAAGAGCAAAGGTGAGTGGTAAGCATAGGAGGTGTGCCCAAAGGGCAACGACAACACTTCCAGGTGTCCAATTACAATTTCAATATTCATTGAGATCCGTAGGGTGACTGGGACTTTGACGTGTGGGTGGTAGGTTTAATATAATGGAAAATTTACACTATGAAAGTATCACTAGAAAAGTAGAACAATGTTCCAAATATGTGAAAGTAGGAATTAAAATTTAGGAAGAAGACTTGGAATTTTTAGTCCATTTAAAAATTAAAGAATCGACTAAACAATGAAAAGAAAGATGTATCATCTAACTGTATTGAGGAAGATGTAGGCATCTTACTATATTTTCTATTAGAATAAAGTCAAAAAATGGTCTTCTACTAATATTTAAACACTAAAACAATGGACATTGAAAGTTTTAAAAAAATATATGTGAATATGATTTGGATGAAAGAAGTTATAGTTTAAAATTTCAACAATTTTTCATATGCTAATATCATCAAATCACCTATATCAAGAAGGAAATGTATGAAAAAAACATTGTGTGATACAATATTTTGCACCCACATCACAAAATACTACTTAGATGTGGTGTGTCGAGGGAATAAATTTGTACTCTTGATGTGAGGGGCCATTTAAATTTCAATGTTGTAGCACTCGAGGACTCTGACATGGTCCTTCTCTTTAGGATTAGATCATATCTTGAGATCTCATTAGAATTTCAAGTCTATGGTCTTGGGAAATTTGATTCAATTTCTAGGATATGCAGTTAGAAACAAACCACATATTGGAAAACTAAAAATCAAATATGTCTTTATTATGTTGGTATAGTCAGTAGTTTGTAATTCATTTAAAGATGTTTTGATGGATTCTTTAGAACTCTTCCAAATTATCACCTTGTTTTATATGAGTCTATGAAGTCAACTTTATCATGATACAATTTCATTATTCGTGTTTAGTTAAGATTCCATTAGAGGAGGGAAGATGAAATGATGGAAAATATTAAATAATACATTCGTGGTATGATCTATATATGGGTCTTACACTGATGGATCCAAGATCTCAAATAACATTGATGTAAGGGAATGATTAATAATACTAATGTATCCTTTGAAAAGGTGGAATTGCATTCCTATGTATTGTAACTAGGAATGAATTCTAGGAATAAGAATCATCATTGTATTTTAGGATTGAGTCGTCTCAATGAAGTGGAATTTAGGATGACAAGGGGAAGGAAAGGGTAGATCCACATGTCACCCCAATTGCATATATCACTCCAAGATCCAATTATGGAGAAGGAGAGGTTTGTATGGGTGCAATATGTGAGGTATAATACTAACCATAAAATTTAGGATCAATGCTTTATATAACTCTATAAGGATATTTTATTATAATTTTTCTATTTATAGACCAAATAGTACAAGTTTGATGATCTATATATCTTTGGAATTCTTCAAGAGGATAAATTTTTAAAACATAGTTAGGATATTTTAATACTAAAGTGGCTATACATATGAGATACTCTAATGGGGTATGTGGAGTCTAATATCCATTTTATTCTAATTAATTGCTTACAATTATCAAATAAATGTTAATGCTACAACTTTAAGGTGTAGAAAATATCTATGAATTATATCTTAAGCCATTTTCTTTGATAATTGGTGCAAGTAGAAAGAATTGATAGGGGTATCTTGGGTATGAGAAATTAATTGGCATTGAAGTAAACTATGATAATATCAAAACAATTTTAATTTATTTCTAGAAAATTGAAGTAGCAATTTTTATGAGTTAATTGATATTTTCATTAATAAGTAATTTATAATGAAAAGGGGTCATTTCATTAATAATCTAAATTTATATGCAAATACTATTACTACAGATCTAAATTTGTCTGGTCATATATTATAGGAAACGATCATCATCAGGTAATGATTTGGACTAATAACACTAATTTAACCTAATATCATTACTATAACTCCTAATAGACTATTTTTTATGATAATAATAGCATTATCTGAGACGTTCCCATATAATGGACTACGTGTATAATTTGTTTTCGTATTATTGTGTTAGTGAATTGTAAATCAATAACTTGATGTGATAACTTGTTTTTTTTTGTGCATTATGGTTTCAATGTGGTAATGAAAGCTAAATCAACTGATGAAATGAGACTCTGGTAAATTGAGGCTAATTAGAATCACAAATGTAGACCCAGATACATAATTAATCAAGTAGTAACATCTATACAGCATAAATGATATAAATGATGTGGGTCACCTTTAGGATAATGGGATAAAATAATACACAAAACTATAGTGATGGGGAAATGAGATAGTAAATTCAGTTAGGATATAAGAGTTTTTGTATTCATTAAATTTTCATGATTATTTTTTTGAGATACATGTTTGAATTGAGGATCTAATAATCATGGTTATCTCTTATTATCATGTTCATATACTATAATCATGTATGGTATCAACTGTCGATTTACCTCATATAATGTTAACTGTGAAATCTTTTCGTATGCATGTGTATGCTTATAGAATGATTAATGGCTCATGTGAAGTATTAATGAATGATAACTAATATTATATTTATGTTTCAATTAATGAATACTCATAATATGAGTGTATAGTCCCTAATGTAAAATAAGAATTTAAATATGAAACTTACTCTTAATTATATTGGCAGTTGTAGATATGGTGTCTTTCCAAGAACTATTGGTCTAGGTTTTTATGTTTTGGTGAAGTATCATCACTTGTTTCTATTGACTGTTATTGAGCTCTTTCATATAATCTCAAGTTCCTATAAGACCAAGAAACTTGTATACAATTATCCATAATCAATTAATGTTCTATGTAATCAAGTAATGATTCTACATAATTATAATTTATAATAATGTTTTGCAAGATTTTTGTTAGTGTCTTCTTATGTGATTATGTGATCCATTAATGCAAAATGTCACTTACTCTAGAAATACTTTTCTATTACTCATGACTATGTACAAGATGTATGCACATGAGCCACAACATCATGATAGGACATGACAATAACTAAAAGAGTTAGGAGTGGCTTCTTTGGTTCCATACATATGCAATCCAAATATAGTTGAACATAACTTTGAAGAAGGTTGTGCACAAGGAATTTATAAAACTACTTCTATTTGAGGTCATGTATCCCATCTCTGATTCACCTCGGGTGAGCCCTGTGTAGGTGTGACAAGAAGGATGCACAACAATCATCCTCAATGAGAACAATGATATGATCCCCAGTTGTTTTTTTATAGGGTGGCATATGTGCATAGAAGACTAAAATCTCAATAACGCTACGAGGAAGGCTCATTTCCTTCTACCATTTGTTGACAAAATCCTAGAGAGGATGGAGCACCAGGAATTATTTTGCTACTTGGACACATATTATGACTTCTATCAAATCCCTATTCACCCTAGATAATAAGAAAATATCACCTTCACATGTCCATTCTGCACATATGCTTTTCACTGGATTCCCTTTAGACTATGTAACACACATGCCACCTACCAGTTTTACATGTCTTCCATCTTTGTCGGCCTTATTGAGATGATAATGGAAATACTCATGTATGATTTCTTTGTCTATGAATATTTTTTGGATGTATACTTATCATATATCCCAAGTCCTAGAACATTGTAAAGAAGCACATTTAGTGCTTAAATGGAAAAAATGCCACTTCATGGTAAAAGAGTAAAATATTATAGGTCATTGGGTAAAATCTTAAGGCATCAAGATTGACAAGGTGGAGATTGAAGTAAGCACAAAATTGGTCCCTCCCACCCCTGTCAACAAAGTATGGGCATTTGTAGGATACATTGTCTTTTGTAGGAGGTTCTTTCTTGAATTGAATAAGATCACTAAATCTCTTACAGACCGTCTCTTTAAGGATACAAAATTAATCTTTGACTCTATCTACATGATGAGATTTACCATTCTAAAAGAAGATCTTGCATGCCTGGTATCTTCCTTTTGAGATCATTTGTGATGCCAATGATTACAACATAGACAACATTCTGAGGAAGCACCTTGACAAGAAGAATGATATTACTTACTATGCCAAAAAGAAGTTGCATGAGACATAGAGGAATTATGAAACTATTGAAGAAGATATTCTCACCATTTTCTATGTCGTTGATAAAGTCCACTCCTATTTATTAGGCTCTACAAGTTATAGTCTACACTGACCACACTGCTATTAAGATGCATCTTACTATTATAAGAGTTTGATCTAGAAATTGAGGACAAAAATGGAACTCAAAATCTTGTTGTCGATCAACATAGCTGGTTGCAAATTTAAGGTGGTAACACAATACCTATTAATGATTCCCTACTAGATGATTAATTTTTGAAGGTAACCACATTTTCCCCTTGGTATGTGGAGTTTATGAACTACTTATTTGTGGGAGTTCTTCATCCAGACTGCACAAGGAATGCAATGATGACGTCTACGTCTGACACCAGCCATGACTATTGGAATGAACCTTATCTATTTTTACTTTGTCTAGATTGCCCTCTATTGTAGGTGCATCTTTATGGATATACTCTCTCTCTCAATCTGAAGCAATTTCATTTTGTCCCATAGGGTTTTGCATAAACTTTAACAAGACAACCTCCAAGGTCCTCAATTGTGGATTGTTTTGTCCCTCTATCTTCAAACTTTCTCATATGTTGTGAGGTATTCTTACTAATTCTAGTGGACCGCAAACATTTCAAGTGGGATGAGATGCCTCTTAAATCTTAGAAGAAGTAGATATCTTTGACACATAGGGTGTAGATGACATAGGTCCATTTTCCTCCTATTTTGACTTGTCCTAGTTTAGTCATAATTTATTATGTTTCAATGTCGATCGAATCCATCCCCAACAAATTTTTAGTGACTCAAAACCAGTCATAAAGATTTTTAGATATATCATATCTCATCACTTTAGAGTCCACCTCATTGTCATTTTTGACGGAGGATCTCTCTCCCTTGAGAACAACTTTGAAGTGCTCCATTGCAAGTATGGTACCTCTCACCCTATGGTTATTCCATACTACCCAAAAACAAGTAGTCAAGTGGAGGTATCCAACTGCAAAATCAAAGCCATCCTAAAGAAGAATATTGGAAAGATAAGGAAAGATTGCTCTCACAAGCTAAATGACACACTTTGGGTCTAAAGGATGACTAATAAGACTCCCATGTGCACTATAGATTTCACTTAATCTACCAAAAATTTTGGCACTTACAAGTGGAACTTGATCGCCTACCCTGGTGGGCCATCAAACATATCAAAATTAATACGCAATCAAGGAAAAGACATATGACATATTCAACAACATGAGCTAGAGGAGCTGGGTTTGACTACTAACAAAACACACACATCTACAAGGAACGCACCAATTCGTAACATGTTGGTCACTTGAAGAGGAAATATCAACAAGTCATAGATCAAGTATTACTACACAACTTTCATCTCTAACTATTTCTTGAAAATCTCAACACTCGACGATTGGGACCTTTCATCATTAAGCACATCCTTCCACATAAACTTGTCATTGTCTAGAGTAACAAAATGAGAGAATATTCAATGTTATTGGTCAATGTATCAAATGTTGCTTCACAATGGCCTACATGCAAGCTGATCATATACTCACACTCTCCTTACCTCCGTCAACAAATTTAGATACAAAGCTTGAATCCATCAACATGAAATAAAGACACATCATGGGAGGCAACCCAAGCATTATTTCACTTGTCATCTTTTAATTTTAGATTAACTTCTTTGAGTTTTGCATTATAAATGCATTAGTTATATAGTGCATCTAATGGTAAAATCATTACTTCCAACAATCATGTTTGTAGGTGGATGTCATTTTTTGAATTGATAGCAACCCTGACTCCTAATATGACCAACACGGTCCTTCCCCTCAAACTAGGATTCTATATTTGCTCGAGTATAAGCATATAACTAATTTCAGGGTGGAGAGTGGGTAGCATGTATTTTTTCTTTATGCCCATACCTATATATTTTTGACTTAAGATCTCATCATTTCATTTATCTATGTTTTCAAAAATATATATTTTCTAGAGTAATCAAAGCCACTATATAGATATATTAGATTCAAGTTATATGTTTTCCATAAATGCATGTTTTCATTGTTTAACTCAAAATATTTGAAGAAATGTCTCATAGAGACAAGTTTTCTAAACAGACCAATGGCTAGAATTACCATGTGTGACCTAGGAACCGTAACATCATGTTTCCCTAGAAGAGATAAAAACTATTTGAGGAATAGAGAGGGATCTAAAATATGATTCTTGCTATTGACTAGTGAAATTTTTGTATGAAATAACCACTCGGTCCCCATCATGTCACTATGTGAGGATATTGGAACTAGGAGAACTACCTAACACACTAAAGTGTAAATCAAGTTGCATGGTGATCCAAACCTTTATTATCATACCCTCCATCTACTAAAAAGAAATAATAATAAAAGTAACATGTGACAAACCCTAAGTTTGGGGTGGCACACCCTTCTTCCTTCTCAATCTACTTCGTATAAACCCCTCTCTATGTAATAGGGTTCACCACCCAAAAAAAAGATGCGAACATGCACAACAAGCAATGATTTTACATCATTCAAGGAAAAAAGGAAAAATAAAAACACAATCTCAAGAATAATTGAAGATGGACTCACATCTTCCTTAACACCCCCTTCTCTCTATTTTTTTGTTGGGGACACAATGATTTTCATAGTATGAAATCATTTTCATGCATTGAATCATATGCATCCTTGTTTTTCTATTGGAATATCTGAACTCTTACAAAGCTCTTTGACTTGCCTGATGTTGAGGATGGTGATAAGGAAATGTGTTTGTAAAGCAAAACTGGAAACAAAGGCATGGCAAGATGTATTTCATTATCTCAAGAAGTTGGGAATCTTGACCATTCTAGGTGTTAGCAAACAAGTATGATGTGAGGGTGAGATAATCAGATGGGTTGAAATTATTCATTTTCAGATTATTTTAGATCTAATATAACTCAAGGATGAGAAGCATTTAATTGCATGCCATTTTATGAATGCATATTCATTGTAGTTTTAAACGCATGTTTGGTATAGTTTTGTATTTCTACTTTCATTTTTTATAAATAGATACATTTAGTTTTCCTTAGTTTTATGTTAATTTTTTGGAGTCTTGATATAATTGCCTTACTTCCATGGTAGATATTGAGTTCCATCTAGATATTCCAACATATTACAATGGTCCTACTGACTCTTCAATGGATAGAAGAAAATTTATGATCAATCTTTAGGTAGACATCAACTAACACCATTTGTAAACCCCATAAATGCTCATCGTTGATGTCCTTTTGATAGATGCATCCCAAATGCCACTTGTAAATCTCAACCATATGGAAAACAACTAGTGTAACTCATTAAGAGTGAATACATCGAGGGTCAAATTTCAATGGCCTTGTCCATTGAGCTTTGCACCCTACATGTCCATGGATTCCAACCTCATTGGTGCCTACATGAGGCTCTCGATGCCCCCATCGACCCTCCACCAATGTTATCTCACTATGTAGGTCCAACAAGGCACCTTGTCAACCCTTTGATCCCAAAATTGTCGACCATCTAGATATATCAAAGGCTTGTCATCATCAAGAATCCCCCAGCCATCAACCACTTCCTAATCCATCAAGGCTTCCCAAGACATTTACCACTGCCAATCCATCAAATATTCCCATGGCCATCCACTTATCCACACCATCCACATTTCAAAGGTGGAAACTCTTTATCTTTTCCACTACTACAACTATAGTTATTGCATGATGATGTTATTTTGGAACCTCAATCCTTAACCGCTGATGAATGGATTGTTGGATCCTAGATGGGTGATTGGATTCTCTAGATGGGGGTGAACAGAGTTGCATGCACTTATACAAGATTCATTAGACCTTCAAGTTATATCACAAGATAAGGTCGCTAAATAGGAAATTTGAGTGCAACTAAAACATGCATAACAAGGGAGAGAGAGATTGAATAACCACCAAGTGACAAGCTATGTAGAGTGGTTCCACACTCCAAACTAGGAGTATGTCAGTCCACTACCTAGATAGGTCAACCTCTAGGATTCCTTAACCATTACACTCTTATATTCATTCATAAGACTTACAATACATGACCCACCAAAGGACTTACCTATCCAATACAAAGAGTATTCAACCTTACCAAGGACTTACCCACTTTGCAACGAGTCTTCCACATTCTTCCAAGCACTTCCTACTCTTGTACAAGTCTTCATCCTTATAGGAATTACCCACTCTTCTTGGATCTTTAGCCTTTGACTTCACCTTCAATCAGAGACGCTTCCACCAAGGACTTACCCACTTGAGCAAGGAGTCTTATGCCTTCACTAAGGTCTTACCCACTCTTTCTCTAAGTCTTCGGACTTGATCTTTACCAAGGGGCTCCTTCCCTTGTTCTTCTTCACCTCTCTTAGCCAAGAGAGAGAACCTTCATCTTCATGGTTTAAATGAGAGAAAGGGAGGTGGTGGAAGTGAGAGCCTCACAAGATATGCATGTAGGACAAGTTCTATTACAAATCTCCTACCCACTCTAATGGATGTAGCAAGTGATTAAGCTTAGAGAGAGAGAGAGAGGACCTTGTAGGATCAATCAACTATAGAATAGGGACCTTCATGGTTATGACCGTATCCGAGCTTAATTGGTAAACTAGGGTTTACCTAGATGATTATATGCTTAATTGGATTGATCATTTCTTCAATCTAATTAATGATGATAATTCAATTATTATGTTTTAAACCTAATAATAATGTTAAGTGTTCTATTGTTTGAGAAATTAGGGTTTGAGAAATATAAAACCTAGTTGGCTGAAATTAGGGTTTTGATGGTACATGAGTATGGAATTTGATCAAGATAGTAGTACGGTAAATAATTTATCATATTTTCTATGTAATTTGGATTTAATTTAAATTTGGATATGATATGTATAACTCAATAGTTCATTTTAGTGAAAAATTTCAGAATTTTTGGATGTTCTTTAAAAGTCATTCTCGGTTGAGATATATTTCAACCGACCATGCTGACAGAATGTTGTTCAGTAGTATATTGTTTGATTTTTATTTATTTATTAGTAAATCCAAATGATATGAAATTTTAATTATATATCTGAAACTCAATTATAAACAACTTGTAAAATTTTCATAATTTTGGGATGCGATTAGACTTTATCAGTAGATGAATTACAATAACTCACATTTCTGTAGAATTCTGTATAGTAGTGCGCTATTCGATTTTTATTTATTTAATGGAAGATTGGAATGATTTCAAAATTTAACTGAAGATTTTTACCTCAATTATACACAATATGATAAATTATAATATTTTTTTGAGGAGGTGTGATCTCCTAAATATACGAATTTACAGAAATCTTTTTATGATAGAAAACAATTTTGTTGAAATAAGAAAAAGTATAGTAAGGGGTCAAAGTGCAATTGACCCAAGCAGATCAATTTATCTATATGGTCAACCTAATACACAAGGAGCTCTCATAATTCGTGATTCAATCCAGAGAAACAAAATCCTAGAGAGAGAGAGAGAGTTAGGGTTTGAGAGGAGAAATTGATGGAGATGTTGACCTAGGGTTTTGCGGTCCGAGGAATGATGAAATCATGTAAGGTTAACTTCTTTGGATATAGTTTCATGGTGAATCTTCTCTCAAATGTCAACATTCCTTCCCTCCTCTAATTTGATCCAAAATAGTATCAAAACTTCACCTTTTCTCACTCTTTCTTCATAATCCCTCATTTTTAGGGTTTCCGAGTTGAAAGGAAGAAGAATTGGGTGAATTGCTAGGGATTTGATATGAGATTGAGATTTTCAGGGATGAGCTACGTTTTTAAGGCGTTTTCACACCTTAGGGTGAGTTGAAGATTCCTTTAAATAGTATATTGCGTGAAAACTGATTAATTCATCCATAATCTTTAATTGCTAGTATGCGACTACAAACCCTGAATTGTCTATTTGTTCTATGTTGTTGCAAAATGATATGAAATGGATTCTTCCACTATTTGGATGAAGTTCAGATGATAAAATCATATTGTAAATGTATAAAATACATCCTAATGAGAATTCCCTAAGTATTCACAAAGGTTATAAGATTAAACTAAAATATAGGGAATTTTTCTATGACTGAATTTGATGTATAAGTAAATAGAGAAAATTGCTTATCTAGATCCTCTTAGTTATGAATGATTGTTTATCTAAATTCATAGTATATATATGTCCGATACTATATTGTATTTCATTCAAAGTGAATAGTGTTTGTTTGATATCTTAGTAACGAGGGTGAAACCCAAGATGCGAGGAAAGTTGGATATTTGCGAATAGATATCGTCCATTTGAAGGGATTTTCTTGACATGATAGACTTTATTTATTCAATGTTATTATTGATGCATGATATCCTAGTGAATGGCATGGAAACCCAAATTCAACTCAGTTCTAAGGTTTCATACATATATTGATTTTATATGATTTGTTGATAGTAATCTTTATTCAATGAATGTTTATGTCGCATGAAATCTTTATGGGAGCCATGTGAATAAGTTGTTGCCTAGTGAGAGGTGACAAGATGTGTGATGCCCTTGTGAGCCATGAGAATACTTGTACAACCAGTGAAATGAATACCTTGGTCTAAGGACCTAGAGGTAATGGTTACCTATTACAGAGGTAACAATGCTATGTGATGATCTAAGGGTTTGAATACCCAGATCTAGTAATCATGATAATGATGTGAAGGGATGAGAATTCCCAATAATGCGATAAGGGATTGAGATCACATGTATCATGTGTTTTAAAGATTTGAAAAGTACGTGATAGATGTATTACACCTTTCTTTGTAGCATTTGTGGTGACTAAATGAAACCCTAAGGGTAGGGTGTTCAATGAATCAAGTATTGTGATATCAATGTTCTCAGTTTTATTAATAATTCTGGTCATGATAAGTAATTAACTCTTAATTGAGTTATGAGATGTACAACTCAAAATTTGGGTTGATATGCATGATTCTAGTGTGTATGTGCCTAGTGGACATGAAATTTGTTTATTTAAGAATTTTAGTCTTCCTGCATGTATAGTATGTTGATTACTCAATATATTATAGTGTTTTGAATATACTGCTCTGCCAAGTTTAGAATGATATACATGTTGTATTATAACTTCAAATAGGTAGACATGACACCATTGAGATACTAAAGTCAAGTATAAGTAAGAGAAGGGTACAATGTTGAAAGAGATTTCTAGGAATAATAAAATAATAGACTTAGGAGCCCTGAACACCGTATGACCCCTATTGTGAGGTCTGCGCCTAAGGGGTGAAATGACCTAACCTTGGCAGCGTCCAGTATACGGGGGTCGGAACGTGCTATCAGGTGGCACGGGGGACGAAGCCCTAGTGGAAGTCTCCTTAAATTATAGTTTGCAGTGTCCAACATCAACCAGAAGTCCTGGTAGCACTAGAGTACAAAAAAGCCAAGAGGTGGCTTGACTCTCCGCCTGTGTGCTCAGGTTAGAGGAGGAGTCCAGTTTAGGCCAGAAAGCCATTTCCCTGTTGCAGACCAGGAGAGTAGTCAGACTTAGCATTTCCCAGGTGTGTCTGCTAAGTCTTGTACGGTGTGATCATAGTACACTACGAGTCTTCATATGTAGAGTACAATGCATATGATCAGGGCATGATAAAATGAATGAGAGGTCAAACAAGTGTGTATAGTTATTCAATTATTCTTTGTATGTTTTTGAATTATTAGTTATATTTATGATCAATCAAGCATTTCATATATTGATTCACTCTTATAGATATTTAGAGTATCCTGCCATATTTATCATTGTCAATTATTAGACTCTCTAAAGCTTTCTGCTGTTATAATTGATATCAATTTCTCAAAAGTATATCTATAATTATATAAGTACTTTAGACTATTTATTTGAAGTACTCATTCACTGAGCGAGTAGGCTCACCCCTCTACTCAAATTTTTTAGGGAAATCACATCGACTTGAAGAAGATATCATTGCATCTGAGTAGATCTACCACAGGAGTTAAGTCTGAGTATAGTTAAGTTTAGTTGGTCCCTGTCACTCTAGGTCCTTGTATAGATCTGTGAGAGAGTTGTAAATTATGTTTTGTATGTTTGTTTCCTTAATAGGAGAGAATTCAAATGATTGTCATGTCGTATGTACATGGAAGTGTGAGAAACATAATGAATGTATGGATGTGTATCATTAAATGCTGAGATTATATTAGAGAATTGAAAGTTTACACTACTACAAAAAATGCTTTTTACAATGGGAGATAGAAAATAGTTCTGATGATTATGTTGCAGTTAGCATACTTACCACACCAATCCTATTTTCGTGTTGTATATTGTATATTTTATACAACACAAGTCATTTACAACATTCCAAACCCGTTGTAGAATATGTGATACTACAACAAGTGCTAAAGTGTTGTAACAGGTTGTAGTATTACAACATATTCAAGCTTGTTGTAAAAGATGTTAATTACACAACATATTGTGACCCGTTGTAATAGTAACACATGACAACATGTTGTACTAGACCATCATTACACAACACAGACTGACCCATTGTAGTATATCATAATTACACAACATGCCTTCACCTGTTGTATTCAGTACATGTTGTAATAGACCACGATAATACAACATATTGAAACTTGTTGTTATATACCAAGATCACACGATAGACTCCAACCTGTTGTTATATATTATAATTACACAACATGTTGTGACCTGTTGTAATTTCCACACATTACAAATCATTGTAATAGACCACCATTACACAACATAAACTAACCCATTGTAATATACCATTATCACACAACATGAGATGACCCGTTGTAATAGCTACATATTGTAATAGACCATAGTCACATAACACACTATGATCCATTGTTATATGCCAAGATTATACAATAGACTCTGACTTGTTGTTATATACCTAGAACCGAGCTAAACCCAATTTCTTATTAGAGAATTTTATCATGAACATGTAATCAAATAATTATTTTTTCATATAAAATTATTGTCAAATATGGGTCCAAGTTCTTTTTGGGATTTTTTTTAATATGGGTTGGTTTCAGTTTGAGAGGTCGATTGAACAAAATTTAATTTTGTATGGTTATGGGAATGATAGTTTTTTCACTTTGGGTAGATGTTTTGACCCGAAACCGACCACCCAATATTATATCACATGAAATATAATCATGAGCATTGAATTAGAGATTTTTTTTATATTCATTGTCAAATATGGCTCCAAGTTTGCTTTCGAATCTAATATTTTCAATCTAGATTGTTCTCAATTGAGACACCAGTCGAACAATTAAAATCTAGTTTTGCATTTGGGTTCGACACTGACAATTGAACTCTCTAACTGGGTCATGTTTTGTCCCGAAACTGACTGACTCGAAACCAATTTTTAACACTATGTGATATTATAATAGAGTAACTAATCAACCTCTACATGAATCATACTATATTTACATGTTATATGTATCTACTATGTTACATACAAAATAGACTTTTAATTATTTCACTCGAATAAAATTCAATTTTAGATTGGGTCTAGGATTGACAGTTAAACATCCTGGGCCGGTTCATTTTTTTTACCCAGAACTAACAATTATTTAACACCCTTATGTGATATTATTGCAGAATAATTATTAACCTACATGAATCCTATACATTGCATATATGTACATGTAAATGTATAGATCTAATTAATTAACAGGCGTCACATAATGTTAATCAAATTCAACACCCATGCTTCCTTTTTTCCTCTGCGCCCCCGTTTCCCTCAAAGTTCACTCTTTCCTGTGATTAGCAGTTTCTACCGCAAGTTACCTTTGCATCGCCGCCATTACAGTGTGCCCTAGAGCGTCCATACTCCTGCGATCATAAGTTTTCGCCACAAACAGCCTTCGCATCGCCGCCGTCCCAAAGTGTCCGTACTCCTTCTCCAGAAAGCTCTACCTTGGAGAGACTGATGACGAATCAACTCCGCTGCGCTGGAGAGACCACCGACAATGCCTCCTCATTCACCAGAAAGCATCGTTGTCCTCTACGATTTCTTCGCCAGAAAGCATTTTGCACCCACCTCTACTTTGAGCTCCCTTCAATCCAAGGTAACCTCTTGGCCTGTCAGTTTAATGAACTCCTTTAAGAACTTCATCCTGATCAACACTTGGTATGTGGACGCCTCCCCAAATAGCATCGGGTCACTAGGAAAACAAATGTGTGAGATTTTTGGTCATCTTTTGGTGACATTCATAGATTTCCACCTCCCCTATTGTTCTTCTTTTATAATATCTTGATTAAGATGGTCTCGACACAACACATAGATATATTGGGAAAACAGATCACATAGGAGAAACATGGGTTTGAAGGTAGGGAGAGTTTCCCCTACCTGAGTGGAGAATGAGTGCTTTTGTCAAGTTATTAATTGCTCAAATATATAGTCATTGGCTCAATTTCAGTCAGATTCCATTCCAAATCATTTCAGTACCTAGAATTAGCTTAATTTAATATGAACCAACACATTGCATGTTTAAATAATTATAAAAGGATCCTTACCCTCATGCTTTTGATAAAGGAACAAATCATTTAGGCAAATAGATTTCTCCCCCAATTTCACCATGTTGTTCCCCACTAACAGTTTTCTTGGCAGCCAAAAAGTCAGCACTTATAGCCTTCATCCCTTGTTGAAGCACTTCCTCTTCACTTCCATATCCATGTTCTTCTGCATACTTCCAAACATCTTCAGTAATCTTCATGGAACAAAACTTGGGACCACACATGGAGCAGAAATGAGCCAAGTTTGCACCTTCTATTGGAAGAACCTCATCATGACAGGCCATGGCAGTTGATGGATCTAATGATAGAGCAAATTGATCCATCCATCTAAATTCAAACTTGGCTTTGCTAAGTGAATCATCCCATGCATGTGCATGAGGGTGACATTTTTCTAGATTAGCAGCATGAGTAGCTATCTTGTAAGCTATTACACCGGCCTTAACATCATCATGATTTGGCAACCCAAGATGTTCTTTAGGTGTTACATAACACAAGAGTGTAGTTCCCAATGCACCTATATTTGCAACACAAATAGCTGATGTGATATGATCATATCCAGGAGCAATGTTTGTAGTCAAAGGACCAAGGGTGTAGAAAGGAGCTTCATTGCACCATTCCAGTTGTTTCTCCATGTTCTCTGGGATTTTATGCAAGGGAATATGTCTTGGTCCTTCATTCATCACCTACATATGAGTAGAGAACTTTGATCACTTTAACGTAACATATAGTATGAAAATATATATCAAAGTCATTGGAACTTTCTAGCATGCAAATACCAGAAGCAACTCTCAACTCCTTAGGATATGATCACTCCACTTATCAATGTGACTTGAAGTATAAGGCTATGCATAGTTATTATTAAAGTGAATTACACTGCTACAAAAAGAATAATAAAAAGCTTTATCTAGAAAAATAAAATATATGAATATCTTCTATTTGATCAAAAGTGATGTTTGAATCCGGATTGAATTACTTTATTATATGTTGAAGCTATCCTACCAAAACAGGATCTATATTTAGGATCAATGACCACTTGTCTTGATAAGAAAATTCAACAGTTCAGAGCTGTAGTGACTATAAACTTGAAAGGAATTGTAACACATTATTATTATATTTTGTCGTATCTAATACATGTCATCCTAGAGAATCATATTTTGCCAATAAATAGTATCTTGGAAATGGGAATTGGAGCAAATTATGAAAGTAACAATCGTGCTGGTCCTTACAAGTATCAGAAGTAGGTGTGGAAGAAAAATCTTCATTAGTAACTTTCTAGCAGTAATGAACTCAAGCAGTGGACATTTCCACTAGATTCCATTAACTACAACATCATATAACTTTTTCCGGCAAGTAGTTAGATTATATATGGGGAGTGTTTTTCTTTTCAATCTCAAGGAGGGATTCAGGAAGTTATAACAGAGCCAGTGGTATTGAAATATGCTCGATGGTAGAACATCGTGTGTAGAAAAGTATGAAACAAATTAGTTGTTGTTCCATAGTGTAGGAGCCTATAATTTACCATATCACATGCCATGTACAATCACTGTGGACACAATTATTCCTTATATGTTAGTTTCATTCAGATTGATTCATGGATCTTCAGTATAGTTCATGTATGCACAACCTATGTATCAAACATCTATAAGTTCGACAATGATTTTGGTTAACATATTATAAGTGTTGCATTATGAGCATGACTTATAGCCCGTTAACCCATGTGTCAGTGAACTTTAAGTTTTACCTCCTACTGCCTAACTATATGCAAACTACTAGACTAGGTTTAGTTTATAAATAAAAAACTTATTATGAGTTATTATTTCAGACTCCATTCAACACCAGGGTGTCCTCAACATCACTTCTTGTAACTTATATGTGGGACAATAACTTCCACACCATCATCATTGACACCAACAAAGGAGAGCCTATAGCTCAGCAACCACTAAAACTTGATTCATTATCCTACTGGCTGTCTTGATGCTGCCAAGTTAATTATAAAATAAGCAAGACACAATCGATGCTACTGTAACTAGCAGACTATGTTTTCCTTCTGCACTGTTTGTGCCCAACAATAGACAAGGAGAAATTCACAACCATCATCTCCCCATAGCTTTTCTTCTTCACTTTCAATCCTCCTGCGTCTCCATAGAAGAAGGTGCACATGCAAGATGCAACTATGTGACAAGCAATGCCTGCAAGTTCCAGTAACATCCACTAGCCACCTTTACATCGAGATAGCCATGGAGAGAACTATAGGGCTTACCCGTTAATTGTTTTGCATCGCAAAAGGAAATAAATGCCTTATCCCCCACTTCTCTTAGTCTGAGGTTCAAGCTATTCACTATGAGTTTGGTCCTATACAATATTATCTATAAATCATTTGTCAATTGGCCCATCTCTCTTTTTCAATTCTTCCTCAAAAACTTGAACACTATGTGTTCTTTGCTCACTAGGTGACCCCTTTTTAAAAATCAACCTAATATTTGACATGTGGTCCATGACCGAGATGCCTCTCATTTAAATCATACTCCAAGCCACATTTTATGTGAATAGTACCATGGTCAACTTTATCACTAATTTTAATTATTCTCATGATTTTAATAATCCTTCCTTTCTGTGAAGATCTTCTATAAGATGACCCCCCATTATCTTAGTATAGCTATGCATGCATCTAATGTGAATGATAAAACTGAAGCTAGAACTAAGTTCACAAACTTTTTTGGTGACTTACAATCATATCTCCCTTCTAAAACTGAGCTCACCAACTTTAATCAAGATCCACAGTTATCACTTATTCTTCATGTACACATAACATATTATTTTTTATATATTTTTACTGAAATCACATATAAGAACTCTACACACACTTGGTGTGCAGCAATGGATCGAAAGTGGATGTCTTCAAATCGCTTATCTAAAGAGTATGAAAAACGAGTGGATGAATTTGTAAGGTGTGTAATTAAACATGCAGGAAATGATACTAGACTTCTTTGTCCTTGCACAAAGTGTGATTTCGGTAAGCGGCTTAACAAATACGCATTGCGTCATCACTTATTTCGAGACGACATTGATACGACTTACACTCGATGGATACATCATGGCGAGAGGGAAGATTTTCATACTATAGACCAGAGTGAACAATTTGAGGGAGGCGAAGGAGACACATTGTAGGACATGGCTTACAATGTAGAAGAAAAGATACAAGACTATCCTAAGATGTTTGAAAGGTTAATGACTGACTCTGAAACACCATTATACAATGGTTGTGTCAAGTTCACCAAATTATCTGCTATTTTAAAGTTATATCACCTGAAGGAGAGCAGTGGTTGGTCTGATAAAAGTCTTATGACCTTGCTACATCTCTTGAAAGATATGCTTCCCGAGGATAATGTGCTTCCTCGTCGCACTTACGAGGCAAAGAAAGTGCTTTCGTCCATGGGCCTTGACTATGAAAAGATACATGCATGCTCCAATGATTACATTTTGTATCGAAATGATCATGCTTTGAAGGACAGTTGTCCAGTCTGTGGAGAACAACGATACAAGAAGGATGGCAGCCCTAGTAAGGTGTTGTGGTATTTACCAATAATACTGAGATTTAGACACTTGTTCAATAATGTTGATGATGCGAAGAAGTTGGTTTGGCATGCTGAGGATAGAAAAAGAGATGGTTTTCTTAGACACCCTGTAGATTCTCTGCAATGGATGACAATCAATAATATATTTCCAGAATTTGGTGGTGATCCTAGAAACTTAATACTGGCACTTTCTACAGATGGAATGAATCCCCATAATTCAGGAAGTCATAGTACATGGCCTGTAATTTTGGTTATATATAATCTTGATCCAGATGTATGCATGAAACGCAAGTATATGCTTTTTATTTTGCTAATTTCAGGACCAAAGCAGTTTGGAAATGATATTGGTATTTACTTGGCTCCACTTGTTGAAGATTTAAAGATTATGTGGGACAAGGGTGTTGATTTGTATGATGCAAACCGCAAGAGAATTTTAATATGAGGGCGATGCTATTTTGTATGATAAATGATTATCCGACATATGGAAATCTATCTAGGTATAGTATCATAGGACATCTTGGTTTCCCTATCTGTGAATATGAGACCTCTTTCTGCCAACTGAAACATGGGAAGAAAACTGTTTATCTCAGCCATCATAGGTTCTTGCCTAAGGATCATCATTATCGTAGAGTGAAGAAAGATTTTAATGGAAAAGTAGAACTACGAAGAGCTCCACAACCATTAACCGGTCGAGAAATCTTCACTAAGGTGAAACAGTTGAAAGTAAAATTTGGAAAAAAGAATAAATATCCAATTCTCAAAGGTCTCTATAAGAAGAGGTCTATATTCTTTGATCTTCTTTATTGGAAGTCTTTATATGTGAGGCATTGTTTAGATGTGATACACATAGAGAAGAACATATGTGATAGTCTGATTGGAACGTTACTCAATATCCCATGGAAGACAAAAGATGGACTCAAGGCAAGATTGGACATGGTTGACATGGGTATTCAAGATAGATTGGCTCCACAAATGAGGGGAAGTCGAACCTACTTGCCCCCAACATGTTACACACTTTCAAAGTCTGAAAAAGCTATATTTCATGGGTTCCTAAAAGGAGTTAAGGTTCCAGAGGGATATTATTCAAACATGAGTAGATTTGTGGATATGAAAGATTTGAAATTGTTGGGCTTGAAATCACATGATTGCCACATCTTAATGCAACAATTTTTGTCATTGGCTATCCGTTCCATTTTGCCTAAGTAGGTTAGAAATGCAATCACTAAACTTTGTATGTTCTTCAATGCTTTATGCTCAAAAGTCATTGACCTTGAGACGTTGGACTCATTGAAAAATCATATCATCATCACTTTGTGTCAGCTTGAGATGTACTTCCCTCCTTCATTCTTGGATGTAATGGTTCATTTGACTGTGCACTTGGTTAGAGAGGTCAAACTATGTGGTCTGGTATTTTTACGTTGGATGTATTTGTTCGAGCAATATATGAAGCTATTAAAGGGGTATGTGAAGAATAGATATCGACCTGAGGGTTGTATGGTGGTAATCTACATAGTAGAAGAGGCTATTGAATTTTGTGTCCAACATTTATCCAATTTTGAAGCCATTGGTCTTCCTAAATCACGGCATGTCAGAAAAATTGATGGACAAGGCAGTACATGATGTAAGTTTGTATGACTTTTAGCTGATGAATTACACACAACGTATGTGTATGTCCTTCGTAATACAACCGAGGTTGAACCATATGTTAAAGAACACATTGATTATTTACAAACTCATTACCGATCTAAGAATGAGAAGGATATAATGAACTTACACATCTGTTGTTTCGCCGACTGGTTAAAGAATCATATTAGTGAACAGATTGATCATTCGGTTAGTTTATGTGGTTCAATGCGAGAAAACAAAGAGTTTGAAAAGGACGAAAAAGTTAAGGGTGATTTTTATATTATGTTAAATCCTCAATTTATACCCTAATCTCATGATTAGTGGTAATTGTGAGATCGGGGTGTAACATTCATAGTGCTTGGTTAACCATGGGATGAAGCCAAAGGGGTCCTATTTATAATTGAGGATACCTAGAAGCCTTTGGGAACACTTAAGAACAAAAACTATGAGTTTTGTAGCTTGCACCAGATATATTTTCGATTGTTGCAACTCTACAACGGCTAAAAACACTTTTCTGCACTTTTTCATACAGTGCAATCGGTCGAGTTTCTATAAAGATAACTCAACCGATACCACTAAGAGACGAGACCAATTTAGGCCATCAGTCAAGTTTGTCCTAGGGTAACTCAACCGATTCACTTAAATTGGTTTTAGTCTGCAAAGGGATTGGTTGAATTCTGTGAATGAAAACTCGATCGATCAAAAGTCATTTTCAAGATTCAATCAGTATTGGCTGAGTTTGCAACTTAACCAATGAACAACCTAATGTGAATTTTAGAAAATGCCTTTTGAGTGCTTAAATATTTGATCTAAGTGATCCTAATTTTTTTAAGCTTAATTACAAGTCATACAATCATTACAAGTGATTTACAACATGATTCTAATGGATTTACATCATATTCCAAAAATGTGCACTTGTATTGACTTTACCTTGTCTTTTCTCCAATTCAATATGGGTAAGTTAGGGCATTTGGAGTGTGTCTATACCTAATCTGAAATCACTCAAGTAGAAGCATTAGGCACAAATAAGTGGAATGGTTTAGTCATCATCAAGACAAGGGTTTGGTTAATTTAGACCTTGAGTCAACATTCCCTTTTGAAGATGAAAAACCATTCCATAAATGTATGGAAAGCATTTAAGTAAAATCATACCTTTGGAGAAACCAAGGGGTTTCAATGGAATTGAGTTCATATGCTCCCCCTCAATTGATGATCCTGGAGTTCTCATAATCCCCCTCAATTTATGCTATTTATCCTGCATGGTTAGCTTTCATAATATTTATAGAATACTATGTCTTCTACTCATATATGTTCTACACATATATGTCTTCTCCCCTTTATCTTCTACCCTTTACATGAACATGCTTCTCCTCTTCGTGTAAGATATGCCTTCTCCCTCTTTTGCCAAAAGAAGACATACCTTTCCCCCTCTTTATCATTTCAAAAAGTGAGGGTATGAAGAAATAAGAAACACCACTTGTTAAAAGAAAGGAGATAATAAAAAGTTATATACGGAGAGTAGAAGAGCACGGCTAGGGGCTTGTCCAAGTAAAGAATAAAAGAAAGTTAAATCAGTCACTTGAACATCCCAAAATACAAGATAAAGTGTTGTAGAAAAATAATAAATCACAATTTTGACCCTCAATATGACAGAATTTTCCCAAAAAGCATCAGGGCTCATGGCAAAGAGATGAGCCTTGCTCAGAAGGCCATTTTTTCATAAAAACACTAGTCTTGCACCAAAAACTAAAACTGGAGCAAAATATGTATGAAATCCAAAGATACTCCAATTTCTACATAGAATGTAGCTCTATATGTCCTACATCACAATGTCATGTAAGCAACTCAAAATAGTAGATATGCAATTCAAGAAACAAGTTTGAGCAATTATGAAAAAAGATATAAGCATAGCATATAGAAGAATACCACTTGATGAAAAGATAAGCAATGCTAGAACTACATGTATATGAACTACTAGTAGATGATTTTACAAGTTAGGACTACTAGTAGGGTTTAGATCGTAGAAAAAGATGCACAAGTTAAAGAGCAAGCTATGATTAGATGTAGAGATATATCCAAAAAAAGATATAAGCAATTTTGGTAGCAAGTAAGGATATAACTCACTAACAAATATGCATCATTACCAAAAGATGGTTACCACTAAGAACCTCAAGGTTGTATCAAAACAAGATATACAACTATATAGATGTAGCAAGTTAGAGCACAACGGAAGCATTTTAATACACAACCAAGAGATCCAAAGAGATCATTATCGAAGCCTACAAACAACTCAAAGCAAGTAATTGCAAGATATAGATATACCAATTTAGAGAAATTAGAGAGATAGAGTTGTATGCAAGATAGGCAATTTAAAAACATGGCAATATGCATATATAAAGGTACTAAGGGAGTGCCAAAGAATAAGGTTATTGGTTGAGAAAATCTAGTTGAGAGAGAAAGTCTCGTCCAAAAAGCCAATTGTATATTCTACGCATAGTGTTATCGATCGAGTTCTGTGTATTGACAACTCGACCGATGACAGTTGTTGGCAACACCCATTGATGCTTATCGTTTGAGTTTCTATCAGGGCATACTCAACCAAAAAAGTTTCTATCAAAAAGCACACATGCACACACACACAGACATATATATATATATATATATATATATATATATATATATATATATATATCAAGAACATATCTAGAGGCATGATAAAAATATGGGTCATATCCAAACATGTGTAAGAAAGTTAGTAATGCACTATGAAAGCATTAGAAATAGTTTTTGAGCAAGAGTGTGAAGAGAAACACAAAATACCACTTTTGACTCAAAAACCACATGTATAGTGCACACTAACTACGTAGAAACACATTATGATCAGATATGAGTAAGAATAACATTAATTCTGTGCTTACCATTGCTTTTGTACTTGTTGCCACCCTCTACACGTCTTACCTTTTTTCTTTTATGCGGATTGAGAAGTCAATTTGCAATTCAATAGCTCAAGTCAACCCATTTGCAAGTACCTACAAGAAGAAAGATGAAATGGTCCCCAATTATGTTTTGGGTCTGGAGGGGTTAGCTTAGTAACCCAAGTCCTAGTTCTCTTGGGTTCTTTCCTAAAAGGACAACAAGTAGAATAATGACCAACTTCATTGTAATAGTTGCATGTGCCCATAGTCTTGAAACTAGAGGACTGTCCATGGAATATTGGAGGTCCTATATCTTTGTTATTCCTTTAACTATCATCATATCCGAAACCATGTATACCAATTTGTTTAGTAGCATTATGTAGAATGTCATTAAGATTCTTTTTATCAACTAAGAATCTTTGCAAAGAAGATCTCAAACTACTATTATCATGCATAAGATAAGAAATAGTAGAAGACAAATGATTGATATTATCTCTAGCATGAAAAAGACCATTTTCTAAGCAAAGAGATTTAGTTAAATAAGAATCTCTATCAATATGAAGAGAAGCAACATTATTCTTTCTACTAGTAGAACTAGAACAAGATTCAAGCACATTTATTTTAGCAAGCTAGGAGACATTTTCTATTTCAAGCAAAGCAATCATTGAAAAATAAACACCATTTTAAGATTCTAATCCTTCCAAAACAAAATCTTTGTCCTTACTTTTAGATTTAAGAACATCAATATCATGCATGAGACAATAAAAAATAAAGGTATACTCTTCATTAGAACTACTCATAAGAGGTTGAGCTTCTAGAAATTTAATCTTATCAAGGAAACTAGCCTTTTCAAGTTTAAGAGAGTCTACTTGGCTAAGAAAAATATTTTTATCATCAAGCAAGCAAGAATTAGCAAGTTCAAGATCATCTAATTCTACATGCATATTATCAACAGTTCTAGCAAGCTTTTTCCTTTTCCTTTTAGAAGACTTACGATAGGCATGGGTAGCATTCATGATAGCAATTAAGGGTTTTTAATCTAAAGAGTTTAGATTTACCTCATTTGAGTCTATTCTTGTAGAAGCCATAAGAGCAAAATGACATCTCCTTCTTCACTAGAGATTGAGCTAGATCCTCCATTTGAATTTTCACTTGAGCTTGAGTTGGAGGAGTCACTTGAGCTTGAGTGCCAATTCTCCTTCATCTTGTACTTCTCATCTCTTTCCTTGTGATGATTGGTCTTCTTGCCTTGTAGACAATCTATCTTTAAGTGACCCTTCTTTCCACACTTGAGTCACCGGATGGAGGAGGAATTCTTTCCTTTGTAGGATCTACCCTTAGAGTACATGGCATCTTCTTCAACATGAGAGGATGGAGAGGCTTGTTCCATAATAGCTTCAATTTGAGCCTTCATTTCAGCCTCCTTCATTCTCTTTAGCTCTTTCTCCTCTTGTCTTTCAACTTCTTGTCTCTTGTCAAGTGTGACTTCATGGGCTCATAGATTTCCAATGAGCTCTTCAATGGGGATATCATCAAGAGACCTTACTTCTTTAATGGAAGTCGCTTTGGGTTCCCATCTCTTGGGGAGAGTTCTAAGGATCTTTGAGTTGATCTCTCCTCTACTCATAGGATGTCCTAGAACTGCAAGACCATTCAAAATGGTGTTGAGCCTTGAGTATATGTTGGCTATCTTCTTGTCCTTTCACATCTTGAGGTTCTCAAGCATCCCATTGAGCATGTAGACTTTGCTTTCCTTCACTTGTAGAGTCCCCTCATAAGTGATGTATACCTTTCTCCATACCTCATAGGCCGTCTCACATGAAGAAATCTAGTTGAACTCGGTGGTGGTCATGGTGGCATAGAGGATGTTGATTGCTCTTGCATTCAAGGTGGATTTCTTCATGGTAGCTTCATCCCTTTCTTCTATATTTATCATCGGTAGCTTGTATGGATGGTCCACCATTTGCCATATCTCAAGACTTGATCCTTGGATGTAGAATTGTAGCCTTCCTTTCCAATAGAGGAAGTTACTCCCATCAAAGATTAGAAGGTTGATGAAGTAACTCCCACCTTGGTAGTCACCCATCTTCTCCTACTTGTTGAAGTATTCTTGGAGAAACCCGCTCAGATACCAATTGTTGAATCCTAGATGGGTGATTGGATGCTCTAGATGAGGGGTGAATATATATGAATGCACTTAAACAAGATTCATTAGACCTTCAATGTATATCACAAGATAAGGTTGCTAAATAGGAAATTTGAGTGCAACTAAAACATGCATTAGGGATAAATAGATTGAACAATAACCAAGTGACAAGCCATGTAGAGTGGTTCCACACTCCAAACTAGGAGTATGTCAGTCCACTACCTAGAGAGGTCAAAATCTAAGATATCTTAACCATTGCACTCTTATATTCATTCATAAGACTTACAAACATGACCCACCAAAGGACTTACCTATCCAATACAAAGAGTTTTCAACCTTACCAGGACTTACCCACATTGCAATGAGTCTTCCACCTTCTTCTAAGGACTTACCTACTCTTGCACAAATCTTCAGCCTTCTAGGAATTACCCACTCTTCTTGGATCTTCAACTTTTGACTTCACCTTCACTCAGAGAAGCTTTCACCAAGGACTTACCCACTTGAGTAAGGAGTCTTCTGCCTTCACCAAGGTCTTACCCACTCTTTCTCCAAGTCTTCAACCTTGATATTCACCAAGGGACTCGTTCCCTTGTTCTTCTTCACCTCTCTTAGCTAAGAGAGAGAACCTTCATCTTCATGGTTTAAATGAGAGATAGGGAGGTGGTGGAAGTGAGAGCCTAGATATACATGTAGGGCAAGTTCTCTTACAAATATCCTACTCACTCTAATGGATGTAGCAAGTGATTAAGCTTAGAGAGAGATGAGGAGGTTGTAGGATTACTCAACTATAGAATAGGGACCTTCATAATTCTTGGATAATTATGGGATGAAGCCCAAGTGGTCCTATTTATAGTTGAGGATGCCTAGAAGCCTTTGGGAACACTTAAGCACAAAAGCTAGCCGTTTTGTGGCTTGAAATGGATATATTTTTGATTGTTGCAACTCCACAATGTCTAGAAACATTTTTCTGCACTTTTTCGTACAATACAATCGGTCGAGTTTCTATAAAGGTAACTTGACCGATTCTACTAAGCGACAAGACCAATTTAGGCCATTAGTTGATTTTTCCTGGGGTAATTTGATCGATTCACTTAAATCAGTTTTGGTCTAGAGAGGGATCGGTCGAGTTCTGTGAAATGAAAACTCGACTGATCAAAAGTCATTTTCAAGATTCAATCAGGATCGGTCGAGTTTGCAACTCGACCGATGAACAACCTGATGTGAATTTTAAAAGATGTCTTTTGAGTACTTAAATATTTGATCTAAGTGCTCCTGATTTTTTCTAATCTTAATTACAAGTCATACAATCATTACAAGTGATTTACAACATGATTCTAATAGATTTACATCATTCCAAAAATGTGCACTTGTATTGACTTTGACATGTCTTTTCTCCGATTTGATATGAGCAAGTTAGGGCATTTGGAGTGTGTCTATACCTAATCTGAAATCACTCAAGTAGAAGCATTAGACACAAATAAGTGGAATCATTTAGTCATCATCAAAAAAAAGGTTTAGTCAATTTAGACCTTGAGTCAATAGGGATCGTTCGAGTTTTATTTGTGTTTTATATTATTTTGCATTCATATTCCTCAATATAATTTGGCATTAGCTTCCATTAGGTTTCTTTAGTTCTAAGAGTAATTTGTAAGAGTTCTAATCTATTTCTAGACTTATTTTGTAGGCTTGATCCTGATCTCTCCATACCAATGTATATTAGAGGGTCCCACTATATGTATTTTCAGTACATCCACATGAACAAACATCCATTTTCGTGCCGAAATACATGCTTTTATGGCCCATGATGAGCCTGCACTCCCATTGCTATTTGGCATCATCGATCTATGCCTTCAACAGTTCACATTCACCTATATTATTGTTAATTTGTATCTTTCTGTATTTCCAACAGACAATGACCAATGAAAATGCATCTAGTCAACAATTAAATGAAACTCTATAGAGAATGAAAAATAATGAAATTCCACTCTTGTAAACCAATAAATCTGTCGATAGATGAAACCATCCTCCAACCAACAGGCACCAACTGACAAAAACTCATGATTAGCAGCTGATAAAGTATCTGGCTTAATCAACAGATGAGCCTTTTAGATTCATCAACTTATGGAGTTTCTTGCTTTTCAACATATGACTCCAACCAAAGAGAATTACAAAAACCATCAACCAATAAAGATCATGCATGTTTGTCAACCAATGAGAGTCCATAACTGATAAATATGATATATCTTCATCAACTTCTTATTCCTCCTCAAACATTCATTGTGGTTGTTGTCATTACTACTAGAGGTTGGGTATGGATACTCCTAACCCAATCCCCCACCTACAAAAATCATTCTTAATCCTACCTTGTAAAGGAATCTCTTCACCAACCACTAGTTTCATGCACTCCACCCCAACCCAAAGACGATGTCCATCGATCATCAAATTTTTTCATCAGGTGTCTTCATCTACTAACTCTGATCATTGCTCTTTATCCAAACCTCAAAATAGGTAAATAGATGATGAAACTTCCATTAACCTCTACCACCATTTATCCATATCCACCTACTACTTCCTCATGTTGGGTCAGATCTAAGATGAGAACGAATAAGAAAGACAAAGGTCATCCAAAAAACATCTTGGGTGTATCCAAATTCTACTTTAGATCAGCCCCTTGTTGGTCATGGAATTTTTTATTACATATACCAAGACTGCATCACTCATATCAGCCAAGACACTAGCTATCTTTTTCTTTTCACAATTTCATTGTAATCTCAACATGGGGAGGAAGTAGTTTCTTACACTAGGGCTCAGGGATTGGACCCATTTCCTATTTTATCATTTTTATTGAATCTAAGCTTGTATTAACCATGATAAATTTTTGTTCAATTTACATTATACATGTAATCTTGTTGCTCAATAGGATTTCATGTTTATTAAATCTTGGATGTAAAGAATGTTGAACCCAAAATCAAGGATATTGATTGTTTCTTGCCAAACCCCAGATGAGAACTTTGAGTAGGTTTTGATAAGGTGATGGGTATGTGATTTCTATGTAATGTGATGGAAAACCTAGAGTAATATATGTTCGGGTCTAATCTAAATTCTAAAAAAGGTAGATTTCTCTCTAACTCAATTTTATTTATTTATGCTTATTTTTATGTAGTGAGATTGAATATGTAGGTAGGGGTGGCAAAACCCTTTCACCTTAGTGAATTAGATCTTAATTTTAGTCTTTATTCTTGCACATAGTGTAATCAACAACCAACCACTTTTTGTGTTAAATATTCTTCCTAGTTCGGTTAAATGTAAAATTCTTGTTTTAATGGTGTCCTTTTGATTTGATCCGAAACTATACTATGATAGGATTCGTCTTCTTATAGGAAAGATGTCATACAGTTGGTTAAGGTCAAAAAACAAGGGATTTCATCCCTAGTGAATTTGCATATGTGATAAAATCTAACACAACCACCTCTACATAAAAGGATCTTGTACTCAATGTGGATCATCTTCTCCATGTTAGATTATTTTCAAAATCTAGGATCAAATACCAAGAAAGATCTGTCAACCCCTTCCATTGGCTCCCGTGCATCAACACCTCCAACAAATATCCAAGGTTTAGACTAGCAGGCAATGCTAGTCTTCCATTGATGATCACTTGTTCTATTTTCCACCTATAATTCCTCTGTTGGGATCGATAAGGGCAAGAAAGAAGATGACGACAAGGAGGAAGGCTATGTTAATGAACATTCAACATCCAACTTGCAGCTTGTGTTGGGTTAGCCTCATCATTGAGCATGAAGATTGTTGTTGCACACTGTGATTACACACCTCTTACTATTGTCACGATGGCCATTTCCTTCCCTTGCCTTGTTGATCCTGATACTACCATGAGGAGTGAGTAGACACCTTGAGAGGGTTATGTTGCATAAAATCTTGTATGAACCCTGTTAAGTTTTGTATCAAACATTTATTGCCTTATTCATGTATTTGGATGACATTTTTGCATGTTTATTATGGGTCAGGTGTAGAAAACTTCTAGATCAAGCCCAAGGATATCATTTGATTCTTGTTAAACCCTAAATGATTACATCATACATGTCTCTTTGAGTAAATGGGTAAATGACCTATATGTAATGTGATGGTGAGCTTAGAGTAATATTTATCCAATTCAAATCATGATTCCAAAAGGAGTGGATTTATCCACCCTCAATGTTTATTTGATCATGTGTGTTTGCGATGTAGTGAGACAAAAGATGCAGTAACACTGTTAAAACCCACTCACCATCCATTTGATAATTCAAATTTTCATCTATCCATTATTATTATTATAATAATAATTGGACTTCTTTGAAATATGGGCCCCTAATTGATATTAGATAACTCCAGAGAAGTAAATGGATGTTTTACTAAAAAATAAAATAATATTTTCTTGTGACTCTCAAAATTGGATACCAAGTTGAAGTTTGGATTCCTCACACTAAATTTAAGTATCATGCAAAATTTGGTCTCTTTTGGATAACCCTAGAGCCCCTAAATAATAATGAAACAAAGTAATATAGTCTAGATTCCAATTAAGCAATGATTTGATATTATTGAGCTGATTTTTCCTAAAATCTTTGTGTTTTAGGTGTAATGCATGTTCACGAACCCTTTTTATTACAGGCTCACTAGAGCCATTAGATTGGGATATGAGGCTTGTCCCTCATGTCCACTTCAAGATAACCCTAGAGCCCCTAAGTAATTAGTGGATCCCTAGTTTGATAGGGTTTCATCTATCACCATTCTTAGATGGTTCAATCTCAAGGATTAAAGTCTCATTGATCTGTCAATCAGTATAGATGTTATATCATTTTTAGAGTTGATAACATTGTGGAAAATTGCAGAGAGGTTACAAATAGTACGTTTGATGAATGCCCAGTCTGAAGAACATGGCTTATTTCTCATCCAATGACCATACATTTACTTTTTCTTCATGACTTGGACCCAAGGTGTTGTTGAGAAATTATGCAATAAATAAAATAGTGGAAACAAAAAAATGCATGAATCCCAAACCATAAGATCATGTAAAAAATGATGTATCTGGGAAGAGGGTTTGTAAGGTATATACCTAGTCCTGAAGCAAGTCCAGTGACAATCCTCACAATGTATCATGCTTCTTTTTCAAATACAACACAAACACTCCTTAGTAACGAACTCCTAGTGCAATACCCTAGATGACAGTTGACGACGTTCTCCTAGTGTCATGGCGACAGTCTCCACACCTCTACGTAGTCCATGTTGACCATTGGGAACTCCTTGTCGTGCTTTCTAGAGCCAATAGGAAGGAGTTGTCCCTTTGATGTCAATGTGTTAGCCCTAACTTGTCTCCATTGTTGTCACTCCCTTTTATGGATAAGACGTACTCAGGCTCTCACATTACCACAACTGTTAGAGGACAACATTTTTCAATGTTAGTTGTGTCTTATGAATGCCTTGATTACCCCTCTATTTATAGGAGGGTAAGGGTCATGGTTTCCAGATCAAATGGGAGACAAAAAGATGGATTTTCACAAATTTTTGGCTATTGAGGATCATGATTCAGTCAACTCATACCCATTAGGTTGACTTGTATCCAATTGGTCGACTCAACACTTGATTCGTTTGATTGGAATTCTTTCCTATTCACAAACATATTGCATTTCAATGTAATGATCAATGCACATCATGACGTGAGTGTCAATCCTTGATCCAGTCTTACTGATTATCCAGTCAGTCCACTGGAGTTCTCAATTGGTTGAATTGATGTTTGAGTCGATCGAATCAACACTTGAGTCAGTCGAATCAAAGTTCCAATCAGCCAACTTTCAACAATTGTTGTTTAAATTGATTACCTAAACACTTTAGTAATCATGACATATGAATTGGTTGACTTGTATTCCCAATTAGCCAATTTTCATTAGCAAACACCTATTCCACCAACATCCTATGTGGGACCCTATAGGTCCTAAAGTACATTGGCGGTGAATGTCCATAATCAATTTATGACATCAGAAGCAATGAGTGATATCTAGAAACACATCATTGCTACCCAAGTAATTGGAAAGTGGGAGAACAATTTCAACCTACAATCTATCATCAATGTTATTATGATCCTATAGTTCCTTTGTCTCTGATAGTAGGATTGAATTAGAGGCATGGAATCACCATCCTCTCAATATTCAATCCATGTTTCTTGAACTGAGCAGACTGTTGAGATACATGTGAGCTCAATATCACATATTGAATCACATGAGCATGTCCATACATTTCTCAGTTTCTCTTATCAAGTGTCCAGGGTATCAACTCTAATAGGAGAGAGAAATCCCTTCAACATCACTCAGAGTCAATCCCCATGTGTCACAATGTTCCTGAGCATCACCTTTATGGAAATCCTTATTCAAGGTTATGTTGGATGGTGTCTAAATACATTGAACAACATGTGATGAATGTAGTGACTTCTAGTCTAAGAACCACAATCACCACTATCACTATGAGAGTTGATTCTGACTACCATTCAATGGTTTCATGTATCACTGTCATGGTGATTCTTTCTGATACACTATTCTCTAACAATTACATATGTGTTTGACGTGATATCCCATTTCATGACTAATGAGATTCTATCATCAGTCAACTGACATTCTAGTATTATGTATTACTATTATCATACATAATAAGAATGTGTATACTCTTATCATACATATTCTCTCATTGTCTAGGCCCTAAACCTGAATACATAGGTTATCGAGTAACATCATTCTTTAGATATTTATTATGTTACATCATTATCTCATTACTAAATAAAATAGAATAAACAGAATTGCCATTTATTATTATCAAATCAATTACATCATGCCACATTACAAGATCACATGATTGGATCTTTGGGAATACATACCAATATACTCCCATTTGCACTTAAAGCTAATCACTCATGACTCTTATTCCAAGTGATCTAACATGTTTGTCATTTTTTTGTGAAAGTGCTTTGATCAGTGGGTCAGCAACATTGCCTTCAATCGATATCCTACAAATCTTCAATCTCCTTGTTGTATGATCTCTCTTATGAGATGGAACTGTTGTAGTGTGTGTCTGGAACGCTGATGTAATTTGGGTTCCTTATCTTGTGCAATAGCACCATTTTTGTCACAATACAACTATATTGTGTCTCTAATTCCTCGAACCACACTAAGTGTCATTTGATGAACTTCTTGATCCATACAACTTCCTTTGCTGCATTGGATGCGACAATGTACACAATCTCTATTGTAGAATTAGAAACTATCTCTTGATTGGAAAGTTTCCAACTTACAACTCCATTTTTTAGGCAAAACACGAATCCAAATTGTGCTAGATAATCATCTTTGTCAATTTGGAAGCTTGCATCGGTGTAACCCTTTACACCCAAATCTTCCTCACTGCCATAAACTAGAAATGGATCCCTAGTTCTTCTCAAGTACTTAAGGATGTTATTTATGGTGGTCCAATGACTTTCACCTGGATATGATTGATAATAGCTTTCCATGCTCAAGGTATACAAGATGTCAGGACGAATGCATAACATTGTATACATGATAGATCCAATCGCATATGCATATGGAATCTTACTCATGTGTTCTTATTCTTCACAAGAACTGGGACTTTGGTATTTAGAGAGGCTAATTTCATGAGACATGAGCAAATTCCCTCTCTTTGAGTCCTTAATGTTGAACCTCATCATCACTTTGTCAATGTATGTACTCTAGCTTAGGCTAAGAATCCTTCTAGATCTATCTCTATAGATCTTGATTCCTAAAATATAGAATGCCTTGAATAAATCCTTCATAGAGAAGGCACTTCCTAGCCAATTGTTACCATTTGTAATGTAAGGATGTCATTCCTCATCAATAATATATCATCTACATACAATATACAAAACACAATTATGCAGCCACTAACCTTCTTGTACACACATGGTCCGTCTTCATTTTGTTTAAAGTCAAACTCTTTGACTGTCTCGTCAAATTCAAGATTCCAACTCTGAGATACTTTCTTCAATTTATAAATTGAGCATTGTAGCTTATAGAATTTATCGGCTTCCTTTGGATTTATAAAACCCTCAGGTTGTGTCATTTACACATCCTCAAGAAGATTCTCATTAAGGAAAGTAGTTTTAACTTCCATCTGCCAAATCTCATACTCATAATAAACTGTAATGGCAAGCATGATCCTGATGGACTTGACCACAATAACTGATGAAAAAGTTTCATCGCATTCAACATCTTGAACTTTTTTTAAACCATTTGTAACCAATCTTCCCTTAAAGGTTTTTACATTACCATCCATGTAAGTCTTTTTCTTGAAGACCCGTTTGCACCCTATGGGTTTTACCCCTTTAGTTGGATCCACCAAGATCCATACCTTATTGGTGTTTATGGATTCCATCTCAGATCTCATGGACTCAAGCCATTTCTCAGACCCTAGTCCCTTAATAGCCTCTAGGTAGTTTTTTGGCTAATCATATTTTTTTGGTAGGCTCATCATCTATGACCAACTCGTCACCTTCTTGACTCACAAGATAACATCTTTTAGGCTTAAGGTGTGTCCTACTAGATGAATGACCTTCTTGTGTTATATGAGGAATTTGAGATTCCACAACAGTTTGTGAGTCTTGTTCCTTTTGTACCTTTATAGGTTCAATGTTTTCTTGTTGATCTCAAACCTCTTTGAGTTCTACTTTTCTCCCACTAATTCTTTTGGAAATAAATTCCTTTTCAAGGAATACACTATTCCTAGCAACAAACACTAATTTACGGATGGAGTGAAAAAGTAGTATTCGCTGGTTTCTTTGGGATATCCAACAAAATAACATTTATCTGATTTGGGTCCAAGATTTTCAACAAACATTTTCCTAACGTAAACTTCACATCCTCAAATCTTTCATTGGGACGCTTCCCATACCATATCTCATGCCAATTTAGATGGTACATAATTAAGTGTAAACACTGCGGTTTGTAGAGCATGTCCCCAAAAAGAAATCAGAAGACCAGCAAAACTCATCATTGATCGTGCCATATCTAGTAATGTGTGATTCCTTATTTTTGATACAACATTATGCTATGGTGTTCCAGGTGGAGTCCATTGTGATATGAAACCACAATCTCATAGAAGGTTCTCAAATTCTTGGTTTAAGCATTCTCCAACTTGATCAGAATGAAGTGGCTAATACTTTTACCAAGTGGGTTTTGTCCTTATTCATGAAATCTTAGAACTTTACAAGGTTTCTAACTTATGTTTTATCACGTAAACATAACTATACCTACTGAAGTCATTAGTAAAGGTAATGAAGTACCAATAACCACCTCTTGCATTTGTTCTAAAAGGGCCACTACATCAGTATGTATGAGTCCTAATATATCACTTGTCCTCTCACTATAATTAGTAATAGGAGCCTTTGTCATCTTCCCAACAAACAAGACTCACATGTCTCTATTGATCTGAAATAAAAAGTGTCTACATAGCCATCTTTATGGAGTCTAAAAATATGTTTCTCATTTATGTGCCCTACACGACAATGCCAAAGGTATATTTGATTTGAATTATCAATTTTTAATCTTTTTACATTTACGTTATACCCATTTTTCTCCATATCTATCAAGTATAGACCATGAAACATTGGAGCACTTCCATAAAAGATCCCATCTTTACTAATAGAACATCAACCATTGTTTATAAGAAATTTGAATCCATTCTTATCCAAACAAGACACATATATGATGTTTCTATTAACGGTAGGTACATAATAGCAGTTGTCTAACTCTATTAGAAGCCCACTTGTCAGAGATAGCTCATAGGTTCCATCTACACTAGCAACAACTCTTACTCCATTAGCAACGTGTAGTTCAACCTCACCTTTCATCAAACATCTACTTCTTTTCAAATCCTTCATATTTGAGAAAATGTGTGATCCACATCAGGTATCCATTACTCAAGATGAAGAAGTAGCAAAGTTAATCTCAATTATGTATATATCTGAAATAGATATCTCTATCCCATGCTTCATCTTCCTTAGTTTCTTTAAGTGAAAAGGTAGATTCCTTTTGCAGTTACCCCTCTCCTTGTCTTGAGTGCAGAAGACTTGAACTTTAGCTTAGCCTCAGAACATTTCTTGGCCTTTCCTTTACCCTTGGACTCTATTCCACTGATCATCATCATGGGTTTGTCATTCTTCATTTGTTCTTCGACATTTATCAACATACTAAGCAATTCATACAATGGTTTAGCCAAGTTACTCAACTTATACAACTTGATAAACTGGCCATGTGATTTAGGAAATGATTGTAGAATCATATCTATGGACAACTCTTGACCAAAATCCTAGTCTCTCTAGATTTTCCAAATGCCCAATCATTTTGAGTACATGGGGCTCTACTAGATTTCCCTCTATGTGTTTGCACTCAAACGTCACCTTGGAGACATTATCCCTTTTTTCTTTACATGAAACTTAAGACATATTACCATCTCAGGAATGTCCATATTTTCATGTTGTGTATGCAACTCATAGTTCATACTGCCCAACATAAGTTTTTGATGCCTACGAATGTTGGGAAATATGGGCACAGAGTATAGCAGTGGAAAAAAAATTATCTATCTGTATTCCCATAACAACAAGATCACATCAACTACTATGAAATAGGATGTATGGTTTAATGAGTCATGCATAGTCCTAGAGCAAGTCCGGTGACAAAACTCACTTCAATGCATCTATTAACTAGTTGCCCTTGAATGGTGGTTGTGCAGCTCCTGGTCTTCACCACAAACAATAAACACAAACAACTTCTACAATGCTCCTGTGATCTCGCCACAAACTACAGGTTGACATTGCTCTCCTAGCAACAGCCTAAGGAATCCTGCCTCTAGAGTAGTCCACACAGACCAACTATAAATCATGTCATTCAAATAGAATAGACGGGAAGGAGTTGTCCATCCTGTTGGTGTACTAGTCACCAACTTACTCTCCCACAATAACGATCCTCAGTTGTTCTATCCCGTAGCCATCCCTCCCTTGTCAGAAAGAACTTGCTTGGGTTCTCTCAGTTACCACAACCAGAGAGGACAATAATTGTTAGATCAACTAATTCTCAGTTGATGTTGTTGTGCTTTGGGAAGCCCCAGTACCCCTCTATTTATAGGTGGGGTTTTGTCTAGGGTTCCTAGTATGTTCGGGATCTATGCCGGAGTGGAAGGGACTGAAAGATCTTGAATTTTTGTAACTTGTGATAGTCAAAACAACCATCTGATCACAAGAGATGGTAATCTCACACTGCCAAATGACCGTTTGGTAGTTTTCCAATCACACATGAATTTGGAAATTTTGATTCTAATTAATATTACATTTTAATTCCTTGCACCATAAGTAATGTGCAATCAAAACAAGTATGAGAAACATCCAGAGCATTCATTCAGCCCAACTAAGCCATCTCACCCATGCGAGACACCTATCTCACTCACCCAGATTCCCGTCTGGTGTTCCTGATTCGAGATGGTTGGTTCAAAAGCTTGAATTGGTCGGTTCACTCCTGAATTTGGGAAGAACTTATCTAATTTCAAACTTTGATTAGCTTGTAACAACCCAAACGACCATGTCAACACTTGAGATGCCCGTATGGCTACCCAAACAACCATCTCAAGTGTTGAGATGGCCGTTTGGTAGTCTAGTCAGCCAATCTATCAATATGTTGTGTGAATCGATTATCTAAATACTTTAGTAATCAATCCAATCATCATTCAAGATAAACTCCTCTTCTAGATGAGTTCCTATGTGTGTGACACTATAGGTCCCATATCACATTGATAGTGAATGTCCATAACTATCTTATGACATCACAAGCAAGGAGCGGTGCCTAGTCACACATTAGTGCTACCCAAGTGAATGGAAAGTTGGAGAATAACTTCAACCTACAATCTGTGTAAGGTGTTGTAGTGATTGTATAATTACTTTGTCTCTAATATCTGGAATGAATTTGAGACATGGACTCATCATCCTCTCAATGTTCAATCCATGTTCCTTGACCAAAAGCAGACAGTCTGAGATAATGTGACCTCAATATCATATATTGATTTACATGTGCATACAAATGTGTTTCCCAGTCTCACTTATCAAGTGGCCAGGATATCAAACTCCAGTAGGAGGGACAAATTCAATATCTATTACTCACAGACTATCCTCATGTGTCAAAGTCACCCAATCATCACCTTCATAACAACTCATGTTTTAGGAATGCAGTTGATGATGTCAAAGCATACCCAACGACATGTGAGGATTGTAGTGATTTCACGTCTAAGAATCACAACTACCACCATCACTATGCAAGCTGACTATGATCTACCATATGATGGTTTCCATGTGTCACTCTCAAGGTGGGTCTGTTTGATACATTGAACTTTGACATGTATATGTGTGCTTGGTTTGATATTGCCATATCACGACTAATGAGATTATGTCATCAACCAACCCTCACTCTATTCTTGTATGTTATTGGTGTCTATCTACCTTCCACAGTAACAACTGACTAGGAACATAACAAGAATGTACATACTCTTAACATTTGTATGATCTCATCCTTCCAAGTCACGCACTTAAAGACATATGTCATTGAGTATTGTCTTTCTTTAGACATTCATAATATTTCCAAGTCATGTATGATGAAGCACATAACTGAGTGAACTATAATGAATTGGAAGATTGCCTTTATGAGTATTTATCAAATCTTGTATGGTATTTGCCATGACAATCATCACATGATTGGCTCTCTGGGCATACCTTACCAACAGACCCCCACTTGCACTTAGAACAAATCACCCCTTAATCTCATTCTTAGTGATCCAAACATGTCCATCATGCTTCTCTTGAGCAAGTGCTTATCTTTGTGGGTTAGAAACACTTTGCTATTAGTCGGCATATTGCATTTTTTGTTCTCTCTTCATTGTATGTTTATCATATGAGATAGAAATGCCGAAATATGGTATCTGATATTTCTTGCCTAACACTTAGCTCCATTGTTGTCACAATACTTCTACTAAGTCATCAATGGTTGGAGCATCTATCAGTTCATCATATGAACTTTATACCCATATAGTATCACTTTTGTGTTTGCAAAAAAAAATACTTGGCTTCTATTTGTAGAACAGAACTAATTGCTATTAGTTGTAACCCATCCAACTAACAACACTTCTCCTTTTGAATCAAAACATATTTTATTGCAATCAATTTATCATTTCGGAAAGTTGCATCAATGTAACCCTTTACACCCAACTCTTCCTTCTATTTCTATCCTTATGGACCAACAAGTTATCCTTAGGTACTTCTCAAGTACTAATGGATATCTTTAATGACATTCCAATAACCTTTATTCAATTTTAGTATCATCTTGTCATGTCCAATACATACAAGATTATATGGGATAATAGCATTCACGATAGATCCATTGCTACAACCTTTGGCATCTTAATCATGTTATTTTAATTCTTTACAAGAATTGGAACTTATGATTAATGAGAGACTAATCTGGATTCTCTCTCACTTAATTCTTTCATGTCAAACTCTTTCAACACCTTACTATTGTATGTACTCAACTTTCTTTGTGAAACTTTCAAGAACTATCCCATAGATATTGATCCTTATCTCATAAGATGTTTCACTCAATCCTTCATTGATGAAGGGGTCTTCCATGCCATCTCTCAATATTCATAACACTGAGACGTTATTCCTCATCATATGTGGAATATTCATATATGCTCCCACTAAATATTTTGTAATCACATATTTCATCTTTTATCTTGATTCAAGTCAAACTCTTTGACTATCTTGTTAAATCAAAAGATTCTCCTCTGAGTTGCTTATTTCAATCCCAGATTGAACTTTTTAGGTTATAGACTCTATTTACATTCTTGAAGTTAAAAAACCTTTTAGGATGTCTCACATATACATCTTTCAATATATTCCCTTTAAGGAATATTATTTTATCTTCATATGCCAAATCCCTTAGTCTATTTTAACTACAACAAAAAGCATGACAAGTGGTAAAGGAATTTCTATCAAGTTCAACAACTTGAACTGATTTGAAAACTTTTCAACCAATTTGTCCTTTAATGTTAGCCATGTAGGTTTTTGCCACAAGACCCAGTTGTACCCTTTAGATATTATCCTTTTAGGTGGCGCTATCAAGGTCCTACCTTATTAGCTTACATGGATCCCATAATGGCTTTAAGCCTTTACTCAGATTATGGTACTTAATAGTTTCTAGTTGATTAGTTGGCTCATCATGCCATGACCAACTTGTCTGAGTCATTGGATTCTCAATCCTCAATTTCAGACATATTCTATTAGAACTATTTTATTCTATGTTACATGACAAACTTGAGATTCCACAATATTTTGTGATTCACTTAGTTCTCATTTTACGTCTTTGTTGATCTTGAACTTTTTGAGTTTTACTTTTACTCCCACTGATTCTTTAGGAATTCAGTTATCCTATCAACAAAACATTTTTGTTATTGGATTGGGATTAATAGTAATATTCCATATTCATGGTTTATGGATAAACCTTCTTCAAGATACTACTTTCTCAATGTAGGTTTCAATCCCTTAGACATATTGGGATTTTCCCAGATCATATCATATATGATGCCTTATAAACCATTCAGACAGTACATTATTTCGTGATGGGTATATTATGAGGATAAATAGGTTAGATTAATTGATAATCATATCACAACTCATCATGATGTAATTCCTTCATTCTGACATGTCATTATGTTCAAATGGACTTGTGACACATTATCACATTTCTTTCTTTAAAGGTACTCAATGTATCTATGAAAAGTATTTCAACATTTGATCTTATCAAAGTTTTTCAATACTTTCATCAAAGTCATACTTCATTTATAATCTCCTTGAACACTTCAAGAGATTTTTGCTTCTACTTTACTAAGTGCATATCATCATATTACCAGTAAGTGAAATGAAGTATGCGTAATCATCTATAACATTCATTTCGTAAGATCTTCATGCATCATATGTATGAGGTCTAGTGGAAAAATTATCCTCCCACTATATCTAGTGAAGGATGCCATGTCACATTGTGCGTAAATAAGGCTTTGCATGTTTCCTTAGGTTCGACAACGAAGGGAATCTATATTAACATCAATATGTATTCTAGACATGCATTTCTTATATATATGTGCAAGGTGACTATTTATAATTATTGTCTTGAGTTAGCAATTATGATCCTTTGGTATTAATGTTATAAACTTTCATCTCAAAGTCTTGTGTACAAAGATTATATCCTTAAGTGTTTCCATGCAAGATCATATCTTTTGAAATAGAAACATTAATCTCTCACTTTATTGATATATCATACTTTTCATACAAGATGCTTTAAAATAAATGTTTCTATTTGATGGCATAATGAAATAACAGTTCAACTAACTCTATTACATGCCCATTAGGCTAAGATAATTTTAAATGTAGATCAAAGCTTCCTCAACTCTTACTCCACCTTGTCCATCTTTTTTGTCCTTCCATGAAGATCTTTTACTTCTTGTCAGATCATGCACATTAGTAAGTCAGATATCTATTTGGTATCACATACCAAAATTAAGAAGTAATCAAATTTATCTTAGAACATTTATACCTGAAGTGGAGGTCTCAATGCTTTCCTTCTTCTTCATTAATTTTTCTAACCAGAGTGGGAAATTTCTTTTCTAGTGTCCAGGCTGTTGACAATGGTGACAATCGCCTCTTACTTTCTTCACACCTCCCTTTGCCTTGAGATCTGAAGACTTGGGCTTCTGGATAGCTTTAGAACTCTTCTTAGCTTTGCCTTTGCCTTTAGACTTCCCCTTTTTCTTGTTGATCATCATCACAGACTTGGGTTTGTCTTTCTTCATTTGTGCCTCAGCTATTTTCAACATACACAACAACTCTGTCAATGACTTGTCAAAGTCGTTCATGTTGTAATTTATGACAAACTGACTATATGACTCTAACAGAGATAGCAAAATCATGTCAGTGGCCAACTCTTGACCCAACGGGAATCCTAGTCTAGCAAGGTTCTCCACATAACCAATAAGCTTGATCACATCATGACCTACTGGATCTCCTTCTACCATGTTACATTTGAATAATGCCTTGGAGACATCATATCTCTCTTGCCTTGCCTAATCTCAGAACATGTTCTTAGGATGTGTAAACATCTCAATCACATCCATGTTCTCATGCTGCCTCTACAACTCATAGTTCATGGAGCATATCATCAAACACTTGACATCCACAACATCTTATGTATGCTTCTTATAAGCATTCTTGTCGGCCTTTGGTGCATTTTGAGGTGGTTTTTCTGGTTTTGGCGTCCATAGGACATGGAGCTTGCGCTCCCATGTGAGAATGATTCTCAGCATCCTGAACCAGTCGTAGAAGTTGTTCCCAATTAATTTTTCCTTCTCAAGGACTGATCATAGAAAAAAGTGATTGTTGTTCATTGCCATTTGATTATACAAAAGAATTAGCAATTTTTTCAAAAACTCATTTTGATTTGATTTAATTATATTTTGGTGATAATAAATAGGTCTTTGATTCATTATCATTCTCATTATTTTGTTCAAATTGACAACCCTCAAGTATCAATTTGGAAAACTGTAGAAAATCAATTTTTTAATGAGCAAGATCCAAGATAATTCAATGATGCCCCCACCAACACTGCAAGACACATTTAGTTACCAAGGTAGGAAAATTTTGTCAACTGCATCATATGTAATTCTTGATAGATAATATGTGCAACTCCTTGCCATAATTATCTACATGCTTCTAGGTCCAGACGCTATGAGAATTGCCAAGCTTTATGTAAAGAAGTGAAATCACCTCTCTACTAAAAATTTGAATAAGAAAACATCCAATCCAAACACACTCAGAAGGTATGATGGAGTGGGTATAAAATTTTCAAATCTTTATATAATGGTAATAAAAAAACCAAAGTACAACAGTGGAATAAAAACATGACTACATTCAATTATAAAACAAAGGGTTACAAACTTACATCATAAGGATCCATGTAGTGGAAATCTAAACCACCTCAAGATTGTATCCAACCTTCATCATCACAATCTAAGTCCAGGTCAACATGCCTTGCATCCAAGTCCTCCACCTAGGGTTGGAAGCATACCCCCACAAAAAGAGGCAAACAAAAGGAGAGATAAAAAAAGGCTGGTATGTGCATACTAAGAAACAAATATGAGCAATTTAAAAGAATAAAGGGCATCAAGTATAAAAGGCTTCCCATGCAAGAGAAAAGGACTACCCACAAGGGCATAAAAGATAGGAATCATCATCACATAATAAAAGAAGATACTTGCCATAAACAAAACAATAAAGATTGTGCAATACTGTCACATAAAGAAAGTAGGACGCACACCCCACAATCCACATCAATAACCTGCTTGCATGTGAGATAAGCATATCCCTATAACAATATAAACACAAAGGCGGACAAGCACAAACTTGAACCTGATAGAGAAAGAAATACTGCCAATCTCCCATATATATATAAAATTGATTATGGATTACTGCCACACTCGTGTATAGAGAAGTGGTTTACTGCCACCCTCCTTGGTAAACAATAGCAAATTACTGCCCTAAAACCAAAGTAATTTACACTACTCTAGTGCTACAGAATCACATAGCATGTAAAATGTGGAGGCAAGTAGAAAGGTATAGTTAGAATTATACAATATTGCCATCACACAATGGACAACACAAACATATAAACATTCATTTCAAAGTGGGCACATATCAACAAGTAAAAATCTACATCACAATGGGTATATATCTTCAAAAGTCCAACTTGCACCAAGGAATAAGAAATAGGGTCAAGAGAATATCCATGATCACAAGATCAATAACAAAATAAGATACTTCACATGAAGCATGATTTCAAAAGAACAAGATAATGTGTAGGCTAGTTATTAAAAAAAGATAATGTGTAGGCTAGTGTCCATAGGACCAAGAGTAAGACAAAAATAGGATAATTGCTCAAGAAGAATAATCAAGGATGCAAACATACCTAAAATCCAGAGTCAAATAATCCAAAGTCACATCTAGGTCCAAGCCTAGGCATCCAAAGCACCTATTAGCATATATGTGGGATTAGGGTCAGGTTTCCATTACTTATTCAAAATGCTAAAAATCACCTTTTTATTATTAGTGAATTAGGTTATCAAAACCATGCCATATTTTAGGATATATTTTCCTGAGTTCAAAACATATTTTATTATATTTTTTGACTTATAAATTATTAGTTATGAATTATACAAGTTATTATTTTATTTAATTAGATCCATTAAATTGCCCCTTTAAAACATTACATGCATGCACCAAAACCAATACCAAAAGAAAGCATACATTTTTATGAATCCAATGAGTATTTATTTGAAATTTTTGGACAACCTCAGTAAACGATATGAATTTTGCAATCTCGGCCAATCAGAAAAATTCGAAAATCCACATAAGCTAAAAAAACTCACGAGAGAGGGAGAGAGGAAGAGGGGCCGACCTGTGACTTGGCCCAATAGGCAGTAGCCACATCATCGGTCAACCTCTCGGTTGACCTCGCCCAAGGCAAAGGAATAAGAGGGTGAAAAGACAAAAAAGCCCCCGTTTGAAAAACATTGCAAAGAGGAAAAAGGAGAGGGGTAGAAGGGAGATTGCACCGAGGGGTTTCTTCCCCAGATGAGCACCCGCCATGGCTACTAGAGCAACCCGATCTGCTCACAGTAATCTGGGCAAAACCAAGAAACTCCACATTTCGAGAAATAAAGAGCATCGAAAGAAAGAACACAAGGGGAAGAACTCACCGATGTGCCTAATTGATGTGTCGGTTCCGCCATGGACTCCAAAATGACGCCACAAACACAGAAAGAAAACAAGGTTGCCGATGAACAACCCATCATTGTGTAAGGGAATTGAGGTGAGAGGAGAGTTCCTCAAGAGTCGATGATGTCTATGGTAGAGCGTAAATAGGCAGGGGGTTTGATCTAGGACATAAGCGACAAACGACCGAGAAACTCGGTGCCCTCATTTTGGAAAAATCTGAAATACAACAATAAAGCAATCAAATAATAGCTGGAAGGATGTGGAATCCTCTCACAGATTCAACACACCATTTTTTTTTAAATGATTGAGAATTGAGAGAGAAAGGAAAGAAATACCAAAGACTGTTGGGGAAGTTACTGTTCATGCGATAGCGGTCTCCTACTCAATGTAGGAGACGATGCGGGGGTCGTTGGATCCAAAACTCAACCGCTCAGATCATGCGATTAATCAAATTAGGAAACTAAGGCATGACAAAATCCATATTATTTAATAAAGTGACATTGAGATAATTTCCTTTTTCTCCTTCTTCATTTTAGGATTCAAACATTATCCAAATTAAGTAAAATTTTGCACAGAGGCCAATTAAGGCATGTAGATTCCAATTATGCACTTAAGTTTCCCTTTTGGAAACTTTTAATGGGTTAAATAATTCAAAACCTATTTTCTCTTAGCTCCTTCATTAATGACATTAGGATTACCCAAATTTTATGAAACTTGACCCACAAGTCATATTTAATGTGTTGGATACTAATTTTCCATCATTTTTACTTATTGGGGTTGTTTGTATATTTATTTAATATTTTAAAGTTTGTACACACTTTCTCTCTCCTAGTTACACCTTTTAAGCAAACTTTCTCCAAATTGGATAAAAATTTACCCTAAGGCTATATCTATTATTTAGATCACGAATCTAAGATTATTTTCCTCTTTTAGAGTTATTTATTATATTTATTTATTAATTACACCTTTTAGGCAATTTCTCTCTCCTGACTTACCATATTATTTCAAGGTTGTCCAAATTAAATGAAAATTGACATGTAGTCTTATTTTAATTTGTAGATTACAAATTTGAAGTATGTTCTTTATTTTTAGGCTTTCTTACAAGGGTTTTTCCCTCTGGCCCATTAGAGGCCCATTAACTTCATTATGCATCCAATTAAGTTATTTATCATCTTATTATCACCAAATGAGTTCTATGACATGTTATATTACATTATTCATGCATTATATTATTAGGATCATTATAACCTCAACCTTATTTGGTCAAACCCAAAAGATCAAACTTCTAGGGTAGGGTTCAAGATCTGGTAAATTACTCTTGACCCAATAGCCAATACGATAATAATGCACCCCGCGGAGGCAGAACCTGCATTATTACCATCACACTTTCACAAGGTAGACGAGGCACCACGCGAAGGTGTAACCTATGCTTAGTCAAACAATTTTTTGATGTGTATTGCTATTGGAAAGAATCTTAGACTTAATATGTTTGATTTAGGGACTTGATATATATCATATATATAATATATTGTATCCAATCACAACATATATAGTACATATCATATACATGCTATATCCCACAATGTGAACATATTATATAAAACAAAAGGTGATGGTTATGGCCATGTCTACATGTAATTCTTTAGAGCCATGAGGAATGACTACCACCTAGGTCAATCATCACATCACATGTATGAACCTGATGTTGGTGTGGGCTTGTGTATTCCAATCTGGGTAGATCGGCTCAACCCTTGAACCGGTCATCTCGCCTCTTGGTCAGTTGGTTGGTCCTCCTGTCCAACCAATGTTTGGACTCCTTCCAAAAAGTCAGATGGGCCCAGAGGGACATTCGTCTAGCCTCTTGTCCAACTGATGTCTTGAATCCTTCTAGATGGTCGATTGGGCCTACCAGGCGATCCCCTGGTTCCATCTTTCTATCCTCTATAATTCTCCATATGGTTGGCTCATCTAAAAAACTAGTCATCTCAACCGACGATGATCATCTTCTTCATCATTGCAGGAAAAAAAAACTATCCTATTGCCACTTTATTACATTGAATAAGAGAAACCTTGAGTTACATTTGAGGGGATCAAAGGTAGGAAAGAATTAACTTTACATTGGGAAGAGGGAGGTAGAGGCTCGTCATGTAGATTGAGATAAATAGGAAACCAAACCATCCAACCAAACACAGATATAGGGATTAGGCCATAACCACACTACACATCCAACATCAAAACGGCTTTTAGGGCGATGCGTGTAAATTGCATATATATATTTGTGTGTGTGTGTATGTATATATATATATATAAATAAATAAATAAATATATATATATATATATATAAGTTTTGGATTGTGTGGTCTTTGATTGGATATGCATATGAGACAGTTTAAATATTTGCATTGTATGTAATTAAACTAAAATTTTGATCATATCGATTATCCTAAAACATAGTAAATTGATGTAGCTCTAATACCACTATTGGGAAATACAGGCACAGAGTATAGCAGCGGAAACAAAATTTTATCTATCCGTATTCCCATAACAGTAAGATTGTGTCAACTACTATGAAATAGGAAGGATGGTTTAACAAGTTATACCTGGTCCTATAGAAATTCCAGCAATAAAAATTACTTCAATGCAACTGTCAACTAGTTGCCCTCAGATGGTGGTTGTGCAGCTCCTAGTCTTCATCACGAACAACTTCTACAATGCTCCTGTGATCTCGCCACAAACTGTAGGGTGATGTTGCTCTCCTAGCAACAACCAAAAGACTCTTGCCTCTAGAGTAGTTCACACAAACCAACTATAACTCCTTTCATTCAACCAGAACAGGTAGGAAGGAGTTGTCCCTCTCATTGGCATACTAGTCACTAACTTGCTCTCCCACAATAATGATCCTCGGTTATTCTCTCCCGTAGCTATCCCTCCCCTGTTGGGTAGGACTTTCTTGGTCTCTCTCGGTTACTAAAACTAGAGAGGGAAATAATTGTCAGAGAAACTGATTCTCAGTTAATGTTGTTGTGCTCTAGGAAGCCCCTAGTACCCCTTTATTTATAGGTGGGGTTTCGGCTAGGGTTCCCAGTCTGTTCGGGATCTGTGTGGGAGTGTAAGGGAACAGAAGATCTTCAATTTTTGCAACCTTCAACAGTTGAAATGGTCGTCTGGTGAAATGTCTGTAAGGGACACAAGATGGTTGTCTTGCATCACCAAATGGTCTATTGGCAGTTTTCCAATCACACATGAATTTGGCAATTATGATTCCAAATAATATTATATATTAATTCCTTACACCAAAAGTAATGTGCAATCGAATCAAGTTCAAGAAACATACAGAACCTTCATTCGGATGAATCTACCATCTCACCCATGCGAGATGCTCGTCTCACTCACCCAGATGGCCGTCTGGTGAGCCTAAGTTGAGTTGGTCGGTTCAACAAATTGAACTGGTCGGTTCACTCCTCAATTTAGGTAGAATTTAGCCAATTTCAAACACTTATTAGACTGATAACCCAAATGGCTGTATTAACACTTGAGATGCATGTTTCGATGCCCAAACAACCATCTCAACACTTGAGATGGTTGTTTGGCAGTCCCGTCATCCAATTTATCAATCTTTTGTGTGAATTGAATACATGGAAGCCTTAGTAATCAATCTGATCATCATTCAAGATAAACTCCTCTTCTAGATGAGTTCATATGTGTGTGACCCTATAGGTCCCATATTATGTTGGCAGTGAATGTCCATAACTATCTTATGACATCACAAGCAAGAAGCGGTGCCTAGTCATACGTTGGTGCTACCCAAGTGAATGGAAAGTTGGAGAACAACTTTAGCCTACAATCTGTGTAAGGAGTTGTAGTGATTGTATAATTCATTTGTCCTTGATATCTAGAATGAACTTGAGGCATGTACTCGTCATCCTATCAAATTTCAATCAATGCTCCTCGAACCTAGAGAAGAATGTCTGAGATAATGTGACCTCGAAATCATATATTGATTCACATGTGCATGCACATGCATTTCTCGGTCTCGCTTATCAAGTGGATAGGATATCAAACTCTAGTAGGAGGGACAAATCCCATATCTATCACTCACACTGTATCCCCATGTGTTAAAGTCACCCAATTATCACCTTTATAACAACCCATGTTTTAGGACTAGATTTGATGATGTCAAAGCGTGCCCAACAACATGTGATGATTGCAACAATTTTAGGTCTAAGAATCACAATCATCTCCTTCACTATGAGTGCTGACTATGACCTACCATATGATAGTTTCCACGTGTCACTCTCTAGGTGGGTTTTTCCGTTACACTGTTCTTTAACAAGTATATGTATGCTTGGCTTGATATTGTCATATCATGACTAATGAGATTATGTCATCAACCAACCCACACTCTAGTCTTATGTGTTACTAGTCTCTATAACATCCCTGACCTGGGTTATAATTTAACCCTATGTGTTTTGTTTAAGAAAGATAATTATATGCTTGATATTATCTTTTGAAAAGAAATTAAGGCTCAATAGGAACTTATATTTCTATTTTAGTCCTTTTTGAATGATGTTGAACATAACGTTTTTCTTATGTTGGACTAAAGTGCAAATTACCCAAGTTGAGGGGGTTAAACTGCAAATTTTACATGATAAGATGTTCCTCATGTGTTGAAGCATCATGAGAATGAATATGATGCAGAGGTATGGCTACCACAAGCCTGAGTATCAAGAAAGAGCTGATAAAGCAATGTTTGTGCTTTAAAACCTAGTTTTGGTGTAATGTGCAATTTACCCAAAACTCAGGGTTCAATATGCAAATTACCACTTCAAAATAGTCCCTAATGTTTCTTGGAATGATTAAGAGAAAATAAAATGAGAGGTGCATCTCATTTTTACCTCTTTGAAGGAGAGAGAATCTTGATATTAAAATGATCAAGATTTAAGCATGATTGAAATTATAATTCAATATAATGCAAAAATAATTATATGAATTGGATTTCCCTTAAACCAAAATTTTAGAGGTTGAAATCCACATATATGTACGTCCTTGTGCCTTGCAAAGGAAAAGGAAATATCTACGTGAGTGGAGAACCCACTCACATTAAGAAAATAAAAAGAAATATCCACTAACTTATGGATATTATTATTATAAGGGATAAGGTGCTTAATTTAATTTTCTTTAAATCATGGATAATTGGGAGTAATAAGAGTCAATGGAGATAGCCTCGTAACCAAGGAAGGGAAGGGGGCAAGTGGCAAGGAAATGGAAGAGATAATCCCTACTTTCTCTCTCTTTAATGAATTTTCAATAAAATTCATATATATGCTCCTTTATCCATGAGTTGAAAGGGTAATTTCGAATCCACTTTCACTTCTTCCTTGAAAAATGATTAAGGGAGCTTGGAGAAATAGGAGGACGATGCCCAACCTGTTGGTAAGCTTCTTGACCTTCTTTCACCTTGATTTCATGGTGGAAATCACAAATCAATGCTTAATTTCTTCTTTTCTTCACTCAATCTTCAATTCTAGCCAATCCTTTTCTCTCAAAAGATTGAGGAACGAACCTTGTGGATTGAGAAAGCTTCATACACCATTGTTGACGTGAATCTACAAGCTATGATGCTCATTTGAAGGCGGGTTATATAACTTGAACCCTTATTCATTGTTATTGAATTCCATTCCTCAATTCAATATGTTCAATTGTTCTTCTTGAAATATCTTTGATTAATTGATGAAAATACCATGGAAATGGCAGTAGATTTCGAGGGGTTGAAGCTTGATGATGATGAAATCATCTTAAGCACACATCTCAATAAGATTTAGTTGCAATCCGTTTCACCAAAATGATCCCATCGGTTTTCACCAAACTGTTTGGTAATCAAACGGTTTGCAAACCGTTTGGAGGTTGAACCCCAAACCGTTTGGGCATGTTGACCGAATGAGATAGTTGACCATTTGAAGCCTTAAACGGTTTCAAACCGTTTGAATATACTTGAGTTTACCGTTTGGAGTTGGGTTGACCAATTGGACAAATAAGTTCAAAATGGTGTGGAGCCTTAAACAGTTTCAAACCGTTTGGACTTTAGGTCAAAACTGTTTGGAGCCTTAAACAGTTTCAAACCATTTGGACCATGTCAACCAAAACTGTTTGATGATCCAATGGTTGGTATTTGAAGGTTTGAAGATCCAATGGTGTTGATTGATGAACATTTAAAAGCAAGATTGAAGGCCAATTTAATATAGCAAATAATGATCAATTGATTGATGAACCTATCATATGAACCCTTTCGGTTTTGAGGCTGATTTGGCCCAAATGGTCTTGAGACCGTTTGAGTCCAAACAGTCTTGAAACCATTTGGGGTCAAACTTTCTCAGGACCGTTTGGAAGCAAACGGTTTCAAAACTGTTTGGTGTTGAAACCCCAAAACCAAATAGAGGTCCAATGTGATCAAATCAATTGAAGATTTAAGATGATAATTGATCCATTGATCCAATGATGATTATCAATTTTAGGTATAAAGGTTGAAACCCTAAAGTACCTAGATGATTAGTACCTTTAGATTAATTAACCCTAAAAGGTTATAAAAGCAATGTCTTAGTACACTATGTCAATCATAGTTGTATGTACTTGATTGAAGGGTTGATGTAACCTAATCAAGTTGAGAGGATGATAGAAAGGAATTCATACATGATTATTATTTATGTGGTGATTAGGGTATGATCCTTAGTGAAGAGATCATGAAAACCCTAATAAAAAAGGTTAATAAACCCTAACCCTAATTCAGGGCAATTCTGAGTGAAACCCTAATTTAGGGTAATAGTGAAACCCTAATTGAGGGCGATGACATGAGTAATCCTAAGTTAGGGTTATGAAATGTAAAACCCTAATTTATATGAATAGTAAACCCTAATTGTTGGTAATTGAATATGAAACCCTAATTGAGATGAATAGTAAACCCTAATTGTGGGATATTGAATATAAACCCTAATCAAGGGTGATTTTATGTGGAACCCTAATTTAGGGTGATGTTATGTAAAACCCTGGTATATTAATGTGATGTGGAACTCAAATCTAGGGTGACGCTATGAAATGCTATATGAAACTCTAATCTTAGGAAATATGGTGATAAACCATAACCCTGATCTGGGTAATGGGATGAGTATCCCCAATTGACCTGAAATGGGAAACCCTAACCCTAGTGAGGGAATAGTGGTGTTACCCTTGAATAGTGATGCTATATTCATTTTGCATGGTGCTGATATGAAATTGATGTGACTGTTACCATCTGTACTAACCATGCAGGTATCATGAGATGATGAACATAGCCATGTATGAGCTATGATGTTTTATTTATTAAAATTGTTATTGGGCCTTATGTGCCATAATATGCCTTGTTGCCTGGTTAGAGGTAATAAGAGAATTAATGGGACTTAAGTGCCATGAGAGATTCTTGTGTAACAAGTGTCATGTTTGCCTTGGTCAGATGACCTGAAGGTGATAGTTACCTGAAAAAGGTTGTAACAATGCTCAGTTATGAGTTAAGGGTTTGAATACCCAGAACCATATGATTATGGCATTGAGTTTGTGAAGGGATGAGTATTCCCAGTATTGAAATAAGGGACTAAGATCCCAATGTCTTATAAAGGCTGAGAAGTAACTGATGAAAACAATACATGTTTCTTTGTAGCATTTGTCCTAACAAGTTATGTTTGAAAACTTGACTGATGCTAAAAGAATATGATAATGTACTTAAATAATCAAGTGAAATCTTTTCATGTAGTGCTCTGACCATAGATCCATCATCGTCAGTAGTTGGTGATGGTGAAATAGGTTTTCCTACGAGATCTCCTGGAGTTCGCATATTTTTGAATATGTGGGGGTCGATGGCGAAAATATTCGTACGTCCTAATGGGGGAATTGATGGAAGGTAAACATTAAACCTCTCAATCCTTCATTATATGTTCCGGGATGGATGTATCACGAATCTCCCGATGTTGATAATGTCGGATCGATGGAGGTAAACATGAAATCTCTCGATTGCGAAGAGAGTTTAGCCGCCGCTGTAGCTCTATAGCGAAGATGCCACTATACCCTGGCAAGCTATGTAGCAGAGACAGAAGATGTCCTGCATGTGATCTCACACTGACTGAGATGTGGGAGGTCATGGAAGCTGGCTCTTCCATTGACTTTGTATGGTACCGATTTCGACTTCGCAATGGTCGGTTGGAGTATGAGCGGTATAACTCATCTGCTCAGAGCTTAAGTGTGTTTGTAAAATGTAATTAGCCGTGTAGCGTATTTGCATAAGATTGAAATACGAGAACCACTGGTTGATATTATTTTTCTTAGCATGTTCTTGATACATAAATGTTACTTATGTTCTTTGATTCCATATTGAATAAGAGACATGCTGCCTTATCAATTTAAAGCTGAAATACTTGAATAGGAATGTTGCTCTAATCTACATAGATATTAATTTATCTGCTATTAAAAATATGATTCCACTGTTCAGTTTATTTGTATTAAACTACAATAATAATATTTTCGGCGAAGAGTTATATCTCTCGCTGGGGCAATTCACAAATTGTCTCACCCTCATGGGATCCAACTTTCTAGGTAGACGCCGACAAAGAGGTAGGAACCCTACAGCCGAGGAAGAGCAGCAGAAGCAACAACAGGGACAACAATAATCCTTCAGGTGGAAATACTGGCTATCAAGTTTTGTATATAAAGTCCTATGTGTCGTCTCTATACTCTCAGGTCCTAGGAGTCACTAGATAGCGTTTTTTAATCGATCTGAGATTTTGGTTTGAATGCCTCGAGGATTTTGTTACTTGTGCTTTTTAGCAAAGCAATGATGTATATATATTCCTCGAGAAGAGATGATACATGGAATGTACTTTGTGAACCAATATGTAAATATAATACTATGGTTCTTATTTAAAGAGTTTTCCTGAGAATGGATCTCTTTGTAAATAGTTTTAATTTTTATTGATTTTCAGTAATCCGTTGTGAATGATACAATTCTGCTTAATAAATCATGTAAATGTGAGTTGGATTCCAAAAGTTTAGTGGTATCAGAGCTCTAGGTTCGCTGAGTCTACAGAGACATATGATTAAGGTTGTTGAGTCTATTCTAGTGTCTTCCAGTTTATCTAACAGTGTCTTCTTCTCATATAGGAGAAGAAGAACTTGAAGATGTCCGGATCACATGATGAACACGCTGCTGAGAGCAGTGTTGCTGCACCAGGAAAAGGTGCAAGGGATCAAGCTAGGGAGGAACCCGTACCTGAGATTCCTCATCTTGATCAAGCTGCATTAGAGAACCCAGCTTTCCATACACTTTTCAGACAGTTTATGGCGACTATGACGCATATGGCAGATAGGATTACACCACCTGCACCGAGGGCACTAGCCCACAATGAAGGACAAGGAGCTGGCAAGACCTTTGAACGGATTTGTCGGGTGGGAGCCACAGACTATGCAGGTACAGCTGATCCAACAGATGCTGATTTGCGGTTAACTGAGCTAGAGAAGGCCTTCAGAATGCTTATAATTCCTGAAGATGAGAAGGTGAGACATGTTGTCTACCTTCTGAAGGGAAGTGTTGGTCATTGGTGGACCACAGAGGAAGGCAAAAGACCAGGTGTTGAAGTAGAATGGTATGAATTCTGACGTAAATTTGTTGCTAGATACTTTCCCAAGATGTATCTAGATGAGAAGATCTCTCTATTTGAGAAGTTGAGGTGAGGACAGATGAAAATTAGTGAGTATGAAGCTAGGTTCATTGAGCTTTTGTGGTTTTGTCCGCACATGGCATCTACGGATGAGGAGAGGATTCAGCATTTTGAGAAAGGGTTGAACGCTGAATTGACCACTCCGGTGTCTGCTTTAGAGAATAGGGAGAGGTTTTCTACCTTTGTGGAGTCTGTGAGGCGGATAGAGAGGTCTGTGATCGAGAAGTGGCAGACCAGTGGTAAGAAAGTGTACACATAGTTTCAAGAACAAAGGTCCGAGAGTTTCAAGAAGCCGAGGTTCTCTGCACCACCACCACCAAGGTTTAATATCCTGACACAGTGGACATCGAGTAGGGGTAGGGGTTGTAGTTTTCCTCCAGTAGATCCCCCAGTACAAAATCAACATCAGTGACAGGACCACCCAGGCAGAGTTTGGAAAGTTACAACTGCTTCCAGTGTGGGAGGTTAGGACACTTGATGGGAGATTGTCCTGAGAAAGTCAGAACTGTAACTCAACCCCAGAGGTAGAGTCAACAAGGCTCACCGAGGAGATAGTTTTCTAGTGGCACTAGAGGACGTGGACAAGCGTCACAAGCTAGATCGTCATCACCCAACAATCGAGCACAGGGTCAACAACAAGCAACAACTAGGTTCTATGCTATGAATCAGCCCGAAGCAGTAGTCAACCCTCAGGTTGTGACATGTCAGATGGAACTATTTTATTCTGATATGTCTTCGTCCTGCTTCGTATCTGTGTTAATTGATCCGGGTGCTATGCATTCCTTTATCACTCGAGAAGTGATTCATGACTGCAACATGATTGTCAGTCATAGAGCAGATAGTTTGATGCTATAAACCACTTTGCTGGGATCTGCAGTGTTGTGGGAGGTGTGTTCTCTCTACAATATTTCTTTTTTTGAACATCGCATTCAAGTGGATCTTATACCACTTGAGATGCAGGGTTTTGATATAATCCTAGGGATGGACACCTTAGAGAAGTATAAGGTTGTCTTGGATTGTGGTTCCAAGCAGGCTGTGTTCACAGACAACGGTGACACATGGATATTTCAGGGAGACATAAAGATTCTTCCAACTTGTCTTGTGTCAGCTATGGTAGCTGAGAAGTTGATGAGACAAGGATGATTTGCATTCTTGGTGCATGTGGTAGATACCATAATGGAGAGCCCTCATCCTTCTAAAGTTTCGGTTGATAGGGAGTTTGAAGATGTATGCCATGAGGAACTTCCAGGTGTACCTCCGTCCTAAGAGATTGATTTTGAGATTAATGTAATTCCGGGAACGCAACCCATAGCACAAACACCGTACAGAATGGCACCTGCTGAGATGGCAGAGCTCAAGAAACAACTACATGAGTTGCTTGAGAAGGGTTTTATCTGACCGAGCACTTCACCCTGGGGTTCTCCGGTTCTCTTTGTGAAGAAGAAAGATGGGTCTATGCGTTTATGCATCGCCTATAGACAGTTGAACAAAGTCACCATAAAGAACAAGTATCCTTTCCCAAGGATTAATGACTTGTTTGATCAGTTGCGAGGTGCAACTATCTTCTCTAAAATAGATCTGAGGTCAGGATACCATCAATTGCGTATCAAGGAGAGTGATATACCTAAGTCTGCCTTTAGGACAAGGTATGCTCACTATGAGTTCATAGTTATGTTGTTTGGACTAACTAATGCACCGGCTGCATTCATGGAACTCATGAATAGAATCTTTCGACCTTTTCTTGATCAGTTTATAGTCGTCTTCATAGATTACATATTGATATACAATAGAGATGCTCAAAATCATGAGCAGCACCTCCGTCAGGCCTTGACTTTGCTAAGAGAGCATAAGTTGTATGCTGAGTTTAGCAAATGTGAGTTCTGGTTACCAGAAGTTTCTTTTCTAGGACACGTTATATCTGCCTTAGGTATCCATGTTAATCCTAAGAAGGTAAAATCTGTCCTACAATGGGAACAGCCTAAGCATCGATAGAGATACGTAGATTCCTAGGGTTGGAAGGCTATTACAGGAGGTTCATTAATAACTTCAGTTCTATAGCTTTACCCCTAACCAAGTTGACTAGGAAGGAAGTTCCTTTTGTCTGGAATGACAAGTGTCAACATTCTTTCCAGATGCTGAAGGAAAAGTTAACAAGTGCACCTGTGCTGGTGTTACCTGAGCAAGGGAAGGGGTACATAGTTTTCTATGACGCATCTAAGAATGGATTAGGATGTGTGTTGATGCAGGATAAGCAAGTGATTTCTTTTACTTCTCGACGGCTTAAGAAACACGAGGAGAATTATCCGACAAACAATTTAGAGCTAGCTGTTGTGGTCCATGTTTTGAAGATCTGGAGACATTATCTCTGTGGAGAAACATTCTAGATTTTCACAGACCATAAGAACCTAAAGTATATCTTCTCACATCATGAGCTGAACATGAGACAGCGCCGCTGGATAGAATTAATCAAGCACTACGACTGTACAATTGATTATCATCTAGGGAAAGCTAATGTAGTTGCTGATGCACTAAGTAGAAAATCAACATCGTTAGCCTTAGGTAAAACACAGTTAAACTCTTTAGTGTGCTTTATAAGAGACATGCTTATCTCCTTAAGGCAAGACAATATACAACTTAAGGTGTCATTGTTAGCCGGGATGTTAGCTGAGATGCAAGTGAAACCTACTATGAGACAGCAGATTAAAGAAGCACAACAAGCTGATATTGTTATTGAACAGATTAGGTCAGAGTATGGTTGTGAGAAACAGGATGGTTTCCATGATTCAAATAATTAGGTAGCCTGTTACCATGGTAGGATGGTAGTACCTGATGCTTATAACTTAAGAAAGTTAGTTCTGGAAGAAGCTCATTCTTCAATGTATGCTATGCATCCAGGGAGCACCAAGGCGTATCTTAACTTAAAAGATATGTATTGGTGGCCTAGATTGAAGAAAGATGTAGCTACGTTTGTTATACGGTGTATGTTGTGTCAGTAGGTTAAAGATAAACATCAAAAGCCCGCAGGAACAATGCAACCTCTACCTATACCACAGTGGAAATGGGATCATGTAACCATGTACTTTGTTTTTGGTTTGCCTAGAACAACCTAAAGTCATGATTTCATATGGGTGATGGTTGATAGGTTGACAAAGATAGCACATTTCCTTCATGTCAAAACAACCTACACTGTTGAGAAGCTTGCACACACACACACAAATATATATATATATATATATATATATATATATATATATATATATATATGAGATAGTGCGTTTGCAGGGGGTTCCAACTACTATTGTTTTTGATAGAGGTCCCCAGTTCATGAGTCATTTTTGGGAGTGACTCCATATAGCTTTGGGTATGAAATTAAGGTTTAGTACATCCTTTCACCCACAGACAGATGGGCAATATGAGAGAATCATACAAACCTTGGAGGACTTTCTTAGAGCTTGTGTCCTTCATTTTGTAGGAAGTTGGGATCTACACCTGAGCTTGATAGAATTTGCTTATAATAATAGCTATAAGCACAATATTGAGATGACACCATATGAGGCATTGTATGGTAGACGTTGTAGATCTCCTTTATGTTGGTATGAAACAGGAGAGTACTAACTTTTGGGTCCTAAACTAGTACAACAAACAACTGAGAAATTAAAGTAATACAACAACAGTTGAAAGCTACCCAGGATAAATAGAAATCTTATGCTGAAAAACGTCATAGACCCTTAGAATTCCAAGTTGGAGACAGAGTATACCTCAAGGTCTCACCTTGGAAAGGTATCCTGAGATTAGGAAAGAAGGGGAAGTTAGCTCCTAGATTTATGGCTCCTTATCCAATCATTGAGAGGATGGGAAAGGTAGCCTATAATCTAGAGTTACCACCTGAGTTGCATAGATTGCACCCAGTGTTCCATATCTTCATGTTGAGGAAGTGTCATCTTGACACACAGTTAGTTCTTTAACCTGTTGAGGTAGAGTTAAATGATGATATATCTTATGTTGAAGAACCTGTGATGATACTCGATAAAAGAACTAAAAAGTTGAAAAAGAAAGACAATTGACTTGTAAAAGTTCTCTGGCATCACCGTGGCATTGAAGAAGCTACGTGGGAATTAGAGGAAGAGATGAGGAGGAAATATCCTACTCTTTTCTCTTAATGTTTTTGTTGATGATTTCGGGGATGAAATCCTTGTTAGGGGTGGATAATTTGTAACATCCCCGACCTGAGTTATACTTTAAAAGAAATTAAGGCTCAAGAGGAACTTATATTTCAATTTTAATCCTTTTTGAATAATGTTGAAGATAATGTTTGTCTTGTGTTGGAGTAAAGTGCAAATTACCCAAGTTGAGGGGTTAAATTGCAAATGTTACATGATAAGATGTTCCTCATGTGTTGAAGCATCATGAGAATGAAGATGATGCATATGTATGGCTACCACAAGCCTGAGTACAATGTTTGTGCTTTAAAACCTAGTTTTGGTGTAATGTGCAATTTACCCAAAACCCAGGGTTCAATATGCAAATTACCACTTCAAAATAGTCCCTAATGTTTCTTGGCATCATGAAGAGCAAAGAAAATGAGAGGGGCATCTCATTTGTACCTCTTTGAAGGATAGATAATCTTGATATTAAAATAATCAAGATTTAAGCATGATTGAAATTATAATTCAATATAATGCAAAAATAATTATATTAATTGGATTGCCCTTCAACCAAAATTATAGAGGTTGAAATTCACATATATGGACGTCCTTGTGCCTTGCAAAGGCAAAGGAAATATCTTCGTGAGTGGAGAACCCACTCACATTAAGAAAATAAAAAGAAATATCCACTAACTTATGGATATTATTATAAGGGTTAAGGTGCTTAATGTGCTTTTCTTTGAATCATGGATAGTTGAGAGTAATAAGAGGAAAATTAGATAACCTCATAACCAAGGAAGGGAAGGGGGCAAGTGGCAAGGAAATGGAAGAGGTAATCCCTACTTTCTCTCTCTTTAATGAATTTTCAATAAAACTCATATATATGCTCCTTTATCCATGAGTTGAAAGGGTAATTTCGAATCCACTTTCACTTCTTGCTTGAAAAATGACCAAGGGAGCTTGGAGAAACATGAGGATGACCCCCAACCTGTTGGTAAGCTTCTTGACCTTCTTTCACCTTGATTTCATGGTGGAAATCACAAATCAATGCTTGATTTCTTCTTTATTTTCTTCACTCAATCTTCGATTCTAGCCAATCCTTTTCACTCAAAAGCTTGAGGAACAAACATTGTGGTTTGAAAAAGCTTCATCCACCATTTTTGATTTGAATCTCCAAGCTTTGAATATCATTTGAAGGCAGGTTATATAACTTGAACCCTTATTCATTGTTATTGAATTCCATTCCTCAATTCAATATGTTCAATTGTTCTTCTTGAAATATCTTTGATTAATTGATGAAAATACCATGGAAATGGCAGTAGATTTCGAGGGGTTGAAGCTTGATGATGATGACATCATCTTAATCACACATCTCAATAAGATTTAGTTGCAATCGGTTTCAACAAAATGATCCAATCGGATTTCACCAAACTGTTTGGTGATCAAACGGTTTGCAAACCGTTTGGAGGTTGAACCCCAAACCATTTGGGCATGTTGACTGAATGAGATAGTTGACCATTTGAAGCCTTGAATGATTTCAAACCGTTTGAATATACTTGAGTTGACCATTTGGAGTTGGGTTGACCGTTTGGACAAATAAGTTCAAAACTGTTTGGAGCCTTAAACGGTTTCAAACCGTTTGGACAAATAAGTTCAAAACCGTTTGGAGCCTTAAAAGGTTTCAAACCGTTTGGACCATGTCAACCAAAACCGTTTGATGATCCAATGGTTGATATTGGAAGGTTTGAAGATCGAATGGTGTTGATTGATGAACATTTAAAAGCAAGATTTAAGGCCAATTCAATATAGCAAATAATGATCAATTGATTGATGAACCTATCATATGAACCCTTTCGATTTTGAGGCTGATTTGGCCCAAACGGTCTTGAGACCATTTGAGTCCAAATGGTATTGAAACCATTTGGGGTCAAATGGTCTCAGGACCATTTGGAAGCAAACGGTTTCAAAACTGTTTGGTGTTGAAACCCCAAAACCAAATAGAGGTCCAATGTGATCAAATCAATTGGAGATCTAAGATGATAATTGATCCATTAATCCAATGATGATTATCAATGTTAGGTACAAAGGTTGAAACCCTAAAGTACCTAGATGATTAGTACCTTTAGATTAATTAACCCTAAAAGGTTATAAAAGCAATGTCTTAGTACACTATGTCAATCATAGTTGTATGTACTTGATTGAAGGGTTGGTGTAACCTAATCAAGTTGAGAGGATGATAGAAAGGAATTCATACATGATTATTATTTATGTGGTGATTAGGGTATGATCCTTAGTGAAGAGATCATGAAAACCCTAATTGAAAAGGTTAATAAACCCTAACCCTAATTCAGGGAAAGTCTGAGTTGAGCCCTAATCTACGGTAATAGTGAAATTCTAATTGAGGGTGATGACATGAGTAATCCTAAGTTAGGGTTATGAAATGTAAAACCCTAATTTAGATGAATAGTAAACCATAATTATGGGTAATTGAACATGAAACCCTAATTGTGATGAATAGTAAACCCTAATTGTGGGATATTGAATATAAACCCTAATCTAGGATGATTTTATGTGGAACCCTAATTTAGGGTGATGTTATGTAAAACCCTGGTATATTAATGTGATGTGGAACTCAAATCCAGGGTGACGCTATGAAATTCTATATGAAACTCTAATCTTGGGCAATATGGTGATAAACCATAACCCTGATCTGGGTAATGGGATGAGTATCCCCAATTGACCTGAAATGGGAAACCCTAACCCTAGTGAGGGAATAGTGGTGTTACCCTTGAATAGTGATGCTATATTCATTTTGCATGGTGCTGATATGAAATTGATGTGAATGTTATCATCTGTACTAACCATGCAAGCATCATGAGATGATGAACATAGCCAGGTATGAGCTATGATGTTTTATTTATTAAAATTTTTATTGGGTCTTATGTGCCATAATATGCCTTGTTGCCTGGTAAGAGGTAATAAGAGAATTAATGGGCCTTAAGTGCCATGAGAGATGCTTGTGTAACAAGTGTCATGTTACCTTGGTCAGATGACCTGAAGGTGATAGTTACCTGAAAAAGGTGGTAACAATGCTCAGTGATGAGTTAAGGGTTTGAATACCCAGAACCATATGATTATGGCATTGAGTTTTTGAAGGGATGAGTATTCCCAGTATTGAAATAAGGGACTGAGATCCCAATTTCTTATAAAGGAGGAGAAGTAACTGATGAAAACAATACATGTTTCTTTGTAGCATTTGTCCTAATAAGTTATGTTTGCAAACTTAACTGATGCTAAAAGAATATGATAATGTACTTAAATAATCAAGTGAAATCTTTTCATGTAGTGCTCTGACCATAGATCTACCATCGTCAATAGCTGGTGATGGTGAAACTAGTTTTCCTACGGGATCTCCTAGAGTTCACATATTTTTGAATATGTGGGGATCAATGGGCGAAAATATCTATACGTCCTAATGGGGGAATTGATGGAAGGTAAACATTAAACCTCTCAATCCTTCATTATATGTTCTGGGATGGATGTATCACGAATCTCCCGATGTTGATAATGTCAGATCGATGGAGGTAAACATGAAATATCTCGATTGCGAAGAGAGTGTAGTCACCGCTGTAGCTCTATAGCGAAGATGCCACTATACCCTGGCAAGCTATGTAGCAGAGACACAAGATGTCCTGCATGTGATCTCACATTGACCGAGATGTGGGAGGTCATGGAAGCCGGCTCTTCCTTTGACTTTGTATGGTAACGATTTTTACTTCGCAATGGTCGGTTGGAGTATGAGCGGTATATCTCATCTCCTCAGAGCTTAAGTGTGTTTGTAATATGTAACCAGCTGTGTAACATATTTGCATAAGATTGAAATATGAGAATCACTAGTTGATATTATTTTTCTTAGCATGTTCTTGATACATAAATGTTACTTATGTTCTTTAATTCCGTATTGAATAAGAGACATGATGCCTTGTCAAGTTATAGCTGAAATATTTGAATAAGAATGTTGCTCTAATCTGCATAGATATTAATTTATCTGCTATTGAAAAATATGATTCCACTGTTCAATTTATTTCTATTATACTATAATATTAATGTTTTCGGCGGAGAGTTATATCTCTCTCTGGGGAAATTTATAAATTGTCTCACCCTCGTGGGATCCAACTTTTTAGGTAGACGTCGACAAAGAGGTAGGAACCCTACATCCAAAGAAGAGTAGCAACAACAACAACAAGGACATTAGTTATCCTTTAGGTGGAAATACTGGCTATCAAGTTTTGTATATAAAGTCCTATGTGTCGTCTCTATACTCTCAGGTCCTAGGAGTTAGTAGATAGTATTTTTATAATCGACCTGAGATTTTGATTTGAATGCCTCGAGGATTTTGTTACTTGTGCTTTTTAGCAAAGCAATGATGTATATATATTCCTCGAGAAGAGATGATACATGGAATGTACGTTGTGAACCAGTATGTAAATATAATATTGTGGTTCTTGTTTAAAGAGTTTTCCTGAGAATGGGTCTCTTTGTAAATGGTTTTAATTTTTAGTGATTTTCAGTAATCTGCTGCAAACGATACACTTCCACTTAATAAATCATGTAAATGTGAGTTGGATGCCACAAGTTTAGTGGTATCAGAGCTCTAGGTTCGCTGAGTCTATAGAGAAATAGGATTAAGGTTGTTGGGTTTGTTCTAGTGTCTTCCAGTTTATCTGATAGTGTCTTCTGCTCATGTAGGAGAAGAAGAACTTGAAGATGTCTGGATCACATGATGAACACGCTGCTGAGAGCAGTGTTGCTGCACCAGGAAAAGGTGTAAGGGATCAAGCTAGGGAGGAACCCGTACCTGAGATTCCTCATCTTGATCAAGCTACATTAGAGAACCCAGCTTTCCATTCCCAGCTCGGGTAGTTTATGGCGACTATGAAGCATATGGAGGATAGGATTCCACCACCTGCACCAAGGGCACCAGCCCATAATGAAGGACAAGGAGTTGGCAAGACCTTTGAACGGCTTCGTCGAGTGGGAGCCACAGACTATGTTGGTACAGCTGATCCAGCATACATTGATTTGTGGTTAACTAAGCTAGAGAAGGCCTTCCGAATCCTTATGATTCCTGAAGATGAGAAGGTGAGATATGTTGTCTACCTTCTGAAGGGAAGTGTTGGTCATTGGTGGACCATAGAGGAAGGCAAAAGACCAGGTGTTGAAGTCGGATGGGATGAATTTCGACGCGAATTTGTTCCTAAATACTTTCCCAAGATGTATCTAGATGAGAAGATCTCTCTATTTGAGAAGTTGAGGCAAGGATAGATGAACATTAGTGAGTATGAAGCTAGGTTCATGGAGCTTTTTTGGTTCTTTCGTACATGGAATCTACAGATGAGGATAGGATTCGGCGTTTAGAGAATGGGTTGAACGCTGAATTGACCACTTTGGTGTCTACTTTAGAGAACAGGGAGAGGTTTGCTACTTTTGTGGAGTCTGTGAGGTGGATAGAGAGGTATGTGATTGAGAAGTGGTAGATCAGTGGTAAGAAAGATTACACATAGTTTCAAGGACAAAGGTCTGAGAGTTTCAAGAAGTCGAGGTTATCTGCACCACCACCACCAAGGTTTAATACCCTGACGCAGTGGACATCGAGTAGGGGTAGGGGACGTAGTTTTCCTCCAGTAGAGCCCCCAGTACAACATCAACATCAGTGACAGGACCACCCAGGCAGAGTTTGAGAAGTTACAACTACTTCCAGTGTGGGAGGTCACGACACTTGATGAGAGATTGTCCTGAGAAAGTCAGAACTGTAACTCAACCCCATAGGCAGAGTCAGCAAGGATCACATAGGAGACAGTTTTCTAGTGGCGCTAGAGGACGTGAATAAGCATCACAAGCTGGATCGTCGGCACCCAACAATCGACCACAGGGTCAATAATAAGCAATGGCTAGGTTCTATGCTATGAATCAGCCTGAAGCAGTAATCAACCCTCGGGTTGTGATAGGTCAGATGGAACTATTTTATTATGATATGTCTTTGTCCTACTTCGTATCTGTGTTAATTGATCCGGGTGCTATGCATTCCTTTATCACTCGAGAAGTGATTCACAACTGCAACGTGATTGTCAGTCATAGAGCAGATAGTTTGATGCTAGAAACCCCTTTGTTGGGATATGCAGTGTTGCAGGAGGTGTGTTCTCCCTGCAACCTTCCTTTTTTCTAACATCACATTCAAGTGGATATTATACCACTTGAGATGCATGGTTTTGATATAATCCTAGGGATGGAGACCTTAGAGAGGTATAAGGTTGTCTTGGATTATGGTTCCAAGCAGGTTGTGTTCACAGACAACGGTGGCACATGGATCTTTCAGGGAGACAGAAAGATTCTTCCAACTTCTCTTGTGTCAGCTATGGTACCTGAGAAGTTGATGAGACATGGATGCTTTGCATTCTTGGCACATGTGATAGATATTATAATGGAGAGCCCTCATCCTTCTAAAGTTCCAGTTTTTAGGGAGTTTGAAGATGTATTCCCTGAGGAACTTCCAGGTGTACCTCCGTCCTGAGAGATTTATTTTGAGATTAATCTAGTTCCGGGCACGCAACCTATAGTACAAACACCGTACAGAATGGAACCTACTGAGATGGAGGAGATCAAGAAACAACTACAGGAGTTGCTTGAGAAGGGTTTTATCTGACCGAGCACTTCACCCTGGGGTGCTCCGATTCTCTTTGTTAAGAAGAAAGATGGTTCTATGCGTTTATGCATTGACTATAGAAAGTTGAACAAAGTCACCATAAAGAACAAGTATCCTTTGCCAAGGATTGATGACTTGTTAAATCAATTGTGAGGTGCAACTATCTTCTCTAAAATAGATCTGAGGACGGGATATCATCAGTTGCATATCAAGGAGAGTGATATACCTAAGTCTACCTTTAGGACAAGGTATGGTCACTATGAGTTCATAGTTATGTCGTTTGGACTAACTAATGCACCAGCTACATTCGTGGAACTCATGAATAGAATCTTTCAACCTTTTCTTGATCAGTTTATAGTCGTCTTCATAGATGACATTTTGATATACAGTAGAGATGCTCAACAACATGAGCAACACCTCCGTCAGGCCTTGACTTTGCTAAGAGAGCATAAGATGTATGCTAAGTTTAGCAAATGTGAGTTCTGGTTACCATAAGTTTCTTTTCTAGGACAAGTTATATCTGCCTCAGGTATCCATGTTGATCCTAAGAAGGTAGAATATGTCCTGCAATGGGAACATCCTAAGACACTGACAGAGATACACAGTTTCCTAGGGTTGGCAGGCTATTACAGGAGGTTCATTAAGAACTTCAATTCTATAGCTTTACCCCTAACCAAGTTGACCAGGAAGGAAGTTCCTTTTGTCTGGAATGACAAGTGTCAACATTCTTTCTAGTTGCTGAAGGAAAAGTTAAAAAGTGCACCTGTGTTGGTGTTACCTGAGCAAGGGAAGGGGTACATAGTTTTCTGTGATGCATCTAAGAATGGCTTAGGATGTGTGGTAATGCAGGATAAGCAAGTGATTTCTTTTACTTCTCGACATCTTAAGAAATACAAGGAGAATTATTCGACGCATGATTTAGAGCTAGCTGATGTGGTCCATGCTTTGAAGATCTGGAGACATTATCTCTGTGGAGACACTTTCCAGATTTTCACAGACCATAAGAACCTAAAGTATATCTTCTCACAGCATGAGCTGAACATGAGACAGCACTGCTGGATGGAATTAATCAAGGGCTACGACTGTACAATTGATTATCATCCAGGGAAGGCTAATGTAGTTGTTGATGCACTAAGTAGAAAATCAACATCGTGAGCCTTAGGTAAAGCACAGTTAAACTCTTTAGTGTGCTTTAAAAGAGACATGATTATCTTCTTAAGGCAAGACAATACACAGCTTAAGGTGTCGTTGTTAGCCGGGATGTTAGCTGAGATGCAAGTGAAACTTACTCTGAGACAGCAGATTAAAGAAGCACAGCAATCTGATACTATGATTCATGGAACTCATGAATAGAATCTTTCGACCTTTTCTTGATCAGTTTATAGTCGTCTTCATAGATGACACTTTGATATACAGTAGAGATGCTCAACATCATGAGAAACACCTCCGTCAGGCCTTGACTTTGCTAAGAGAGCATAAGATGTATGCTAAGTTTAGCAAATGTGAGTTCTAGTTACCAAAGTTTCTTTTCTAGGACACGTTATATCTGCCTCAGGTATCCATGTTGATCCTAAGAAGGTAGAATCTGTCCTGCAATGGGAACATCCTAAGACACTGACAGAGATACGTAGTTTCCTAAGGTTGGTAGGCTATTACAGGAGGTTCATTAATAACTTCAGTTCTATAGCTTTACCCCTAATCATGTTGACCAGGAAGGAAGTTCCTTTTATCTAGAATGACAAGTGTCAACATTCTTTCCAGTTGCTGAAGGAAAAGTTAACAAGTGCACCTGTGTTGGTGTTACCTGAGCAAGGGAAGGGGTACATAGTTTTCTGTGATGCATCTAAGAATGGCTTAGGATGTGTGTTGATGCAGGATAAGCAAGTGATTTCTTTTACTTCTCGACATCTTAAGAAACACGAGGAGAATTATTCGACGCACGATTTAGAGCTAGTTGTTGTGGTCCATGCTTTGAAGATCTGGAGACATTATCTCTGTGGAGAAACTTTCCGGATTTTCACAGACCATAAGAACCTAAAGTATATCTTCTCACAGCATGAGATGAACATGAGATAGCGCTGTTGGATGGAATTAATCAAGGACTATGACTGTACAATTCATTATCATCCAGGGAAGGCTAATGTAGTTGTTGATTCACGTAGTAGAAAATTAGCATCGTCAGCCTTAGGTAAAGCACAGTTAAACTCTTTAGTGTGCTTTAAAAGAGACATGCTTATTTTCTTAAGGCAAGACAATATACAACTTAAGGTGTCATTGTTAGCCGGGATATTAGCTGAGATGCAAGTGAAACCTACTCTGAGACAGCATATTAAAGAAGCACAGCAAGTTGATACTGTGATTCAACAAATTAGGTCAGAGTATGGTAGTGAGAAATGGGATGGTTTCCATGATTTATATAATCAGGTAGTCTGTTACCATGGTAGGATGGTAGTACCTGATGATGATAACTTAAGAAAGTTAGTTCTGGAAGAAGCTCATTCTTTAATGTATGCTATGCATCCAGGGAGCACCAAGATGTATCATAACTTAAAAGATATGTATTGGTGGCCTGGATTGAAGGAAATGTAGCTGAGTTTGTTATGCGGTGTCCAGTCTGTCAGCAGGTTAAAGATAAACATCAAAAGCCCGCAAGAACAAGGCAACCTCTGCCTATACCACAGTGGAAATGGGATCACGTAATCATGAACTTTGTGGTTGGTTTGCCTAGAACAGCCAAAAGTCATGATTCCATATGGGTGATAGTTGATAGGTTGACAAAGACAAAACATTTCCTTCCTGTCAAAACAACCTACACTGCTGAGAAGCTTGCACAAATATATATATATATATATATATATATATATATATATATATATATATATATATAGATGAGATAGTGTGTTTGCACGGGGTTCCAGCTACTATTATTTCTGATAGAGGTCCCCAGTTCACGAGTTGTTTTTGGGAGCGACTCCATAAAACTTTGGGTATGCAATTAAGGTTTAGTACAACCTTTCACCCACAGACAGATGGGCAATCTGAGAGAACCATAGAAACCTTAGAGGACTTTCTTAGAGCATGTGTCCTTCAGTTTGTAGGAAGTTGGGATCTACACCTGAGCTTGATAGATTTTTCTTATAATAATAGCTATCAACACAATATTGAGATGGCACCATACGAGGCATTGTATGGTAGACGTTGTAGATCTCCTTTATGTTGGTATGAAACAGGAGAGTACCAACTTTTGGGTCCTAAACTAGTATAGCAAACAACTGAGAAGATTAAAGTAATATAACAAAAGTTGAAAGCTGCCCTGGATAGATAGAAATCTTATGCTGACAAACGTCGTAGACCCTTAGAATTCCAAGTTGGAGACAGAGTATACCTCACCTTGGAAAGGTATCCTGAGATTTGGAAAGAAGGGGAAGTTAGCTCCTAGATTTATGGGACCTTATCAAATCATTGAGATGATGGGAAAGGTAGCCTATAAGCTGGAGTTACCACCTGAGTTGCATAGATTACACCCAATGTTCCATATCTCCATGTTGAAGAAGTGTCATCCTGACATAGAGTTAGTTCTTCAACCTGTCGAGGTAGAGTTAAATGATGATATATCTTATGTTGAAGGACATGTGATGATCCTTGATAAAAGAGCTAAAAAGTTAAAAAAAGAAAGACATTTGTCTTGTAAAAGTTCTCTGGCATCACCTTGGCATTGAAGAATCTACGTGGGAACTAGAGGAAGAGATTAGGAGGAAATACCCTATTCTTTTCTCTTAATGTTTTCGTTGATGATTTTGGGGATGAAATCCTTATAAGGGGTGGATAATTTGTAACATCCCTGACCGGGGTTATACTTTAACCCTAGGTGTTTTGTTTAAGAAAGATAATTATATGCTTGATATTATCTTTTGAAAAGCAATTAAGGCTCAAGAGGAACTTATATTTCAATTTTAGTCCTTTTTTAATGATGTTGAAGATAATGTTTTTCTTGTGTTGGACTAAAGTGCAAATTACCCAAGTTGAGGGGTTAAACTGCAAATGTTACATGATAAGATGTTCCTCATGTTTTGAAGCATCATGAGAATGAAGATGATGTATAGGTATGGCTACCACAACCCTGGGTACCAAGAAAGAGTATATAAAGCAATGTTTGTACTTTAAAACCTAGTTTTGGTGTAATGTGCAATTTACCCAAAACCCATGGTTCAATATGCAAATTACAACTTCAAAATAGTCCCTAATGTTTCTTGGCATCATTAAGAGCTAATAAAATGAGAGGGGCATCTCATTTGTACCTCTTTGAAGGAGAGAGAATCTTGATATTAAAATAATCAATATTTAAGCATGATTGAAATTATAATTCAATATAATGCAAATATAATTATATTAATTGGATTGCCCTTCAACCAAAATTGTAGAGGTTGAAATCCACATATATGGACGTCCTTGTTCTTTGAAAAGGCAAAGGAAATATCTACGTGAGTGGAGAACCCACTCACATTAAGAAAATAAAAAGAAATATCCACTAACTTATGGATATTATTATTATAAGGGTTAAGGTGCTTAATTTGCTTTTCTTTAAATCATTGATAATTGATAGGAATAGTAGGAAAAGGAGATAGCCTTATAACCAAGGAAGGGAAGGGGGCAAGTGGCAAGGAAATGGAAGAGATAATCCCTACTTTCTCTCTCTTTAATGAATTTTCAATAAAATTCATATATATGCTCCTTTATCCATGAGTTGAAAGGGTAATTTCGAATCCACTTTCACTTATTGCTTGCAAAACGACCAAGGGAGATTGGAGCAATAGGAGGACGACCCCCAACCTGTTGTTAAGCTTCTTGACCTTCTTTCACCTTGATTTCATGGTGGAAATCACAAATCAATGCTTGATTTCTTCTTTTCTTCACTCAATCTTCAATTCTAGCCAATCATTTTCACTCAAAAGCTTGAGGAACTAACCTTGTGGTTTGAGAAAGCTTCATACACCATTGTTGACGTGAAGATCCAAACTTTGAAGCTCATTTGAAGGCAGGTTATATAACTTGAACCCTTATTCATTGTTATTGAATTCCATTCCTCAATTCAATATGTTCAATTGTTCTTCTAGAAATATCTTTGATTAATTGATGAAACTACCATGGAAATGGTAGTAGATTTCGAGGGGTTGAAGCTTGATGCTGATGACTCATCTTAAGCACACATCTCAATAAGATTTAGTTGCAATCAGTTTCAACAAAATGATCCAATCAGTTTTCACCAAACTGTTTGGTGATCAAACGGTTTGCAAACCGTTTGGAGGTTGAACCCCAAACCGTTTGGGCATGTTGACCAAATGAGATAGTTGACTGTTTGAAGCCTTAAATGGTTTCAAACCATTTGAATATACTTGAGTTGACCGTTTGGAGTTGGGTTGACCGTTTGGACAAATAAGTTCAAAACTGTTTGGAGCCTTAAACGGTTTCAAACCGTTTGGACTTTAGGTCAAAACCGTTTGGAGCCTTAAACGATTTCAAACCATTTGGACCATGTGAACCAAAACCATTTGATGATCTAATGGTTGGTATTTGAAGGTTTGAAGATCTAATGGTGTTGATTGATGAACATTTAAAAGCAAGATTGAAGGCCAGTTCAATATAGAAAATAATGATCAATTTATTGATGAACCTATCATATGAACCCTTTTGGTTTTGAGGATGATTTGGTCCAAATGGTCTTAAGACCGTTTGAGTCCAAATGGTCTTGAAACCATTTGGGGTCAAACGGTCTCAGGACCATTTGGAAGAAAATGGTTTCAAAACCTTTTGGTGTTGAAACCCCAAAACCGAATAGAGGTCCAATGTGATCAAATCAATTGGAGATTTAAGATGATAATTGATCCATTGATCTAATGATGATTATCAATGTTAGGTACAAGGGTTGAAACCCTAAAGTACCTATATGATTAGTACCTTTAGATTAATTAACCCTAAAAGGTTATAAAAGTAATGTCTTAGTACACTATGTCAATCATAGTTGTATGTACTTGATTGAAGGGTTGATGTAACCTAATCAAGTTGAGGGGATGATAGAAAGGAATTCATACATGATTATTATTTATGTGGTGATTAGGGTATGATCCTTAGTGAAGAGATCATGAAAACCCTAATCGAAAAGGTTAATAAACCCTAACCCTAATTCAGGGCAATTCTGAGTAAAACCCTAATCTTGGGTAATAGTGAAACCCTAATTGAGGGTGATGACATGAGTAATCCTAAGTTAGGGTTATGAAATGTAAAACCCTAATTTAGATGAATAGTAAACCCTAATTATGGGTAATTGAATATGAAACCCTAATTGGGATGAATAGTAAACCCTAATTATGGGATATTGAATATAAACCCTAATCTAGGGTGATTTTATGTGGAACCCTAATTTAGGGTGATGTTTTGTAAAATCCTGGTATATTAATGTGATGTGGAACTCAAATCTAGGGTGACACTATGAAATGCTATATGAAACTCTAATCTTGGGCAATATGGTGATAAACCATAACCCTGATCTGGGTAATGGGATGAGTATCCCCAATTGACCTGAAATGGGAAACCCTAACCCTAGTGAGGGAATAGTGGTGTTACCCTTGAATAGTGATGCTATATTCATTTTGCATGGTGCTGATATGAAATTGATGTGACTGTTATCATCTGTACTAACCATGCAGGTATCATGAGATGATGAACATAGCCAGGGCCTTATGTGCCATAATATTCCTTGTTGCCTGGTAAGAGGTAATAAGAGAATTAATTGGCCTTAAGTGCCATGAGAGATGCTTGTGTAACAAGTGTCATGTTTACTTTGGTTAGATGACCTGAAGGTTATAGTTACCTAAAAAAGGTGGTAACACTGCTTAGTGATGAGTTAAGGGTTTGAATACCCAGAACCATATGATTATGGCATTGAGTTTGTGAAGGGATGAGTATTCCCAGTATTGAAATAAGGGACTTAGATCCCAATGTCTTATAAAGGCTGAGAAGTAACTGATGAAAACAGTACATGTTTCTTTGTAGCATTTGTCCTAATAAGTTATGTTTGAAAACTTGACTGATGCTAAAAGAATATGATAATGTACTTAAATAATCAAGTGAAATCTTTTCATGTAGTGCTCTGACCATAAATCTATCATAGTCAATAGTTGGTGATGGTGAAATAGGTTTTCCTAAGGGATCTCCTGGAGTTCGCATATTTTTGAATATGTGGGGGTTGATGGGCGAAAATATTCATATGTCCTAATGGGGGAATTGATGGAAGGTAAACATTAAACCTCTCAATCCTTCATTATATGTTTCGAGATGGATGTATCACGAATCTCCCGATGTTGATAATGTCAGATCGATGGAGGTAAACATGAAATCTCTCGATTGCGAAGAGAGTGTAGCCGTCGCTGTACCTCTATAGAGAAGATGCCACTATACCCTGGCAAGCTATGTAGCAGAGACACAAGATGTCCTGCATGTGATCTCACACTGATTGAGATGTGGGAGGTCATGGAATATGGCTCTTCCATTAACTTTGTATGGTACCGATTTCAACTTCGCAATGGTCGGTAGGAGTATGAGCGGTATATCTCATCTCCTTAGAGTTTAAGTGTGTTTGTAAAATGTAATCAGACGTGTAGCGTATTTGTATAAGATTGAAATATGAGAACCACTGGTTGATATTATTTTTCTTAGCATGTTCTTGATACATAAATGTTACTTATGTTCTTTAATTCTGTATTGAATAAGAGACATGCTTCCTTGTCAAGCTATAGCTGAAATACTTGAATAGGAATGTTGCTCTAATCTGCATAGATATTAATTTATCTGCTATTGAAAAATATGATTCCACTGTTCAATTTATTTCTATTAAACTGTAATAATAATGTTTTTGGCGGAGAGTTATATCTCTCGCTGGGGCAATTTACAAATTGTCTCACCCCCGTGGGATCCAACTTTTTAGGTAGACGCCGACAAAGAGGTAGGAACCCTACAACCGAGGAAGAGTAGCAACAACAACAACAGGGATAGCAGTAATCCTTCAGGTGGAAATACTAATTATCAAGTTTTGTATATAAAGTCCTATGTGTCGTCTCTATACTCTCAGGTCCTAAGAGTCAGTGGATAGTGTTTTTATAATCGATTTGAGATTTTGGTTTGAATGCCTCGAGGATTTTGTTACTTGTGCTTTTTAGTAAAGCAATGATGTATATATTCCTCGAGAAGAGATGATACATGAAATGTACTTTGTGAACCAGTATGTAAATATAATATTGTGGTTCTTGTTTAAAGAGTTTTCCTGAGAATGGATCTCTTTGTAAATGGTTTTAATTTTTAGTGATTTTCAGTAATCCGTTGTGAATGATACGCTTCTGCTTAATAAATCATGTAAATGTGAGTTGGATGCCACAATGTCTATCTACCTTCTAGAGTGACAACTGACTAGGGAGTGTCTATCTACCTTCCAGAGTGATTATGTCATCAACCAACCCACACTCTAGTCTTGTGTGTTAGTAGTGTCTATCTACCTTCCAGAGTGACAACCGACTAGGGAGTGTCTATCTACCTTCTAGAGTGACAACCGACTAGGTACATAACAAGAATGTACATACTCTTATCATTCGTATGATGTCATCCTTCCAAGTCACATACTTGAAGACATACGTCATTGAGTATTGTCATTCTTTAGACATTCATAATATTTCCTTATTATCTCATAATTGAGTGAAATATAAGGAGTTGGAAGCCTACCTTTCAGACTATTGATAAAATCCCATATGGTATTTTTCATTTCAATAATCACATGATTGGCTCTCTGGGCATACCTTGCCAACAACATCATTTGCATGCTTCAGGTAAGCATCAATTTCATCATTAGGTGCATTTGGAGCAGGTTCCTTTGTCACTGGTATTTCAAGGAGATAGAGCTTGTGGTGATGATTGAGAACATTTCTCAAAGTCCTGAACCAGTCATAGAAGTTTATCCTATTTAGTATGTTCTACTCAAGGACTAGTCACAATGATAGTGTGTTTTCTATTTATTTCTACAAAAGTAAAATTTGCACTTTGTCAAAACACTTTTGATTTGATAACATTGATGATATTATTTAGGACTTTAATTAATTATCACTCCCACTATGTTGTTCAAATTTATACCCTCACTACCAATTCACAAGATTGCAGTGAACAATCTTCTAGTGTTCCAAGATCCAAAATAAATAAGTTATTACCCAACCAATGTTGGTGCTCACAACCGTTCAAATTGACACCCTCACTACTAATTTAGAATATTGTAGTGAACAATCTTATAGTGATCCAAGATCCAAAATAATTAAGTTATTACCCAGCCAACGTTGGTACTCACAACCAATTATTATAGTAGGCAACATTTGTCAATTGCATCTCATGCAATTCTTAGATAGATTGTATGCACAACTCCTTGCCATAGTCCATATGTATGATTCTGGGCACTGAATCATATTAAGGCCACTTAGTTAATCCTAACCCATTAAACAACACAATAGAATATGAGATAGCGACACACAATGCTAGGGGTGTGACCACGCTTAGTCGATTAAGCTTTTCACATGCGCTTCTTAAAAAAAGTGTCTAAAACTTAATAGTATTGAGGGATTTTATATATAAATACATAAACATATTAAATCACCACATACTTATAATATGTATCACATACATTCTATCTTCACAAACATGCAATAAAAAAGCATACGAGTGATGGTTATGAACCTACTATTCTTTTATTTTGTTGTTTTAAAAAAAAGGTCATACATTTCATGTAGCAACCTGTACTAAAATATGCCGCTGGAACTGGTCATTCGATCGATCAGACCCTCCAGTTGATCGGTTGGACCTCCTAATTGGTCAATTGGCTTCCATCACTCAATCGAATGGCTCCAGATCATGCAATTGACTAGACTTCTTCAGTCAATCGGTTGGGCCTCTAGTCGATTGATTCACTCCTTCTGTCGACTGGCCTCCTCTGTCCTTCGATCAATTAACTCAACTTCCCAATCGTTCAACTCACCTGGTGTGGAACGTCTTCTCTTTCCCAAAATATGAAAGTAATTATATTGTTAAAGTGAAACCTCAAGTTACAATCAAGGGTATTATTGGAAGGAGAGCATTAATTTACATATGGAAAGAGAGTCTTGATACGCAAAATGAGTAACAATGCATTTATCCACCATCAAAACAATTTTAGGATAATACATGTAGATTGCATATATATATATGTATATATATATATATAAATAGAGAGAGAGAGAGATAGACTGGAATACACTCAAGTGTATATGAGACCAAATACACTCATGTCATTTTCCATATATATATGTATATATATGTATATATATGTATATATATATATATATATAGAGAGAGAGAGAGAGAGAGTTAGACTGGAATAAACTCAAGTGTATTTGAGACCAAATACACTCATGTCATTTTCCATCATGCAACATCTATTTTGAAAATATAAGTCATTCATCTTATTAAATATGTTTTGAACATAGTACACATACAATTTGAGGCCATTTGGACACTTATAGGTCATGCATCTAAAGGAGACAAAAATGATGTAATTCAAATTACCTTTGTGCATCGGTTTTGTAGATAATGAAAGAGTGACTTAGAAAAGTCCAAATGAGCTCAAATTTTGCATGTAGTTTATATTTATTATAAAAATGAATATAAATGGTTTGGATTTGTCAAAATAATGGTATATATATGTAAACACAACTTGATTGTATGATGCAATTTATACTCTCAAGTGGGTAAGTCCTTGGTGCAGGCAGAAGACTCGGTGTAAAAGTTGATAAGCCCTTGGTTATGTAGAAGACTCTTGGTCATGGATAGGTAAATTCTTTCTAAGGTTATTGGCTCCCTTGTCCTCAAAGGGAAGGTTGGGTATCCTTGTCCTGGGAAAGGAAGGTCAATGTTGTAACTCTTATAATGGAATATAAGGAGTGAGACATGGTTGAAAAATCCTAGAGGAAGACCTCTCTAGGTAGTGGATGTATACTCTCCTAGTTTGGAGTTTGGAACCACTATACATAGATTATGTTCTTGTTATTGTTCAATCTCTCTCATCATTGCTATGTATTCTTAGTTGTATTCAAATTCTATATTAGCAACATGATCTCTTAAAGTAATTTGAAGTTTTAATGAATCTTGTTTAAGTGGTTTTTAGCTCTATTCACCCCCACCCCCTCTAGAGCCCATTGATCCTACAAGTGGTATTAGAGTGGGTTTTCTCCAAGCATACTTCCACAAGTAGGAGAATATGGGCGATTATCAAGGTGCAAGACACCTCATCGACATTCAAATCTCTGATGGGAGCAACTTCCTCTATTGGAAGAGAAGGTTACAATTCTACATCCAAGGATCAAGTCTTGAGCTATTGAGAATGGCGGATATTCCATACAAGCTACCAAAGACAAAGATAGAAGAATGGGATGAAAGCTACTTACAAGAAAGCAACATTCAATGCAAGAGCCACGAACATTCTCTACGCATCTCTTTCTTCCACCAAGTTCAAGCTGATCTCTTCATGTGAAACTACCTATGAGATATGGACAAAGCTATGTGTCACTTATGCGGGGACAAAGCAAGTGAAGGAAAGTAAAGTCTATATGCTCAAAGGCATCGTTGAAAACTTCAATATGGGAAAGGAGGAGAGGGTATCCAAGATGTACTCAAGACCCAACACCATTATGAATGGTCTTACCATTCTAGGTCATCCTATGGATTGAGGAGAGATAAATTCAAAGATCCTTACAACTCTCCCCAAGAGGTGGCAATCCAAGGTGACTACCATTTAAGAAACAAAGTCTCTTGGTGATATTCCTATTGAAGAGATCATAGGAAATCTACAAGCCCATGAAGTTAAACTTGACAAGAAAGATTAAGAAGAAAGAGAAGAAGAGAAAGAGATCAAGAGAATGAAGAAGGTTGAAATCAAAGCCCAAGTTGAAGCTATAGTGAGTCAAGCTTCTCCATCCTCTCAAGTTAAAAAATATGCTATGTACTCCAAAGGTAGACTTGACAAAGGCAAGCCTTCCTCCTCCATTTGGTGCTTCAAATGTGGAAACAAGGGTCACTTCAAGGAACATTGTCCACAAGGCAAAAAGACCCATCATCACAAGAGAAGGGAAGAGAAGCACAGGATGAATGAGAAACAGCACAAAAGCTCTAATAAGTCCTCCAACTCAAGCTCAAGCAAAGAATCAAGTCGAGGATCTAGCTCTAGCTCTAGTGAAGATGGAGAATGTCATTTTTCTCTCATTGCAAGTTCAAATGAAGACTCATATAAGGAAAATATAAACTCTTTGGATAAAGAATACTTAATTGCAATTATTCATGCTACTCGTGCCTCTCTTAAGTATACTAAAAATAAAAAGGAAATTCTTTCTACAATGTTGATAACTTGCATGAAGAAAAAGATAGGCTTGAACATGTTCATGTTTTCTTGCTAAATGAAAATAATGGTTATCTTAGGCACGTTGGTGCTCTTAAACTTGAAATTTATAACTTTTTGATAATATTAGATTTCTAGAAGGTCAACCTATTATGTCTAGTTCTAATAAAGATCATAGTAAAATTTTGAATTATCTCATGCTTGATATTGATGTTCTTAAAACTGAAAAAGAGAACACAAACTTTGTTTTGCAAGTTATAGAATCTAAAAATAATTTCTATCTTTCTAAGATTGCTTTGTTTGAAGAAGAAATATATTTATTTGCTTCTAAAATCAATGCCCTTGAATCTTATTCTAGTTCTACTAGTACAGAGAATAATGTTTATGCTCTTCATATTGATAAAGATTCTTATGTGACCAAAGCTCTTTGCTTAGAAACCCATCTTTTGCATGCTAGAGATGATACCAATCAAATTTCTTCCACTATTACTTCTCTTATGCATGATAATCATAGATTGAGGTCCTCTATGCAAATATTCTTAGATGATAAAAAGAATCTTAATAAAATCCTAGATTATACTACCAAAAAAATGGGTAGATATGGTGTTGGACTTGATAGCAAGCAAAGGAAAAACAAAGATAAAGGACCTTCAATTTTCATTGAAGAATCCTCTAGTTCCAAATCTATGGGCACTTGTAATCATTGCAATGATATTGGCCATTATTACACATATTTTTCTTTTTAGAAATCACCCAAGAATAATAGGACTTGGGCTGCTAAGCTAACCCCTCTGGACCCAAAAATATGATTGGGGACCATTTCATCTTTCTTCTTGTAGGTCACTTGCAATTGGATTGACATCAGGTATTGATTTGCAAATTGAATTTGCAATCCACATAAAAGAAGAAAGGTGAGATGTGTATGAGTTGGCAACAATTGTAAAAGAAATGGTAAGAATAAATGTAATGGTATTCTTGCTCGTATCCAATCACAACTTGTTTTGCCAAGTTAATATGATCTATAGATATGGTTTTTTAGTCAAAATTGGTATTTTGTGATTCTTATCACTTTCTTTCTCAAAACCTGACGTTGATGCTTTAATAGTGCATTATTAACTTGCTTATACATGTTTGGATATGGGTTCTATTTTTATCATGCCTCCAGATATGTTTTTTTAAGATATATTTGCTTTTTGAAAGTAGCTGCTTCCGACCGATTTTTTCCTATAAGAAACTCGACTGACAAGCACCAATGGGCGTTGCCAACAAATGTTGTCGGCCGAGAAGTTCAACCCATAAACTCGACTGACAACGATACACACAGAATACACAAATGACTTTTTTAATGAGAATTTCCCTCTCATCTAGACTGTCTCAATCAATAGCCTTATTCCATAACACGCCTCTTGGCACCTATATAGTGTGCATATTTTTATGCTTTATATTTCCCATCTTGCATACAACTCTATCTTTCTAAAATCTATAAATTGGTATCTTTATTGCAATTACCTATCTTGAGTTGTTATGCTTGTATTGATGAGGATCTCTTTTAAATATCTTGGTTGTGATCTAAATTTCTTTCATTGTGCTCTAACTTGCTACATCTATCTAGTTGTATAACTTTTGATGGAACATGAGGTTCTTAGTGATAGTCATCTTTTGGTAATGATGCATATCTTCTAGAGAGTAATACCCTTTGATGTTTCTAAAATTTCATATCTCTTTGTTTGGATATTTTTCTACATCTAATCATAACTTTTTCTTTAAATTGCGCATCTTTTGTTATGATCTAGATCCTACTAGTAGCTTTAACTTGTGATATCATCTACTAGTAGTTCATATACATGTGGTTCTAGTCTGGTTCATCAATTCGTATCTAACTATATGCTATGTTTCTATCTTTTTTCATACATACTCAGGCTTGTTCCTTAAACTTGCATATTTACTATCTTGAGTTACTTTCTTGCATAACCTTACTTTGATATTTGTTGGAACTGCATACATAGTTTTTCTAATGCATGTCTTGGTTTGTTTTATATACTTTGCTCAGACAAGCCCATAATTTTTGCTCTTCTACTCTCCATTCTATCTTGTGGTATCTCCTTTTAGTAACAAGTTGTGTTTTTAGTTCTTCAATCCCCTCACTTTTTGAAATGACAAAGGGGTAGAAGACATGTCTTATGTAAAGGGGAGAACACATATATGTAGAAGACATAGTTTCTATAATTGTTAAGAAAGCTAATCATGAAGGAGAATTAGCATCAATTTAGGGGGAGTATGTAACTCCATTAGCATCAATTGAAGAGGAGCACATGAAGTCAATTCCATGGAAACCCGAGGTTTCTCCAAAGGTATGATTTTATTTAAACACTTCTACTTATGGAATGGTTTGTCATCTTCAAAAATGGGGAGAATATTGACTCCAAGTCTAAATTGACCAAACCCTTGATTTTGATGATGACTAAACAATTCCACTTATTTGTGTCTAATTCTTCTACTTGAGTGATTTCATATTAGGTATAGACACACTCCAAATTCCCTAACTTGTGTATCCTAACTTGGAGAAAAACAAGTCAAAATCAATGCAAGTGCACTTTTGTGGAAATACCTCAAATCCATTAGAATCATGTTGTAAATCACTTGTAATGATTGTATGACTAGTAATTAAGCTTATAAAGAATTAGGAGCACTTAAAAAAATGTTTAAGCACTTGTAAGGAACTTTCCAAAATTCATCATAGGGACTTTTATCGACTAAGTTTCATCTATGATAAACTTAATCGAAACCCTTGATGGATCTTGGGAATTTCTAGGGTTGGCCAAGTTTCCCTAGGACAAACTCGATCAACACCCCTTCACAGGCAAATCAATTTAATCCATCGGCTGAGTTTCATCTATGATGAACTAGATTGACAACTCAAAATTGACTTGTCACATAGTGCCATCGGCCGAGTTTCCCAAAAGTAAACTCGACCGATAACACTGTATGGAATGTGTAGAAAAAGTGGTTCTAACCGTTGGAGTGTTTCAAAACTTGAAAATATATATGCTACAACACCACAAATGGATAGAATTCATCCTTAAGTGTTTCTACTGGCACATAGACATCCTCAACTATAAATAGGACCCACTAGGCTTTATCTAATGGTTATCCAAGCACTATGAAGGTCCTATACTATAGTTGAGTGCCTCCTTCCATTATTAAGATTAATCACTTGCTACATCCATTAGAGTGAGTAGGAGATTTGTGAGAGAGGTAGTCCTACATGTATTTCTTGTAAGGCTTTCACTTCCTCCACCTCCTAATCTCTATTTCCACCATGAAGATGAAGGTTCTCTCTCTTGGCTGAGAGAGGTGGCAAATGGAAGGAGTCCCTTGGTGAAATCTTCTCCTTGGTGAAGGAGAAGTCAAAGGCAGAAAATCCAAGTCAAAAGTGGGTAAATCCTCAAGGCGGAAGACTTGTTGCAAAAGTGAATAAGTCCTTGGTGAATGCGGAAGAGTCGGTGCAAAACTGGGTAAGTCCTTGGTGAGGTAGAATACTCTTGGTCATGGATAGGTAAGTCCTTTGTAAGGTTATTGAGTCCCTTTTCCTGAATGGGAAGCCTAGGTATCCTTGTCCAAGAAAAGGAAGGTCAATGTTGTAACTCTTATGATGGACTATAAGTAGTGAGACATTGTTGAAAAATCCTAGAGGTTGACCTCTCTAGGTAGTGGATGTACACTCTCCTAGTTTGGAGTTTGGAACCGCTATATATACTTAGTTGCACTCAAATTCCATAGTAGAAATATTATCTCTTAAAGTAATTTGAAGTTCTAAGGAATCTTATTTAAGTGGTTTTTAGATCTATTCATCCCCTCCTCTAGAGCCCATTGATCCTACAGTATATGGATGAATGTTCACCCCTATGGACTAAATAGGAATCTAAACACTAGCATTGTAATATTTGGACCTATGATTTTGATGTTCAAGATTTGACTCTCGATATTGATGTATGACATATTGACTCATGAATATTGATCTCAACCATAGTATGAATATTATTATCACACTTTTTGGGCCTCAAGATCACCCTTGATACATGACCAATGATTTTTGTTTTTCCCAAATCTCGAAAGCTCAAAATGACTTGTATGTTGAAACATCAATTTCTGACTTAAGGTTATCTCTCATGTAGACTATGGTGGGACCTTTCATTGAATTTGAACATGAAATCACGTTGGAAATATGAAATTTCTCATAAATTGTTAAAATAAAAGTTTTTGATCATGAATGTATAACCTCACCTAGGATAGTGCAAATGCTAGGACCCTAACATGATGGGATTGAAAGTCATGTTGAACTCTTAATTCAAGATCTCTAATTGTTTGACCAAAAATGTGATCTCTCCAAATTGGTGATCTATGTGATGATCGTTTCTATTTTATGATCCATACAACTATGTTTGACTTTGATGTTGGCTGGCTTGATTTTGAGATAATATTGATACTTAAGGAACACCAAGAGGATTGTATTTAGAAGGTGCCAATCTAGATTGAAGGGTTGTGTTAATTTTAGGGACACTATTTCTTTTAAGGCCGAGATTTTATAAAATGGATTTTTCTCTTTCTTTCTATTAGTGACTCACATCACCGAATTTGAGTTCAATGGCATGGGTTGAGAGGTTTTATACTTAATCATAGTCGCCTTGCTCGTATGTCTCCATGTGTGAAATTAAAATCAATGTTAACCTTCAGTGCATCATTCTTTTGATTTTGAAATTTTACCCCCTAAATGTGATAACCTTACTCCCTTGTATATATAATATTTTGGATCTCTCAAATACCTTTCCAACATTACAAAAATCACCTCAATCGGACCACCATATCTTGAGTTATGGCCATTTGAAATTGACTCAATTTTAGTTGATTTAACTCAATTTTATTTGTTTATTCATCGTATTTGGGCATATATTGGAGGACATGGCCCAATTAATGGGCCCCTCCCCCACAAATACATGATTCTTGATCAATCACAACACATGAAATCCACCCCCTCATCATCCTAAGCCGTCGGATCACCACCCCAATAGCTTGCACCCCAAATAAACAACCAAATGAAAATCTCCTTCCATTGTACTATTCACTAGCGCATGCTATGTTGGTGCCACCTACTCCTTGTTTGTTGCCACAAATACACTCCCTTTTCCCACCCATTTTCATCAACTGACACTCCCATTCCTTTCCATTCCTCTTCCTCTTTCTTCCTCCCCATTTTTCCTTCTCTTTCACTTTGGGCTCAACTTCGTCCACCTGTAGTAGACATGGTGGCTGCCTCAAGCCCTTTTTGGTCATCTCATCTTTGTGCCATGTTGGTTAAAATTGGAGGCGACATCAGATCCATAGGATCCAATGGCCGATGGGCTAGCTTGCACAGACCACTAGCTGCGGGCCCAGACCAGAGGGTGCACCCTCAGGGGGGCTTCGTGCCCCCTCCTCAACCATTAGGTGAGGATCCAATGGTCCAAGAGGATCCTTTTTAGGTATCCCTTGACACATACATCATATGGTATATGACTGTTAATTAGAAAATCTCTTATTCACTAAACATAGTTTCTCAACTTAGTTTCATGTGTACCTCCACTAGATTCCCAAATATACTCATGTTAATCCATGTAATATGATTACTAACATTAGCATGATCAACTATAGTTCCCTTGTGATAATTATGGGTCCCTTACACTCATTATCTATAAATCAATAACTTTCGTCATCCACCTTAAAATTGGTTAATAATTTGGATCAACTCTATGTAAATAAAATGATTACCTTGTTTTAGAAGTAACCTATTTTATGTACATGCTCTTTGTAACTTAATTAAGATAACATATTTGGACCTTTTTACTATAATATGACCATCAAACTTCAAGTAATCCTTATGTTGTTTTGTGACATGATCGACTAAGAGATTATGCATTTTTCTATGATGAAACTCATATGACTTTAAAATGTACTTTTGTACCTTGATATTACATAAATGGTGATGCTAAAGTACTTATATGCTTGGATCCTTAACCCTTAGACAAAATCTTATCCATGGTGTTGAAACCTCTACGGTGAACTTCAAATCAGACCTTGTAATGATTCGTAACTTGAATTTCCATGTAACACACATATGGGACCTATTGACTAAATGTGATACCTAGTCTGATCTAAATGCATATATTAATTTTTAGACTCTAATCTTTTAAGAATTATGCCCTAATGGTATCCATGCTATCTTCATGACGTCATATAAGTAGAATTATCATACTTTTAGCATTAAGATAGCAACTTGATCTATCCTATGATCTTTTAAGATCTTACAACTTGGAAATGGGACTATATTGCATGAATTTGATCTTCTATGACTAATTGTGATCTTACATGCTATATATTGATAACCTAACTCTCATGTACTCAATTATCAAATCAGACTCTATCTCTATCTAGAATTATTTATAATGTGTATGGTTCACCTAGACCTAGAGCTTGACGTTGATACTTGTGCTATGTTGATTCAATACATGTATGTTTGGAACTTTGGAAACTATGTTTGATCTTATTGAAACCTAGGTCTAATGGAACATCCAAATGACTCATATGAGGTTTAGATTATCAAGACCCTAATGGTTTAAGACCCTATATATGTATTTTTGCATCTTATGTCCACTTTCAATTGGGCCCTCTCTAGCACTCTTACTCAAGAATCATAACTTGTTCATTACTCATAGGTTACAATTAATCTCTTGACCTACTGTGATATTGTGTTGTTTGTATGTATGTTCATATTAATTCTTATATATTTAGTTACTTGAATGAATTATCTATTTCTCTAATGAATACTACTTTCATGTTTGATTATACTATGTTGACAAACCTTAAACATAATAAAGATAAATCTATTATATAACCCTCTTGTGTACGTACCTGAATTCTCAGGGTAAAGGTACAAGGTATGATTGAAGCATGTTAAATAATTAACTTTAGTCTTGAGGTCCTTCATGCAGAAATATGGTGACATATAGGCTTTCAGCCTCAAATGCTCACATAGCCCCTTCCTTTGGTTGAGGTCAAAGGTCTAATGTTGATATAATGGAAAATGTAACCTAAAATGTTCCTTGAATAAAAGAATGTCGTTAAGCTTTATTGCCTTGTTTTTTCTTCTAGCTTACTACAATGTTTCTGGACAAGCAACTTTTATATACTCTTAAAATGTGTTTACATGCCCTTTCATAGTATACTTAATGTTTTAGCACTATTTTTTTATCGAAACTCTAGTTTCCAAATGAAGATTCACTATATTCAAGACTGTAAGCTCTAAAGTGAGACACCAATGAGCTTATTGTATAGAAGTGGGTAATCTCTTTTGTCCATGTTTAGTATTATGTTATATCTTTAGTTTCATTATTGCCTTCTCATATATTTCTTGTGTGAAACTATGTGCCATTCTATAGATGGGTGTCCAAACCCTACTGTCACTAACATTGTAATCAGTGGGGGTAGGATAAGGGTAACGAAAGTTCTTTCACACTATACTATCCTAAGTTACATCATATATAAAAGAAACCTTGATTTACATTTTTGGGGAATAAGGTGGAAGCCATACATAAAGAATTAGTATAGAGGTACAACATGTAATCCACATTAAGGATTACAAACAATAAAATACAAGTAATAAAAGTAGTCCCGATTAGGGTTTGGCCATAATCATGCATCACATATCGAAAGAGGTCATTTGACCCCAGATCCGATCCTACAGTTTCCTCTAACAGATCATGTTGTTCTCTGGTTGAATGTCTACTGTTGAACATGTTGTTCTTTAGATGGAGCTTGTTGGTATGTATGCATAAATAGCCAATCATATTATGATTGGAATGTGGCATTTGATACTTGTTTTGATAATGATAAAGGTAATTATGTTTATTGTGCTTGTCTCAATCATGAGATGATGACACATACATAGTAGATGTCTAAAGAATGATGTTACTTGATGAAATATGTCTTCAAGTTGATGACTTGAACGATGGGATCATATGTATGATAAAGTACATACATTCTTGTTATGCCCCTAGTCGGATATTAAGGTGGAAGCAAAATAGACAATAGTAATACATAAGACTAGAGTGTGTGTTGATTGATGACAGAGTGTCATTAGTCATGATATGTGATATCAAGTCAAGTACACAGATACATGATAGAGAACAATGTCTTGGACAAGCCCACCTTGGGAGTGATACATAGATACCATGGAATGGTAGTCAAAATCATCTCTCATAGTGATAGTGGTGATTGTGGTTCTTAGACCTGAAATCACTACACTCATCACATGTCATTCTATGTATTTATACATCATCCCACGTGACCTTGAATAAGGGTTGCCATAAAGATGATGCTCAAGTGCATTGTAACACATGGTATTGAGTGTGAATGATTTATATGGGATTTGTCCCTTATATAAGAGATTGATATCCATGCCTCTTGATAAGTGAGACTGAGAAATGTATGGCCATACTCATGTGATTCAATATGTGATATGTGAACTCACATGCATATCAAATGGTCTACTCCAGTTCATGGAAAAATGGATTGAATGCTTGAGAGGATGATGATTCCATGCCTCGGGTTCAATCTGGATATCAGTGACAAAGGAATTGTACGATCATGGTAATGTTGATCATAGATTGTAGGTTGAATTTGTTCTCTAATTTTCTGAACTACTTGGGTAGCAATGATGTGTTGATAGATATCACATATTTCTTGTGATGTCATAAGTTGGTTATTGTAAGGAGGCATGATCACCCCCTTACTAAAATTTAAGGAAAATACACAACATCCATATTTTATGGGAAATTCATCACATGGAGTATGCATGCATAATAATTCCATTTAAATAAAGAAGATTCGAATATGTAAATGTCAATAGTAGCTACGGAAAGAAAACTAAACTATTATATGGCTTTGTTCAAGTTCACAACATGTGTTTCATGAAATATAAACTACAAAAGTAAACTACATGACCTAGCAGTAGCAACCTAGACATCTCAACAAAACTTCCTATGAATCTTGTGATGACCCTAATTTTGGGGTTTAGATACAATATAGTATTGGAGGACCATGCATGTTATGTAGATGAAAATGCCAAATTGAGGAATTGGTAATTCTATGGATTCTTTGACCCAATTTAGGTTATTGAGATATGATAGAAGACTATGATATATATAATTGAGTTCAATTGTGAATGAATAGCCTTTATTCATTGATTGAGTATTTCTAAAACCAAACATCCATTTGTGGGTACACATGGAGTAGAATGGCTTGTTTGTATATGTTGAGGTGTTGTGTGGCCAAACAAAGTTAACTTAAGTTGCTTGGATCTTTTAGAGGCTAGTTGATAATGTGTTGACCATAGTGTTCCAAAAGATCAAGTAAGACACTTGGAGGCATTGATCAACGATCCAAGAATGGTATTTTAGGATTCCAAATTGAAGAGTGTATTCTAGGATGTAAAGATCCCATGTCTAAAATCTTAGGGTCAAAGTTGTATTCTATGGGAGGCTATTGATGTTTGAAATAAAGAAGAAGATTAACTAAACGAAGATTTCTGACCCTAGGTCTCTATTATGTTCGATGTATGTTGAGACATAGGTATGTGTGACATGGCCATGTTTTTTCCTGGATATGGATGGCCATTTCTATTCCTATTCAGAAAGCATTATCCATTCAATTTAGACGAGAGGTTGCGTGGAGTCTTAGCAGTCGTGAGACCAGATCGAATGCTCCCTGTTCACCTCCAACCTCCGAATAAAACGGAGCCGAAGCTTGACCAATCCACGACTTGATAACATGGGCATAGAGAGCCTAAGATAAGCCTTGAGTATTGGAAGAGATCCATACTACGCGGAACCACCTAAGGACTCCTCACTGTAAGGCCTACGTGATGAGATGAGAGAGTTTCATCTCTCGCCATTACTATCCACTCTAACCAGAAAATTAGCCATGATGATATGGAGGCGCTCATCAGGTTCATGATCCGACGCGGAGAGGCGTAGATAATAAGATAAGCCATGATGACCCATCGTGTGCCGTAGACACTGGATTAGAAGGGATCATCGGAGGCCTGAGGTAGCCATCTAGAAGATGTTGCAGACCTGCAACTAGTGGGGGATTTTGTTGTAGAGCACGACCTGGGGACTCCTTCAGGTTCTGAGTTTTCAGCAAAGCCATCAACTCCCAAAACGTTCAAGTTGTTAGGAATAAAGTAGACGAGGTTCCTTTCTTCCACCCGGTGATGGCGGCACGAAACACTGCAGCAATAGCTCACGGACAATAGATCACTCTTATGTTGTGGTGCCCTAGTACCGGTGGACATGGAGTCGGCGAGCTCTGTGTTTTTGTGTCTTCATATTGGCTACGGGCGCTCTGGCATGAAAGAGCCATGGAAGTACCGAGATCTGGCCACTCTTCCAGTTGTTCCTCCACCTTACGGCGTCTGCTGCCCGCAGAAGCGCAACGAAGGCCACCGCACACGGATGCGTCGAGGAGATCGCGAAGAAGGGAGGCTGTGGGTCAATCTAAGAGAAGAATCAAACCCACAGGTTCATTTCCGTTACTCGTCGGTCTGACCACTACTAGACCGGCCAAGGTGGCGCCCGTGGGAGGTCGTCCAGCCAGTGTGACCCAATAGAAAACTGCCACCTCTGGTAGTGGGACCCACCACAATCAATATTGGTTTAATTCTTGAAAAATACATGGAAACTTAGAAATTACATATTGAATAGCTCCCATGGCCAATAATTTCCCCAAAAATACCCCTGGACTCAGAAAAATATTCTCTACATTACTGGACCCTTAGATTAGGTTTTTGAAGAAGATATAATGATGGGTTATAATGTAGATGATTTAGAGTTCACTAGTTGAAATAAATAGGCACCATATGATATTAATTATCAAAAAAAATTGTAGATCCATACTCATGATTGAAACCCATACTTGAACTCCGAATGGAATAATATTCACTAATAGTAGGTATTTTTCTACTAAAGATTGGTTAGATGCCTTTTAACTCATTTTAATTCTAGAAAATAGAAAAAGCATCAGAAAAATATAAAAATTGAACCAAACCTAAATAATGACCTCTAGATCAATAGAAAAACATCAAGACCATTTAATAGCAATTTGAACCTAGGTTTGGTTAAACCCTAGCTTGAAGATAAATAATCAAGACTAATGACGTTCATTTATTAATGATGGTTAATTGTTATTAATCAGTAATGACCAAAGTAGTAGATGACTTTGGATGTATAAGGAATCTTTGAACTCAGGTATGTGGGTTTTATTAAGTATAAGACTAGTTTTTATGAATGCATAATGATATGATGTACTTTGGATGTTTGTATGTGCATATAAATTCTTGGATGCATATTAGTAGTATATGCTTCGCCAAACATAAAAGAACATAAAAGAAAATATGGATGGATTGTAGCTACTAAGTGTCATATTCTCTCTCTCTCCCTCTCTCTCTTTCTCTCTAAATATAAGGTCGGTACAACCCCATAGCCCAAGGGGCGGGGATCCTCATAGCCCAAGGGGCGAGGAAATGTGAACTGCGACACCACTTAGTAGTACAATCACATCAAAAGACTACTAAAATATACATTTACCTAATTATCACATTAAATAATGTTTTCTTTTTCTTTTTTCTTCAAATATTTCATTATGCAAGTTATTATACAAGTATTTCACCCACGTACACAACTTTTGTTGATTCGTCTGTTTCACATATTTTCTAGGTTCAGAGCTAGCATGGGATAAAAGATGTGAGTGAGCAAGTTGTATAGGTTTACCTATTGTGTAGATCCTAGTTAGCATACATGTTCATAGACTATAGAATTTGCATTCAATATGTAATTGTAAATCGTGTTGTAATAATTCACTTTGTAATATTTACATGTTGAATGTTGAGAATTTTTATGGTGTATGTTATGGTTGTATGTTCATGTATGTGCATATTGATTTCACAACGCACTCTGATATAATTGCATAACATTTTTGAATTTGTCCTCTTCGGCCTTCTAAGTCTTGAGATGACAGAATTTGGGGACGTTACAAATCTACTCCAGGGCTAGTCCTCCTTGGTCTTATTCCATTCCTTGTCCTAGGCCTAGGTGGTTGGAATCACCCAAAAAGAAGATAAAACAAGGTATGTGTCAAGTAAGGAACAAGAACAAAGTTAAAAACAACAAGAAAAAATATAGGCTATATTCATCAAGAACATAAAGGGTCAAGAGTATGAGGCACATATCAAATGGGAATCTTGTCATAACAAATATTAAGGAATTTTGCATGAATGATTAAGTTAAACTAAATTAACTAAGTAGGATTGAGGCACCTATCGGGCCTCAACCAATAGGTGAGGGGAGAGTAAACACATTCTCAGTCACCTACAAAATATTTACATATGGGGGAAAGTAACAGATTCCCCAGGGTGAAATAACACATGTCTAACTATGAGTGGTTGTACATAAGTACTACTACATTATCTAATAAGTCAAACATATAATCATGCTCAAAAAATCATATGGAAAATTTAAATAATAGAAATGTTGTAGGTGGGGTTCAAGACCCATGTAAATTTTGAAGTCATTGTGCCAAAAAGAGAAATAATAGGAATGAAGGTTTCATTCCATGCCTCATTGGGAAATTACGGTTTGGTTATCAAAAATGCCCAACTTAAGGAATAAGATGCACATGCCTTGACTTGAGTGAGATCAAGTTCTACCCTTCCAAGTCTAATGTCACTCAAACCTACATATAGTGTTTTGTTCATTAGTTAAGGTTCAATGTATGTTATGTAGGTGGAAAATCCTAGATATATAAACATTTGGAAAAACCCTAAATCAACTCTTAATATTAAGATGATATTGGGTTCAGGGTTACTTATTAATATCTTGACTCAAAATCCCAACTTGATAAATTATTATGTTGCCTATAATTATTATTAAGATCATAAATAAAATCAAAATACTAAAAATCCAGAATTTAAAACTTTGAAATCAGATGACAAAACTAATTCCAGAATATAGAGAACGATATCATTATTCTAAAACATATTTTATTATAATTTTTGGAGCTTTCAGTAAAAAGTTATGGATTTACAATTCTATATATTTTTACTGATTTTAGTATGTAAATGATGAATAAAAGAACATACTGGTCTCATATTATCATTCTGAACTATATAAAAAGATAGGATACTTTGTGATATTACCATACAATCATGTAAATGACAAAATAAAAAATGGAGAATGTAAGAAGACAGAAACACTCATGCGGAAAAAACACCAGAAATAAGGTCATGAGGGGCCAATAAGAGAACATGCATAGGAACCTTCTGCCGGCTCTGCCCATGCCATGACATATGACATGGAGCATGTCTGGGTGGATGAAAAATTGGGGGAAATCATTAGGGTGAAATCAAGTAGCATGAGCAACTTAAAAACAAAGAACATGGTATAGAGAACCTTACCCAAAAATCTATTGTACTGCCATGGATAGAATTGTCACCAACGGGAGAGTTTACGATGGAGAGAAAATCAACTTGGCGGTGGCATATGACGACAACTCAATTGGCACAAGAGAAAGAGTACACAAGGGCTAGCAGAGGTCTGGGTATAGGTATATATAGATGGAGTTTGGTTTTGGTTCTTGGGAAGGTAGAAACTTTTAGACCCTTGAAGAACAAGTTTGGGTATTTCTCGAATATGCAATTTTAGACTTTGAATAAGGTATGGATGGATGTGGAATTAAAATTGTAATCTAATTCAACTTATTTCATGAAATTTCATTGAGAAACAAGAGAGACATACAAGGCCCTTTTGGTCCACAGTTATTGTTCACGTAGAGGATGTGCAATCAAAGTCATTTAATACAGCCTTCCAATTTGGGTCTTTTGATGCCTTAAATGTACAAAACTTTATATAATTATTTGATAGTGCAAACGAAGTCCAAATAAACCCAAATTTGGTAGTCTAGCTAATTGTGGCTTGAGAAATCTGATTTTGCATTACTTTTTATTTTTGATGACTTTTCATATATTATTAAATACTTTTAAATCTTCTGACTTATTATATTCCTTTAATGAATTAGAGGCATCTAGAAACTCTCTAAAAATATGAAACTTGGCCTATAAGCAATACTAAACATGAGGACCATGACTTTGCCATTAATTAATTTTTTTTCAACATATTATTTAATATTTTTGTTTTACAAATTATATTCTCTCTCCTAAATTAACTAAAACATTTAAGATTGTCCAAATTAGATGAAAATTCAAATGTACGCTAATTTTGGCATGTAAAATTTAGAATTTTATATTTTTTTTTCCACTTTTAAAGTCATATAATAATTTGTTTAATATATTTGACTCTTATTCTTATTTCGCTTTCCCAATTAGAATAAAAATAGTTATTATTATGCAAATAATGTGAAACTTGGCACCCAAGGCAATTGGGACATAAGGAACTCGAATCTAAAGCTAGATTTATCCTTTAGGTCTTCCTTTTATGAATTTTATCTCCCTTAGACATTATTTTTACTATTTGCCAAATTAAATTACCTAATGCCATATCATTATGTTTAAAGTTTTATTATTTATTCATTTTTCTCTTCCTTGCTCCATAAGGCTAAGGGAAGTTCTAGAATTAAAACATTTTAACAATATATCACTTAAGTGGTAATTTTGCATCTTAGACCCTGATTGAAACATTAATTGAGGTATTTGTGCATAGACCCATTCATTGGCATAAATAGAGATAAAATATACTCCAAACCACTAATAATTCCACAAATTCAACATCAAGAACAAAAAGGATAAAAAGAGAAGGAAACTTATGAAAAAGGGCTAGATTAAGAATTTACCTAGATTTCACTTTATTAGAGTTATGGAAATTCATTACAAAAGTAATATGGGACCTATAGGGTCACACACATAGGATACACTTCGAATAGGAGTATATTCATAAATGATGTTTAACTTGATTACTAAAAGTGTTTAGGTATTCAATTAAACAACTCAGGTTCAAAATCATCTGACTGGACTTTGAACTTATCAGTTCAAGTATTGAACAAACCGGTTGGAGTGTCAGGTCAATTGGAAATAACATTGGCTGATCTCAATTCGATTGGATCAAGGATTAGTGTTGATGTCATGTTGTGCATTAATCGTACATTGAATACCAATGTGATTCAGAATGGGAAACATACACAAACTGACTAGATCAGGGCATGAACCAATTAGTTCTTGTAGTAACCAGTCGGTTGGTAAGTGAACTGACCGGTTCACCATTTGCAGTTTCCAGAAAATTTGTAAATTCCATCTCTACGACTCCATGACCGACAAGAAACCCTGACCCTAGTCTCTCCTATAAATAGAGGGGTATTAGGGCTTCCCAGACACAACAATAAACTTTGACAATTGTTGTCCTCTCTAGTCCTGATAACCAACAGAGAGACCGAGCTAGTCCTAGCCATTAAAGGAGGGATAGCAAGGGAGAGACAATTGTGAGAGTGTGAATCGATGCTATTAAATTGTGTTCAAAGGGAGAACTTTTTCCTGTTGGCTCTGGTAGCGCAACATGGAGTTCTAGGTGGTTCACATGGACTACTCTAGAGTCGAGGAGTTTTTCTCACTAGGAGGATGTCGGAAACTACCATCCATGGTGTTACACTAGGAGGATGCTACTGACAACTATTCGAGTGTTGTTGGGAGAAGAAGCACGATACTGCATCAAGAGTTATGGTTGGACTTGCTCCAGGAACATGTATAACTCTTGTTACTCTCTTTCCTAGATACATTATTGTTGACTCAATCTTCTAGTTATAGAATTGGGCTATAAATTGTTGTTTCTACTACCTTATCTGTCGTCCCAATTTCCTAATAATGGTATCAGAGCCACGTTAATTAACGACATATCAATGATTTAAATTGATGTGTTCAGATTTATTTTTATTGCATAAGTTGTGAATATTAAACTCGTTAATATACAGATCTAATTAATTACCAAATATGATTCCACAATTATATATATATATATGCAAATCTACATGTGTCACCCTAAAAGTTGGTTTTGATGGTGGATGTGTAGCATGGTTCTATACAATAACCCTAGATCTATGTGTTCATGATTATGGATTTTTATTCTTTTTTATATCTCAGTTTGCATACCGAGCCTCTCTTCCTTTCTAAATGTAAGATAATGCTCTTCTTCCTATTTCCCCTTTAATGTAAGTCAAGGTTTTCCCTTTCAAATGTAATATGAAATAGGATAGTTTTAATTTATGTTTCATTGTGAGAAGATATTCTATATCAAATGAGATGACCAGTTCAGTAGACAAACTGATCGATTGAAGGATGGAGGCAATACGAAAAGATGACCTGATCAACTAGTGGCCCAACCGATCGACTGGAGGAGTCTAGACATCAGTTGAACCTGAGACTATATAAGCTTTTCAAGATCCCAACCGAGCAACCAAGAGGTGAGTCAATTGGTTCAAGTGTTGAACCAATCAACCTAGATTGGTTTAAGCATAGATCATCACCAACAATAGGTTAATTCATATATTGTAGATCTTAGGTGGTAGTAATTCCTTGTGACTCCAAAGAATTATAATAGTATGGTCATAACCATTGCTTGTGTTTATAATTGCATGTTTTTGTTGTGGTTGTAGAATGCATTTGATATGTACTATAAGTATGTGGTTATTGGATAGGTATATTTATTTATATATGAAATCCCTCAATCTAATATTAAGTCTTAGTCATTTTCCATTAGCAACACACATGAAAAGATTGATCGAGGGAGATCCAATAGAGCACCATGCGCTCAATATGATTGGGCATGTGGAGAAACGGTTATTTCTTTAGCTCAAGAGTTGGTCATGGATATGGTTCTACAAGAATTGCCTGAATCATATAGTTAGTTTATCAAGTGCTATCACTTGATTAACTTGGTCAAACCACTATTTGAAATGTTTTCCATGTTGATTAATGTGAAGCAAAATGAAGAAGAATAAATCTGTGATGGTGATTAGTGGAAGTGAGTCCAAGGTAAAAGGCAAGGCCAAGAAGGGTTTTGAGGCTAAGCTAAAGTTCAAGTCTTCTACACCCAAGAGTAGGAGAAGGGTAAGTACAAAAGGAATATGTCCTTTTCACTTAAATGATTAAGGAAGGAAAGTTCCACCATTGTCACATGTAAGGACACTAGAAAAGGAACTTCTCTCTTTATATAAAGGATCTCAGGAAAAAGAAGGAGATAGAGATTTCTACTTCAGGACCTGAGAAAAGGAAAGCTAAAACTGTATGGAGCAAGAGTTACTTCCCACTAAAGTTGGGAGCTATCATTCATGGGCATGCAATATAATTAATGATTTGTTATTATGTACATGCCATTGATGAAAACATCATGTATCTTGTATTGATAAGAACATTATGAATAAATTGATGTTTCATTTTAAACTATAAGATCCTATATGGCAATGACCTATGTCTCATAATCTATACTTGATAGTTATAGGAAAAATATGCATAACACATATAATGCATGACTTGATAACTAAAACAATGAATACCTATAGCAATGTCATCTAGAGAACATAAATGAGAAATACATTTCTTTAATCCATAATGATGGTTATCCAGACTCTTTTAAATATAGAACCAATAAAGACATGCAAGTCTTATTTATTGGGCAACATGACAAAAGAATATTCACTATATGTAGTGAGAGAGCTAGTATTCTATTAGGGCTAGTACATACTTATGTACATAGACCTTTTAGAATAAATGATAATAGTAGTTACCAGTACTTCATTATATTTACTGATGTTATCGATAGATATGGAAGTTTGTATTTGATGAAATACAAGTATAAATCTCTTGAAAAATTCAAGGAGATCATGGATGAAGTATGTAACTAACTTGGTAAAAGTATTAAGACAATTTGATATGATCGATGTTGAAATATTTTAAACCAGTAGTTTGAGAACCATCATGAGAGACCATGATAGTGTATCACAGTGAACTCCACTTGAAACATAAGATGTATAAGAAAGAAGGAATTACACCTTGTTAAGTCATTGTGTGATTATCAATAAATCTAGTTCATATTTCTTTATGGCACATGTTTTACACTAAAACAAGGTACTGTCTAAAATTGTTTAAAAGACATCTTATGAGATATGGCATGGGAGGTATCCTGATGAGTCTTTTATAAGTATTATGATTGAAAACTTATGTAAGAAAATAGTTTATTGACAAGCTTTTTCCAAAAATCACATAAATGTTATTTTATTGAATACTATTTTATATTCTAATTCAACAACAAAGGTGTTTGTTGCCAGGATGGCTGAATTTCTTAACAGAAATTTAATTACAAAGGAATCAGTGGGAGAAAAGTAGAACTTGAAATATTTGAGACAAACCAGAAAACATTGAACCTAAAGAGGTACAATGGGAACAATGAGAATCACAAATGGTTGTGGAATCTCAAGTTCCTTATGTAGTATTGAAAACCTCATAGATCTAGTAGAACATGTCTCACTCACAAAGGCGGTGAGTTGATCATAGATGATGACTTGGCAACCTACCCAGAAGCTATTGAGGAACCATAATATTAGAAATGGCTTGAGGCCATGAGAACCAACATGGAGTCCATGTAAACCAAAAAGTTATGACCTTCATGGATCCTCATGAAGGTGTAAAAACCATAGGGTGCATTTAGGGTCTTTGAGAAAAGAGTGACAAGGATGGTAGTGTATAGACCCATAAGAATAGATTGGTTGTGTATATTTCAAAAAAGTTCAAATTGTTGAACAAGATGAAATTCTTTTACCAATTGCCATGGTTAAATCCCCCAGGATCATGCTTGTCGTTGCAGTTTAGTATGACTGTTAGATTTGGCAAAAAAGATTTTAAAACTGCACTCATTAATAGGAATGGTGTAGAGGGTGTGTATGTGACACAACCTAGAAGGTTTTATAAATCTAATATTACAAATAATTTCTGTAAGCTACAAAGGTCAATCCATGGATTGAAATAAGCATCTCAGAGCTAGAATCTTCTATTTGACAAGACAGTAAAAAATTTGGACTTGAGTCAGAATGAAGATGGGATCTATGATTACAAAAGGTTTAGTGGGAGCATATCTATATTCCACATAATGTTGGGGAATAACATCCTTGTACTACATATGTTAAAGTCTAGATGGGAAGTACATTCTCTATGAGTGATGCAAGCAAATCATCCTATGTGATTGGAATCAAAGTCTATAGAGATAGATCTAGATAGATTCTTAACCTAAGAGCATATACATTGGCAAGATGTTAAAGGGGTTCAACATGCAGGACTGAATGAGAGAAAATTTGTGAAATTGGTCTCTCTAGAGCCAAGTATCCCAGTTCTTGTGAAGAACAAAAATACGAGTAAGATGCCAAATTATGAACTCATCCTGTTATCTCGTATGTATTGGACATGACAAGTGAATATCTGTCATATCCCAATGAAAGTCATTGTACTACCATAAATAACTTCCTAAGTACTTGAGAAGCATGAAAACAATTATTTCCTTAGTTATGGTAATAAGGACGAGTTGGGTGTCAAGGGTAACACTGATGCAACCTTCCAAAATGACACATAAGATTCATGATTACAATCTAAATTTGTGTTTGACTTTAAACAAAAACTATAAGTTAAGTTCTTATCTAGAGATAATTATGTAATTATATGATAGAAGTCGATTATCTTGGTGTTATGAACACAACAGAGTATACTGCATGGATCAAGATGTTCATATAGATGAAATTATGGAAGGTTCTAACCATTAATGACATAGTAGAAATATTATGAGGAACAATGGAGCTACTAGTTAGGTAAGGAATCTCAGGTAGCATACTACAAAAATTCCATCTCATATGAGAAGTCATACAACGAGGAGATATGGAACTTGCAAAATTTTGACTAGAAGAAAATGTTGCTAACCCACTACATAAGTGCTTCCATAGCAGAAACATGATGGACACGTTAAGATCACTTGGAATAAGACTCGTGGGCGATTGGATCTAAGTGAAAGTGGGAGTCTATTGGTATGCATGCCTAGAGAGCCAATCATATGATGATTAGAATGTGGCATTTGATACCTGATTTGATAATGATGAAGGTAATTCCATCTATTATGTTTGTCTCAATCATGAGAAGATGAAACATACATAGTAGACGTCTAAAGAATGATGTTACTTGATTATGTCTTTAGGTTGATGACCTGAATAATGAGATCATATGTATGATAAGAGTTCATACATTCTTGTTATGTCCCTAGTCAGATCGTATTGTGGAAGAAAAAATAGATGATAGTAATACATAAGACTAGAGTGTGTGTTGATTGATGATAGAGTCTCATTAGTCAGATGTGTGATATCAGGTCAAGGACACATATATATTGTAACACCCTCCCTAAGAACACACATGCACATACAGAAAGCAACACTGAGTTATCCATAAATTGTGCACTCAAGGGGGCATTACATAAAACTGGCATTCATAACAACAATATAATCAATCACACAAATTGAAAAAAAACATCCTCATAATTGTTCTTACAAAAGGAACATAATTACTATGACATGGAAAACTAACTCAAAATCTCGAGACATAGTATCTACTATAAAGTTCTAAACATTAACGCATATTGTTGAGTCTATAAACCGGAGGATCATCTTATAGTTGGCACCCCACCCAATCTTATCCTTGTACTTGAGTCTTTGGGATCCATTTCGCTCCTGCTTCTCACCTACGGACATCTCGTACCCAGCCATGCATTGGAAAAATGATTGTTAGCGTAAGTGGCATGAGTACTCTAATATACATATTACTAAAGAGTTAAAACGCTACAAATATCTTTGAACATTATAAACATGAAACTAACATTAAAACTTTGTATAAGATCTGAAACATAAATATATCTTCTTTCTTTAGCTTATCTCTTAATCTTTTTACTTTATATTTCTCTAGATACATATACTCTGGTACCTGGGTCTCATGAGCTGCACTAAGGTGTCTAGGTCACATAACCTACACTCTGGGCCTGGGTTATGTCTCTGAATTGGCCTGCACTCTGGTGCATGAGCCTAAGTCATGTCTCTCTTATCTTAATCTCTTTTGTTATACTTATAAATGAGATTATATACATTCTCTGAACGAAGACATATTTTATTTATGACTTTCATCTAATTGTGGCCACCAATATACAATAAGTCCTCCTGAGTTGGCGTATCTACGCCCTGAATTGGTACTGAAGTACCCTGAATTGGCACTACATGCCTCTGAATGACACTGAGGTGTCTTTAAATTGGCGTGGCTATGCCCTGAATTGGTGCCGCAACACCTCTGAATTGGAGTAAATACTCCTCTAAATTGGCAACAGATGCCTCTGAATCGTCCCAGGACTACTGAATGAGGACTTATCATATAATGTATTATGTGAAGGTTCTAAATTAATTATCTTAAGTCTAAGCTTACTAAATTCTAAATCTAAACTTATCTGAAACTGAATACTGAGTACTTAACATGTATTGAACTCTGAATCATGCTAAAGCCGTTGATAGCTACTTTGCTTGACGAGCTAAGTAGAAAGACTTTCTTGATTCATCCACAACTGATGGTGCTTGCTTTAGGTTGATCTGATCCCTAGTTCGGATTCGGAAAGGCTCTGACTCTTGCACCGGTTAGGTTACCGGCTTGTGCCCCGCCGCTAGTAGGTAGGTGAAAGCATTTAATGTGCAATCGAATCAAGTTCAAGAAACATACAGAACCTTCATTCAGATGAATCTACCATCTCACCCATGCGAGATGCTCGTCTCACTCACCCAGATGGCCGTCTGGTGAGCCTAAGTTGAGTTGGTCGGTTCAACAAATTGAACTGGTCGGTTCACTCCTCAATTTAGGTAGAATTTAGCCAATTTCAAACACTTATTAGACTGATAACCCAAATGGTTGTATTAACACTTGAGATGCATGTTTCGATGCCCAAACAACCATCTCAACACTTGAGATGGTTGTTTGGCAGTCCCGTCATCCAATTTATCAATCTTTTGTGTGAATTGAATACATGGAAGCCTTAGTAATCAATCTGATCATCATTCAAGATAAACTCCTCTTCTAGATGAGTTCATATGTGTGTGACCCTATAGGTCCCATATTATGTTGGCAGTGAATGTCCATAACTATCTTATGACATCACAAGCAAGAAGTGGTGCCTAGTCATATGTTGGTGCTACCCAAGTGAATGGAAAGTTGGAGAACAACTTTAGCCTACAATCTGCGTAAGGAGTTGTAGTGATTGTATAATTCATTTGTCCTTGATATCTAGAATGAACTTGAGGCATGTACTCGTCATCCTCTCAAATTTCAATCAATGCTCCTCGAACCTAGAGCAGAATGTCTGAGATAATGTGACCTAGAAATCATATATTGATTCACATGTGCATGCACATGCATTTCTCGGTCTCGCTTATCAAGTGGATAGGATATCAAACTCTAGTAGGAGGGACAAATCCCATATCTATCACTCACATTGTATCCCCATGTGTTAAAGTCACCCAATTGTCACCTTTATAACAACCCATGTTTTAGGACTGGATTTGATGATGTCAAAGCGTGCCCAATAACATGTGATGATTGCAACAATTTTAGGTCTAAGAATCACAATCATCACCTTCACTATGAGTGCTGACTATGACCTACCATATGATAGTTTCCACGTGTCACTCTCTAGGTGGGTTTTTCCGTTACACTTTTCTTTAACAAGTATATGTATGCTTGGCTTGATATTGTCATATCATGACTAATGAGATTATGTCATCAACCAACCCACACTCTAGTCTTATGTGTTACTAGTCTCTATAACATCCCTGACCTGGGTTATAATTTAACCCTATGTGTTTTGTTTAAGAAAGATAATTATATGCTTGATATTATCTTTTGAAAAGAAATTAAGGCTCAATAGGAACTTATATTTCTATTTTAGTCCTTTTTGAATGATGTTGAACATAACGATTTTCTTATGTTGGACTAAAGTGCAAATTACCCAAGTTGAGGGGTTAAACTACAAATGTTACATGATAAGATGTTCCTCATGTGTTGAAGCATCATGAGAATGAATATGATGCAGAGGTATGGCTACCACAAGCCTGAGTATCAAGAAAGAGCTGATAAAGCAATGTTTGTGCTTTAAAACCTAGTTTTGGTGTAATGTGCAATTTACCCAAAACTCAGGGTTCAATATGCAAATTACCACTTCAAAATAGTCCCTAATGTTTCTTGGAATGATTAAGAGCAAAGAAAATGAGAGGTGCATCTCATTTTTACCTCTTTGAAGGAGAGAGAATCTTGATATTAAAATGATCAAGATTTAAGCATGATTGAAATTATAATTCAATATAATGCAAAAATAATTATATTAATTGGATTTCCCTTAAACCAAAATTTTAGAGGTTGAAATCCACATATATGTACGTCCTTGTGCCTTGCAAAGGAAAAGGAAATATCTATGTGAGTGGAGAACCCACTCACATTAAGAAAATAAAAAGAAATATCCACTAACTTATGGATATTATTATTATAAGGGATAAGGTGCTTAATTTGATTTTCTTTAAATCATGGATAATTGGGAGTAATAAGAGTCAAAGGAGATAGCCTCGTAACCAAGGAAGGGAAGGGGGCAAGTGGCAAGGAAATGGAAGAGATAATCCCTACTTTCTCTCTCTTTAATGAATTTTCAATAAAATTCATATATATGCTCCTTTATCCATGAGTTGAAAGGGTAATTTCTAATCCACTTTCACTTCTTCCTTGAAAAATGATTAAGGGAGCTTGGAGAAATAGGAGGATGACGTCCAACCTGTTGGTAAGCTTCTTGACCTTCTTTCACCTTGATTTCATGGTGGAAATCACAAATCAATGCTTAATTTCTTCTTTTCTTCACTCAATCTTCAATTCTAGCCAATCCTTTTCTCTCAAAAGATTGAGGAACGAACCTTGTGGATTGAGAAAGCTTCATACACCATTGTTGACGTGAAGCTCCAAGCTATGAAGCTCATTTGAAGGCGGGTTATATAACTTGAACCCTTATTCATTGTTATTGAATTCCATTCCTCAATTCAATATGTTCAATTGTTCTTCTTGAAATATCTTTGATTAATTGATGAAAATACCATGGAAATGGCAGTAGATTTCGAGGGGTTGAAGCTTGATGATGATGAAATCATCTTAAGCACACATCTCAATAAGATTTAGTTGCAATCCGTTTCAACAAAATGATCCCATCGGTTTTCACCAAACTGTTTGGTAATCAAACAGTTTGCAAACTGTTTGGAGGTTGAACCCCAAACCGTTTGGGCATGTTGACCGAATGAGATAGTTGACCATTTAAAGCCTTAAATGGTTTCAAATCATTTGAATATACTTGAGTTTACCGTTTGGAGATGGGTTGACCATTTGGACAAATAAGTTCAAAACCGTGTGGAGCCTTAAACAGTTTCAAACCGTTTGGACTTTAGGTCAAAACTGTTTGGAGCCTTAAACGGTTTCAAACCATTTGGACCATGTCAACCAAAACCGTTTGATGATCCAATGGTTGGTATTTGAAGGTTTGAAGATCCAATGGTGTTGATTGATGAACATTTAAAAGCAAGATTGAAGGCCAATTTAATATAGCAAATAACGATCAATTGATTGATGAACCTATCATATGAACCCTTTCGGTTTTGAGGATGATTTGGCCCAAACGGTCTTGAGACCGTTTGAGTCCAAACAGTCTTGAAACCATTTGGGGTCAAACTATCTCAGGACCGTTTGGAAGCAAACGGTTTCAAAACTGTTTGGTGTTGAAACCCCAAAACTGAATAGAGGTCCAATGTGATCAAATCAATTGAAGATTTAAGATGATAATTGATCCATTGATCCAATGATGATTATCAATGTTAGGTACAAAGGTTGAAACCCTAAAGTACCTAGATGATTAGTACCTTTAGATTAATTAACCCTAAAAGGTTATAAAAGCAATGTCTTAGTACACTATGTCAATCATAGTTGTATGTACTTGATTGAAGGGTTGATGTAACCTAATCAAGTTGAGAGGATGATAGAAAGGAATTCATACATGATTATTATTTATGTGGTGATTAGGGTATGATCCTTAGTGAAGAGATCATGAAAACCCTAATCAAAAAGGTTAATAAACCCTAACCCTAATTCAGGGCAATTCTTAGTAAAACCCTAATTTCGGGTAATAGTGAAACCCTAATTGAGGGCGATGACATGAGTAATCCTAAGTTAGGGTTATGAAATGTAAAACCCTAATTTATATGAATAGTAAACCCTAATTGTTGGTAATTGAATATGAAACCCTAATTGAGATGAATAGTAAACCCTAATTGTGGGATATTGAATATAAACCCTAATCAAGGGTGATTTTATGTGGAATCCTAATTTAGGGTGATGTTATGTAAAACCCTGGTATATTAATGTGATGCGGAACTCAAATCTAGGGTGACGCTATGAAATGCTATATGAAACTCTAATCTTAGGCAATATGGTGATAAACCATAACCCTGATCTGGGTAATGGGATGAGTATCCCCAATTGACCTGAAATGGGAAACCCTAACCCTAGTGAGGGAATAGTGGTGTTACCCTTGAATAGTGATGCTATATTCATTTTGCATGGTGCTGATATGAAATTGATGTGACTGTTACCATCTGTACTAACCATGCAGGTATCATGAGATGATGAACATAGCCATGTATGAGCTATGATGTTTTATTTATTAAAATTGTTATTGGGCCTTATGTGCCATAATATGCCTTGTTGCCTGGTTAGAGGTAATAAGAGAATTCATGGGACTTAAGTGCCATGAGAGATTCTTGTGTAACAAGTGTCATGTTTTCCTTGGTCAGATGACCTGAAGGTGATAGTTACCTGAAAAAGGTGGTAACAATGCTCAGTGATGAGTTAAGGGTTTGAATACCCAGAACCATATGATTATGGCATTGAGTTTGTGAAGGGATGAGTATTCCCAGTATTGAAATAAGGGACTAAGATCCCAATGTCTTATAAAGGCTGAGAAGTAACTGATGAAAACAATACATGTTTCTTTGTAGCATTTGTCCTAACAAGTTATGTTTGAAAACTTGACTGATGCTAAAAGAATATGATAATGTACTTAAATAATCAAGTGAAATCTTTTCATGTAGTGCTCTGACCATAGATCCATCATCGTCAGTAGTTGGTGATGGTGAAATAGGTTTTCCTACGAGATCTCCTGGAGTTCGCATATTTTTGAATATGTGGGGGTCGATGGCGAAAATATTCGTACATCCTAATGGGGGAATTGATGGAAGGTAAACATTAAACCTCTCAATCCTTCATTATATGTTCTGGGATGGATGTATCACAAATCTCCCGATGTTGATAATGCCGGATCGATGGAGGTAAACATGAAATCTCTCGATTGCGAAGAGAGTTTAGCCGCCGCTGTAGCTCTATAGTGAAGATGCCACTATACCCTGGCAAGCTATGTAGCAGAGACAGAAGATGTCCTGCATGTGATCTCACACTGACTGAGATGTGGGAGGTCATGGAAGCTGGCTCTTCCATTGACTTTGTATGGTACCGATTTCGACTTCGCAATGGTCGGTTGGAGTATGAGCGGTATATCTCATCTGCTCAGAGCTTAAGTGTGTTTGTAAAATGTAATTAGCCGTGTAGCGTATTTGCATAAGATTGAAATACGAGAACCACTGGTTGATATTATTTTTCTTAGCATGTTCTTGATACATAAATGTTACTTATGTTCTTTGATTCCATATTGAATAAGAGACATGCTGCCTTGTCAAGTTAAAGCTGAAATACTTGAATAGGAATGTTGCTCTAATCTACATAGATATTAATTTATCTGCTATTAAAAATATGATTCCACTGTTCAGTTTATTTCTATTAAACTACAATAATAATATTTTCGGCAGAGAGTTATATCTCTCGCTGGGGCAGTTTGCAAATTGTCTCACCCCCTTGGGATCCAACTTTCTAGGTAGACGCCGACAAAGAGGTAGGAACCCTACAACCGAGGAAGAGCAGCAGAAGCAACAACAGGGACAACAATAATCCTTCAGGTGGAAATACTGGCTATCAAGTTTTGTATATAAAGTCCTATGTGTCGTCTCTGTACTCTCAGGTCCTAGGAGTCACTAGATAGCGTTTTTTAATCGATCTGAGATTTTGGTTTGAATGCCTCGAGGATTTTGTTACTTGTGCTTTTTAGCAAAGCAATGATGTATATATATTCCTCGAGAAGAGATGATACATGGAATGTAATTTGTGAACCATTATGTAAATATAATACTATGGTTCTTATTTAAAGAGTTTTCCTGAGAATGGATCTCTTTGTAAATAGTTAAAATTTATTTGATTTTCAGTAATCCGTTGTGAATGATACACTTCTGCTTAATAAATCATGTAAATGTGAGTTGGATTCCAAAAGTTTAGTGGTATTAGAGCTCTAGGTTCGCTGAGTCTACAGAGACATATGATTAAGGTTGTTGAGTCTATTCTAGTGTCTTCCAGTTTATCTAACAGTGTCTTCTTCTCATATAGGAGAAGAAGAACTTGAAGATGTCCGGATCACATGATGAACACGCTGCTGAGAGCAGTGTTGCTGTACCAGGAAAAGGTGCAAGGGATCAAGCTAGGGCGGAACCTGTACCTGAGATTCCTCATCTTGATCAAGCTGCATTAGAGAACCCAGCTTTCCATACACTTTTCGAACAGTTTATGGCGACTATGATGCATATGGCGGATAGGATTACACCACCTGCACCGAGGGCACCAGCCCACAATGAAGGACAAGGAGCTGGCAAGACCTTTAAACGGCTTTGTCGGGTGGGAGCCACAGACTATGCAGGTACAACTGATCCAACAGATGCTGATTTGCGGTTAACTGAGCTAGAGAAGGCCTTCAGAATGCTTATAATTCCTGAAGATGAGAAGGTGAGACATGTTGTCTACCTTCTGAAGGGAATTGTTGGTCATTGGTGGACCATAGAGGAAGGCAAAAGACCAGGTGTTGAAGTCGAATGGTATGAATTCTGACGTAAATTTGTTGCTAGATACTTTCCCAAGACGTATCTAGATGAGAAGATCTCTCTATTTGAGAAGTTGAGGCGAGGACAGATGAAAATTAGTGAGTATGAAGCTAGGTTCATGGAGATTTTGTGGTTTTGTCCGCACATGGCATCTACGGATGAGGAGAGGATTCGGCATTTTGAGAAAGGGTTGAACGCTGAATTGACCACTCCAGTGTCTGCTTTAGAGAATAGGGAGAGGTTTTCTACCTTTTTGGAGTCTGTGAGGCGGATAGAGAGGTCTGTGATCGAGAAGTGGCAGACCAGTGGTAAGAAAGTGTACACATAGTTTCAAGAACAAAGGTCCGAGAGTTTCAAGAAGCCGAGGTTCTCTGCACCACCACCACCAAGGTTTAATATCTTGACACAGTGGACATCGAGTAGGGGTAGGGGGTGTAGTTTTCCTCCAGTAGAGCCCCCAGTACAACATCAACATCAGTGACAGGACCACCCAGGCAGAATTTGGAAAGTTACAACTGCTTCCAGTGTGGGAGGTTAGGACACTTGATGGGAGATTGTCCTGAGAAAGTCAGAACTGTAACTCAACCCCAGAGGCAGAGTCAACAAGGCTCACCGAGGAGATAGTTTTCTAGTGGCACTAGAGGATGTGGACAAGCGTCACAAGCTAGATTGTCGACACCCAACAATCGAGCACAGGGTCAACAACAAGCAACAACTAGGTTCTATGCTATGAATCAGCCTGAAGCAGTAGTCAACCCTTGGGTTGTGACATGTCAGATGGAACTATTTTATTCTGATATGTCTTCGTCCTGCTTCGTATCTGTGTTAATTGATCCGGGTGCTATGCATTCCTTTATCACTCGAGAAGTGATTCATGACTGCAACATGATTGTCAGTCATAGAGCAGATAGTTTGATGCTAGAAACCACTTTGCTGGGATCTGCAGTGTTGTGGGAGGTGTGTTCTCCCTACAATCTTTCTTTTTTTTAACATCGCATTCAAGTGGATCTTATACCACTTGAGATGCAGGGTTTTGATATAATCCTTGGGATGGACACCTTAGAGAAGTATAAGGTTGTCTTGGATTGTGGTTCCAAGCAGGCTGTGTTCACAGACAACGGTGACACATGGATCTTTTAGGGAGACAGAAAGATTCTTCCAACTTGTCTTGTGTCAGCTATGGTAGCTGAGAAGTTGATGAGACAAGGATGATTTGTATTCTTGGTGCATGTGGTAGATACCATAATGGAGAGCCCTCATCCTTCTAAAGTTTCGGTTGATAGGGAGTTTGAAGATGTATTCCATGAGGAATTTCCAGGTGTACCTCCGTCCTGAGAGATTGATTTTGAGATTAATCTAATTCCGGGAACGCAACCCATAGCACAAACACCGTACAGAATGGCACCTGCTGAGATGGCGGAGCTCAAGAAACAACTACATGAGTTGCTTGAGAAGGGTTTTATCTGACTGAGCACTTCACCCTGGGGTTCTCCGGTTCTCTTTGTGAAGAAGAAAGATGGGTCTATGCGTTTATGCATCGACTATAGACAGTTGAACAAAGTCACCATAAAGAACAAATATCCTTTCCCAAGGATTAATGACTTGTTTGATCAGTTGCGAGGTGCAACTATCTTCTCTAAAATAGATCTGAGGTCAGGAAACCATCAATTGCGTATCAAGGAGAGTGATATACCTAAGTCTGCCTTTAGGACAAGGTATGGTCACTATGAGTTCATAGTTATGTCGTTTGGACTAACTAATGCACCGAATGCATTCATGGAACTCATGAATAGAATCTTTTGACCTTTTCTTGATCAGTTTATAGTCGTCTTCATAGATTACATATTGATATACAATAGAGATGCTCAAAAGCATGAGAAGCACCTCCGTCGGGCCTTTACTTTGCTAAGAGAGCATAAGTTGTATGCTGAGTTTAGCAAATGTGAGTTCTGGTTACCAGAAGTTTCTTTTCTAGGACACGTTATATCTTCCTTAGGTATCCATGTTAATCCTAAGAAGGTAGAATCTGTCCTACAATGGGAACAGCCTAAGACACTGACGGAGATACGTAGTTTCCTAGGGTTGGAAGGCTATTACAGGAGGTTCATTAATAACTTCAGTTCTATAGCTTTACCCCTAACCAAGTTGACTAGGAAGGAAGTTCCTTTTGTCTGGAATGACAAGTGTCAACATTCTTTCCAGTTGCTGAAGGAAAAGTTAACAAGTGCACCTGTGCTGGTATTACCTGAGCAAGGGAAGGGGTACATAGTTTTCTGTGATGCATCTAAGAATGGATTAGGATGTGTGTTGATGCAGGATAAGCAAGTGATTTCTTTTACTTCTCGACGGCTTAAGAAACACGAGGATAATTATCTGACAAACAATTTAGAGCTAGCTGTTGTGGTCCATGTTTTGAAGATCTGGAGACATTATCTCTGTGGAGAAACATTCTAGATTTTCACAGACCATAAGAACCTAAAGTATATCTTCTCACAACATGAGATGAACATGAGACAGCGCCGCTGGATAGAATTAATCAAGCACTACGACTGTACAATTGATTATCATCTAGGGAAGGCTAATGTAGTTGCTGATGCACTAAGTAGAAAATCAGCATCATCAGCCTTAGGTAAAGCACAGTTAAACTCTTTAGTGTGCTTTATAAGAGACATGCTTATCTCCTTAAGCCAAGACAATATACAACTTAAGGTGTCATTGTTAGCCGGGATGTTAGCTGAGATGCAAGTGAAACCTACTCTGAGACAGCAGATTAAAGAAGCACAACAAGCTGATATTGTTATTGAACAGATTAGGTCAGAGTATGGTAGTGAGAAACGGGATGGTTTCCATGATTCAGATAATCAGGTAGTCTATTACCATGGTAGGATGGTAGTACCTGATGCTGATAACTTAAGAAAGTTAGTTCTGGAAGAAGCTCATTCTTCAATGTATGCTATGCATCCAGGGAGCACCAAGGCGTATCTTAACTTAAAAGATATGTATTGGTGGCCTGGATTGAAGAAAGATGTAGCTACATTTGTTATACGGTGTCTGTTGTGTCAGTAGGTTAAAGATAAACATCAAAAGCCCACAGGAACACTGCAACTTCTGCCTATACCGCAGTGGAAATGGGATCATGTAACCATGTACTTTGTTTTTGGTTTGCCTAGAACAACCAAAAGTCATGATTCCATATGGGTGATGGTTGATAGGTTGACAAAGATAGCACATTTCCTTCCTGTCAAAACAACCTACACTGTTGAGAAGCTTGCACACACACACACATATATATATATATGAGATAGTGCGTTTGCAGGGGGTTCCAACTACTATTGTTTTTGATAGAGGTCCCCAGTTCATGAGTCATTTTTGGGAGTGACTCCATATAGCTTTGGGTATGCAATTAAGGTTTAGTACATCCTTTCACCCACAGACAGATGGGCAATATGAGAGAATCATACAAACCTTGGAGGACTTGCTTAGAGCTTGTGTCCTTCATTTTGTAGGAAGTTGGGGATCTACACCTGAGCTTGATAGAATTTGCTTATAATAATAGCTATAAGCACAGTATTGAGATGGCACCATATGAGGCATTGTATGTTAGACATTGTAGATCTCCTTTATGTTGGTATGAAATAGGAGAGTACTAACTTTTGGGTCCTAAACTAGTACAACAAACAACTAAAAAGATTAAAGTAATACAACAACAGTTGAAAGCTACCCAGGATAGACAGAAATCTTATGCTGAAAAACGTCATAGACCCTTAGAATTCCAAGTTGGAGACAGAGTATACCTCAAGGTCTCACCTTGGAAAGGTATCCTGAGATTAGGAAAGAAGGGGAAGTTAGCTCCTAGATTTATGGCGCCTTATCCAATCATTGAGAGGATGGGAAAGGTAGCCTATAATCCAGAGTTACCACCTGAGTTGCATAGATTGCACCCAGTGTTCCATATCTTCATGTTGAGGAAGTGTCATCTTGACACAGAGTTAGTTCTTTAACATGTCGAGGTAGAGTTAAATGATGATATATCTTATGTTGAAGGACCTGTGATGATACTTGATAAAAGAACTAAAAAGTTGAAAAAGAAAGACAATTGTCTTGTAAAAGTTCTCTGGCATCACCGTGGCATTGAAGAAGCTACGTGGGAATTAGAGGAAGAGATGAGGAGGAAATATCCTACTCTTTTCTCTTAATGTTTTTGTTGATGATTTCGGGGATGAAATCCTTGTTAGGGGTGGATAATTTGTAACATCCCCGACCTGAGTTATACTTTAAAAGAAATTAAGGCTCAAGAGGAACTTATATTTCAATTTTAATCCTTTTTGAATAATGTTGAAGATAATGTTTGTCTTGTGTTGAAGTAAAGTGCAAATTACCCAAGTTGAGAGGTTAAATTGCAAATGTTACATGATAAGATGTTCCTAATGTGTTGAAGCATCATGAGAATGAAGATGATGCATATGTATGGCTACCACAAGCCTGAGTACAATGTTTGTGCTTTAAAACCTAGTTTTGGTGTAATGTGGAATTTACCCAAAACCCAGAGTTCAATATGCAAATTACAACTTCAAAATAGTCCCTAATGTTTCTTGGCATCATGAAGAGCAAAGAAAATGAGAGGGGCATCTCATTTGTACCTCTTTGAAGGATAGATAATCTTGATATTAAAATAATCAAGATTTAAGCATGATTGAAATTATAATTCAATATAATGCAAAAATAATTATATTAATTGGATTGCCCTTCAACCAAAATTGTAGAGGTTGAAATACACATATATGGACGTCCTTGTGCCTTGCAAAGGCAAAGGAAATATCTGCGTGAGTGGAGAACCCACTCACATTAAGAAAATAAAAAGAAATATCCACTAACTTATGGATATTATTATTATAAGGGTTAAGGTGCTTAATGTGCTTTTCTTTGAATCATGGATAGTTGAGAGGAATAAGAGGCAAAGTATATAACCTCGGAACCAAGGAAGGGAAGGGGGCAAGTGGCAAGGAAATGGAAGAGATAATCCCTACTTTCTCTCTCTTTAATGAATTTTCAATAAAACTCATATATATGCTCCTTTATCCATGAGTTGAAAGGGTAATTTCGAATCCACTTTCACTTCTTTCTTGAAAAATGACCAAGGGAGCTTGGAGAAACATGAGGATGACCCCCAACCTGTTGGTAAGCTTCTTGACCTTCTTTCACCTTGATTTCATGGTGGAAATCACAAATCATTGCTTGATTTCTTCTTTATTTTCTTCACTCAATCTTCGATTCTAGCCAATCCTTTTCACTCAAAAGCTTGAGGAACAAACATTGTGGTTTGAGAAAGCTTCATCCACCATTGTTGATGTGAATCTCCAAGCTTTGAATATCATTTGAAGGCAGGTTATATAACTTGAACCCTTATTCATTGTTATTGAATTCCATTCCTCAATTCAATATGTTCAATTGTTCTTCTTGAAATATCTTTGATTAATTGATGAAAATACCATGGAAATGGCAGTAGATTTCGAGGGGTTGAAGATTGATGATGATGACATCATCTGAAGGACACATCTCAATAAGATTTAGTTGCAATCGGTTTCAACAAAATGATCCAATCGGATTTCACCAAACCGTTTGGTGATCAAACGGTTTGCAAACCGTTTGGAGGTTGAACCCCAAACCATTTGGGCATGTTGACCGAATGAGATAGTTGACCATTTGAAGCCTTGAATGATTTCAAACCGTTTGAATATACTTGAGTTGACCATTTGGAGTTGGGTTGACCGTTTGGACAAATAAGTTCAAAACTATTTGGAGCCTTAAACGGTTTCAAACCGTTTGGACAAATAAGTTCAAAACCGTTTGGAGCCTTAAAAGGTTTCAAACCATTTGGACCATGTCAACCAAAACCATTTGATGATCCAACGGTTGATATTTGAAGGTTTGAAGATCGAATGGTGTTGATTGATGAACATTTAAAAGCAAGATTTAAGGCCAATTCAATATAGCAAATAATGATCAATTGATTGATGAACCTATCATATAAACCCTTTCGATTTTGAGGCTGATTTGGCCCAAATGGTCTTGAGACCATTTGAGTCCAAACGGTATTGAAACCATTTGGGGTCAAATGGTCTCAGGACCATTTGGAAGCAAACGGTTTCAAAACCGTTTGGTGTTGAAACCCCAAAACCAAATAGAGGTCCAATGTGATCAAATCAATTGGAGATTTAAGATGATAATTGATCCATTAATCCAATGATGATTATCAATGTTAGGTACAAAGGTTGAAACCCTAAAGTACCTAGATGATTAGTACCTTTAGATTAATTAACCCTAAAAGGTTATAAAAGCAATGTCTTAGTAAACTATGTCAATCATAGTTGTATGTACTTGATTGAAGGGTTGGTGTAACCTAATCAAGTTGAGAGGATGATAGAAAGGAATTCATACATGATTATTATTTATGTGGTGATTAGGGTATGATCCTTAGTGAAGAGATCATGAAAACCCTAATCGAAAAGGTTAATAAACCCTAACCCTAATTCAGGGAAAGTCTGAGTTGAGCCCTAATCTACGGTAATAGTGAAATTCTAATTGAGGGTGATGACATGAGTAATCCTAAGTTAGGGTTATGAAATGTAAAACCCTAATTTAGATGAATAGTAAACCATAATTATGGGTAATTGAACATGAAACCCTAATTGTGATGAATAGTAAACCCTAATTGTGGGATATTGAATATAAACCCTAATCTAGGATGATTTTATGTGGAACCCTAATTTAGGGTGATGTTATGTAAAACCCTGGTATATTAATGTGATGTGGAACTCAAATCCAGGGTGACGCTATGAAATTCTATATGAAACTCTAATCTTGGGCAATATGGTGATAAACCATAACCCTGATCTGGGTAATGGGATGAGTATCCCCAATTGACCTGAAATGGGAAACCCTAACCCTAGTGAGGGAATAGTGGTGTTACCCTTGAATAGTGATGCTATATTCATTTTGCATGGTGCTGATATGAAATTGATGTGAATGTTATCATCTGTACTAACCATGCAAGCATCATGAGATGATGAACATAGCCAGGTATGAGCTATGATGTTTTATTTATTAAAATTGTTATTGGGTCTTATGTGCCATAATATGCCTTATTGCCTGGTAAGAGGTAATAAGAGAATTAATGGGCCTTAAGTGCCATGAGAGATGCTTGTGTAACAAGTGTCATGTTACCTTGGTCAGATGACCTGAAGGTGATAGTTACCTGAAAAAGGTGGTAACAATGCTCAGTGATGAGTTAAGGGTTTGAATACCCAGAACCATATGATTATGGCATTGAGTTTTTGAAGGGATGAGTATTCCCAGTATTGAAATAAGGGACTGAGATCCCAATGTCTTATAAAGGAGGAGAAGTAACTGATGAAAACAATACATGTTTCTTTGTAGCATTTGTCCTAATAAGTTATGTTTGCAAACTTAACTGATGCTAAAAGAATATGATAATGTACTTAAATAATCAAGTGAAATCTTTTCATGTAGTGCTCTGACCATAGATCCATCATCATCAATAGCTGGTGATGGTGAAACTAGTTTTCCTACAGGATCTCCTAGAGTTCACATATTTTTGAATATGTGGGGATCAATGGGCGAAAATATCTATACATCCTAATGGGGGAATTGATGGAAGGTAAACATTAAACCTCTCAATCCTTCATTATATGTTCCGGGATGGATGTATCATGAATCTCCCTATGTTGATAATGTCGGATCGATGGAGGTAAACCTGAAATCTCTCGATTGCAAAGAGAGTGTAGTCGCCGCTGTAGCTCTATAGTGAAGATGCCACTATACCCTGGCAAGCTATGCAGCAGAGACACAAGATGTCCTGCATGTGATCTCACATTGACCGAGATGTGGGAGGTCATGGAAGCCGGCTCTTCCTTTGACTTTGTATGGTAACGATTTTTACTTCGCAATGGTCGGTTGGAGTATGAGCGGTATATCTCATCTCCTCAGAGCTTCAGTGTGTTTGTAATATGTAATCAGCTGTGTAACGTATTTGCATAAGATTGAAATATGAGAATCACTAGTTGATATTATTTTTCTTAGCATGTTCTTGATACATAAATGTTACTTATGTTCTTTAATTCCGTATTGAATAAGAGACATGATGCCTTGTCAAGTTATAGCTGAAATATTTGAATAAGAATGTTGCTCTAATCTGCATAGATATTAATTTATCTGCTATTGAAAAATATGATTCCACTGTTCAATTTATTTCTATTATACTGTAATAATAATGTTTTCGGCGGAGAGTTATATCTCTCACTGGGGAAATTTATAAATTGTCTCACCCTCGTGGGATCCAACTTTTTAGGTAGACGTCGACAAAGAGGTAGGAACCCTACATCCAAAGAAGAGCAGCAGCAACAACAACAAGGACATTAGTTATCCTTTAGGTGGAAATACTGGCTATCAAGTTTTGTATATAAAGTCCTATGTGTCGTCTCTGTACTCTCAGGTCCTAGGAGTCAGTAGATAGTGTTTTTATAATCGACCTGAGATTTTGATTTGAATGCCTCGAGGATTTTGTTACTTGTGCTTTTTAGCAAAGCAATGATGTATATATATTCCTCGAGAAGAGATGATACATGGAATGTACGTTGTGAACCAGTATGTAAATATAATATTGTGGTTCTTGTTTAAAGAGTTTTCCTGAGAATGGGTCTCTTTGTAAATGGTTTTAATTTTTAGTGATTTTCAGTAATCTGCTGCAAACGATACACTTCCACTTAATAAATCATGTAAATGTGAGTTGGATGCCACAAGTTTAGTGGTATCAGAGCTCTAGGTTCGCTGAGTCTATAGAGAAATAGGATTAAGGTTGTTGGGTTTGTTCTAGTGTCTTCCAGTTTATCTGATAGTGTCTTCTGCTCATGTAGGAGAAGACGAACTTGAAGATGTCTGGATCACATGATGAACACGTTGCTGAGAGCAGTGTTGCTGCACCAGGAAAAGGTGTAAGGGATCAAGCTAGGGAGGAACCCGTACCTGAGATTCCTCATCTTGATCAAGCTACATTAGAGAACCCATCTTCCCATACCCTGCTCGGGTAGTTTATGGTGACTATGAAGCATATGGCGGATAGGATTCCACCACCTGCACCAAGGGCACCAGCCCATAATGAAGGACAAGGAGTTGGCAAGACCTTTGAACGACTTCGCCGAGTGGGAGCCACAGACTATGTTGGTACAGCTGATCCAGCATACATTGATTTGTGGTTAACTGAGCTAGAGAAGGCCTTCCAAATCCTTATGATTCCTGAAGATGAGAAGGTGAGACATGTTGTCTACCTTCTGAAGGGAAGTGTTGGTCATTGGTGGACCATAGAGGAAGGCAAAAGACCAGGTGTTGAAGTCAGATGGGATGAATTTCGACGCGAATTTGTTGCTAAATACTTTCCCAAGATGTATCTAGATGAGAAGATCTCTCTATTTGAGAAGTTGAGGCAAGTTTAGATGAACATTAGCGAGTATGAAGATAGGTTCATGGAGCTTTTTTGTTTCTTTCGTACATGGAATCTACAGATGAGGATAGGATTCGGCGTTTAGAGAAAGGGTTGAACGCTGAATTGACCACTTTGGTGTCTACTTTAGAGAACAGGGAGAGGTTTGCTACTTTTGTGGAGTCTGTGAGGTGGATAGAGAGGTATGTGATTGAGAAGTGGTAGATCAGTGGTAAGAAAGAGTACACATAGTTTCAAGGACAAAGGTCTGAGAGTTTCAAGAAGTCGAGGTTATCTGCACCACCACCACCAAGGTTTAATACCCTGACACAGTGGACATCGAGTAGGGGTAGGGGACATAGTTTTCCTCCAGTAGAGCCCCCAGTACAACATCAACATCAGTGACAGGACCACCCAGGCAGAGTTTGAGAAGTTACAACTACTTCCAGTGTGGGAGGTCACGGCACTTAATGAGAGATTGTCCTGAGAAAGTCAGAACTGTAACTCAACCCCATAGGCAAAGTCAGCAAGGCTCACATAGGAGACAGTTTTCTAGTGGCGCTAGAGGATGTGGATAAGCATCACAAGCTGGATCATCGGCACCCAACAATCGACCACAGGGTCAATAATAAGCAATGGCTAGGTTCTATGCTATGAATCAGCCTGAAGCAGTAATCAACCCTCGGGTTGTGATAGGTCAGATGGAACTATTTTATTCTGATATGTCTTTGTCCTACTTCGTATCTGTGTTAATTGATCCGGGTGCTATGCATTCCTTTATCACTCGAGAAGTGATTCACAACTGCAACATGATTGTCAGTCATAGAACAGATAGTTTGATGCTAGAAACCCCTTTGTTGGGATATGTAGTGTTGCAGGAGGTGTGTTCTCCCTGCAATCTTTCTTTTTTTGAACATCACATTCAAGTGGATATTATACCACTTGAGATGCATGGTTTTGATATAATCCTAGGGATGGAGACCTTAGAGAAGTATAAGGTTGTCTTGGATTGTGGTTCCAAGCAGGTTGTGTTCACAGACAACGGTGGCACATGGATCTTTCAGGGAGACAGAAAGATTCTTCCAACTTCTCTTGTGTCAGCTATGGTACCTGAGAAGTTGATGAGACATGGATGCTTTGCATTCTTGGCACATGTGATAGATACCATAATGGAGAGCCCTCATCCTTCTAAAGTTCGAGTTTTTAGGGAGTGTGAAGATGTATTCCCTGAGGAACTTCCAGGTGTACCTCCGTCCCGAGAGATTTATTTTGAGATTAATCTAGTTCTGGGCACACAACCTATAGTACAAACACCGTACAGAATGGCACCTACTGAGATGGAGGAGATCAACAAACAACTACAGGAGTTTCTTGAGAAGGGTTTTATCTGACTGAGCACTTCACCCTGGGGTGCTCCGATTCTCTTTGTTAAGAAGAAAGATGGTTCTATGCGTTTATGCATTGACTATAGAAAGTTGAACAAAGTCACCATAAAGAACAAGTATCCTTTGTCAAGGATTGATGACTTGTTAAATCAATTGTGAGGTGCAACTATCTTCTCTAAAATAGATCTGAGGACGGGATATCATCAGTTGCATATCAAGGAGAGTGATATACCTAAGTCTACCTTTAGGACAAGGTATGGTCACTATGAGTTCATAGTTATGTCGTTTGGACTAACTAATGCACCAGCTACATTCATGGAACTCATGAATAGAATCTTTCAACCTTTTCTTGATCAGTTTATAGTCGTCTTCATATATGACATTTTGATATACAGTAGAGATGCTCAACAACATGAGCAACACCTCCGTCAGGCATTGACTTTGCTAAGAGAGCATAAGATGTATGCTAAGTTTAGCAAATGTGAGTTCTGGTTACCATAAGTTTCTTTTCTAGGACAAGTTATATCTGCCTCAGGTATCCATGTTGATCCTAAGAAGGTAGAATCTGTCCTGCAATGGGAACATCCTAAGACACCGATAGAGATACACAGTTTCCTAGGGTTGGCAGGCTATTACAGGAGGTTCATTAAGAACTTCAATTCTATAGCTTTACCCCTAACCAAGTTGACCAGGAAGGAAGTTCCTTTTGTCTGGAATGACAAGTGTCAACATTCTTTCTAGTTTCTGAAGGAAAAGTTAACAAGTGCACCTGTGTTGGTGTTACCTGAGCAAGGGAAGGGGTACATATTTTTCTGTGATGCATCTAAGAATGGCTTAGGATGTGTGGTAATGCAGGATAAGCAAGTGATTTCTTTTACTTCTCGACATCTTAAGAAATACAAGGAGAATTATTCGACGCATGATTTAGAGCTAGATGATGTGGTCCATGCTTTGAAGATCTGGAGACATTATCTCTGTGGAGACACTTTCCAGATTTTCACAGACCATAAGAACCTAAAGTATATCTTCTCACAGCATGAGCTGAACATGAGACAACACTGCTGGATGGAATTAATCAAGGGCTACGACTGTACAATTGATTATCATCCAGGGAAGGCTAATGTAGTTGTTGATGAACTAAGTAGAAAATCAACATCGTCAGCCTTAGGTAAAGCACCGTTAAACTCTTTAGTGTGCTTTAAAAGAGACATGCTTATCTTCTTAAGGCAAGACAATACACAGCTTAAGGTGTCGTTGTTAGCCGGGATGTTAGCTGAGATGCAAGTGAAACTTACTCTGAGACAGTAGATTAAAGAAGCACAGCAATCTGATACTATGATTCATGGAACTCATGAATAGAATCTTTCGACCTTTTCTTGATCAGTTTATAGTTGTCTTCATAGATGACACTTTGATATACAGTAGAGATGCTCAACATCATGAGAAACACCTCCGTCAGGCCTTGACTTTGCTAAGAGAGCATAAGATGTATGCTAAGTTTAGCAAATGTGAGTTCTGGTTACCAGAAGTTTCTTTTCTAGGACACGTTATATCTGCCTTAGGTATCCATGTTGATCCTAAGAAGGTAGAATCTGTCCTGCAATGGGAACATCCTAAGACAACGACAGAGATACGCAGTTTCCTAAGATTGGTAGGCTATTACAGGAGGTTCATTAATAACTTCAGTTATATAGCTTTACCCCTAATCATGTTGACCAGGAAGGAAGTTCCTTTTGTCTGGAATGACAAGTGTCAACATTCTTTCCAGTTGCTGAAGGAAAAGTTAACAAGTGCACCTGTGTTGGTGTTACCTGAGCAAGGGAAGGGGTACATAGTTTTCTGTGATGCATCTAAGAATGGCTTAGGATGTGTGTTGATGCAGGATAAGCAAGTGATTTCTTTTACTTATCGACATCTTAAGAAACACGAGGAGAATTATTCGACGCACGATTTAGAGCTAGTTTTTGTGGTCCATGCTTTGAAGATCTGGAGACATTATCTCTGTGGAGAAACTTTCTGGATTTTCACAGACCATAAGAACCTAAAGTATATCTTCTCACAGCATGAGATGAACATGAGATAGCACTGTTGGATGGAATTAATCAAGGACTACGACTGTACAATTCATTATCATCCAGGGAAGGCTAATGTAGTTGTTGATTCACTAAGTAGAATCGTCAGCCTTAGGTAAAGCACAGTTAAACTCTTTAGTGTGCTTTAAAAGAGACATGCTTATCTTCTTAAGGCAAGACAATATACAACTTAAGGTGTCATTGTTAGCTGGGATATTAGCTGAGATGCAAGTAAAACCTACTCTGAGACAGCATATTAAAGAAGCACAACAAGTTGATACTGTGATTCAACAAATTAGGTCAGAGTATGGTAGTGAGAAATGGGATGGTTTCCATGATTCATATAATCAGGTAGTCTGTTACCATGGTAGGATGGTAGTACCTGATGATGATAACTTAAGAAAGTTAGTTCTGGAAGAAGCTCATTCTTCAATGTATGCTATGCATCCAGGGAGCACCAAGATGTATCATAACTTAAAAGATATGTATTAGTGGCCTGGATTGAAGGAAATGTAGCTGAGTTTGTTATACGGTGTCCAGTCTGTCAGCAGGTTAAAGATAAACATCAAAAGCCCGCAAGAACAAGGCAACCTCTGCCTATACCACAGTGGAAATGGGATCACGTAATCATGAACTTTGTGGTTGGTTTGCCTAGAACAGCCAAAAGTCATGATTCCATATGGGTGATAGTTGATAGGTTGACAAAGACAAAACATTTCCTTCCTGTCAAAACAACCTACACTGCTGAGAAGCTTGCACAGATATATATATATATATATATATATATATATATTAGATAGTGTGTTTGCACGGGGTTCCAGCTACTATTATTTCTGATAGAGGTCCCCAGTTCACGAGTTGTTTTTGGGAGCGACTCCATAAAACTTTGGGTATGCAATTAAGGTTTAGTACAACCTTTCACCCACAGACAGATGGGCAATCTGAGAGAACCATACAAACCTTAGAGGACTTTCTTAGAGCATGTGTCCTTCAGTTTGTAGGAAGTTGGGATCTACACCTGAGCTTGATAGATTTTTCTTATAATAATAGCTATCAACACAATATTGAGATGGCACCATACGAGGCATTGTATGGTAGACGTTGTAGATCTCCTTTATGTTGGTATGAAACAGGAGAGTACCAACTTTTGGGTCCTGAACTAGTATAGCAAACAACTGAGAAGATTAAAGTAATATAATAAAAGTTGAAAGCTGCCCAGGATAGATAGAAATCTTATGCTGACAAACGTCGTAGACCCTTAGAATTCCAAGTTGGAGACAGAGTATACCTCACCTTGGAAAGGTATCCTGAGATTTGGAAAGAAGGGGAAGTTAGCTCCTAGATTTATGGGGCCTTATCCAATCATTGAGAGGATGGGAAAGGTAGCCTATAAGCTGGAGTTACCACCTGAGTTGCATAGATTACACCCAATGTTCCATATCTCCATGTTGAAGAAGTGTCATCCTGACATAGAGTTAGTTCTTCAACCTGTCGAGGTAGAGTTAAATGATGATATATCTTATGTTGAAGGACATGTGATGATCCTTAATAAAAGAGCTAAAAAGTTAAAAAAGAAAGACAATTGTCTTGTAAAAGTTCTCTGGCTTTGGTATTGAAGAAGCTACGTGGGAACTAGAGGAAGAGATTAGGAGGAAATACCCTATTCTTTTCTCTTAATGTTTTCGTTGATGATTTCGGGGATGAAATCCTTATAAGGGGTGGATAATTTGTAACATCCCTGACCGGGGTTATACTTTAACCCTAGGTGTTTTGTTTAAGAAAGATAATTATATGCTTGATATTATCTTTTGAAAAGCAATTAAGGCTCAAGAGGAACTTATATTTCAATTTTAGTCCTTTTTTAATGATGTTGAAGATAATGTTTTTCTTGTGTTGGACTAAAGTGCAAATTACCCAAGTTGAGGGGTTAAATTGCAAATGTTACATGATAAGATGTTCCTCATGTTTTGAAGCATCATGAGAATGAAGATGATGTAGAGGTATGGCTACCACAACCCTGGGTACCAAGAAAGAGTAGATAAAGCAATGTTTGTACTTTAAAACCTAGTTTTGGTGTAATGTGCAATATACCCAAAACCCAGGGTTCAATATGCAAATTACAACTTCAAAATAGTCCCTAATGTTTCTTGGCATCATTAAGAGCTAATAAAATGAGAGGGGAATCTCATTTGTACCTCTTTGAAGGAGAGAGAATCTTAATATTAAAATAATCAATATTTAAGCATGATTGAAATTATAATTCAATATAATGCAAAAATAATTATATTAATTGGATTGCCCTTCAACCAAAATTGTAGAGGTTGAAATCCACATATATGGACGTCCTTGTTCTTTGAAAAGGGGAAAGGAAATATCTAAGTGAGTGGAGAACCCACTCACATTAAGAAAATAAAAAAAATATCCACTAACTTATGGATATTATTATAAGGGTTAAGGTGCTTAATTTGCTTTTCTTTAAATCATTGATAATTGAGAGGAATAATAGGAAAAGGAGATAGCCTCATAACCAAGGAAGGGAAGGGGGCAAGTGGCAAGGAAATGAAAGAGATAATCCCTACTTTCTCTCTCTTTAATGAATTTTCAATAAAACTCATATATATGCTCCTTTATCCATGAGTTGAAAGGGTAATTTCGAATCCACTTTCACTTCTTTCTTGAAAAATGACCAAGGGAGCTTGGAGAAACATGAGGATGACCCCCAACCTGTTCGTAAGCTTCTTGACCTTCTTTCACCTTGATTTCATGGTGGAAATCAGAAATCATTGCTTGATTTCTTCTTTATTTTCTTCACTCAATCTTCGATTCTAGCCAATCCTTTTCACTCAAAAGCTTGAGGAACAAACATTGTGGTTTGAGAAAGCTTCATCCACCATTGTTGATGTGAATCTCCAAGCTTTGAATATCATTTGAAGGAAGGTTATATAACTTGAACCCTTATTCATTGTTATTGAATTCCATTCCTCAATTCAATATGTTCAATTGTTCTTCTTGAAATATCTTTGATTAATTGATGAAAATACCATGGAAATGGCAGTAGATTTCGAGGGGTTGAAGATTGATGATGATAACATCATCTTAAGGACACATCTCAATAAGATTTAGTTGCAATCGGTTTCAACAAAATGATCCAATCGGATTTCACCAAACCGTTTGTTGATCAAACGGTTTGCAAACCGTTTGGAGGTTGAACCCCAAACCATTTGGGCATGTTGACCGAATGATATAGTTGACCATTTGAAGCCTTGAATGATTTCAAACCATTTGAATATACTTGAGTTGACCATTTGGAGTTGGGTTGACCGTTTGGACAAATAAGTTCAAAACTATTTGGAGCCTTAAACGGTTTCAAACCGTTTGGACAAATAAGTTCAAAACCGTGTGGAGCCTTAAAAGGTTTCAAACCGTTTGGACCATGTCAACCAAAACCGTTTGATGATCCAATGGTTGATATTTGAAGGTTTGAAGATCGAATGGTGTTGATTGATGAACATTTAAAAGCAAGATTTAAGGCCAATTCAATATAGCAAATAATGATCAATTGATTGATGAACCTATCATATGAACCCTTTCGATTTTGAGGCTGATTTGGCCCAAATGGTCTTGAGACCATTTGAGTCCAAACGGTATTGAAACCATTTGGGGTCAAATGGTCTCAGGACCATTTGGAAGCAAATGGTTTCAAAACCGTTTGGTGTTGAAACCCCAAAACCAAATAGAGGTCCAATGTGATCAAATCAATTGGAGATTTAAGATGATAATTGATCCATTAATCCAATGATGATTATCAATGTTAGGTACAAAGGTTGAAACCCTAAAGTACCTAGATGATTAGTACCTTTAGATTAATTAACCCTAAAAGGTTATAAAAGCAATGTCTTAGTACACTATGTCAATCATTGTTGTATGTACTTGATTGAAGGGTTGATGTAACCTAATCAAGTTGAGAGGATGATAGAAAGGAATTCATACATGATTATTATTTATGTGGTGATTAGGGTATGATCCTTAGTGAAGAGATCATGAAAACCCTAATCGAAAAGGTTAATAAACCCTAACCCTAATTCAGGGAAAGTCTGAGTTGAGCCCTAATCTACGGTAATAGTGAAATTCTAATTGAGGGTGATGACATGAGTAATCCTAAGTTAGGGTTATGAAATGTAAAACCCTAATTTAGATGAATAGTAAACCATAATTATGGGTAATTGAACATGAAACCCTAATTGTGATGAATAGTAAACCCTAATTGTGGGATATTGAATATAAACCCTAATCTAGGATGATTTTATGTGGAACCCTAATTTAGGGTGATGTTATGTAAAACCCTGGTATATTAATGTGATGTGGAACTCAAATCTAGGGTGACGCTATGAAATTCTATATGAAACTCTAATCTTGGGCAATATGGTGATAAACCATAACCCTGATCTGGGTAATGGGATGAGTATCCCCAATTGACCTGAAATGGGAAACCCTAACCCTAGTGAGGGAATAGTGGTGTTACCCTTGAATAGTGATGCTATATTCATTTTGCATGGTGCTGATATGAAATTGATGTGAATGTTATCATCTGTACTAACCATGCAAGCATCATGAGATGATGAACATAGCCAGGTATGAGCTATGATGTTTTATTTATTAAAATTGTTATTGGGTCTTATGTGCCATAATATGCCTTGTTGCCTGGTAAGAGGTAATAAGAGAATTAATGGGCCTTAAGTGCCATGAGAGATGCTTGTGTAACAAGTGTCATGTTACCTTGGTCAGATGACCTGAAGGTGATAGTTACCTGAAAAAGGTGGTAACAATGCTCAGTGATGAGTTAAGGGTTTGAATACCCAGAACCATATGATTATGGCATTGAGTTTTTGAAGGGATGAGTATTCCCAGTATTGAAATAAGGGACTGAGATCCCAATGTCTTATAAATGAGGAGAAGTAACTGATGAAAACAATACATGTTTCTTTGTAGCATTTGTCCTAATAAGTTATGTTTGCAAACTTAACTGATGCTAAAAGAATATGATAATGTATTTAAATAATCAAGTGAAATCTTTTCATGTAGTGCTCTGACCATAGATCCATCATCGTCAATAGCTGGTGATGGTGAAACTAGTTTTCCTACAGGATCTCCTAGAGTTCAGATATTTTTGAATATGTGGGGATCAATGGGCGAAAATATCTATACGTCCTAATGGGGGAATTGATGGAAGGTAAACATTAAACCTCTCAATCCTTCATTATATGTTCCGGGATGGATGTATCACGAATCTCCCTATGTTGATAATGTCGGATCGATGGAGGTAAACATGAAATATCTCGATTGTAAAGAGAGTGTAGTCGCCGCTGTAGCTCTATAGCGAAGATGCCACTATACCCTGGCAAGCTATGCAGCAGAGACACAAGATGTCCTGCATGTGATCTCACATTGACCGAGATGTGGGAGGTCATGGAAGCCAGCTCTTCCTTTGACTTTGTATGGTAACGATTTTTACTTCGCAATGGTCGGTTGGAGTATGAGCGGTATATCTCATCTCCTCAGAGCTTCAGTGTGTTTGTAATATGTAATCAGCTGTGTAACGTATTTGCATAAGATTGAAATATGAGAATCACTAGTTGATATTATTTTTCTTAGCATGTTCTTGATACATAAATGTTACTTATGTTCTTTAATTCCGTATTGAATAAGAGACATGATGCCTTGTTAAGTTATAGCTGAAATATTTGAATAAGAATGTTGCTCTAATCTGCATAGATATTAATTTATCTGTTATTGAAAAATATGATTCCACTGTTCAATTTATTTCTATTATACTGTAATAATAATGTTTTCGGCGGAGAGTTATATCTCTCGCTGGGGAAATTTATAAATTGTCTCACCCTCGTGGGATCCAACTTTTTAGGTAGACGTCGACAAAGAGGTAGGAACCCTACATCCAAAGAAGAGCATCAGCAACAACAACAAGGACATTAGTTATCCTTTAGGTGGAAATACTGGCTATCAAGTTTTGTATATAAAGTCCTATGTGTCGTCTCTGTACTCTCAGGTCCTAGGAGTCAGTAGATAGTGTTTTTATAATCGACCTGAGATTTTGATTTGAATGCCTCGAGGATTTTTTTACTTGTGCTTTTTAGCAAAGCAATGATGTATATATATTCCTCGAGAAGAGATGATACATGGAATGTACGTTGTGAACCAGTATGTAAATATAATATTGTGGTTCTTGTTTAAAGAGTTTTCCTGAGAATGTGTCTCTTTGTAAATGGTTTTAATTTTTAGTGATTTTCAGTAATCTGCTGCAAACGATACACTTCCACTTAATAAATCATGTAAATGTGAGTTGGATGCCACAAGTTTAGTGGTATCAGAGCTCTAGGTTCGCTGAGTCTATAGAGAAATAGGATTAAGGTTGTTGGGTTTGTTCTAGTGTCTTCCAGTTTATCTGATAGTGTCTTCTGCTCATGTAGGAGAAGAAGAACTTGAAGATGTCTGGATCACATGATGAACACATTGCTGAGAGCAGTGTTGCTGCACCAGGAAAAGGTGTAAGGGATCAAGCTAGGGAGGAACCCGTACCTGAGATTCCTCATCTTGATCAAGCTACATTAGAGAACCCATTTTTCCATACCCTTCTCGGGTAGTTTATGGTGACTATGAAGCATATGGCGGATAGGATTCCACCACCTGCACCAAGGGCACCAGCCCATAATGAAGGACAAGGAGTTGGCAAGACCTTTGAACGACTTCGCCGAGTGGGAGCCACAGACTATGTTGGTACAGCTGATCCAGCATACATTGATTTGTGGTTAACTGAGCTAGAGAAGGCCTTCCAAATCCTTATGATTCCTGAAGATGAGAAGGTGAGACATGTTGTCTACCTTCTGAAGGGAAGTGTTGGTCATTGGTGGACCATAGAGGAAGGCAAAAGACCAGGTGTTGAAGTCAGATGGGATGAATTTCGACGCGAATTTGTTGCTAAATACTTTCCCAAGATGTATCTAGATGAGAAGATCTCTCTATTTGAGAAATTGAGGCAAGTTTAGATGAACATTAGCGAGTATGAAGATAGGTTCATGGAGCTTTTTTGGTTCTTTCGTACATGGAATCTACAGATGAGGATAGGATTCGGCGTTTAGAGAAAGGGTTGAACGCTGAATTGACCACTTTGGTGTCTACTTTAGAGAACAGGGAGAGGTTTGCTACTTTTGTGGAGTCTGTGAGGTGGATAGAGAGGTCTATGATTGAGAAGTGGTAGATCAGTGGTAAGAAAGAGTACACATAGTTTCAAGGACAAAGGTCTGAGAGTTTCAAGAAGTCGAGGTTATCTGCACCACCACCACCAAGGTTTAATACCACGACACAGTGGACATCGAGTAGGGGTAGGGGACATAGTTTTCCTCCAGTAGAGCCCCCAGTACAACATCAACATTAGTGACAGGACCACCCAGGCAGAGTTTGAGAAGTTACAACTACTTCCAGTGTGGGAGGTCACGACACTTAATGAGAGATTGTCCTGAGAAAGTCAGAACTGTAACTCAACCCCATAGGCAAAGTCAGCAAGGCTCACATAGGAGACAGTTTTCTAGTGGCGCTAGAGGACGTGGATAAGCATCACAAGCTGGATCGTCGGTACCCAACAATCGACCACAGGGTCAATAATAAGCAATGGCTAGGTTCTATGCTATGAATCAGCCTGAAGCAGTAATCAACCCTCGGGTTGTGATAGGTCAGATGGAACTATTTTATTCTGATATGTCTTTGTCCTACTTCGTATCTGTGTTAATTGATCCGGGTGCTATGCATTCCTTTATCACTCGAGAAGTGATTCACAACTGCAACATGATTGTCAGTCATAGAACAGATAGTTTGATGCTAGAAACCCCTTTGTTGGGATCTGCAGTGTTGCAGGAGGTGTGTTCTCCCTGCAATCTTTCTTTTTTTGAACATCACATTCAAGTGGATATTATACCACTTGAGATGCATGGTTTTGATATAATCCTAGGAATGGAGACCTTAGAGAAGTATAAGGTTGTCTTGGATTGTGGTTCCAAGCAGGTTGTGTTCACAGACAACGGTGGCACATGGATCTTTCAGGGAGACAGAAAGATTCTTCCAACTTCTCTTGTGTCAGCTATGGTACCTGAGAAGTTGATGAGACATGGATGCTTTGCATTCTTAGCACATGTGATATATACCATAATGGAGAGCCCTCATCCTTCTAAAGTTCGAGTTTTTAGGGAGTTTGAAGATGTATTCCCTGAGGAACTTCCAGGTGTACCTCTGTCCCGAGAGATTTATTTTGAGATTAATCTAGTTCCGGGCACACAACCTATAGTACAAACACCGTACAGAATGGCACCTACTGAGATGGAGGAGATCAACAAACAACTACAGGAGTTTCTTGAGAAGGGTTTTATCTGACCGAGCACTTCACCCTGGGGTGCTCCGATTCTCTTTGCTAAGAAGAAAGATGGTTCTATGTGTTTATGCATTGACTATAGAAAGTTGAACAAAGTCACCATAAAGAACAAGTATCCTTTGCCAAGGATTGATGACTTGTTAAATCAATTGTGAGGTGCAACTATCTTCTCTAAAATAGATCTGAGGACGGGATATCATCAGTTGCATATCAAGGAGAGTGATATACCTAAGTCTCCCTTTAGGACAAGGTATGGTCACTATGAGTTCATAGTTATGTCGTTTGGACTAACTAATGCACCAGCTACATTCACGGAACTCATGAATAGAATCTTTCAACCTTTTCTTGATCAGTTTATAGTCGTCTTCATAGATGACATTTTGATATACAGTAGAGATGCTCAACAACATGAGCAACACCTCCGTCAGGCCTTGACTTTGCTAAGAGAGCATAAGATGTATGCTAAGTTTAGCAAATGTGAGTTCTAGTTACCATAAGTTTCTTTTCTAGGACAAGTTATATCTGCCTCAGGTATCCATGTTGATCCTAAGAAGGTAGAATCTGTCCTGCAATGGGAACATCCTAAGACACCGATAGAGATACACAGTTTCCTAGGGTTGGCAGGCTATTACAGGAGGTTCATTAAGAACTTCAATTCTATAGCTTTACCCCTAACCAAGTTGACCAGGAAGGAAGTTCCTTTTGTCTGGAATGACAAGTGACAACATTCTTTCTAGTTGCTGAAGGAAAAGTTAACAAGTGCACCTGTGTTGGTGTTACCTGAGCAAGGGAAGGGGTACATATTTTTCTGTGATGCATCTAAGAATGGCTTAGGATGTGTGGTAATGCAGGATAAGCAAGTGATTTCTTTTACTTCTCGACATCTTAAGAAATACAAGGAGAATTATTCGACGCATGATTTAGAGCTAGCTGATGTGGTCCATGCTTTAAAGATCTGGAGACATTATCTCTGTGGAGACACTTTCCAGATTTTCACAGACCATAAGAACCTAAAGTATATCTTCTCACAGCATGAGCTGAACATGAGACAACACTGCTGGATGGAATTAATCAAGGGCTACGACTGTACAATTGATTATCATCCAGGGAAGGCTAATGTAGTTGTTGATGCACTAAGTAGAAAATCAACATCGTCAGCCTTAGGTAAAGCACCGTTAAACTCTTTAGTGTGCTTTAAAAGAGACATGCTTATCTTCTTAAGGCAAGACAATACACAGCTTAAGGTGTCGTTGTTAGCCGGGATGTTAGCTGAGATGCAAGTGAAACTTACTCTGAGACAGCAGATTAAAGAAGCACAGCAATCTGATACTATGATTCATGGAACTCATGAATAGAATCTTTCGACCTTTTCTTGATCACTTTATACTCGTCTTCATATATGACACTTTGATATACAGTAGAGATGCTCAACATCATGAGAAACACCTCCGTCAGGCCTTGACTTTGCTAAGAGAGCATAAGATGTATGCTAAGTTTAGCAAATGTGAGTTCTGGTTACCAGAAGTTTCTTTTCTAGGACACGTTATATCTGCCTCAGGTATCCATGTTGATCCTAAGAAGGTAGAATCTGTCCTGCAATGGGAACATCCTAAGACACCGACAGAGATACGCAGTTTCCTAAGGTTGGTAGGCTATTACAGGAGGTTCATTAATAACTTCAGTTCTATAGCTTTACCCCTAATCATGTTGACCAGGAAGGAAGTTCCTTTTGTCTGGAATGACAAGTGTCAACATTCTTTCCAGTTGCTGAAGGAAAAGTTAACAAGTGCACCTGTGTTGGTGTTACCTGAGCAAGGGAAGGGGTACATAGTTTTCTGTGATGCATCTAAGAATGGCTTAGGATGTGTGTTGATGCAGGATAAGCAAGTGATTTCTTTTACTTCTCGACATCTTAAGAAACACGAGGAGAATTATTCGACGCACGATTTAGAGCTAGTTGTTGTGGTCCATGCTTTGAAGATCTGGAGACATTATCTCTGTGGAGAAACTTTCCGGATTTTCACAGACCATAAGAACCTAAAGTATATCTTCTCACAGCATGAGATGAACATGAGATAGCGTTGTTGGATCGAATCCACTTTCACTTATTGCTTGAAAAACGACCAAGGGAGATTGGAGCAATAGGAGGACGACCCCCAACCTTTTGGTAAGCTTCTTGACCTTCTTTCACCTTGATTTCATGGTGGAAATCACAAATCAATGCTTAATTTCTTCTTTTCTTCACTCAATCTTCAATTCTAGCCAATCATTTTCACTCAAAAGCTTGAGGAACGAACCTTGTGGTTTGAGAAAGCTTCATACACCATTGTTGACGTGAAGATCCAAACTTTGAAGCTCATTTGAAGGCAGGTTATATAACTTGAACCCTTATTCATTGTTATTGAATTCCATTCCTCAATTCAATATGTTCAATTGTTCTTCTAGAAATATCTTTGATTAATTGATGAAACTACCATGGAAATGGTAGTAGATTTCGAGGGGTTGAAGCTTGATGATGATGACTCATCTTAAGCACACATCTCAAAAAGATTTAGTTGCAATCAGTTACAACAAAATGATCCAATCAGTTTTCACAAAACTGTTTGGTGATCAAACGGTTTGCAAACCGTTTGGAGGTTGAACCCCAAACCGTTTGGGCATGTTGACCAAATGAGATAGTTGACTGTTTGAAGCCTTAATTGGTTTCAAACCATTTGAATATACTTGAGTTGACCGTTTGGATTTGGGTTGACCGTTTGGACAAATAAGTTCAAAACTATTTGGAGCCTTAAACGGTTTCAAACCGTTTGGACTTTAGGTCAAAACCGTTTGGAGCCTTAAACGATTTCAAACCATTTGGACCATGTGAACCAAAACCATTTGATGATCTAATGGTTGGTATTTGAAGGTTTGAAGATCTAATGGTGTTGATTGATGAACATTTAAAAGCAAGATTGAAGGCCAATTCAATATAGCAAATAATGATCAATTTATTGATGAACCTATCATATGAACCCTTTCGGTTTTGAGGATGATTTGGTCCAAACGGTCTTAAGACCGTTTGATTCCAAATGGTCTTGAAACCATTTGGGGTCAAATGGTCTCAGGACCATTTGGAAGAAAATGGTTTCAAAACCTTTTGGTGTTGAAACCCCAAAACTGAATAGAGGTCCAATGTGATCAAATCAATTGGAGATTTAAGATGATAATTGATCCATTGATGTAATGATGATTATCAATGTTAGGTACAAGGGTTGAAACCCTAAAGTACCTAGATGATTAGTACCTTTAGATTAATTAACCCTAAAAGGTTATAAAAGTAATGTCTTAGTACACTATGTCAATCATAGTTGTATGTACTTGATTGAAGGGTTGATGTAACCTAATCAAGTTGAGGGGATGATAGAAAGGAATTCATACATGATTATTATTTATGTGGTGATTAGGGTATGATCCTTAGTGAAGAGATCATGAAAACCCTAATCGAAAAGGTTAATAAACCCTAACCCTAATTCAGGGCAATTCTGAGTGAAACCCTAATCTTGGGTAATAGTGAAACCCTAATTGAGGGTGATGACATGAGTAATCCTAAGTTAGGGTTGTGAAATGTAAAACCCTAATTTATATGAATAGTAAACCCTAATTACGGGTAATTGAATATGAAACCCTAATTGGGATGAATAGTAAACCCTAATTGTGGGATATTGAATATAAACCCTAATCTAGGGTGATTTTATGTGGAACCCTAATTTAGGGTGATGTTTTGTAAAATCCTGGTATATTAATGTGATGTGGAACTCAAATCTAGGGTGACACTATGAAATGCTATATGAAACTCTAATCTTGGGCAATATGGTGATAAACCATAACCCTGATCTGGGTAATGGGATGAGTATCCCCAATTGACCTGAAATGGGAAACCCTAACCCTAGTGAGGGAATAGTGGTGTTACCCTTGAATAGTGATGCTATATTCATTTTGCATGGTGCTGATATGAAATTGATGTGACTGTTATCATCTGTACTAACCATGCAGGTATCATGAGATGATGAACATAGCCAAGGCCTTATGTGCCATAATATTCCTTGTTGCCTGGTAAGAGGTAATAAGAGAACTAATTGGCCTTAATTGCCATGAGAGATTCTTGTGTAACAAGTGTCATGTTTACTTTGGTTAGATGACCTGAAGGTTATAGTTACCTAAAAAAGGTGGTAACACTGCTTAGTGATGAGTTAAGGGTTTGAATACCCAGAACCATATGATTATGGCATTGAGTTTGTGAAGGGATGAGTATTCCCAGTATTGAAATAAGGGACTTAGATCCCAATGTCTTATAAAGGAGGAGAAGTAACTGATGAAAATAGTACATGTTTCTTTGTAGCATTTGTCCTAATAAGTTATGTTTGAAAACTTGACTGATGCTAAAAGAATATGATAATGTACTTAAATAATCAAGTGAAATCTTTTCATGTAGTGTTCTGACCATAAATCTATCATAGTCAATAGTTGGTGATGGTGAAATAGGTTTTCCTAAGGGATCTCCTGGAGTTCGCATATTTTTGAATATGTGGGGGTTGATGGGCGAAAATATTCATATGTCCTAATGGGGGAATTGATGGAAGGTAAACATTAAACCTCTCAATCCTTCATTATATGTTCCGAGATGGATGTATCACGAATCTCCCGATGTTGATAATGTCAGATCGATGGAGGTAAACATGAAATCTCTCGATTGCAAAGAGAGTGTAGCCGTCGCTGTACCTCTATAGCGAAGATGCCACTATACCCTGGCAAGCTATGTAGCAGAGACACAAGATGTCCTGCATGTGATCTCGCACTGACTGAGATGTGGGAGGTCATGGAATATGGCTCTTCCATTAACTTTGTATGGTACCGATTTCAACTTCGCAATGGTCGGTAGGAGTATGAGCGGTATATCTCATCTCCTCAGAGCTTAAGTGTGTTTGTAAAATGTAATCAGCCGTGTAGCGTATTTGTATAAGATTGAAATATGAGAACCACTGGTTGATATTATTTTTCTTAGCATGTTCTTGATACATAAATGTTACTTATGTTTTTTAATTATGTATTGAATAAGAGACATGCTTCCTTGTCAAGTTATAGCTGAAATACTTGAATAGGAATGTTGCTCTAATCTGCATAGATATTAATTTATCTGCTATTGAAAAATATGATTCTACTGTTCAGTTTATTTCTATGAAACTGTAATAATAATGTTTTTGGCGGAGAGTTATATCTCTCGCTGGGGCAATTTACAAATTGTCTCACCCCCGTGGGATCCAACTTTTTAGGTAGACGCCGACAAAGAGGTAGGAACCCTACAACCGAGGAAGAGCAGCAACAACAACAACAGGGATAGCAGTAATCCTTCAGGTGGAAATACTGGCTATCAAGTTTTGTATATAAAGTCCTATGTGTCGTCTCTAGACTCTTAGGTCCTAAGAGTCAGTGGATAGTGTTTTTATAATCGATTTGAGATTTTGGTTTGAATGCCTCGAGGATTTTGTTACTTGTGCTTTTTAGCAAAGCAATGATGTATATATTCCTCGAGAAGAGATGATACATGAAATGTACTTTGTGAACCAGTATGTAAATATAATATTGTGGTTCTTGTTTAAAGAGTTTTCCTGAGAATGGATCTCTTTGTAAATGGTTTTAATTTTTAGTGATTTTCAGTAATCCGCTGTGAATGATACGCTTCTGCTTAATAAATCATGTAAATGTGAGTTGGATGCCACAATGTCTATCTACCTTCTAGAGTGACAACTGACTAGGGAGTGTCTATCTACCTTCCAGAGTGATTATGTCATCAACCAACCCACACTCTAGTCTTGTGTGTTACTAGTGTCTATCTACCTTCCAGAGTGACAACCGACTAGGGAGTGTCTATCTACCTTCTAGAGTGACAACCGACTAGGTACATAACAGGAATGTACATACTCTTATCATTCATATGATGTCATCCTTCCAAGTCACATACTTGAAGACATACGTCATTGAGTATTGTCATTCTTTAGACATTCATAATATTTCCTTATTATCTCATAATTGAGTGAAATATAATGAGTTGGAATCTTGCCTTTCAGACTATTGATAAAATCCCATATGGTATTTTTCATTTCAATAATCACATGATTGTCTCTCTGGGCATACCTTGCCAACAACATCATTTGCATGCTTCAAGTAAGCATCAATTTCATCATTAGGTGCATTTGGAGCAGGTTCCATTGTCACTGGTATTTCAAGGAGATAGAGCTTGAGGTGATGATTGAGAACGTTTCTCAAAGTCCTGAACCAGTCATAGAAGTTTATCCTATTTAGTTTGTTCTACTCAAGGACTAGTCACAATGATAGTGTGTTTTCTATTTATTTCTACAAAAGTAAAATTTGCACTTTGTCAAAACACTTTTGATTTGATAACATTGATGATATTATTTAGGACTTTAATTAATTATCACTCCCACTATGTTGTTCAAATTTATACCCTCACTACCAATTCACAAGATTGCAGTGAACAATCTTCTAGTGTTCCAAGATCCAAAATAAATAAGTTATTACCCAACCAATGTTGGTGCTCACAACCGTTCAAATTGACACCCTCACTACTAATTTAGAATATTGCAGTGAACAATCTTATAGTGATCCAAGATCCAAAATAATTAAGTTATTACCCAGTCAACGTTGGTACTCACAACCAATTATTATAGTAGGCAACATTTGTCAATTGCATCTCATGCAATTCTTAGATAGATTGTATGCACAACTCCTTGCCATAGTCCATCTGTATGATTCTGGGCACTGAATCATATTAAGGTCACTTAGTTAATCCTAACCCATTAACCAACACAATAGAATATGAGATAGCGACACACAATTCTAGGGGTGTGACCACGCTTAGTCGATTAAGCTTTTCACATGTGCTTCTTAAAGAAAGTGTCTAAAACTTAATAGTATTGAGGGATTTTATATATAAATACATAAACATATTAAATCACCACATACTTATAATATGTATCACATACATTCTATCTTCACAAACATGCAATAAAAAAGCATACGAGTGATGGTTATGAACCTACTATTCTTTTATTTTGTTGTTTCAAAAAAAAGGTCATACATTTCATGTAGCAACCTGTACTAAAATATGCCGCTGGAACTAGTCATTCGATCGACCAGACCCTCCAGTTGATCGGTTGGACCTCCCAATTGGTCAATTGGCTTCCATCAGTCAATCGACTGGCTCCAGATCATGCAATTGACTGGACTTCTTCAGTCAATCGGTTGGGCCTCTAGTCGATTGATTCACTCCTTCTGTCGACTGGCCTCCTCTGTCCTTCGATCAATTAACTCAACTTCCCAATCGTTCAACTCACCTGGTGTGGAACGTCTTCTCTTTCCCAAAATATGAAAGTAATTATATTGTTAAAGTGAAACCTCAAGTTACAATCAAGGGTATTATTGGAAGGAGAGCATTAATTTACATATGGAAAGAGAGTCTTGATACGCAAAATGAGTAACAATGCATTTATCCACCATCAAAACAATTTTAGGATAATACATGTAGATTGCATATATATATATATATATATATATATATATATATATATAAATAGAGAGAGAGAGAGATAGACTGGAATACACTCAAGTGTATCTGAGACCAAATACACTCATGTGATTTTCCATATATATATGTATATATATGTATATATATATGTATATATATATATATATGCATATATATATATATATATAGAGAGAGAGAGTTAGACTGGAATAAACTCAAGTGTATTTGAGACCAAATACACTCATGTCATTTTCCATCATGCAACATCTATTTTGAAAATATAAGTCATTCATCTTATTAAATATGTTTTGAACATAGTACACATACATTTCGAGGCCATTTGGACACTTATAGGTCATGCATCTAAAGGAGACAAAAATGATGTAATTCAAATTACTTTTGTGCATCGGTTTTGTAGATAATGAAAGAGTGACTTAGAAAAGTCCAAATGAGCTCAAATTTTGCATGTAGTTTATATTTATTATAAAAATGAATATAAATGGTTTGGATTTGTCAAAATAATGGTATATATATGTAAACACAACTTGATTGTATGATGCAATTTATACTCTCAAGTGGGTAAGTCCTTGGTGCAGGCTGAAGACTCGGTGTAAAAGTTGATAAGCCCTTGGTTATGTAGAAGACTCTTGGTCATGGATAGGTAAATTCTTTCTAAGGTTATTGGCTCCCTTGTCCTCAAAGGGAAGGTTGGGTATCCTTGTCCTGGGAAAGGAAGGTCAATGTTGTAACTCTTATAATGGAATATAAGGAGTGAGACATGGTTGAAAAATCCTAGAGGAAGACCTCTCTAGGTAGTGGATGTATACTCTCCTAGTTTGGAGTTTGGAACCACTATACATAGATTATGTTCTTGTTATTGTTCAATCTCTCTCATCATTGCTATGTATGCTTAGTTGTATTCAAATTCTATATTAGCAACATGATCTCTTAAAGTAATTTGAAGTTTTAATGAATCTTGTTTAAGTGGTTTTTAGCTCTATTCACCCCCACCCCCTCTAGAGCACATTGATCCTACAAGTGGTATTAGAGTGGGTTTTCTCCAAGCATACTTCCACAAGTAGGAGAATATGGGCGATTATCAAGGTGCAAGACACCTCATCGACATTCAAATCTCTGATGGGAGCAACTTCCTCTATTGGAAGAGAAGGTTACAATTCTACATCCAAGGATCAAGTCTTGAGCTATTGAGAATGGCGGATATTCCATACAAGCTACCAAAGACAAAGATAGAAGAATGGGATGAAAGCTACTTACAAGAAAGCAACATTCAATGCAAGAGCCACGAACATTCTCTACGCATCTCTTTCTTCCACCAAGTTCAAGCTGATCTCTTCATGTGAAACTACCTATGAGATATGGACAAAGCTATGTGTCACTTATGCGGGGACAAAGCAAGTGAAGGAAAGTAAAGTCTATATGCTCAAAGGCATCATTGAAAACTTCAATATGGGAAAGGAGGAGAGGGTATCCAAGATGTACTCAAGACCCAACACCATTATGAATGGTCTTACCATTCTAGGTCATCCTATGGATTGAGGAGAGATAAATTCAAAGATCCTTACAACTCTCCCCAAGAGGTGGCAATCCAAGGTGACTACCATTTAAGAAACAAAGTCTCTTGGTGATATTCCTATTGAAGAGATCATAGGAAATCTACAAGCCCATGAAGTTAAACTTGAAAAGAAAGATTAAGAAGAAAGAGAAGAAGAGAAAGAGATCAAGAGAATGAAGAAGGTTGAAATCAAAGCCCAAGTTGAAGCTATAGTGAGTCAAGCTTCTCCATCCTCTCAAGTTAAAAAATATTCTATGTACTCCAAAGGTAGACTTGACAAAGGCAAGCCTTCCTCCTCCATTTGGTGCTTCAAATGTGGAAACAAGGGTCACTTCAAGGAACATTGTCCACAAGGCAAAAAGACCCATCATCACAAGAGAAGGGAAGAGAAGAACATGATGAATGAGAAACAACACAAAAGCTCTAATAAATCCTCCAACTCAAGCTCAAGCAAAGAATCAAGTCGAGGATCTAGCTCTAGCTCTAGTGAAGATGGAGAATGTCATTTTTCTCTCATTGCAAGTTCAAATGAAGACTCCTATAAGGAAAATATAAACTCTTTGGATAAAGAATACTTAATTGTAATTATTCATGCTACTCGTGCCTCTCTTAAGTATACTAAAAATAAAAAGGAAAATCTTTCTACAATGTTGATAACTTGCATGAAGAAAAAGATAGGCTTGAACATGTTCATGTTTTCTTGCTAAATGAAAATAATGGTTATCTTAGGCACGTTGGTGCTCTTAAACTTGAAATTTATAACTTTTTGATAATATTAGATTTCTAGAAGGTCAACCTATTATGTCTAGTTCTAATAAAGATCATAGTAAAATTTTGAATTATCTCATGCTTGATATTGATGTTCTTAAAACTGAAAAAGAGAACACAAACTTTGTTTTGCAAGTTATAGAATCTAAAAATAATTTCTATCTTTCTAAGATTGCTTTGTTTGAAGAAGAAATATATTTATTTGCTTCTAAAATCAATGCCCTTGAATCTTATTCTAGTTCTACTAGTACAGAGAATAATGTTTATGCTCTTCATATTGATAAAGATTCTTATGTGACCAAAGCTCTTTGCTTAGAAACCCATCTTTTGCATGCTAGAGATGATACCAATCAATTTTCTTCCACTATTACTTCTCTTATGCATGATAATCATAGATTGAGGTCCTCTATGCAAATATTCTTAGATGATAAAAAGAATCTTAATAAAATCCTAGATTATACTACCAAAAAAATGGGTAGATATGGTGTTGGACTTGATAGCAAGCAAAGGAAAAACAAAGATAAAGGACCTTCAATTTTCATTGAAGAATCCTCTAGTTCCAAATCTATGGGCACTTGTAATCATTGCAATGATATTGGCCATTATTACACATATTTTTCTTTTTAGAAATCACCCAAGACTAATAGGACTTGGGCTGCTAAGCTAACCCCTCTGGATCCAAAAATATGATTGGGGACCATTTCATCTTTCTTCTTGTAGGTCACTTGCAATTGGATTGACATCAGGTATTGATTTGCAAATTGATTTTGCAATCCACATAAAAGAAGAAAGGTGAGATGTGTATGAGTTGGCAACAAGTGTAAAAGAAATGGTAAGAATAAATGTAATGGTATTCTTTCTCGTATCCAATCACAACTTGTTTTGCCAAGTTAATATGATCTATAGATATGGTTTTTTAGTCAAAATTGGTATTTTGTGATTCTTATCACTTTCTTTCTCAAAACCTGACGTTGATGCTTTAATAGTGCATTATTAACTTGCTTATACATGTTTGGATATGGGTTCTATTTTTATCATGCCTCCAGATATGTTTTTTTAAGATATATTTGCTTTTTGAAAGTAGCTGCTTCCGACCGATTTTTTCCTATAAGAAACTCGACTGACAAGCACCAATGGGCGTTGCCAACAAATGTTGTCGGCCGAGAAGTTTAACCCATAAACTCGACTGACAACGATACACACAGAATACACAAATGGCTTTTTTAACGAGAATTTCCCTCTCATCTAGACTGTCTCAATCAATAGCCTTATTCCATAACACGCCTCTTGGCACCTATATAGTGTGCATATTTCCATGCTTTATATTTCCCATCTTACATACAACTCTATCTTTCTAAAATCTATAAATTGGTATCTTTATTGCAATTACCTATCTTGAGTTGTTATGCTTGTATTGATGATGATCTCTTTTAAATATCTTGGTTGTGATCTAAATTTCTTTCATTGTGCTCTAACTTGCTACATCTATCTAGTTGTATATCTTTTGATGGAACATGAGGTTCTTAGTGATAGTCATCTTTTGGTAATGATGCATATCTTCTAGAGAGTAATACCCTTTGATGTTTCTAAAATTTCATATCTCTTTGTTTGGATATTTTTCTACATCTAATCATAGCTTTTTCTTTAAATTGGGCATCTTTTGTTATGATCTAGATCCTACTAGTAGCTTTAACTTGTGATATCATCTACTAGTAGTTCATATACATGTGGTTCTAGTCTGGTTCATCAATTCGTATCTAACTATATGCTATGTTTCTATCTTTTTTCATACATACTCAAGCTTGTTCCTTAAACTTGCATATTTACTATCTAGAGTTACTTTCTTGCATAACCTTACTTTGATATTTGTTGGAACTGCATACATAGTTTTTCTAATGCATGTCTTGGTTTGTTTTATATACTTTGCTCAGACAAGCCCATAATTTTTGCTCTTCTACTCTCCATTCTATCTTGTGGTATCTCCTTTTAGTAACAAGTTGTGTTTTTAGCTCTTCAATCCCCTCACTTTTTGAAATGACAAAGGGGTAGAATACATGTCTTATGTAAAGGGGAGAACACATATATGTAGAAGACATAGTTTCTATAATTGTTATGAAAGCTAATCATTAAGGAGAATTAGCATCAATTTAGGGGGAGTATGTAACTCCATTAGCATCAATTGAAGAGGAGCACATGAAGTCAATTCCATGAAAACCCGAGGTTTCTCCAAAGGTATGATTTTATTTAAACACTTCTACTTATGGAATGGTTTGTCATCTTCAAAAATGGGGAGAATATTGACTCCAAGTCTAAATTGACCAAACCCTTGATTTTGATGATGACTAAAAAATTCCACTTATTTGTGTCTAATTCTTCTACTTGAGTGATTTCATATTAGGTATAGACACACTCCAAATTCCCTAACTTGTGTATCCTAACTTGGAGAAAAAAAAGTCAAAATCAATGCAAGTGCACTTTTGTGGAAATACGTCAAATCCATTAGAATCATGTTGTAAATCACTTGTAATGATTGTATGACTAGTAATTAAGCTTATAAAGAATTAGGAGCACTTAAATAAAATGTTTAAGAACTTCTATGGAACTTTCCAAAATTCATCATAGGGACTTTTATCGACTGAGTTTCATCTATGATAAACTTAATCGAAACCCTTGATGGATCTTGGGAATTTCTAGGGTTGGCCAAGTTTCCCTAGGACAAACTCGATCAACACCCCTTCACAGGCAAATCAATTTAATCCATCGGCTGAGTTTCATCTATGATGAACTAGATTGACAACTCAAAATTGACTTGTCACATAGTGCCATCGGCCGAGTTTCCCAAAAGTAAACTCGACCGATAACACTGTATGGAATGTGTAGAAAAAGTGGTTCTAACCGTTGGAGTGTTTCAAAACTTGAAAATATATATGCTACAACACCACAAATGGATAGAATTCATCCTTAAGTGTTTCTACTGGCACATAGACATCCTCAACTATAAATAGGACCCACTAGGCTTTATCTCATGGTTATCCAAGCACTATGAAGGTCCTATACTATAGTTGAGTGCCTCCTTCCATTATTAAGATTAATCACTTGCTACATCCATTAGAGTGAGTAGGAGATTTGTGAGAGAGGTAGTCCTACATGTATTTCTTGTAAGGCTTTCACTTCCTCGACCTCCTAATCTCTATTTCCACCATGAAGATGAAGGTTCTCTCTCTTGGCTGAGAGAGGTGACAAATGGAAGGAGTCCCTTGGTGAAATCTTCTCCTTGGTGAAGGAGAAGTCAAAGGTAGAAAATCCAAGTCAAAAGTGGGTAAATCCTCAAGGCGGAAGACTTGTTGCAAAAGTGAATAAGTCCTTGGTGAATGCGGAAGAGTCGGTGCAAAACTGGGTAAGTCCTTGGTGAGGTAGAATACTCTTGGTCATGGATAGGTAAGTCCTTTGTAAGGTTATTGAGTCCCTTTTCCTGAATGGGAAGCCTAGCTATCCTTGTCCAAGAAAAGGAAGGTCAATGTTGTAACTCTTATGATGGACTATAAGTAGTGAGACATTGTTGAAAAATCCTAGAGGTTGACCTCTCTAGGTAGTGGATGTACACTCTCCTAGTTTGGAATTTGGAACCAATATACATAGGTTGTGTTCTTGTGTTTGTTCAATATCTCTCATCCTTGCTATATATACTTAGTTGCACTCAAATTCCATAGTAGAAATATTATCTCTTAAAGTAATTTGAAGTTATAATGAATCTTATTTAAGTGGTTTTTAGATCTATTCATCCCCTCCTCTAGAGCCCATTGATCCTACAGTATATGGATGAATGTTCACCCCTATGGACTAAATAGGAATCTAAACACTAGCATTGTAATATTTGGACCTATGATTTTGATGTTCAAGATTTGACTCTCGATATTGATGTATGACATATTGACTCATGAATATTGATCTCAACCATAGTATGAATATTATTATCATACTTTTTGGGCCTCAAGATCACCCTTGATACATGACCAATGATTTTTGTATTCCCAAATCTAGAAAGCTCAAAATGACTTGTATGTTGAAACATCAATTTCTGACTTAAGGTTATCTCTCATGTAGACTATGGTGGGACCGTCCGTTGAATTTGAACATGAAATCACGTTGGAAATATGAAATTTCTCATAAATTGTTAAAATAAAAGTTTTTGATCATGGATGTATAACCTCACCTAGGATAGTGCAAATGCTAGGACCCTAACATGATGGGATTGAAAGTCATGTTGAACACTTAATTCAAGATCTCTAATTGTTTGACCAAAAATGTGATCTCTCCAAATTGGTGATCTATGTGATGATCGTTTCTATTTTATGATCCATACAACTATGTTTGACTTTGATGTTGGCTGGCTTGATTTTGAGATAGTATTGATACTTAAGGAACACCAAGAGGATTGTATTTAGAAGGTGCCAATCTAGATTGAAGGGTTGTGTTAATTTTAGAGACACTATTTTTTTTAAGGCCGAGATTTTATAAAATGGATTTTTCTCTTTCTTTCTATTAGTGACTCACATCATCGAATTTGAGTTCAATGGCATGGGTTGAGAGGTTTTATACTTAATCATAGTCGCCTTGCTCGTATGTCTCCATGTGTGAAATTAAAATCAATGTTGACCTTCAGTGCATCATTCTTTTGATTTTGAAATTTTACCCCCTAAATGTGATAACCTTACTCCCTTGTATATATAATATTTTGGATCTCTCAAATACCTTTCCAACATTACAAAAATCACCTCAATCGGACCACCATATCTTGAGTTATGGCCATTTGAAATTGACTCAATTTTAGTTGATTTAACTCAATTTTATTTGTTTATTCATCGTATTTGGGAATATATTGGAGGACATGGCCCAATTAATGGCCCCCTCCCCCCACAAATACATGATTCTTTATCAATCACAACACATGAAATCCACCCCCTCATCATCCTAAGCCGTCAGATCACCACCCCAATAGCTTGCACCCCAAATAAACAACCAAATGACAATCTCCTTCCATTGTACTATTCACTAGCGCATGCTATGTTGGTGCCACCTACTCCTTGTTTGTTGCCACAAATACACTCCCTTTTCCCACCCATTTTCATCAACTGACACTCCCATTCCTTTCCGTTCCTCTTCCTCTTTCTTCCTCCCCATTTTTCCTTCTCTTTCACTTTGGGCTCAAGTTCGTCCACCTGTAGTAGACATGGTGGCTGCCTCAAGCCCTTTTTGGTCATCTCATCTTTGTGCCATGTTGGTAAAAATTGGAGGCGACATCAGATCCATAGGATCCAATGGCCGATGGGCTAGCTTGCACAGACCACTAGCTGCGGGCCCAGACCAGAGGGTGCACCCTCAGGGGGGCTTCGTGCCCCCTCCTCAACCATTAGGTGAGGATCCAATGGTCCAAGAGGATCCTTTTTAGGTATCCCTTGACACATCCATCATATGGTATATGACTGTTAATTAGAAAATCCCTTATTCACTAAACATAGTTTCTCAACTTAGTTTCATGTGTACCTCCACTAGATTCCCAAATATACTCATGTTAATCCATGTAATATGATTACTAACATTAGCATGATCAACTATACTTCCCTTGTGATAATTATGGGTCCCTTACACTCATTATCTATAAATCAATAACTTTCGTCATCCACCTTAAAATTGGTTAATAATTTGGATCAACTCTATGTAAATAAAATGATTACCTTGTTTTAGAAGTAACCTATTTTATGTACATGCTCTTTGTAACTTAATTAAGATAAAATATTTGGACCTTTTTACTATAATATGACCATCAAACTTCAAGTAATCCTTATGTTGTTTTGTGACATGATCGACTAAGAGATTATGCATTTTTCTATGATGAAACTCATATGACTTTAAAATGTACTTTTGTACCTTGATATTACATAAATGGTGATGCTAAAGTACTTATATGCTTGGATCCTTAACCCTTAGACAAAAGCTTATCCATGGTGTTGAAACCTCTATGGTGAACTTCAAATCAGACCTTGTAATGATTCGTAACTTGAATTTCCATGTAACACACATATGGGACCTATTGACTAAATGTGATACCTAGTCTGATCTAAATGCATATATTAATTTTTAGACTCTAATCTTTTAAGAATTATGCCCTAATGGTATCCATGCTATCTTCATGACGTCATATAAGTAGAACTATCATACTTTTAGCATTAAGATAGCAACTTGATCTATCCTATGATCTTTTAAGATCTTACAACTTGGAAATGGGACTATATTGCATGAATTTGATCTTCTATGACTAATTGTGATCTTACATGCTATATATTGATAACCTAACTCTCATGTACTCAATTATCAAATCAGACTCTATCTCTATCTAGAATTATTTATAATGTGTATGGTTCACCTAGACCTAGAGCTTGACGTTGATACTTGTGCTATGTTGATTCAATACATGTATGTTTGGAACTTTGGAAACTATGTTTGATCTTATTGAAACCTAGGTCTAAGGGAACATCCAAATGACTCATATGAGGTTTAGATTATCAAGACCCTAATGGTTTAAGACCCTATATATGTATTTTTGCATCTTATGTCCACTTTCAAATGGGCCCTCTCTAGCACTCTTACTCAAGAATCATAACTTGTTCATTACTCATAGGTTACAATTAATCTCTTGACCTACTATGATATTGTGTTGTTTGTATGTATGTTCATATTAATTCTTATATATTTAGTTACTTGAATGAATTATCTATTTCTCTAATGAATACTACTTTCATGTTTGATTATACTATGTTGACAAACCTTAAACATAATAAAGATAAATCTATTATATAACCCTCTTGTGTACGTACCTGAATTCTCAGGGTAAAGGCACGAGGTATGATTGAAGCATGTTAAATAATTAACTTTAGTCTTGAGGTCCTTCATGCAGAAATATGGTGACATATAGGCTTTCAGCCTCAAATGCTCACATAGACCCTTCCTTTGGTTGAGGTCAAAGGTCTAATGTTGATATAATGGAAAATGTAACCTAAAATGTTCCTTGAATAAAAGAATGTCATTAAGCTTTATTGCCTTGTTTTTTCTTCTAGCTTACTACAATGTTTCTGGACAAGCAACTTTTATATACTCTTAAAATGTGTTTACATGCCCTTTCATAGTATACTTAATGTTTTAGCACTATTTTTTTATCGAAACTCTAGTTGCCAAATGAAGATTCACTATATTCAAGACTGTAAGCTCTAAAGTGAGACACCAATGAGCTTATTGTATAGAAGTGGGTAATCTCTTTTGTCCATGTTTAGTATTATGTTATATCTTTAGTTTCATTATTGCCTTCTCATATATATTTCTTGTGTGAAACTATGTGCCATTCTATAGATGGGTGTCCAAACCCTACTGTCACTAACATTGTAATCAGTGGGGGTAGGATAAGGGTAACAAAAGTTCTTTCACACTATACTATCCTAAGTTACATCATATATAAAAGAAACCTTGATTTACATTTTTGGGGAATAAGGTGGAAGCCATACACAAAGAATTAGTATAGAGGTACAACATGCAATCCACATTAAGGATTACAAACAATAAAATACAAGTAATAAAAGTAGTCCCGATTAGGGTTTGGCCATAATCATGCATCACATATCGAAAGAGGTCATTTGACCCCAGATCTGATCCTATAGTTTCCTCTAACAGATAATGTTGTTCTCTGGTTGAATGTCTACTGTTGAATATGTTGTTCTTTAGATGGAGCTTGTTGGTATGTATGCATAAATAGCCAATCATATGATGATTGGAATGTGGCATTTGATACTTGATTTGATAATGATAAAGGTAATTATGTTTATTGTGCTTGTCTCAATCATGAGATGATGACACATACATAGTAGATGTCTAAATAATGATGTTACTTGATGAAATATGTCTTCAAGTTGATGACTTGAACGATGGGATCATATGTATGATAAAGTACATACATTCTTGTTATGCCCCTAGTCGGATATTAAGGTGGAAGCAAAATAGACAATAGTAATACATAAGACTAGAGTGTGTGTTGATTGATGACAGAGTGTCACTAGTCATGATATGTGATATCAAGTCAAGTACACAGATACATGATAGAGAACAGTGTCTTGGACAGGCCCACCTTGAGAGTGATACATAGATACCATGGAATGGTAGTCAAAATCATCTCTCATAGTGATAGTGGTGATTGTGGTTCTTAGACCTAAAATCACTACACTCATCACATGTCATTCTATGTATTTATACATCATCCCACGTGACCTTGAATAAGGGTTGCCATAAAGATGATGCTCAAGTGCATTGTAACACATGGTATTGAGTGTGAATGATGTATATGGGATTTGTCCCTTATATAAGAGATTGATATCCATGCCTCTTGATAAGTGAGACTGAGAAATGTATGGCCATACTCATGTGATTCAATATGTGATATGTGAACTCACATGCATATCAAATGGTCTACTCCAGTTCAAGGAAAAATGGATTGAATGCTTGAGAGGATGATGATTCCATGCCTCGGGTTCAATCTAGATATCAGTGACAAAGGAATTGTACGATCATGGTAATGTTGATCATAGATTGTAGGTTGAATTTGTTCTCTAATTTTCTGAACTACTTGGGTAGCAATGATGTGTTGATAGATATCACATATTTCTTGTGATGTCATAAGTTGGTTATTGTAAGGAGGCATGATCACCCCCTTACTAAAATTTAAGGAAAATACACAACATCCATATTTTATGGGAAATTCATCACATGGAGGATGCATGCATAATAATTCCATTTAAATAAAGAAGATTCGAATATGTAAATGTCAATAGTAGCTACGGAAAGAAAACTAAACTATTATATGGCTTTGTTCAAGTTCACAACATGTGTTTCATGAAATATAAACTACAAAAGTAAACTACATGACCTAGCAGTTGCAACCTAGACATCTCAACAAAACTTCCTATGAATCTTGTGATGACCCTAATTTTGGGGTTTAGATACAATATAGTATTGGAGGACCATGCATGTTATGTAGATGAAAATGCCAAATTGAGGAATTGGTAATTCTATGGATTCTTTGACCCAATTTAGGTTATTGAGATATGATAGAAGACTATGATATATATAATTGAGTTCAATTGTGAATGAATAGCCTTTATTCATTGATTGAGTATTTCTAAAACCAAACATCCATTTGTGGGTACACATGGAGTAGAATGGCTTGTTTGTATATGTTGAGGTGTCGTGTGGCCAAACAAAGTTAACTTAAGTTGCTTGGATCTTTTAGAGGCTAGTTGATAATGTGTTGACCATAGTGTTCCAAAAGATCAAGTAAGACACTTGGAGGCATTGATCAACGATCCAAGAATGGTATTTTAGGATTCCAAATTGAAGAGTGTATTCTAGGATGTAAAGATCCCATGTCTAAAATCTTAGGGTCAAAGTTGTATTCTATGAGAGGCTATTGATGTTTGAAATAAAGAAGAAGATTAACTAAACGAAGATTTCTGACCCTAGGTCTCTATTATGTTCGATGTATGTTGAGACATAGGTATGTGTGACATGGCCATGTTTTTTCCTGGATATGGATGGCCATTTCTATTCCTATTCAGAAAGCATTATCCATTCAATTTAGACGAGAGGTTGCGTGGAGTCTTAGCAGTCGTGAGACCAGATCGAATGCTCCCTGTTCACCTCCAACCTCCGAATAAAACGGAGCCGAAGCTTGACCAATCCACGACTTGATAACATGGGCATAGAGAGCCTAAGATAAGCCTTGAGTATTGGAAGAGATCCATACTACGCGGAACCACCTAAGGACTCCTCACTGTAAGGCCTACGTGATGAGATGAGAGAGTTTCATCTCTCGCCATTACTATCCACTCTAACCAGAAAATTAGCCATGATGATATGGAGGCGCTCATCAGGTTCATGATCCGACGCGGAGAGGCGTAGATAATAAGATAAGCCATGATGACCCATCGTGTGCCGTAGACACTGGATTAGAAGGGATCATCGGAGGCCTGAGGTAGCCATCTAGAAGATGTTGCAGACCTGCAACTAGTGGGGGATTTTGTTGTAGAGCACGACCTGGGGACTCCTTCAGGTTCTGAGTTTTCAGCAAAGCCATCAACTCCCAAAACGTTCAAGTTGTTAGGAATAAAGTAGACGAGGTTCCTTTCTTCCACCCGGTGATGGCGGCACGAAACACTGCAGCAATAGCTCACGGACAATAGATCACTCTTATGTTGTGGTGCCCTAGTACCGGTGGACATGGAGTCGGCGAGCTCTGTGTTTTTGTGTCTTCATATTGGCTACGGGCGCTCTGGCATGAAAGAGCCATGGAAGTACCGAGATCTGGCCACTCTTCCAGTTGTTCCTCCACCTTACGGCGTCTGCTGCCCGCAGAAGCGCAACGAAGGCCGCCGCACACGGATGCGTCGAGGAGATCGCGAAGAAGGGAGGCTGTGGGTCAATCTAAGAGAAGAATCAAACCCACAGGTTCATTTCCGTTACTCGTCGGTCTGACCACTACTAGACCGGCCAAGGTGGCGCCCGTGGGAGGTCGTCCAGCCAGTGTGACCCAATAGAAAACTGCCACCTCTGGTAGTGGGACCCACCACAAAAGGTCAATATTGGTTTAATTCTTGAAAAATACATGGAAACTTAGAAATTACATATTGAATAGCTCCCATGGCCAATAATTTCCCCAAAAATACCCCTGGACTCAAAAAAATATTCTCTACATTACTGGACCCTTAGATTAGGTTTTTGAAGAAGATATAATGATGGGTTATAATGTAGATGATTTAGAGTTCACTAGTTGAAATAAATAGGCACCATATGATATTAATTATAAAAAAAAATTGTAGATCCATACTCATGATTGAAACCCATACTTGAACTCTGAATGGAATAATATTCACTAATAGTAGGTATTTTTCTACTAAAGATTGGTTAGATGCCTTTTAACTCATTTTAATTCTAGAAAATAGAAAAAGCATCAGAAAAATATGAAAATTGAACCAAACCTAAATAATGACCTCTAGATCAGTAAAAAAACATCAAGACCATTTAATAGCAATTTGAACCTAGGTTTGGTTAAACCCTAGCTTGAAGATAAATAATCAAGACTAATGACGTTCATTTATTAATGATGGTTAATTGTTATTAATCAGTAATGACCAAAGTAGTAGATGACTTTGGATGTATAAGGAATCTTTGAACTCAGGTATGTGGGTTTTATTAAGTATAAGACTAGTTTTTATGAATGCATAATGATATGATGTACTTTGGATGTTTGTATGTGCATATAAATTCTTGGATGCATATTAGTAGTATATACTTCGCCAAACATAAAAGAACATAAAAGAAAATATGGATGGATTGTAGCTACTAAGTGTTATATTCTCTCTCTCTCTCTCCCTCTCTCTCTTTCTCTCTAAATATAAGGTCGGTACAACCCCATATCCCAAGGGGCGGGGATCCTCATAGCCCAAGGGGCGAGGAAATGTGAACTGCGACACCACTTAGTAGTACAATCACATCAAAAGACTACTAAAATATACATTTACCTAATTATCACATTAAATAATGTTTTCTTTTTCTTTTTTCTTCAAATATTTCATTATGCAAGTTATTATACAAGTATTTCACCCACGTACACAACTTTTGTTGATTGGTCTGTTTCACATATTTTCTAGGTTCAGAGCTAGCATGGGATAAAAGATGTGAGTGAGAAAGTTGTATAGGTTTACCTATTGTGTAGATCCTAGTTAGCATACATGTTCATAGACTATAGAATTTGCATTCAATATGTAATTGTAAATCGTGTTGTAATAATTCACTTTGTAATATTTACATGTTGAATGTTGATAATTTTTATGGTGTATGTTATGGTTGTATGTTCATGTATGTGCATATTGATTTCACAACGCACTCTGATATAATTGCATAACATTTTTGAATTTGTCCTCTTCGGCCTTCTAAGTCTTGAGATGACAGAATTTGGGGACGTTACAAATCTACTCCACGGCTAGTCCTCCTTGGTCTTATTCCATTCCTTGTCCTAGGCCTAGGTGGTTGGAATCACCCAAAAAGAAGATAAAACAAGGTATGTGTCAAGTAAGGAACAAGAACAAAGTTAAAAACAACAAGAAAAAATATAGGCTATATTCATCAAGAACATAAAGGGTCAAGAGTATGAGGCACATATCAAATGGGAATCTTGTCATAACAAATATTAAGGAATTTTGCATGAATGATTAAGTTAAACTAAATTAACTAAGTAGGATTGAGGCACCTATCGGACCTCAACCAATAGGTGAGGGGAGAGTAAACACATTCTCAGTCACCTACAAAATATTTACATATGGGGGAAAGTAACAGATTCCCCAGGGTGAAATAACAAATGTCTAACTATGAGTGGTTGTACATAAGTACTACTACATTATCTAATAAGTCAAACATATAATCATGCTCAAAAAATCATATGGAAAATTTAAATAATAGAAATGTTGTAGGTGGGGTTCAAGACCCATGTAAATTTTGAAGTCATTGTGCCAAAAAGAGAAATAATAGGAATGAAGGTTTCATTCCATGGCTCATTGGGAAATTAGGGTTTGGTTATCAAAAATGCCCAACTTAAGGAATAAGATGCACATGCCTTGACTTGAGTGAGATCAAGTTCTACCCTTCCAAGTCTAATGTCACTCAAACCTACATATAGTGTTTTGTTCATTAGTTAAGGTTCAATGTATGTTATGTAGGTGGAAAATCCTAGATATATAAACATTTGGAAAAACCCTAAATCAACTCTTAATATTAAGATGATATTGGGTTCATGGTTACTAATTAATATCTTGACTCAAAATCCCAACTTGATAAATTATTATGTTGCCTATAATTATTATTAAGATCATAAATAAAATCAAAATACTAAAAATCCAGAATTTAAAACTTTGAAATCAGATGACAAAACTAATTCCAGAATATAGAGAACGATATCATTATTCTAAAAACATATTTTATTATAATTTTTGGAGCTTTCAGTAAAAAGTTATGGATTTACAATTCTATATATTTTTACTGATTTTAGTATGTAAATGATGAATAAAAGAACATACTGGTCTCATATTATCATTCTGAACTATATAACAAGATAGGATACTTTGTGATATTACCATACAATCATTTAAATGACAAAATAAAAAATGGAGAATGTAAGAAGACAGAAACACTCATGCGGAAAAAACACCAGAAATAAGGTCATGAGGGGCAAACAAGAGAACATGCATAGGAACCTTCTGCCGGCTCTGCCCATGCCATGACATATGACATGGAGCATGTCTGGGTGGATGAAAAATTGGGGGAAATAATTAGGGTGAAATCAAGTAACATGAGAAACTTAAAAACAAAGAACATGGTATAGTGAACCTTACCCAAAAATCTATTGTACTGCCATGGATAGAATTGTTGCCAACGGGAGAGTTTACGATGGAGAGAAAATCAACTTGGCGGTGGCATATGACGACAACTCAATTGGCACAAGAGAAAGAGTACACAAGGGCTAGTAGAGGTCTGGGTATAGGTATATATAGATGGAGTTTGGTTTTGGTTCTTGGGAAGGTAGAAACTTTTAGACCCTTGAAGAACAAGTTTGGATATTTCTCGAATATGCAATTTTAGACTTTGAATAAGGTATGGATGGATGTGGAATTAAAATTGTAATCTAATTCAACTTATTTCATGAAATTTCATTGAGAAACAAGGGAGACATACAAGGCCCTTTTGGTCCACAGTTATTGTTCACGTAGAGGATGTGCAATCAAAGTCATTTAATACAGCCTTCCAATTTGGGTCTTTTGATGCATTAAATGTACAAAACTTTATATAACTATTTGATAGTGCAAACGAAGTCCAAATAAACCCAAATTTGGTAGTCTAGCTAATTGTGGCTTGAGAAATCTGATTTTGCATTACTTTTTATTTTTGATGACTTTTCATATATTATTAAATACTTTTAAATCTTCTGACTTATTTTATTCCTTTAATGAATTAGAGGCATCTAGAAACTCTCTAAAAATATGAAACTTGGCCTATAAGCAATACTAAACATGAGGACCATGACTTTGCCATTAATTAATTTTTTTTCAACATATTATTTAATATTTTTGTTTTATAAATTATATTCTCTCTCCTAAATTAACTAAAACATTTAAGATTGTCCAAATTAGATGAAAATTCAAATGTACGCTAATTTTGGCATGTAAAATTTAGAATTTTATATTTTTTTCCACTTTTAAAGTCATATAATAATTTGTTTAATATATTTGACTCTTATTCTTATTTCGCTTTCCCAATTAGAATAAAATAGATATTATTATGCAAATAATGTGAAACTTGGCACCCAAGGCAATTGGGACCTAAGGAACTCGAATCTAAAGCTAGATTTATCCTTTAGGTCTTCCTTTTATGAATTGTATCTCCCTTAGACATTATTTTTACTATTTGCCAAATTAAATTACCTAATGCCATATCATTATGTTTAAAGTTTTATTATTTATTCATTTTTATCTTCCTTGCTCCATAAGGCTAAGGGAAGTTCTAGAATTAAAACATTTTAACAATATATCACTTAAGTGGTAATTTTGCATCTTAGACCCTGATTGAAACATTAATTGAGGTATTTGTGCATAGACCCATTCATTGGCATAAATAGAGATAAAATATACTCCAAACCACTAATAATTCCACAAATTCAACATCAAGAACAAAAAGGATAAAAAGAGAAGGAAACTTATGAAAAAGGGCTAGATTAAGAATTTACCTAGATTTCACTTCATTCGAGTTATGGAAATTCATTACAAAAGTAATATGGGACCTATAGGGTCACACACATAGGATACACTTCTAATAGGAGTATATTCATAAATGATGTTTAACTTGATTACTAAAAGTGTTTAGGTATTCAATTAAACAACTCAGGTTCAAAATCATCTGACTGGACTTTGAACTTATCAGTTCAAGTATTGAACAAATCAGTTGGAGTGTCAGGTCAATTGGAAACAACATTGGCTGATCTCAATTCGATTGGATCAAGGATTAGTGTTGATGTCATGTTGTGCATTAATCGTACATTGAATACCAATGTGATTTAGAATGGGAAACATACACAAACTGACTAGATCAGGGCATGAACCAATTAGTTCTTGTAGTAACCAGTCGGTTGGTAAGTGAACTGACCGGTTCACCATTTGCAGTTTCCAGAAAATTTGTAAATTCCATCTCTACGACTCCATGACCGACAAGAAACCCTGACCCTAGTCTCTCCTATAAATAGAGGGGTATTAGGGCTTCCCAGACACAACAATAAACTTTGACATTTGTTGTCCTCTCTAGTCCTGATAACCAACAGAGAGACCGAGCTAGTCCTAGCCATTAAAGGAGGGATAGCAAGGGAGAGACAATTGTGAGAGTGTGAATCGATGCTATTAAATTGTGTTCAAAGGGAGAACTTTTTCCTGTTGGCTCTGGTAGCACAACATGGAGTTCTAGGTGGTTCACATGGACTACTCTAGAGGCGAGGAGTTTTTCTCTCTAGGAGGATGTCGGAAACTGCCATCCATGGTGTTACACTAGGAGGATGCTACTGACAACTATTCGAGTGTTGTTGGGAGAAGAAGCATGATACTGCATCAAGAGTTATGGTTGGACTTGCTCCAGGAACATGTATTACTCTTGTTACTCTCTTTCCTAGATACATTATTGTTGACTCAATCTTCTAGTTATAGAATTGGGCTATAAATTGCTGTTTCTACTACCTTATCTGTCGTCCCAATTTCCTAATAATGGTATCAGAGCCACGTTAATTAACGACATATCAATGATTTAAATTGATGTGTTCAGATTTATTTTTATTGCATAAGTTGTCAATATTAAACTCGTTAATATACAGATCTAATTAATTACCAAATATGATTCCACAATTATATATATATATATATGCAAATCTACATGTGTCACCCTAAAAGTTGGTTTTAATGGTGGATTTGTAGCATGGTTCTATACAATAACCCTAGATCTATGTGTTCATGATTATGGATTTTTATTCTTTTTTATATCTCGGTTTGCATACCGAGCCTCTCTTCCTTTCTAAATGTAAGATAATGCTCTTCTTCCTATTTCCCCTTGAATGTAAGTCAAGGTTTTCCCTTTCAAATGTAATATGAAATAGGATAGTTTTAATTTATGTTTCATTGTGAGAAGATATTCTATATCAAATGAGATGACCAGTTCAGTAGACAAACCGATCGATTGAAGGATGGAGGAAATACGAAAAGATGACCTGATCAACTAGTGGCCCAACCGATCGACTGGAGGAGTCTAGACATCAGTTGAACCTGAGACTATATAAGCTTTTCAAGATCCCAACCGAGCTACCAGGAGGTGAGTCAATTGGTTCAAGTGTTGAACCAATCAACCTAGATTGGTTTAAGCATAGATCATCACCAAAAATAGGTTAATTCATATATTGTAGATCTTAGGTGGTAGTAATTCCTTGTGACTCCAAAGAATTATAATAGTATGGTCATAACCATTGCTTGTGTTTATAATTGCATGTTTTTGTTGTGGTTGTAGAATGCATTTGATATGTACTATAAGTATGTGGTTATTGGATAGGTATATTTATTTATATATGAAATCGCTCAATCTAATATTAAGTCTTCGTCATTTTCCATTAGCAACACACATGAAAAGCTTGATCGAGGGAGATCTAATAGAGCACCATGCGCTCAATATGATTGGGCATGTGGAGAAACTGTTATTTCTTTAGCTCAAGAGTTGGTCATGGATATGGTTCTACAAGAATTGCCTGAATCATATAGTTAGTTTATCAAGTGCTATCACTTGAGTAACTTGGTCAAACCACTATTTGAAATGTTTTCCATGTTGATTAATGTGAAGCAAAATGAAGAAGAATAAATCTGTGATGGTGATTAGCGGAAGTGAGTCCAAGGTAAAAGGCAAGGCCAAGAAGGGTTTTGAGGCTAAGCTAAAGTTCAAGTCTTCTACACCCAAGAGTAGGAGAAGGGTAAGTACAAAAGGAATATGTCCTTTTCACTTAAATGATTAAGGAAGGAAAGTTCCACCATTGTCACATGTAAGGACACTGGAAAAGGAACTTCTCTCTTTATATAGAGGATCTCAGGAAAAAGAAGGAGATAGAGATTTCTACTTCAGGACCTGAGAAAAGGAAAGCTAAAACTGTATGGAGCAAGAGTTACTTCCCACTAAAGTTGGGAGCTATCATTCATGGGCATGCAATATAATTAATGATTTGTTATTATGTACATGCCATTGATGAAAACAACATGTATCTTGTATTGATAAGAACATTATGAATAAATTGATGTTTCATTTTAAACTATAAGATCCTATATGGCAATGACCTATGTCTCATAATCTATACTTGATAGTTATAGGACAAATATGCATAACACATATAATGCATGACTTGATAACTACAACAATGAATACCTATAGCAATGTCATCTAGAGAACATAAATGAGAAATACATTTCTTTAATCCATAATGATGGTTATCCAGACTCTTTTAAATATAGAACCAATAAAGACATGCAAGTCTTATTTATTGGGCAACATGACAAAAGAATATTCACTATATGTAGTGAGAGAGCTAGTATTCTATTAGGGCTAGTACATACTTATGTACATAGACCTTTTAGAATAAATGATAATAGTAGTTACCAGTACTTCATTATATTTACTGATGTTATCGATAGATATGGAAGTTTGTGTTTGATGAAATACAATTATAAATCTCTTGAAGAATTCAAGGAGATCATGGATGAAGTATGTAACTAACTTGGTAAAAGTATTAAGACAATTTGATATGATCGATGTTGAAATATTTTAAACCAGTAGTTTGAGAACCATCATGAGAGACCATGATAGTGTATCACAGTGAACTCCACTTGAAACATAAGATGTATAAGAAAGAAGGAATTACACCTTGTTAAGTCATTGTGTGATTATCAATAAATCTAGTTCATATTTCTTTATGGCACATGTTTTACACTAAAACAAGGTACTGCCTAAAATTGTTTAAAAGACATCTTATGAGATATGGCATGGGAGGTATCCTGATGAGTCTTTTATAAGGATTATGATTGAAAACTTATGTAAGAAAATAGTTTCTTGACAAGCTTTGTCCAAAAATCACATAAATGTTATTTTGTTGAATACTATTTTATATTCTAATTCAACAACAAAGGTGTTTGTTGCCAGGATGGTTGAATTTCTTAACAGAAATTTAATTACAAAGGAATCAGTGGGAGAAAAGTAGAACTTGAAATATTTGAGACAAACCAGAAAACATTGAACCTAAAGAGGTACAATGGGAACAATGAGAATCACAAATGGTTGTGGAATCTCAAGTTCCTTATGTAGTATTGAAAACCTCATAGATCTAGTAGAACATGTCTCACTCACAAAGGCGGTGAGTTGATCATAGATGATGACTTGGCAACCTACCCAGAAGCTATTGAGGAACCATAATATTAGAAATGGCTTGAGGCCATGAGAACCAACATGGAGTCCATGTAAACCAAAAAGTTATGACCTTCATGGATCCTCATGAAGGTGTAAAAACCATAGGGTGCATTTAGGGTCTTTGAGAAAAGAGTGACATGGATGGTAGTGTATAGACCCATAAGAATAGATTGGTTGTTTATATTTCAAAAAATTTCAAATTGTTGAACAAGATGAAATTCTTTTACCAATTGCCATGGTTAAATCCCCCAGGATCATGCTTGTCGTTGCAGTTTAGTATGACTGTTAGATTTGGCAAAAAGGATTTTAAAACTGCACTCATTAATAGGAATGGTGTAGAGGGTGTGTATGTGACACAACCTAGTGGTTTTATAAATCTAATATTACAAATAATTTATGTAAGCTACAAAGGTCAATCCATGGATTGAAGTAAGCATCTCAGAGCTAGAATCTTCTATTTGACAAGACAGTAAAAAATTTGGACTTGAGTCAGAATGAAGATGGAATCTGTGATTACAAAAGGTTTAGTGGGAGCATATCTATATTCCACATATTGTTGGGGAATAACATCCTTGTACTACATATGTTAAAGTCTAGATGGGAAGTACATTCTCTATGAGTGATGCAAGCAAATCATCATATGTGATAGGAATCAAAGTCTATAGAGATAGATCTAGATAGCTTCTTAACCTAAGAGCATATACATTGGCAAGATGTTAAAGGGGTTCAACATGCAGGAGTGAATGAGAGAAAATTTGTGAAATTGGTCTCTCTAGAGCCAAGTATCCCAGTTCTTGTGAAGAACAAAAATACGAGTAAGATGCCAAATTATGAACTCATCCTGTTATCTCATATGTATTGGACATGACAAGTGAATATCTGTCATATCCCAATGAAAGTCATTGTACTACCATAAATAACTTCCTAAGTACTTGAGAAGCATGAAAACAATTAGTTCCTTAGTTATGGTAATAAGGACGAGTTGGGTGTCAAGGGTAACACTGATGCAACCTTCCAAAATGACACATAAGATTCATGATTACAATCTAAATTTGTGTTTGACTTTAAACAAAAACTATAAGTTGGAAAAGTTCTTATCTAGAGATAATTATGTAATTATATGATAGAAGTCGATTATCTTGGTGTTATGAACACAACAGAGTATACTGCATGGATCAAGATGTTCATATAGATGAAATTATGGAAGGTTCTAACCATTAATGACATAGTAGAAATATTATGAGGAACAATGAAGATACTAGTTAGGTAAGGAATCTCAGGTAGCATACTACAAAAATTCCATCTCATATGAGAAGTCATACAACGAGGAGATATGGAACTTGCAAAATTTTGACTAGAAGAAAATGTTGCTAACCCACTACATAAGTGCTTCCATAGCAGAAACATGATGGACACGTTAAGATCACTTGGAATAAGACTCGTGGGCGATTGGATCTAAGTGAAAGTGGGAGTATATTGGTATGCATGCCTAGAGAGCCAATCATATGATGATTGGAATGTGGCATTTGATACCTGATTTGATAATAATGAAGGTAATTCCATCTATTATGTTTGTCTCAATCATGAGAAGATGAAACATACATAGTAGACGTCTAAAGAATGATGTTACTTGATTATGTCTTTAGGTTGATGACCTGAATAATGAGATCATATGTATGATAAGAGTTCATACATTCTTGTTATGTCCCTAGTCAGATCTTATTGTGGAAGAAAATATAGATGATAGTAATACATAAGACTAGAGTGTGTGTTGATTGATGATAGAGTCTCATTAGTCAGATGTGTGATATCAGGTCAAGGACACAGATATATTGTAACACCCTCCCTAAGAACACACATGCACATACAGAAAGCAACACTGAGTTATCCATAAATTGTGCACTCAAGGGGGCATTACATAAAACTGGCATTCATAACAACAATATAATCAATCACACAAATTGAAAAAAAAACATCCTCATAATTGTTCTTACAAATGGAACATAATTACTATCACATGGAAAACTAACTCAAAATCTCGAGACATAGTATCTACTATAAAGTTCTAAACATTAACGCATATTGTTGAGTCTATAAACTGGAGGATCATCTTATAGTTGGCACCCCACCCAATCTTATCCTTGTACTTGAGTCTTTGGGATCCATTTCGCTCCTACTTCTCACCTACGGACATCTCGTACCCAGCCATGCATTGGAAAAATGATTGTTAGCGTAAGTGGCATGAGTACTCTAATATACATATTACTAAAGAGATAAAACGCTACAAATATCTTTGAACATTATAAACATGAAACTAACATTAAAACTTTGTATAAGATCTGAAACATAAATATATCTTCTTTCTTTAGCTTATCTCTTAATCTTTTTACTTTATCTTTCTCTAGATACATATACTCTGGTACCTGGGTCTCATGAGCTGCACTAAGGTGTCTAGGTCACATAACCTGCACTCTGGGCCTGGGTTATGTCTCTGAATTGGCCTGCACTCTGGTGCATGAGCCTAAGTCATGTCTCTCTTATCTTAATCTCTTTTGTTATACTTATAAATGAGATTATATACATTCTCTGAACTAAGACATCTTTTATTTATGACTTTTATCTAATTGTGGCCACCAATATACAATAAGTCCTCCTGAGTTGGCGTATCTACGCCCTGAATTGGTACTGAAGTACCCTGAATTGGCACTACATGCCTCTGAATGACACTGAGGTGTCTTTAAATTGGCGTGGCTATGCCCTGAATTGGTGCCGCAAAACCTCTGAATTGGAGTAAATACTCCTCTAAATTGGCAACAGATGCCTCTGAATCATCCCGGGACTACTGAATGAGGACTTATCATATAATGTATTATGTGAAGGTTCTGAATTAATTATCTTAAGTCTAAGCTTACTAAATTCTAAATCTAAACTTATCTGAAACTGAATATTGAGTACTTAACATGTATTGAACTCTGAATCTGAATCTACATCTAAATATGAATCTCAATTACTACATAATTGATATTGGGTTTGAAACCCTTATCATGTATCTTTATTAATATCTGGATACTCACACAATGATTAACCTAAGTCTGAATCTAAATTTGATATCCTTATTATCTGGAAAATCTAAATCTAAGGCCCTATTTTAACATGAGGACTTAACATAATTCTATATCATATGTTGAGATCTGGGTTAAAGGCTTAAGAAAATAATATGGTCTGAATATAAAATACCAAGTATATGTAAATGACTTGTGTACCAAATATCTCAAATAGGATTTCTAACAAAATTCAGGCTCTTTAAAGTCTCATTAAATTTGATCTCAACATGAACCTTAATGCATTCATGTGGGCTTAAATCTTAAATCATAAAAGTTGAACATTATATAATCTTATCTTCCAAACTTCATCATAAATTAATGCATTCTACTCTCATACTTATCGTGTACTTAGTTCTTAGTTCTTAATCGTCTAAGGAATCTAAATAACACATAGTTCTTATATATTAGTTTATCTAGGAAATCTTACTAGCATATTTCTATTTGAACTCTTAAATAAAATATTATCCAATATTATAAAGTATGATTATCTTGCTTTCATATCTAATCTTCTAGTCTTATTCATTAATATGAATTATTTCTAAGAAATCTTATAGGAATATGATCCTTTAATTTTTTCATGAACATGGTACATAAATCACAATTTTTCTAAGAAAACTTAATGACATTTCTCTACTTGAGATATTGGGTATATGTGAGAACACCATCATAGGGGTGTGAAAACTTTGATTGCAAAACTTACTTAAAATCTTAGAATAGTAAAACACATAAGTTAAAATACTTATCTGAGAAAGATGTAAATGTACTGAGCTTAATAAATATGAATACTCATGGGCATGAACCACTTACCTTATGTAATAGGAGGAAATTCCCCAAGAAGTCTATTGTTCTAAGTCTCTTAATTAACCTGAAATAACAGCTCAATGTTTCTTAATTAGGTTAATCCCCAATTTCACTAAGTTTGATGTTTCATGTAAACAAATACAAATCAGGTGCTAAAACCTTTCCTATCAGCTAGCTCTCGAAAAAAAAACTGGTCATAAACCATATAAGAGTCGGTCTCGTGAGATTGATTTTTTTACTAATGATCCAAGATCAGGATGTAGTTGCCAATCAGATATGAGAGGATCCAATTAGAGGTAATTTCATTAAAACACGTCTGATATGGCCATATTTCTTATATTTCCCTTCAATAGTTAAGCCGACTTTAGCGCAAGGCAAGTAAATAAGAAAAACATATTGGATGAACTAGTGCCCGACTGCGTTGGAATAACCCAAAAAAAACTTAACAGCATCCATGCCACTGTGACATGGAAGTCAACACCTAACGAGAGTACATGTTGGAAATCAATTAATTTTTGTAACATTATATCTACACAAGCAAAACAACAAAGAACATGACCTCAATCCTTGGATTATAATCGAGAAACTAGAGAAATCTATTGAGACGAGCCTTTCGGGCATGACTAGAAGCAACTCAAGTTCTAATTCCTAGTAAAGAACCAAGATGCAAGTGTCCACCTCCCCCATCCATTGAACATGGATTGGCCAAGAAAAGGTATTAATACAGCCATGATGGCTCTCGGCCAGCAACTACGAAGATGACACCATTCACAGCAAAATAGAGCGTGGAATCAAATATGAAAAACTATGGTCACACAATAAAAATGAAAACTAAAGCCATACTTATATTTGATGAGAAGAATTATACTTATCTCGATGGTGTCAGCAAGGAAACTCATGGACAACAGGACCTAAGTGAATAACTGGACAGAGGTGGCTTGCACGTCAAGGCCGAACTTGCCTTTACTGCAGATGACGACTACCTCTACTGTAGAGCTTCGAGAACACCCAAACAAAATTTACTGGCCCATGAGGTTTTCTTGTAGTCCGGCGAAGCTTCAAGAATTATCCATCGTTGTCGCGATGTTCCTCGTACGAGGTCTGTGAATTTAGGCTGGCAAGGGAAGAGAGCCAAAAATTAGGCATCTCTTAAATACCCAGATCTAGAGTTTGAGAGGGAGTTCATAGGGTGTGGGATGATCAGAACTCGCCTCCTTCAGTCAGGGTGTCATTACACAGGAATGACATGGCTAGGGCTTCTGCCCGCAAAGGCCAGTGCTCCTTTTGTGGGTAGGAAGTCAAGCTCTCTTCCTAGTAAACTATTGTATACTATTTTATAATTAATTGGGCCATCCTAATATGACTAGGAAACTATGGACACATAATATTCTCAATGGCCATTATCTAAGAAACTAATTTTCTATTCCAATCTTATCATGTGAATTGTGAGTATTAACTATTTCTTTTCTTTTCTTTTCATTTTTCTGAAATCTCTTGCACATTGTTGAGGGCATATATGTACTAACCATGTAAGTCAAACTATTATCTAGGATTATATAAATACTCTAAGCTTAATGTAACCAGATGAAGGATAGTCAAACAAATGTACATTTTATATTGCATGTACAATTGCAAAACCAATATGCATTCACGATTTCAATACTCTATACCTTTGACACATATCTCCAAATGTACCAAATAATGACTAGGTAAACCATAAAAAAAACATGACTACCTTAGCACTTGACAAAAAGAAGACAATAGGAGATTTTTGAACCACATAGATCACGTAAAAGAATCTAATTTGTACATTGGTTGTAATTATTCCATTAAGTACCAAAATACATCCAAGTCTTAGCATATTTTAATGAATCCCATGTACATAGTAAACCATAGTTAGATTTACTTGGCTCCTCAGTTGACTCTTGTTAGGAAAAACCACTTTTGGGGTTTTAATTAGTTATGAAATTTAGGATGTTACAATTCTACACACCTTAAATAAAATTTGTTCTCGAAATTTTCATATACTACCCACCTTAAGATTTCACATATTCTACCCATACTATATTTTTAATCTTATTATAAAGGCTCATTTACATACTCTAAGTGTAATCCTCTCTCATGGTCAAACACATATATCTACATCATTATCAGACAAACATGTTGATATACTACTATGATGAATCTCGAAATCAAAAATATACTTTCACCTACTGTCATGGAAAAGAATCTAACTTGCCCTTCTTTTAATTCTAGTTTAGGATTCCGATTCACCAAAAAAAACCAACTCACTTATCTATGTCAAAATATCTACCCTTTATATGCATTCTAGCTCTTACTGTGTATCTAATTAGGTTTAGGTGACTATATGTCTCAAACTTTTAATGACAATACTTGTTTTCTTTATCGCCTTTGGATACATGTTGGCCGGTCATATATTCAAAGGTGACGTGTCTGATTATGCATGTAACATTCACTCTACAAAACCCCATAAGCATGTGTCCCATACCACAAACTTGCGAGAAAAAGAGAGAGAATTCTATATACAACTATAGTATTAGCATAAAAAGTGTAAAACATCTAGACACATAACCCTAATCATTATTCAAAATTTTATCTCCTGTCTAAACATCTACTTCAGCTCCAAATATCCATCACTTACTCCTTCTATACCTAGGGCTACTACTTATCTTTCTGAATATGTACTCTACCCTACTTAGCTTCTTATAAGGTGATCTTAAGTGAGAACATGGGAATTCATCTAGTGGCCAACTATAATGTTTCTCTGATACCATATTGTAACACCCTCCCTAAGTGCACACATGCACATAGCGAAAGAAACATTGAGTTATCCATAACTCATGCACTCAAGGGGGCATTACATAAAAGTGACATTCATAACAACAATATAATCAATCACACAAATTGAAAACAAAAAAAACATCATCATAATTGTTCTTACAAAAGGAACATAATTACTATCACATGGAAAACTAACTCAACATCTCGAGAAATAGTATCTATTATAAAGTTCTAAACATTAACACATATTGCTGAGTCTATAAACCTGAGGATCATCTTATAGTTGGCATCCCACCCAATCTTATCTTTGTGCTTGAGTCTTTGGGATCCATTTTGCTCCTGCTTCTCACCTATAGACATCTCGTCCCCAGCCATGCATTGGAAACATGATTGTTAGCGTAAGTGGCATCAATACTCTAATATACATATTACTAAAGAGATAAAATGCTACAAATATCTTTGAACATTATAAACATGAAACTAACATTAAAACATTGTATAAGATCTGAAACATAAATATATCTTCTTTATTTAGCTTATCTCTTAATCTTTTTACTTTATCTTTCTCTAGAGACCTATACTCTGGTACCTTGGTCTCATGAGCTACACTAAGGTTCTTAGGTCACATAACTTGCACTCTGGGCATGGTTATGTATCTAAATTGGCATGTACTCTAGTGCATGAGCCTGAGTCATGTCTCTCTTATCTTAATCTCTTTCATTATACTTATAAACGAGATTATATACATTCTCTGAACTAAGACATCTTTTATTTACGACTTTTATCTGATTGTGGCCACCATTATACAATAAGTCCTCCTGAGTTGGCGTATCTACGCCCTGAATTGGTACTAAAGTACCCTGAATTGGCACTACATGCCTCTGAATGACACCGAGGTGTCTCTGAATTGGCATGGCTACGCCCTGAATTGGTGACGCAACACCTCTGAATTAGAGTAAACACTCCTATGAATTGGCAACATATGCCTCTGAATCGTCTCAGGACTACTGAATGAGGACTTATCATATAATGTATTATGTGAAGGTTCTGAATTAATTATCTTAAGTCTAAGCTTACTAAATTCTAAACCTGAACTTATCTGAAACTGAATACTGAGTAATGAACATGTACTGAACTCTGAATCTAAATCTACATCTAAATATGAATCTCAATTACTACATAACTGATATTGGGTTTAAAACCATTATCATGTATCTTTATTAATATATGGATACTCACACAATGAGTAACCTAAGTCTGAATCTAAATTTGATATCCTTATTATCTAGAAAATCTAAATCTAAAGCCCTATTTTAAGATGAGGACTTAACATAATTCTATATCATATGTTGAGATCTGGGTTAAAGGCTTAAGAAAATAATATGGTATGAATATAAAATATCAAGTATATGTAAATGACTTGTGTACCAAATATCTCAAATAGGATTTCTAAAAAAATTTAGGCTCTTTAAAGTCTCATTAAATCTGATCTCAACATGAACATTAATGCATTCATGTGGGCTTAAATCTTAAATCATAAAAGTTGAATATTATAAAATCTTATCTTCCACACTTCATCATAAATTAATGCATTCTACTCTCATACTTATTGTGTACTTAGTTCTTAGATCTTAATCGTCTAAGGAATCTAAACAACACTTAGTTCTTATATATTAGTCTGTCTAGGAAATCTTACTAGCATATTTCTATTTGAACTCTTAAATAAAATATTATCCAATATTATAAAGTATGACTATCTTGCTTTCATATCTAATCTTCTAGTCTTATTCATTAATATGAATTATTTCTAAGAAATCTTATAGGAATATGATCCTTTAATTTTGTCATGAACATGGTTCATAAATCACAATTATTCTAAGAAAACTTAATGACATATCTCTACTTGAGATATTGGGTATATGTGAGAACACCATCATAGGGGTGTGAAAACTTTGATTGCAAAACTTACTTAAATTCTTAGAATATTAAAACACATAAATTACAATGCTTATCTAAGAAAGATGTAAATGTACTGAGCTTAATAAATATGAATACTCATGGGCATGAACCACTTACCTTATGTAATAGGAGGAAATTCCCCAAGAATTCTATTGTTCTTAGTCTCTTAATTAACCTGAAATAACAGCCCAACGTTTCTTGATTAGGTTAAACTCCAATTTCACTAAGTTTGATGTTTCATGTAAACAAATCCAAATCAGGTGCTAAAACCTTTCCTATCATCTAGCTCTCGAAAAAAATTTGATCATAAACCATATAAGAGTCGGTCTCGTGAGATTGATTTTTTTACAAATGATCCAAGATCAGGCTGTAGTTGCCAATCAGATATGAGAGGATCCAATTAGAGGTAGTTTCATTAAAACACGTCAGATATGGCCATATCTCTTATATTTCCCTTCAATAGTTAAGCTGACTTTGGCGCAAGGCAAGTAAATAAGAAAAACATATTGGATGAACTAGTTCCCGACTGCGTTGGAATAACCCAAAAAAACTTAACAACATCCATGCCATTGGCGCAAGGCAAGTAAATAAGAAAAACATATTGGATGAACTAGTTCCCGACTGCGTTGGAATAACCCAAAAAACCTTAACAACATCCATGCCACTGTGAAATGGAAGTCAACACCTAGCGAGAGTACTTGCTGGAAATCAATTTATTTTTGTAACATTATATCTACACAAGCAAAACAACAAAGAACATGACCTCGATCCTTGGATTATAATCGAGAAACTGGAGAAATCTATAGAGACGAGCCTTTCGGGCATGACTAGAAGCAACTCAAGTTCTAATTCCTAGTAAAGAACCAAGATGCAAGTGCCCACCTCCCCCATCCATTGAACATGGATTGGCCAAGCGAAGGTATTAATACAGCCATGATGGCTCTCGGCCAAAACTACGAAGATGACACAATTCATAGAAAAATAGAGCGTGGAATCAAATATGAAAAACTATGGTCACGCAATAAAAATGAAAACTAAAGCCATACTTATATTTGATGAGAAGAACTGTACTTATCTCGATGGCATCCGTAAGGAAACTCATGGCCAACAGTACCTAAGTGAATAACTGGACAGAGGTGGCTTGCACGTCAAGGCCGGACTTGCCTTTACTGCAGATGACGACTACCTCTACTGTAGAGCTTTGAGAACACCCAAACAAAATTTACTGGCCTATGAGGTTTTCTTGTAGTCCGGTGAAGCTTCAAGAATTATCCATCGTTGTCGTGATGTTCCTCGTACGAGGTCTGTGAATTTAGGCCGGCAAGGGAAGAGAGCCAAAAATTAGGCGTCTCTTAAATACCCAGATCTAGCGTTTGAGAGGGAGTTCATAGGGTGTGGGATGATCAGAATTCGCCTCCAGCCTGCTGCTCTTTCTGTATTTTATATGGTTGTCAAGGTGTCAATGCACAGGGATGACACGGCTAGGGTTTCTGCCCGCAAAGGTAAGTGCTCGTTTCGTGTGTAGGAAGTCAAGCTCTCTTCCTAGTAAACTATTGTATACTATTTTACAATTAATTGGGTCATCCTAATATGACTAGAAAACAGCGGACACGTAATATTCTCAATGGACATTATCTAAGCAACTAATTTTCTATTCCAATCTTATCATGCGAACTGTGAGTATTATCTATTTCTATTCTTTTCCTTTTTCCGAAATCTCTTGTGCATTGTTGAGGGCATATATGTACCAACCATGTAAGTAAAACTATTATCTAGGATTATATAAATACTCTAATCTTAATGTAACCAGATGAACGATAGTCAAACGAATGTACATTTTATATTGCATGTACAATTGCAAAACCAATATGCATTCACGATTTCAATACTCTATACCTTTGACACATATCTCCAAATGTACCAAATAATGACCAGGTAAAGCATTAAAAAAATGACTACCCTAGCACTTGACAAAAAGAAGACAATAGGAGATTTTTGAACCACATAGATCACTTAAAAGAATCTAATTTGTACATTGGTTGTAATTATTCCATTAAGTACCAAAATACCTCCAAGTCTTAGCATATTTTAATGAATCCCATGTACATAGTAAACCATAGTTAGATGTACTTGGCTCCTTAGTTGACTCTTGTTAGGAAAAACCACTTTTGGGGTTTAAATTAGTTATGAAATTTAGGATGTTACATATATGTTAGAGAATAATGTATCAGATAGACCCACCTTGAGAATTATGCATGGATACCATGGAATGGTAGTCAGAATTATTTCTCATAGTGATAGTGGTGATTATAGTTCTTAGACCTAAAGTCAGTACACTCATCACATGTTTTTCTATGTATTTATACATCATACGATGTGACCTTGAATAAGGGTTTCTATAAAGGTGATGCTCAAGTGCATTGTGACACATGGGGATTGAGTGTGAGTGATGTAGATGGGATTTGTCACTCTTATGGGAGATTGATATCCATGCCTCTTGATAAGTGAGACTGAGAAATATATGGTCATACTCATGTGATTCAATATGTGATATGTGAACACACATGCATCTTAGACTGTCTGCTCTAGTTCAATGAACATGGATTGAACATTGAGAGGATGAAAATTTCATCCCTCGAGTTCAATTTGGATATCAGAGACAAAGGAACTATACAATCATGGTAACATTGATGATGAATTGTAGATTGAAGTTGTTCTCTAACTTTTCGAACTACTTGGGTAGAAATGATGTGTTTCTAGATATCGCTCATTGCTTGTGATGTCATAAGTTGGTTATGGACATTCACTGCCAACGTAATTTGGGACCTATAGGGTTACACACATAGGATACACTTGGAATAGAATTTTATTCATGAATGATGTTTAACTTGATTACTAAAAGTGTTTAGGTATTTAATTAAACAATTGAGGTTCAAAATTGACTGAACAGACTTTGAACTGACTAGTTCAAGTGTTGAACTGATCAAATGGAGTGTCAGGTCAATTGGAAACAACATTGGTTGATCAATGGTTGAACTAGGAAATGAACTGACTGGTTCAAGGTCTCAAATGAGGTTCTTGTGATGCACCTCCTAGTTCAAGGATCGATTTGATTGGGTCAAGGATTAATGTTGATGGCATGTTGTGAATTAATCATACATTGAATACTAATGTGTTTCAGAATAAGAAACATGCATGAACCGACCGATTCAAGACATGATGCAATCTCTTCATGCATAAACTGACCGGTTGGTGAGTGAACCGATCGGTTCACCATTTGTAGTTTCTATAAATTTTGTGAATCTCGTCTCTTCGACTCCCAGACCGAATAGAAATCCTAACCCTATCCTCTCCTATAAATAGAGGGATATTGGGGGCTTCTCAGACACAAAAATAAGCTCTAACAATTGTTGTCCTCTATGGTTGTGGTAACCAATAGAGAGACTGATCAAGTCCTACCCATCACTACTACATTTTTGGCCAATAACATCGTTGCCAAAAGCGTCACTTATACTAGCAAAACCGACCTAATAAGCTATTGCATCATTTCTTTAAAAAAAAACCAAAGCAATAAGTCATCAGGAAAAAATCTGGGTACCGGTTGAGGTACAAGGTCAGTTATATTAAAGATAATCAATGCTACAAAAGACCTGAGAAATCAAAATTTTGCTCACACACATAAACATAGCATCATTTTTATCAAAAAACTGACCCAACATGTTTCCCACGGCGAAAATTGGCTCCATTTTGCCTTCGCACATCCATAAATGTCAAGCTATAGGGTCAGTTTTTTCCAAATAACCGACCTAGGAGTGTACAAAATAATTCTGGTACCGCTTACTTCTGTTGGGTCAATTTTTTTCACTCAACCGACCTAGCAAGTTCAATATTGCAAGACTTCTTGGGTCAGTTTTTCCCAGTTAAGCGACCTTACAGTTGGTTTGGCGACCACTACCTCTAGGGTTAGTTTTTTACTTAATAAGAGACCTTGTAGTTGGTTTGTTCGGGGAGTGCTTTCCCTCTTGGTTTGTTTTTTTTCAAATAACTATCCCTATAGGTGTTGGGATGTGGTTATACTCGTGTGAGTCTCGTGAGTTACTGCTCCAATTTTACTTTGCGAGCTACTGATCAGGGTTTTGGGTTTCATCTGTTCTGCTTTCTTCCTTGGACGACGATGACGGCCAGCCACTCTCTCCTTTCTTCCTTGAACAACGATGACGGCCACCGTCTCCGGCGCTGCAAGGGTTGCCTCCCCACCACTGTGCTGCTGCAAGCTCCGCTCTTTTGCTCCGCCACCGACCACCGTTTCGCTGCCCCAACCACCATCTCTGGTACCCAGCACTCTAGACCTAACTATCACTGCAAGATCACCTCCTCACACTAACTCTTCTCCAACGCATGCTCCCCCACTGCCAGAGTAGATCGATTGCCGACCCATCCATCCGACCAGCTACCGCCGGAGCCTGGAGGGATCTGTTGCCAACTCGTCCATCCACACCAGGAAAGAGGCATGGCCAGAGAAGCCATCTCCAACTAACCAGGTTGACACTTGCATTGGGGGAATAGAGGGCTGGAGTAGGAGAAATGATTTTCCAGCAGATCGACTCATATTCTCCTCCCGCAGCCAATACAGAGTAGTGCCAGAATTTGCCTTGTTCTTGCCTAAATTTGTTGAAGTTCCGCCACCCACATATATTGAACCCTCGCCTCTTCAAATGTAGGCCTTTAACTGTTTAGTAGGAAAATCCAACAACCAGTGATCGAACCTCTTGCTCGTAGAAGCTCCGGTGCTCGGCGGTGCCACCTGTACGCCTTCCACTGCCCAAAGTCTTCTCTCATTTTCATCTCGCCGACTCAGGTCAGTTACATTGTTTTTCCATTTTATTTGACTAGTAACCCAACTAATAATAAAAACATGTATTCTTTCATATCTACATTTTATTATCAGTCACACAAGTAATCATTGTATACATTCTAGAAATATGACGGTAGAAATTGTGTAGTCCCAGATTGACACATGAGATCGTCAATGCATGATGTTTAACTTAATATATAAATATGACAATAATACATTTATATATTAACTCAGAAACCCGTTCAAAATTTACTCATTATGAGTAAATTTTGGATAGTCCCCGGTCTGGGATTATTTTTGGATATTTAATCTCACTTAGGATGTAAGTGTATTTGTATGTTTAGTTTTGAAGAAAATTTTAATAGTATTTCCTCATTTGTTCCCTGGGTACATATGTGGGTGGTTAGTTGCCATTTACATCGATGTACTTAGAGAATTTAGGGGAAACAATGTTGAAATTTTCTTGAAAAATAAACATACATTATACAGTTACTAGTGAGATTAAATATTCAAAAATGGGATAGGTTGTATACTTTAGTATAAAAGTAATTAACTTCCTATCAATAAAACCTTACAACTTATAGTATCAATAATCGTTTTGATAGGTGGTACACTTTTATAATTAATTTTAATGTGACCTAGAAAATAGATCAAAGTTGAATGACTATCAAGAACCGTTGCAGTCCAGAGTTTGCCAAAGGTCTTGATGAATTTATCAAATTTGTTGAGGAACATAGGAAACTACCTACAGATAGGTTCTATCGTCCATGTAGAAATTGTGGTAATAATTTGAAAGTTTATATAGTTGACAAAATTAAGAATCATGTCATATGCAATGGGATCATACAAGGCTATAATGAATGGTATTGCATGGAGAAAAATTTAATTATGGATCAGAAAATGGCGATGCTAATAGTTGTGGCATAGAAGATATATATAATGATGATAATGTCAATGATGAACTGATTCAAGATGATATGGTTGATGAGATGCTACAAAGTTTTCAGGATAATGTCATTGATCCATCTTTATTTGCAAACATTGTCCATGATGCTGAAAAACCATTATATAAGGGTTGTACTAAGTTCACGAGGTTGAGTGATGTGATGCAATTATATACTCTTAAAGCTCAAAACTGGTGGAGCGATAAGGGTTTCACTTCATTGTTATCTTTGTTAAAGGAAATTCTTCCTGAAGGCAACGAGCTTCCAATTTCAACATATCAAGCAAAGAAAATAATGTGCCCATTGGGAATGGAGGGTAAGAAGATTCATGCATGTATAAATGATTGTGTGTTATTTCAGAAGGACTATAGTAATTTGATAAATTGTCCAAAATGTGGTGTGTCAAGGTACAAGACCAAAAATTTAGGTAAGGCTAAAAATGGCTCCCCTGCCAAGGTGATGTGGTATCTACCAATAATACCACAATTTCTATGCTTATTTGTTTATACTGAAGATGTGCAAAATTTGTCTTGGCATGGGGAGTTGAAGGCCAATGATGATGGCATCCCACGACACGCATCTAATTCACCACAAATGAAGAAAATTAATTTATTATACCCTCAATTTGGTAAAGAAACAAGGAACTTAAGACTTGGACTTTGTACATATGGAATGAATCCTTATGGTACATTGAGCATCCAACATAGCACTTGGCTTGTTATGATTGTTATATACAATCTTCCTCCTTGGTTGTGTATGAAAAATAAGTATGTCATGTTGTCAATATTGATATTAGGGCCCAAGCAACCTAGAAATGACATTGATGTTTACCTTCAACCTCTAATTGATGACCTAATGAAACTATGGGAAGAAGGTGCTATATAAATGCTTCACATGAAGAGATTATGGAAATTTATCTGGATATAACATCAAAGGATACAAAGCATGTCCTATTTGTGAGGAAAATACTGATTCAATCTGACTGAAACATGGTGGTAAAATTGTATATCTTGGTCATCAAAGATTTCTCCCACAAGTGCATACTTATCGAAGGCAACGCAAAACCTTTAATGGAGCAATTGAGGAACGAAGTGCTCCTAAACCTATACCAGGAAATGTTGTATATGACAAGGTGAAATATATTGTCAATGAATTTAGAAAGAGATCAAGTAGTCGTACTCTTGCATGTGACAAATCTTTATACAAGAATAGGTCAATATTCTTGGATCTTCCTTATTCGAGATTCTTATCGATTAGACATTGTATTGATGTCATGCATGTTGAAAAAAAAAATTTATGATAGCATCATTGGTACGCTATTGAATATATTGGGAAAGACTAAACATGAAATTAAATCTAGAAAAAAGAATTATCAGTGGAGATCAGGGTTCGTTGCACATATTTACTGCCATCTTGTTACACTTTGTTAAAGTAGGAGAAACATACTTTTTGTGAGTGCTTGTATAATATTAAGGTTCCACAAAGATACTCTTCTAATATTCATAGATTGGTATCAAAGAAGCATCTGAAGTTGATAGGTCTCAAATCTCATGATTGTCACACCTTAATGCAACAAATTTTACCTGTGGCTATTCGATCTATATTCCTGAAGCATGTAAGGTTTGCAATCACAAGACTTTGTTTCTTCTTCAATGAAATATGCAACAAAATGATACATCCTAAAACTCTCAATAAATTACAAAAAGATGTAATTGTTACCATGTGTCAGCTTGAAATGTACTTTCCTCCTTCACTTTTTGATATCATGGTTCATCTTGTAGTACATATAATAAGGGAGGTGAAGATGTTGGGTCCACTTTTCTTGCATTGGATGTATCCATTTGAATGCTACATGAGTGTTTTTAAAAGTGATGTTCGGAATCATTATCGTCCTGAAGGAAGTACTATTGAGGGTTATGTGGCTAGGGAGGTGATGGACTTTTGCAATGATTATTGAGTTGCAATGAAACTTCTAGCAATCAAAAAAATTCCCATCACACTGAATCTTATTGTGGCAAAGAAACTCTAGGAGCATAAGTGAAAGGAATTAATCGTGAGTTGTGGGAACAAGCACATTTGTATATTTTACACAACATCGATGAAGTTGGTAGCTACATCACATAACACAATGATCTTATCAAGAGAAATCATCCTCGATCCAGTTCAACGTGGCTTGCAAGAGAGCATAATCGAATATTTATTAGGTGGTTTGAAGAGAAAATCTTTAGTCAACTATCTGAATCACCGAATAATGTTGCTGAGAACATAAAATGGCTCACCTTTAAGCCAAAAATGGATGTCATGTCATATGAAGGATATGACATAAATGGATTTTCATACTACACAAAGTGCCAAGATGAAAGTAGTGTAGTCCAAAATAGTGGGGTCATTGTTCAAGCTTGTTCGTTGTATTTTTCTAGTGCTAAAGATAAAAGACCACACAAAGCTGAGATGTCGTATTACAGCGTTATTGAGGACATATGGGAATTGGAATATACAAATTTTAGAGTTCCTATATTTAGATGTAATTGGGTTGATAACAACAAAAGAGTTTTAGTGGATGAGTTGGGTTTCACATTGGTGAATTTTGAAAATATTGGTGAGAAAGATGAGCCATTCATCATGGCAGACTAAGAAAAACAAGTATTCTATATTGATGACCCGGCAAATAAAAAGTGGTCTGTTGTTCTTCGTGGAAAAAGATAGTTTACGGTAGATCCTATAAATGAAGAAGAATACTATGAAAAGTATGATGATTCCAGCCCATTCTCAGTTGGTTTTCCAAGTGTAAATGTTGAAGTTAACACCGATGAACCCTACAAATGTCAAGATCATGCTGAAAGACTTTTACTTGACTAGCAACTCAGCCAATACTAGAGGCATGCATTCTTTAAAATCTACATTTTATTATCATTCAAGCATGTAATCTTTTAAATATACATCATATTACCATGTGTGTTGTTATTATCACTTATCTTTTTATTTTATCACGTATACTTGTAGGTTGTTCAAAAATGGCAAGTGAAGATGAACATTCTAAGCATGAGCACCGTGAGGATGGTATTGGTGATGCTTCTAGTAGTGGGGATGCTAAGAAATGTAGAGGTCCCACACTGATACGTAGGTTGTAGGAGCTCAGGGCCAAAGGGGAGAAATTTCCAATACTGTTTGATGTCACAGGAGCACCTATTGGGGAACATGATTGTGCTTTCAAGCATTACGTAGGGGAGACTGCACGCAGTAAGGTGGTAATAGATATAGAAAATTGTCATTATATTGATATTGCCTTAAAAGAGCTTCTATGGAAAGATATATCTGTGAGTTGAAGTGATATTGTTTTACTATTTTTTTATATTCTAATTTAGTTTGCTTTGAAAGACATATCCTTGTTGAAATAACATTATTGCTTTTGTATGTATAGGGTGTTTTTCATCTAAATGAAAAAGATCACAAGAGAAGAGTGCTACAACATTGTGGTATACGATGGAGGGATTTTAAGACCTATCTCAAAAGGGATCATATAGATAATCCTAATCAAAAGAAGAAAGCATGTGAGCAATATGCTTTTATAGATCCTGAGGTGTGTTAAAGATTTGTTGCATCTAGGCAGTCAGATGAATTTCACGTAATAAAGATTGTGATGTATTGTATGAATCTTTTTATACAATTAATATATATATGTTTGATCTAAATTACAATACCTCATTTGAAATGATCAGGCTATTCACAAGGCCCAAAAGGAAAGGTGGGCCAGAAATGTGCATGACCATTGCTTGGGGGCTGGTGGTTATGCCTTTCATCACCAACTACAAGAGAAGCAACTCTCTTCTGGAGAAGAGTCTAGTACAACTCTAGTTGAGCCTACACCCTGACACTTGTTGTTGATTGATGCTAGAAAAAATCGAGCAGGTGAAATTCCCAACCTTGCAACTAAGGAGGTGGCACAAAAGATGGTAAATAAAGAGTAACTCCCACAAACTTTGATTTATTTATATCTAATTGATTATGATTTCATATTTTTATTAACTATGAATAGATTGATCTCCATGATCAAAGGAAGGAAGGAAAGTTCATCACCATTGGCCACATGGATGAACTAACAATTTCTCTTGGTATGAAGGAAGATCCTGGTCATGTTAGGGCATTAGGAGCTGGCATAGGATTCAAGTCTTATTTTGGCCCTTCACAAAAATCTAAAAGAAGTCGTACAAGAGGTCTTACACAAGAGGAAGTTGAAGCATTAGTGGCACAGAAAGTAAAAGAAATAATGGCTTCATTTCAACCTAGTCAACCTTCTCAACCTATTCAAACGGTGTGTCTCTCAGATGATGAGGTACAAGCCCATGCTCCAATTGTAGAAGGTTGTGGGAGTACAACCAATGAACCACCACAACAATCTACAATAAGTTTGTTTTATATGTTATGTTATTAGTATGATATATATAGTTGTAGTAGTTATCTGGTTTGAGTTCTAGGTTGGTATGAACTTATATTATTTCAATTCTAGGTTGGTATGAACTACAAACTTGTAGTGAAGGTTCTAGAATATAATATTATGGTAGCGGGCAAGGTATACAACCTCAGTGGTACATTGAATTGCCAACCAATTACTTATGGCATTCGTCATGTGTCCATCCATCTTGTGTATGACGGAATGGGGGACAAACCACTACCCATACATAATCCTGAATATAGTACAATTGAAGAAACAAAGGGTGCTATGTTGGGATGTCCTAGATACTTGGTTCTCAATGACAAGGTATACCTGAATTCTATCATGTTTTTCCTATTTGACTACATATATGAACTCGTGTGAGATAAGTATGTAATTTAATTAAAAAGTTTGTAAACCAAAAATTTAGAATCCTACTAATCGTCCTCATATGCCCAAGCTATCTTTCATTCCAGAATCCACATTCGATGAGTTGGGCGAAGTAAATGTAAATGTTTGTGTCGATACTTAGACAACCAAAGCTCGGGATCACATATGTTGGTCAATTTAAAAGAAGATGCGACTGGGAGGGACTTTGAGAATTATATTTTTCTTGAAGATATTATAGATTTGTTCCGGTTTGATTGGATAAATACTTTGATATTCAAAGTATGGATAAGGTAAGGACCTATCAATATAGAAATTTCCAATACATATTTTTAACTTATTTCTATATATGAAATGATTACAAATGTTTTAGAGCCACTTATATACCGAGGCCATAAACTTTGAAATAAATAATGTTGGATTCTTAGTTCCTTTAGTCATTAGTCATGTGGAAACACATATTGAGGATGTAAATGACTACTTCTCTACTGCATTTAAATATTTTGCTAGTGTGGAAAAAGAAATTATTCTAATTCCTTTTAATGTCCAGTAAGTTTTATTATCCAATATAATTTTAATTTTGACTAAATTTCTTTATTTTAATATTTGTTTTATTCTTACTCAGATCTAGACATTGGGAATTAGTGGTGGTCGTCCCAAAATTGATGACTCTTTATTATCTTGACCCAATGGGAAAAACAACAAGGGGCCACAAATTGAAATTGCCAACTATAGAGTAAGCATAAATTTAGTCTCTACCACATCAATTGTTATGCTTCAACATTATATATCTATTCAAAATTTCTACTTTGCCAACTATCTTAATCATATAATTAATGGGGTATAAAGGCTTTTCATGAAGGTGGAGGACGAATACCCACAAAATTAAAGACAGTGAGTTTGAAGAATGTTAAGGTAGCTACTTTGACGACTTAGTCTTATGTACACCTCTTTAGTAATGTATTAATGTCAACTCTTATAGTCTTATCTCAACTCTATTTATAGTAGTTTACTAACATTACATATAATTCCTTATTTATAGTGTCATATACAAAATAATGACTGGGCTTTTGCTACTATGTTATGAAATATATGTAAACTATTGTCAAAGGAGTAGCACAAGACTTTCATACTATAGATCAGGTAATAAATAATAACATCATAAATATCCAAGTGAGTTGTAGTCATTTTATAAAATATTGGCATGTGCATTTCTGTTGCAGATCTTTACGACTCATCCTTACATACCTAAGGATTTAAATGAATTCTAAGAAGAGTGGTCAGAAGATTTTCTAAATGAAGTCACTATGTGACCGGCCTAAATCACACGTCCAAAATTGGAGGCGGATTTGAAGTTAATCAGACTTTTACATTTATAACCCGAACTCTTCTAGGCCCCCGCAACTTTGCTTACGGGGTCGAAGTAGATATATGGGGTCGAACACAGGGACAAGGGTGGTAGTGTTGAGAACTCTGAATCGACACACCACACTCCGGCAGGTACAAAGAGATAGTAAATTCCCCAAGGGGAAACAGCAAGATGTCACAAACAAAACAAAGAAAATTATCTCCAACTGGAGTTACAAGCAGGATTTAAGGTTTTAGTCATTTAGCAGTTTTTAGGGGTTTTCATTCAACAGAAATAGAAAGATCAAACTAGAGATAAAGCAAGGTGCGAAGGATAAACTTTGGTAAAACAAGAGGCAGCATGAGCATCCTTTAGCCCTCCTCTCAGAGTGGCTACCTCTAACCAAGCATCAACACCCCTCTCGAGGTTGTTGGACTTAAGTTAGAGTGAAATGCTACTGAAGCAACTCTGTTCCAGGCACTCTCTTACTCCAGAATCGGACCAAACACTAGAGACACAACACATCTCTCGAAGTTGTTGCGACGGAAAAACACGATTCGGTAGCTAAGCGAAACGCGATCCAAACATGCAAGCTAGAGTTCAGATATTAAACATAGCAGTCATCCAACAATTACACCAAGCATAGAGCAGCAAGTGATTAAGCTTTTCCATTTCCATAAACATTAAAGGTCTTAATTACAGTGCATAAGTAAGAATTAAATGACAGAAATAAAGATAAATGTTGCCTTCTTGATGTAGAAGGATGACAGTCCACTGCAGCTCTCTAGCCCGATACCGGTCAGGAGCCTGGCCCGATATAGCAGTGTCGGGCGACACACCCTCTCGGGCGGCACACCGTGACGGCCGAATGTATCGCTCAAGGACCCTGGCCGATACGCTCATGTTAGGCGGCGCACCCTCTCGGGCAGCACGCTATGTCGGGTGAAGCGTATCGGGTTCGATATCGTGTCTGGCATGGAGCGATGCAACTACTGTCGGGCACTTGTGTCGCTCATCAACGTTGGCCAATATCGGCCTGCAGTGTCGCCCGGGACGGTCCTAAGTGAACCATCCCCTCCCTCTCGGGATGAGGAAGAGCTCACCTAGAGTTTCCCGGTACAAGCACTGAGGCACGATACTCTTGATCTCGCAGTTTTCCTCCGAAGATCGCTCAAAGTTCCCAACTGTGCGAACTTTCTTTTCGGCTTCCTGTAGCTGCTATTTATAGGCAGCGGTTGGGGGAAGTTATGGTGCTCGAAGCGCCACGTGTCCTCCTTATTCGCGGGTCAGTGGATGGCCGATACTGGTATCGCTCAGCACAGGGGTGTCGTTTTTTGGTTGCGTGATGGGCGGCGCCTGCCGGTGGTTGGCTTGTGTTGTGCGACAAGCTTGGGTTGTCGTGGCGAGCTCAGCTCCCTGTCGGGTAAAAGACGTGTCGTCCGTCAGTTTCTTTTTACACGACGTCCCCATATCGCGCGTCGTTGTGTCGCGTATCGGGCGTCAGAAAGGCCGAAAGCATGTGGAGCTTATTTGTGGGCTGGGACGGCCTTATTGATGATAAACGTACCAAAATGAGGAAAAACTCTGCAAAAATTGGAAATATTGGATTAAGAGCGTGGTTTGGCCAATTATTACAAAAGTACTTATAAAAGAAAGGAAAATAGTTTAAAAGGGCAGTTTTGATAACATAAAAACAGTCTAAAATATCACAAAATTTGGTGTTATCAACTCCCCCAAACTTAGCGTTTTGATTGTCCTCAATCATATTTAAACTTTATTTTGTGATGCTTCTTCTTGCTCGGTGCAACTTTCAGTTCAAAAGGTGAAACAAGAATCGTGATGCCTTATAGGTAATGCTGTCTCACTACGAATAAAAAACCATGTGTTTCCTTGCTTTATTATTTCAGTAAAATTCTTCTCTACAGCTTCAACGAGACTTTTGTTGTATGATTCTGAAATTAGCTTACACACCAAACAACTTTATTTTTGGGGCGGAAATTTGTGTATAGGGTAGGCTAAGGCTTTTTTGGGATATTTCTTGTTTCCCATCAGTCCATCCAGGTAAGGGTCCGTTAGCAGGCAAGTGGTCCCTGCAGTCCAATCCAGTTGGCTTTAGAGCAGTGATTTCACATCCTACGTACCACTGCCCCGGATCTACCATGCCTAAAGATGGGTACTTTTGGAAGACAAGTGTGTATATATATTTTTTTCTTTTCTTTTATTGGGCACAACTCTCATGCTTTTATTCACACTCATAAGACTTCTTTCTCTTTTTGGGATTTTCATTGGGTGAGGGAAAACAAAGAGATTTCTGTTGTTTGGGCAGCTTTTTCCTTCTCCATACTCATCTCTTAGCTGTTTGTGAGATTATTATATTTTTTTGAAATTTTTGGCATGGCAAAACATAATCTTTTGTTGTTTTAGGCAGCATTATCAGAAAGATATAACAAAACTTGCATCTCGTTAAGCACATAGAAAACAAACTTTGCAAGGAGCCACATCAGGTTTTTACTATTATAGCAACTTTGTACATATGTATGGAGATGATATATAAACAACAAGAATTTTCAGGACTTTGGTATGAACATATATATGTACACAAAGAACAAAAGAATAACGAATTTTGTACCTCCCTCACTGGTACATGGTACCCCCCCCAAAACTTACTCCACACTCTGTCCCAGAGTTGTGAAGTAGATAAGGTGAGGTAATGTTTATTCCAGTGAGGTTGCGCCTGCGTCAGACAGAAGCTCCCACACATATTCCCCCATTTTGCTGTGATAGAAGGTGTGGTGGAGCTGGTCAGGCGTTTCTTTATTCTCTATCCATTCCAGGATGTAGATGTCGTAGTCGTTGGATAGGGGAAGTTGCTGCGGACTGTGGTGGCAGAACTAGAGTTCGTGCCACTTGCCTCCTTGTATGTCCAGGAATGGTTGGATCATCTTTGACACCTCGTCGTAGTATTTTTGGGCTAAACGTTCGATGGATGACAAAGGTTCTGATGTACACGGCACTGGATGGTTTTTGTTCCCGTCCGAGCTATTGTAGAAGATTCCTGCTCGTTGCCGAGTGTACATTATTAGGAGCATCCAGTGACTGTAATGGAGGATGGGGAGGAAGATCGTACGTGGAACCTCTCTCTCCAATTCCTGCAGAAATGCTTTGTTCGCTCCGATTTCATCGGCGAGGCAAATGTCATTGAACAGCATAGGATGGGCTATGTATGCATGTTTTAGCCTTGGCTGTATATATTGGATGTAAGCAGCTGCCACGGATACAACCAAGCATCCTCCTTCCTTTACCATGTCCCTTAGATCATCGACCGGGACTATGACATCGCCTACCTGAAAGGCGACAACCGATGGGGTAGAATCATCTAACTTCAACTGGATTACGTTAACCTTCTCTTGTGTGAGAGTTGCACATGAAAAGTGGGCGAAATTTTTGATCAGCCCTTCTGAAGCTTCAGGCGAAGCAGTGTCTTCCATCCCGTGCACTTTCTTCAGGACTTCTAACTTCTTGCCCGCCCCATAGGTGTCGGTAGCTATCTCCTCTTCTTTTTCTGAGGAGTTGCTGGATTGAGAAGAGTCTTCTTCCATGTCACTGTCCAGCAGCTGCTCTGGTACCCCTGCGTCCCGGAAATAGCGCTTGTCCTTGATCAGCAACATGGCGTAAATGCCCCTGCATTGATAGAAGGATCTGCCCCTGAGGGATCCCAAGTTTCCAAATGTATTGAGCACCTCAATGGCGCCCAGGATGGCGAAAGCACTGTTTCCACTCCCCTCTTCTACCTAGACGGGGAGGTCTCTGAGAGTAAAGAAATTCCAAGAGCCTTGGCAGCGGCAGGAGTCTCAGCTTCTTGTCCTCCGGGCGGCAGAAAATGCCCCCGGAGCGCGGCACTTCATCATTGCTGCAACACAGCAGCTGGACGTCGTGGTTTCTGATGTCTGCTATGCAGAGAAACCACACGTTCCAGTGCTTGTACGGGGCCAACACCAGGTTCGACCTATGCTCTTCAATGTATTATAGCATGTCAGCCACCGCACGGGAGTCTAGATCTCCCTTCATCAGCCTTCTTGCCAAGGTCGGGGTGGTTGTGTATAGTGTCTTCCGACTTGTCCTACTGCCGATACTTTCTATTATCACATTTTCCAGGACCGTGAACATTCTTTTTCCAACCACGGCCGGCGTACGGAACAGGCTTCGAAGAACTCCCCATCGTACGGAGAGGTATCCATTGGTCCAGACGACGTCATCTTCATCTGCCTGCGATCGTAAAACCTTATTCAGCAGCTTCTGGTCTCTGATCGTCAGGTATCCGATGGCTCTTCTGTCGAAGTCGGCCATCTCGAAGGAGGGTATCTCGGATGGCTCTCGGAATTTATCTGCCATTGTGCGCCTTCCTTGAGGTAGATGTCTCTTATTGACTGTGTAGGCATCCCCCTTCTTTCCCTCAGACTCATCATAAGAGTCTCCCCCGATGCTGACATCTACGCTATCATCTTCGGTTTCATCTAGGGGGACGGAGAGGTTTTCTCCTTTGAAGCCTAGAGAGCTCTCCTGTTCTATTGGAGCTCCTTCGGCTGACCTTTGTTGCATCCCCTCCTCGGGCATTGAGGATCGCCTGCTGGAGGAGGAGGAGGACGTTGTTCCCGAGGGGGAAGCTGAGAAGGAGGATAGCCATGGCTAGGGGGTGACTGGGACCTTCTCGACTGCCTTCGGTGTGGATGGTCGTCACTTCTGTCCAGCCTCTCCTCAATCTTGTCCAGGCATTGGAGAACTTGCTGAAGCGTCGCATTCAAGGCCTCTAGTCCACCGGGAAGGCTCGCTAGAGTCAGCAGCTCTCTTTCTTGGCTATTCAGTCTGTCTTGGAAAGATGCAAGTTTGCAGGTTAGGGAAATACAAGTAGCAGAGTTGGTATCTGTTACCTCCCGCAAATAGTCGAGCTCGTGCCCAAGCATCTTTCCGAGCGACGGAGGAGTTCTGGTGGGTATCCCTTCCATCCACGCGACATCTTGCTCACGCGATGGTCTACCAGGCGAGGTAGAATCTATCAGAATCGTTCATGATCCAGCTGCCACCAGGTGAGGCGATGGCGCTTTTTCAGTCACCACCGCCTTGCCTTCTCGTCGGGGTGGAGATGGTCGTGGTGAGGGTGGACTCTACTACACCTCTGCACTGTCGGCGATCTCCTCAACTGCTGCAGGTGGGGGCTTCGGCGGAGGTGTCGGTGTTCCTCCGAGCTCCATTCTCAGGATCTCGTCGAACACCCCGTTGCTGACGTCCTACTGAAGTTCCTCTTCTGCTTCTACAGGCCTTGAAGCAATGATGGGGGCTGCGGCCATCTCTCCCGTGGTAGCTCTCGTAGTTTCTGTCTCGGTGACCTCAACGATCACTGGGTCTTTTTCAGCTACCACCGTCCTTGTTGTGGTGGTGGCTAATATAGTTGGACCTACGACAACTCTATTAGCAGTTGTCGTTGGTAGCTCTGGATCTGCCCTCTCCTGGGCCCTGGTGGCGGTGGTGTAAGCTGCGTCGTTCTCTACAGCTTCAATTTCGGTGACGGTGAAGACATGTTTTTCTGCGTCGTAGGCGGCGCAGCGAGGGAGCAGAAGGAGTGTGTTTGTTCTTAAAAACTTGTAGAAGTATTCCCTCCCCTCCTTCTTTATGATACTGGTCCTCATCAGGTACTTGGTGTCGATCACCTCATCACCTTGCGTCCTCGAAAGGTTGTGCGGCTCTTTCCAGGTACCTGAGCCCTACCGCGATTAAGTTGACGATGCCACCCATGCAGTACTCTTTGGTGGCTTCCTTCATCGGGTGCAGTCTGTTCAGCAAGAACCACCCGAGGTTGATCACTCGACCCTCCATCATGTGCCACATGATGTGGAGTTCTTCTGTATAGATGTTGATGGACTCATTCTTGCTGAACAGCAAGCATGCCACCAATTTGTGCACTATCCTCCAAAAGCAAGAGTGCACTGCCACCACCTTTCTTCCCGGCTTGAATGACGATTCACCGATTAGCCTGTTCTAGAGCTCCACGGGATTGAACCCGTCTCCCTCGGTGATTCTCTCACCGTTGTCCATTAGATTCTTCTCCTCCTCGTTGGAAGAGAAGATCTTATTCAACAACTTCTCGGAGATGGCATGCTCCGAGTTGTACAGTCGGGCCTGGAGTCTATCTGGCCCGCCGAATTCTTCCCTTTCCGCAGCAGAATTCTTCACCCGGTGGAGAGAAGACATAAATTCCATTGTCAGTCTGGTATAAGAGGAAGATCGGCTGAAGCAGATCTTCTTCAGCCATGCCGCAGCGAGGACGCCCTTCAGCCTACCAACGATCCCCAGTTCATCAAATGAGGCTTGATGGCAGAACCTACTTGGTCGATAGACCTTAGTCGCTAATTCAACATATCAGCGAGCGTGCTCGTCGTTCCTTGGCTCAAAACTTCCCGGCACGTATCCCGGGAGTTCTGCTGCTGCTAGTGGTGTCGGTGTTGGAGTTGGAGCCGCCACTTCTCCAACCCTAGCCCTCTTTTCTGCTGTTAACGCCCCGACTGCTCCTGGATTCGGGCGTTTAGTCCTGGCGGTTTGTCCTTCAGTAGCAGTCTCTGGGTAGATTCTCCTGCCTTGTGCGTCAACAGGGACAACAGTTGTCTTGATGCGGGCCATTTCTATTAAACAATAAGCAAATACCTCAATTAATTAAATGTGTTGATGCTTTGAAAAAGTTTTAAATGAATGCGCGACAAGGTATTTCTCTACACAAAGGTTGTCCCACACCCCGTATCGGGCGATACAAGGGTTTCAGAGGTGAAGTCTTGTCCCCGATATGAGAGATGGGTATCGCCTGTCGCGTCAGAAGATCAAACATGTGATAAGAGCAAGGCCATAAGGCGAAAAACACATGTCAGGTCTGTCGCTAGACACTGGCATGTTGGGCGATAAGATGGCGATAAGATAAGATCCCTGATATGGTTTCCTTAAAAGGAAAGTAGTGTGTCGCCCGACAACAAAACAGGCGAGGCGGTGCAAAGATGGGCGATACGGCTATCACCCGACAGGGTGCGTCGGACAATCATGAATAAAAGGTATGTTGTGCGACATCCATATCGGGCGATACAAAAGTTTCTCAGCCTAGGGACCGCACGACCGGTAAGCTACTGGTTTAAAGAAATAATCGTGTTGGGTGGCATGGTCTGCCGGGCGATAGGGTCTGCCGGGCTATACCTTGCTGTGTTCTCAACTTCGCACGACACGGGAGCGAATGCACAAGGTCTTAGCACGATACGGGAGAGTGAAAACAGTAAGGCAAGCAGCCCGATACGGTAAAAACTCGCCCCTTTATATAGCAAACTCAACCGGGGTGAAACTGGTAATCTCGGGGCACGCATTTGCCATTTGGGGTAACTCATTCCTGAGTCGAGCAGTCCATTTGCCGGCACAAGAGTGATTACTCCAACTGCTTGATACGAGTGTACTCCGCCCAGGCATGCTAATCGACGTGACTCTTGTGATTCCCCGAAATTCCACTGCCTGATACAACTTGAAAACATAGCGGTTAAAAGCGGCTGATGAGTAAAACATCATTGGCCTAAGACTAAGATCCTAGCCTCAGATGGTATTACCCATCCCGGTCAATAAAACTAAGGCGGTGACCCATAAAACAGAAGAGTCAGCGCATGTGGCGCATGCACTGACTTGGGCCTTATTACAGTCCATAAAGTTTGTAGTGTTTTTCATGCAGAAAAGTAAAAGCATCCTAATCTAGGAATTTTTAATAAAGCGCTTCATCTTCGGCTTCTTCCTGCATCTTCTTTCTCCGCCTCTTCGGTCATTGTCCTGCCTTTTTTGCTGGTTCAGTATTTGACGGAATCTTTCCCGATGGGTTCTTCACAATTTCAGCCAGTTGAGCTAACTGCTAGTTGATCTGGCGCTGATGCGTCTGCATGTCCACCAGTTGTACCTGCAACGAGTTCAAAACACCGGAATTTGATAGCGCACTTTGCGCCAGTTGGTTATTGATAGTATCTTGTTTCTTAACAAAATCAAATAACTGGCCAATCACGTCTGATTGGCTTGCGCCCTTGTCTTGCTCTCGGTTCGACCCTTGATATTTTCCCTGCACTTGAAAGTTTCCTTTTGCTGATTGGAACTGATTGTTCTTGGCATATTGACCAGGCCCCCCTCTCTTCTCAAAAGCTTATGTCGGTTTGGACGAGATTTGCAGCTGATGAGAGTTTTCCGCTGCATCTTTGTTACTGTAGTTAAAGCCGGGGTGATCTGGCCTCTTAAAGTTCACGAAAGAGACATTTTCAGTCCTTTCGTCTTCCGAATCAGAGTCGTTGTCCGCTTCCGGTCGGGTGTAGACGCAATTGTCTACCCCATGTCCTCCTTCGCCGCACGTAACGCATTTCATCACCTTCTCAACTGACCTCTTACCTTTCCCGCCAGCTTCTCGCAGTCGCTTAACATCAGTGGCGATTCTCTAGATATACGAGGTGATGGACTCCAGCACCTTTGATTTAAGAGCCGACCCTTCACCGACCTTCTTGACCTGTCCTCTGTCGGATCGATCAAAATCAGCGTCGGCCATCAGCTCAGCCATGTTCTTGATGATCCTTTCGGACTTGCTTGGTTTCTTCCCAAGGAAGTCACTGCCTGCTGTCGCATTTAGTGACACCCTTTCATCGGGAGTCAGGACATTATAAAAGGTGGTGACGAGGAAGCCCTTCTTATAATTATGGTGGGGGCAATCCCTCTGGTATTCCTGGAATCACTCCCAGGCATCATGGAGGCTTTCATTCAGCTTTTGCATAAAAGAGATTATTTTCTGCCTGTTTCTGACAGTTCTTTCAGTGGGGTAGAACTTGTTAACGAATGCATCAGCCAAAGCTCCCCATCCGTTTAGAGATTGGTGGGGCAACCCAAGATACCAGGATAGAGCTTTGTCCTCCAGGGAGAAAATAAAGCACTTATAGTAAATCACCTCTTGGGGGACCCCCCGCATCTTTATTGTATCACATATATTTTTGAATGCATCCAGATGGTGGTAGGGGTTGTCGTTCTTTGAACTCCCCCTGAAGCTCTTGTTCTGAATCATCGAGATCACGGACGGCTTAAGCTCAAAATTCGCCGCATTGAACCGCGGGGTGACGACTGGACATCGGGAGTTGTTGGCCTTTGTGGACGCCAACTCTCTTAGCGTTTTCTCTTCTTCCTCAGAGTCATCATTGTCGCTTGGGTCATGTCGTCGTTCCTGACTATCATGATTTCTTCTGTGCCTCTGGTGGTGATGACGTCTATCGCGGCGATGTCCTCCCTCGTGCTCTCACGATTCTGGATCTTCCCGTTGAGCGTTACTGTCGTACCGGTCGTCGCCTTCGGGTGGCGGTGAGTCAGGCCTCCTCCCTTGGCGTTCGCCTCCAGAATGTTGGGGTTCGACACGAGGAGGCATATTGGTGTTGGTGTTTGGAGGACTAGATCACCGTACTTCAGAATTCCTGAAACAGCACGAAAAAAATCGAGTCAGAAAATAGAATTATTATTTTGTGCAAAGAATAATGATAATAAAATAGCAAACAAAAAAATCGTGCCAAAAAGTTGACCGGCCTAAATCGCGCGTCCAAAATTAGAGGCAGATTTGAAGTTAGTTGGACTTTTACATTTATAACCTGAACTCTTCTAGGCCCCCGCAACTTTGCTTACGGGGTCGAAGTAGATATATGGGGTCGAACACAGGGACAAGGGTGGTAGTGATGAGAACTCTGAATCGACACACTACACTCCGGCAGGTACAAAGAGATAGTAAATTCCCCAAGGGGAAACAGCAAGATGTCACAAACAAAACAAAGAAAACTATCTCCAACTGGAGTTACAAGTAGGATTTAAGGTTTTAGTCATTTAGCACTTTTTAGGGGTTTTCATGCAACAGAAACAGAAATATCAAACTAGAGCTAAAGCAAGGTGTGAAGGATAAACTTTGGTAAAACAAGAGGCAGCAGGAGCATCCTGTACCCCTCCTCTCAGAGCGGGTAACTCTAACCAAGCATCAACACCCCTCTCGAGGTTGCTGGACTTAAGTTAGAATGAAATGCTACTGAAGCAACTCCGTTCCATGCACTCTCGTACTCCAGAATCGGACCAAACACTAGAGCCACAACACATCTCTCGAAGTTGTTGCAACGGGAAAACACGATTCGGTAGATAAGCGAAACGCGATCCAAACATGCAAGCTAGAGTTCAGATATTAAACATAGCAGTCATCCAACAATTACACCAAGCATAGAGCAGCAATTGATTAAGCTTTTCCATTTCCATAAACATTAAAGGTCTTAATTACAGTGCATAAGTAAGAATTAAATGACAGAAATAAAGATAAATGTCACCTTCTTGATGTAGAAGGACGATAGTCCACTGTAGTTCTCCAGCCCGATACCGGTCAGGAGACTGGCCCGATACAGTAGTGTCGGGCAGCACACCCTCTCGGGTGGCACACCGTGACGGTCGACTGTATCACTCAAGGACCCTGGCCGATATGCTCATGTCAGGCGGTGCACCCTCTCGGGCGGCACGCTATGTCGGGCGAAGCGTATCGGGTTTGATATCGTGTCTGGCATGGAGCGATGCAACTACTGTCGGGCACTTGTGTTGCTCATCAACGTTGGCTGATATCGGCCTGTAGTGTCGCCCGGGACGGTCCTAAGTGAACCATCCCCTCCCTCTCGGGATGAGGAAGAGCTCACCTAGAGTTGCCCGGTACGAGCACAGAGGCACGATACTCTTGCTCTAGCAGTTTTCTTCCGAAGATCGCTCAAAGTTCCCAACTGTGCGAACTTTCTTTTCGGCTTCCTGTAGCTGCTATTTATAGGCAGCGGTTGGGGGAAGTTATGGTACTCGAAGCGCCACGTGTCCTCCTTATTCACGGGTCGGTGGACGGCCGATACTGGTATCGCTCGGCACAGGGGTGTCGGTTGTTGGTTGTGTGACGGGCGGCGCCTGCCGGTGGGTGGCTTGTGTCGTGCGACAAGCTTGGGTTGTCGTGGCGAGCTCGGCTCCCTGTCGGGTAAAAGACGTATCGTCCGTCAGTTTCTTTTTGTGCGGCGTCCCCATATCGCGTGTCGTTGTGTCGCGTATCGGGCGTCAAGAAGGCCGAAAGCAGGTGGAGCTTATTTGTGGGCCGGGACGGCCTTATTGATGATAAACGTACCAAAATGAGGAAAAACTCTGCAAAAATTGGAAATATTGCATTAAGAGCGTGGTTTGGCCAATTATTACAAAAGTACTTATAAAAGAGAGGAAAACAGTTTAAAAGGGCAATTTTGATAATAGAAAAATAGTCTAAAATATCACAAAATTTGGTGTTATCACTATGGCATTTGACTAAATGCATATGTTAGCTTCTTCTTCTTTTTTGGTTGTGCAAAAAATTGTTACTATAAAACCAAAACTTTGGGTACAAAATAGCACCCCATAAGGAGACTACTAGATCCCTCATCCCCACATAGGGAGATAATAAAAGGATCCAACCAAACAAAAAACTCCAACTAAAACAAGTATAGAGAAAGAACCAGGACAAAGACATGACAAGAAAGAACCTAGCAGGAGAAAAGGAGCTACATACATCAAACATTATACACACCCACAAAGATAGTCTATATGAAACTACAAAAATGACTGTTAGATACCACTGATCAGTCATCTCCAGCACCAATGCAGAACAAGTAACAGATGGATCACATAAAAAAAACCAAGAGTAAAGGAATTAGGACTGCCACTCACTGCCTCCTCTCCTGGCATACTGAAATAGCTGTACCTAAATCAGAATGCCATCCAAACAAGGAACTAAACAAAAATATTCCCAGAGTTGGAGGACTACCACAATCACAGCACTAGACTTATGCAACTGAGAGCATATAACCATGGAGCCATGACATTCTAAGCACCCACAAATAAATGGACATGATCAATGGCCAGCGGTTGCATACCTTGAGTGACATCTAACTGAAGGAAGCCCCAAAACCAAGAGAGAATCCTATTCGGAACCACACCATAACATTTGTCTTTGGAAAGCAAGTCAAATTAGATAGACCCAGAGAAATCCATCATAGGAATTTCTTTGCCATCAACAGACCTGTGCTTTTTCTTCTTCTTCTTCGACCTTGCTTCTTTATTCACCCTGAAGTCATCAAATACCTCTGGGTCCAAGTCGCATGAGCTTGTAGAAGAAACCTCTTCTGAGTTCCATGTGAGCTTCTGTTGATATTCTAGGGCTAAACCTGTGTCAATTGTCAACTGCTTCACGCATTTTGGCATTGGACTCAACTTTGACAGAAGAAGCTCCCACTCCAAATTGAGTGCCTCATTTCCTCCTACTGGAGAGCAGCAACGCATTTCCGGTTCAGGTAACCCACAGGGGTTGCCTTCTCCTTCAGGCCATGCTACTCCAGTAAGGTTACCTGCAGACAGATCTACCGTGGATTGCCCTTAGTGTACTTCAGCAACATGTCGAACACCTTGCCTGCTGCTGCATTTCCCGGCTCTGAGTTGCATCTGACTGGGCAACGATTTACTACTGGCGTTCCTTGGACACGATGGCAACCAAAGCCCAAAGAGATTGCAACCAGAGAAGACCTTAGGTTTCACCACATAACTAATCTTCAGAGCCTTTGGGGTTTCATCGACCATGATGGTAACCTCCTTCAGAAACGTAGTGTTGGATTCAATCTCCACGCAAACTAGAGCATCCTTCAGGCATTTGACTGACAAATTAGCATCATCTAGATCCAGGGGCTTCCTGACCAAACTAGCAAAACCACCCAATATTCTAGACGTCCAATGGAGTCCTAGATTCTCTAGGATAATCTAGACCGGCAACTTGGAGAAGGATAGAGGGGGAATAGGGGAACCAGGTTCCCAAGCTTGGGAGACAACGAGGGAGCCATCCGTCATCCAAGGCGCCTCCTCCAGTATCCTTTCCCTTTCCGTGGGGGTAGGTAGCTTGACGAAGAAGCCCTCTGCTTCCTCTGCTACGATTTCAAATTCCCCGTTGGGTCGCCATTGACGCTGGATCCAGCCGAGAAGTTGGTTATGGAATGGCTTCCTCCCTGTGAATCTTGCTGAGACATACTCACGCCATGACGGTAGCGTCTCCTCCTCGCTTGAGATTGAGAAGCACTTGGTGTCGTTGCAGATCTCAGGCTCAATGAACTCAACGACAGAGACATCTACATAAGCTCTGCCCAATCTACTGGCCGCCAACAAATCGACTACCACAACCGATGTCGATGAAACATGTCCACCATTTGGGGTATGTGGGATCGAGGAAGAAGCTGGCGAGGGATTTTTTGGGGGTGATTTCACCTTTGAGGGGCTACTATTCAGGGAAGAGGGAGTCCTTTTCTCTTCGGTAGCCACACTTGAGCTGCCCTGAGGAATCGTAGCCGATTCAATTGGAAGAGCCCCCGCCACCGACAAACCTTCACACCCTCTAGGGGTTTCCCCCCTCCCTCTCCCTCTTCCTCCCCTACCGCCTCTTCTGCCCCGAGCCATTCAAGAAAACTTGTACACTACAGGGTCAGTTTGCTTCATTTATGTAGTTTGAAACTCTAGGGTTAGCTTCATTTATGTAGTTTGAAACTCTTACTTTCAAATTTACTTTTGTATCTAACATGAATTTTAATATCATCTCAGACTTGTTTTATGCAAATCTATCATTTTGTGAATGTTATGATGTGTTATGTGTATGAATATGTCTCAACTGAATATTTTGAATTATTTTTGTTATGAATGTGTGTAGTTTGAAAAAATGATATCAATTCAAATAGGATTGAACATAAAAGCTAGCAAGTTACTTTAGAATGAGTTTCAGGCTTACATCTTTGCATTTGCAAGTCTTCTTTCTATTGCAGGTTTTGATCTTTGTAAATCATAATTATGTTCTGTAGGTTCTTGTTCTGTAGATTTCTATTATGTAGATCTTTCTATAAAAAAACGTGTACACTACAGGGTCAGTTTGTTAGAATAACCAACCTTATAGACCTATAGGGTTGGTTTTTTGGTATAACCAACCTTACAAACCTCAGGGTCAGTTGCAAAGGTCAGTTACATCTATTGGGTCAGTTTTTCTAGTACAACTGACCTTATAGACCTCTAGGGTTGGTTTTTTTAGTGTAACTGATGTTACAGACCTCAGGGTCAGTTGTAAGGGTCAGTTACATCTATTGGGTCAGTTTTCTATTATAATCGACCTTATAGACCTCTAGGGTTAGTTTTTTAAGTATAACTGGCCTTAAAGATCTCAAGACCAGTTGGAATGGTCAGTTACCACTATTAGGTCAGTTTTTCTAGTACAACTGACCTTATAGACCTCTAGGGTTGGTTTTTTAGTATAACTGACCTTACAAACCTCATGGTCAGTTACATCTATTGGGTCAGTTTTTCTATTATAATCGATCTTATAGATCTCTAGGGTTGATTTTTTAAGTATAACCAACCTTACAGACTTCAGGACCAATTGCAGTGGTCAGTTACCACTATTGGGTTGGTTTTTCTAGTACAACCGACCTTATAGACCTCTAGGGTCAGTTTTTTTATGTATAACTGACCTTACATACATCAGGGTCAGAGGTCAGTTACATATATTAGGTCAGTTTTTCTAGTACAACTGACCTTTAGTCATGTAGGGTCAGTTTCTTTTAGTATAACCGACGTTACAGACCTCAGGGTCAGTTTTTTTGCATATTCAAGTGATCAATTTTGTTTTAGGGTCAGTTTTGTTTGATACAAGTGACACAGTAGTGTAACCATTGCCTCATGTTTCTGTTTGTTCCAACTCGACGCTGCTATCTAAGATCAGTTTTCTTGGTTAAAAAACCTGACCATGTAGGTCTATTTCTATAGCGACGATCACTTAAGCGTCGGTCAGAAAGTGACGCTATATGCTAGAAAAACTGACCCTATAGACCATTACTGTACTAGTGCATTAAAGGGAAGGTTAGCAAGGGAGAGAAAATTATGGGAGAGTGAATAGGTTCTAGTACATTGACATTCAAAAGGACAAATCCTTCTTGTTGGCTCTGGTAGTGCAATGTGGATTTTTCGATGGTCAATGTGGACTACCCTAGAGGTGAGGAGTTTTTCTCTCTAGGAGGACGTCATCAACCACCATATGCGGTGTTGCACCAGGAGACGTTGCTGGAAAATATTTGAGTGTTTCTTAGAGAAGAAGCATGATACTACATCAAGAGTTGTTGTTGCACTTGCTCCAGGATCATGTATAACTCTTATTACTCTCTTTCCTAGATACATTATTATTGACATGATATGCTTGTTAGGGAATCAAGCTTTTAATTTTTATTTCCATAGCCTTATCTGTTGCCCCAATTTCCCAACATAGGTATCTTCAAACATCCATTCTATGAGGGAGACGTTCTACTCTAAATGTGTGCCGCCAATTAAGTTGCTCGTTCAAAATAAATTCATTGTTCAAACTCATCTCTAAAATATCCATGTGAGCACTTAAAGATGGAAGTTTGGAGTCACTAGACTTTATTCCTCTATTTTTTTCTCTCTCTCTCTCTCTTAATTTATCATAGTGTTTCCCAAACCGTGGAGGGAACAATGAGACAATGTGATGTTATATCTAGAGAGCCTTCAATCATATCATTTATATTGAGGACTAGAGAGGGTAGGGTTTCAAAAATCTAATGTGAATAGGCTTGTGGACTCCCTTGTGAAATGAGGGAATGTGTCACATACTAGGTTTTACATAGCACATCATTCCATAATTCCATGTCTAATGTATACTTTATTCTTTCCATGAAGTACGTGTTCCTGATTTATGGAAACTAAATTCCATAGTCTAGATCAACATTAAATTACATGTCCTTGAAACTAGCTTTCAATAATTGTATATTTAAAAATTACAATTGAGTCCAAATCAAACTTTCTTCAAGCTATCTCTATGTGTGAGACCGTGTACACACCATACTACAATAACAACTGACTCATAGTTAATATTAAGACCCATAAACAATGAGTGGCATCTAGCTACTGATGAATGACTATTCATTACACTTTTAGTGGCATGTTTCTATTGTATTTTTATGAATGTATATCCATCTATCTTTTTGCATAATTTTCATAGTCCTTTTTATTAAAACTTATCTCTTTTTTAGTAATTTGTAGGACCATTTGCAATTTACCCACTTTTTGATTTATTATACAAATATTCATCTTTTCCATCACCTTTTGTAGGTTTCTCCTTCAAAGCAAAATTCTTACCTACTGAGCTCATGAGATGACCATCTCGTAGCACCAGATGGTTGTTTCATCTCCATGAGGCCCCAAAGCCCGGAGCCAGATGACCATTTGGTCATCGACTCAACCTGCCATCTTAACATTCCAGACGGGCATCTCAAGTCAACCAGACGATCAGCTCGTGTCACCATCCGAGCATCCAAGTACGCCCAGACGTCCATCTCATGACCCAAATGCTTGTGTTGCGCTCAGACCTTAGGGTTTCAAAGATGATCAATGTGTGTAGTGGTGTGAGGCGGGTGTCCCACACCCAGATGATCAGTTTGGGCATTTCTTTGAGACCAAGAAATGGTGTTTCCACCCTCAGATTAGGGTTTGACCACTGCCCCTCAAGCCACACCACGTTATTAATCAAACGACCGTCTTAGCTAGCGAGGCACCCATTTCGCAGCTCGTGAGCAGTACATTTCAGTGGCTACCTCTCCCATTCCTTCCTCCTTCACCCCTCCTTCCCCTATAAAAGGAGGGGGGCACCTATTAGAAAAGGATCTTGAATTTTGTACTTGCATCTTTTTATTAAGTTATGTTACTTTTCAATTCATACTGTAATTTTTCTTCTGTAATAAAATTCCATTCTTTGCCTTGGATCTGGATCTCACTTTAATTTTTTTTCTTTTGTTTTTCATTCTCTTAGAGTGGGAGATTGTGACAACAATCCATGTAATAGTCACCAACATTGGTCTCCTTGGAGATTATGTCCTTATGGTATATGGCTTTCTATGTTATTTCCCTTGTTTCTCCATTCCTTACCATGCCTAGTGAGTACTTCTCTATTGAGATGAGGGGAGTACCCCTTAGCCATGTGTTGATCGGATTGAGTTTTACATGACTTTTTAGATGGATGGTTTTCGATTTAGAAATCACTAATTTTAATGAAATAATTAATCATTTTTATCGTGGGTTAATCCCGGTGGATGTGATTGTAGAAATTGATTTTTAGAATGCCTCAACCATTTATATGGGTATTTGGATATGACTGTGGAAACATACCTTTTAGGATGATTGACTAGGATGTGTGAATGCCAGGACCTATGGGTTCATGTGGAGTTCATATCTTGTGTTTCATTTATGAGTGAATCGCATACCTTCTTCAATCTTTCTTGTTGTGTAATCTTTTGATCTTGTTTTCACTTTGACTGAGGTGGTGAAACCCCTAAGCCTCGATTCTTTCCCCATTTGATTCAATTGTTTATTCAATTCTTGTATCTAATCGCCTTCTTTCAATTCTTGCCCTTTAATTCTTGTTCATAGATAAGCTTTGTTTTCTAACAATTTTCTTCTTTCTTATCTTAGAATAATCCTTTTATTTCATTGCTTTAGTGTAATCTTTTATTTTATTTTCACTTTAATTTCTTGTTCTAGTGTAGTCACCCTCCAAAATTGAGAATTTACTTTCTTGTTCAATATTCAAAAATACCAAAAAGAAATAAATTTTAAAAATCAATTGAGTTTAGATAAAACAATCTTTAAAAGTGTTGTCCTGTGGGGTCGACCCTTCTATACTAGCCTTAATTGGAAAGTAAAAAAAGGTTAAACTCTAGGATAATTATCTTAGTGAATTGGTATATCTTCGACGTGTATCAATTTTGACACCATTGCAGGGGACAACTGACTGTTTTCTTGAACACTGAAAAAAATTTGAACATTTTTTTTCTTCTTCCTTTCGATAACCATTCTGGAGGTGTTATCTCCTCCTTTTGTTGAGTTTCCATTCCAACAGTACATTTTTTCTGCATTTGAATATATTTGTCAAATATAAATGTGCATGCAATGCCCGCTGAATGTTGATTTTACACCGCCAGTTCTTGTCTAGATTAGAAAGAACATTCCATCATTTGAATCGACAAAACCGTATTAGGATGGATGAGGAGGAAGTTAACCATAGGATTAACAAGCACTTGCTGCTCAAAGAGAGTGCATGATGGCCGAGCATGCGATTCAAGAAGCCGCTCTACGTGCAGCCTATGTGGCCGAGCAAGAGGCTTTGGAAGCCGCTCAGAGGGAGATTAAGAGACAAAAAAATAATGTAAAGATTTTTCTACACCTAAAACTGGATAAGGCAACATCCCATTGTGCCACCCAAAATTATAACCCCCAATTCAAGATATGTGCCTAATGGATCACCATGCTCTAGGCCAACCCATTTTCTGGGAACAAGGGTGAGAGGTTTAAAGATAACCTTCAATGTTTTATCGACCTTTGTTCTTTGCATAAGATCCTAATCATTTATGAAGAAGCCATCAGACTTAGATTGTTCAAATACTCTCTCTCAGGGCAAGCCAATAGTTGGTACAATGCCATGAAGAGTGAAGCACATGTCACCACTTCGGAGGTGCTTCAAACCAAGTTTCTAGATAAAAACTTCCCTCCTTCCCTCACTTATGAAATCATAGGACAAATACTTCTCTTTTCAATGGTCTCAGGAGAAACTCTAGGAGAAGCTTGGGAAAGATTTAGGGAACTCCTTCGATGTTGCCTACACCATGATATTTTCCAATCTCAATTCATTAAGATATTTTATCGTGGTATTGATGATGACACCAAGAAATTCCTTCATTCCTCATCTATAGTAAATTTCATGTTTCAAAACCTAAGCAGCGCTTGGGAGGTAGTCAAATGTGCCTTTGAAACTCAGGCAAGATGAGAAATCAGTGGGGTCCTCAAAGTAGCTAAGGCTAAGGGAAATTCTGATATTCAAAACATTGTTGAAGCCCTTAAGCTAATTTATCTGAGATAAGATCATCTATAGTCATCCTTCAATGCTTATGAGAGGCAACCCCAATAGCTCAGAGCCGCATAATCTCTCTGTGGAATTTTCCAAGGGTATGATCATGCTACCCTTCTGTTCAATATCTCTACAACACTCCCATGCAGCCTAAAGTTGGTCAGCAAGTAGAGGACCTAAACTCCATCCATGGTATCTCGAGCTAGGCTTACTAAAATCCTAACCAATCCATAAATCACCCCAGATTTCAATTTGGAAATCCTTCAGGAACAAAAAACTCTTCTCAACCCCCTCCCCCACAAAGACCATCTGTACCTCAAAACACCAATCATCCAGCACCAGGCTTCCCATACAACAATCAGAGGAACTTTGGGAACCAAGGGAATTATAGAGGTAATTACCAAAACCATGGGCCTTACCAAGGGAAACAATTTCAAAACCTTAATCAACCACCACCCCAACCTCAAGCACATTAGAATGTCCCCACACCTTTAGTTGATGATAGATGTCTACCTTGGAACAAATCATCCTTGCACAACAAGCTCACCAGAAGGAAACTGACGCTCAGTTAGCTTGCCTCATCGCCTAGAAGAAACCCCCCACTGACACTTTTGCTGGACAGTTTTAGAACAACCCAAAACACCCTAAACAACTTAAGGTTGTCTCCGCTCATTCAAGGAAGACTCATGCCCCTCCCCCCCTCCAGAGAAACTTGTAGTTGTACCATTGGACTTTGAGTATGATGATATTGTGGTTATTGAAACTCCCCTTCACATGAAACTATTGTTCCCACTCCTATAATTCTACCAGTAGAGATTGATGATATGGATATCCCTATTTATAAACCACTCCCTCCATACCAATCCCTCCTGAAGAAAACTAGGCTCGACACATGTTTCATGAAATTTAAGGATGCCATGAAAAAGTTGCATGTGGATATTCCTTTTATTGATGATTTAGTTGATATGCCTACCTGGTCCAAGTACATGTGACTAGGAAGTATACAACCAAAGAGCATGTGACGGTAATGCTTGGTAGAACCACTTCTAATATTATTCAAAGCAAGATGCCTAAAAAGAAGAAAGATCTTGGTTTTTTTGGAATTGGATGTTACCTAGGTGATAATACTTGCAGGAAAGGATTTGCATATCTAGGTGCTAGTATTTCTATCATGCCACATATTATTTGTAGGAGGCTAGGATTTTTTGAAATGCTTACCACTATCATGACAAATTAGTTGTCTGACTCATCCATGACAAAACATATGGATATCATTGGATACATACATGTAAGGGTTGGGAAAGATGATTATGTCCCTTGTGACTTTGTCATCTTCTACACAAAGGAATATTTACGCTGCCCCATCATCTTTGATCGTCCCTTTTTTGCCACCGCACGAGCCTTGATTGATGTTGAGTTCGAAACCATCTTTTTGTGCCTAGGGAAACAAACCCTCCATATTAGGTGTTCAAAAGTATGTGTGGACCAAGCCTCCATGAAGAGGTTTATCTCCTTAATTGTCTTGAGAAGTTCTAATAGCTAAGGCCAAAGAGGGAGTAGTTGAGGATCCCCTTCAGAATGCCCTAGTGACCCTCATTGGTTGTGGCTTTGAAGATGACCAATTAGAGAAATATAGAGTTCAACTTGACACTTTTGAGGAGATCCATGATGAAGAGTCTGAGGATCTCAAGATGATCTCTCTTGTAGATGAAAACCCCGAACCCCCTATGGCACCCGAGATGAAACCCCTCCCTGAAGGTCTTAAATATGTTTTCCTTGATGAACAACAAATTTATCATGTTATCATTAATATTGATCTGACCCATGAATAGGAATCCTAGCTCATGACTGAGCTTAGGAAGAGGAAATCTACCCTAGGGTATAAAATGGCTGATTGAAAGGAATCGATCAAACTATTTGCATGCATAAGATTACTATGGTAGAGGAATACAATCCATCTTGAGACCCTCAAAGGAAATTAAATCCAAACATGAAAGAGGTTGTTCGCCTAGATGTTAGCAATCATCTACCCCATCTCCGGTTCACCATGGGTTAGCCATGTCTAGGTTGTCCCCAATAAATGGTGAACCACTATTGTGATAAATGATAAGGATGAACTCATCCCCATCCCTACTTTTATAGGATGGAGAATGTGTATTTATTATAGAAAACTTAATAAGGCCACTAGGAAATATCACTTCCCTCTTCCCTTTCTAGATCAAGTATTAGAGCACCTTTTCCATCAACAATATTTCTATTGTCTTGATGGCTATTTAGGTTTTTATCATATTCCTATTCATCTTGACGACTAGGAGAGAATAACCTTCATTTTCCCATTTGGTACTTATGCATTTATGAGAATGCCTTTCGGGTTGTGCAATGCTCCATCTACTTTTCAGCAGTGCATGTCCTCTATCTTTGTTGGATTGACTGAGACTATAATGGAGGTGTTTATAGATGATTTCTCTATATATGGAGAATGCTTTGAATCTTGCCTCAAACATTTATCTCTTATTCTAGAAAAGTGTGAGGAATCACACTTGATTTTAAACTAGGAAAATTGTCACTTTACGGTGACAGAAAGGATTGTCTTAAGACATAGAGTTAGCAACTGTGGCATTGAAGTTGATATAGCCAAGATTGAGGTCATCTCCAAACTTCCACCCCCTTCTTCTATCAAGGACATTCGTTCCTTCCTTGGGCATGTGGGTTTTTATTGTTGCTTCATTCGTGATTTTTCAAAGATCACCAAACCCCTAACCAACCTTCTCCAAAAGGACACCTCGTTTATGTTTGACAAAGCTTGCATGGCCAATTTTCTTTGTTTGAAAGATGCTCTCACTTATACCCCATCATTAGGGCCCCTGATTGGTCCTTGCCTTATGATTTCATGTGTGATGTGATTTATTATGTTGTAGGTTCTATTCTTGCATAGCATGTTGATAAAAAGCACCGTGTGATTTATTATGCATCCAAAACTCTAGACGATTCCCGAGGGAATTACACCACCACTGAGAAGGAAATGTTTGCCATAGTCTATGCCTTTGATAAGTTCCTCTCTTACTTGGTAGGGTCCAAAGTTATTGTCTATACAGACCATGTGTCCATTTAATATTTGATGACCAAAAAGGATGCCAAACCCCATCTTCTTCGTTGGGTCCTTTTACTTCAAGAGCTTGACATAGAAATCCTTGACAAAAAGCATTGCAAGAATGTGATTGCTGACCATCTTAGCCGCCTTGAATTTTTTGATGATGACGGTATACCCATCAATGACTCTCTTCCTGATGACAAGTTGCTAAAAATGGAATCCCAATATCCTTAGTTTGCAGATTATGTAAATTTTTTAGCTACAGGTGTATTGCAACTTGAACATAATGGGAATTCTAAGGCTAAATTTTTTCATGATGTGAAACACTTCTATTGGGTTGACCTGTATCTTTTTAGACTGTGTGATAATAGACTTTATCACAGGTGTGTCATTAAGGAAGAAGCTCATGACATTCTTGAGCAGTGTCATTCCAGCACCACTGTAGGGTACATGAGCTCTCACAAAACCACTAGGAAAGTGTTGCAATCTAGTTTTTTATGTCCCACTCTATTCAAAGATTCCTATGATTTTGTCCTCACTTGTGATGAATGTCAGATGACCGGAAACATAATTAAGAGAGACGAAATGCCCATGACTGATTGGCAAGAGACTAAAATCTTCAACATTTGGAGGGTAGATTATATGGTCCCATTCCCTTCTTCTTGTAGGTATAAATATATCTTGGTGGTTGTAGACTATGTTTCAAAATGTTTGAAGCCATCCCCACCAAAATGTGTCATTCTAAACCAGTGAAGAAACTTTTCAAAGACATTATTTTTCCTAGATTTGGGGTAACTTGTACTGTGGTTTCTGATGGAGGTTCTCATTTTTTATAGACAAGTTTTGAATCCTTGTTAAAATGATATGGAGTCCATCACAAAGTTCCCACCCCTTACCACCCTCATACTAGTGGTCAGGTTGAGGTTTCTAATCGGAAAATCAAGTCCATCCTAGAGAAAATAGTCAATCGCACTAGGATAGATTGGGCTTTGAAACTTAATGATGCCTTGTGGGCATACATGACTACCTACAAAATTCTAATAGACACCACTTGTTTTAAATTAATTTATTGAAAATCTTGTCATATGTCCATATAGTTGGAACATAAGGCTAATTGCTACATCAAAACTCTAAAGTTTGACTTGTCTGCATCAGGTAAAAACCATTTTCTCCAAACGTAAAAGTTAGATGAGATCAAGATGATAGTTTATGATAATGCTAGAATATACAAAGACAAAACCAAATTATGAATTGATGTGCATATTAGGATATAAGATATTAGGGAGGGCGACCAGGTTTTAATGTACAATTCAAGGTTGATACTTTTTCCTAGAAAACTTAAATCTAGATGGTACGGGCCCTACCTTTTCAAGTGTGCCTACCTGCATGGAACTTTTCTTCTTTGGTATAAGGTGATAGGTGAGTTCATGGTCAATGGGCATAGGTTTAAATAGTACATCACCGTTGAGGATTTTCTAACTTTTGAGGCATATCAACTCTCATTACTCAAAGACCTTGAACTGAAAGACCCTCAACCACCCCCATCTGAGCTTGAAATAGCCCCATGACCCAGCTATGGGGGCCTTCGAGATAAAACTAGTTGCTTATTGGGAGGCAACCCAATCTTCTATTTTTTTACATTTTCTTTAAAATTGTTGTAGCTAACCATCATTGTTTCAATTCCAGACTAGTTTTTTAATTCATTTCAAAAAAGGGGGTGGTTGGATATCCAACCTGATGTTTCATATTGATGAAGGCAAGAAATTTCCCTGAGCGAGATGGCCATCTGATAGTAGTGAAATGGTCGTCTCAACCCTTTAGACAGCCATTCCAAAATCAACATCCATTCAAAATTCAAAATTTTGAAACGCCGACATTTTCACGCCAAATGATCGTCTAGAAAAGTCGAGATGGTCACCTCATATACATCGAGGTGCATTCAATCAAAGTTTCAATATCATGGTTGTTTTGAAATTGGAAATGCCCACTTCTCCCCCTGAAATGCTAAATGATCATCTGGGACTTGTCAAATGGTCATCTCGCTTGATCAAGTTGTCTATAAAATAAGCAACTCGGGATAGATGATTAACACATCTCTCCCACTCACAAGCTTCATCTTCCCCCTCGAAAACCAAGAACTCCTCCGGCGATCTATGATGCACCAGCCTTCTATGCCCAGTCCCCTATTGGACGCCTCACCGTAGTTGGTCATCTTGCTTGCATCGACAATCATCTTGCCATCGAGACATTCGTTCGAGGAGGACCACGTTCTCCCACTTTCCCAAGATGATCCCCCCAGCACCAACTCCTTAGCCAATCAGACGACCGCCACAGCTCCGCCAGACGCCATCTCGCTAGCGAGACGACCGTCTTGTCGCTTCCTGACAGACATGTCAGCCCTTATTCACTAATAGTAAGGCGTTCGTTTGGCCTCCAAGATGCGTATCCAACCACCGTCTCACAACAACATTTTCTTCCTCCCATGTTCTTCCTAAGGTAGTGTTGTACTCGCAACCCCACAAGAGACGACTGGTTGTATAGCCAACCAGGCAGCTCAATCACCATATACGGAAAAACTTCATGCCTCAGATGATTAGTTGATGCATTCAAACAACAATTTTGCTTCTCAAAATGATCTTCTCATATGTCCAGATGCCCGTTTCAGTACCCCTATAGTCTTTCACCATGTTCGGATGTTTTTGCAAGAACAAGGGCAAGGCCTCCGCGATCAACCTCGCCGCTCCACCTCTGTAATCGGTATCCACATCTAGGAACCCACTGAAGAGTCTTCTCTAGAAATTCCCAAGGAGATGGACCATGACCTCGAGGAACTAGATGAGAACATCCATCAGGATGAGGTTAGTCAATTTCAACATGACCTAGATTCGATCACATCGCGACCACCCCGCGTAGCCCCAATCTTGAGGAACTATGCTCAGTTCGTCAACATCAATCATTTTGACAGATTCAAGGAAATTTCCATGATTGGTGTTTCACTTCCTCGTTGGGCCTACAACATCACTCTTGACGCAGTCAACATTAAGGAAGTTGTCAACAAAATCCTGAGCAAGAATCACATTCTCTCCTCCTCATATTGTGTCACTTCAGTGTATAGTGATCTCACCTTGGAGTTCATCACCACCTACCTCTGGCTCCACTATTTGTGGGGAAATTTTAGTTTCAAGGCCCGAGTCTTTGGTGAAAACTTTGGGATTTCTGCTCGCCAGCTCACCTCCATCATTCATGACGAGGGGGAATTTGATTGGCTTTCTTGTTGTATGGGGCGTCGTCATGATGTCTACCCCAACAATTATAATGTGGATACATTCTAGGTTGACATTACTAGACTTCCACCCAAGCTACTCGGTGGCTCAAGGCATCTAGAATCTACAACTCTGTGGTTTGCTACCTTCACCACATTCTGGCCCACACATTCTTTGACACGGAAGGTACTTAGGGTGCCATTACTCTTTCCAAGATCTACTCCATGTGGTGCCTCCTGAATAACGAGCCTTACAACTAGGGGAGTGCGATGATTGATCATCTCAACTATCAGGCCACCCACACTACTTCATCCTCCTACTGCATTGGCCTTATAGTCACCTACATCGTGTACTTTTTGGGATTATTGTTTCACAAGCAAAGACTTATATAAACTATCACAAATTTATGTTTGTATGTGTTAAAAATTTATATGGCTAGAACATGGGAAAATTATATATACATACGAAGATATAATTTTGGGTCGAGCGGGTTTTGTGGGTCAAGAATTGCAAACTCGAACCCAACCCGCAAATAATTTTGGGTTTTTTAGGTTCGGGTCATTTCGGGTCGGGTCAAAAAAATCAAGACCTGAACCCACTTAGTCGGGTCAGATCGGGTCCAAGTCGAGTGGGTCGGGTTAGGTTTTGCCATCCCTAGTCGTACCAGGACATGTAGGGACACTAAAGAAGAACCTGAGGAGCCTTATGGCTTTTATGAGATTTGAGATCAGTTGGATGAGATCCAATGTGAGCAGTAGCGCCAGGGCCACCATGCAGTGTTCCCATGAGTCTTAACATGTGGCCCAGGACCACTATGTATCCAGTCATCCCCAGTATAAGGAGTATGGTGCCCATCAGACCTATCCCAACCCCAACTCCTAATACTGGGGGAATTACTACTACAATCATCCATCTTCCTCTGTTACCCACTGCCAGAGTGATCTTCTTCCCTCCATCTCCAATTTAGGTTCTTCTTGAGATGAGAAAAAATCTAAGTCTAGGGTAGAGGTGGGTGGTATGCTTCTATTCCACTCCCTATCTTTTCCTTTGTTGCATTATTTTTGCTTTTTTATTTGTTTTGCATGTAGTTGCTTTGTTCACGGCCTTTATCTAGTCAGCCATGCCTTTTATTTTCCTTAGTTGCAAAATGACCATTATCTAGTCGGCCCATATGAATAGATGAATATCATTATACCCCAATTGAGTTTGGTAAATCTTTTGTAGAAACTTTTACAAATTTCCATGTCTAAAACCACTGTGTCACCTAAGACCCTAAAATAACATCACTCATTAGGAAAAGTTGGCAAGTCATATGGAATCAATCAAAACCAAACACAATTTTTATCTATTTTAAGATATGGATTAACTTGATATAGACATCATATAATGTGATTGATAGGAATACTCTATTTGAAGCAATGACACTTTCAAAAAAATGTTAAAGTTATAAGTACAATGACACCTTTTCCTCCCCCCCCCATTTTCCTTCTAAAAAAGAGAAGCAAAGAATCACCTCCAGATAAAAATCAAGTCCGGGGTGGCATGTTTCCCATACCAAAACTCTATATCCCACAAAGGGGTGTACCATCAAAAGATGACAAAGAGCATAAGAAAAAAAATTGTGACCAATGTAGTTACAACTCCATAATTTAAATATATCATGAGTCGAATAGAGAGAGATCACCATTTTCCACATCCCCCCCTTCATCATGTTCTTATGCAACAACATACAAAAAGAAGAAAAAAAGAAAAGTGTCAAAGAAAAAGTAAGATGAAGCATATTTTTCTACAAAATCTTGATTTAGAAACAAACTATGAAAATTGTTTTGATAGAGAATGTTAGATCTTTGTATTTTGTGGTTTTAGGAGATAAGTTGGCTTGGCCAAAAATCAGAGGTAAGGAATAAAGTGATTTTATAGGGATGAGGAGAGTATAAATTGGATGTATATGTGATTTTATTTGCTTGGGACAAGCAAATATTCAAGTTTGGGGTATTTTGATGAATGCATATTCATCTATCTTTCTGCATAATTTTCATAGTCTTTTTATTAGAACTTATCTCTTTTTCAGTAATTTCTAGGACAATTTGCAATTTACCCACTTTTTGATTTATTGTACAAATATTCATCTTTTCCATCACCTTCTATAGGTTTTTCCTTCAAAGTAAAAGTTTGGCCTACTAAGATCACGAGACGACTATTTCACATCACAAGATGATCGTTTCACCTCCATGAGGCCCCGAATCCCAGATCCAGATGACCATTTGGTCCTAGGCAGCTGGGTATCTCAAGTCAACCAGACGATCATCTCGTGTCACCAGTCGAGCATCCAAGTACGCATAGACGACCATCTCATGACCCAAATGCATGTGCCACGCTCAGACCTTAGGGTTTCAAAAATGATCAATGCACGCAGTGGCATGAGATAGGCATCCCACAACCAAACAACTAGTTCAAACATTTCTTTGAGACAAAGAAATGGTGCCCCCACCCTTGGATTAGTGTTTGACCACTGCCCCCTCAGGCCACCCCACATCATTAGTCAAATGACCATCTCGACTACCATTTCACAACTCACGAGCAGTACATTTCAGCATCCGCCTCTCCCATTTCTTCCTCCCATTTTAGGGTTTTCACCCTTCCTTCCCCTATAAAAGGAGGGGGGAGTCCTCTTAGAAAAGGATCCTAGATTTTTTACTTACATCTTTTAATTAAGTTCTGCTACTTTCAATTCATAGTGTAGTTTTCCTTCTGTAATAAAATTCCATCCTTTACCTCAGATCAGGATATCTCTTTGTTCTTGTTCTTTTCTTGTTCAATTTATTGGAGCAGGAGATTAAGAGAGAAATCCATTTAATAGTCTCCATTATTGGTTCCTTGAAGATTCTATCCTTTTGGTCTATGGATTTCTACCTTATTTGCCTTGTTTCTTCATTCCTTACCATGGCTAGTGAGTAGTTCTCTATCAAGACAAGTCGAGTAGCCCCTTAGACATGTTCTGATCGGATCGAGTTTCAAATGACTATTTAGATGGATGGTTTTCAATTTAGAAACAACAGATTTTAATGAAGTAATTAATTATTTTTATTGTGGGTTAATCTCTGTGGATGCGACTGTAGAAACTGGGATTTAGAATGCATAAACCATTTACATGGGGATTTGGATGTGACCATGGAAAAATCCCTTTTAGGATTATGGATTAGGATGTGTGAATGTTAGGACCAATGGGTTCACGTGGACTTTGTCTCTTGTGTTTCATTTACGAGTGAATCACATACCTTCTTCTATCTTGCTTGTCGTGTAATCTTTCAATCTTGTTTTCACTTTGGCTGAGTGGTGAAACCCCTAAGCCTTGATGCTTTCCCCATCTGATTCAATTAGTTCTTCAACACTTTTTCCAATCACTTTCTTTCAATTCTTGCTTTATTTCTTGTTCATAGATAATTTTTCTTTTCTAACAATCTTCTTCTTTCTTATCTTAGAATAATCCATTTATTTTATTATTTAAGTATAATCTTTTATTTTATTTGCACTTTAATTTCTTTTTCTAGTGTAATCACCCTCCAAAATTTGGAATTTACTATCTTGTTCAATATTCAAAACACCAAAAAGAAATAAATTTCAAAAATTGATTGAGTTTCGAGAAAACAATCTGGAAAGTGTGGGCCTATGGAATTGACTCTTCTATACTAGACTTAATTGGAAAGTAAAAAAATGTTAAATTCTAGGATAATTATCTTAGGGAATTAGTGTGCTCTTCGATGTGTATCATATGTCACTTCACATTTTACTTGTTTTTTGTTTTTATAATTATGTGATCTATTTGTATTTAATGCATTTTAGATTTTATTTGTAGGTAGTGGACGGGAGAAGAAAATTATCCCTCTGTGAAAAGCCCTAGAAAAAGATTAAAGATTTCTTATCCTTGCTCCCCAACTCTGATAATTAAAGTGAGGATCATTAACGTATAGATAGTCAATAAGCTGTAACCTTTGCATCCAAGCTCAGAATTTGGTGATTGAAAAGCCATTGGATGCATAATTCAAATAATTAAAGAATGAAAATACACTAGGAAGTGGGGTAGAAAAAGATTGTTATAGGTGAATTGATCATTTAATCTTGTGACTCAATTGATCCTCCCATTTCAGAAAGTACAAGCAATTTTCAATTGTCTGATTGATTATCCCCGTCGACTGACTTGTCAAATTGGTAAATATAACAATAACTCTAATGTTTGTCTAGTCAACCAATTCATTCACTGGGTTGACTAACTAGAAAGTATATCCTGTACAGAATGATTATAGATTCCACATAGAATTACATAATTCAAATCAGGTTTGAAGGTTAATTTAATTATATACACAATGGGTATATTTATGAATAAATTTTATTTCAAAGACTGGTCCTCCAGTCGATCATTTCACTGGTGCCAGAATTTTGTAGCAAACTTCCCACAACTATTGGATTTATTTAGACTAACTTGAAACCTTGTGACATGTTATAAATGCACTTGAGGTACATCTAGGATAGTTGTCCATAACCTATCTCTCTCATTCACAACCCTAGACGTCACCAAGGAAGAATATATTTGAAAGATGATGGCTAGACATGGAGACGTGTTCCACTAGAGATCTGGATTGGAAACTACAACTTCCATTAGGGAGTTGTACCATTGTATTTCCTCTACATTGGTACTTTCTTCATGAGCAATGTTTTATCTCTTTTCTCTTGTATCTTAAACATAAGTAGGGAGTACATCATTTACTCATACATTAGGAGTAGTTGTGTCACCTGTATTTCATTCTATTGTTATCAATCTTGTATCTTTAGATTCCTTTCCAACTATTTATTGCTTGTTCTTTGACTTGATCAATCCATTTACATGTTTATTACAATCCTAGCCATAGATACCAAAAAAATGTAGGATTAGATCATCAATTGGATGTGTCGAACCTTGTATGATACATGGCACATGCTCTCTAGGATTATTAGCTCAAGATCTGTGGGTAATGCAGCCTCATGCCCATAGGGAAACTATTCCTCTAAAATCAACATCTAGAAGGGTAGAGATTCACATAGTCCTAATATATAAGTCGTAGTTGCACAATCTATAATGATTACCTTGATTACGTAAATGGTGACACTAAAACTTGTTGTCCTGGTAATTTTATCATAGTGTCAAAATCATTTCTCTTATAGTTTGATATTTTTCTTGCTTATTAATTTAGTTAACAAACCATCAACTTGTTATATGCTTGTTAATCACATTTTCTTAATTAGGCTAAATATATAAATTAGCCTTATAAAGGTTGACCTTTGGGATTGATTCTAAAACTATACTGTGATAAGACCCATCTTCTTGATAGTGGTGATTATTGTATGTTTCATTAGGAAAATATAGGGGTATTTATTCCTTAGTAAATTTCTTTTACTATAATCTATCACATAAAATTTTGGTATTGTTGTGGGGACAACATAACATTTGGATTTTTTTTCTATTAAGATAAAGGTATTTTTTATTCTTAGTTTTATTTTATTAGTTTTGTTTGATTTTTTAATTTTTTGTTTCGTTTTATAATTTCATATGTATTAGATTTTTTAAATGTTTTTATCCTCTATTATACTTTGATAACTTTTCCCATCTTTTCAAAAAAAAAGCTTCTATCTCCATTCATTGGATTTTTTTCCTTGAGACTTATAGTTAACATCTTTTTTTCAAGCATCCATATTAAATGCATGAGCTCCAAATTCAACATAGGGTGAATTTGACTCTCATTGCACAATGAGAAACGTAACTACATGAGGCCATTACAAAAGTTTAGGAGGAAACACAGGCAGTCCAAGTAACAACTACAAGGGGCTACTATCAAGAATCTCTAAGGAATATGACAGAGAGAGCCTCACTATGTGATTCAATCTCTGCTTCTTCTGAATGAGTGGTTAGATGCTTTGGAGAAGATGTGCATCAACAATGAAAGGATGATGGATGAATAAGATTCTCAAAAAAGAAGAATGTGTGGGTTTATGGCTCATATTATAGAGGATCTCTTCCAGTCAGCCAAAGTGTTTGATGAGGTACCACTCCAATAGAAGGAGGATGCACATGCGTATAAAAATATGCAACAGGATGATTCACATATAGGGATCATTTTGTTATTCTAGCACCACATCTTCTATATGCAGATCTAGGTGATAAGAAGAGGCTAAAGCTAGACTCTCCACTTCATTTACCATAGTTACCAGCACCATATGTAGATTTATTACATACTATCTTAGCTAGATAAGAGGGTAGTTTGCCTCCACTCTTCACATATTAGAATATGATGTAGCCACCGAAGAGGCAACATTTCTACATTGTACCACTTCTTCTTGATCCACCCATAGATACCATACTACCTCTATTGATAGATGAACATTGGCGAATCATACTGGATGGATTGTCGGGTGAAATACAAAATTACTTTAGTATCCAGACAATAACTTTGAGCTACCATGGCCACATGACCTATGTTTCACCATGGAGTTTCATGAACAAGGTGCCAACCCTTGTTAATATTAATTTTGTATTGACCTACTTTGAGTTTCCAAGATCATCTAGATGAGCGTCAATGATTTCTTCCCCTCCATCTTGGATTTAGTGTTTCCTCAAGGATTAACAAATATTTAAGCTCTGTGTGGAGTTTGGGTGGCATGTAATCCTTTCCATTAACACCCATATGTTTTTATTCATGTTTTAATTTCAACATGTTAGATTTGTATGCATCCTTTCCATTTATATTTCTTGCACTGCATGTAGCTTAATGCTATTCTTATTTATTTCTTAGTTCTTATAATGTTAATCGAAGCAATTACCTAGATGGCTTAGTTGACATTCGTCTTTTTCATTGCATGTAGAATTTTTCATTCAAACGCCCTTATTTGAAGTACATCCTTGATGTTAACTATATTTCTGAAAACATTCCAATGATTAAAAATCACCCTTTGTAGTCAATGAGTTTAAGCATTATGTTCCCCAGAAAGAATAACACATGGTAGAGGAACCAATAGTGATCAAATATGACACTCCTACTAATTATTGAATCATATCTATGGAATTTTCAAGTATCCCTTTATCATTTCATTGTTCGGGTGAAGTGAATTTGAGGAATAACTGTATGTACTTAATCATAAAAATAAGTGTTGCATGATCAAAATCCCTCTTCTACACTTCCTTTTCTATCTTTTTACATTCCATCCACCAAAAAGAAAAGGAAAATATATATATCCATGAAGGTTACAAACCTTAAGCTTAGGGTGGCCCACAACCCATTGATCAAAACCTTCTTCTATAACTACTTCTTCCATATTGATGAATACACATTCATCCTAGTTTTATTTGCATTTTCATCTTAGTTTTGCATTCATTTCTATCATTTTACTCTAGAATTAACTTACATTTAGGTTTTATTAATTTGACATTGATTTCTAGAAATTTGATCCAAATACCTGGTTTTCATGGTAGGTTTGAGCTTCATTGTATACACACCGGGTAGGAGATGGTGATCCCACTAAACAAATCACCAACACAAGAAATTTTAAAAGAATGGACTAAGATTTTCACTTACCAATATCTTGGTCGGTTGGCATCTCCATCGACCAATTACTTCATCGGTGCAGTCCCTTGGCCACTCAACAACGACCCCCCCCCCCCCCGCCCGAGGGTTGGGCTTGCATCTTTCTATGGATCTCCTAACCGATGGACACCACCACACAGCTACCGATGTCTGGTCTATGTCATTTAAACTGACAAAAATGGCATGCATGGTGACTGACAAGTGTTCAATTTTCCAGTGACTGACCCCCAATGGATAGCTTGTCGATGACTGGCCCTACTTCATGATCTGATGCCCGATCCTGTCATTGGGCATCAATGGACGAGCACCAATGAAGATCCAATATTTAAACCTCCAATGAAAGACCATCCCACCATTGCCCTATTTTTCCACTGATGGTTGAGCAGACTCTCTCAATCGATGAACATTCAGTATTCGTGCTCTGATGCTTGGTTGGGTTGATGCTCTTTGATGAAAGTCTTGCATGTTCCGCTGACAAAGTTTCTTTTTATCCAGCCATGATGACTTGTTGGTCTCTACATCTAATGGATGACTTGCACTTTACCCTCAAACAAAGTTTATGCAAAGCCATGACCTCTGATGAAACTCCTACCCGCTCTAGCGATGACTCTTCTACTCAACCTCAAATGGAAATGTTGAAAGGTCATGAGGTTCTTCGTCTACCTCCCCCAATTGACCCTTTGTATCCATGGTGGTTGATATTTCAGTGCAAGGAGACTAGGAAGGGTTCCAAACACCAGTATTTCCTATAAATGCAAGGCCACTCCCACCATGAAAATAATCCACAATGAATGTCTCCAGACTATCATTTTCATTCCAAACCATCCACCTTCAGCTTTCATCAACCCTTTCCATCAGTTATCTCCATTGTTCGACATATTTAAGGGTTTCTAGTATCCATCCAAAATACTAATTTGGAAGGAAGTTATAATTGAGGTGTCATTTTTCCATCAATCCATCATTCACCTACTATGCCTCCCTAATAGTAGATCCATTCCATAAGGAAGAGAGGTCATCAAATCCTAGTCCATCTTTGACGAGCGTCAAGGAGGTGTTCTTGATATTTATTTGACACCCTTGTTCAAGTGTGTGAAAAACTGTAGTCGCTCACCACAACTATGATCCTAATTCTACTCAATGGCCTTATCTTTCTTTTTCCTTGTCGTAGTCATATGCTGCCATGAGCTAGTAGTCCACTCGCTAGGGTGCAGGGAGTAGTCCCACTATTTGATTTTGTTTACAACATCTGTTAATGTATAAACCATTATATGCTTAGAATCAATCATTTTTATACTTGTATTCTTGCTTGATCACCAAGTTTACATATTTATCAGATCTTGGGTATAGAGAACTTTGAAACCATGATATCTTATGTCGATAGATTTTTGTTAAACCCTTGATAAGAACTTCATATGGGTATTTTACGAGGCAATAGACATATGATCTCTAGGTAACATTATAGGGAGATTGGAGTGATATTTGTTCTGGTTTCAATTCTAACGTCAAAAGGGGGTTTAACTAGCCTCAACATATGAATATTTATGCTTGATATGATGCAATGAGAGTTTGAATGATAGGTAGTAGTGGTAAAAATCATTCCATCCCAGTGCCTCCATCATCTGATAAATCTAGATTTCATCCATCGATTTAATTAGTTCAACCTTAGTACAAACTAACAACCACCTTCTGTGACAAGTGTTAGTTCATTTTGGTTACATTGGTTAGAATAATTAAAAAAACATTATCCTAGGGTTTGATCCTGACCTATAGTAGTATGAGAAGATTTGTTCGTTTATGGGTGGGATTATTGTACACTTCATCGAGGTAAACTCTAGGAATTTCATCTCTAGTGAATTCGCTCATGTGAAAAAATACACATCACATACCCATCTCTAAGAAATAGTGGTGTATCATAAAAAATAAACAAAAGATACAAATGTGCCCCAAAAATGTAATATATATATTTACAAAAATGAAATCTCAATTCAAATAGAGGATAGATATGCATTCTTCCTTCGACACCTCCCTTTACTCTATTTTTTCACCTAGGGACTTGTTACATTCTCTATTTATATCCATTTACAAACCCCAATGTTGGATTATATGCATACTTGTGATATAACAAGATACCTAATTTTTTCATGAAATCCTTAGAAATGGGTGGTATTGGGGATGGTGGTGAGTAAGTTGTAGTGAAGCAAATTCAGAAACAAAGATATGGCAAGTCATATCCCATGATCTCAAGAGGTTGGGTTGCTTGGTCATATTCATTATAGGGATTCAAGCATGATGGGACTATGAGGCATGTACATTGGTTGAAAGTATCAATTTGGAGAGTATTTTGGATTCTATTGCACTCAGAGAGGAGCAATGTTCAAGCTTAGGGCTATGTCTATTTGTCTTGTTTTTAGTTATGTTTTTATAATTAGATTTTCATGTTTCTATTTCATTTCACTTCATATTTCACTTGTTTTATGTTTTAGTAGTTTATGTAATTTATTTGGTATTTAATACATTTTTTTACTTATAGGTTGATAAAAGTGAAAGATATAAGAAAATTATCACTCAATGAAAATACCAAGAAAAAGATGAAAGATTGCATATCCTCACTCTCAAACTACGAAAATTGTAGTGAGGGTCACCAAAGTATAGATAGGCAATAAAATGACTCACATCCAAACTTACAATTGAGTGATTCAAAAGTCATTGGATTCACATTTAAAATACCCAAAAATGAAAAAGTAAAATGAGAAATATATCTAGTTGGTCGATTCACTCTTGTGTTGTTTGATTTACAAGTTAGGAAGAAAAGGATGTTACAGGTGAATCGATCATTTCATTTCTTGAATGAATCGATCCACCATTTTAGAAGCTATAAGAAATTCTTGGTCAACTAACTTGTTAACTCAGTCGACTGACTCTCCGAAATGGGGAAAATTTCAATAAATCTGATGTTTGTCCATTCGAGCGATTCATTTTTCAGGTCGACCAACCAAAAAGCATAGCATGTATTGAATGGATGTATATCCTACATACAAACTCATGATTGGACGATTCTAGTTGGCTTAGAAGAATAATATGATTATTTTTAAGAAGTAAATTTGTTGACTACTTCCACTTGATTGATTCATCTGCTGGTTGGTTATTTTTCCAATGCGATAAATTTATAACAAACACAACTGATAAATTTATTCAGATTGACTTGAATCCCAGGATAAGTTATAAATACACAAAAGGGACGTCCACCACATCCGTCCATGATCTCTCCCATCTACAACCGTAGTCATCACCAAGTAATGCTACAGATGAAAGTCGACGACCAATACATGAAGACTTGATCTACCAGAGACCTAGACCACAAACGATAATTATTCTTTGAGAGTTGTGGAAACACCATTGAGCTTCTCCTCTATGCCACTAATTTCTTCATGATCCTATCTTTCTCCCTTTTCACTTGTATCTTAAACATGAGTAGGGAGCATATCATTTCTTGGGACGTGGGGAGTAGTTATGTCTCTTGTATTTTATTCTATTGTTATCGGGCTTGCTTATTTATGAATATTTGGCTTGTTTTCTAATTGTTTATTACTTGTTCTTTGACTTGATCAATTAATTTATATATTTAACACAATCCTAGACATAGATATCATGAAATTTGGATCATATTATCAATTGGATGCGTCGAATCCTAAATGAGATCACAGAATAGTTCTTTAAGACGATTAGTTCTTGGTACGTGGGTAACAAGACCTTGAGCCAACAGTGAATCTGATCCTTATGCAATATGTATCCCAAAAGATGACATATTCATGTGGTCCTAATCTACACATGCAATTGTGTAAGTTGTAACAATTAGTTTGATTATGTAGGAAGTGACAATGAAACTCGTTGGTGATTTTATCATAGTGTAAAAATTATTTGTTACATAATTTGATTCTATTTTTTATTTATTAATTTAATTATTACTATATAAGATTATTGTACTATAATCTATGACATCAATTACAAATCATTTCTACCTAAGTTATAAAAAAATTAGAGAAGATTAAACCATCAAAGACTAGTATTTATCATGTTGTGTAACCGTTTTGTCATAAATACCCAAATTGAACTAGAGGCATGGACACATCATCCTCATTACATTCAATCTAAGTTCCTTCATCTTCAAGTAGACTAGAAAGATTTATATGAGCTCAGTATCACACGTTGACTCACATGAACATGGTCAATGTATTTCTCTAGTCTCTCTTATCAAGAGGCCCATGATATCACTTGCTTTACATGGGAGGAACACATTCCTTATACATCATTCATAATGTTTAGCATGATTCTCATGACACCCAACTACTACCTTTATGGCAACCTTCTTGAATGTCATACTAGGAAGTGTTAAAGTATAACAATTGTTAAATTTTAGATCAAAGGATCACAACATCAATGTCACATTTGAGAGTTGATTATTACCATCATATAACAATCCATGAAACACTTTTCTAGACATGTTTGCTCGATATAATTGTTCTCTAACAAGTTCCTTTGGTATCCAATATATATGACCCATGAGGCATGATCATTGTTCACCACACATACGAGTCTCGTGTGCATTATTGTTGTCCAATCCACAATAATACTTGACTAGGGACACTTAAGAATATTGTTTTTAGCATCCATTAGGATTTGATGTTCAATTCACATAGCTGAATTTCTATGGATTTGAACCAATCTTTCTAAGGACATTTATCATGTACGTAAACATTATAATAATTAAGTGTGCATTAATAAATTATAATTACCTTTATTAATCAAGTTAAAAAGTACAAAATATTCATATAGCCATCATCCACTGATTGGCTTCTAGGGCATATACACCAACAACTATAACAAATCTTATTTATTATACATAGACTCCATCTCCCTCAAGTAGAATGACTAGATCAAATTATTATTGAGACCTATGATACTGAAAATTCTTCTATCCCTTTCCAACCATATATATGTAAATAAGATGAAGAACCCCAAACTTGGATTGGCCTCCAACTCTCCACATCTTCCAACTTTCTGGGAAGCACACTATAATGACTCCTCATTTTAACCACAATTTGATTGAGATTTCACATTCAAAAATTTAGTGGGTTTATATCTCTTCATGTCAACAACTAGGATGATACCTTAAGCCAAGAGAGAAGCCAAATCTCTTAAGCATTTCCAGAGTAGGAAACCTGTCAAGGAAATATATCTACATGACTACAGAGAATTTTCTTAGAATCTTACTCAACCAAATACAAACTTAGGGATGCAATGGTGTTGAGAAAAAATTATATCAATGGATAACCACACCACATTTTACACCTCTTAACCCCACCAAATAGTTATAGTGTGGAAATAGTTTTAAAATTTTAAACGGTTGTAGTGCGGTGCAGTTATGATTCTAAAGGAATAGAACATACATAAAAGTTGTACCGCAGATAATTTATTTTAAATATATATAAATATATGTAGAATATTATCATAACCATATTATTTATTGTTTTTCTCACATAGATATATAGATTACTATTTTCAAATATGATTTAATGTATAGAAAAGTAGGAAATTCCATATTTTTCAATCACTAGATATATAATTGCCCTCTTTGTACAATTACTAGATATATATGTGTCACTTGCATGTGAAAATATAACCAAATATATTTTACTTTTATATATTTTCTATTAAATATATATTTATGTGTTTTCACAAACATCGTCACCAAACCAAGGAAGGGGCGGTAAAAATCAGTCAAAGGCAGAGATCCCTCACGCGCCGACGAAGGTCGGTACCAAATAAGTGTTGGGGTGAATGATCTATTTCTTCTTTCTACCTTTCCTCCCTGGTAACCAACATAGTTCTTAGATTTTCTTGTGGTTGAGGGCTGGCATATCCCAAACGCTACACCATTGAGATAGTTGGGGACAAATTTCTTCTAATGTAATATGTTTGTTTTTATTGACTTATTATGTATGCGTCAAATAGAAACAAGCAAGCATTGTAGACTATAATTAAACAATTATTCATTTATTGGAAGATTTATTTATTAGCAAAAATAAAGTTAAGTTAATAAAAAATAAAAATAAAGGTCAAAAGAATATGGAAAGATAAAACATAGACAATAAGAAGCAAGAAGAGATAATACATCCATTATCATGGATCAATCTTTGTTCATAATTGATTGAAATAGTCTACCACACCCATATACCGACAATGTTTGCTTGCCCTTCTCTCCTATAGAATTAAATACTATCTTACTTCTCTCTCGATAGAAATAAATATAAAATAGAAAGAAACATAGCTTAACATTCTTGAGAATGAGGACAACTTAATAGGAAAAAAACTTCCGTTGTCGTTTTAAATAGAATTATATTGTTTGAAAAAAAGAAAGAATTTGTATTTGGGAATGAGACTTAATGGGCGATTTTAGAAGAGGATGGTGTTTGAACTCTAAATGAGAAAGAATGTGTAGTTGAAAAAATATTATATTTATATTTACTAATTAGAATGTTCGTTCATATAAACCAAATATTATTTATTTTTATTACTTAATATGAAAAGAACATTGTTGTTTCAGATAGTCTTTGTTGTTATTTCTATTTTTGTGTACAACTTCATCCATTTCTTGTGTACAATTTCATAAATTTTACATATAATACTATTATGATTAATAGAAGTTTATTCAATCCGTTGTAGCTATTCACTATTTTTTGACGGTGCAGATATAGTTTATCATAATAAAAATTATAGTGGTATGATGTGAATATGGTGTTCGGTTTTTCTTTGTGATATGGTTCTGATTTTAGTATAAACACTATACCATATCCGCACAACTACCATCCCTATTCACACCAATATTTGCCCGAAATCTTTGATAGACACTACTTTCTTTCCGTCCAAATGAAGGCGATAATTGACAAAGATATCTGGCTCAAAACAGGGATTAAAGAAATCAATAACTCTATCAGGTCCCTGAAATTAGACAACTTTCATTTTTCATCCTCAACACACGCACAAACTTCATCGTTTTTTTCCTCTACCAACCCTTCACATCACCTGCTTACCCAGGTGACTGAAGAGTCTAGTATTATTGGGATCGAAAGATCGTTCCACAGCAAGAAGCCAAGAAACCCTTACCGGAGCCCACATATAGTCTAACATGAGTAAGAATTGTTATACTTTGTTGTTGTATTTCAAACCAAAAGACAAATGTTTAGTCCCATATTGCTTGTGGCTGATACTTCCCTCCTCCTTATATATGGACCCTTGTCCATAGTACAATTGAGGAATGAAAGTGGATAGGCCCTACGCACGCGCATGGTGGGCCTTGCCAATGGGGTTTGGGCCGGCCCGGTCCGGAAACCCTTTAATCGGGCGCGTCGGCGCACGTCGCATCCCGCGCGCAGGGGGGGGGGGTGCAAATCCGGCCTCCCGGAGCCCCTTGTGCGGCCCCGGCTTGGTTTTGCTCCTCGGTTCAATGAACCAAATAGAGACGTTTACGCATCTATTCGACGCACCTCTTCGTTTGGACGCTTCCAAACGGCGTCCCGATTTGCAACCGCATCACAACTTTTCGCTCGTCTTTCTTTTGCTATTTATGTTTTATCTCTCGCTGTCGTTCGAAACAGTTGCACAATATCGATCGCTCCCTTTCTTCTTCTTCGCCTGTTGTCTGTCCACTGGAAGAACGATCAGTCGCCTTTCGCTCGTCGCCGTGACTGCGTGTGCGCGCTTCACGTCGGCAAACGCTGTTGGATCCTGGGAGAGTAGCCGCACGCAGGAGACTATCGCACAGGCGCTCGCCGTCGGGTACTGCGGAAATACTCTTAAGGACAGTGCTCTCTGCACGCCTCAGCGTATCTCTGGTAACATCTTTATTGTTTACGGCTTACATCGCGGATTGTACCCTATTACTAATAACAAGAATAAATTCTTACCTCTATTGTTTACAGACAAATATAATTACTAACAGAGATGTCACTGTTTGATAACATCTTTCTATGCTGGCTGTTCATTGATTTTATTGTTATTCTGCTTTGTATGCATAAGCACATGTGATGCACAGACTTTTATCGGCATCTTCTACTCGATCCAAAGTCATAAATGTCACATTACGAATGCTGCCAGTACCAATCATATGATGTATTGTCTACCAGTGGCAGAAAAGCTTTTAACGAGTCCACAGGTTAGATGGGTTTATTTCGCAACTGCGTGGAGAGTGGAGATGCAACCATGCACCTTCACGTGGATGTCCTTGCTTATATCTGTGAGATAAATGCAGGAAAATCAAGTAAAAAGGTCAACTGTCTACTCCAGGAACATGTACTGCCTACTCCAGCCCGATCGCAACGGCCTGTAAGACTGCATTAAAACCTCCTTGTGCTTGACATAAATCTTGGTGGCCCACCTCATTCCAGCAAGATCGAGTTCCTCTCAATCGTTTCATTGCCGTTCGAAGCATTGAGAGAATGAATAGAAAGAAAATTACGAGATAAGGTTGTTCCGGTATTTAATGGAGTTGGATTGACGCGGGGGCTGGGGTTGAGGCTTTGTATTCCACCTAGCATTTGTCTTAGAAGTACGTTGGGCCTTGGAAAGTGCGTTCTGGGTCTATATACTGTAATTTTCTTATCAAGCAAATACGGATAATGATGTGACTCGAAACATAGTATGAAATAGGAGCATTATTTTTTTCAATATTACTTGTTCTCTTTCTATGAGGAAAAAATGTATTTCCCTTTACCATTTCAATCCGTGATCGAAAGTCGGATCAATTCTTAACATGGCAACTGTGATCGTTATCAAATTCTCCAAAGAACTGCGATAGGCTGGCTATATTTCTGTCTAGAGGAAGATTCGGATTCTTGGGCTCAACAAAGTGATACTTCATTTTTTTTTAAGAAATTGTTACCATAGAAAGTCATAAATACAAAAAGAAAAGATTATACATTACGATTTTTCTTTTGTTTTTTATTTTCATCATTTCAAACCGTTGCAATGCATCGTGATCTACAATGCTAAATATATATTTCCATGCGTTTGCCACCAACATTTACAGATCCATTTGTTATGCATATGATTTCGTATCTGTGAGTTGATTATCTACAAAGCAGCAAATTTTCGCAGGGTACACTCAATCCTTTCTAATTGTAGAATCTATCATCATTGCTCTCGCCAACAATGTGATTACCGAGTAGTTTCTCAAGCATAATACACGACTCTAGGGATTTGCTGAGATTTCCACAGTTTTGCATTAGCATTGCAAAATGACTATCTGAGATCCAGGAAAGACACGCAATTTCAATATTTAGCTCACCATAACACTTATCAAGCTTTTAAGTTGACATATCATGTAAATTTCTGTTATAAGTTAAATCGATAGCAATATGCAATTGATTTATTTGTGAGGATATGCAAATGATCGGAGTTCAGACCATATTATCATATTTCTTAGGATCTTAATGCCTTTAGTTGTTCATATTGTACAAACTAGGTTGAGAATATCTCTTAGTTTCTTTCATTCAATCTTTCCACATTGAAAAGAGAGAAAACATATTCTAAGTGTTGGCCCTTCACTTGTATTATGAGATTATGAGAGAAAAAATTCTTCCCCCTGATCTCATTATTTGAAGCGGAGGTTGGACGTCTATTGGATATTAAATTGATAAATGCTTCTCCGATAGTTCAAGCATGGGTCCCTTCATCGGGGAACACCCTCGTCGACCCTTCACTTGTATCATGATCCTCATCATGTATGACACGCTCTATGGCTGCCAGCTTTTCAAGTCAAGCTATGTCTCAAGAGCAAGCCCCCTATAATAATGATTCTATTATATTTCTCAAAGTATGCCTCTAGTACAATAAAAGTCTCGCACAACATTTAGTAAAGTAAAAACCATATTGGATGACCATGGAAATAATGTAATTTTAGTAATGACAACTAGAATGTGTTATAATTGATGAGGGGAAAAAGTAATATGCAACTCAATTTTCTTTAAAAAAAAAGGTCATTGGCATGCACTTTGTTTTCCTCCTATCTCCATAGATATTATAGTCTCGACATTTATATAAGAACCTGTTTTGAATCAAGTCTATTGTCTTAGTAATATGTATGGTGCTTATAAATATAAAAATACTTTGAAAACTTGATCTTATCAATATATTACAAAATAACAACCATATATAAATCGATTGAAGTATGTCATTGAATATCAGTTAAAGTAGAAAATAAGACATCATCAAACTATATAGTATATTTTCAATGTGTATCTATATTAAATGCGCATATATCATCATGTTGGTGGAAAGAAGATTTTTCCTTTAACATTTCTAGTGGTATTGTCCAAATTACAATGTTAATATCTTAAATTTGCTCTATTCAAATTAGAAGAGGTTCGTATGAAATAGAACTTTACACTTCATCATAACCCAAAAGCTCACACTTGCATCAAAAGGGAATCTAATGCAATATATGAAATCACTTAAGGTGGTCATATATTCAACTTTAACTCAAAAACATGTCTATTTAAAACTATCAAAATAGACTTCTTTTTCATTAGCAATTCTTTGTAATTTTATGGCTTATTCTAGTACACTTGTCAACATGAATACAAATCTTAAATTACCTATTCTAGACTATATATCCCCATCATTTCATGATTTGAGAAATAATGAATACTAATAAGGATCATCACCTTGATATATAAATTTTTTTGATGAATTACATGTGTAGTGTTGTATTTATCATGATTTTTCTTGTTCAATATGCAATTGTGGAAAATGTTTATTTAGTGGTGCAAGTCCTACAAAGCTTGAGTGATGTATTAATAAGATCTTGTCTGATGTGTTTCTAAGGAAAAGTGTGTCTAACTCTTCATCTTTTGGAAAGTCAAAATGAAGTGAATTATAATCTCATAAGTGTGATATAAGAAGAAACTTCCAAATCTAGAAGGTAATGGTCTGCAACATGATTCTAATATGGTTTTTGCATTCATAAAATAAATCATCATATTTTCATGAAGTCAATACATTTCAATTCATCCCACTCTCCTCATTCATGCAACATTAAGCAATCATTACATGCCCATTATAAAGATGGATCAATACCACTTCAGAAAGTGAGTCAACATGACTAGGGAACCCTCAAAACTGCACAACCACAATTGAACAAAACTTGTAGTGGCATTCAACTCCCAACAACAAGTTCCCCACTATACAAAGACATATGAAGCATAACTAAGTATCTCTCCAAGATGTATGTGTGTAAGATATACACTATATATCAATCATTATAAATTAAATCAACATGGATAGTATAAAGTAGAGGTAAAAAGAATCAATTGTAAATAAAAAACATTTTATCAGCATGTGAAATGATTGTATGATAATAAAGGGGATGAATAAAGACCGCAAAGAATGGGATCAAAGGAAGTAGAAATTGAAACAATCAAGTTTTAACTATCATCAACATGACAAAATGAAATTAGTATGGGGTAGGGTTGTACATGAGGGTTGAATCCACAATGACTATCAATTTATACTTGATAATTATCCATGTAGCTCATATAAAGAAAACAAAGAGTTGCCTATCATGTGAACTAAATTATGATATAATATAACCAAAGGATATTACCTAGGGATAGTTTTGCAACTATATTTGAGTAAAATTGTAGATACTTAGTTTACTACAACACTTAATGGGTGCATGCCTACTATTCCCCTTTAGGGAATGTCACAATGTGCACAAGCTAGCCCAAAACCCTGATTGAAATTTCATTAATAAGACAAACACCTAATGATTGGCATCTATTGATGAGAATTTCACTACTAGTAATTGAAAGAGTCCAATAATCAATGTACTCATGAACCATTTTGGGAGTTTTATCTCCATGATCTATTTGGTTAATGAATTATTCATTTAAAGCATACTAAAGACACGGTAGATGAAGATAATAAAATATTCATAGTAGCTAAGAGAGTTAGATTAACCCAACCTATAGTTACTTCCTCATCTCCAATGAATAGCATCGAAAGGCGAACAACCTACACAAGTACAAACAAAGGAAAAAATCAAGTAACTAAGATAATTATTTCCTTTTTTATATTTATACATATAGATGTCAAAAAAACTCTAGAGAATGAATAAATATTATACTAGATTTCAACTTCTTGTCAATAATCAAACAAAGTTTGGTTATTCTCTTTATTTCTAGCTAGACAATGATGCCAATTCATTTTCCAACAATTGATACATATTACTATGAAAACCATAAAGTGTATGGGTTGATTTTTGTGGTGAGGTTATGACCATAATTGTCAACCTTATCATCTTTATATATTTAGTTGTATTATAGTTTTTAGGGTAAAACTTATGGTTGTATAGTGACAATTGGTTCCTTAAAGTCAACCCGTTTTTGCATCTCATACCCTTAACTTGGAAGAATATAGTCACCTAAATAATATGTAAGTTTATCTATACTCCTAGATGATGATTCAAAACCATGGTAATGAATACTTGGGCCATGTAATTTCCTAAAATATTCTTTCCTAATAGTAATTCTCATGACTATGAGGTGTTGTTATACTTCTACTACTTTTGAATGTATCATTGTTTCATGTAGTTCCATTTATCTAAAATATGAATTTAACATGTCACTGTTTAATAGATTCAGATATAATGCACTAGATTTGTTACATATACTTTACAAAATGGTTTCTCTAATAAACTAGAAAGTAAAATGTCATAAAAGTGCAAGAAGTTGGGTAGTTTAATGATATAGAAATAAGTATTTCTTAAGATTATTAATTATATACATAATATTTAAATGAAGGCCACATGAATGTTTGCCTTTCTACATCAAACAATTGTATGTAGGATTTTATTGGTTTTTTACAAGTATCTATTTATACATACTAATTTTGGGATGTCAAATTTAGTTATGGAAGTTGAATTCTCATTCGTGTAACAAGTAATGTGTTACAAGGATATCTTAGGGAGGTTAGATAGTGAAAAACTCATTTTGACTCATTTTAGTAGGGAAGTGCATTTTCTTTCCTCCTTATGTGTACTCTAAAGTAACCAGAAGATAAGCTCATGAAATTTAGAAGAAAAGCATACTTAAGAAAAGAAAATTCATTTACATATTTTTTAAAATTCCTACAACTGGACTATAAAAACTTTAGAAAATGGATTGAAATAGGTTGCATACATTTTTCATTGAACAAGACATGAAGGAACTTAAAGATACCATATTTATATCTTGGTTTATTCTCTCTCTCTCTTTGTGTGTATATATACATATATAGAGAGAGTGAGTGAGTGAGAGAATCAAAATAGAATGCACTCTAACATATGTGTGACATATACACCCAGTAGGTGTTTAAACTTCAAGAATTTCGTGGGGAAATTTGAACAATTGATATTCATTAGTATAATTAATGTAGGAAATATAAAAAGTTTGAGATCATTTTGTTACTTGTAACTTACTCATCCAAGAAAAAAAATTAAACAATCATACATTTACAAGTGTGACATTTTTCAATCTATTAGGTGTGACCTATAAGTGTTCGAACAAATAGAAATATTTTATGTAGGATATTCATATTATATTAAGAAACCAATGATTTTGATAATCAAAATTATAGTTGCATGATGAAATGACTTGACTATTATATCTCTTCCAACCTCACTACATACAAAAAGATATATATACATACATATATTAATATATATATGTATATATAGAGAGAGAATGCATGTTTAATTAGCATTCTATATATACATGTCAAGCTTAGACTTAGGATGGTAGAACATTGCCAGAAATTCCAAGTGGTCCCAAAATTGATTAGACTCCTCTACTGCACTCTCCTTATGTAAGAATTATTGTGGATGTCACTAATCCTATAATCTAGTCTAGAACAATTAACAATACCTTTTGTAGTTGTAGGAAACAATAAAGAAACATATACCTTGTTGGTATGAGTAGTACAAAATCTATTCATTTCATATTATCAATTTCATTCCCTTGACATACAAATATAATGATGTTATATTACTATTGTCTAGCTTGACATGGATGAGTTGTACTTGCCAATTTTGTAAATTCACTTTACTGTTATACCCAAACTTATGTACTAGAGATAATTTTGTTTGGTTACTATTGTCTAGCTTGACATGGATTAGTCTAGTAAGTTTGATGGGTCTGATAAACAATATTTAATTCTTAACTTATAGGTTTCCACTTGATATAAACAAAGTAATGAGTTATAATATGCAAGTGCATGATTGTCAAATATCGATACTATATTGAACATTAATTATTTTAATATTAGTGAGTACTAAAGATGTATTACTCTTTTCATTTTGAACTTTGAAGTATATATTGAAATATTTCTTGTCACAACAATCACGAACCAAATCAAGTATTATGTATCATACTATGAGTTATAGTTGTTTGACATGTCACATAATTAAACTTAATTTTTGGAGTATCAAGTACCAATAAATAAAAACTCATATTCTTATAGATCTAGTTAATATGATTTTATAAATTTTAATTTTTACAAGTTGAACTATATTGAAGAATAATAGGCATAGTGAAATAAATGAGAGAAATGAAGTGGATGCATGAGGGGACCTAATTTGGATGTCAGATACTTAAGAGTACGTGTACAAAAGTAGAGTAAAAAAATAACACCAAAAGTCAAAAATATACTCTTTAGGCTAACTAGCAACTTGCTCAAGTGTCCAAGAAATGAACCTAGGCACCCGATAAATCAAGTGAGTAGTTTCACCTACATTATGTTGTGTAATGATATTGTGGACAAATTAGTAACATACCTTTGAGAAGATTAATACCTATATTGAATTATGATGCTACATATTTTTCTAGCTACTTTACCATTTCTAACTCTCCCTCATAATGTGAATGCAAAACCCATATTTTTTTTCCATCTTTGTACAATGAGTAGATTTATTAGGTTTTGTTCTTCAAGTTTCTTCTCTTTCACCCTTTCCAATTTTTCGTCTACTTGGAATATCTCTAGGTTCAACCATATTTTAGATTGTCTTTACTAAATCATCTTCCTCTACATCCATAGTTCAAGTTAAGCATATGATAATAGAAATAACATTCAACTACATGGAAGCATATGAGAAGTTATTTTTTATTCAAGGAGAGTGGAACCAGGAGTTGTTTTCACCTCAAGGGAAAAAATTATAGGTGGTTGAGCACCAAACTCAAATAAAATCTCAATTCAAATAAATAACATGAAATAAACAATCTTGTGACAATATAATACAGAAAATAGTGGACATATGATATATATTATGGTGGAGAAGTATAGTTCAAATAATTCAAAGGGTCTATTAACAAATATAATTGAATCTATTGTTCACTTTTTGGTGAAATCTATCATGAATAGATATAAATTCATATAAATACTATATTTCTATTAAATTTTATCTAAAAACAAAAAAAATAAGGTTTGGACTTAGAAAATAAACTATCAATATATATATATATATATATATATATATATATATATATATATATATATATTATTCATTTAGTATCAGTAGTAAATCAAATCATGCCCATTCAACACACTCTCTCAACTTTAGTGTCTAATACCTAAATAAAGTCGTGTAAACTTATGTTTGTGATGCTTTATAGAAATAAGAAGATTTAATTTTAGATATATTTAATATATGTTACAATATCCTTCATAAGCGACATTATATTCATTATTAAATAAAACATAATAGAATAAAAATCTATAGTAATTATAGCTAAAAGTGATTACAATTGTATCTCTTAGTATATAAATCAAACAAAATCTCTTATATTTAAAAGTTAATGGAAGTTATCTTACGTTACATAATCCTAGAATCCATATTAGTGTATTGGTTTTATATTACATATTGTACATTTTATGGTTTTAACAACATTAATTAAAATTTTGAAATATTTTCTCTAGATAAGAGAAATATCAAATTTTCTAATATGCAATAAAAGTTCTTACATGATATTCTAAACTATTACTTATTACTTTTGTTTCCAAATTAAAATCAAGAGTAGTAGTTTCAATTGTATAACTTAAGTTGAGTGGCTAAATATGAAGGGAGTTGTATAAGGGTATATAAAAGTAAACAAATATAGATTTCAGATGATTAGTAAAAAGATAGGATTCTCAACAAAAGTAAAGTATATTATTGGATAGAATAGCGCAAAACATAATAGATAAGTAAGACCCTAACACCATTCATCCTTCTATCAAGGTGTACCCTGGGAAAGAGAAGAGGATCCACATGAAAAATTAAGTGCCAAGGCTTCAAAATTTCTAATCAAACCTAACTAGTATAAAACATGGGGAATCGGATTACTATGAACCTAAAATCACCTCCAGAATATTTTTCTTCTACAAAAAAATCCCAATGTACCCACTGATCCATTTCTTGTGGGAGTATTATATTGTTTATATTTGGGAAGCATCCTTGTGTAGCTAAGGCATGGTGTACTAGGAGAGGTTGTTATGTACTATCTATAGAAAAATGGAATTCTCATGGCGGAACGAGTCCTCAATTTTTTGGGACTATTATGGTTGGTTTCTTGGGACACCTCATGTTGTTACTTCCTTTGGTAGACACACTCATTTGATTTCCAATAATATTAAAATATTAATGTTTAATATAAAAAAATAATAGAGTAGTGAAAATTACAATAGATAAAAGACAAAATATATTTTTTTTGGGTATATTTAATGAATACAAAATATAAAAACAACTACAACCTAGATTGTTATACAAATGAATTAACATGTTGATTTCAATTACATGTTAGAATCTTCTAAATAAACAAAATAGATTATTTGAATAACACTTAAGTTAATCCAAAATTATAGCTAAACAAAAGCTAGGTTGCTCAATAACATTTTTATCTATAACTCCTAGATTGATAGAAGGACTCAATTTGTTTCATAAAAATTTCTTAGTATATATGTGATAAACATAGTTCATACCACTTTTTATAGCCTTATTTCATACATTTAATGATCCAAATTTCTTGCTTTTGACATATTTCTGTTGCACAAATACAATAATTGATCTTCGTACTATCATTTAGACTAATCATAGGTATTTATTTGTAAATAATTTAAAATGTGCATCATATGAAACCAATGCAACCTTTATTAGTGACAAGTAAATTCTACAAATCAATAGTAGGATTATCTAAGAAGAGGAACAATGTGCACTCACATGTGCACAACATGCTCCCACTTAGATGCACACTCAAATGATGAACCACATCAGTCGCATATCGTGTGTGTTGCCATAACCATTGGCTTTTCAACTCCAATGTACATGTTGTGCTTATATTGAGCATGGCATGCCCTTCATAGGTGGCTACAACCATCTCAATCATCAACATGCATGACATGTCTGGTTAGTGACACATTATGCAGTCTCATCAGCATCCACTCCAACTAACCACTAACATGTCATGCACCCACACATGCACAACATGCCAAATGATTCTGAGCTTGATCCTTTGACCATCGCCAAGGTGCTCATCATGCATCTTCCACTATAGAATGCATACTCTTGCTTAAGTGAAAAAAATATCAAGAGTGAGAAAGTAGACGGAAACTAAAAGGAGACTCTACTCTAGAAGAAATTGAAAGTAATAAGAAGGACCTAAAAGTGGATTTCTCTCTCTCCAAGCTTACAAAATGCCAAGTGTATCTACATTGTAGATGATAATTCCTCTATAAGTGTTGAATTTTATTTCTCCTTCTCTTTTGCTATGTCTTTTTTTCTTTACTTCATGGAACTTGTTACTGGGTGATATCTAAGCTTGTGCATGTATCACCCACCATTATTTAGTAGTTTCCCTTGTATTTAGTGTGTAACCAAAATTCATTAGGGTTTACTCTTGGCTGGGTGGGATCCAATAGTGGTCGATCCTGGGAGGGGTTCCTCATTATAAAAAAAAATCACGATAATTGTGCCAAGGTTCTCTAGGTTCCCAAATCCATATCTTGAGAGAGATACAAATCTAATAGAGGAAAATTAGAGCTTTGATCATGATATCATGAGGGTGAAAAGGAATTCCTATATATGAAGTAGAAGAGATACTTATTACCAACGAGATATATTTATTATAATGATAAGGGAAATGTTCATTACTCAGTCAAGTAAAAAGAAATATTACCAATGTCAAACATCATCATAATTTTTTTCAAAAAGTTAGAATCCAATATATTCAATCAGTATGTTACAAATATAAAATTTTAGTAGAAGAAATAAATATTTTGACTATTACCATTTTATAAGTTTGACATGGCTAAGTACCCTTACATATCAATATATAGAGGAAAATGATGTTAGAAATTATATGTGGATCCAGAGAGTAATTCATCTTGCTAAACTATATCATTTAAGGATAAGATACATGGTGTGGGTCCCGGTCGACTTGGTCATCCTTCCAAAATCATCTTCACCTAAGGGGTTTGAAGAAAATACAAAAAAAATATTGAGTGGAAACATCAGAAAAAGATGGTATAAAGCATAAAATAGAAACTACACAATATAAAGGAAAGAGATGGAACATATGATGCAAGCCTTCTGACAAAAGAGATAGAGAAAAATATATAATTATCACAAAACTAATTTCAAATGAAACATGATAACTAGGTGAAATTCCATAAGTGATACAAATTATGGTTTATAGGCATATCTATTAAGTATGACATTACAATGGTCCAAGATATTACATGAGATGTACGTGCTAGTTAATAAATATAAAGTATGTCACAAAAGCATACATAGTTTAATTATGTGTCATTGCCCATAAATATAATAGTCAAAGCATGTAGTGATGTCACATAGTACTAGTATGAATATAACAACAATGTTAATTAGTGAAAATAACCCTAAACCTAATATAGAATGGCACATAACCAAACTCTCACGGTGAGGAACATAACCACCCACACAAAAGTATAGTGAATTGGGCTCATAACTTCGGTATGGGGCATATAACCTCCATCCTAGAAACATAACAAGCTGGGGAGGGGGGACCCCAAGTATGGGGCACATAAACTCCCAACCCAAATATGACATGGGACATAACCCAAAAAGTAAACAAACAACCAAAGTAATTATGTAATCCTAGTACTACTCAATCATCTAGCATGCAAAGTTGTATTTGCAAGTGCAAGTTTAGTAACAAGAAATAAGTTAGAGTCGTTATCGTAAAAATGGAACATATAGGGTTCCTAATACAAAATTAAGTAAATTAGGTTTTCTACCACAAAAGTAGGTCAAATATATACTTAGCATGCACACTAAAGGAATCTAAACAAGGTATTACCAATAGGTCCTAGCATTAATGTCAAATAAGAGTAAAGAGATTGAAGATCATAAACAACTGGTAATGGACAACCAAGTCAAATAAAAATGAAAAAGGAGGATTAAAAGTGATATGCTACTAGTTAATAAAGATATTGAATATATAAGTCATTTCCCAATAAGACTCATAAGGAAATGCAACATACCTAATATATGATCTAACAATCCCATTTTCATCATTCGATACCAAGCAGGGATTCAATTCACCTAGTATCAATTTAGATAAGTTGAAAGGTTTATTTTCCATCAAATGTACAAGCTCTAAATTACCTTTTTGTTATTGAATTAGATTATAAACTTATACCAAATTTAAGGAATATTCTCGAGTTTGTAAACATATTTATTTATATGTTTTGACACTCCTCAAATAAGTAATTAATTTTATAGGTCCATTGAATTTTACTAAATTTTATAAAATGAATAAGCTAATCAGTTCTTAAATAGACTAGTGGTCATGAGTTCTAGTCTAGCTAAATAAGTAAAACCACTCAATTAAAACTTGAGCAACCAGATGCAAAGCTCCCCTAAAAAATACTAGCACTCCCTTAAACTTCATGGCATAATAGAAAACAAGGAATCGGTAGCTTAGTGAAATAAACCTAAAGGTCTTCCTTGGTCTTACGTAAACCTACAACAAACAATAGTAGGAGCAAATTCTCACGTTGCATGTCTCCCATGAGTTGGGAGGAACAACCATTAAGACCAAATAAATTTCTGACAATTGAACAAACTTTAGAGGAAGGTCATCGGTCCAAATCTTTGAAAACCATAGAAAAGCATTGCTAAAAACAAGGCAAACCTTACAGACCAATAAAGGGAATACCAAAGACTTTAAGGTAGGAGATTCACCTATCACATTAGGATTTGGTTCATTATGAAGCTTCTAGGAACTTTGTTTCACCCAATGATGGTGTTTGCATACAACAAAAGCTCAAGGAGTCCTACATATGTATCTACAAGAGCTCTAGGAGGAGATGAAGGATTGGATTCTTTCTAAGTGGATATGAATCCACTAACCTCTTTGGAAACATGTTGAAGGTGTTTATGCCACATTAATTTAACTGAGATATCCCTAGGAAAAACACCCACTCTGATGGCCAAAAAAGGGAGATGGGGTTAAATGAGTTGGAAGAAAACATTTTAGTGAAACTGGAGGAAGGAAAGGAAGACATAAGTCCTAATGATCTTGACAATATAAGAAATTTATAGGGGTTAATCAATGATGGTCTCTATATACAGGTGGAAACAAATAAGGACGGGGTTTGAAGTAAACCTAAATACATCATGTTAATGCACAAATTAGGGCGTGTTGCACTCAAAAAAGAAATATGAGTTTAAAGGAGATGAAACTGCAAGTCTAAAAGGAACAAGAAGAGACAATGTGTGAGGAAAACTCTAGGATGTGTCTTGTAATAGACTCCTACATGAGGTAGGGGATCGTCAGATGGCCATCAGAGCTACTAATTGATGGACTAGATGGGACTCCATCAAAAGGTAAACCTAGATCACATCAGAAAGGCAAGTGACACAGTAATTGAGCACAAACGTTGGGGAAATCCATGATACTAATCAATTGAAACAAACTTGGTTACTGTAATGATTGTTTCATCCAAGATGGGACACCCTAGTGGTCAAATCCTTGGCTTTTTTACCAATAGTTCTCAGGTTCAAGCCCCAACGAGAACATGAATAGAATTACCAAAAAATATAAAAAAGGTGTAATGATTGTTTCCTTGTATAATAGGTAGTAGATAGAGTTCAATGATGATGAAGCATGAGCTATTGGATAATTTTGATATGAAGAATCTAGTTTTCACATTACTTTCACTTTTGGGTGTTTTAATTACATCTTCCAACACATTAGGGTTTAGAGTTATATTACCATATAAATTATCTTGATTGATATCTCCCTTCAATATTTTGAAATTTGAGTTTTTAGCATCACATCCCCATACACCCTTCCTTTTAACTCTCACCTCGCTCGAGATATTTTGTTCCTCTCCTTTTAGTCGAGTCACGTTGTACCTCTCCCTATAGGTCGAGCCTCGGTTGGTATCAGAATGAAAAAGGGATTTGATGTTGAACTAATGCGTCTAATGGATCGAGCAGTCATATTATTCCTCACCATGATGATTATATACTCAAGTTTCCTTTAAAGTCATTTCATGTTATTATATTTTTATTAGGAACAAATTTAATTATGTGATTTCACTTATGTATATTTAGGCATGTCCCAACATTAGTAATATGCTTAATAGTATAAGATATTATGTTAGGCATTATTAGACTAATTAGTAAAATTATCTGTATTAGTGAGGCTTGTAGAGCATCTATGTATTTGCTTACATGTAGTGGACATCATATGAAACTAATTGTTATATAACATGCCATATATTATGATATGGATCTACATATTACATTTAGACCATTGGTGCATTCATCAACTTGGATTATCAGTTATGTTATATTGGTGAGCCATTGTTAGCAATGAAAAAGTCCCATTATTATTATCCAACCATCTAAAGGTTTCTTAACTCTTATTAACATCCTATTCAACTCAAGGGGTACTAATGAAGCATAAACACATATCCTCTCTATATGAACTTAACAAATTCATTAATTCACATGAAGCTACTAAGGTGATCAAAATGCATGAGATTTACCACATAACCTAGGCTCATTGGTGTATTATTTACGGCTGGGTTTTTTCTTGGAATAATCACAAATGCATCTTATCCAAAGAATATGTATTTCTATGGATAGGAAGTTAGGATTCGATATGCTACTACATTCCATCCATTAAAGAGGGTTTCATCTTAGAAATCAGTCTATCCTTATATATAATAACCAACAACATTCCACTCCTAAAATGGTTCAACCTAATAAACCAAACAAATCAAATATTATGAGGGCATTATTTTGATCTTTCAGGTCATGCTTACTAGGTGGACTCAAGATGTGCATAGGTCATGCATCTAACTAGAAGATCGTAGCTAACCAAGCTAATATGTCATGTTCATAGGTTTCTAATCTAACTACCCTAAAGTTAGCATTACCATATAGTAATTCACAGGAACAATTCTACACAACCTAATGGAGTAAAGAGGGTAGGACCACTAAACCATAGGCACAAGCTACTTCTTCTTAGTCATCACTAGATTTTGAATTCTATAATTTTTAGTTTTTTCATGAATAGTTATAGGGTTTCTAATTAATGACTTCGTGTTTTTCTTTATTGTAACATAGTTCAAGGAAACATCGAAGAAATAACATAACTTTATCTTTGTACATATGGTAGTATAAAGCAAAGTCAATTTTGAAGGGAAACTGATACAATATAAAATACAAATGTGATATTAAAATCAATATGAAAAACAAGTAACAAATTATTCCATATGAAAATATCCATACACCACTCCTCATTACTTTATTCCAACCTAAGCTCATATCTCAATAAATTACAAGAGCTAACTAGGCATCTAATATTTATTATAGGAAAATGCACATGGTGTCCTCTCACATGAGGGCAAACAATACGAGATCCTCATTGATAATGTATCGCATTGTATTGTCTTATTCCATCGTCCATCTTAACATAGACAACATAGGTAGATTATAGGGTAGGCATCATTGTAGGATTTTGGTGGGAGAGGCGCAGTGGAAATATAAAACTTTTCCCATTAAAACTCTTACATAACGTATCCATCATAGACCATAAAATTTTGGTATATTATATACGTAGAAGGGATATAGAATCTACCTTGGCCCATACTAGACATGTCTTAGAACTGGCACTTTTGGATTCAAATCTGAAGTGGTTGTTGTTGTTATTTCCATCTACTCATCACAACAACACCTTGTCTTCTCCTTGAAGAATTTCCTTGTCCTAAAGCCTCCATGCAAGGTCTTTGACCTCTACATTATCCATACAGATATAGTAACTTTTGGCAAACCAACTTGTTCATCTAGAGGAAACCTAGATTGGGGTTTTCAATGTGCTAGCATTGCACACTCTACTTCTCCTACTATTACGGGGTGATGTCCTGTGGGTGAGTTTTTCTCTCTCTAAAAGGAAGAACTTTTAGAAAACTACTTAATATTGTGTGTGTCCCTTTGGATGTCCACCCCTTTATGTAGGAGAGTCATGGGATTGGATTTCTAAAAATCCAATCTCGTTCCTATTCACAACTCAAAATAGAATCAAAACTTAGAATGATGCCAGAAATCCTATCTGTCTGGTTCATTAAGTGATAACTAAATGGGTTATCCAATCGATTGACTGGACAGCTAAGGTCAGATTTCAATTTCAAATAAACAACTGACATTTTCCTTCATGATTTCAATCTAGTAAACTGATTGGGATACCTAGTCGACCAACTAGGAAATTTCCCAAATTGGTGATTAGTTGATCAATCAACTAGTTGATCCTAACCATCTAGATGACTGATAGGTATTTCTAGTCAATCAATTGGATAGGAATCAGCTTGTACATGATTTAAAACCATTCCAATCATATGTTTGATTGTGAACTTCAATTCCCTTGTGGTGACCCCATAGAATCTATACTATGTTGGTAGTGATATTCATAGACTCTCAAGCAAGGGTTGGTATCTATAAGCACATAATTGATACTCAATTAATAGGAATAAGTTGAGAAGAATTTGAACTTGTAAAGTGATCAATGTTACCATGACCATATCATCCCTTTTTCACATATATCTAGATTATATTGAAGCATGGAGTTTTCATCCTTAACATTCAAACTATGTTTCTTGAACTAGAGCATACTATTGAGATTGTATGAGCTCAAAATTATATATTAACTCACATCAGCATGGCATGCATGCATAGTCACACTAATCAAGTTCCATGACATCACTTTAATGGAGGGACAAACTCCACCTACATCACTCACAATAATCCAAAAGTATCACAATGCACCCAAGAATCACTTTATGGCAACTCTTATTTAGAATCATGATGGGCCAATGTTAAAGTGCACAAAATAACAAGTGATTACCATAGTGACTTCAAGTCTAAGGATCACAACCACCACTATTACATTGAGATATGACTCTAACTTTTCACGACATGGCTACCATGTGTCATTGTCTAAGTGGGTCTATCTACCACAACTTGTTCTCTAATAACTACTTATGTACTGAGTGGATATCCAATATCATGACTAAGTAGACATGGTCATCACTCAGAATACACACTAACCTTATGTATTTTTTCCGTATAACATACACAGTAATAACTTACCAGGGACATAACAAGCATGAATACTCTTAAGTAACATATGATCTCATGTTCAGTTCCTCAACCCAAACTATATGTCATCGATTCAAAACATTATTAGGATATTATCACATTATTTTTCTATCTGAATAATAAAACAAATATAATAAGTGGAATTGCCTTTATTAATAATCAATATCATATATAATGTGTCCATATAACAATCATCACATGATGCCTCTCAACGGCATACAACCACTAGTTTCCAACTTACACTAGATCCAATCACTCATGGGTAAAATTCCAAGTTATCTAACATGACCATTGTGCTTGTGTTATGAAATTGATTTTGTCAAGGGATCAACAATATTGTGTTTAGTTGGTACTATGTAAGTCTTTACATCTCCTCTTTGTATGATCTCTTATATGAGATGATATCATTATAGTATGTGTTTGGAAAGTTGATGTGATCTAGATTCCTTTACATGTGAAATGGATCCATTGTTGTCAAAGTAAAGATCTATTACGTCCTCATTGGTTGGAACCACCCCAAGATCACTAATGAACTTCTTGATCCATGATATTTCCTTTGTTGCATTGGATGTGGCAGTATACTTCACTTTTGTTGTGGAATCGACCACCGTATCTTGCTCGGAATTTTTCCATCTTACAACTTTGTTGTTCAAGAAAAACACTAATCTTGATTGCAATCATTAATTGTCCTCATTAGTATAAGAGACTGCATCGGTTTAAACCTTTACAACTAGCTTTTTTTCACCTTAGTATATCAATAATTGATACTTTTCTATTCTTAATCACTTCAAGATATTCTTTAAGAAATCCAATTACCTTCACAGAGATTTGACTTGTATCTTCTCAATCTTCTCAAAGAATACGAGACATCTAGGCATGTACAGAATATTATATACATGATATAACCAATTGCATATGTATATGTAATCTTACTCATATAGCCATGCTCTTTCTAAGAATATAGGTGTAACCTAATGAATCTTAGATGTAATCTCCATGTAAACCTTTTTCCTAAGTTTCCCTTTTATTTCTATCCTTTATATCGCTTATGTTTAATTAGGGGAATTTATAGTGGTTTAGTGAACATTTATTCACTAATTGTACCAATATAAGGGTTTATGCACAAATACCTCAATGAAAGCTTAATTACCATAATAAAGTGCTATAAACCTCAATCTAACCTTTTTATATGATTTGAACACATAAAATGAGCCTAATTTTCAAATTTGGTTCGATTTGGATGTTAAAATGAGCCTAAGTTTCAAATTTGGTTCGATTTGGATGTTGTTTGTGCAAGTTATGCAATTTTAGGTACATTCTGGACTTTTATGCAATTTATCCAATTGGGAGGTTTTCTGTAACATACTGACATCTGGAATTTTTACCTTTTTGGTCCACTTTTCCATCTTTTCCTTTCATTTATATCCTCTTTGACCTTTCTATTTAATTTGTGGAGAATATGATGGTTTAATGAATATTTGTTCACCTTTTATTCCAATATTTGGGTTTTATGCACAAATACCTCAGTGAAAGCTTAATAATGGGTTTAATATGTAAAATGTCCACTTAAGTAATAAATATAATAAAATATTTCATCCTAGAAACTTCTAGTGCTTTTTTTAGTGTGAAAAAGAAAATAAATCCCAAAATATATATAAAGGAGATGATAAATGTAATAATTGGAGATAATATGGAATATATTAGATAAAAGAGGATAATGAGGAATATGGTGTTTCAAAAAAATCATAAATAGAAAGCCACGAGATAATTTGATAAAAAAAAATCGTTTTCTTAACTTAAAATATACTTAATGGCCAAGTATCATCTAATTTGGATAATAAATAAATATATATAAGCCATTATTACAAGATAATGGGAAATAAGCCAATAAGGTGAAATAAAATATCTAATCCTCAAATTGGAAAACTAACTCCAAATTCGTAATCTATATATCAAAATTAGTCTATGTGTGAATTTTTATTTAATTTGGTCAATGTTTAATATTTTATTTAATTTAGGAGGGATAAAATGACTTAAAGACCAAAAATATTAAATATATGTTGAAAAAATTAATTCATTCCAAAATTGTGTTGAACACGTTTATTATTGCTTATAGGCCAAGTTTTACATTTTTAGAAAGTTTCTAGATACCTCTAATAAATTAAAAGGATAAAAAAGTGGTAAAATGTAAATGAATTAAATAAAATCATCAAAGTCTTCAAAAAATAAAATGATTCCAAATGTGTGTTCTACATGTTAAAATAGACTTTTGGATGAATTTGAATCAATTTGAAAAATATTTTTTGAGAAGATAAATTTAGGAGAGAGAAAGTATGTAAAACTTTCAACTCATTTTATAAAATAACAAGCAACTTCAATAAATGGAAATAATGACAAATTTGTATCCAACATACTTAATCAGACTTATGGGTGAAGTTATATTATTTTTGGATAATCCTAGAGTCATTAATGCATGAGGAAAGAGAAAATATGATTTGAATTATTTAACCTATTAAAAGTCCCCAAAGGCAAAATTAATTCTATATTTGGATTCTACACGTCAAAATCAGTCAGGATGTCAATTTTGGTTAATTTTGGAGGTCGTTTGCACTCTTAAATAGGAAAAGAGAAAAAGTTAAATGATTAAATTAGAACTTTACTCATATTCATATTTGGAAACCATATAAATGTCACGCACATGGACCGTTGGATCTTAATCAAACGGCTCATGGATCATCTCCTACCTTGAGTAGGAGACATGCGTGTGAACAGTATGGCCACATAGTCTTGATATTCAAATCCAAATTTCTCACTCCTTGGTTGATGGTTTCACACGATTCTTTCGCCTATGAGTTGCATTTATAATTATGCATCTAAAGAGACCATACTCATTTAGTTTTATAAAGAATCGAGGAAACACCCCATTGCTTGCTTCCCAAGCTTTTCGGCCACCAACCTCCTCGCCACATCCCTTCCCCTCGCATATATATAACCCCGTCATTAGCTTTGCCCTCACTTTTTAAGCTCAATGCACCTCTTGATTTCTCATTTCATTGATGTTGCGACCCCCGACGAGATATCAGTGCTCCCTGGATTGTGGCACCCTTATCTCCTTTGTCTCTTCATCTCCGCTGAAATCAAAGGTACCCCTGAATTTGTATTTCCTTGAGCTTTCTTTTGCATACCTTCGCACCGAGTTTCGCGTTGATTTGTGATTTCGCCCAAAAGTCCAAGCAAGCAGTAGCTTTCTATCGCCGGCCATGGCCTCGTGTGAGTGGGAAAGAACTCCTCGTGTGTTTTTACGATTTTACCCCCTTCTCTAGCCCGGTTTCATGATGTGTCAATTTCTGATTGGTCCAACTTCTGAAAATCATATCTTTTGACTCGCTTGTCTAAAAATAAATCTAAAATATGATCTGAACTCGGAAAAAATCCCCTCTATCTATTAAAAATATTTTCTAAGCCTGGTTTTGAGTTTTTCGAGTAGGTATTATTGTGGATGATTTAATTAACTAAAAATCACCAAAAATGCATCTAAAAGTCTATATCTTCAAAATATATAATATTATATATCATTTTGATCAGAAAACTATAATTAAGACAATGGTAATATTTTCAAGACCTAAATTGGTGGTTTGTAGAAAAACTTAGTAACTTTAGGGTTTTAAGCCTTTAATGAATATACATATATCTGATACATAAATATGATGATCATATTAGGGAAAGTGGATCTGATCTCGTGTAAAAGTTATGAAAAGTGATTCTAGGATGCTAAAGAATAAGGTATGTTCTTAATACACTTCAGTTGGGAATTATTTGTTCCTTAACCTATGTTTTCCATAATGAGGCTTATTTGCACCTTGTATTCTTTTCTTTTGAATCTATTGCTATACTTGCCTCATAATCATTTTGGAATATTGTTCTTGGGTCTTGGTTACCCCTCTGCCATGTTCTATTTAAATGATTCTATTACTTGCCATAGTTTCTAGCATGTTGATTTTATTAGACTAATTAACTAGTGTAGTGGTACTTGTATGTACAACCACCCATAGTTGGGCATGTATTTAATCGCCCTGGGGAATGTGATACTCTCCCCCACACATGAAATATGTGTAGGTGACTGGGAATGTGTTATTCTACCCTCACCCTTTGATTGAAGGTCGGGTAGGTGCCTCAACCCTACTTAGTTAAGGTAGTCAATATTAATCATACATGCAATCCTTTTGTGATATGTTGTTTATGGCAAGCATCTATTGAAATATTCTTTTATATATATGACCTCATTCTCTCTATTGTCTTCATCTTATGATGAACCCTTGCCTGTTTTACATGTTTTTCTCATCTTGTTACATTAGAATAGCTTTTTGACACATACTTTTATTTTCCTTCCCTCTTGTTGGGTGCTTTCCCAACCACCCAGATGTGGAGCAAGGTGATGGATATGGCATGAAGATCTTAGCATTGACATGGACTAGCTGATGGATATATTGCTTGGAGACAAAAGTGGAGTAGTCTAGACTTCCCTCTATCTAGATCCTAGTTGTGTATGATGATGTAACCCTAAAAGGGAGATTTTTGATGTATCTTGTACAATCTTTTATGAAATTGAATATAGTCAGAAAAAAAATCTGATGCTTTCTAATGGTGTTATGTTTACCAAATTTAGTATAGGGTGGTTTATCCCACTCTTTACAACATGGTATCAGAGCCCATGGTAGTCAGAAATCTGGCTATTTCAGTTTGTCTCCCTAGTTAGAGCCCTAGATTTGCATAGTTTCCTTTAAGTGACATGCTTGCCCTAAATTTGATCTATGTTGATGATAGGTTGATATAGGACCCTATAGTTTCACCTTAGAGTCTTAATGAATAAAACTCTAATATGCTCATAATTAAAAATATGCTTAACTTAATGTTGTTTAGGTTTGCCTTTAGGCAACTATTAGGGCATGAAGTTGAAGCAAATGTGTCTAGAAAGGATCAGGGTTTCGGGGGCTGGCAATATTTTCCTCCGCACCACTAGCTTGGTTTACAAGGACTCTCGTGCCCATATGATACCGGCCTGGCCTGAGCTAATATGAATTACCCAAAATAGTTTTCTTTTGGGCAATAGTGGCCTTAGATTCTATGATGTATATCTTAGGAAACCCTAAGTTGATTTGTTTGAGGATAGATACCAAGATAGTTTTCTTATGTCCCTTAGCACCACATGCTTGGATAAGTTTATCCCTAGAACCTATACCTTAGAGTTTGGGTGTTTGGAAAGATATCAGAGTGCACAGTGGAAGCATGATGGATCTTGAGAATGGTTTAGTTAGACTTATCCTTTAACCCCTAATGTAGTTTGGCTTGATGGGTCGAACCCTTTAAGGGGTGGAGTATGGTTAATTGATGATGTTTGATGGTTAGATTTCATGGACGAAATCCTATTTAGGGGGATGGAACCCTATAACATCTTGAAGTCTATCTAATATATCTTTAGAAACCCTAACTCCATGCTTAGGAGGTTGTTGTGCTTAGTGTTCTCCAAACAAGTAATAATGGTAAGCCTAACATGCTTGTTTACATATTAATGAACATATAATTATCATCTAAGGAATAATGCATGTGCTTGAACCCTAATGTTCATCCAATGCACATAATATGAATATCAATGCTAATTGTCAATAAGTAAGATGTTAATAATGTCATGAACCAATAAACCCTAATGATATGATGAGTAAGGTTATAATTCATAATTAATTCATGCTAAGGATGAATAAGTGAAATAAAATGGTCATGTCGTCCTAAACCCTAAGTTGCAATAATCTAACCCTAATCTATACATCTTTAATGCCTTTCATGACACATTAATGATGTTAAGAGCCATAATCAGTTAACATACTTTGATACACATAAATGATATATATATAATCATCTAATCACATATTAATAAAGTCATCAATATAAAATGCAAGTTACCTTGTTATGTAATACACAAGTGATTAGTCACTTAATGTGAATCAATTTGTTGATAAGTAATATGTCTCACCTTGATCATTAAAATACATGTAATGGCTTCAATGTGAATATGAAGTGATGGGATTCACATAAATGTGTAAAATCAATAATATAAATGAATGAATATGAGAAATGATTAATGATGACATCAGTATGAGCAATAAAGATAATGTAGCAAAGAGATAATGTTTGATATGGATAAAAGTAACTAACGTGTCATTAATTGGAATAATTGTACGAGTAACCATAAATTGGATAGAGTGTCTTATTTCTTGTAAAATAATTTTTTATAACTCAATAAAGTGATAATATGAGGATAATGAAGTGTAAATCGAAGTTATTAATGATCAAATGTATTGAGATAATTGAGTAACCTCTAATTGTGCATAATAATGATATATAACCCTTTTGGCAATAAAGTGAATATAACATGACATAATTAATATAATGTTGATATTGTGATATCATAAAGAGTATAATGTTAATGACACAAAAATGTAAATGATGTTAAATCTCCTAAAAAGAATATATTAATAGTGGAACCCTAGGTGATCCTTGAGAACCCAACCTATGTTGAGTTGTATGTCAAGTATCTGAACCCTTAGGTTTAGTTGAAGTATAAGTTTTGGTGGAAGTTTTATGGTTGGAGGAACAACCTGATGTTTAGTGATGAGAGGTTGCACACTCACCCTTCCTTAATTGCTTGTGATTTCGGGGATGAAATCCACTTTAAGGGGTGGAGTGTTGTAACATACTAAATTCTTGACTTTTTACCTTTTTGGTCCTCTTTTCCATCTTTTCCTTTCATTTATATCCTCTTTGACGTTTGTTTTTAATTTGTGGAGAATATGATGGTTTAATGAATATTTGTTCACCTTTTATTTCAATATTTGGGTTTTATGCACAAATACCTCAGATATCACCTGAATTTTAATCCTTAGATATTCCCTTACAATTCATGAGATTTTGAACCATGGGGCACCTGGTTGCACCTTGGTTTGAAAGTGTTACTTTCCAAGGTCATTATAGGGATTATCCTCTTTATAAATCTGCTTATCTTTAAAACCTATCAACCAATGGGGTTATTTCTTTCTTTGAAGGACGGTAGGGATGGCCTAGAAGGCTCTAGGGGCTCTTAGGACCGACTTTTGATATGCAAGAAGAGTTTGTGAGCTGTCCTCTTGCATGGCCATGAAGCCCTAGCCTAAGGACACATGGAAAGTCACATAGACACCTCATGCTTGCCCCCTTCTTTATAAAGCCATGCCTACCCCTTCCCACCTCCTAATCCAAGAAGCAATCCTATCCTTCTCTTTCTTATAGCTTAGAGCATTGTCCCTTCTATTTTGGCCATGAAGTTGATGTCCCAAGGTAAAAGAAGATGCCTACCTTGGTGAACAAGGCTCATAGGGTTCCCAATTTCCTATTAAGGATTTCTTTTTTTTTTAAATTAGCCATTCATTCATCCCGTGGCCAGGGGGTTTTGAACTTGAGACCTCTCGGTCGTACATCAATACTTTTACCATCTGGGGTCTTAAGCTCCTCCTTGGTGATTTTGACCAAAACTAGTAAGAATCCTCCTTTCCTTACCTATTTTCATGTTGTTAGTATCCTCCCACCTTCTTCCAGGTCAGAACCACGACCATACATGGTAAAACTCCACCTAGAACCCTAAAACATCTCATCTACATGCTCTTTTGCTAGGGTTTGCACCTCTAAAGTGGAGAAGGTGATCTTTGCTCAAGAAAGGAGCTTGGCTTAGAGAAACCAGACCTTATAATCTCAAGATCATTTCTATTTGGACCTTCTTACCTTCCTATAGGCAAGTTTTCTTAACCCCCTTCTTATATATTGCTTAGTGCATGCTTAAAACTCATGCTTCTATGTTGAAAATTGATGATTTCCATCTCTTTTTACCATGTTCTTCTAGGGTTTTGGTTTCTTGCTATTTTACCTTCTCTAGAAGCTTTAATTTGGTTACCTATGCAACTTCAAACATGATCTTGGGTCAAATGGTATTTTCTCCCTCTCCCTCTCTCTTCAATTATCTCGATCGGTTTGATGATGTGACAATTTCCTATTGGTTAGTATTGAAAAATCCATATCTTCTAAACCGCTTATCCAAATTTGACAAATAAATATGTTTTGGAATTAGAAAATTTATATCTATCCATTAAAAAAAATTCAAGGTCTGATTCCATGGTTTGATGAAGGGTGATTTTTGTAAAAACTAATTTAATGCATAAAATCCATAAAAATTACATCTTAATCATCATAACTCCAAAATTAACATAAGAATATGTTTTCTTCATCAGGAGAACCTAATAAGTTCATTGGTGATATTTTCAAAAGCTAAATCTGAATTTTGCTAAAAAGTTCTGAAATTAGGGTTTCTATATATTAATGTGCACTATGTACTCGAATACATGTTAATACATTGAAAATAGGCAAAGCGGAACTTGGACTCAATTAAAGTGATGAAAGTTAGTAATTGATATTAGTAAGAGAGGTATGTGCATTCCTTACACCCTATGTTGTGATAATTGTAGCTGAACCCTATATTTCCCTAATGAGGCCTAAATGAACACTAAATATTCTATTCTTGAATCCTAATGTTGTTCATGCCTCAAATTAGATTATAATTTCTTCTTGTCTTATACCCCACTGCCATGCTTATTGAATATTATGACTACTCTTGCCATGACTACTTTTCTATCATGTGGATTTATGTTCTATTTAATTTAAAGTAGTGGTACTTATGTACAACCACCCATAGAGGACATGTATTTAATCACCCTGGGGAATGTTTTTATTCTCCCCTATATAATTGTATAGGTAATTGGGAATGTTTTATTCTCCCCTCACCTATAGGTTAGAGGTCCGGTAGGTGCCTCAACCCTACTTAGTTAGGTAGACATAATTATCTTACATGCAAATTCTTTTTGATATAATTGTTAATGGCAAGTTTCTTTTGAATATAGCATCATACTCTTGTTATCTTCATCTTATGATGAACCCTAGAATTTTCTTATTTGCTTTACTTATCTTGTTATCCTAGACAAGTTTTGTGACACATACCTTGTTTTCTTTCCCCTTTTGTTGGGTGCTTTCCCAAACACCCAGGTGTTGGTGTTGAGTAAGGAGAAGGACAAGTTTGAATGAATTCATCTCAGGAGTAGTTCCCAAGCTTTCTGAAAGGATGTCTAGGTTGCTATAGCTAGATCCTTTTCTCTTATCTTTTTCTTTTGGGAACAATCATGTAATGAGAAATGAAAGTCATGTAATAGGATTAGTACTTTTATTTCCGCGGCTATTGACATTTTGTAATGTATCTGGTGCATGCTTATATACTTGGAATTTTATACATGCATCCCTCAATATCTTTTATCTTTCTAAAAAGAAGGATGTTTTGTACTTCCTTTAAATTTTAGTAAGGATGTGATCTCCCCTCTTTACAACATGGTATCAAAGCCTTCAGGAAACTATTAGGACATGAAGTTGAAGCAAAGGTGTCTAGAATGGATCAGGGTTTTGGGGGCTGGTAATATTTTCCTCCGCACCACTAGCTTGGTTTACGAGGACTCTCGTGCCCATATGGTACCGGCCTAGCCTGAGATGATATGAATTGCCCAAAATAGTATGATTTTAGGCAATAGCATTCTAGATAATCTTCTCTCGTCTATGCTTCTATTCATTTTCATCTATGATTCAAATATTCCTGGGAACTTAATATGTTAACCCTACCTTTCAGGATAGGTGACTTGTTTGACAGTAGGAACAAGGGAAAGGAGTCAAACCCTAATGACTCCAATGTGGAAAACACTCATGTGACTCCTGTCGGTCATAGTGTGGTCAACCCTGCTACTCTGAAGACCCCCTACGTCAAGGGTGAAAGTAAACACAACATGGTGGATAAAGTTGATGACTGGGTGTTGGCTTTGGATCTGACCTTTGAGGGTGTGGCATGCCCTCCTCACCAGAAAGTTTGGTTCACAACGTATGGAATGGTGTCTCCCGCACTTGAGACATCTCTACCATGGAGTGGGACCAGTTCCTGAAGCTCTTCTGGGAGAAGTACATATGTCCTGCCATCCTGAGGAAGAAGGAAGCCGAATTCTACAGCCTCAGGTAGGGAAGCATGAGTGTGGCTGACTACATCCAACGGTTCCTACTTTTGGAACGCTATGCCATTGACCTTGGAGCTAAAAGAAGGACAACGTTGTTCTTGGAGGGCTTGAACTACCAAGTGGGCTGAAGTCTTGTTCTACAGCTTCTACTCACCTTCCAGCAGATGGTGGATAAGGCCCTAGCCATCGAGTCCTACCCAAGATTCCAATCCTATGGACATAGTAATGGCTACAACAACAACAAGAGGAAGAACCCTACCCAGAATGAGAATCGCAGACGTGATCATTGCAATAGGTGTTCTCACCACCCTCCTCTAGGGAGATGTCCTGTCAACAATACACTTGCTCATAGAGACAACTGGCCTCCTCTGACCTTCCACGAGTGTGGCAAAGTTGGGCATATCTGACCACTCTGCCCCTGTTCCCAATAAGGATAGAATACTACCCAGTAGCTGTAGTAGCCAAGGCAGAATTTGCCTCTGTGGAATAATAATAACAACAACAACCAGAACCTGAGGTGACTTCCAGTGGAGAGGCGGAATGGGAGAGTGTTTGCTCTCAATGTTGAGGAAGCAGGAAAAGATAATGAAGTTATTGAAGGTACCTTGCATCTTAATATGCATCCTATAAAGGAACCATTTGATTCTGGCTCATCCAATACCTTCATATCATGTCAGCTTGCTTCTATGTTAGAAATAGAATCTGAGTATATGGATCATATATTAGATGTAAAAACCCCTAGTGGTAATATATTCTCTTCATATCTCCAAACTCCGACCATGGACCTCTGTATATCTGGTATAATTTTTCCCTCATATTTCATCTTGCTCGACATGACTGCCTTTGATGTCATTCTGGGAATGGATTGGTTGAAGAGGTACAAAGCTATTTTGTTTTATGAAGAATCAAAGGTTAGTTTTTCACATCCTATTGAGGGAAGATTGTGTGTCAAGGGTAGGAAGTGAGAAGATTGGCAATTTGTTATCTCCACCATCAAAGCTGAAAAGTTAGTCTCGCAAGGGTGTAGAGCTTTCTTAGCCTCTATAGTCCTCGAGGCTACACCTCCTTCTTTTGACCACATAGATGTGGTGAAGGACTTCCAAGACGTCTTTCCCGAGGAGTTACCTGGTTTGCCACCAACTCGGGAGGTGGAGTTATCCATCAAGCTTGTACCTGGAACTTCGCCAATATCCAAGCCGCCTTACCACTTGGCCCCTGCCGAGCTTTCCAAACTGAAGAAGTAGCTAGAAGAGCTTCTCGACATGGGCTTCATCTGCCCCAACGTTTCACCTTGGGGAGCCACTGTCCTATTCGTGTAGAAGAAGGATGGTTCGATGCGGATGTGTATGGACTACCGCATGCTTAACCAAGTGACGGTGAAGAACCGTTATCCTTTGCCTCACATCAATGACTTGTTCGACCAGCTGAAGTCAACCACTGTGTTCTCTAAGATGGATCTACGAAGTTTCTATTACTAGATGTGCATGAAGGATGATGATGTCCTGAACACAACGTTCAGAACTCGCTATGGGCATTACAAATTCATGGTCCTACCTTTCGGCTTGACAAATGCCCCTGTTGCCTTCATCGACTTGATGAACTGAGTGTTCTGCCCATACCTTGACAAGTTTGTGGTGGTGTTTATCGATGACATTTTGGTTTATTTTGAGACATTAGAACAACATCATGAGCATATGCAGATTGTACTCAACATACTACGAGAAAATCAACTCTATGAAAAAATCTCAAAGTGTAAGTTCTAGATAAAGGAAGTGATATTTCTGGGTCATGTGATTTCTTCCGGACATATAGTTATTGATCTTGCAAAGGTAGAAGTTGTGACCAAGTGGAAAGATCCAAAGAATCCCTCAGAGATCCTTAATTTCCTTGGCTTAGAAGGTTACTATCAAAGGTTTATCAATAACTTCTTAGAGTTGGCCTTGCCTTTAACCAAGCTGACATGAAAGGAGGTCAAGTTCTCTTAGATAACAGAATGTGAGAACAGTTTCCAAAAGCTGAAGGAGTGTTTGAGTTCTGCTCCCGTTCTTGCCTTGCCTGTTGAAGGCATACCCTATGTCATCTACATTGATGCTTCTAAACAAGGCTTAGAGTGTGTTTTAATGCAAAATGGAAAGGTGATCGCCTATGCTTCCTTCCAATTAAAAATGAATGAAGCTAATTGGCCTACACATGATTTAGAGTTTGCTGCCATCATTCATGCTCTGAAACTCTGGTGACATTATCTCTATGGTGTGATGTTTAAAGTTTTCTCCGACCATAAAATCTTGAGGTACCTATTGACACAGAAGGATCTGAATCTATGACAGTGAAGGTGGATGGAATATCTCAAAGATTATGACTTCAACATCACCTATCATCTTGGTAAAGCAAACGTCATAGATGATTCTTTAAGTCGCAAGAAGGATGTCATTTGTGTTGCTCTGAGATGTTCGGTGTGGGAAAATCTCAAATATGTGACTAGTTGGCAACCTCCACCTGTCGATTCAGTGGATGAAGACAAGTTGTGTGTCCATATGGCTAGTTTGACTATTACACTGACTTGGATCTCAGAAGTCATTTATGCACAGTTGGAAAGCTTTGAGATGGAAAAGATGAAGGCCTTGACTGAGAAATCACAATATGACTTCTCCGTCGGAGTAGATGGTGTTGTCTGCTTCAGAGAAAGGTTGTGGATTCCTGATGTGGGTATTATGAAATAGATTGTGTTGAGTGAAGCACATGGGTCCAAGTACACTATCCATCCTGGCACACAAAAAATGTACAAGGACTTACAGGGAAGCATCTGGTGGAAGAACATGAAGAATGATATAGCTCTATTCATCGTGAAGTGATTGACATGTCAACAAGTCAAGATCAAACATCAACGACCTGGTGGTCTTCTTCACCCTCTTAAAATTCTAGATTGGAAGTGGGAGAAGATCATAATGGACTTCATTACTAGTTTCCCCAAGTCCAAGAAAGGTTATGATGGTGTTTGGGTGGTTATTGATCGGCTTACAAAATCTACTCATTTCTTGCCTTTCAAAACCAATTATAAAGTTGCAGATATGGCTCAATTGTACGTTGAGTGGATCGTACGCTTGCATGGAGTACCTGAGGTAATAGTTTCTGATCATGACCCAAAGTTTACTTCTCATTTATGGGGTCAGATTCAGGAGGATATGGGTACTGACTTGCATTTCAGTACTGCTTACCACCCGCATATGGATGGTCAATCTGAGAGAACAATTTAGTTTTTGGAGCACTTGCTTCATGCTTGTGTGATGGATTGGGGTGGTGCATGGGATTGGTATCTGTCATTAGCTGAGTTTTCTTACAACAATAATTACTAATCTAGTATTGGCATGCCACCTTTTGAAGCTCTCTATGGTGGACTATGTCGTTCACCTTTGCATTGGGATGATGTCGGTGAACGTTCTCTAGTGAAGACTGATGACATGCAAATGATGATAGAAAAGGTGCAGTTGATAAAGAAATGCATGAAAGTTGCTCAATACTGACAAAATATGTATGCTGACAAGAAAAGATCTGATGTTAACTTCCTAGTGGGTGACTATGCATTTCTAAAAATCAAGCCTATCAGTTCTATTGCTAGATCTAAACTAAAAGGCAAGTTGAATCCCCTCTATGTTGGACCATTTGAAATCTTAGATAAGGTCAGAGAATGTGCATACCGCTTAGCCTTACCTCCTTCGTATGATAAGATTCATAATGTGTTCCATGTCTCTGTGCTGAAGAAGTATGTGAAGGACTCTTCTCATATGCTTACTGTTGAGCCTTTGGATATACATGAGAATCTGACCTATGAAGAGCTACCTGTGAAGATCCTTGACTCTCGAGTAAAGCAACTGAAGAACAAAGAGATTGAGCTAGTAATTTTTTTGTGGAAATATCATGGTCTGGAAGAAGCCACTTGGAAGTTGAGATATGAAATGTTACGTACTCACCCTTCTCTTTTTGCTTGAGATTTTGAGGATGAAATCATTTTAAAGGGGTGAAGTGTTGTAACATAATGTATCTTAGATGTAATCTCTATGTAAACCTTTTTCCCAAGTTTCCCTTTCATTTCTATCCTTTATATCATTTACGTTTAATTAGTGGAATTTATAGTGGTTTAGTGAACATTTATTCACTAATTATACCAATATAAGGGTTTATACACAAATACCTCAATGAAAGCTTAATTACCATAATAAAGTGCTCTAAACCTTAATCTAACTTTTTGATAAGATTTGAAAACATAAAATGAGCCTAAGTTTCAAATTTGGTTCGATTTGGATGTTGTTTGTGCAAGTTGTGCAATTTTAGGTACATTCTGGACTTTTATACAATTTACCCAATTGGGAGGTTTTCTTTGCAAATTATCACCTGAATTTTAATCCTTATATATTACCTTACCATTCAAGAGATTTTGAACCATGGGGCACCTGGTTGCAACTTGGTTTGAAGGTGTTACTTTTCAAGGGCATTATAGGGATTACCCTCTTTATAAATGTGCTTATCTTCAAAAGCTATCAACCAATGGGGTTATTTATTTCTTTGAAGGATGGTGGGGATCTTCTAGAAGGATATAGGGGTGCTTAGGACCAACTTTTGATATGCAAGAAGGGTCCATGATCTATACTCTTGCATGGCCATGAAGCCCTAGCCTAAGGACACATGGAAAGTAACATAGACACCTCATGCTTGCCCCCTTCTTTATAAAGCCATGCCTACCCCTTCCCACCTCCTAATCCAAGAAGCAATCCTATCCTTCTCTTTATTATATCTTAGATCATCGTCCCTTCTATGTTTGGCCATGAAGTTGATGTCCCAAGGTAAAAGAAGGTGCCTACCTTGGTGAAGAAGGCTCATAGGGTTCCAAATTTCTCTATTTAGGATTTCTTAAGCTCCTCCTTGGTGATTTTGACCAAAACTAGTAAGAATCCTCCTTTTCTTTCCTATTTTCATGTTTTTAGTATCCTCCCACCTTCTTCCAGGTTAGAACCATGACCATACATGGTAAAACTCCACCTAGAACCCTAAAACATCTCATCTCCATGCTCTTTTGCTAGGGTTTGCACCTCTAAAGTGGAGAAGGTGATCTTTGCTCAAGAAAGGAGCTTGGCTTGGAACAAACAGACCTTATAATCTCAGGATCCTTTCTGTTTGGACCTTATTACCTTCCTATAGGCAAGTTTTGTTAACCCCCTTCTCATATATTGCTTAGTACATGCTTAAAACTCATGCTTCTATGTTGAAAAATGATGATTTCCATCTCTTTTTACCATGTTCTTCTAGGGTTTTGGTTGCTTCCTATTTTACCTTCTTTAGAAACTCTAGTTTGGTTACCTATGCAACTTCAAACCTGATATTGGGTCAAATGGTATTTTCTCCCTCTCCCTCTCTCTTCAATTATCTCGATCAGTTTGATGATGTGGCAATTTCCTATTGGTCAGTATTGAAAAATTCATATCTTCGAAACCGCTTATCCAAATTTGACAAATAAATATGTTTTGGAATTAGAAAATTTATCTCTATATAATAAAAATATTTTCAAGGTCTGATTCCATTGTTTGAGGAAGGGTGATTTTTTTAAAACGAATTTAATGCATAAAATCCATAAAAATTACATCTTAATCGTCATAACTCCAAAATTAACATAAGAATATGTTTTCTTCATCAGGAGAACCTAATAAGTTCATCGGTGATATTTTCAAAAGCTAAATCCGAATTTTGCTAAAAAGTTCTGAAATTAGGGTTTCTATATATTAATGTGCACTATGTACTCTAATACATGTTAATACATTGAAAATAGGCAAAGCGGAACTTGGACTCAATTAAAGTGGTGAAAGTTAGTAATTGATATCAATAAGAGAGTTATGTGCATTCCTTACACCCTATGTTGGGATAATTATATCCAAAACCTATATTTCCCTAATGAGGCCTAAATGAACCATAAATATTCTATTCTTGAATCCTAATGTTGTTCATGACTCAAATTAGATTATAATTTCTTCTTGTCTTATACCCCACTGCCATGCTTATTGAATAGTATGATGACTCTTGTCATGACTACTTTTATAGCATGTGGATTTATGTTCTATTTAATTTAAAGTAGCGGTAAATGTATTTAATCGCCCTTGGGAATGTTTTTATTCTCGCCTATATAATTGTATAGGTGATTGGGAATGTCTTATTCTCCCCTCACCTATAGGTTAGAGGTCCGGTAGGTTCCTCAACCCTACTTATTTAGGTAGACATATATATTTGTTAATGGCAAGTTTCTTTTGAATATAGCATCATACTCTTTTTATCTTCATCTTATGATGAACCCTAGAATGTTCTTATTTGATTTACTTATCTTGTTATCCTAGACAAGTTTTGTGACACATACCTTATTTTCTTTCCCCTTTTGCTGGGTGCTTTCCCAAACACCCAGGTGTTGGTGTTGGTGTTGAGTAAGGAGAAGGACAAGTTTGAAGGAATTCATCTCAGGAGTATATCCTAAGCTTTCTGAAAGGATGTCTAGGTTGCTATATCTAGATCCTTTTCTCTTATCTTTTTCTTTTGGGAACAATCATGTAATGAAGAATGGAAGCCATGTAATAGGCTTAGTACTTTTATTTTCGCTGCTATTGACATTTTGTGATGTATTTGGAGCATGCTTATTTACTTGGAATGTTATACATGCATCCCTCAATATCTTTTGTCTTTCTAAAAAGATGTATGTTTTGTACTTCCTTTAAATTTTAGTAAGGAGGTGATCTCCCCTCTTTACAGCATGGTATCAGACCCTTCAGGCAACTATTAGGACATGAAGTTGAAGAAAATGTGTATAGAATGGATCAGGGTTTTGGGGGCTGGTAATATTTTCCTCCGCACCACTATCTTGGTTTACAAGGACTCCCATGCCCATATGGTACTAGCCTGGCCTGAGCTGATATGAATTGCCCAAAATAGTATGCTTTTAGGCAATAGCATTGTAGATATTCTTTTCTCATCTATGCTTGTATTCTTTTTCATCTTTGATTCAAATATTCCTAGGAACTTAATATGTTAACCCTACCTTTCAGGATAGGTGACTTGTTTGACAGTAGGAACAAGGGAAAGGAGTCAAACCCTAATGACTCCAATGTGGAAAACACTCATGTGACTCTTTCCGGTCATAGTGTGGTAAACCCTGCTACTCTGGGCACCTCCTACTTCACACCAGAGCAACAATTGGCAATGTTGTGTCAGTTGCTCTCCAACATGATGGGGCAGCTCCACACAGTGGCCGCCAATGCCAACAAGCCGAGGGAGTTCACCCTCACCAACTTCATAAAGATGTAGCCACCCTACTTCAAGGGTGAAAGTGAACACAACATGGTGGATAAAGTCGATGACTGGGTGTTGGCTTTGGATCGGACCTTCGAGGGTATGGCATGCCCTCCTCACCATAAAGTTTGGTTCGCGACGTATGTGTTGGATGGACTGGCACGTGTCTGGTGGAATGGTGTCGCCCGCACTCGAGACACCTCTACCATGGAGTGGGACCAGTTCCTGAAGCTCTTCTGGGAGAAGTACATATGTCCTGCCTTCCTGAGGAAGAAGGAAGCCAAGTTCTACAGCCTCAGGCAGGGAAGCATGACTGTGGCCGACTACATCCAACGGTTCCTACTTTTGGAATGATATGCCATTGACCTTGGAGCTGAAAGAAGGACAATGTTGTTCTTGGAGGGCCTAAACTACCAAGTGGGCCGAAGTCTTATTCTACAGCTTCTAATCACCTTCTAGCAGATGGTGGATAAGGCCATGGCCATCGAGTCCTACCCAAGATTCCAATCCTATGGACACAGTAATGTCTACAACAACAACAAGAGGAAGAACCCTACCCAGAATGAGAATCACAAACGTGATCGGTGCAATAGGTGCTCTCGCCACCATCCTCCAGGGAGATGTCCTGTCAACAATACACCTACTCGTAGAGACAACCGGCCTCCTCCGACCTGCCACGAGTGTGCAAAGTTGGGCATATCTGACCACTCTACCCCCGTTTCCATCAAGGACAGAATACTTCCCAGTAGCTGTAGCAGCCAAGGCAGAATCTGCCTCTACAGAATATTAATAACAACAAAAACCAGAACTTGAGGTCACTTCCAGTGGAGAGGCGGAATGGGAGAGTGTTTTCTCTCAATGCTGAGGAAGCAGGCAAAGATAATGAAGTTATTGAAGGTACCGTGCATCTTAATATGCATCCTATAAAGGAATTGTTTGATTCTGGCTCATCCAATACCTTCATATCTTGTCAGCTTGCTTCTATGTTAGAAATAGAATCTGAGTATATGGATCATATATTAGATGTAAAAACCCCTAGTGGTAAGATCTTCTCTTCGTATCTCCTCCGACCATGGACCTCTATATATTTGGTATAATATTTCTCTCAGATTTCATCTTGCTCGGCATGACTGCCTTTGATGTCATCCTGGAAATGGATTGGTTGAAGAGGTACAAAGCTATTTTGTTTTGTTAAGAATAAAAATTTATTTTGTCACATCCTATTGAGGGAATATTGTGTGTCAAGGGTAGGAAGTGAGAAGATCAGCAATTTGTTATCTCCACCATCAAAGCTGAAAAGCTAGTCTCGCAAGGGTGTAGAGCTTTCTTAGCCTCTATAGTCCTCGAGGCTACACCTCCTTCTCTCGGCCACATAGGTGTGGTGAAGGCCTTCCAAGACGTATTTCCCGAGGAGTTACCTGGTTTGCCACCAACTCGGGAGGTCGATTTATCCATCGAGCTTGTACCTGAAACTTCACCAATATCCAAGCCGCCTTACCACTTGGCCCCTGTCGAGCTTGCCAAACTGAAGAAGTAGCTAGAAGAGATTCTCGACATGGGCTTCATCTGCCCCTGTGTTTCACCTTGGGGAGCCCCTGTCCTATTCGTGAAGAAAGAAGGATGGTTTGATGTGGATGTATATGTACTACCGCATGCTTAACCAAGTGATGGTGAAGAACTGTTATCCTTGTCCTCACATTGATGACTTGTTCGACCAGCTGAAGTCAACCACTGTGTTCTCCAACATGGATCTACGAAGTGGATACTACTAGATGCGTGTGAAGGATGATGATGTCCTGAAGACAACATTCAGAACTCTCTATGGGCATTACAAATTCATGGTCCTACCTTTCGGCTTAAAAAATTCCCATGTTGCCTTCATGGACGTGATGAACCGAGTATTCCTCCCATACATTGACAAGTTTGTGGTGGTGTTTATCGATGACATTTGGTTTATTCTGAGACATTAGAACAACATCGTGAGCATCTGTAGATTGTACTCAACATACTACGAGAAAATCAACTCTATGAAAAAATCTCAAAGTGTGAGTTCTAGATAAAGGAAGTGATGTTTCTGGGTCATGTGATTTCTTCCGAACATATAGTTGTTGATCCTGTAAAGGTAGAAGTTGTGACCAAGTGGAAAGCTCCAAAGAATCCCTCAGAGATCCGTAGTTTCCTTGGCTTAGCATGTTACTATCAAAGGTTTATCAAGAACTTCTCAGAGTTGGCCTTTCCTTTAACCAAGCTGACGTGAAAGGAGGTCAAGTTCTCTTAGACACCAGAATGTGATAACAGTTTCCAAAAACTGAAGGAGTGTTTGACTTATGCTCCCATTCTCGCCTTGCCTGTTGAAGGCATACCCTATGTCATCTACATTGATGCTTCTAAACAAGGCTTAGAGTGTGTTTTGATGCAAAATGGAAATGTGATCACCTATGCTTCCCGCAAATTAAAACCGAATGAAGCTAATTGGCCTACACATGATTTAGAGCTTGCTTCCATCATTCATGCTCTAAAAATTTGGTGACATTATCTCTATGGTGTGATGTTTAAAGTTTTCTCCGAACATAAAAGCTTGAGGTACCTGTTGACACAAAAGGATCTGAATCTACGATAGTGAAGGTGGATGGAATATCTCAAAGATTATGACTTCACCATCACCTATCATCCTGGTAAAGAAAACGTCGTAGTTGATTCTTTAAGTCACAAGAAGGATGTCGTTTGTGCTGCTCTGAGATGTTCGGTGTGGGAAAATCTCGAATATGTGACTAGTTGGAAACCTCAACCTTTCGATTCAGTGGATCAAGACAAGTTGTGTGTCCATATGGCTAGTTTGACTGTTACACCGACTTGGATCTCAAAAGTCATTTATGCACAGTTGGAAAGCTCTGAGATGGAAAAGATGAAGGCCTTGACTGAGAAATCGCAATCTGACTTCTCTGTCAGAGTAGATGGTGATGTCTGCTTCAGACAAAGGTAGTGGATTCCTGATGTGGGTATTCTAAAATAGATTGTGTTGAATGAAGCACATCGATCCAAGTACACTATCCATCTTGGTACAACAAAAATGTATAAGGACTTACAGCGAAGCATCTAGTGCAAGAACATGAAGAATGATATAGCTCTATTCATCGTGAAGTGATTGTCATGTCAGCAAGTCAAGATCAAACATCAATGACCTGGTAGTCTTCTTAACCCTCTTAAAATTCCAGAATGGAAGTGGGAGAAGATCACAATGGACTTCGTTTCTAGTTTCCCCAAGTCCAAGAAAGGTTATGATGTTTTTTGGGTGGTTATTGATCGGCTTACAAAATCTGCTCATTTCTTGCCTTTCAAAACCAATTATAAAGTTGTAGATATGGCTCAGTTGTACGTTGAGTGGATCATACGCTTGCATGGAGTACCTGAGGTAATAGTTTCTAATAGTAACCCAAAGTTGACTTCTCATTTATGGGGTCAGATTCAGGAGGAGATGGGTACTGACTTGCGTTTCAGTACTGCTTACCACCCGCATACTGATGGTCAATCTGAGAGAACAGTTTAGATTTTAGAGGACTTGCTTCATGCTTGTGTGATGGATTAGGGTGGTGTAAGGGATTGGTATCTGGCATTAGTTGAGTTTTCTTACAATAATAGCTACTAAGCTAGTATTGGCATGCCACCTTTTGAAGCTCTTTGTGGTGGACCATGTCATTCACCTTTGCATTGGGATGATGTCGGTGAACGTTCTCTAGTGAAGACCGATGACATGCAAATGATGACAAAAAAGGTGCAGTTGATAAAGAAATGCATGAAAGCTTCTCAACACTAACAGAAGATGTATGCTGACAAGAAAAGATCTGATGTTAACTTCCTAGTGGGTGACTATGCATATATGAAGATCAAGCCTATCAGTTCTATTGCTAGATCTAAAGTTAAAGGCAATTTGAGTCCCTGCTATGTTGGACCATTTGAAATCTTATATAAGGTCAGAGATTGTGCATGCCGCTTAGCCTTACCTCCTTCCTATGATAAGATTCATAATGTGTTCCATGTCTTTGTGCTAAAGAAGTATGTGAAGGACTTTTCTCATGTGCTTATTGTTGATCCTTTGGATATACATGAGAATCTGACCTATGAAGAGCTACCAGTGAGGATCCTTCACTCTCGAGTAAAGCAACTGAAGAATAAGGAGATTAATCTGGTAAAAGTTTTGTGGAAATGTCATGGTCTGGAAGAAGCCACTTGGGAGTTGAGAGATGAAATGTTACGTACTCACCCTTCTCATTTTGCTTGAGATTTTGAGGATGAAATCCTTTTAAAGGGGTGGAGTGTTTTAACATAATGAATCTTAGATGTAATCTCCATGTAAACCTTTTTCCCAAGTTTCCCTCTCATTTCTATCCTTTATATCATTTACGTTTAATTAGTGGAATTTATAGTGGTTTAGTGAACATTTATTCACTAATTATACCAATATAAGGGTTTATACACAAATACCTCAATGAAAGATTAATTACCATAATAAAGTGCTCTAAACCTTAATATAACTTTTTTATATGATTTGAAAACATAAAATGATCCTAAGTTTCAAATTTGGTTTGATTTGGATGTTGTTTGTGCAAGTTGTGCAATTTTAGGTACATTCTGGACTTTTATACAATTTACCCAATTGGGAGGTTTTCTTTGCAAATTATCACCTGAATTTTAATCCTTATATATTACCTTACCATTCACAAGATTTTTAACCATGGGGCACCTGGTTGCACCTTGGTTTGAAGGTGTTACTTTTCAAGGGCATTATAGGGATTACCCTCTTTATAAATGTGCTTATCTTCAAAAGCTATCAACCAATGGGGTTATTTCTTTCTTTGAAGGACAGTGGGGATGGCCTAGAAGGCTCTAGGGCTCTTAGGACAGACTTTTGATATGCAAGAAGATTCCATGAGCTGTCCTATTGCATGGTCATGAAGCCCTAGCCTAAGGACACATGGAAAGTCACATAGACACCTCATGCTTGCCCTCTTCTTTATAAAGCCATGCCTACCCCTTCCCACCTCCCAATCCAAGAAGCAATCCTATCCTTCTCTTTCTTATAGCTCAGAGCATCGTTCCTTCTATTTTTGGCCATGAAGTTGTTGTCCCAAGGTAAAAGAAGGTGCCTACCTTGGTGAAGAAGGCTCCTAGGGTTCCAAATTTCTCTATTTAGGATTTCTTAAGCTCCTCCTTGATGATTTTGACCAAAACTAGTGAGAATCCTCCTTTACTTCCCTATTTTCATGTTTTTAGTATCCTCTAACCTTATTCCAAATTGGAACCATGACCATACATGGTAAACTCCACCTAGAACCCTAAAACATCTCATCTCCATGCTCTTTTGCTAGGGTTTGTACCTCTAAAATGGAGAAGGTGATCTTTGCCCAAGAAAGGAGCTTGGCTTGGAGAAACTAGACCTTCTAATCTCAGGATCCTTTCTGTTTGGACCTTATTACCTTCCTATAAGCAAGTGTTGTTAACCCCATTCTCATATATTTCTTAGTACATGCTTAAAACTCATGCTTCTATGTTGAAAAACAACGATTTCCCTCTCTTTTTACCATGTTCTTCTAGGGTTTCAGTTTCTTGTTGTTTTACCTTCTTTAGGAGCTCTAGTTTTTTTTTAGGGAAGCCAGGAGGCTATTTTATTCATCTTTCCCTCCTCTTGCAAGCCAATACGGAAAAATATTACAAACTTCTAAGAAATTTCAGAAATTAAATTTGGAGGTACAACCTCCATTACATTTTTCATTAATAACAATATCTTTGATGTAATCGGGTGGTCTAGGTAAATCAAAACACCCTTTCTTTTGTTTTTGGAACTCTTTAGCCAACCTATCAGCCATAAGATTGCAGTCCCTTGAAATGAACTGAATACTCCATTGTCTGTGCTCCTTTAGAGTTTGCCTGATCTGAGTAATGCTTCTAGAAAACCATGGACACTCCTCCTCGTCTGACTGAAGAATTTCCACCAACACCTTACAATCAGTCTCAATGATAAATCGCGATATGTGGTTGCTACAAGCCAATGCCACCGCAATATCTATGCCTTGGATCTCTGCCTGAAGCACAGAGCTTGCAGAAATACTCCTGGCATGTCCATCAATCCACCGACCTCACTGTCTCTGGCAACGATGGCCACAGTTGCTTTGCCGGGTCTCCAGGCTACATCTAAATTAATCTTGATATATCCTTGCTTGGGGAACTTCCAGTTTTCTTGGTTCTTCGGTGTCCGGGAAATGGTATTCATGTTCCATGCCGTGTCGATCAGTTGTGTTTCGTTTCTTATCATTTGTACTAGCTTATCCATCGGGATGCTCTTTCCCTCAAAAACTTGTTGGTTGCGCTCCTTCCAAATGAACCAGCAGGTTATCAAGAAGTGTTTCCTTTCATGTTATCAAGAAGTGTTTCCTTTCATTAGTTGATGTCTTCATCTGCTTATACACCCAAGAGTTGTCCTCCGTTTGGTAGAACTCATCTAATTCTCCTCTGTTCAGAATGCATTCCCATATCTCTTTGGCTTGATCGCAGTCTCTAAGAGCATGGCAGATGGTTTCATCTTGGCCTCGGCATCTGCTACAAGTTGCATTCGGGAACATCTTCCTTCTATGCCTTCTGCTATTAGTTAAAATAGCCCCATGCATAAGAAGCCAACCGAAAAATCTGATCTTCTCCGGCAGATTCGTCTTCCACAACAAATCCCATTCTCCTTCAGCATGGATTTCTCTCCCCCTCCTTACGAGGTTGTAGGCAGATTTGGTGGCAAGCTTTCCGTGTGGTGTACCAACCAGCTTCTCACATATGGTCTAAGACAAGTATCAGGTGGCTCAATCTTTAGGATTTTCCTTACTACTGGCATAGGAAACCAATGCTCGAGGAACTCGATATCCCACCTCCCATTATTTAACACTACACTTCCTACTACCATGTCTTTTAAGTCAGCAGGCACTTCCCGTCTTGCCTGTTCACTCAGCTTCATCTTAGGTTCCACCCAATCCTCTTCCTAGAAAAGAGAATTTTGTCCATTCAAAATAACTATAACAGAATTTTCGTTGATCAGCTCTTTACATTTAAAAGTAGCAGTCGCAAGATTGGATGAGTTCGTGATCTTTCCTCCATTGTAACTTCTGTATTTGTCCCTCACAAAGTCGCACCATATAGATTTTCTATTAGACGCAACATCCCAAGCATTCTTGGCCAGTAGTGCAATATTCCAGTCTCTCATAGATTTGAGGCCTAGACCTCCATTATCTTTTTGACATATGACTCTGTTCCAGGAAACCAACGACATCGGATTATCTTTGTGTCCTCCCCACAAAAATATCCGGATGCATCCATCAACACGATCACATAAACCTAGTGGCAAGGCCACCGCTTGCATAGTATAAGTAGGGATCGCTTCCAACACAGACTTTGCAAGGCAGCTTCTTCCAGCTAAGGATAAACATTTAGCAGCCCAACCATTGATTCTAGAGTCAATTCTCTTTAGAATGTCAGAATAAGTTTCCTTCATAACCCTTTTGTGGATAATCGGTACACCAAGATACCTTCCAAGGTCATCAGTTTCTTTAAATTTTCCTATCCGATTTATTCTCCGCCTGGTCGATTGAGTGACACTCGCTGCATAGAAAACTTAAGTTTTGGAAATAGAAATCGTCTGTCCTGAAGCTTTCTCGAAAAGACTGAAACAATGATTGATATGCCTCATCTGGTCCATCATTGCTTCACCAAATAGGATTAGATCATCCACAAAACAAAGATGGGAAATATTACCTCCTTTACGCCCCTAGTTTGACAGGCTTCCACTTGCCCTCTGCCACATATCTTAGAATGAGTTGGCTGAGACATTCTATACAGAGAACAAAAATGTAAGGCGACAATGGATCACCTTGTCGGAGCCCTCGGCTAGCCTTGAACGGCGCAGTAGCTTTACCGTTCCACATAATAGAACACTCTCTGGTGCGAATCGAATTCATAATGTAGGCTATAATCCTCGCCGGTAAACCAATCTTCTGGATAGTATCCGCAATAAAGTCCCAAGATAATCTGTCATATGCCTTAGCAAGGTCAATCTTAATAGCCATAGTTTTGGCTGCAGTCTTCTTTCGCATCATATAGATGACTTCCTAAGCAACCGCAATGCTATCAGTAATACGACGTCCGGGCACAAAAGCGCTTTGCGTGCCAAAAACCCAAGTAGGTAAATGTATCTTAAGTCTCTCAACAACCACTTTGGATATTAGCTTTAGGAAGAAATTATTCAACAAAATCGGCCTCAACTGGTCACAGCTAGTAGGATTCGGGACCTTAGGAATAAGCACGATAGAGGACCTACACATCTCGTTACTAAGAGGATCACCTGTAAGGGCCCCCTTAGCAGTGGAAATAATTGACTTCTTGATAGTGTCCCAATGACTCAGAAGAAACAAACCATTGATCCCATCAGGACCATTGGCGTTATAAGGATTCATAGATTTCATGATCGTATGACATTCCTCTTTAGTTGGCTCTCTCGCAACCAGATACGATTACGCCCGTGAGAGTTTCCTAAACTCAGCTAGCACTTGTCTCATCGCCCCAACGTCAGAAGTACATGTAGTGGACAGCAGATTTTTGAAGTGATTGTGCACCACTTCAACAATGTCGGCTTCCTCATGGACCCAACAACCATCGTTGTTCTTGAGCATGGTAATGGTATTGGACCTACGTCTTTGTTGTACATAAGCACTATAAAATTTTGTATTACAGTCACCATTCCGCAGCCAGTCTATATGACTCTTGAGTATCCATTCCTCCTCTTCCTCAATTAAAATCCTGTCTAATGTGGCCTTCATGTCTGTGCATATACCATCAGTTATAGGATTGTAATTTTCAGCGAGTTCGTTCTCAAGTTTGTCAATATTCCGCAAGATTTTAGTCTTCAACTTCCTTTTAGTGTTGTCGTGGGTTCTATCCCAATTAAACATATCATCCTTGGATAGCTCTAGTGCTTCATAAAAACCCTCCTCGTCTTTCCACTTCTTTGCGAGCATCGTCTTGAAAATCTCATCTTGCACCCAACTGGCTTTGGCTATGAACCACCTAGGTCCCTGAGATAGACCATTGTTTCTCACTAACAAGGGGTTGTGATTGGATTGGAGATGTGGAAGATGTTCTACATGATAGTTAGGATAGTTCTGTAAGAATTCTTTGTTAGCAACAACTTGATCCAATCTTTGTTGAAGAATCCCCCATTTAAACGTGAACTTAGGACCGGAAAAACCAAGGTCGCTCAGTCCAGCAACAATCAAGCTTTCTTGGAACTAGGCCGCTTCAGAATGGTTGTAATGTTTACTTCCCATCTTCTCATGAGGATAGCATGTAGTGTTGAAATCACCCAACACTAACCACAGTCGATCATAAGTCTCTCCCATCTTAATGATATGCTTCCAGAACAACTTTCTGATATTGATGTGGGGACTCGCATAAACAAAAGTTATGATTGTAGAATTGTTTACGGAACAGGTAACAAACTGTCTATGGCAGTTGAGAATTTGCACTGTACATTCATGATCCCTCCAACAAACCTATATGCCACCTGCGAAGCCTTGAGCTTCCACCCTGAAAGAACGATCAAACCCCAACTTCTTAATAGTGTTAGTAGCTCTAGTGCCCCTAAGCCATGGTTCCACCAAAGTAACAATCTTCAGTTTATAAACAGACATTAACTCTTTGAGGTTCACCTGCGTGTTCTTTTTACCTACCCCCCTAATGTTCCAACATAGGATGTCCAGCATCATTAAGAATAAGATGGGGGTTCTTTGCTTAAAATATCACCCTCTGGATCCACATTCTCTTTGTCCTTCTCGGGACAAACTTCCTCATTCAAGTTGTCAATGCTTTCTTAGCTGCTGTTTCTATTATCTTCTTTATCCGGAGGCATAGTAATTGAACTTCCTGGATCTTTTCTGCGTGACATGTGCCTTCTGGATTCCTGCAGAATTAGGTGCAAGGCTAAACATTTCTGTTTCATTTTTGACCCACTTCCTTTATATTTTCTTCCTCCGCCACCCATACGAATGCAAGATAGGGCTTCGTTAATGTCATGTATAGTTGTAGGCATTTTACGGTTATAATCCTCCTCTACCGTCTTCTGAACTTCAGTCATCACCTCCTCTTTTCCCCCATCTTCTACAACTATAACTTCAATCACCTCATCGATATCTGGTGTAGCAACGATATGGTCCGTCTTGGACTGGTTCTTCTTCATGTTTCCTGTTTTCGCAATGTTCGTGATGTTCTTCAAGACTTCACGATTTCCTTCCTTGTTAACCTCGTTATTGGAACTGTTCTTCTTCTTTCTCCAGACTTTGGTGGACTTCCTCTGCTGATCATAGGCTGTAGTAGGTTCATCAACTTCCTCAGCTATTTGTCCCTCTTCATTTTGTTCTTCCATCCCGTCTTCAAGTATTTCAAACATGTTCTGGTCCCTCGCTTCGTTTGGAGGTTTTTGTTTCCGTGAATTATTCCTCCCACTTCTCCTGCGTTTCTGTACCTGCCACTCATTTTGTTGGTTGGATTGATGCTTTCTGTTCCCTCCACCTTCATGATTCTCCTGAAAGGCACTGTCATCCGTGCTCTGCTGGTGTAGAAGATCACAGTCCTTGGATATGTGACTATCTTCTCCGCATATATCACACCTCCTGGGCATTCCTTCGTATTTGATTGCATACTCTACTCCATTAACAAAGATGAAAGGATTGTGTTCCTTCTTAGTATTCAGAACAATAGCCAGCCGAGCAAATTTGCTCCTCGTTCTACTCATAGTGTGGATGTCTACTTTAATCAGTCTCCCCAACACTAGGCCTATATAGTCGAATATGGTTGAAACATATAAGTGCAAGGGTAGGTCCAATATGCGCACCCATGAGATGATTAAATCGGGATATTCCTGCTTAGGTTTGAACGTAGGATACCATTCCCACACAAGAAGGTTCATGCCAAAAATTTTCCAGGGACCACCTGTCAGATCTTCTTCAAAATCCATGCGGCAAGATAATTGAATCACGAAGTGGCCTAATTCCATCTCATACATGTTAAAATGACCAATGATCTTCCACATTAGTTTCAGGTGGTCTCTGAGAGTCATATACCCTATGTCAGTGCCTAATAGCCTGACCACAACAGCAAATTTCCATGGCTTTGCAAGTCATTCTTCGGCTGCGTGGACAATCGAGATGGAAGGTCTATTGTCCACCTCCCCCAGTGTGACCTCACCTACAGATAACCCTTCCTCAAACAATTTTTCCAAGAACTGGTCATTGCCACCTTGGGGTGTGACTCTGCTGACCATCTCACTGAATGTTTTTAGTGTCTGTTCCTTGTGATTTGCAACGCCTGATCCATTCACTGGTCCCGGGACGGTACCCTCTTCCCCCACGCCTCCTTCTTCGGACATAGCTCTTTGTGTTTCTGTGGATGCCTTAGATGCATCGCAAATCCTATCAGCTTCATCTTCGCGCCGTCCGCCTAGTTCAGATGTCACAATGCCGCTCATCGGAGCCTTTCCCTGAGTTTGGTAGGCCTGCATCGTGTTTTCCTCTCTGTAAGGCATCACCTCAACGTCTCCCGAAATCAAATTTCCTCCTCTGTGATCCACTTCGGGATCAGGATTTGCCCTGTCGCCTCCCGCGCCGCCAGACCCCCGACGGCCCCTAGGTTTCATCGCTCCCTTCTCTAAAAACCTTTCCTTTTAGGAGCTCTAGTTTGGTTACCTATGCAACTTCAAACCCAATCTTGGGTCAAATGGTATTTTCTCCCTTTCCCTCTCTCTTCAATTATCTCGATCGGTTTGATGATGTGGTAATTTCCTATTGGTCAGTATTGAAAAATTGATATCTTCGAAACTATTTATCCAAATTTGACAAATAAATATATTTGGAATTAGAAACTTTATCTCTATCTAATAACAATATTTTCAAGGTCTGATTCCATGGTTTGACGAAGGGTGATTTTTGTAAAAACGAATTTAATGCATAAAATCTATAAAAATTACATATTAATCATCACAACTCCAAAATTAACATAAGAATATGTTTTCTTCATCAGGAGAACCTAATAAGTTCATTGGTGATATTTTCAAAAGATAAATCCGAATTTTTCTAAAAAGTTCTGAAATTAGGGTTTCTATATATTAATGTGCACTATGTACTCTAATACATGTTAATACATTGAAAATAGGTAAAGCAGAACTTGGACTCAATTAAAGTGGTGAAAGTTAGTAATTGATATCAGTAAGAGAGTTATCTGCATTCCTTACACCCTATGTTGGGATAATTGTGTCCAAACCCTATATTTCCCTAATGAGGCCTAAATGAACCCTAAATATTCTATTCTTGAATCCTAATGTTGTTCATGCCTCAAATTAGATTATAATTTCTTCTTGTCTTATACCCCACTTCCATGCTTATTGAATATTATGATGACTCTTGCCATGACTACTTTTCTAGAATGTGGATTTATGTTCTATTTAATTTAAAGTAGCGGTAAATGTATTTAATCGCCCTTGGGAATGTTTTTATTCTCCCCTATATAATTGTATAGGTGTTGGGAATGTCTTATTCTCCCCTCACCTATAGGTTAGAGGTTTGGTAGGTTCCTCAACCCTACTTAGTTATGTAGACATATATATTTATTAATGGCAAGTTTCTTTTGAATATAGCATCATACTCTTGTTATCTTCATCTTATGATGAACCCTAGCATGTTATTATTTGCTTTACTTATCTTGTTATCCTAGACAAGTTTTGTGACACATACCTTGTTTTCTTTCCCCTTTTGTTGGGTGCTTTCCCAAACACCCAGGTGTTGGTGTTGAGTAAGGAGAAGGACAAGTTTGAAGGAACTCATCTCAGGAGTAGATCTCAAGCTTTCTGAAAGGATGTCTAGGTTGCTATATCTAGATCCTTTTCTCTTATCTTTTTATTTTGGGAACAATCATGTAATGAACAATGAAAGACATGTAATAGGCTTAGTACTTTTATTTCCGCTGCTATTGACATTTTGTAATTTATCTGGAGCATGCTTATTTACTTGGAATGTTATACATGCATCCCTCAATATCATTTGTCTTTCTAAAAAGATGGATGTTTTGTACTTCCTTTAAATTTTAGTAAGGAGGTGATCTCCCCTCTTTACAGCATGGTATCAGAGCCTTCAGGCAACTATTAGGACATGAAGTTGAAACAAAGGTGTCTAGAATGGATCAGGGTTTTAGGGGCTGGTAATATTTTCCTCCGCACCACTAGCTTGGTTTACGAGGACTCTCATGCCCATATAGTACCGGCCTGGCCTGAGCTGATATGAATTGCCCAAAATAGTATGCTTTTGGGCAATAGCATTCTAGATATTCTTTTCTCATCTATGCTTGTATTCTTTTTCATCTATGATTCGAATATTCCTGGGAACTTAATATGTTAACCCTACCTTTCAGGATAGGTGACTTGTTTGACAGTAGGAACAAGGGAAAGGAGTCAAACCCTAATGACTCTAATGTGGAAAACACTCATGTGACTCCTTCCGGTCATACTGTGGTCAACCCTGCTACTCCGGGCACCCCCTCCTCCACACCAGAGCAATAGTTGGAAATGTTGTACCAGTTGCTCTCCAACATGATGGGGCAGCTCCACACAGTGGCCACCAATGCTAACAAGCCGAGGGAGTTCACCCTCACCGACTTCATAAAGATGTAGCCACCCTACTTCAAGGGTGAAAGTGAACACAACATGGTGGATAAAGTTGATGACTGGGTGTCGTCTATGGATCGGACCTTTGAGGGTATGGCATTCCCTCCTCACAAGGAAGTTTGGTTTAGGATGTATGTGCTGGACGGACCGACACATGTCTGGTGGAATGGTGTCGCCCGCACGTGAGAAGTACATATGTCCTTCCTTCCTGAGGAAGAAGGAAGCCGAGTTCTATAGCCTCAGGTAGGGAAGCATGACTGTGGCCGACTACATCCAACGGTTCCTACTTCTGGAATGCTATGCCATTGACCTTGGAGATGAAAGAAGGACAATGTTGTTCTTGGAGGGCCTGAACTACCAAGTGGGATGAAGTCTTGTTCTACAACTTCTAATCATCTTCTAGAAGATGGTGGATAAGGCTCTGGCCATCGAGTCCTACCCAAGATTCCAATCTTATGGACACAGTAATGGCTACAACAACAACAAGAGGAAGAACCCTACCCAGAATGAGAATCGCAAATGTGATCGGTGCAATAGGTGCTCTCACCACCATCCTCTAGCGAGATGTCATGTCAATAATACACCTGCTCGTAGAGACAACCAGCCTCCTCCGACCTGCCACAAGTGTGGCGAAGTTGGGCATATCTGACCACTCTGCCCCCGTTTCCAGCAAGGACAGAATACTGCCCAGCAACTGTAGAAACTAAGGCAGAATCAGCCTCTACAGAATATTAATAACAACAACAACCAAAACCTGAGGTGACTTCCAGTGGAGAGGTGGAATGGGAGAGTGTTTGCTCTCAATGTTGAGGAAGCAGGCAAAGATAATGAAGTTATTGAAGGTACCTTGCATCTTAATATACATCCTATAAAGGAACTGTTTGATTCTGGCTCATCCAATACCTTCATATCATGTCAGCTTGCTTCTATGTTAGAAATAAAATCTGAGTATATGGATCATATATTAGATGTAAAAACCCCTAGTGGTAAGATCTGCTCTTCGTATCTCCAAACTCAGACCATGGACCTGTATATATCTGGTATAATATTTCCCTCAGATTTCATCTTGGTCGACATGACTGCCTTTGATGTCATCATGGGAATGGATTGGTTGAAGAGGTACAAAGCTATTTTGTTTTGTGAAGAATCAAAGGTTAGTTTGTCACATCCTATTGAGGGAAGATTGTGTGTCAAGGGTAGGAAGTGAGAAGATCGGCAATTTGTTATCTCCACCATCAAAGCTGAAAAGCTAGTCTCCCAAGGGTGTAGAGCTTTCTTAGCCTCTATAGTCCTCGAGGCTACACCTCCTTCTCTCGACCACATGGATGTGGTGAAGGACTTCCAAGACATCTTTCCCGAGGAGCTACCTGGTTTGCCACCAACTCGGGAGGTGGAGTTATCCATCGAGCTTGTACCCGAAACTTCACCAATATCCAAGTTGCCTTACCGATTGGCCCCTGCCGAGCTTGCGAAACTGAAGAAGTAGCTAGAAGAGCTTCTCGACATGGGCTTCATCTGCCCCAGTGTTTCACCTTGGGGAACCCTTGTCCTATTCTTGAAGAAGAAGGATGGTTTGATGTGGATGTGTATGGACTACCGCATGCTAAACCAAATGATGGTGAAGAACCATTATCCTTTGCCTCGCATCGATGACTTGTTCAACCAGCTGAAGTCAACCAATGTGTTCTCCAAGATGGATCTATGAAGTGGCTACTACCAGATGCGTGTGAAGGATGATGATGTCATGAAGACAACGTTCAGAACTCACTATGGGCATTACAAATTCATGGTCCTGCCTTTCGGCTTGACAAATGCCCCTGTTGCCTTCATGGACTTGATGAACTGAGTGTTCCGCCCATACCTTGACAAGTTTGTGGTGGTGTTTATCGATGACATTTTGGTTTATTCTGAGATGTTAGAACAACATCATGAGCATCTGTAGATTGTACTCAACATACTATGAGAAAATTAACTCTATGAAAAATTCTCAAAGTGTGAGTTCTAGATAAAGGAAGTGATGTTTCTGGGTCATGTGATTTCTTTCGGACATATAGTTGTTGATCCTGTAAAGGTAGAAGTTGTGACCAAGTGGAAAGCTCCAAAGAATCCCTTAGAGATCCGTAGTTTCCTTGGATTAGCAAGTTACTATCAAAGGTTTATCAAAAACTTCTCATACTTGGCCTTGCCTTTATCCAAGCTGACGTGAAAGGAGGTCAAGTTCTCTTAGACACCAGAATGTGAGAACAGTTTCTAAAAGATGAAGGAGTGTTTGACTTCTGCTCCCATTCTTGCCTTGCCTCTTGAAGGCATACCGTATGTCATCTACATTGATGCTTCTAAACAAGGCTTAGAGTGTGTTTTAATGCAAAATGGAAAGGTGATCTCCTATGCTTCCCACCAATTAAAACTGAAAGAAGCTAATTGGCCTAAACATGATTTAGAGCTTGTTGCCATCATTCATGCTCTGAAAATTTGGTGACATTATCTCTATGGCGTGAAGTTTGAAGTTTTCTCCGACCATAAAAGCTTGAGGTACCTATTGACACAGAAGGATATGAATCTACGACAGTGAAGGTGGATGGAATATCTCAAAGATTATGACTTCACCATCACCTATCATCCTGGTAAAGAAAATGTCGTAGTTGATTCTTTAAGTCGCAAGAAGGATGTCGTTTGTGCTACTCTGAGATGTTCGGTGTGGGAAAATCTCGAATATGTGACTAGTTGGCAACCTCAACATGTCGATTCAGTGGATAAAGAAAAGTTGTGTGTTTATATGGCTAGTTTGACTGTTACACTGACTTGGATCTCAGAACTCATTTATGCACAGTTGGAAAGCTCTGAGATGGAAAAGATGAAGGCCTTGACTGAGAAATCGCAATCTGACTTCTCCGCCAGAGTAGATGGTGATGTCTACTTCAGACAAAGGTTGTGGATTCCTAATGTGGGTATTCTAAAATAGATTGTGTTGAATGAAGCACATGGGTCCAAGTAAACTATCCATCCTAGCACAACAAAAATGTATAAGGACTTACAGCGAAGCATCTAGTGGAAGAACATGTAGAATGATATAGCTCTATTCGTCGCGAAGTAATTGACATGTCAGCAAGTCAAGATCGAACATCAATGACCTAGTGGTCTTCTTCACCCTCTTAAAATTCCAGAATGGAAGTGGGATAAGATCACAATGGACTTCGTTACTAGTTTCCCCAAGTCCAAGAAAGGTTATGATGTTGTTTGGGTGGTTATTGATCGACTTACCAAATCTGCTCATTTCTTGCCTTTCAAAACCAATTATAAAGTTGTAGATATAGCTCAGTTGTACGTTGAGTGGATCATACGCTTGCATGGAGTACCTGAGGTAGTAGTTTCTAATCGAGACCCAAAAGTTTACTTCTCATTTATGGGGTCAGATTCAGGAGGAGATGGGTACTAACTTGCGTTTCAGTACTGCTTACCACCCGCATACTGATGGTCAATCTGAGAGAACAGTTTAGCATCTGGAGGACTTGCTTCATGCTTGTGTGATGGATTAGGGTGGTGTATGGGATTGGTATCTGGAATTAGTTGAGTTTTCTTACAAGAATTGCTACTAAGCTAGTATTGGAATGCAACCTTTTGAATCTCTCTGTGGTGGACCATGTCATTTACCTTTGCATTGGGATGATGTCGGTGAACGTTCTCTAGTGAAGACTGATGACATGCAAATAATGACAGAAAAGGTGCAGTTGATAAAGAAATGCATGAAAGTTTCTCAACACTGACAGAAGATATATGCTAACAAGAAAAGATCCGATGTTAACTTCCTAGTGGGTGACTATGCATTTCTGAAGATCAAGCCTATCAGTTCTATTTCTAGATCTAAAGTTAAAGGCAAGTTGAGTCCCCGCTATGTTGGACCATTTGAAATCTTAGATAAGGTCGGAACTGTGCATACCGCTTAGCCTTACCTCCTTCCTATGATAAGATTCATAATGTGTTCCATTTCTCTGTGCTGAAGAAGTATGTGAAGGACTCTTCTCATGTGCTTACTGTTGAGCCTTTGGATATACATGAGAAGCTGACCTATGAAGAGCTATCTGTGAAGATCCTTGACTCTCGAGTAAAGCAACTGAAGAACAAAGAGATTGAGCTGGTAAACGTTTTGTGGAAATGTCATGGTCTGGAAGAAGCCACTTGGGACTTGAGAGATGAAATGTTACGTACTCACCCTTCTCTTTTTGCTTGAGATTTCGAGGATGAAATCCTTTTAAAGGGGTGGAGCGGTGTAACATAATGAATCTTAGATGTAATATCCATGTAAACCTTTTCCCAAGTTTCCCTTTCATTTCTATCATTTTTATCATTTACATTTAATTAGTGGAATTTATAGTGGTTTAGTGAACATTTATTCACTAATTATACCAATATAAGGGTTTATACACAGATACCTCAATGAAAGCTTAATTACCATAATAAAGTTCTCTAAACCTTAATATATCTTTTTGATATGATTTGAAAACATAAAATGAGCCTAAGTTTCAAATTTGGTTCGATTTGGATGTTGTTTGTGCAAGTTGTGCAATTTTAGGTACATTCTGGACTTTTATGCAATTTACCCAATTGGGAGGTTTTCTTTGCAAATTATCACCTGAATTTTAATCCTTATATATTACCTTACTATTCACAAGATTTTTAACCATGGGGCACCTGGTTGCACCTTGGTTTGAAGGTGTTACTTTTCAAGGGCATTATAGGGATTACCCTCTTTATAAATGTGCTTATCTTCAAAAGCTATCAACCAATGGGGTTATTTCTTTCTTTGAAGGACAGTGGGGATGGCCTAGAAGGCTCTAGGGCTCTTAGGAACTACTTTTGATATGCAAGAAGATTCCATGAGCTGTCCTATTTCTTGGCCATGAAGCCCTAGCCTAAGGACACATGGAAAGTCACATAGACACCTCATGCTTGCCCTCTTCTTTATAAAGCCATGCCTACCCCTTCCCACCTCCCAATCCAAGAAGCAATCCTATCCTTCTCTTTCTTATATATCAGAGCATCGTTCCTTCTATTTTTGGCCATGAAGTTGTTGTCCCAAGGTAAAAGAAGGTGCCTACCTTGGTGAAGAAGGATCCTAGGGTTCCAAATTTCTCTATTTAGGATTTCTTAAGCTCCTCCTTGATGATTTTGACCAAAACTAGTAATAATACTCCTTTACTTCCCTATTTTCATGTTTTTAGTATCCTCCCACCTTATTCCAAATTGGAACCATGACCATACATGGTAAACTCCACCTAGAACCCTAAAACATCTCATCTCCATGCTCTTTTGCTAGGGTTTGTACCTCTAAAATGGAGAAGGTGATCTTTGCCCAAGAAAGGAGCTTGTCTTGGAGAAACTAGACCTTCTAATCTCAGGATCCTTTCTATTTGGACCTTATTACCTTCCTATAGGCAATTTCTATTAACCCCCTTCTCATATATTTCTTATTACATGCTTAAAACTCATGCTTCTATGTTGAAAATCGCTGATTTCCATCTCTTTTTACCATGTTCTTCTAGGGTTTTGGTTTCTTGCTGTTTTACCTTCTTTAAAAGCTCTAGTTTGGTTACCTATGCAACTTGAAACCTGATCTTGGGTCAAATGGTATTTTCTCCCTCTCCCTCTCTCTTCAATTATCTCGATCGGTTTGATGATGTGGCAATTTCCTATTGGTCAGTATTGAAAAATTCATATCTTCTAAACCGCTTATCCAAATTTGACAAATAAATATGTTTTGGAATTAGAAAATTTATCTCTATCTAATAAAAATATTTTACAGGTCTGGTATCATGATTTGAAGAAGGGTGATTTTTGTAAAACGAATTTAATGCATAAAATCCATAAAAATTACATCTTAATCATCATAACTCCAAAATTAACATAAGAATATGTTTTCTTCATCAGGAAAACCTAATAAGTTCATTGGTGATATTTTCAAAATCTAAATCCAAATTTTTCTAAAAAGTTCTGAAATTAGGGTTTCTATATATTAATGTGCACTATGTACTCTAATACATGTTAATATGTTGAAAATAGGCAAAGCGGAACTTGGACTCAGTTAAAGTGGTGAAAGTTAGTAATTGATATCAGTAAGAGAGGTATGTCCATTTCTTACACCCTATGTTGGGATAATTATAGCCAAACCCTATATTTCCCTAATGAGGCCTAAATGAACACTAAATATTCTATTTTTGAATCCTAATGTTGTTCATGCCTCAAATTAGATTATAATTTCTTCTTGTCTTATACCCCACTGCCATGCTTATTGAATATTATGACTACTCTTGCCATGACTACTTTTCTATCATGTGGATTTATGTTCTATTTAATTTAAAGTAGCGGTACTTATGTACAACCACCCACGGAGGGCATGTTTTTAATCGCCCTGGGGAATGTTTTTATTCTCCCCTATATAATTGTATAGGTGATTGGGAATGTCTTATTCTCCCCTCACCTATAGGTTAGAGGTCCGGTAGGTGCCTCAACCCTACTTAGTTAGGTAGACATAATTATCTTACATGCAAATTCTTTTTGATATAATTGTTAATAGCAATTTTCTTTTGAATATAGCATCATACTCTTGTTATCTTCATCTTATGATGAACCCTAGCATGTTCTTATTTGCTTTACGTATCTTGTTATCATAGACAAGTTTTGTGACACATACCTTGTTTTCTTTTCCCTTTTATTGGGTGCTTTCCCAAACACCCAGGTGATGGTGATGAGTAAGAAGGACTAGTTTGAAGGAATTCATCTCAGGAGTAGATCTCAAGCTTTCTGAAGGATGTTTAGGTTGCTATAGCCAGATCCTTTTCTCTTATATTTTTCTTTTGGGAACAATCATGTAATGAATAATGAAATCCATGTAATAGTTTTAGTACTTTTATTTCCGCCGCTATTGACATTTTGTAATGTATCTGGTGCATGCTTATTTACTTGGAATAGTATACCTGCATCCATCAATATCTTTTATCTTTCTAAAAATATGGATGTTTTGTACTTCCTTTAAACTTTAGTAACGAGGTGATCTCACCTCTTTACAATAGGGCATTGGGATTTAGAGAGACTTATTCCATGAGAAATGGGTAGGTTTCCTCTCTTAAAATCATGCATGATGAACCTCTTTAACCCCATGTCAATGTATGTGCTCTTTCTTGGGCCAACAAGACTTCATATATATATATATATATATATATATATATATATATATATATATATAGAGAGAGAGAGAGAGAGAGAGAGTCAAGCTAGAATACACTTGAGTGTACAGATCGCATGAATACACTCAAGTGTGTTTGAATATCAAGATTATTTTTTACAAAATGTAAACCATTGATCTTCACCGTCACACTCTAACTAGGCTGCATACAAATTTTGAGCCCAGTTGGATGAGTGTAAGTCACTCATCCAAGGGAAACAAAATTGATGCACGAAACTAATTTGAAATCAATAATTTTTGCGGTCTTTATAATGTGACCTATAAATGTCCAAATGTGCTCAAATTTTGCATATGAGCTATTCTCGAGATGTTTAAGAAGATCAATAGATTAGATTTTTGAAAAAGATATTGCATCATGAAAAACTACTTGAGTGTATCTGCTCTGAATACACTCGAGTGTATTCTAGCCTGACTATATATATATATATATATATATATATATATATATATATATATATATATATATACATTGATCGAAATAGATGTAGATATATATATGTATATATATGTACATACATACATATATTTTTATCCCTAAAATATAGGATGTTACTCCTAAGTCATTCATGGAGAAGTTATTGGTCAATCAAGTTTTAACCAGTTTTAGAGTAGGTAAGTCATTTCCCAAATATATATATCAACCATCTATAATATGATAAATACAATCATGCTCCCACTAACCTTATTGTAAACATATGGTTGAAATGCATTTTTGATAAATCTAGACTCTTTGAATATGTCATCAAAATAAGGATTCTAGTTTCTATGTTCTTTCTTAAATTCATATATTGACCTTTGTAGATTACTTACTTTATTGGCTTCATTTGGGGCAAAAAAATGTTTAGGTTATTTCATGTACACATCTTGTAGAACATTTCCATTAAGGAAAGTTGTTGTAATGTCCATTTCCAAATCTAATAGTCACGATAAGCTTCAATAGCAAGTATGAACGTAATGGATTTAACCATGACAACAGTGAAAAAGTTTCTTCATGGTCAATACCTTCAACTTGTATGAAACCTTCTGTACCATCCATGTCGGTCTTCTTCTTAAAGATCCATTGTTACCCAATGAGTTTTATCCCTTAAGATGCATCCACCAAAGTCCATACTTTGTTGTGTACAATGAGTCCTTTTCATTTCTCATGGCATGAAGCCATTTACTATAATATAGACCCTCTATGGACTCATGTACGTTGTTGTCTCATCATTTATGACCATGAAATCATCTAATTGAGTCATGAGAAAACCAAATATCTCTGGCTGTAGACATGTCGTAACAGACCTTTGAGGTTCTTGTGTTACATGATGAATTTAGTATTCAACAACACCTTGCAATTTTCTTTGTTCCTCATATACCTTCATAGGTTCAATGTTATCTTGTTGGACTTGAACTTCTTCAAGGTCTATTTTCCTCCCACTGGTTCTTTTTGGAAATGAATTCATTTTAAGGAATATGACAGTTCTAGCAACAAACACTTTTTTGTCATGTGGGATACAGAAGTAATAACCCTTAGTTTCCTTAGGGTAACAAATAAAGAAATATTTACCCGATTTGGGTCCAAGATTTTCACATAACTGATTCTTGACATAAGCTTCACATCCTTAAACTTCCATAAAAGATATGTTAGGATGCTTCCCACTCCATATCTCATATGGTGTCTTTTGAATAGATTTCTAAGGTACTTGGTTAAGTGAAATGCAACAGTTTCAAGATCATGTCCCCTAAGGAAGTAAAAATATTGGCTAAAATCAACATTGACCATACCATGTTCAACATGTTGTTATTCCTTATTTCCAACACACCATCATATTGTGATGTTCCAGACGGAGTCAACTATGATACAATACCATGGTCTATCATAAGGGATTTGAATGTTTGTCATAGATATTCTCCACCACAACTAGATCATAGTGCTTTAATATTCTTAATTATTGGTTATGTACTTACTTCATGAATTCCTTGAACTTTTAACAAGATTTTGATTTGTATTTCATAATATACACATATTTGTATCTATTGAAGTTGTCAATAAATGTGATGAAGTATTGATATCCTCCTCTATAAATTGTGCTAACATGTCTTTACATAACATTATGTGTGAGTCCTAATAAGTCACCTTCCCTATCATTATCACCTATGAAGGGTTATTTTTTCATCTTGTCCAATAAACAAGACTTCCATGGCTCTATTGATTCAAAATCAAAAACATCTAGGTAACCATCTTTTTGGAGTGTAAAAATGTGTTTATTATTCATGTGCTTTAGATGATAGTGCCAAAAATAGGTTTTGTTTGGGTCATTGAGTTTAAACTTTTTGGTATTTATGTTGTATACACTTGCTCAAGTTCTAATAAATAGAGATCATAAGTCATTGGGTACTTCCATAGAATATCTCATCCATTCGAATAGACATTTGAACACTCTTCATTAGAAACTCAAAATCATTCTTATCCAAACATGATACAAAAATAATGTTCTATTCATGGTAGGTACATAATACTAGTTCTCTAACTTTGTTACAAGCCCACTGGGAAGAGATAAACTATAGGTGCCTACAGATATGGTATAAACTCTTCATCCATTAGAGAATCATAGATTTACCTCTCATTTTAGTAAGGGTTTACTTTTATTTAGATCCAGCATATTAGAGCATCTGTGAGATCCACATCCAATATACAATACCCAAGATGATGAAGTAGTTAAGTCTATATCTATATCATATATACCTAAAGTGGAAATCTCTAATTACTCCTTTTTCTTTAGTTCATCATGGTAAATAGGGTTCTTTTCCAATGTCTAAATAGGTGAATATGATGAACATTACCTTCCTTGCCTACTCTCCTTTAGATTTAAGTGTTGAAGACTTGCCCTTTTATCTAGCTTTAGAACTCTTCTTGCATTTTCCTTTGTACTTTAACTTCCCTTTCCTTTGTTAACCATCAAGATGGACTTTGGCCTGTATTTCTTCATCTGAGTCTCAATAGTTCTCAACATTATAAGAAACTCTAATAGTGGTCATGTTGTAGTTCATGACAAACTACATCTAAGGTTCCAACAGTAATTGCAAGATACATCTACAGCCAACTTGTGGCGTAAGAGGGATCCTAGTATTTCAAAGGAATCAACTTGAGTACATGGGGCCCAACTAGATCACCTTTAGTGGTGTTGCTATTTCATGGGGTTTTTGAGGCATCATACCGATTTTGCCTTACTTGTTCTGGGAACATATTATTGAGATGTGTAGACATATCTAGAACTCCCATGTTCTCATGTTCCTTTTGAATCTCATGATTCATGGATCATAGCATGAGGCACATGACATGGTTAGTATCATTAGTATGCTAATGTTGAACTTCCCTTTTTGCTTTGGGTGCATTTGGAGATAGTTTCTCTAGCGCTGGTGTTTCCAGAACATATAGCTTGTGGTCTTGAGTGAAAGTAGTTATCAATGTCCTATACTAATCATGTGAGTCATTCATTCAACTTTACTTTCTCAAGGACCGATCACATTGAGAAGTTTTTATGTGTGCTTGCCTCTGTATTTAAAAAGAAAAAATTTGTGAATCAATAATTTGATTTGAACTTATTTAATGATATTAGATTTTAATTGTAATTATTAATTCTCATTATATTTTTTTAAATTAACAACCTTCACTATTAACATGGAAGATTGTAGTGAGAAATATTCTGGTGTCCAAGATTCATGATTTCTTAAGTTATCATTAAACGACCTATCATAGCTTAACTATTTAGGTAGGTAATAATTACCAGTCATAAACAATGAAACTCTTGGATAGATGGTCGCACAACTCCTTTTCATATATTATTTTATGAAATATGTGCCATCTCTTATGCCTCTAGGTTCTTAATCCTATTAAGATCACTTAGTCAAGTCGAACCCAAAGTCCAATATAATGATCTATGCACCTTGTTAAGAAGATCCACATACTTAAAATCGCACTTCCCTAAGATAGATAGTGCACCATGTTGAGTAAGTCCACACTTAGTCAATTGAGGTTTTCATGTGTGGTTTTCAATGAAAGGCATGTTAAACTTTGATATTATATTTAGGGATTTGAAATAATAATCATATGTATCCAATCATTGTTACTTATATATTCCCTTATGTATCATGTACTACAACAATCACTACAAGTGATAAACTAGGATATGGCAACTAATTAACATCTTGATCCAACAAGAGTTGTAGAAAAACAACCAAGATATTCACATATAAGGTAACCCTAAATTTTGTTTTAGTATTTTCCAGTCATACGACTGGTAAGACAGTCACTCGATTGGATTCCCTATATGTGTAGCTCTTTGATTTTTGATGGATTCATCACTTTGTCTTCATCACGAACCCTCCAAGGGCCTTCCTTGTTGGTGTGCGCTTTTGATCTTCTCCTCCTCTGCATGATAGTCCACTGGTGATGTCAATACATCATCTTATTCTCCTACAAGAATAATTTTTTACATGGAGAATGTAGAAAGAGGCATGGCATGCAAGCCATATATATGTTAAATTGTTTTGGATCTCAATCAAAAATCACATATGATGTGTCTTAGATAAGAAGTATTCACCACACCCTAGTTTCCATGTCCACATCCTCCAAACAAAATGATTTTAAAGGTGTCACATTAGTTTATGATATAGATGTATCATATAATATATGATAGCTAGTGATTAATGTGGATACATAATGCACAATCATCAATTCATTGGCAATATGTGGTTTATAATTCAAACTAGAGTTAAAGGCATATGACATAATCTCTGATACCAATATAGGGTTCAGGTGGGAAGCAGCATAGTAGAAATACAAATTGTATCCCAAAATCACTCTTAGACAATGGATCCATTATAGACATATCCATTTTAGACTTAAAACATCAGTATAGTAAGGATATAGAAGGGATATTGAAAATATACATTGACACACACCAGTTGTCCAAAAACTAGATACATCTTATGTTGGTGTAGAACTTGCACTTCTACATTTGGATCCGAAGTGGTTGTTGTTATTGCACCTTGTCGTTACAGCAACAACTTGTCTTCTCCTTTAAGAAATTACTTGTCCTCAAGCCTCTACCCAAGGGCATCATCCTCTTAGATGCTGAAACTCTTCATGCACCACCTTGGTCATTAAAGGGAAGCATAACTTTGAGTTATCAATGTTCTAGTGTTGCTCACTCTTCCTCTCCTCCTATTGTGGGTTGTTATCATTGGGGTTATTTTTTCGCTCTCTAAGAGATAGGAATTGTTAAAAACAATTGACTTAATATTGTGTGTCTCCTTTTGGGCTTCCACTCCTTTATGTAGGGCATAGATGGTCTTGCATCTTAAAGAATCCACATCCTTTCCTATTTGCAACTTAAAATAAAATCAAACTCGGGATGCTAGTAGAAATCCCAATCACCCAGTTCATTAACCAGATGATCAACTGGGATTGGTTTTACAATCTAGACTACCAACTGGTTTGTCTCACAATTGCTTTCCACTCCAAATCTTATTTCAATTAACCATGTTATTCAAATCAAACATCCCACAAATTCCTTATTGTTTCCTAACATCAATCTAGTCAATTGACTAGGATGCCCAGTCGACCGACTGACCAGTTTTCCTGATTGGTGACTACTTGATAAATTGAGTGCCAGTCAACCATTTGATGCTAACCATGCACTCTATCGATTGACTTTCCCAATTGACTTTCCCAGTCTATCAATTTTACATGAAATCAGTCTATGTATGATTTCGAACCATTTTAATCATATGTTTGATTACAAACTTCAATTCACTTATGTGTGTGACCTCATAAGTATCATATTATGTTGGCAATGATGTTCATAACCTCATAAGAAAAGACAGGTATCTAGAAACACATTGTTTCTATACAAGAAATAGGGAAAAGTTGACAACAATTTGAACATGTAAAGTGATCAATGTTACCATGACTGTATAATCCCTTTTCCAAAGATATCCATATTGATTTGAGGCATGCTTTGTCATCCTATTAACACTCAATCTATGTTTCTTGAACTAGTGAAGACTTATATTGTGCAAGTTGAACGCCATATATTGACTCACACAAGCAAAACCATGCATTTCATAATGTCAATTATAATCTGGTTTGGATATAACTCTAACTAAGGGGGGAAATCCCATCTACATCACTCACAATAATCCATAAGTGTCATGGTGCAACCAAACTCCACCTATATGGCAACCCTTATTCAGAGTAATGTTGGGCTAGTGTTGAAGTACACAAGACAATATGTGATTATTGTAGTGACTTTAGATCTAAGGATTGTAGACACCATTGTCACATTGAGATATGATTCTAACTTGACATGAAGATTTCATGTGTCAATATCAAAGTGGGTCTGTCTATTACAACTTTTTCACTAACAAGTACCCATTTATCTGAGTTGAAATCTAATATCATGAATAAAGAGACATATTCATCGCTAAACATACACACTAGTATTATGTATTATTGTTATCCTATAACATCTATAATATTAACAAATTAGGTACATAACAAGCATGGGTAGTCTTAAGTATATATATAACCTCATGTCCAGGTCCTTAACCAAAACCATAAATCATCAAGTCAAAACATTCTTAGGACACTATTACATGTATTCATTATCTTAATATTGAAACGGTCATAAGTGGAATCACTTTTACTAATAATCATATCATATATAATGTAATCAAATAATATAAAATGTATCTATCACAATCACCAAATGATGGATTGTAGGGCATACAACTGACAATCTTATCTAGATAGATTGCACATAAAGTAAGGATTGTATTGAGTGTGACTACATGAGGGCATCACTCATTACTCAATCAAATCAAATCAAATATCCCCAATTCCAAACACGGATATAAATGTTGCATAGGGTTAAAATCCAATATATTCAATCAATACGTTCAAAACATAAACAATTAGTAGTGGAATAAGTATTAAAATTTCACAAATTAAACATATCTAAACACCCATATGGGCATGTCTATAGAGAGAAATTATGTAGCAAGCTATTTGTGAATATAGAGGGTAATCAGACCACTTCAACTCTATCTCCCAAGGAAAAATTATATGGTACATATCATGTTCAACATGATCACCCTTCCAAATCCTCTTCACCAAAGGGGTCAAAAGCAATTACACAAAAGAATATTAAGTGGAAACATCGTCAAAAGTCAATATGTGCATATAAGTAGCAGCTGCTCGATATAAGGGAAAATACAACATGATGCCAAGGTGAAAATACATAAGTGATACAAATTAGTATTTAAATGCATATCTATTAGAAATAAGATCACAATAATCCAATATATTCCAATAGACATACTTGTCATCTTGTAAATATAAAGTATGACATGAAAGCAGAAATAATTTAACCAGGACATATAACCATCAAGGAATAGTCAAATCATGCAGTTATGTAATATAGCACTATTATAAATATAATAATGGTGGCTAAGTCACCTAATCCTAAACTAGATAAAAATGACATATAGCCAAAGTCACATAGTGTGGCACATAACCACCCGCATTAAAGTATAGCAAGTTGTGAACGTAATTGAAGTATACGACACATAACCTCCATCTTAAAAAATATACAAGTTGGGCACATAACCCTACCATGGGGCATATAGCCTCCATTCCTAAATATCATATAATCACTTAACATGTTTAATTTGGCAAATAACCAAAGTGATCATATAACTTTATTAGTACTAAATCAACAATTATGCAATAATGTAGCCACAACTGCAAGTTTAGTCAAAACAAGAATGAAATTAGAGTTGTTATCCTATAATTGGAACATATAAGGTTCTACCACAAAATTTGGTAAACTAGGATTTCTACCACAAAAGTGGGTTAAATATATAAGTAGGATGCAAGTTGAAGGAATCTAAATAAGGTATTACCAATAGGGTTCAAAATGCATGTCAAAAAAGAATAATGATGTTCAGGGTCATATAAAGAAGGTAATGGCCAATCACATGAAATCAACACGACCAAGGATTCCCATTGCCCAATTGACTCAAAGAAATGAAACATGACTGATATATGATCTACCATTACTATAGTTAGAATTAGATCCCAATAAGGGTCTCAAATCACTTAGTAAATATTTAAATAAGTTTATGGTTAGTTATCTATTAAACACATAAATAATTTCTTTTACATTTCTATTATTGAGTTAGGTTATATAACTTCTATCATACTATAGATAATATTCTAGAAATTTTAAAATATATCTATTTGTATTTTTAGACACTCCAGAAATAAGTTATAAATTTACAAGTCCATCATATCTCACTAAATTGTATAAAACATTACCGATGGAAAAAGACTAGTCAGTTCTTAAACATATTTTTAGCCATAAATTAAAGTGTTGCTAAATCGCTAAAATACTCGATTAAAACTTGATGATCAAAACTTAAGTCACTCAAAGAAAGACAGATTTATTCTTAAACCTAATGATACATAATAAAATAGGGTGTGACTAGTTTATGGGAATCACAACCTGAGGCCTCCCTTGGTCTTGCATAAACCTACAAGCAACAGTATAATTTAGGTCCTCCTATTTTCTACCTCCCATGGATGGGAGTAACAACCAACAAGACCACACGGTTTAACAACAACCAAGATGACTTTATAAGAAGGTTTCCAATTTATATTAGATCAAAACTAGAGAAGAACATTGTTAAAAACAATTTGAAACATGCAATCCAACAAAAAATAGACTTAAAGGTTGGGAAATAATCTACCACAAAGGGATTTGAGGAAGTATGAAGCTTCTAGGAACTCTATTGCATACAATTATATAGAATTCATACACTAGGAAGGATCCATGAGTTCTAGAGATGTATCTCTGGAAATATCTATGATAAAGAGTTTGGTCGAAGGGTTGTCATCTTCTTAGGTGGATATGACACCACAGACCTATTCAAAACTTTTTGAGGGTGTTTATCTATGTTTTAATTAAACTTAGTTAGTCTTAGGCACCAACGTATGCTCTATGGTTGAAAAGGGTAGTGGGGTTGGTTGCTGTGAAAGAATGTGATTGTGGTGAAATTGGAGCAAGGAAAGGAATTCATAAGGTATGTTGATGCTTGACAAGCTAACATATTTATATGACTTCATTAGAGAGGAACTTTATAAATAGAGGTGGAGATAGATGATGAGGGTAGATTTGAAAGAAAACATAAATACTTCATGGTAATGACAAAACTAGGGCTTTTCAAAATCAAAAAGTCAATGGGAATCCAAAGGAGATCAATATTGAGTCAATAAGGAGAAGAGAGAGAGAGAGCAAAGGGAAACTCAAGTATTTATGTTTGTCTTGGAACTGTCTCTTACTTGAGGTAGAAGATAGTCACCTGACCCTCAAATCTACTAATTGACAACTCAGCTAGGACACCACAAAAAGGGACACCTAGACCTTATCTAAAAAGGCTTGTGGTATGACAATTAAGTGCAAACTTTAGTAAATGTTCAATGTAAATCAATGCAAACTTAATTTGATAATAGGTTTATGCTAGAAAATAGAGTTCAATTTGGATGAAACTTGATCTCTTAGCTAATTTTGGTATGTATAATCCAATTGTAACAGTATTTTCCCTTTTTGGAGTTTTTTATTAGGTCCTCCAATACATCATGGTTTACCCATTATTATTACTATTTATTATCTGCATTCTTATCTCCGTCTAACATTTTGGGATTTGTTTTAGAATGAAATCTACATGTAACCCTTTCTTTGATGTTACTCATATTTTTCCTTTTTGAGTCATCCAATGTGATTATAATTCCATTAGGAACAAAAAAATTATATTATCTTTCTTTTGTATATCTAGGCATGTACACATGTTATAAATAATTTAGAGGTACTAGAAAGTGGGTTAGGTATAATTGGAATAAATAGTAGAATTAGTTATATTAATGAGAGTTGTGGCAAATATGTGCACTTATTTACATGTATAAGCCATCGTAGCAAACTTAATGGTTAGATAACATGTCATATATTATTATATGGGTCTACATAGTACATTTGACACTTTTATTGCATTTGTCAACTTAAATGTATTATTTTTGTTAAATTATGTAAGTTATGGTTAACCACACAAAGTCCCACTATTTAATTTTCCAACCATCTAAAGGCATCTTAACTCTTATTAACATCTTAGACAAGTCAAGGGGTACTAGTGAAGCATAAAACATGTTTCTCTCTGTATGAGACTGACACATTCATTAAGACATATGAAGGTACTCAAGCCACCAACATACATGGTGACTCACAATATCACCTAGATTGAATATTGTATGCTTTACACCTTGTTTGGGGTTTTCATCTTGACCTAAGCCTAAAGGCATTTAATCTGAAGGATTGTGGTTTCTAGGGTTAGGAAGTTGTGATTCGGTATGTTACAATGGTGGTTGTTGTAGTAGTTAGTTAATTAATTGGATATGAGCATCATGTTATTTGGTGTACAATTTAGTGTTGATAATACCTTTTAGTTCCCACTATTTTAGGGAAGTGTATAGGCAAGATAGCACCTTGACACCCAATTTGAGTACCTTGATCAGTGAGAGTTTTTAGTTATATTAGGGCAATTGAATGTCTTCAATAATCAGATGTGATGATCTATGTGGTAGAAGAAAGATGAATAGATGGTAGTCGTAAGATCTAAGGTTTAACTTGGGATTTATATGGTGAGTCATAATGAACGATACAATTCAAGTGGGTTTAGCAAAAGGAACTATAAAGATATGATAATCACTATGAAATTCAAAATATCACATAAGTAGAACAAGAATAATACATAATGATTGCATATGAGAAAATTATATTCTTGTACAGAGTGTGTGTGATATTATTGGCATGTATTCATATTAACTTCATTTATATTAGTATTCATTTAGATCCTTTGGATGTTATCTCTTTTATTTCTAAATGTATATTTAATTCATATAGTTATTCTTTAACTAACATGTAATTAATTTCTCAAAATAATGTTTTGATTTGGAAAGCGAGAATTTATCCATGTAGAGTAAAGATCCCCACTCATTGGGCTAGTAGCTCTCAAATCTACTAGAGAGATTATTGAGATATATACATTTATATTTAGTTGTTTTATTCCCTTTAATTCTATTTTTCCTTTTCACTTAGTCTTATGTAATTAGGCTTAAGTATAATAGGCCCATTAGGATTTGCTATGTGTTTCCTTGTTATTTTCCCTCCTATTTATTAGAGAGGGTTGTACTCCTTTTTAGATATAGAAAATGAATGTTCTAAATATGGTATCAGAGCAGGACGAATACCACCTCAATACTTCACCTTTCCAAGCCAATGTTGACGTCGTCTCTTTCCCATCCCCACTCATCATCATCTTGCTTCTCCACCATTTTTATCATACCTAGGGAGATCTAGTCTTTTCTCTAGCCTTATCCTATTCCTAACAATAGGATCTGAGAAGATTACCTAGGGACTTTCTGTCTATCTTATGCCTTAAAGATCGATTGTTTGGAAATTCGTACGGTATCCTTTGATGGTCATCTATAACCACTTTCTATAAGGATTTTTCCACATATTATAGGATATGATTGGGTCCCCCCAACATATCTCTATTTTTCTTAGTGATCCATAAGGTTCATCATCTATTTTGGATCTTGTTCTGGACAAATGCTATTGTTTAATTGTTACACACGATGTGTGCCTTACCTACACGGCATGTCCTTGTGAGCTTCTATGATGAATCTCTCCTTCTTGAAATTTGCCAAAAGTAACACAGTGTGTCAATTTTTAACACGGCATGATTGAAACTTCCATTTCTATATTGTTGCAAGTGACATGGCGTGTTTGCTTCCTGACATGATGTGTTAGTGTCTTCCTACACCTATTTTTAGTCTTCCATTACTGCTCTATTATATCTTGTATTAATATATTATGGGGTCATATTCTTCTATTATTTGGATGTCCGAAACACACCTCAAGTGGGTAACTTCTATAAAATTTAATGGCTCCAACTATGTCCTATGGGCACGCTCATTTCAGATCTATGTGCACTCCTCAGGGAAACTAGAACATCTAACAGATCTGCCTCGACCAAAAGAAGACACATCTGACAAGAAGAAAACTGCTAATGAAGCATCTGATAAATTAAAGGTGGATTTTAAAAAGTGGGCTGAATATGACTCTCTTGTTCTCTCCTATATCTTGAATAATTGTGAATCGCATATTTCTGCTGATTTTCTCTTTGCGAAAACCATTGAGGAGGCATGGGATCACCTCATCCAAGTGTATTCTAGCAAAGGAAATGCATCTTGAGTTTTGGATCTCTAAAAATGTTTGCATTCCCTTAAACTTGAAGATAACTTAGCCTTTTCTTCACACTTCAACACCTTAAAAGGGATTTGGGATGAACTCAAGCTTCATCCCCCCTTATCATCTAATCTTGTCAAGATGTAAAAGCAGCAAGAGGAAATACAACTTCATAAATTCTTAGCATCTCTACGTCTTAGTTATAAAGTTGATCGTCAACAAATTTTTGCCTCTGAGCCATTACAGACATTGGATGATGCCTATATGTGACTATCACACTCTATATCTTCTACCCTTATTATCGAAGAGTCTACATCCCTTCTTGTTTTTGGAAAAGGTAATCATGATCGTGGTCGGGGAAAAAGTCTCAAAAATAGTGGGAGAGGATCCTCTTCTTCTTCATTTCAGCCCAGATTTTAAAATTCATGTTGATCACAAGGAGGACAAATGCTAGAAAAAGCATGGGAAACCCAAATGAGAAAATGAAGTGTAAACTAATGATGTTGATGGAGATTGTACCCTTGTTCCTCATGTTAGTGATCCTTAGATGGTGACACTGAGTTGTTCTGACCATGACAAATTGATCAAGGATGCTTCAGATGCTAAAATTACTCCTCAAGCAAACATTGCTCAACACTCAGGTGACCCCTCATGTATTCAAGATTTCTCCTCTTCATCCAAAGATGCTTGGGTTATTGATTTGGATGCTACATCTCATATGACTGGTAATAAGAAACTGTTTACTTACCTGAATCAATTTACTTACCATCCTCCTGTGTGTTTAGCAGATGGGACCACTTCTCCAGTCATTGAGAGAGGATATGTGAACCATAATCTCATTAAATATGTCTTGTTTGTGCCTAAATTCTCCAAGGGGATTATTTACTAATATGGTTCTAAATATGTGCAACATGGTTTTTAAAATATTTATATTTCCAAGGGGATTATTTACTAAACTTTGTGTTATGACCGCATCTGAGCTTAATGGGTAAACCAGGGTTTACCTAGATTTTTACATGCTTAATTAGATTGATCATATCTTAAACATGATTGATGATGGTAACTCAATTATGATGTTTTGAACCTAATAAGGAAATTTAATCATGATGTTACTTTGAAGGATTAGGGTTTGAGGAGTGTTAACTCTAATCACCAAAATTAGGATTTTGATAGTATATAAATACAAATTTTGATCAGTATAGCAGTATGGTAAATGATTGTTCATATTTCCTATGTAACTTGAATTTGCTTGAAATTTGGATATGATATGGAAAATTAAATCATGTGTGTTGTTGCAAAATTTCATAGTATTGGTTGTGCTTTGAATATGATTGTCCATCGAACAATACTTCAATTGATGCTATAGACAGTTGTTTAGCATTTTAGTATTTGATTACAATGATAATTATGTAACTCAATGACGGATAACATGATAATTTTTCATAATTTTTGGAGGATGCTAGACCTATGAAGTAAACAAATTATAGTAACATTTTAATGACAAAAAATTATACTGAAAAAAGGAAAGTACAATTAGGGTAAATTTACAATTGACCCAAGCAGCTTAATTGATCTATATGATCAACCTAACACACTAGAAGTTATCATATTTTGAGATTCATTATAGAGAAATGAAATCCTAGAGAGAGAGGGAGATCTAGGCTTTGGATGGAGAAAGTGGAGAAGATGGCAATCTAGGGTTTTCTCTTCCTAGAGTTAATGGACTCAAATAAGTTTCTCATCCCTATATAGATTTTCTTGGTGATTCTTATCTTACATGTCAAGATTTCACTCCTCCTCTGATTTGATTTGAAATTATATCAAATATCTCCCTTTTCTCACTCTTTCTCTATAATTCTCCATTCCTAGGGTTCCCAAGTTGAAAGGAAGAAGAAAGCGGTGATTTTCTAGGGTTTTGATATGCATTTGAGAATTTCATATGTGGGGTTACTTTTTAAGGTGTTTTCATACCTTAGGTGTGTGGGTACTTCCTTCAAATAGTATATAGTATGAAATTGGATTAAATCCACATTTATCTTCAATTCCCTTGTACGCGACTACAAACCCTAAATCTGCCTTTCAATTTTAGCTAATGAAATATGATTTAGAAATGTATTGTTTTCCTATTGTGATGATATTCAGTTGATAAAATCATATTAGTAATGGATTCTAATCATCTAAAATTGAATTCTAAAGTTATTACAGAAGTTACAAGAATATGCTAAAATCTTGAGTTTTTGACTATGTCAGAATTTGTTATATAACTGAGTGAAGAACCTACCTATTTAAATCTCCTCGTATATGAATGATTGTTTTATCTGAATGCATAGCACAGATATGTTGTATACTATCTTGATATATCAGTAAAGAGGGTGAAACCCTACATGAACGGGGAGTTTTCAAATATACATCATTTCAACTAATGTGATTCTTTTATCATTATAGATTTATTTATTCAAGGTTATTCTTGATGTATGATATATCAGTGAATGGTGTGAAAACTCTATTTTAACTCATTCCAGGGTTTCATATATATATATATATATATATATATATATATATATATATATATATATATATATATATATATATATATCGCCTTTATTCAATGAAATTTTATGACGCATTAAATCCTTATGTGAGTCATGTGATATCATCACCGAGATCCAGACATGGGAACTGACCGCTACATACGGGGTAGATGAGAATATAGGCTTAGGAACCAATGCATGCTTCTAAGCCTTATACAGTGATATCATAGTTTGTTGCAATAATTCACATGTCATGGTACATTTCATGTGGGTTTAGGGCATAATAATATGAAAGAATGATTTATTAAGAGTATGTGTTTTTTCATATATTCTTTGTGTTTATCCCCAATAATTTGAATTGTATGTTTCTGAAATACTAGTTTCTTATGTGATTAATCAAGTATGCTCAAACAATGATGTACTCCTTTTGGATATTTTGAGTATTGATAAATCCATATTCATCCCAATTTTGGTTGCATTCTTAATCTAGTTTATTATTCAAGTCTCTTGAATTTCACTAGAATAGATTTGTTTCAATCTACTTAGGGTTTTATGCTAATTTGTAGGTTTGATACTTTTCTTGACTCCCTTTGCAGGTTTTGAATTCTATCGCCCTGCTCCCCAGAGTGAAACGGATTTTTATAACTTTTTGATGGGAGTTTGATCAACACTTTTTGTATCCAAGGTCAAAATCAACCCATCAATTGACTTACAAATTGATGTTCAAACATCATAAATGACCAAGCACCTCATCGACCATAGAGGCCGATGACCCATCGACCAACCTAGTTCACATCCAGGAGCTTGAAATTCAAGCCCATCGATGACCAAGGTCTATGACCCATTGACCCACCTGGTCGACATCCAGGAGCTCGACACTCAGACTCATCAATGATCAAGGTCAATGACCCATCGACCTATCCCCGCCAACCAACCTCAACCATCAGTCTGTAGTCGACGAGATAGCAGCCACCGATCGATGGCCACCAATCAAGCATGCCATCGACCCTTAAGGTCGATGACCCATCAACCTGCAAGACTGATGATCGGAAGCCCAAGAGTCAATAGCCATCGGTCGACATCCAATGCTTGACGTCAATGGGAAGCACAAGTGGTCGATAGCCACAACCCTATAAATAGGCCCCAAGCTCATAAGTTCAATGCATCTCAAATCGGCCTACAGGCTTGGCTACTTCCATTGAAATCTAAAATCTACAGTCATCGACCTTCCTCTCCAAGGTGGTCAATATCTTTCTGGAGTCGATTTTCATCCACCTACTTCAACTGCTAGCCATGGTTAATACATGGAATAGAGAGAAGGAAGGAAGTTGTCTTCAAACATCATGTTGAGCTACTTCAGCTACAATCATGACCATGAGTGTGTCCCTTTCCTCAACTAGAGATATTAATCTCGCCAAGTCGAAGGAGTAGTCCTTTCATTGGGGTGTGGGGATTAGTCCCACTACCCATTTCTTGTAATTTTATTCATATTCTAATTCTTGTATGAACTCACTTAATTCATTTCTAATCATTTACCGCGTGTTTTGTGGATTGGTCACCCACTTTATGTAACTTATTATAATCTTATGCCATGAGAACTTCAACTTTTAAGATTTGAATATTGATTAGCTTTGGTTGATGCCCTGATGAGAACTTCTGACTTGAAATCTCTGGAGTAGTGGATATAGGATATGTAAGTAATGAGACATCAAGCTTACATGGATATCTACTCATGCAAGTTTCTAATGTTGAAAGGAAAAACTTCTTCATACATGTTTGGATTGAATGAATGTGCAGATTCTAGTGGCGGTGAAACCCAATTTCACCCTAGTGTTTCTATCCATTGATAATTAGAACTTTAATATATCTATTTTCATGCTTGCAACCTTAGTTAATAAAACCAACTCAAATCTTGTAATAAATACTAGTTCTTGGAAAGTTACTTTGATCAGATAATTCTTAATAATATTGTCCTCTGGGATTTGATCCTCAATGGTACTGTGATAAGATTTGTCTACTTTTGGGTGGCATTGTTGCACGTTCATTTGATAAACTCTAAGGATTCCATTCCTAATTAATTTATAGTGTGATAATATCCACGTCAAGTATTATGCCATATATATTTCTGTGAATGATTAGTTCCTCAATGGTTCATTGTTGTCCAACTTTAATTTCAATTCATCAATAATATATCTTTGATATTAAAGTGCTTAATATTGTTTCTTTGAAGTATTCATTCATTGAGTGAGTAGGCTCATCCCTCTACTAACAAATTTTGAGGAAAACCATGTGCACCTGAAGAATAGCAATGTTATAGTAAGTCTGGCACGAGAGTTAAGTATTAGACTAGTGAAGTTTAGTATTTCCTTGTCACTCTAGATCCTTGTAGAGTAGTGATAGAGTTGTAAATGATGATGTGTAACTTTTGTTTCCTTAATAATAGAGAATGTATCTAATTATCATGTCGTATGTAATGGAAGTGTGAGAAAAAAATGGACGTGTAAAGAAGTGAAACCACTCCTCTACTAGAAAGAAAAGAATTCATCCCTTGAACCAAACACCACATAAAAATTTTCACCAAAGGGATGGAGATCAATTCATTCAACATGTAAGTATCATTACACAATGAGTAGAAGTAGAAAAGAAATATTATCTAACAATTTACAAGGCATAAAACAACACTTCACCACATATGGGTGTCCAAAAAGGAAAACTAACACATAAGCCTAAGATCAAGTCGAGGGTCATCTAACCACCTCTTCAAGTCTCTGAAAGCTCAGCTACAAGGTTGATGTTGAAGTTCACTCTCCTCGATCAAACCTGGGGTTGGAAGCATACCCCACAAAAGAGAAGAAGAAAAGAAGTACATCAGCAAAATGTTGGTATGTGTATGCTAAAGGAAACTTTGAGCAATTAAAGCATTAAGAACATCAAAAGTAAAATGCTTCCCATATAAGAGATAAGGACTACCCACATGGGCATAAAAGAAAAGAAACATCATAACTTGATAAAAGAGGATACTTGCCATGAACAAATAAATAAATTTGTGCAACAAAAACACATAGATGGGTAGTAGAGCACACACCCCACAAACAACATCAACATGCATGCATGTGAGATAAACATAGTCCTAGAAAAATATAAAATACAAAGGCGGCCAAGGCTTCACATCCTTGAAAACCTGATAGAGAATGACTCACCGTCAAACTCTCAATATATATAAAAGTTGAGCCAAGGCTTCACATCCTTGAAACTCGGGTATGGGGAACCACCACCACCATCCTATAAACATAAAGGGAACACACCCAAAAACCAAAGTAATTTACATTATTCTAGTGCTACTTATTCACATTGCATGTAAATATAGAGGCAAGTAAATAGTTTAGTCAAAAGATGAAACAAAGGTTGCCATCACACAATGGACAATACAAACATATAACATCCACTTCAAAGTGGCACATAACAATAAAAGAGACCAACATGCACCACAACATATGATATGATATCAAGAAATTATCCAAGTTCATAACAATCAAGATAGTTCGCACGAACCATGGTATCAAAAGATAAGACATATTATGTAGGCCAAAAATCAAAAGAATGATAAAGTAGGTGAATTGCTCAATATGGATGAATAGGGGATACAGCATACCTCAAATCACAGTCCAAAGTGCAAAGCACTCCTAAATCCAAGTCTAGGTCACTAAAGGCCTAATAAACACATATACATATTTTGTGTCAATTTCATCACATTAACCAAACCCTAAAAACCATGTTTTTATATATGTGTGAATTAGGTTATGAAAACTATTCCATATTTTAGGTTATGTTATTAGAAGTCCAAAACATATTTTATTATATTTTTCTGACTTATATATAATTAGTTATGATTTTTACAAGTTAATTCATCATTAATTAGATCCAATGAAAACACTTATTATTAATCTTTAGATCCAGTTATCAAAACTAATACCATTAGTTAGATATTCTTTTTTTTATTCCAACGAATATTTTTCCATAATTTTTTTATCATCCGATAATTAGTTATAAATTTTTAATTGTCGACAAATCACATAATTACAAGTCAGCAACTGATTTACAAATGAGAAGAGAGAGAGGGAGAGACCTAGCTGGCTTGGGCCAGCCACTCAGAGTCACCCAAGTCAGCAAGCGACGAAGCCAACATAGCAAGGTCTTGTGGAATAGTATACAAGGAACAGATGTGTGAAAAGATGATTTTTCCCATAACCAAAAATCAAAGAAAAACAAGAACACTCGGGGGTAACGATGACAAAGTGCGGGTACCTTTGTTCTTTACTGAACCAACACGAAGCCAGCCAGCAGAGGCTTGAAGCCCTGATCAAAATATGATCAAAGAAGAAGGTTTTGAGAAAGCGACCACACCAGAGAGTTCCTGAGGTTAAAATGAAGCCAGTGATCCTAACTAATGTCTAAAAATTGGTCGGAGAAGGAAGAAGCCACCTTCCGCCATAGACAGCAAGCTAGAAGATAAGTGAGGGAACCAGAGAGAACTAGTGATGAAACAAGATGAGGAAAATGAAGATCCAACTCGGTCAAAGATAAACAAAACAAAACGAGACCAAACGCACAAAGAGAGCAAGCAGGGACCTCTCTGCAAGCGCCCAAAAGCCAAGCTCAAACCAAGCTTGTCGATCGAGAGGTAGAGAAAACCACAGATGAAAGTGTAAAAAGGAAAAGGTAATGAAGGGTACAGGGATGCTCACTGGCGAATTAATTTAAGTGAAAGAAGCGGAGATAGTTGGGGCACCGCCGAGGTCACCAGAGGAGAAACTGAGTAGGCCTGGTTGCACCTTGTGCTTCCAGGTCCAATTGAGGCCAGAGGAGAAGAAAAGGACGGTAGGGGGTTCTTTCTGAGTGATTGCGTGAGTAGGATGAGCATGAAGAGGGCAGCTGCAAAAATCGTTGGAGAAGAAGAAATTGGGGGTTCCACATTTATAAGGTTTTAGGGATCAAACTAAGTATCATTGGGATCGAAATTGAGAAAGGAATCATTTGGGAAATCATAAAGTTTTGTCAAGAGTCGTGAGAGAATGGAAATGGGAAACTTCATACTACTGTCCAACGTCGGACGGACTCCTACCCAAGGTAGGAGACAACCCACAGTCGTCGAATCACGCATTCAACGGTCAGAAATCACCAACTGAAGATAACGAGCATGTGACAGAGACTTAGGCTAGAAAATAGGAAAATAAATTGAATTAAACAAAGTGAAATCCAATAATGCATGTATTTTATCTTTCCTCATTTAGGGGTTTTAGAATTATCCAAATTAAACCAAAATTTACACATAAGTTAAGGTAAACATGTAGATTCTGAATATACACTTAGTTTTGCCTTTTGGAAACCTTTAATGGGTTAAATAATTAAAATGACATTTTCTCTTTCCTCCTTCAAAAGAGGTGATATATTCCTTAAAATTTGTGAAACTTCACCCTTAAGTCTTACTAAGAGACCTAGATACAATTTTATTATTAATTTCACAAGTTGGGATTATTTATTTATTTATTTATTTAATAAAGAGAAGATTCTACACATGTTCTCTCTCCTAAATATACTCATTAATCAAACATTATCCAAATTAGTTGCAAATTTTCCCAAAGGCTTATTTTTATGTTTAGATTACGAATTTGGAGTTAATTTTCCAATTTGAAGGCATTAAATATTTTATTTCACTTTATTGGCCTAATTCCTATTTTCTTTTGATAAGAACATTAATATGCATTTATCTTCCAAATTAGATGATACTTGGCCCTAAAGTTACTCTTGAGCCGAGAAAACGAGATTGAGTGCCAAATTATCTTTATGTATTTCCATTTATGATTTTTGGAATAATATATTCCACATTATTTCCTATTATCCCATATTATCTCCAATTATTACATTTATCATCTCCTTTATGTATATTTCGAGATTTCCTTTCTTTTTCATATTCTAAAAAGCACTAGAAAGTTCTAGGATGAAATATCTTATTATTTTTATTACCTAGTGACAATTTACACTTCAGACCCATTAATTAAAACCAAACTGGTGTATATGTGCATACAACCATATATTAAGATTATATGGGAAATATTTATCCAATTAAGTTCTTTAATTTTTTAACATCATCCAAATGAGTCATTATTAAGCAAAAAGTATTTGTATTCCCTTAATTACATGTATTCACTTATCCTTGTTTGGCTAAGTCAAAAGGGTAAAACTATTAGGGTAGGATTCTATTTCTGGTATGTTACATCACACCACCCCTTAAAGGGATTTTGTCCTCGAAATCAAAACATCCATAAGAAAACCTATCCATCACCTCTTAAAAGGGTTCATCTTATTATATCAAACTAAACTTTAGATGCAAAAGGTTCGACTATAATTCTTACATCCAACTATATAAGTAATATGCAAAAAGAAACATAATTTGGAAAGATTAATCTAAGTAACTATGGGTTAACTTGCTCTTAATCTTCATCATTAACTTCTTCACCATCCAAAGCAAAAACTCTTCCAGCTTTTCTTTCCACAGGTCTTCCTCTATTATTGTTACCATTAATGTTGCCCTGAATCTGAGGAGGTGCTTGTTGTTGCTGTGCTGGATCTTGACCATTACGACGCTTAGGGCAATCAGGTCGGATGTGTCCATGTTCGTTGTAATAGTGACATACCATTGGGGTATTATAACGAGGTTTGTCCTGAGAACACTTTCCTAGAGAATGATAATCATCGCACTTAGCACACTTGTCCCTTTTCTGCTCATCACTTGAGGACTTCCTTTTCTTGTCGAACTCCCTATGTTGAAACCCTGGGTAAGACTCCACAGCTAAAGCTTTATCAACCATTTGCTGAAAGGTCAAAGGTAGTTGTGGGATAAGAGCACGCCCCACATTGTAGTTAATCCCTTAGAAGAAAAGGTCAGCCCTACGTTCCTCACTCAAACCAATTGCATAACGCTCCAATAGCAGAAACCTTTGCACGTAAGCAGAAATGGATAAGGAACCTTGTTTCAAACTATAGAATGATGCTTCTTTATTCTTTAGGGTAGCAATGCAGATATACTTTCCATGGAAGAGAGTCAAAAACTCTACCCAAGACATGGTTTTGATATCTCTAGTCCTTGCAATTCCATTCCACCAAACTCTTGCAGGTCCATCCAAAACATATGAAGCAAACCTAACCTTTTGGTGTGGAGGACAGGCCATACCATCAAAAGTCCTCTCTAAGGATAACACCCAATCATCTGCTTTTTCGACCATCTCTATCTCACCTTCACCCTTGAAGGAAGGTGGTTGCATCTTAATGAACTCCATGATCGAGAACGCCTTAGTCTTTTCAGGTACAGACTGGTCTTTCACCTTCCCCACCATGGAAGATGCAAAGAGTTGTCGAAACATGGCCAACTCTTGCTCTTGAGTCATAGCTCCTCCCGAACCAGTAGAAGCTGAGGTCCCCTGACCAAACCTAGTGTTTTGAGGTGTCTCATAACCGTACGGGTTGTCAACCATTGAGTTATCTCCAGCCATTAGGGTGTTGCCTGCACAAGGTAAGGTACTAGGTATAAGAAACCTAAGATAAAGGTAAACATCCTAAGGGAGACGAGTTTGAAATAGTTAGATAACCGACTACTAGTGACTCTGATACTACACTGTAAAGAAGTGAAACCACTCCTCTACTAAAAAGAAAAGACTTCATCCCTTGAACCAAACACCACATAAAAATTTTCGCCAAAGGGATGGAGATCAATTCATTAAACATGTAAGTATCATTACACAATGAGTAGCAGTGGAAAATTATCTAACAATTTACAAGGCATAAAACAACACTTCACCACATATGGGTGTCCAAAAAGGAAAACTAACACATAAACCTAAGATCAAGCCGAGGGTCATCTAACCACCTCTTCAAGTCTTTGAAAGCTCAGCTACAAGGTTGATGTTGAAGTTCACTCTCTTCGATCAAACCTGGGGTTGGAAGCATACCCCACAAAAGAGAAGAAGAAAAGAAGTACATCAGCAAAATGTTAGTATGTGTATGCTAAAGGAAACTTTGAGAAATTAAAGCATTAAGGACATCAAAAGTAAAATGCTTCCCATATAAGAGATAAGGACTACCCACATGGGCATAAAAGAAAAGAAACATCATAACTTCATAAAAGAGGATACTTGTTGGGTTTTAGAGGAGGCAGAGAAGCAGCGGAAACAAAAAAAAAATTTCTCCCCAAACCCAGAACAAAAGGAATCACGTCAACATCTATATAATAGGAAATAAGGTTTGTGAACCATACCTTGTCCCGAGGCTTGCTCGGCGACAATACCACGCGCCTTGCGCGGTCTGCACCTCCGGTCTTAGACGGTGTCTATGCAGCTCTTGGTCGCACCGGGACTGAAGACTCCTCCTCCTATCGGACTGTCGGATGACAGTTATCCTCCTGAGCGGCAGTGACCTCCCGCCTCTGAAGTAGTCCACACGGACCACCCGGAACTCCACTCTCCTTGTCCCACAAGGAAGTGGAAGGAGTCGCACCCTCCTGTTGACGTACTAGTCGCCAACACACTCTCCTGCTGTCGACTGCAACTGCAGTTGTCCTTCCCTTGCTGCACCTCCCTTTGCGGGAAGCACTTGCTCGGGCTCTCTCTCAGTTACCAAAACCAGAGAGAACGACAACTTTGCAGAGCAATCAACATGCACTGAGTTGTGTTCTGAGAAGCCCCCAATACCCCTATATATATAGGCGGGTCATGGGATAGGGTTCTCTGTGCCCGGCAATACGGGACTAAAGCAGGAGTAGAAGGGTTCGGGATTTTCCACAAAAAGCAACCATCTCGCAACCTGAACCGGTCGGTTGGGGACCTGAACCGATCGGTTCACCACTGAACCGATCGTTTGGGACCCTTGAACCGATCGGTTCACTCATGAACCGGTCGGTTGGGGTTCCAGGTTGGTTCCCGATTGACTTTCCTTGTTTCTTTCCCAATTGGTATCGAATACCAATATTATTCCCAATCAAATTGGGCAATTGAAACGAAAGGAAAATTCTCACCAATCCTACTTTCCCAAGTTGCTCGATTGCACCAGTTGAACCGATCGGTTCAACACTTGAACCGGTCGTTTCACTCTATGCATGAGCCGATCGGTTCAACAATTGAGCCGACCGGTTCAGCAACCTCAGCCGACCGGTTCATCACATGAACCGATCGGTTGGGAGTGCAGATTGTGCAGAATCAGTCAAATGTGATTTCAATCAATCCGACACTCCAATCAATGCGTCCAACACCTTAAACATTATGATATTGAGCTATCGATCAATTGAGTGTTTAATTGAACTACTAAACTCCTTTAGTAATCAATCTAAACATTGCTTGTGGACAAAACTCCTCTTCCAGGTTAAATCCTATGTGTGTGACCCTGCAGGTCCATTTCACGTTGGCAGTGAAAGTCCATAACATTTATGACTTCACAAGAAAAGAGCGGTGTCTAGTCACACATCATTGCTACCCAAGTGAAAGTAGAAAGTTAGAGAACAACTTTCATCCTACAATCCGTGAGTGGTGTTACAGTGAATGTATAATTCCTTTGTCACTGATATCCAGAATGAACTCGAGGCATGGAACAGTCATCCTGTCAATGTTCATTCATTTCCTTGATCTCAGAGTAGACCGAGTGAGATGTGTATGACATCAATATCACATATTGATTCACACGTGCATGCGCATGCCTTTCTCAATCCTACTCATCAAGTGGCCAAGGATATCAAACTCCCTCAGGAGGGACAAATCCCATATCTATCACTCACCCCTCAAAAGCCCCATGTGTCAAAGCCACCCAATCATCACCTTTATAACAACCCATGTTTCAAGATTTCGTTTGATGATGTCAAAGTGTACCCAACGACATGTTTTGAGTGTAGTGATTTCAGGTCTAAGAATCACACTCACCACCATCACTGTGAGAGCTGACTGTGACTACCATGTCATGGTTCCATGTGTCACTCTCACGGTGGGTCTGTCTGGTACCTTGTTCTCTAACAAGTACCTATGTGCTTGGTTTGATATCACCATATCATGACTAATGAGATTCTGTCATCAACCAACACACAATCTAGTCTTTAGTGTTATTGATGTCTATGGTTATTTCCACAATAACAACCGACTAGGGACTAAACAAGAAAGAATACTCTTAGCATCCGTATGATCTCATCGTTTAGGTCCTCAACCCAAAAGCATACGTTATTGAGTAAAACAATCTTTAGACATCTATCATGTTACACCATCATCTCAGAAACAATTTAAACATATAGATTGGAAATTGCCTTTATTATTATTCAAATCAATTACAAAGTATCCCATTACAATCATCATATGACTTGCTCTATGGGCATACATACCAACAGACTCCCACTTGCACTTAGAGCTAGTCACCAAGGAAACGCAGTCCTTGTGACCTAGCATGACCATCATGCTTTTGCTGAGAAAGGGCCTTAGTCAGTGGATCAGCTATGTTGTCTTCAGTTGGTACTTTGCAAATCTTTACATCTCCTCACTGTACGATCTCTCGTATGAGATGGAAGCGCCGCAGTATGTGCTTGGACCGCTGATGTGATCTGGGCTCCTTAGCTTGTGCAATAGCTCCATTATTATCACAATAAAGCTCAATTGCATCACAGCTACTGGGAACTACACCAAGTTCAGAAATGAACTTCCTGATCCACACAGCCTCCTTTGCTGCATGCGAAGCAGCAATATACTCGGCCTCTGTAGTAGAATCGGCAACTGTTTCTTGCTTGGAACTCTTCCAGCTCACAGCTCTGTTATTAAGGCAAAAGACAAATCCTGACTGCGATCTATAATCATCTTTATCGGTTTGGAAGCTTGCATCGGTGTAACCCTTTACAACCAGCTCTTCCTCGCCGCCGTACACAAGAAACTGATCCTTAGTCCTTCACAAGTACTTGAGGATGTTCTTCACGGCTGTCCAGTGAGCATCCCCGGGATCTGACTGGTACCTGCTCGTCATGCTGAGAGCATACGAGACATCTGGGTGTGTGCACAACATAGCGTACATGATGGATCCGATGGCTGATGCATATGGGATCCCATTCATACGCTCCCTCTCTTCACAAGATTGGGGACATTGAGCTCTAGAGACGGTAACTCCATGTAGCACAGGGACATTGCCTCTCTTTGAGTTCTCCATGCTGAACCGCTTCAGCACCTTGTCAATGTACGTGCTTTGACTTAGTCCGAGAAGCCTTCTAGATCTATCTCTATAGATCTTAATTCCTAGAATGTAGGATGCTTCTCCTAAGTCCTTCATTGAGAAAGTTTTCCCAAGCCAAGTCTTTACCTTCTCTAAGGCTAAGACATCATTCCCCATCAAGAGTATGTCATCCACATACAATATGAGGAATGTGGTCGAGCTCCCACTAACCTTCTTGTACACACAAGGTTCATCTTCATTTTGAATAAAGCCAAACACTTTGACTTCTTCATCAAATCGAAGATTCCAACTCCGAGATGCTTGCTTCAATCCATAGATTGACCTTTGCAGTTTACAGACTTTATTGGCATTCTTTGGATCTACAAAACCTTCAGGTTGTGTCATATACACATCCTCATGAATATTCCCATTAAGGAATGCGGTTTTAACATCCATCTGCCAAATCTCATAGTCATAATAGGCTGCAATAGCAAGCATGATCCTGATGGACTTAATCATGGCAACTGGAGAAAAGGTTTCGTCATAGTCAACACCTTGAATTTTTCGAAAACCCTTTGCAACCAATCTACCTTTATAAGTTTGTACATTGCCATCCATGTCGGTCTTTTTCTTAAAGACCCACTTGCACCCTATGGGTTTTACCCCTTCAGGTGGTTCCACTAAAGTCCATACTTTGTTGGAGTACATGGATTCCATCTCGGATCTCATGGCTTCAAGCCATTTCTCAGAATCTGGTCCCTCCATAGCCTCTACGTAGGTAGTTGGATCATCATCTATGATCAACTCTCCACCTTCCTGAGTTACAAGGTATCCAAACCTCTCAGGCTCAAGGCGAGTCCTACTAGATCTACGAGGTCCTTGTGTTACTTGAGGAGAATGAGATTCCACGACACCTTGTGAATCTCCATTTTCCTCTCGTACATCTACCGGTTCAATGTTTTCTTGTTGGGCTTGAACCTCTTCAAGCTCTATATTCCTCCCACTGTTTCCTTTGGAAATAAATTCCTTTTCTAGGAATACAGCTTCCCTGGCAACAAACACTTTGTTGTCAGTTGGGTGGTATAAATAATATCCCTTGGTTTCCTTGGGATATCCAACAAAATAACATTTATCAGATTTGGGTCCAAGCTTATCAGGAAACATTTTCTTGACGTAAGCTCCACAACCCCAAATCTTCATAAAAGACAAATTGGGACGCTTCCCAGTCCATATCTCATATGGTGTCTTTTGAACCGATTTAGATGGCACACGGTTAAGTGTAAACGCGGCGGTTTCAAGAGCATAACCCCAGAAAGAAATTGGAAGATCAGCAAAACTCATCATTGATCGCACCATATCTAACAATGTGTGATTCCTTCTTTCAGACACACCATTATGTTGTGGTGTTCCAGGCGGAGTCCATTGTGATACAATACCACGGGCTCGCAGAAGGTCCTCAAACTCCTGGCTCAAGTATTCTCCACCTCGATCGGAACAAAGTGCCTTAATACTTTTACCAAGCTGGTTCTGTACTTCATTCATGAAATCCTTGAACCTTTCAAGGGTTTCTGACTTATGTTTCATCAGGTACACATAGCCATACCTACTGAAGTCATCAGTAAAGGTAATGAAGTACTGATACCCACCTCTGGCATTAGTTCTAAAAGGCCCACATACATCAGTATGTATGAGTCCTAATAGATCACTAGCTCTCTCACCTTTACCTGAAAAGGGAGTCTTGGTCATCTTGCCCAACAAACAAGATTCACATGTCTCTATTGATTCATAATCAAAAGAGTCTAGATAACCATCTTTATGGAGTCTAGAAATGCGCTTCTCATTTATGTGCCCTAGACGACAATGCCAGAGATATGTTTTGTTTGAGTCGTTGAGTTTTTGCTTTTTGGTGTTTACGTTGTATACACTTGTCTCCAAGTCTATCAAGTATAGACCATAAGACATAGGGGCACTGCCATAAAAGATCCCATCTTTAGAAATGGAACACTTTCCATTATTAATAAGAAATTCAAATCCATCTTTGTCCAAACAAGAGACGGAAATAATATTCCTATTTATGGCAGGTACATAATAGCAGTTCTTCAACTCTATTATTAGCCCACTAGGTAGAGTTAACTCATAGGTTCCTACGGCACTGGCGGCAACTCTTGCCCCATTAGCAACACGTAGTTCAACCTCGCCTTTCCCCAAAGGCCTACTTCTCTTAAGATCCTTCACATTTGAACAAATGTGAGATCCGCATCCAGTATCAAGTACCCATGATGAAGAAGTAGTAAAGTTAATCTCTATCACGTATACACCAGAAGTAGAGATCTCTATCTCCGACTTCTTCTTCCATTGTTCCTTCCATCCTCTCCATGTAGAAGAAATTGGTTTGGCGAGAGAACACTTCTCTCCCTTACCTACTTTCTTCTTCACCAACGCATTAAGCGTACATAGAGTGGATTCTAAGGCTCCTGGTATATCTGGATTGTGCAGAATACTTCTCACATTCCTCAACCAGTTATGGAATTTATTCTCAATTAATTTGCCCATTTTAAAAGATGATTCTTTTGCCATTCTACAAGAGAAAATTTGCATTTGTCAAAACCCTTTTGATTTGATTTGAATAAAATTTGACGATAGTTAATTAGGCCTTTAATTAATTACCGCTCCCACTATTTTGACTCAAATTGATAGCCCTCACCATCAATTCGGAAGATTGCAGCGTACAATCTTCTAGTGGGTCAAGATCCTAGAATCCTCTAAGCCATGGACCAGCTTTGACTGTCACCCACAACTTAGATCTTCCGGGTAGGCAACTCTTGCCAATTGCATCATATGCAACTCTTGATGAATGAACATGCACAACACCTTGCCATGAACATTCTGTGCCTCTGGGCTTAGACGCTCTAAGAATCACCAGTTAAGTCTAACCCAAAAGCCGACACGGTAAACATGCACCCTGCTTTGGCAGAACCTACACGTCGACCCTTCACACTTCCACAAGATAGACGGCGCACCACACTTTGGCGTAACCTACGCTTGGTCGATCAAGTTTTCCATGTGTGTCGCTAATGGAAGGCGTATAAGACTTAATATTTAATGAGGGATTTGGTTTTTATATACATATACATATCCAATCACCACAATATATAGTATGTATCATATACATGCTATATCCCATAGAAAACATGCATAAACGATAAAAAGCAATGATTATGGCCATCCTATTTGTGATTCCTCGAGCCAAGAGGAATCACGGTCATCTAGGTCTACATCACATGCAACCTGTACAAGATGAAATATGTGCCTGCCTTTCTGGGTTTGATCAGCTCAACTCCATGACTGATCGGCTCGCCATCAGGTAGGTTGTTCGGGTGCCACCAGCCGATCGACTGGCGCCTCCAGCCGATCGGTTCACCGGTCATCGTGCATCTTCTCAGGTCGCCACCCGCTCATCTCGTTCCTCGAACCGGCCGTCTGGATCACCAACCAATCGTCTTCAGGTTGTCCGCCGTTCTTTGACATAACATGAAATAAAATCTATCCTATTTACAATTGAATTGTGAAACCCCGAGTTACATTCGGGGGGGAGCAAAGGTAGGAAAAGAATTCTCGAATTATTTCGAGTTACATCAGGAATATGAGAAAGGGAATCGGTGTGCAGACCGAGATGCAAGCAACCACACAAACAATCATACACAGATATAGGGGATTATAGGCCATAATCATGCTACACATCCACCACAAAACTCGTTTAAGGGTGACGCGTATCGAGTGCATTAATATTACATATCATATATGTATATTAGGGATTTGTAGATTGGACATGTATAAAGCCGATATTATTCGCATCGCATGCAATAAATAAAGGCGACAAACCAAAATCGATCACATCGATAATCCTAAAATATAGAGAGGTTGACCTGGCTCTGATACCACTGTTGGGTTTTAGAGGAGGCAGAGAAGCAGCGGAAACAAAAAAAAAATTTCTCCCCAAACCCAGAACAAAAGGAATCACGTCAACATCTATATAATAGGAAATAAGGTTTGTGAACCATACCTTGTCCCGAGGCTTGCTCGGCGACAATACCACGCGCCTTGCGCGGTCTGCACCTCCGGTCTTGGACGGTGTCTATGCAGCTCCTGGTCGCACCGGGACTGAAGACTCCTCCTCCTACCGGACTGTCGGATGACAGTTGTCCTCCTGAGCGGAAGTGACCTCCCGCCTCTGAAGTAGTCCACACGGACCACCCAGAACTCCACTCTCCTTATCCCACAAGTAAGTGGAAGGAGTCGCATGATGAATGCATATTCATCTCTTATTTTTACTTCATTTAGAATAAGTAATTAGGACTTTTTTTGTTAATTTTAGCTAATTCAAAAATAAATAGTACTTTCATCTTCTTTATATACTTTTCCTAAATTCTTATGATATTTTTCCTAATTTTCAGGAATTATCTAAGTAATTAAATTGAGAAAAGAAGAGATGAAGATAGGAGGCAATTCAGTTTCCCGCAATGCTGACTTAAATGCATACCTTGCACCAAAATTAGCATAACTCTCACATCCTAAGGCGGAATTTAATGTTAAAATATGATTTGGAAAGGTAATTCAAAGGTCTACAGGAAAATCATATTTCGGGCGCACTTTAAATTCTATGGAGAGCGGAAATTCGCTCGAAATTGCTGCTGTAAGAATCTGCATTAAAGAAAGACAATCAAGAGTTTGTTGACTAGATCTAAAAATTCAAAAGGATGGCTCCCTCTCTTTTTCCCCCCTCTTTTTTTAGATAGCCTACCTCTCCTTCTCCTATAAAAGGAAGAGCACTTCCTCCTCCCAAGGATCATCTTTTGTATCATCTTGGATTTCTTGTATTTTGGAATTCTGCAGCAATTAATCTTGTAATCATTCTCATATTATGCAATAAAGTAGATCTCAGTTCAAGCATTTCTCCTTCTTACTTGTTCTTTCTTTCTGTCTTAGTTTTAATCTTCTTTTTATCCGTTCTTCAATTCTGGAGCAAGGAACAAAGAACTAAGTCATTTTATTGTATCTAGCAAAGGATTGACTCCTAATTTTGGGCTAGACTATGACTTCAGTGCTTTCTTCCTCCGTCTCCCCCTTCTCCATGTGTGAGTAGTCTTTTATCGGGGCAAGGGGAATAACCCCTTAGCCATGGTTTTAACGACTTCTTCTTAAACGACTAGATGGTAATCGATTTTAATTGAATAGTCGATCTTTGGATCACATGTTAATCCGGATGGATGTGACCATGGAAATCCGGATTTAGAACAATAAAATCGATTACATAGATGTTTTGATATGACCGTGGATTCTCATCTTTTAGGTTGATAAACTAGGAAGCATGAGTACCAGGACCAATGGGCTCTTGTGGAGTTTCTCTTTTGTGAGTTTTTAATTCGCAAGCCTTCATTGAATCGTCGTCTAAGAAGTAGTTGTTATCGCCTAGGCTAAGGTGGTGAAAACCCCTACGAGCCTCGATTTTCCATCTCTTGATTTCAATCACCGACTTTCTTGCTTGCCTTTGCTGTCTTTAAATTTTTAGTCTTTTCAATTCATATAGTTCTTTTTGTGCTAACAATAGTCTAAAATTTTCCTTGTGCAATTTTCTTTATTCTTGTTAGTACTTTTTTCTTTCATTCCTTAGTGTAATCACCAACCCCCAAACCCGACTTTTACTTTCTGTTCTAAAAAGAAAAATACAAAAAAATAATAAAATAATTCTTCAAAAATAATTGGGATAAAAGAAACAATCTCTAAAGTTGTCCTGTGGGATCGACCCTTCTATACTACCCTTAAAACCGAAAGTAAAAAAAGGTTTAAACTCTAGGATTAACCATCTTAGTGATTGATAGTGCAAAACGACGATTATCAATTTGGCGCCGTTTCTGGGAACAACGGATTGTTTTTTTCGAACCCCCAAAAATTTTTGAAAAACTTTTTTTCTTTTTTTCATACCTTCCGAGTAACATTCCGGAAGTGCTACTCCTCTTTCTGCCGAGTTTCCATTCTGGCAGTCCGTTTTTTATGCACACGATTAACTGCTTCATTTGTGCATGCGACGCTCGCCGCAATTTTTTAATCTGGAACCAGAGAGGCTAAGGATGATTTTAATAGATGATGATGATGATTATTATATCATCTTCAATCAAGTAGAACCAACTCGAGTACCTAAAGCTCCACCAATCACTTCCATTGTGGATGTTAATCTAGTTGATTCTAATGGCCAATCTACTTCATTGGAACCCTTTCTCTATAATGAACCTCCACCCTTAGAAGAAGTCCAATGTGATATAGTTGAGATTCCACACAACCTTGATCAGGAGATGGATAGGTGTTTTAAAGAAATTCAGGATGCCGTAAATAAAGAACTTTGTTTAGCTAGGGCCGCAGCTGTCTGGGGCCCTGACTATCCCTATAAGTCAGAAAATGAGTGGATGGAGGCCTATGTTGATAAATTCATGAATCAAGAATCTTTTAACAAAAAGGTTAAAGATTGGTGGGCTCAAAGAACGTCCCAACAACCTAAGACTCCACCACCCTTCTCAGTTGTAGGCCCATATTTGGATGTTTGCAATAATCATCCCATCTTAGTTGAGCCTATTGTGAGCAATGTACCATCACCTCCCCAACATGCATTGATGGATTCTTTTGAAAGACTTCATCATCAAGAGCACTATGAACTCACTCAACCACCTCTTTTTCCACATCTGGTTGAACCTGATGAGGTGATTCTACCACTACAAGAACCTTACATTACACCGTTATATTGTGAGGTGATCCCTTCTGAGCCGATTGAGTTGGGCACTTGTCCTATAAAGGAATCAGATCTCCCCTTCAGTATAGTAAAGGATCCAATTGATTACATAGACATCCATGTTGATGAGATCTTTTATGAAGAAGAGATGGAGAACTCCCCTATAGAGATGGAACAACCTAGATTGATCATTTTTTATGATTATGACGACAATTATGCCATTTGTGAGTCTTCCACACCAAATCCACTGGATTCCATTTGTGAGTCTTCTATAGACATCAAAGACCAATACCCTTATGTTGAGTCTATTTTGGATAATAAGCATCCAACCCCCTTTGACAAAATGATTCCACATGTTCTGTTGCAACCAATTCCCATTCCATACACAACTGATTTAGAAGAAGAGACACAACCCTTAGGAGAAGTCTACATACCCCCTTCCACTGACTACAAGGAATATGTTCACAATTTTATCCCTCATGAACCCTTGGGAACTCCTTGCATAGATGAACTAGAGTTACATGCTATATCAACCATGAATCCCATCTATCACAAGGTTGGTTGCATGAATTTTGAGCAGAGCAAAATTACTTATCATGCTGATTTAAATTTAGTTGTCCCTTTCATATCACCACCAATTCTCTTATATGCAGGTCAATATGACCGAGGGAAACCAGAGCCTGATCCTCCGCCTAACTTTGCACATCTTGCACTGCATGTGTTACCAGTTGGGTACCCACCAACCTCCCCCAATCCACATCCATCTTCAACACTTCCTTTGCTATTGATGGAAGATATGTGGATCCTATTGGAGGGAATGCGAGGTGAAAGAAAATATGAGCACCCCACTGAGCTTCTACAATTACCCTATCATAGGGTACACTATGAAGCTCCTCAAATAAAGGTCACATCCCTCATACACACCCCCTTCAGCTGGATGTTTTTTTGAGCTACCAGGGCCACCTGGAAATCCTTGCTCTTCTCTTCCCTCCATCTCGGGTTTCGATTTTTCTCGGGATGAGCAAAAATTTGAGTCCGGGGTGGAGGTGGGTGGTATGTTTCTATTCCACCCCTTATCTTTTTATTCTTGCATTTTTTCTACCTTTTTTTTTTGGTTTTGCATATAGTTGTTTTGTTCATGGCCATTATCTAGTCGGCCATATTTTTATTTCTTTTGTTACAAAATGGCCTTTATCTAGTCGGCCTTGATATGATCATTGGTCAAAATACTCCCCTTAATTATGTAACTTCCTTGCAACTAAAATTTTGAAACTTTCATGACTAGAAATCCTCCTGTCACTTAGGACCTCAAATAATAATCACTCCTTGGAAAAGATGGCAAGCCATAGAGGACTGATAGGATTCAAGAGTGATGCTTTCTTATCATGTACAACTTGTATAAATTTTCTTGATTTTTTCGCATGATTCAGTAATAGTTGAACCAATGCATGGTACTCCTAAAAAAAAAGATGAAAAAAAAAGTTGCACAAGAACAGCCTCTTCTACTCTTCTTCTACCACTTCCAAATCTTTCCATTCGTCAAAAAGAAAAAAAAAAGCCAATAATGCCAAAAAGGCTAAGTTTGGGGTGGCACCCCTTCCCCCTCTTTCGCTTCTTCCATACCCATGCAATTGGGTGTATCACCAAAAATCAAAGAAAAAAAATGCGGTCAATGTAACTGCATGTCCACTAAATAAAAAGGTCTCGAGTCGAATAGAGGAGAGACTGTCCTTCTTCCATACCTCCTTCACTCCAATTTTCTACCCAGGGGAAAACTACAAAAACCCCAACTATTTAAATCAGCCCTGTTCTTGTGTAAAACTTAAAAAAAAATTGGAGTACCAAATGCAAAGGTGAAATGAAAATCTGTTTTATTGCAGGTCTTGAATAAATGCAAGTTTGTGAAGTAGGAAATATAAAAGTCACTTTTTGTGAATTCAGGAAGTCAGGGTCGCTTGGCCATATTTTGGTGGAAGGAATCCAGTGATTGTTAGGAGAGTGAGGATGATAGGTTGAGAGTATCTCTTGAAAATATTTCTTGATTTTGATGTTGCTCGGGACGAGCAAAGTTTAAGTTTGGGGTATTTTGATGAATGCATATTCATCTCTTATTTTTACTTCATTTAGAATAAGTAATTAGGACTTTTTTTGTTAATTTTAGCTAATTCAAAAATAAATAGCACTTTCATCTTCTTTATATACTTTTCCTAAATTCTTATGATATTTTTCCTAATTTTCAGGAATTATCTAAGTAATTAAATTGAGAAAAGAAGAGATGAAGATAGGAGGCAATTCAGTTTCCCGCAATGCTGACTTAAATGCATACCTTGCACCAAAATTAGCATAACTCTCACATCCTAAGGCGGAATTTAATGTTCAAATATGATTTGGAAAGGTAATTCAAAGGCCTACAGGAAAATCATATTTTCGGGCGCACTTTAAATTCTCTGGAGAACGGAAATTCGCTCGAAATTGCTGCTGCAAGAATCTGCATTAAAGAAAGACAATCAAGAGTTTGTTGACTAGATCTGAAAATTCAAAAGGATGGCTCCCTCTCTTTTTTCCCCCCTCTTTTTTTAGATAGCCTACCTCTCTTTCTCCTATAAAAGGAAGAGCACTTCCTCCTCCCAAGGATCATCTTTTGTATCATCTTGGATTTCTTGTATTTTGGAATTCTGCAGCAATTAATTTTGTAATCATTCTCATATTATGCAATAAAGTAGATCTCAGTTCAAGCATTTCTCCTTCTTACTTGTTCTTTCTTTCCGTCTTAGTTTTAATCTTCTTTTTCTCCGTTCTTCAATTCTGGAGCAAGGAACAAAGAACTAAGTCATTTTATTGTATCTAACAAAGGATTGACTCCTAATTTTGGGCTAGACTATGACTTCAGTGCTTTCTTCCTCCGTCTCCCCCTTCTCCATGTGTGAGTAGTCTTTTATCGGGGCAAGGGGAATAACCCCTTAGCCATGGTTTTAACGACTTCTTCTTAAACGACTAGATGGTAATCGATTTTAATTGAATAGTCGATCTTTGGATCGCATGTTAATCCGGATGGATGTGACCATGGAAATCCGGATTTAGAACAATAAAATCGATTACATAGACGTTTTGATATGACCGTGGATTCTCGTCTTTTAGGTTGATAAACTAGGAAGCATGAGCACCAGGACCAATGGGCTCTTGTGGAGTTTCTCTTTTGTGAGTTTTTAATTCGCAAGCCTTCATTGAATCGTCGTCTAAGAAGTAGTTGTTATCGCCTAGGCTAAGGTGGTGAAAACCCCTACGAGCCTCGATTTTCCATCTCTTGATTTCAATCACCGACTTTCTTGCTTGCCTTTGCTTTCTTTAAATTTTTAGTCTTTTCAATTCATATAGTTCTTTTTGTGCTAACAATAGTCTAAAATTTTCCTTGTGCAATTTTCTTTATTCTTGTTAGTACTTTTTTCTTTCATTCCTTAGTGTAATCACCAACCCCCAAACCCGACTTTTACTTTCTGTTCTAAAAAGAAAAATACAAAAAAATAATAAAATAATTCTTCAAAAATAATTGGGATAAAAGAAACAATCTCGAAAGTTGTCATGTGGGATCGACCCTTCTATACTACCCTTAAAACCGGAAGTAAAAAAAGGTTTAAACTATAGGATTAACCATCTTAGTGATTGATAGTGCAAAACGACGATTATCATCGCACCCTCCTGTTGACGTACTAGTCGCCAACACACTCTCCTGCTGTCGACTGCAACTGTAGTTGTCCTTCCCTTGCTGCACCTCCCTTTGCGGGAAGCACTTGCTCGGGCTCTCTCTCGGTTACCAAAACCAGAGAGAACGACAACTTTGCAGAGCAATCAACATGCACTGAGTTGTGTTCTAAGAAGCCCCCAATACCCCTATATATATAGGCGGGTCATGGGACAGGGTTCTCTGTGCCCGGCAATACGGGACTAAAGCAGGAGTAGAAGGGTTCGGGATTTTCCACGAAAAGCAACCATCTCGCAACCTGTACCGATCGGTTCACAAGTGAACCGGTCGGTTGGGGACCTGAACCGATCGGTTCACCACTGAACTGATCGTTTGGGACCCTTGAACCGATCGGTTCACTCATGAACCGGTCGGTTGGGGTTCCAGGTTGGTTCCCGATTGACTTTCCTTGTTTCTTTCCCAATTGGTATCGAATACCAATATTATTCCCAATCAAATTGGGCAATTGAAACGAAAGGAAAATTCTCACCAATCCTACTTTCCCAAGTTGCTCAATTGCACCAGTTGAACCGATCGGTTCAACACTTGAACCGGTCGTTTCACTCTATGCATGAGCCGATTGGTTCAACAATTGAGCCGACCGGTTCAGCAACCTCAGCCGACCGGTTCATCACATGAACCGATCGGTTGGGAGTGCAGATTGTGCAGAATCAGTCAAATGCGATTTCAATCAATCCGACACTCCAATCAATGCGTCCAACACCTTGAACATTATGATATTGAGCTATCGATTAATTGAGTGTTTAATTGAACTACTAAACTCCTTTAGTAATCAATCTAAACATTGCTTGTGGACAAAACTCCTCTTCCAGGTTAAATCCTATGTGTGTGACCCTGCAGGTCCATTTCACGTTGGCAGTGAAAGTCCATAACATTTATGACTTCACAAGCAAAGAGCGGTGTCTAGTCACACATCATTGCTACCCAAGTGAAAGTAGAAAGTTAGAGAACAACTTTCATCCTACAATCCGTGAGTGGTGTTACAGTGAATGTATAATTCCTTTGTCACTGATATCCAGAATGAACTCGAGGCATGGAACAGTCATCCTGTCAATGTTCATTCATTTCCTTGATCTCAGAGTAGACCGAGTGAGATGTGTATGACATCAATATCACATATTGATTCACATGTGCATGCGCATGCCTTTCTCAATCCTACTCATCAAATGGCCAAGGATATCGAACTCCCTCAGGAGGGACAAATCCCATATCTATCACTCACCCCTCAAAAGCCCCATGTGTCAAAGCCACCCAATCATCACCTTTATTACAACCCATGTTTCAGGATTGCGTTTGATGATGTCAAAGTGTACCCAACGACATGTGTTGAGTGTAGTGATTTCAGGTCTAAGAATCACACTCACCACCATCACTGTGAGAGCTGACTGTGACTACCATGTCATGGTTCCATGTGTCACTCTCACGGTGGGTCTGTCTGGTACCTTGTTCTCTAACAAGTACCTATGTGCTTGGTTTGATATCACCATATCATGACTAATGAGATTCTGTCATCAACCAACACACAATCTAGTCTTTAGTGTTATTGATGTCTATGGTTATTTCCACAATAACAACCGACTAGGGACTAAACAAGAAAGAATACTCTTAGCATCCGTATGATCTCATCGTTTAGGTCCTCAACCCAAAAGCATACGTTATTGAGTAAAACAATCTTTAGACATCTATCATGTTACACCATCATCTCAGAAACAGTTTAAACATATAGATTGGAAATTGCCTTTATTATTATTCAAATCAATTACAAAGTATCCCATTACAATCATCATATGACTTGCTCTATGGGCATACATACCAACAATACTTGCCATGAACAAATAAATAAATTTGTGCAACAAAAACACATAGATGGGTAGTAGGGAACACACCCCACAAACATCATCAACATGTATGCATGTGAGATAAACATAGTCCTAGAAAAATATAAAATACAAAGGCGGCCAAGGCTTCACATCCTTGAAAACCTGATAGATAATGACTCACCGTCAAACTCTCAATATATATAAAAGTTGAGCCAAGGCTTCACGTCCTTCAAACTCAGGTATGGGACACCACCACCACCATCCCATAAACATAAAGGGCACACATCCAAAAACCAAAGTAATTTACATTATTCTAGTGCTACTAATTCACATTGCATGTAAATATAGAGGCAAGTAAATAGTTTAGTCAGAAGATGAAAAAAAGGTTGCCATCACACAATGGACAATACAAACATATAACATCCACTTCAAAGTGGCACATAACAATAAAAGAGACCAACATGCACCACGGCACAAGATATGATATCAATAAATTATCCAAGTTCATAACAATCAAGATAGTTCGCACGAACCATGGTATCAAAAGATAAGACATATTGTGTAGGCTAAAATTTAAAAGAATGATAAAGTAGGTGAATTACTCAATATGGATGAATAGGGGATACAACATACCTCAAATCAGAGTCCAAACTGAAAAGCACTCCTAAATCCAAGTCTAGGTCACCAAAGGCCTAATAAACACATATACATATTTTGTGTCAATTTCATCACATTAACCAAACCCTAAAAACCATGTTTTTGTATGTGTGTGAATTAGGTTATGAAAACTATTCCATATTTTAGGTTATTTTATTATAAGTCCAAAACATATTTTATTATATTTTTCCGACTTATATATAATTAGTTATGCTTTTTTACAAGTTAATTCATCATTAATTAGATCCAATGAAAACACCTATTATTAATCTTTAGATTCAGTTATCAAAACTTATACCATTAGTTAGATATTCTTTTTCTGATTCCAACAAATATTTTTCCATACTTTTCTTATCATCCGATAATTAGTTATAAATTTTTAATTTTTGACCAATCATATAATTACAAGTCAGCAACTGATTTACAAATGAGAAGATAGAGAGGGAGAGACCTACCTGGCCTGGGCCAGCCACTCAGAATCGCCCAAGTCAACAAGTGACTATGACAACACATCAAGGTCTTGCGAAATAGCAAACAAGGAAGAGACGTGTGAAAATACGATTTTGCCCATAACCAAAAATCAAAGTGAAGCGAGAACACTCGGGGGTAACGATGACAAAGTGCAGGTACCTTTGTTCTTCATTGAACCAGCACAAAGCCAGCCAGTAGAGGCTTGAAACCCCGATCAAAATCTGATCAAAGAAGAAGGTTTCGAGAAAGTGACCACACCATAGAGTTCCTGAGGTTAAAATGAAGCTAGTGATCCTAACTAATGTCCAAAAATTGGCCGGAGAAGGAAAAAGCCACCTTCCGCCATGGACAGCAAGCTAGAAGATAAGCGAGGGAACAAGAGAGAACTGGTGATGAAACGAGACAAGGAAAATGGAGATCCAACTCGGTCGAAGTTAAACAAACCAAAACGAGACCAAACGCACAAAGAGAGCAAGCAGGGACCTCGCCGCAAGCACCCAAAAGCCAAGCTCAAACAAAGCTTGTCGACCGAGAGGTAGAGAAAACCGCAGATGAAAGTGTAAAAAGGAAAAGGTAATGAAGGGTTCAGGGATGCTCACCGGTGAATTAATTTAACGGAAAGAAGCGGAGATAGTTGTGGCACCACTGAGGTCACCAGAGGAGAAACTGAGTAGGCTCGGTTGCACCTTGTGCTTCCAAGTCCAATTGAGGTCAGAGGAGAAGAGAAGGACGGTAGGGGGTTCTTTCTAGGCGATTACGTGAGTAGGATGAGCACGAAGAGGGCGGCTGCAAAAATCGTTGGAGAATAATAAATTGGGGGTTCCATATTTATAAGGTTTTTGGGGTCAAACTAAGTATCATTGGGATCGGAATTGAGAAATGAATCATTTGGGAAAGAAATTAGAAGGTTTCATCAAGAGTCGTGAGAGAATGGAAATGGGAAACTTCAGACTACTGTCCAACGTCGGGTGGACTCCTACCCAAGGTAGGAGACAACCCACAGTCGTAGGATCGCACATCCGACGTTTAGAAATTGCCAACTGAAGATAACGAGCGCGTGACAGAGACTTAGGCTAGAAAATAGGAAAATAAATTGAATTAAACAAAGTGAAATCCAATAATGCATGTATTTTTCTTTCCTCATTTAGGGGTTCTAGAATTATCCAAATTAAACCAAAATTTGCACATAAATTAAGGTAAACATGTAGATTCTGAATATACACTTAGTTTTGTCTTTTGGAAACCTTTAATGGGTTAAATAATTAAAATGACATTTTCTCTTTCCTCCTTCAAAAGAGGTGATAATATTCCTTAAAATTTGTGAAACTTCACCCTTAAGTCCTCCTAAGAGACCTAGATACAATTTTATTATTAATTTCACAATTTGGGATTATTTATTTATTTATTTAATAAAGAGAAGATTCTACACACTTTCTCTCTCCTAAATAGACTCATTAATCAAACATTATCCAAATTAGTTGCAAATTTGCCCAAAGGCTTATTTTTATGTTTAGATTACGAATTTGGAGTTAATTTTCCAATTTGAAGGCATTAACTATTTTATTTCACTTTATTGGCCTAATTCCTATTTTCTTTTGATAAGAACATTAATATGCATTTATCTTCCAAATTAGATGATACTTGGCCCTAAAGTTACTTTTGAGCCAAGAAAACGAGATTGAGTGCCAAATTATCTTTATGGATTTCCATTTATTATTTTTGGAATAATATATTCCACATTATTTCCAATTATCCAATATATCCCATATTATCTCCAATTATTACATTTATCATCTCCTTTATGTATATTTCGAGATTTCCGTTCTTTTTCATATTCTAAAAAGCACTAGAAAGTTCTAGGACGAAATATCTTATTATTTTTATTACTTAGTGACAATTTACACTTCAGACCCATTAATTAAAATCAAACTGGTGTATATGTGCATACAACCCTATATTAAGAATATATGGGAAATATTTATCCAATTAAGTTCTTTAATTTCTTAACATCATCCAAATGAGTCATTATTAAGCAAAAAAATTTTGTATTCCCTTAATTACATGTATTCGCTTATCCTTGTTTGGCTAAGTCAAAAGCGTAAAACTATTAGGGTAGGATTCTATTTCTGGTATGTTACGGGATGTTTAGATATGTATCTTTATTATTGAAATTAAATTAGAATAAAGTCTCAATTTCCCTTGAAAAGTTAGCTTATGAGATTGAATGTGAGAAAACAAAGAGTTTGAAATATCAGAAGAAGAAAAAAATAAGGGTGATCTTTGTATTATGTTTAATCTTGAACTTATGCTCTAATTTCATGATTAGAGGTTATCGTGGGATGTGGGCGTAACACTTTGTGTCCCTAACCACAACACAATGGAGTTTTTGGAAGGAAGAATAGGCATATTCTTGATGTATCTCGCACTCTCCTAATGGAAATGGAAGTACTTAAACTTTATTGGGTTGATGCAATTGTTTTAGCTAATTATCTCATCAATCAGATGCCTCCTTCTATGCTTCAAAATAATATTCCTTATAGCCTTCTTTATCCCCATGAACTTAGCTTTTCTTTATTGCTAAAAAATTTTGGCTTCCTATGTTTTGTTCATAATCATCAACCTGGGAATGATGAATTACAAATTGTGCTTTTTGTTGTTATTTTCTTGGTTACTCTCATACACAAAAGGGGTATAAATGTCTTGATCTTGTCACACATTGTTTTTACGTTAGTGCAGACGTCACCTTTTTTGAAGATACATCTTTCTTTTTTTAACCAAGTAACCAGGTGCCACTTTCAATTGTGCCCATTCCTGACCCCATTATGTGTGCACCTATATTTGAAGTATCCCCTACTTTGACATCTTCTTATATTTATGATTCACCTCAAGACAATGGTAATATTATTGACTCTATTACAACTTCTTATTATGATATTTCCATTGCAATACGAAAGGGGACATGATCTGGTGTCAAATATTGTAGCTCTAACATGCGTCCACAAATCTTTCAAATGCTTCCAGTGCTCAATTTAATGTTGCTCTATCTGCAATTTCTATTCCAAAGAACGTTCAGGAGGCACTACCACACTCTGGGTGGAAACAAGCCATGGATGAAGAGATGGATGCACTTCACTCTCGTAGGACATGGGACCTTGTTGATCTCCTTGCAGGTAGTAAACTTGTTGGTTGTAGATGGGTTTTTACTGTGACATATTTTCTTGATGGGACAATTGAACGCCTAAAGGCCATATTTGTTGCTAAGGGATACACACAAGAAGCTGGTATTGATTACTTTAAACTTTTTCTCTACTTGCTCGTTTTATTTTTGTGTGTATTTTTATTTTTATTTCTGTTAATAAAGGCTAGCACTTAGATCAACTACATGTGAAGAATGCCTTTCTATATGAATATTTACAGGATACTGTCTATATGTCACTTCTGGGAAAATATTGTAGCTCTAACAGGTTATATTGCTTAGGGGGGTCACTTCTGGGAAAGTATGCCTTCTCAAGAAGGCCATCTAAGGCCTCAAATAGAGTCTCTAAGCTTGGTTTGATGAGTTATCCCTTGTACTAAAAAAATTTGGTTTCATGTGGTCTAAATGTGACTATTATGTGTTTATCAAAACTACTACCTCTGGAATTAATGTTCTTATTATTTATATGGATGATATCATCCTATCTGGCAGGTATGTTGTAGGAATTGCTGCTACAAAGACTTATCTTATGAAGCGTTTTGTAACCAAAGACATTGGACGTCTATGATATTTTCTTGGCATTGAGGTAGCACAAAACAAGGATGGAGTATACATATCACAGAGAAAGTATACTCTAGACTTACTTTCTAAAACTAGAATGCTTGGTCGCAGACTTGCAGTCTCCCCTATGGATCAAGCTCATGATCTATGGGCATAATCTACTCCGCTCTTAGTAGATAAATTCATCTATAAATGTTTGGTTGGCAAACTTTTTATCTTATTGTAACTATGCCAGATATATGCTTTGTTATTGGTGTTCTTAGCCAATTCACGGATTGTCCTAGGCAGTGTCACTGGGAGGGTTGTATGTCGAGTCTTGAGATATTTGAAGAATGCACCTGGACATAGACTATTTTATAAAAGAAATGGGCATCTAGATGTGAATGGATATTCTGATGTTGATCATGTTGGGTGTGAATCTGACAAGAGATCCACCTCTAGTTATTGTAAATTTATAGGGGGTAACTTGGTTACTTGGAAAAGTAAGAAGCAAAATGTTGTTGCTAGATCCAGTGTCTGAGAATCGTGCAATGGCACATACCACTTGTGATCTATTATGGAATAAATCCATTTTGTATGACTTAGGATTTCCCATTGCTCATGTTATTTCAATGTACTATGATAATCATATCGCTACCTTCATTGCTAGTAATCCTATCTTTCATGAAAGGACTAAGCATATTGAGGTGGGCTGGCATTTCTCTGAGATGTTGTGTTAACTAAAAAGATCACTACCCCTTTCCTGCCTGCACATAAGCAAACCGTAGATATTTTAACAAAGCCTCTCCCTGACAAGAGAGTTGCAGAGCTATGTTGCAAGTTGGGCATGCTTGACCTCTATGCTCCAATTTGAGGGGGGGTATTGAGATATATATTTATCTTTAGTTATTTTATTCCCTTTAATTTTATTTTTCCTTTTCACTTAGAATTATGTAAGTATGATAGCCCCATTAGGGTTGGCTATGTGCTTCCTTGTTATTTTTCCTCCTATTTATAGGAGAGGGTTGTACTCCTTTTTGGATATAGAAAGATGGTTGTTCTTAATAGAGACAACATAGGTTGACCCATGATTGTGAAGTTTTAATTATCTCTCAAAGAAGTCTTGTTATAGAGTTAGTTGGTATTGCACTTTTAGCTAATCTCAATTTTTATTTACTTTAGCTTTATGTGTGTAGTAATATGACTAATTACTTTATGAATTTCATATATTTTTAGTTACTTGTCCAAGTATCTAAACAAGATGCATATTTCCTTCTATACATGTAAATGGTGTGTCCATGTGATAAACAAAATGAATTTAATGAAATAAAGCATATATATAGGTTTTATGAGAATGGATAAATTTTGAAATATATCCTTGTGTCTTTGAAATGAAAAGTTTGTTTTTAAAGAAAAGGGAAAAAACTACATTGGATATGGTGGGTTTATCTAGATTCTAAGTATCAATATCATAATCACCAAACATAAGGAAGCTTACGACATTAAATCTTGATGACTAAAGGGGAAAGGAAGAGTATGAATAACAAAGGGAAGAGGGTTAGGGAAAGATGAAGACATAAAACAACAACTATATCAATTTTCAAAAGTGTTCATATACTCAAGGACTATAATAATTGTAAAATGATTCAAGAGTTTTTAACTTGGGCTCTACACTATAACAAGACAAAAAAAGTCTGGAGTACCCACAAAGAAAGGGGCCATGGATAAAGTGGACCCGACTCCCGACATGGAGTAGGAAAAGACCTATTTGAGAATGAAGCATCTAACTTCTTACCAAGTGAAAAGAGAATCTAAGGGGCCATTGCATGCATCATAGATTTAGACTACTAGTTTTTCATGGGGCTTGCATGAAGGAAGATTGAACATTATTTTCCAAATTTCCAAAAAATGGTCTTCAAAAAGAAAAAGCAAAAGTAGTAGATGGAATATTTGTGGCTTCATACTCAAATCATGCAATGAACAAGAACAATTGCATGTTGCTTGATCTTGATGTAGCTATCATTATAGAAAGTCAAGTTGTTGTAGAAAAAACTACCAAATGGGAAATCGTGTGTAATGTCCAAAAGCACGACACTTAAAACACACATTTTGGGTGAACACAACCTAGCTTCTTGTGGCCTCAACAAACACATGGAACTAAACTAGCCATTGGGACAATAAGAAGACTTCATTCTTAAGATTAGAGCTAGAAGAAGGGTTGCATGTATGATAATGAATGAGATTGCATGTTGTGAGGGCTGACAAGGTTAGGATCCAAGAGCCACCACATGCTTACTACAGTCACCTCTTTAAAGATTTCAATCATGTCTTTATCATAGAAGACAAGTACCTCCATACCAACCGTCGAGATGGAAGCTTTTAGGCAAGGGAATCAGTCAACAAGGTGTGCAACTAGGGGACAAGTTAACTATCATATAGTGATATAATAGTGCCAAAGCTAGTACCTTCGTAGGTTTAAACCAAGGGATGTTGAGGCTATGTAATGTACTGCCAAAGGGTTAACCATTTAATCAAGAATTCCCTTTTGTCGGTCATGGAGTTGGGAATCTACATATGGAGGTGAGTTATACATACCTAATCAAATCGTGGTTGTGGCATATACATTTATGGAAAGCAAAGACATTGCATGCACCATAGCCCATCGGAGGGGCAAAAAGATGGTTAGTATGAGGAAGGGGGTTGACTATTTATGGTCTAATGTCAATTTGATATACTGGATGTATATTTTAGTATCAAGAGAAAACCCATACAGTTCTCCTTGACTGGGACTTCCCCCGCCATAATGGTCTTCTTAAGCAAAAAGCACCCTACCTGTTGAACCCACACATTCTAACATGGTATCAGAGCCAACTTGAGACAAGTGTGAGGATTACACCCTACATGTAGTCACTTGTAAAAGGGTGCTATACTTGAGGGGGGGTTTGGAATAGTCTCACAATGTTAAGCTCTATGGTGGTCCTTGGGCTAAAAGGTGTGTCATCCCTTCACTCATTGTCAATTAGTTTTGGATTGAATACCACACATTCTAATAAGGTATTAGATCAAGATTTCTTGTGTCATCCTCAAGCCTAAGAGAGAGGGAGCATAAAGGAGAGTTGCCTCCCCTTGCGGGTGGTCGTTGCCACTAGGCGTTGCTAGGCTGCCCGTAGGAATTTTCCATCCTTACATCTCCTTTGAGTTGTCTCCATCTTCAACAAAAATCATCCACCTAGAAGTTGATGGTACCAATCTACAAGGGTCGACATGCCTCCGTCATCCTTGCTTACAAACGAAGCCACCTCTATCCTATTTTCCACCATCATCACAGATCTACTCCGTCATTATCTACTCTGAGACCGGCCTACTCCATGCCACCACATTTGAGATGTAATCTAAACTCTTGGACAAAGATCTCTCTTTTTTGCTGATATTGGGGATACATTGTCCCTATATTTATGTGGTGGGGTTCTGTAAGGATTTCTCCATCATTTTTGCTACTGCTTGAACTTGGTGTTGACGATTCGTCACCGCAACACAGTGTGTTGCCTAGAAACATGGTGTGTCGGCATGCATCTGCTTTGACAAATCTATCGTCATGATATGAGACACGATGTGTTGCTATTTTGCTGATATTTTTCTACTATGCAACCTACCTGGCATGTCTATATACGACATAGTGTGTTGCTGCCTTACTATCCCGAGCTATGTCAACTGACACAATGTGTCGCCTGCTTTTTGTTAGCGCTGACTATTGTTACTGTGATATTAGACACAGTGTGTCTCTTCTTCAACATGCCATGTCTATTGCTTTTTGTTGCTACAACTTGGCATGCTATATCATTTACTCATGGCAGAAGGTTCTATATATTGCGTGCTTCTATCCTTTTCTATCCAGCAACAATAATCTTCCATTTTTTAGCAATTTTATTTTTACACCCCTCCATCTTTCTAGTCCTACATACCTTATTGCCTACCTTCTAAATACTTGTACTGCCCCTCATACACATATTGTTCCTGGTGATAATCGAATCTTGTAGTTTTTTACTCAGTCAAAAAAAAATGCAGGGCTCCACCACTACATCCCCAGATTTTTTGACCTAAGGGTTAGACAAATCTCTTTGTGGGTCATAAAAAGATCTATTTACTTTTCTATCCGGATCTATATAATCGGGTCATATTGCACCTTGACTTGAGTTGTCGGTTACTCCCTCCACATACTTTCCTACATGGTACTTACCTCTACCATTGTTTTTTTACTTTCCTCCCCTACCACTCTTTTGACTTTTCTCTTGGGAGGATAGAGGATTATGAGTAAAGAGAAGAGATGGGATGGAGGAGAGATGAAGAAAGAAGAAGACTTTAGTTTTGTTGATATATGGATTTTTATGCTACTATGTGGATCCTTTTGCTACTATATGTTATTCTTTTTGCTTCTATGTGGATCCTTCTATTGTTATGTGAACTATTCATGCTTGTGTATGCTATGTGGAGCTTTCTGCTGCTATTATTGCATATTTATCATCTACCTCGACTTGCAATGAAGTTACATACTAGAACATCATTCTTGCTAATTGTGTTATGATTAGCACATTTTACTTGTTTCTTTGTGTTTTTGTACTATATGATGTCAGTGCTCTATTTGCACGCTGACTTTCTACTGCGAACCAACACCCTTTGGACTTTGTGAACCAGCACTCTTTGGACTTTGACGCCTACTACTTTGATGGGTATTTTATGAAGAGGGAAGATGATGAAGACTTTTTGTTGCTGACTTTATATGGAGTTTCATCTACATTGCATATTGGAGTTATTTATTTGTTTGTTACTTTGCACGTTGGTCTTCGATCTGCCTACATTGTCAACTTTGACTTATGTGTACCGACACTCTTTGGCTTGTCGGTGCTTTGATGACGTTGATTCTCTATTTGTCCATGATTTGTGTGCATGTTGACTTTCTTCTACTGTGATTCAACACTCTCGAGTTTGTCCATGTCTTGTTTGCACATTGACTATTGTTGCTTTTTGTGACCTAGCACTCTCTAGGACTTGTGATCCAGCACTCTCTAACCACTATGACGACGATTGTGATGAAGATCTTGGTGTCTATCTGTTATTCTTTCTTTTGCTCCAAATGCCATTATGATGATCAAGAAACCTCTGTCTACTCAGATATTTGTTGCTTTGGAGTATCTACTTGAGGGGGGTTTCAATATCTGAGTGCTTGAATGACTTATTGTAACATTGAGAAGGAAAGAAATTCTTGTATGGGTTTGGTTATCCTTTTTTATTATATTTAGTGTGTCTGTCTATTTGTTTGCAAACTGACTTAGAATTCTCCCAAACTCCAAAGGGGGAGTGTTAGAGAATCTATTTACTTATGTTGTGTCTATTTATTTAAGTTGTTTTTATTTATTTATAATATGGGCCCAAATGTATTTTGACCATTAGGATTTGTCTAGTGATTGTATGTTTCTTCCTTTTTCTATTCATAAGAAAGGATGGGTGCCACCTATCAATAAGAAAAACTTCTGGTCTTCCCTCATCATATCTTTTTCCAGTCTTCTTAAGCCAAAAGCAACTCTACAAAGTTGAGTCTACGCATCCAAGATGTTGGCATTGGTCCATGTACTCCCATGTTGAGGGAAAATGCAAGCATGGTCAATGTGCTCCCATCTCAAGGATTTTATGAACCAAACTCTATTGTCTGCCCCAGGAAGCTGAAGAGGCAAAGGGTGAAGGGAAGAATAGTAACCATCACAAGTCAGAGATATTAACGTTCTACACGAACAGAGAGAAGACAATTTGAGTATCATCGACATACTGGGATAATGGCAAAAGCAAGAAGGGAGGGATCTTTAGCATGCTTGGGGCACAAGGGGTCATAATGGTGACCATTGTGAAGGCTTTTGAACGGAGTGAAAATACCGAAAAAACCTAAATCAACTGTTTTTTATTAACTGAAGCAACTGTATGAAAGGCCAATCTGACCAGCCACCTCCCCTATTGGGTGATACAATTTCATATTATCGTTATGATATCTGTTGATATATTCGTTCTACGGATATGCAATAGCACAGCGAATGCTCAATCTTTTTGCTCCATGAACCATGTTTACAAATAATTGACTGCATGTTTCTTTTCACGTCATCAGGACAAAGAGCTAGGCGGTTTAAAAAAAGCCTCCACTTTTCAACTCTATAATATGTATCCCTGCAATGTGCGAGTTTGGCATGGTGGTTCCAAGACTAAAGTGATAATTGTACTGAGTACATGCTATATAAACACTAGATCAAGAAATTTAGAACTGAAAAGGGAAAAAAATCAAAAATCAACTTAGATTATCTACTCCGATATTTGACTATCTGCCTGCCAGAAGATCATATCCTGAATTCTGCTCACAGCCAAACTTCATGCCAGCGGATCTAGAGAGAACGAGAAAATATTAGGATAAGCGAGCCATATAGGAAGTGCATACTGTCAGACATGCATATAAATATAGTAATTAACGAAGTACAACACAGTAAGGGCTAATTTGGTTGGAAGTAAAACCAACTCTGACCTGGAAATTAAAAACACGAAATGAAAAGTGAAGAGTTGAAGTCGCATCGTTTTTGTTTGGTTTCATGCAAATCTAACTAGATGATACGTTTTGTTTCTGTTTGGTTTCATGCAGATTTGTCGAGCAGTTCGTGTGGTCACCTGAAATTCAGGTTCTTTTCTGCACATTACCGGATGCTATACATTCTCCTCATATTCAATTTTACCTGTTGACCGGCTGTATGGATATTTTTTTTATCAAAAAACCTGCTCAGACCCAGCTGGCAAGCGGAAGAAAACGAACTGCGCCCCTTTTGGGCATAGTTCGTTTGCAACAGAATAATGCACAACTGGCCTAGAGCGTGGAGTTGGTTTTCCTGGGCTGAGTTGGAGTTACACCGTACCAAATGCAGATAGTTCAAAGTCTTATGTGGTTGGAACTGCGTACGTTGGTTTTCACCTCAACCAAATAAGACCTAATAAGAATTCAGTAAAGAACTTGATACAAAATTTGAGGTCAAACTATTAAGTTGAGGTACCAAACAAAGGGCGCAACAAAAAGTAATGGCAGAGATATAAATAAATCAGCATAGTGAACAGGACAGCGTGCCATAATTTGCTCTTAGAGCATAATGGAACCTGCAATACAGGTTTACTGTAAATTGGAGACTCCTGGCGCACGCAAACCCCACCCCCCACCCTTGGCCTCCATATAGAAAAAAACTGAATGACAATCTCTACTTTAGTTTCATTTTCACCTGACAGCTCATGCAACTCGGACAAAATTAATGTCAACCATTTGGATGTTTTTGTTAGTTGCCTAACGGCGGTGTAGAAAAGCTAGGTTCGTCAGATGAACCAAATTTCACATGCAAAAAGAATTTTGTAGATGCCCAACAAAAATTACTTAGCAACACTTGACCCCATACTAAAGACTGCTCCTTGTAAGATATTATCCTAAACAAGGTTTCAGTTATAGAAAAGGCACATAGATCCCACTCTTTACCATCCAAAACCAAGCTGCAACTTTAGACCGCTCAAAAAGGCATAGTTACAGTTCTACAACTTTAGTGAATAACATTTGTATACAATCTAAATGCAAATATCATCATTAAGATATACAACTCTGAGCACTGCCCTTAAATGGAATTTTAATATAAGTGTTATATCTACCATCAATTGACATCCAATAGAAATGCCACAACAAAAACGAAGTACCTAGAAGTACTAAAACATACATAACCAAAGAATAATAATAGAATTATATGTGTAGACTTTTAGGGCAAGGATGAGAATAGTGACTGGCTGTTTCTACTAATAGCACAATTATTAAATGATCATATAGTAGGAACATTCATAAGGATAAAGCATCAGTGGTAGAGCAGTGGATTGGGATTGGAATATATTTTGGTCTAGAGCCCATCAAAATTATAGGCCTAATATGGTTTGCTCCTCAAAATTTGATTCCATTCATCCATGTGATTGCTTTACCAACATAGAGCCCCAATCCATCGCCATTACATTCCTCACCCCCGATAACATAAAAAAAACAGCTTACAAAACCACTAAAAATATATATCAAAAATCACATCACAGACAAACAAATCCTGATATCATTATTTCTTCTAGTAGGATTGGAGGATCACCAAAAACAGTTTCCCTCGTTGAGCTATTTGTATCAAATTAGTAGTAGAGTAATGATAATTTATTTAGCCTTTGTAAGTCAATGGGACCAACACGCCTATTCAAGGCAATACTTTTTTTTTATAACGAGGAACCCCTCCCGGGATCGGCCACTATTGGACCTCACCCAGCTAAGAGTAAACCGCGGGACCAGCCGTGTCATTATGGGACACCACGGCGCGCCCAATCAAATGCCAGCCATTGTTGCACCACGGCCGACGCCAAGAGTTGAACCCGGGACCTTTCATTGAGGTGTTACCGAGCCGCACGACTTGAGCTATCGACTGCCCCCTCAAGGCAATACTATTAACTTGGGAAGAGCTTATAAGCATAGATTTAAATCTTTGCATCTTGATTGAGGGAGAAAGATCCATGTAGCCGAGCCCAACAAGATTAGGATTAAGGCGTAAATGTTATATATATGTGGGTGTGCATGTTATATATATATATATATATATATATATATATATATATATAGAGAGAGAGAGAGAGAGTCAGGCTAGTATACACTCGAGTGTATTCGGAGCAGAATACACTCAAGTAGTTTTTCATGATGCAATATTTTTTCAAAAATCTAATCCGTTGATCTTCTTAAACATGTTGTGAATAGCTCGTACGCAAAATTTGATCACATTTGGACATTTATAGGTCATGTTATAAAGACCGCAAAAATTATGCATTTCAAATTAGTTTCGCTCGTCGATTTTGTTGCCCTTGGATGAGTGACTTACACTCATCCAAATGGGCTCAAAATTTGTATGTAGCCTAGCTATAGTATGACGGTGAAGATCAATGGTTTACATTTTGCAAGAAATAATCTTGATATGCAAACACACTTGAGTGTATCCGTGCGATCTGTACACTCGAGTGTATTCTAGCCTGACTCTCTCTCTCTCTCTCTCTCTCTCTCTCTCTCTCTATATATATATATATATATATATATATATATATGTATGTATATACTATAAAAAGAGGGAGTTTTTCCATCTATTTACAAAATAGCCATTTTGAACCCCAGCGGCCAATCAGAAGTCAGCATTTTGAGTTGTCGTTCTCTCCTTCACTCAATCTCTTCTCACATTTTTTCTCACTTTTTTTCTATTTTAATTGTTTTTTATTCACCAAAATACTTCTCTCCTATTAAACTACACATCCACGATTCCCTCCAACTAGCCATTATCACCTCCCTCCAACCAGCCACCATCTCCCTCTCGCCCCATTTTCAAATACCCACAATTTTCAAGATAACCATTACCTTTTTTTGAGAGCCCAAATAACCATTACCTCTGTGTTCCTTAGTTTGACTGTTTCATTATTGTTATCTCAACAAAATAATCCCACGTGTCCTTAAGTGTCGCTCGGCCACTCTTAACATAAATTAATTAAGGAAAAGCACATTGCACAATCCCACTCAAAGATTATTTTCAAACGGACCATCGTCCATATAATCTCCCCTCTCTCCGACTCTTCTCCACTCCTTCCTCGGCTCCTCACTCTTCTCATGCCCTTTCTGTTCTCTCCAACTCTCTATATGTCCTCTGTTCGACTTCCTACTCTTTCCCTATGTCCTCTTACGATTTCTACAAGTTTTCCTTTGTCGTCTCCCATCTCCATCTTCATTCGATTTTAATTGCTTTTTATTCACTAAAGTACTTCTCTCCTATTAAACTACACATCCACAATTCCCTCCAACTAATCATTATCACCTCCCTCCAACGAATTGAAAAGTCATTGCGAAGGTTGAAACCTACATAAAAATGAATGACCTACTCATCACAAGATTATAATTTTTTTATCTTAATTGTCTTTATATATATATATATATATATATATATATATATATATATATATAGAGAGAGAGAGAGAGAGTCAGGCTAGAATACACTCGTGTGTGTGTGTATATGGGATTAAGAGAGAAAGATTTCTCCCCTCCTCTCCCACGCCCGTGTGTGTGTGTGTGTGTGTGTATGTATGTATATATGTGGGATTAAGAGAGAAAGATTCCCCCCTCTCCCATGCCCGTGGCGGAGGCTGAATGCTCGGAAGGGTGGTAAATCAAGGCGGCAACTGGGATTCGAACCTGGGTCCCTTCATGAGGAGACACCGTGCTTGACCACTTGAGTCACTCCTTGTCGGTGTATGTATGTATATATGTGTGTGTTATATCTGCATTGAGTTCTTTTGATCACCCCAATACGCTTGGGGCTCATATATATATATATATATATATATATATATATATATAGAGAGAGAGAGAGAGAGTCAGGCTAGAATACACTCGAGTGTACAGATCGTACGAATACACTCAAGTGTGTTTGCATATCAAGACTATTTTTTGCAAAATGTAAACCGTTGATCTTCACTGTCATACTATAATAGGCTACATACAAATTTTGAGCCCATTTGGATGAGTGTAAGTCACTCATCCAAGGGCAACAAAATCGACGCGTGAAACTAATTTGAAATGCATAATTTTTGCGGTCTTCATAACATGAGCTATACATATCCAAATGTGCTCAAATTTTGCGTATGAGTTGTTCATGAGATGTTTAAGAAGATCAACGGATTAGATTTCCAAAAAAAATATTGCATAATGAAAAACTACTTGAGTGTATTCTGCTCCGGATACACTCGAGTGTATTCTAGCCTGACTCTCTCTCTCTCTCTCTATATATATATATATATAGATAGATAGATAGAGAGAGAGTCAGGCTAGAATACACTCGAGTGTATCCGGAGCAGAATACACTCAAGTAGTTTTCCATGATGCAATATTTTTTTTTAAATCTAATATGTTGATCTTCTTAAACATCATGTGAACAGCTTATATATAAGATTTGAGCCCATTTGGACATTTATAGGTCATGTTATGAAGACCGCAAAAATAATGCATTTCAAATTTGTTTCGTGCGTCGATTTTGTTGCCCTCGGATGAGTGACTTACACACATCCAAATGGGCTCAAATTTTGTATGTAGCCTAATTATAGTATGACAATGAAAATCAATGGTTTACATCTTACAAAAAATAGTCTTGATATGCAAACACACTTGAGTGTATCTGTGCGATCTGTACACTCGAGTGTATTCTAGCCTCTCTCTCTCTCTCTCTCTCTCTCTCTCTATATATATATATATATATATATATATATATATATATATATATGAGTCAGGCTAGAATACACTCGAGTGTACAGATTACACCGTACACCCCAATGGTGTTTTCCTATCTAGACCATATTTTTCCAAAATCTAATCCATTGATCTTCATGGTTACAATAATAATAGGTCACACAAAATTTGAACTCATTTGGATGAGTGTAAGTCACTCATCCAAGGACAACAAAATCGACGCACAAAACTAATTTGAAATACATGATTTTTGCCTCCTTTAGATGCATGACCTATAAGTGTCCAAATGAGCTAAAATTTATTATATAGTATGTTCTTATGATAATTAAGAAGATCAACGGTTTAGATTTTTCAAAAAATTATTGCATCTTCAAAAATGACTGAGGTGTACGGTGCCTCCAGTACACTCGAGTGTACACTAGCCTGTATATATATAGATAGAGAGAGAGAGAGCAACGATCCAGTGAGAAACATATCTGGTGAGAGCATGAGAGGCATTTGAATAACTCTCCACATAGATCAATTTTTCATAATCCAACCGTACAGATTACAAGTATACCTTAATATCTACCTTCCTATAAAATTTTATCACCATCCAATTTGTAGATCATTCACAACAACCAAATATTTTTCGACGCTCTATATTGAATTTCAGGCTGACCGTTGGATGTAAAAAGTGTATATTGTGCATATGGACATGTAAACAGTGTCTTATTGCAATTATTTTTTGCGACAAGGTAAATGAAATGATGCTTTTTCCATCTATACGGTTGGATTTTAAAAAATAGTTACGAATTTGTAGTTATTCAAATGTCTCTCATGCTCTCACCGTAGGATGTTTCTCACTGGATCGCTACCCTATATATATATATATATATATATATATATATATTGAGAGAGAGAGAGAGAGAGAGAGTTAGGTTAGAGTACACTTGAGTGTAGCGGAGGCACAATACCTCAAGCCGATTTGTAGCTTATAAACATTATTTTGAATATACAAATATTTATCTTCTTAAATATCATATAAATAACCTACAAATAATATATGAGTTCATTTACCCGGCCTGTGTAGCGCGGATGGTTGAGCATGGTAGGTCCTCCCCGGGGGACCTGGGTTCGAACCTCCCGTTGCGCACAGTATTTACCACCCTTGCAGTCATTCGGGCTCTGACATGCTCTTTGAGGGAGGGGGGAGACTAATGTCTCTCCTAACTCAAAATATATGAGTTCATTTTGACAATTATGGGTCATCATCTGAATACTACAAAAATGATGCACTTAAAAAATTTTGTGCATCTCATTTATTTTACTTGGTTGAGTGCCTTACAAGCATTCAAATATGCTCAAAATTTGCTTATTGCCTATTATCATAGTAATGTAGATCAATGCTTAGATTTTTCAAAAAACAGGTAATGATATATGTTTACATTGTTTATGCTTGCTAGTAGTTGGCAAATTCTCATGATTTACTATTAGCTTTTACAAATAGTTACTACAAACGCTTTGAGGGATCCCAAAAAAAAATAGTTACTACAAGATTTAGCAACATTTCAGCACTTTGTGTTATCAGACATAGCTTTGGTTGATCTTTTGTAACCAATTTGGTTTGTCTTGAGAAACGTAAGCCAACCTATGTCATATAATTTGGTCCACAAAGCCTATTATAATACAGGTAATTTGGTGTAAGTTCTAAAACAATAGGATCGTTTTGCACCAAAGTGCGGAATATAAGTTACAAAATGTAATGAACTCCAAGTAGAAAAAGGTAAACTTGTGACAGATCAGAGAGCAAATGGTTTCTCACTAAAACTGCAATTAGGATATATTGTTGGTCCTTATATAGAGTGATACATTATGGTGTACTGTCAGTACATAGTAAGATAAGATATACCAGGTGACCCATGTAGGTCCAAACTATCTATTCTAACACTCCCCCCGTCATGTAATCCCAGCTTGTTACAAATTAAAGAGAAGAGAGGGATGAAGAGGTCGGTTGAAGATTTATGTTGTTTGTTCTCATGTCTATACATGAGATGTAAATATCTTATAAGCTTTGACAACATCACTGACAAAAATGGCAGTCTATATCTATGTGATTGGTCTGCTCATGAAAATTAAGATTGTTGGCTATATCGAACACAACTCGATTGCACAATTTTGTATTGTATGTTTTTTGACAGAAATCCTAATTTCATGGAGGATCAAGAACACCCATTGGATATCCCAACACGCGTGGGCGATGACTGGTACTAAGCTTCAATACTGGATCGAGCCACCATAGATTGCTTCTTTCTTGTTCAACTGACAAAATTATCTCCCAGAAATATGCACAAGCTAGAAGTTGACCTCCGATTGTTTGCATTTTCTGCCCGATTTGCATTAGCATCGCTTGTGACAGTGACTCTTTATTGAGTGGCCATTTATGTAACCTCTGTAGAATAAGTTGCTTTCAGTAAAACCAATAAGAGTACTGGGTCTCCTATATATAGGAGCCAGGGAGTACATGGGTTAAATAGAGACAAGGGAAAATACAATGGGCCTAAGCCCAACTAATCAAATATACTAACACGCCCCCTCAAGTTGGAGAGTAAACATTATGGAGTCCCAACTTGACACCCATATACTTGAATAAAGAAGGAGGAAGAGGTTTTGTAAGGATGTCTGCAACTTGATCACCTGTCCTAATGTGAGGAGTGATGATCAGCTTGGCTTTGACCAGATCTCGCATAAAATGACAGTCAACCTCAATGTGTTTTGTACGCTCGTGGAAGACTGGATTATTGGCTGTGTATAGCTGTCTGGTTGTCACAATACAAAGTAGTTGGAGTTTGAAAAGGAATTCCAAACTCAGTCAAGATGGACCGAACCCACTGTAGATCACAACATGCATGAGTCATAGCTCGATATTCTGCCTCTGTGCTGGAGCGAGTTACTACAGCTTGTTTTTTACTTCTCCAGGAAACTGGGTGAGTGCCCAACATGACACAATATCCAGAAGTAGATCGTCGGTCTTTAGAATTACCAGCCCAATCTGCATCTGCATATCCAAAGATGGAGATTACCTTGGACTTAGGTCGTTTATAGAGCAATCCTCGTCCTGGAGCACTCTTGAGATAGCGAAGAATGCGTTGCACACTGGACCAGTGTGACTCGAGTGGTGCACTCATGTGTTGGCTAACTACTCCAACAGCATAAGTAATATCTGGTCGAGTAATAGTCAAGTAAATCAGTTTCCCAACTATACGGCGATACTTCTCAGGATCAGAAAAGAGTTCTCTTTCATGTATAGGCTTCATATGATAGTCCATGGGGGTAGAGACTGGTTTGGCTTCGACCATGTTGGCCTCTTGAAATAGGTCCAAGGCATAGCGTCGTTGTGATAGACTGATCCCTGAGGATGAGCGGATAACTTCAATTCCGAGAAAGTATCGCAAGGTGCCCAAGTCTTTTGTATGGAAATGTGCATGCAGAGACTGCTTGAGATTAGATATCCCCATCACATCATCGTCTGTGATGATGATGTCATCCACATAGACAGCAATAAGAACATGGCCTTTGGAGGACTTGGAAAAGAACAAGGAGTGATCTGTGGCTGATCTCTGAAAGTTAAGTTGTGTTAAAACATCACTTAACTTGTTGAACCAGGCCCTTGGAGACTGCTTGAGGCCATAGAGAGATCGTCTGTGACGACATACTTTGTTAGAAGACGCCCCCTCAACAACGAAACCGGGCGGTTGCTGCATGTAGACTTCCTCTAGGAGATCTTCGTGAAGAAATGCATTCTTGATGTCGAGTTGGTAGAGAGGCCAGTCAAGGTGAGCTGTAAGGGAAATTAGGATGCGGACAGATGCAATCCTTGTCACTGGAGAGAATGTCTCAAAGTAATCTACGCCAAAGGTTTGGGTGAATCCTTTGGCAACTAGGCGCGCCTTGAGTCGTTCAACAGAGCCATCTGACTTATGCTTTACAGAGAAAACCCATCGACAACCTACAATACTTTTCCCTACCGGTGGGGTCACAAGATCCCATGTCTTGTTGTCGTAGAGAGCTCGCATTTCTTCCATCATGACAGCTTTCCATCCAGGATGGCGTAGAGCATCTGTTGGACACTTAGGACCATATGTTGTGTCTAGGGCAGTAGAAAAAGATGATGTAGGAGAAGAAAGACGTGCTAAACAACAAGTGTTGGAAATAGGATGTTTGATAGTGCAAGAGCGTATACCTTTACGTAGTGCAACTGGTAGATTGGATTGGTCTGGAACTGACAATGACGATGTAGATGTTGCTGGTGACTCATCTTCCATGCGTCGGTTTAGTGTTGTGGATGGTGGTGGTGTTGGAGGGATGAATGGATCGGGCAATGAGACCATAGTATCAGTATGATCAATGGGGGTTGAGGATGATAAAAAGAACATTTCATCCTCATGAAAGGTAACATCTGCAGAGATATAGATTCTGCCAGAGTTAGGTTCAAAACACTTGTATCCTTTTTGAGAAAAAGGATAACCAAGAAATACCGTTCGAATAGCTCGGGGAGAAAGCTTGTCAGCCTTGGGATCAAAATTATGAACGAAGGCGACACAACCAAACACCCGAGGTGGTAGAGGGAACGGTGTAGCTTGAGGGTAAATAATGGAAAATGGAGTGCGCTTTCTAAGAACCGAGGAAGGTTGACGATTAATAAGAAAGCAAGCGGTGAGGACAGCATCAGACCAGAAAGACTTAGGAGAATTGGCATGAATGAGAAGAGAGTGTGTAATGTCAAGTAAATGACGATTTTTACGCTCGGCAATGCCATTTTGTTGTGGAGAGTATGCGCATGAGCGTTGATGGATCATCCCTACATCACGACAAAAGGAGGCGACAGCCTTTTGGGTATATTCAAGGGCGTTGTCAATTCGAAGAATCTTAATAGAAGTTGAAAATTGAACCGAAACCAACTTGTGAAACCCACGAATCAATGTAAAGACTTCATCACGAGTGTGAAGTACAGCCATGTCATTCTAGAAAAATCATCCACAAATGTAAGAAAATAGCTATAGCCATTGTAACTAGTAATTCTGAATGGACCACACACATCAGTATGAACTAAGTCAAACATTCGAGATGATTGTTTACTAATACGGGCAGGAAAGGACACACGATGGTGTTTTCCTATCTGAAAGGCATTACATTGAATGGAACGACAGGAAGATATAGAACTATCTAATAGTTTCAGCTTTTCTAAAGGTAAATGGCCATGACGTAAATGTAGTTGAAGTGGCGTGGAGGCAAGAAGAGCTTGTGGTAGGCCGGAGGGTGGGGCGGAGAAGTAGTAGAGATCACCAGAGCGTATTCCCTGCCCAATCATCGTCAAATTCCTCCAACCTTGTAAAATAAAACCAGATGGACCAAAAGTTACAAAACATTTGAGAGAATCGATAGTTTTTGCTACAGACATCAAGTTGTATGGAAAGTTTGGGACAAAATGGACAGCAGTCAACTTGATTTTAGAAGATATAGGTACAGTTCCACACTTGGTTACTCGTTTAACTGACCCATCTGCCATGGTGACAGAGGAGTGAGGTATAAACGAATCGGATGTGGTTAGAAGATGGGGCATACCGGTCATATGTTGTGTCACGCCTAAATCCATAATCCAGTTAGAATTGGAAGCAAGCATGGATGCTCCAAAATTACCTTGAGAAGTGGTGGCTAGGTTGGCAGAAGAACTAGCAGTAGGTAAATCTCCAACTTGCCAATCGGAAGAGGCAGAAGTGGTAATGTTGTTGTGGAGGGGAGAGTCCCCATAATATTGGACAGCTTGAAGAAGGCGCTTGTACTCCTCATTAGATAACGAGACATGTAAATTTTGAGCGGATGCATGTAGTGTAGGAGGTGCATGACCATTTGTCGAAGCAGATGCTTCACTTATGCGGGCAGGTGCTTGGCCGATGTTGGCAAGTGCTTGAGCAACATGAGAAGATCCCCTGTCACGTCCTCTCCCATAGTGTGCAGGATAACCATGCTTTGAATGGCATACATCTTCGGTGTGGCCCAATTTGCCACAATAAGTGCTTTTTGGGCGTTGGCCTCGCCCACGACCACGACCTCTGGCCGCCGCAGCCATTGCCAGTGAAGGTTCAGATGCAGTAGTGAGAGAGATACGAGGAGCAAGCATCTCAGATTGAGCCAGACGTGCATATGCCTGGTCCATAGATGGAAGGGTTGCACCAACAAGGAGTAGTTGTCGGACCGCTGTAAAGCGAGGATGAAGCCCGTTGAGGAAGCGGCCAGTCAGAAGAGTCTCCCGCTCCTTGGTGACTTTAGCAGACTTTGTCGGAGAGAAGAAGTTGAGTTGGTTTGCCAGGGCCTTCATGGCATTAAAGTACTTGGACAAGGGTCGATCTCCTTGTTGTTCGGAGAAGATCTTATCCATGATGTTATACATACGCAGGCAAATGTCTTCTTGAGTGAAGAACTGTTTCATCTCCTCCCACATAGTCTTGGCATTACGGTGCCACATGTACTTTACCGCCACCTCTGGCTCCATGCATGCCCAGAGCCATGAGAGCACTTGACTATTACCCGTCACCCAAGCATCATCAGGAACTGTCGGCGAGTCATCGGTGATAAATTTGAGTTTGCCACGGGACTCCAGGAATGTTTGGACAGCATTCATCCATAGAAGAAAATTTTCATCATTAAGTTTAACAGAAGATATGTGCGGCATATCGTTATAAACGATAGTTGGCTAAGCAACGTCACCCATGATGAAGCAAGGAAAGTATCAGATATAATGGCACGATACAAAAAGAAAGAAAAGTACCGGAATGTAGCACGATACAAACAAAATAAAGGTACCGGAATGTAGCACGGTACGAAGAACGAAACAGAAAAAGAAAAAGAAAAAAGATACTACCAGAATGGAAACTCGGTAGAAAGAGGATTGACATTATCGGAATGGTTCTTGGTAGGGGGAAAAAAAGTACTACCGGATTAATTGCACGGTAGGATACATGAAAAATAAATCCCCAATTTTGAATAAAAGCACTCAACCATGTGGATTAGGGGAACCACATGGAGAGGAAGGAAAAAGAAGGTTGCCCCTTTTACTCTTTTTTTTTGTGCTTTATAGATTAGCACAGGGTCTTCTTTTTTTGTCAATCGGCAATCTTACAAAGAACTACACCAGCAATCACGAAGTAGATTAGCAAATCGAATAGAATATTGCTGATTTACTTCAACATCACCACCACGTGATTTAGAAGATAATAAACAAATAGCTTGGATCTTGGTAATCACGAGCAGCGAATAGCTAGTTCACGATTGCTAGCAGCAATACTCCAACGCAGAAGCAATACTCCAACGTAGAATACTCCATTGATCGCTTTCTGGAAAACGAAGGCAATCACATTGATTATGAAACAAAGGAAGTCCTTCGATGATCGGAAGTGGATAAAGGAATATCAATCTTGTTCGTTCAGGACGGTTCGTCCAAGCCAGCCGTAGTCGTCACGAAGAGAGAAAGACAGAGGGGTAGGGGAGAGAATGCAGTTGGGAGGATTAGGGTTAAGACATCATGCTCTAATACCATGTAGAATAAGTTGCTTTCAGTAAAACCAATAAGAGTACCGGGTCTCCTATATATAGGAGCCAGGGAGTACATGGGTTAAATAGAGACAAGGGAAAATGCAATGGGCCTAAGCCCAACTAATCAAATATACTAACAACCTTTTCTAGGGGACCCCTTAAGACAACACAAGATCTTTGAACACTCCTTCAGTGGCATTGGAGAGGATTTCTCGTGAACTAACGGACCACACCTACTGCAAAGGAGATATCAGGACGAACAATAACTAAATATGAGTTTACCCACGATTCGCCAATACAATCCGGAATGAGAAAACCACTCCCCCTCTGAAATAGACTCCATTTGTAGTCCACAGGTGAAGATATTCGTTGAGACTCACTCATCCCGGTGTCTTTAAGAAAATCCATTTACGTTAAGAGAGACAAATCCCAACTTTGGATCTCGAGACTTCAATAACCAGAAAGCAGCAAAGTTGTCCCGAGTCTTTAATATGGAAGTGGGATTTCTGGAGGAGGTGAATGAATTGTGATTACTATAGGGTCCAAGGTGTCTTGCAGTGGACTCAAGACTTTGGGATCCCGAGTCTTATTTAGCACGAAAAACATTTCAAGTTGTCTAAAGGTTACACTAGTCAAAACATACATACATTTGATTGTATGAAAGAAGCATCTATAACCTTTTTGAAACAAGAGAGCAATTAAGGAACACTCTTAAACGCTGAAAGATCGAGTTTATCAGCCTTAGAATCGAAATTATGCACAAAGGTTGTACACCCAAGAACACGAAGCGAACGATGAAAATTGTCTTCTTGGGATGGACAAGAGAGAACTATAACTTGCCCTCAAAGATGTGGAAGACGATATGAGTGAGGAAATCCCCTTGTGTAGTTTTTCTTATTGATAGGAGGCAGCCACCCTTTCCTATAAATAGGATAAGGGGGAAGCATACAGACACAGGACAAACTCTAATGGGCCAAGACACACTTGGGCCGATATTACAAATAGACTAAAGCACTTAAGTAAATAGACTCTTTAACACTCCCTCTCAAGTTGGAGCTTGGGAGATTCCCAAGTCAGCTTGCAAACAAACTGACTGACTAAGCAGAATAAAAAGATAACCAAGCCCATATAAGAATTTCTCCCCCTCAATATTACAATTAGTCACTCAAGCACTCAAAAATACTCAAAGGCTCCCCCTCAAGTACATACTCCAAAGCAGCAGATATCTAAGCATGCATAGAGGCTTCTTGATCATCATAATGGCATCAGGAGCAAAAGAAAGAATAGCGGATAGGCACCAAGATCTGCATCACAATCGTCGTCATAGTAGCCAGAGAGTGATGGATCACAAGTCCTAGAGAATGCAGGTCACAAGAAGCAACAATAGTCAATGTGCGTACAAAGCACGGAAAAGAGAGTGTCGAAGCACAAATAGTAGTCAACGTGCAAAAACACGGACAAGCCAGAGAGTGTTGCCACACAGAAGCAAAAGTCGACGATGTAGGTGGATAGAAGACCAGTGTGAAAAATAGCAAACAAATAAATAACTCCAATATGCAATGTAGACGAAACTCCATGTAAAGTCAACAACAAAAGTCTTCATCATCTTCCCTCTTCATAAAGTATCCATCACAGTAGTAGACATCAAAGTTCAGAGAGTGTTGGTTCACAAAATCCAGAGAGTGTTGGTTCATAGTAGAAAGTCAACATGCAAACAGATCACGGACAACAGATAGTGCAAAAGCACAAAGCAGCAAGTGAAATGTGCTAATCATAGCACAAGTAGCAAAAATGACATCCTAGTACGTAACTTCATAGTAGCAGTCGAGGTAGATGATGAATAAAAATAATAGCAGCAGAAAGTTCCACATAGCAGCAAAACTATCATGAATAGTCCACAATTCCACATAACAATAGAAGGATCCACATAGAAGAAAAGGAACACCACATGGTAGTAGAAGGATCCATATAGTATATGTAGCATAAAGATCCATAGAACGGCAAGAAAAAGTGGCATGAAGATCCATATAGATAGCAACATGTATATCTTCTTCTCTTTCTTCATCTCTCCTCCATCTCATCTCTTTCCTTCCCTTTACACAATATCCTATATTCTCCCCCTCACGCCAACCACAAAAAGAATGAAGAGTGGTTGGAGTGGGGAGTCAAAACAATAGTAGAGGCAAGGGCTATGTAGGTAAGTATGTGGAGGAGGTAACCGGCAACGCGAGTCAAGGTGCAATATGACCCGATTACGTAGATCCGAATAGAAAAATAAATAGATCTATATACGACTTGCAAAAAATTTGGACAAGGTCAAAAAAATTGTAGGATCAATAGGTTCAATATGTATATGAGGGTGGAACAAGTATTGAGGAGATAGGCAAAAGGTAAGTAGGGCTGAAAGATCGGGGTGTAGAAAAATATAAAATTGCTAAAAAGGGGAGAAAATTGTTGTTGGTTAGAAAATAATAGACGCACGTCATATATAGAACCTTCTGCCATGAGTAGATGATGTAGCACGCCAAGATGTAGCAACAGGAAGCAGCGGACACGGCGTATCGTTGAAGGGAGAAGTCGCGTTGCACGTCAGTAGATGCATTAGCAGCAATCATCACAGGCAAGAAGCATGTGACATGCCGTGTCGTTAAGTGACACGCCATGTCAGTTGAACAGTAAGCAGTAGTAGCAAGCGAAATGTCGTGTTAATGAAGAGGCACATTGTGTCTGATATCACAGTTGCAATCGGCGCCGGCAAGAAGCAGGCGACATGCTGTGTTAGTTGACATAACTCAAGGCAGTAAGGTAGCAACGCCTCGTGTCGTATACCGACACACCGTGTAGTTTGTGCGGAAGAAAATATCAGCGACGCAGTAACACGTCGTGTCTCGTATTGTGACGACAGATTTGTCAGAGCAGATGCACGCCAACACGCCGTGTTTCAAGATAACATGATCGTGTTCGCACGCGAATCGTCAACAGCAAGCCCGAGCATCAGTAAAAATAATGGAGAAATCATTTTAGAACTCCACCAAAGCAATATAGAGGATGATGTATCCCCAATATAGCAGAAATAGGAGATCTTTTCCTTGATTTAGGATTAGATCTCAATAGGGATGGACGCATGGATGATGAATAGAGGATGAATGCATGGATGACATAGAGAATAGGTGGGCAGCAGTGTAGATGACAGTGGTTGTTAGGGTAGTGGCGGCAGCATATAGGGAGGCAGCGACGGCTCCTTCAAGCGAGCAATAATGGTGGCGGCAACATGGAAGGCGGCGACTACAACATCAATGAAGGCAAGAAAGGTCTTGGCGGCAGCTCCATAGCAAGCAGCAACTTCAAGATGATTTTTGTTGTTGTTGTTGAAGATGGAGACGGCTCCATGGAGACGCTCCTAAAAGATGTAGGGTAGAGCATCCTTGCGGGCAGCCTAGTGGCGGCTGCCGCCCACAAGGGGAGGCTTCTCTCCTTTGAGTTCTCTCTCTCAGGGTTAGGGGCAACTTGGGATCGACTGCTCTGATACCATGTGGAATACGATATGAGTGAGAAAAACTCTTTGTGTATATTTTTCTTATTGATAGGAAGCAGCCACCCTTTCCTATAAATGGGATAAGGGGGAAGCATACAGACATAGGACAAACCCTAATGGGCCAGACACACTTGAGCCTATATTACATATAGACTAAAGCACTTAAGTAAATGGACTCTCTAATAAAAGACAATAAAGGTTGTCGGTTAATGAGGTAGTAAGCAACAAGGATTGTCTCAAACCAGAAGTACTTTGGTAGATGAGCTTGAAATGTGAGGGCTCTGGTGATGTCCAACAAGTGTATGTTTTTGCTTTCGACAGAACCATTTTGTTACGAAACATGTGTGCAAGAACGTTGAGCATCCCAGTGCTCTAGCAAAAGCAAAGGTTCCAAACATATTCAAGGGCATTGTCGATGTGAAACTGGGTGACAATCATGTTATGAAAGGATTTAAGCACCAACAGAGCCTCATTAAGAGTTTAAGTAAATACGACCAAGTTAGTTGAGAGAAATCACCATCATCATTATCATCTAAGCCTCAGTCCCAACAATGTTGGGGTACGCTACATGGATCCTTCGTTTCCATTCAGCTCTATCATGGGCCATATTCTGGTTGATATGTAGAGATTCAAAACCTCTCTTTATAAGCTCATCCCATGAAATCATCTATAAAAATAATGAAGTAACAGTATCCATAATAGCCATGAGTTCAAAAAGGCCCATAAATGTCAATATGCACTAAATCAAAAGGCATAGATGACTAAATACAAGCGCAACTAGGAAAAGAAACTATGTGATGTTTTCCTAACTAACAAACAGTCAAAAGAAATGCGTTGAATAGAAGATAAGGACTGCTCTAGCCATTTAAAGTTTCTTCAAAGAGGGGTGGCAATATCTTGGTGCAGCTAAAAAGGAGAGTAGGTCACCAAGGCAGATCTTAAAGCATCGATAGAGAAGTAATGTAAATTGCCAGACCTAGAACCCCAACCAATCATCATCAATGTCAAAAATTCTGCATCACAAAGCCAATAGGATCAAAATTTACATAGAAGTTGAGGGAATCAACGCGGGATAAAGTGGAACATAGTGATCTGAGGTTAATTTCAAAAAACAAGAGATTGGAACTGTTCCATCTTGCTTGACAAATTTGACTGACCCATCAACAAGGGTGACAATTGGATGGGATATATGTTTTTCTAAGGTGGAAAGAAGGTGGCACATAAAATTTATGTGTCAAGTGGCACCAGAGTCCACAATCTAAGGAGAGTTGATTTCTAACTTAGAAACTCAAGTGTTATTGATGCAGGACAAGTCCCACATCCAGATCTGAGTGCCACTTAGATCTGAGTACCACATAACATATTAGGATAATTAGTTATTATATTATGCTTTAAGGTTTATTATGCAATTAACCTAAAAAGTGGATATTCCAAACGTCTGGATAATTGGAATGAGATGGGGATTATAATAAGTCATGTGACTATATATGGAGAAAAAAATTAAATCAGCAAAACATTGATTAGTCTTTTACTTGAAGACCTGGGTCACCACGACAACTGTTGAACCGGCCAGGTCAAGGCAGGGTTTTGGTAAACATGTTTGAGCCCATCGACCCGCTAGACCTGTCTAAGTGGTGCTATAAATGGCCGGGCCAGATTGAGTTTCAAACCCTGCATATAGTTATTTCCTAAGTATTTCCAAAACATATGAAGTAATTTGAACAAATAGATTTGATTGGGGTTTCATTTAGCATTAAATTTCCATTTCTCTGTTATCCCAGTTTAAGGATCTACAACCTTCAAAAGATATGCAAACGAGTGTAGTAAAAGTACAGGTTAGACAATTTTGACCCTTGGAGATGAGGGACAATGTAAAGGCATCAGGTAAGGCGTGGAGTAGTCCCCATGGTATTGCAGACCTGCAGATAATTAAAAGCTCTATCCTAAGGGCACACATCAGCATTGGGTCATCAACTACCACATTCATTAGCAGCAAGGATTGAAGGCTAATGCATTAGTGAAACATTGATGGATCAGGTGATGAGCATTAAGATCAGCAATGAGATAAATGGGCTTCTAATTAAACGTGGTGGTGTACACAAAATCATCTACTCATATCTTGTGGGATTTCCATGTTGGAAGATGGAGATGAGGCGTTTGTCGTCTCTGGTCAAGTTTTAGCTCCCATGTTTGTGAATAGATTATGTAGAACTCAATTAAACATATAGTCTACCTTTGCTGTTAACAGAACAAACAGTATTTTCTCAGGAAATGGGGAGGAGGTTGGTGGGTCCTTGTCTGTTATGCTCTTCCTCTGGTATTTATCCTTTGTTGATGCAAGCTTATTAAAGATGAATTGTACTTATTTTTTTAAAATATGCATTGGTCAGGATAGAATAGAAAGGAAGAGCTGGTGACTGAGATTTCTAGCTGAGAACTTCACTTCAGACTTGCCAGGCCCAGCATTTTTAGATTGCATTGAGCATAGATTGATCTAAGAGTGCACCTTCCATTTCCGTTCTCTTTTGGCATAAACTTAGCTAACCTACTAATTCTATCCATTACAAATGGATATTCACATTTTCTAGATTCAAAATTTAGAAAATAAGAGCTTTATGAGCCAAGATAGCAAGTCCCACTTGTTTGATCCTACTTTAGTACTTGTGATAATATCAATTCTGTTACTTATGCCCTTACATGTGTTCTTTTTAATACGTCATTACTTTTAACATGTATAGATACTATTTTTCTTTCTCATGGGAATAAGATCTTCCATTTACATGTCAAGCCACATGCATGATGTAATTTGATTTTTTGTGAAATTCAACTACATTTTCAACATGCTGCTACAGTCTATAAAAATGGATAGGGATTTGCAGACCAAGGTTGGCTCAACTAGTGAACGGGGTGTTCTGGAATGAATTTCAGGGGGGAGGGGACCTCCTAGCAGGCGCACCGGCCAGGGGCCAGCCATGCAACGGCATTTTGAGCTATGGAGCATGGCACAGGGTGATCTACCATCAGGCGTCTGGTCCTCGAGTTCATCCTGTTGGGGTTCGTCCATCGTGGCCAAAAAATAGATAGGGATTTGCATCCACATTAATATGTAAAGTGGAATTCTTTTGACCGATCGGAGTCAGAGGTGTGAGAAGAATCACAAAATGCTTGTAAGCATGAGAAATAAGCAAGATCTTTCAATCTTTGCAAGCTTGGCTATAAATATGATAAGTCAAACAAATCCATAGTCTTGACTTCTACTTCCCAGTTTTGCTATATGCCTATACCAATATTTTAAGAAATGAACCAGGTGGACTCTTAAGCTTCCAAGGCCTCTAGGCGCCTAATTTAGACCTCGGGTGAGGCCTAGCCCACATAATTTATTGCTTAGGCCACTTAAAGGGCCGCTTTTTGGAAAGTGAAGCATAATTATAAATCTACTTGTGTAGGCTTCTATGTATGTAGAAATTAGTCCTTATGCTATAACTTTATATGTATAATACCTACAATAACATAATATATTATACATATTTAATGTCAAAACAACTTTTTTGTGCATGATAAGCTGGCAACAATTATAATGTGTGTTATAGTACTGAATCTAATGTGTAGCGCAAAAAGTATGTTGGATGTAGATTTATAAGTAGGCATAGATATGTAACTGCATACATTATGTACTTATATGTTAAGAATGTAACCATATGCACGGGATATGCAACCAGTATATTGTCAATTTATCATTTATTTGCCATTTAACGAGTTCGAACATTTACATATGTATTGAAGTAAAAAGTATATGAAAAAATTTAAAAATTTAGTCGTTCGTTTTTTTTTAAAGCGCCAGCTTCAGCACCCTCCTAGCACTTAAGCAGCCACAAGTATCTGCACGCCTCTGACTTCCTGCTTTCTCATTGGGTAATAATGAAGGAGGCATGTTACAAAAAACTGTGTTAATTTATGATGATTCTGCTAACTTTATTTGTTGTTTGCTACTTTAGGTTCTATCTCTGATAACTGAAGAAAGCTTTTCGAAGGCAACCTTGCAAGCACGATGATAGAGCAAAGGGTTTCAGTTGGGAGGTTCATCCAGAAAAGAAAAAAAATCAAGCAAGATTCCTTCTATAAACACACCTGAAAAGAAGGATGTCATAGAGCTACTCATGTTATTCTTGAGGTGTCCACTACTATATACTTGATTGCCACATCTCCTTTTGACATAGTCACTCATGTAGATATTCATGTGACATATCCCATCTTACCGCCAGAGCTTCACAACTCACGAGTGTGATGTTTTTACAGCATTTGTTAAGTCTACGATCTTGTGATCAAAAGAAACTATTCAGTCTTTTTCTCATTGCTCTGAAGGTTATGTTGCTGACATTGGAACAGGACAACCAATCATATCAATATACGTTGAATCTGTATTAACCACTGACAAAAGGATGTATTCAGCTACATATAGTTAAAAACATCTGAGTTTCAGTTGTCATAATAACATTTGTCTTTAACTTTTTTTCTCTGTTAAACAACTAAAATAGGATCAAGATCTAATGTTTGTCAACCAGAATGCAATCTATAGCATGCATTTTTAGTACACAACACTCTTTTATCAGGTTTTGAATTGCAGGGTGATGCCATTTTTTACAGTTAAGTCAACTATAAAAGTAGAAAATAGTATCGGGTTTCCACTGCTCAGGCAGGAGATAGGGCCATCTCACAAGGCATAACTAACACAATTGTGTTTATTTCCTTCTAATACTGAGTTCCTAACTAAAATTATGACATCATTTTACGACAAGAAGACTGCTTTCAATCTACAAACACAACATTTCATCGTGGAAACAATTAACTGTGTTCATATTGAATCTGTTGATCTAGACATCCACAGGGTGTAACTGAGAAAGTTCTGCTTCTTTTCAATCTAAGGGATATTGGACTCTATCTATTTTCCTGTATAATAATCATACTAAGAAGCAAGGTTGCTTTAAGTCACGATAATTGTCAATTTCAGCATTGTCGCATAAAGCACACTAATGGTTATAGGGACACATCTCTACAGTCCTTTGCAGAGCTTTAAATAGCTACTCACAAGCTATGCAGCTATATCTCTACAATTCATCAACTTATCTGTTTGTTTGGAAAGGAGGTGAATACATTGGAAAAGTGTCGTGACTGTAACAGTGTACCCATGTTTACTTGTACTAGAACAGGCTTGCAAAGAGATCATACAGCATCACTGACATGATAAAGCCATAATAGCATTTTAAGCCATAATTAAATGTGTTGTACAGAAGAATTTTATCAGAAAACAAGAAAAGGTTCTCCGTAAACAGTGATTCGCTAAAACAAAAATTATATCAAATTCAAACCTTTTCTAGGCAGAAGATTTCTCCTCTTTCTGATTCTGTTTTTCCTTAAAAATCTTTTTCCATTTATCTGCACTATCAATTATTTCTCCAGTCTTGACAAGGTAGCGGACTCGAGTTCCATCATCAAGGATTTTATGGCCCACGCGACTTGCAACATTTTGTTCTTTTGAGTATAGCATCACATTAGAGCTATGAATAGGTGCCTCCATCTGTAAATGAATGAAAACCTCATTACCTGGTATTTGCAATCAAGGGAATGTAGGACAACGATGATTATATAAACATTTCTATGACTAGCAAGATGAAAGAAGCTGCTGTAGTAATATTCTGTATTCTCAGCTCACAAGATCTTATCCCATAACAAGTAACAGATCTGATAAGCATGAACTTCCCTGGATAAGGCAAGCCAATACAAATTTGACAGAGACTTTTCAAATATATCCAATTAAGTTGTAATGTTTAAGCAGCCAAGTAAATAGATGAAATAGATACACTAATCCATTCAGGCTCCCATAAAAAAATGATATAGATATTCTGATATGTGATCACTTAATCAGATAACGGAAGCTACCAAGTGGCTTGTAAGTAATTTGATCAAAGAAAACAACTGTAAGATTCCTTCTATACAATTTATGGCATAGAACAACAACCCTAATTCTTTTGGGAAACCAATGCCATATAGATGGACTTGTCGTAGTGGTTCAGAACACCAACTTGCACCCAATTTTGACATTGTTGGAGTTGTAGTGGTACAGAACATCCACTTCAACCCAACTTTGACACTGTTGGAAGTGCTGTGCCACTCACCCCTCCACCGATTATGCCAGCCACCTTCGACCCTTCTGACTGGAGCAGAAGAAGTCATTGGGCGCTGATCAACACTCCAGAAGCCATCCCTACCAACACCATCTTTCCAGTAGGAGCAAAGATCGGCCCTCTTAACAGTTAGTCTTGATGATGGCATCCCCTGTAGCAATCTTAAAAGTTAGAAGTCATATTGGCCTTTGTGACAATCATCCTTACATCTTGAAGCCCTCCCAGAAGTTTATAAGCTAGTTGACTTTATAACAGATGGTCATGCCCCCTTTGACATGCCTAAGAGTCCTCTCTTCACACCAGTTTAGAACATCTCATGTTCATCCACAGAAAAGGCAAACTGTATTAGGTAACAATAAAGATTTTGAGGTCGGACCAAAAAAAAGAATGAGTAAGGGGAAAATGAGGGGAAAGATGGTATTTGTCCGTGTAGTGAATAACTCTGGGACACTCACTAACCCAAAGAAGAGTTCGAAAGCAATGAAAAAGAGACTATGAAGATGCTCAACATCACTTCTCGGTTCATCTTTGCTCTTTTAACTTCCCATGTGTTGGGCTACTTCCTACCTAAACCTTCAATGGACAAGTGGCAAGTGGCAAGAGTACAGAATGGAGCAATGTTTTAAAAAGCGTTAAGCGGTAAGCGTGCGGACAGCACCTTGTAACTGGTTAAGTGGTAAGCGGCCGATTAAGCGGACGGTTTTTTAAAAAACGGGTTTTGATTTTCTATACAATTTTATAAAAAAATTACAAATATATGCATATAAATACTATGTTTTTCGGAACCTTTATACATATCTAAACACCCTAAACAACAATACCAAACACCCAAATACTTTATAACACAACTATAAAACAAGGATAAAAAACCAAAATAGCACACTTTGATAAAAATATGTACTGAAATAGCACCAAACACATCTTAATTCCCGAAATAGCCCACTTTCAAGAGAAAGCGCCAACACTTTTGGCGTTTTACTGTTTCCAGGACCAAAAGCGCCAAAAAAATGGCGTTTTACTATTTCTAGGAGTAAAAGCGCCAAAAAAATGGCGTTTTCAACTGAGAGCGCCAAAAAAATGGCGTTTTCAGTTGAAAAACGCCAAAAAGTAGGCGTTTTTTTTAACGGTTTTACATGAAAAACGCCTAGTTTTTGGCGTTTTCAGGTGAAAACGCCATTTTTTTGGCGCTTTTGCTCCTAGAAACAGTAAAACGCCATTTTTTTTGGCGCTTTTGGTCCTGGAAACAGTAAAACGCCAAAAGTGTTGGCGCTTTCTCTTGAAAGTGGGCTATTTCGGGAATTAAGATGGATTTGGTGCTATTTCAGTACATATTTTTATCAAAGTGTGCTATTTTGGTTTTTTATCCATAAAACAATGATTATAGCAAAAATATTGAACAATGGACCTGTCACAAATAAAACACCCTATACAACTATAAAACGATAAGTATTAAGAATATATACATGATACAATAACTATTTTGCATCACATTACAGCAGACTTATTGTTAAAATATAAGATTGATTGAATAGGAATAGATTGATACAAGACTGGACACCCCTGTCCTATATATAGGAGCAAGGGAGAAACCCTGAGACTTGTGTCCCAAGTAATCTAAACTAGACGGGCCGGAATATAAAGGCCCACTAAACTAATTAGCCTATTTAACTAATAGACTAATATAGACACTTTAACACTCCCCCTCAAGCTGGAGCATGGGTGAAACACATGTCCAAGCTTGGAGAGTTACAAGACTCGATAAAAAGAAACGATAAATGAAAGATGAAGATAAATATCACTCCCATACAAAATATGTTACTCCCCCTTAATCAATACTCCCCCTGAAAATAGTGATGATGACTTTGCAGGCTGAAGATACTCGAGCTTTGAAGAAGGTCTTCCTTGAAGTGCATCTGAAATGAAGACATCTCAAGATACTCTGCAGGCTGTAGAATGCGCCACTGGAATACGTGCTTAACGCGGCACGAACACGGATATAGTGTCGACGAATGGACCTGATACTACAGCAACTCGCCACTGGAATACGTGCTTAACGCGGCACGAACGCGGACGGACGATCTGCTGCTTGATACGGTGCAGGAACCATGGGGGCTTGACAGGAAAGTAGATATCATCCATCAAGGAAAGTCCCAAGAGGATCAGCTACAAGCGATGTCGATACAGCAGATGCGGCTCGGAGAACACGTGATGAAGCAGCTCGGTGAAGATAAAACTCTGAGCTTCTGAAGAAGCACCCATCTGTCTCATGTGAATGCAGCTGAAGGAATACATCATAAACAACGGATATGGTGTCGACGCTGGATCTTCACTGCTGGCTCAAGTAGAGAACCGGTGTGCTGAACAATGTGAAGCTCCATGAAGATAGCCTGGAATATATATAATCTGAATACATATATCATCATCTCATACTCTCTCTCATACATTCTCTCATATGCTCTCATGCTCGCTCTCTCTTCTCATCTCTTTCTCTCCTCTCTATCCCCCCCCGCACACCAAATACGACAAGAGTGAGTGTTTGGTGTGGAGAACTGGATATATGACCCCCCCGTAATGTGGAAAAGGGATGCTCACATAATATGGGTGGGTGGGAAAGAAAATGGTGGAAAAAGAGAGGAATATGTGAAATGGAGATGGGTAATGTGTGGAGAATGAAACCGATAACCAAAGAGAGTATACTAAATGGGTCAACATGAGATCCGGGTAGAAAAATAAATGGATCTAGTCCCGACCCGAAAAGGGGGTTTGTTGGCCCGTTAGGGCAACAAATCCGGGGGTGGGGGGGGGAGCCCCCGCTAAAAATCCGATTAGGGTCAAAATAGGATTCGATTAGCAAAAATAGAACCGATTAAGGATCCGAATAGAGACAGGGATAATGCATTTGGGGGTAGTAAACATGGTTGTTTGGTAGCGGTGGAGAGTGATGGGTGATCGCCTACTGTAGATAGCAGCATTAGCATGATGACGCACAACGCAGCAGCAACTTGTGGATGAAGATCGTCGGGATGATGATGAAGTGGAGGAGCAGCAGCTTGCAGATGATGGCTGGATATGACGCTCGGCTGATGAAGCACTTTGTCGCAACATAGGAGATGATAAAGGGTCTCCTGCATGACTCCGGAGATATTGCATGCCAAGAGGATGCATGTGGAGCCAAGGCGGACCCTCTCCAAAGCAGCGATGAAGGCTAATCTGAAGACGTCATGAGATAGGTGTATCCGTTTCACATCGTCACTGATCAACTGTCGATGGTATCGACAGACACTCTTCTGTCGTTGTGATAAAGTTGATACCATCGACTTCCTGTCGATAGTATCGACGGGAATGGAGCAGGTTGCTTTTGGACTGATCTCGATGCTATCGACGCTCGGGTCGATAGTATCGACACGGCGGCGGCTGGGCTGCTGCGGCAGATGGAGTATCGACGGAATGCACTTTGCGTCTGGACTAACGTCGATACTATCAACGCTCGGGTCGATAGTATCGACACGGCGGCGGCTGGGCTGCTGCGGCAAATGGAGATGGATGCTCCTTGCGGATGAGAAGCGATTTCTGATGGCTGGCGACACTGTGGAGATGGCTACTGGCGGCTATTGTTGTTGATGATGGCGGCGGCGCTGCTATCGTGCGGAGTTGGATGCGGAGCTTCTGGTTTCGGATGGCGGAAGGAGATTACCGCGACGGATGCCTACGGCGGCGACTGTTGCGGATGATGATGGAGGACGGCTGCTATGATAGGCAGCGGAGGTGTTGTATGGAAAGAATGAAAGAATAAAGAATAGATGACCATGGAGGCCGAGATATGCCTAGCGGGCAGCCGGCCTAGTCCATGGCAACGGCCGCCCGCAGGCGGAGAGAGCCCGCGGTTGCTCTCTTCGGAGAGAGGAGCGGCGGCGGCTGCAAGGGAGAAGTCGGCGGCTTGGAGAAGGAGAGAGGGAAGCGGCGGCGCTAGGGTTCTCTCAGGATGGAACCCGCTCTGATACCATGTTAAAATATAAGATTGATTGAATAGGAATAGATTGATACAAGACTGGACACCCCTGTCCTATATATAGGAGCAAGGGAGAAACCCTGAGACTTGTGTCCCAAGTAATCTAAACTAGACGGGCCGGAATATAAAGGCCCACTAAACTAATTAGCCTATTTAACTAATAGACTAATATAGACACTTTAACACTTATCATTGATACCTTACTAACCTATTGCTACATTTACATATCATCACTTAATCATACATTATAGCAGTACAATTAACCAAAGTATGCATTCTAAAATCTTCACTGTGATAATAGTTACATGTAATTTACTTGGATATACAGCGGTTCCCTATTACTATGGCTTACATACAAAGTATGCACTTTAAATTAACTAAGGCTTATCATAGAACATGTCTTGTATATAAGTAAAATATATTACAGTCAACAATTATTATACTTTCAAAACTACTTAATGTTACAGGCTTGCAGCAGTTTTCTTAAAAAAATGAGTCTGAGCAGCCGATTAAGCAGGTGATTAAGCAGGTTAAGTGGGGAAAATCGGCCTTTTTTTGGGGGGCAATTAATCGGCACTTAGGGGGTAAATTAAACGGCTGGGCTGCTGAGCCGATTAAGCGGCCGCTCAGCCCGTTTTTTGTTTCACTGGAATGGAGGATAGGAGGAAGAAATAGAGAGAGAGACAGGGTGCATTTTAATGAGTTCAGCAGCTTTCATTTAAACCAAAAAAGGCCAAATTCTGAGCTTGCTTCATAAACACTAAGCATATGGCAGTAATTCCAAGCAACATGAAAGCCTGTCAAGTATCAACTAGCCAATTCTGAAAATGTATACGCCATGTGTTACATAGTAGGAGGTTGATGTTACATCAGACATCTGTCATGGCATAGATTAATGTTAGATTAGAGTCTAAACTACAGCTTGGGTCTTACAGACAGACCCAAAACCAAGCACCAAGAATTGTTCATAGAGATTCATAATTTTTATAAAATCAATAAGCTAAAACAGCCGACAACTATCATCATTGTATTAAAAAAGGGTTTCTTAATGGTAATTCATGCAGATACTGCACAACATACTTGACGTACAAAGACACTGTAAATAGCTGATTATGTTGAATTTATCCTTTGGTAAGTTTTTGCCTACCAACATTCAATGAATTACATTAAGCTTCCTCTACACGGAGTATAATTGAGCATCAATTATGCACCGACGTAAAATTTAAAGAATTATAGTCTATGACTCTATGTTACCACTTCCCTAACTTTAAACTTCAGCTCAGAATAGAAACTAAGAAGCTCCATTTAGTTATCAGACATGATAAGCACAAGCCAAGTCATTGATGTAAAGATCATAGCAGTTAAACTTACCTTGACGATTTGACCTGGTTCACCTTGTTCTCTACTTTTCATATGCTTGGTCTTCACATTTATATCTTTCACAACTACAGTACTGTTGTGTTTGAAAATTTGAGTTATTTCACCTATTTGTCCTTTATCACGACCAGCAATCAGTTTTACAGTGTCTCCAAGCTTGACATGCATCTTATGCAGGACAGGCAGACTGTTTGGTTTGCAGTCCTTGCGTTCCCATCGCTTAAGCTGAGATGGAGAATGTCACAGTGAAGGGGTAATAATGACAGAAATATCAACAACATAAAAAGAACATGAAAGGAATGGTGTGTAGTACAGGACATGAATCTTCATATTTAGATAACATATTTGAAGCTAAGAAAAGTGGTGACAAATATCTTACTAGTGAGAAAGGTAACTGACCTTCATAACTATCGGAGCTGCCCTGTCAGAATTTCCAGCCTGCATTTAGAAAAAGATATATCTAAATATATGTTTTCAAGCGGGCACATTTCAAGCTGGTATTCAGATGATTACAAATTATAGAAGGAAGAGGAATCAGTACATTAAGAAAAGTGATGTGTGACATGTCAGAAAGATTGCAACTAAATAAGAGCAGTACAATTGTACTTATAATAGCAAGCCACAACAATAGCATCGTTATTAAAGCACCAAGGATACATGATTCTGTGATATACCTATCAAAGGACTATTGATACAGGAATATGAGTCCCTATTCTATCATTTGGGATTAATTAATTACAAGATTCCCTGAAATAGAGCCCGTAAAAAGTGATAGCCAATAAAATACCAAAACATGCGTAATTAGAATCATAGCCCATAAAATATCAGATAATGTTATGTTCAATATCTCACCAGATCATCACCTTTGGAGATCAATGATAAGTTTCCAATGATTACTAGATACTAAAATTTGATAGTGGCTCTCTAGTATATAGGTAAATCCATGGTAAGTTTACAAAGTATCCTGCCATTAATATTAAGGGACTAATTTTTACATACTGCTTATAGTATCAAAAGTTAGAGCAACAAAAAGGAGGTTTTCAGATCCTAAACTCTGATTGTAATCCTGCAAACAGAAACCGCAGTTTACTAGTTGCTACACATCAAGTGTCATTGTAGAGTCCTTTGTGTCATTCAAGTTGCAATAGGTGAAAGAGCTATCCTGTGTTATCAGCAGAAGAGGCTGGAGTCTATTAGCCAACATTACTAGAGTTAACTTTCAAAACGAAATGGCTAGTTTTTGAGAGGGTGACTTGTTTCTGGGCTCCCACCATTTTCAGCAATAATAGATGAGGATTCAATTCCCAAAAAGCGATTGAATATTCAAAGGTAGGCCAAAATAAATTATCCGAGGCTGGCATTTGTAACAATTGACTGAAAACCCTAGTTGTTGTAACATCTGCAACTAATTACCTAATTAATGGTCTTATCGAGTATCCTGGAATTTACAAATGAGGCCCGATAATAACATATACGTCCACAAATATCTAATCAGTCCCCAAAATAACGAAAAAAGACTGACATTGAATAATAAAATCCTAATGTAAGCCAATCAGCCAAACAAAGCCCTCAATGAGCTACCAAGGCTGATAACGAGCTGGATCTGCAGACTGTCCTACATCAGCTCACATGGCGTTTCAAAAGCCAGACTAGGCTGCTGCAAGGGGCATATAACATAGACTGTGAATGCCAGCATAAAAAATTGCCAAGAATTTTAAGTGTCGGCGAGGCCGTCGTGTTGTACTCAGTGATCTTACTGCTAACGAGCCAAGATGGCATGCAATGAGTTCCAAGGTAGCATGTGATACAATATCATGTTGGCATATAGATATAGCAGAAGAATGTCATATAGCACATCTAGCGTACCGTGTTGATTGGTGTTGTCGATACAGCACAAGCAATAAGGCGACGAGTGGGGTTTTAGACGCAACCTTGAGACCTAAATTATTTTTGCACAAATGGGCATTAATGGCACAGACATTGTAGATAATGACCATGCATATACATCCTGCACTCTCAACCTCAAAGAGAAAAGTTTGGTGGGGCAGGGATCACGCTATGGAAGCTTGGTTGTGTTGGATAAATTGGACATTATGATAAATCCCTTTGTTTCGATGATGACAAACATTTCATTCTTGTTGATCTAACGAGCTACTTGAGTGTGCAGGATTAAGGTGGATGACAAAGAAACTAGGGAAAATCCAAAGAGCTTACATATTTATATTTCCATGCAATGTAATCACTATTGTAAAAACTTGTACAAATATATAATGTACAAGTACTTAGAATTGCATGTAAATCAAGCGTTAGATCTTCCCTAGCTAAACACCTCACTTAGACAAGTCATCCCCTTCCAATAGGATCACAATATGCACACTCACACATATAATTAGTGCCTAAATTGAAACCTTGAAACAGGGTCAATCTCGGTCGACAAACTCCTCGACCGAGACACTCTCGGTCGACAAACTTCTCGACCGAGATTGACCAAAAGTAGCCGTTAGACACAACAGTTGACAGTTGCAAATAAACGTTAATTCAGAGAGCCTGTCGGTCGACAAAACTTCGACCGAGTAGGTATCTCGGTCGACAAATTGTCGACCGAGATGGTCTCTGACAGCAACTGCAGAATAAAGCAACTAGCCGTTACTAACGCACCTAACTTATACCTAACGGCTAGTTAAGCACTTAGAAGCCCCTAGAAGTTGTCTAGAACGTCCTTAAGTATTCATAGTCCATTCCTATAAATAGGACATGCCTTAGGACACCAAAAAATACCAAACATATACTTGTGCAATACTTGAGCTCAATATTCACTTGCAATTTGTTTTAGAGCAATAGAGCAATTTCTACACTTGCCATTCATTCCTATTGCTCACATTTCGTGTCCTATAGGCTAGTATCTCCTATCCACTACAATCACATTGTCATACATATTGGTTAGGAGATCTACACGCTTGATATAGGCAAATCAAGCCTTGTGCTTCAAAGGATAAGTTGTAATTTCTATTTTCTTTCTTGTTCCTTTGTATCTTTTGTACTCTCCTTGCTACTCCTAGGGTTGGAGGCTGCGGATTGGAGAGGATTGACTTCTCAGGTGGAGAAGGGGACTTCAAGCTACTTCAAGAAGGCTATCGCACGGGAAGCTACTTCAGAAGGCTGGTGCAACGGGAGTTGGTGCATCTACTTCAAGGGAAGGCTGCTTCAAGGTTGGGCGATTACTTCTAGGTGAAGGCTGCTTGAAGGGTTTGGGAAAAGAGATTGTATTTTATGTAAATTCCTTGCGAGGTAATAAAATAAATTTCTTTTCAAATCCCGGTTGGGTAAGCAACCGGGTAGTGGACTGACTACCTTAGTATTTGCTAAGGCTAGGAACCACTCTAAACCCTTGTCTCCTTGTCCAATATTTTTATTGTGATTGTTTGAGTTAAATAATTGTTAAAATATCTTTAAAACTCTATTCACCCCCCCTCTAGAGGTTTTCAATTGGTATCAGAGCAGGCTTCAAGGAGCCCTAACAAGGTCTTGAAGAGATGAAGGGAGGAGGTGACTACAACCAAAGGAGCATGGACAAATATTCAACAAGTTGCAATTGGTGCTTAGGAACAAAGCACTCTACATCTAGATGTCCATGGAGGTCAAAGAAGGAAGATGCACATAAAGAATGTCTCATTGCTACAATAAGTGAGGAAGAAGAAGAAGAGGTAAGTCTTTTAGATTTATCAAAAGAAGATCTAATTGCTAGTCTAGAAGAAATGCATGAAAAATACATTGAATGCAAGAAGAAATTGAAGAAATCAAATAAAGAAAATGATGATCTAAATGCTAGACTTCTTGCTCTTACATCTGAAAATGACGATTTATATGCCAAATTGAATACTCTTGGTTTTGAAAAAGATAGCATTGTTTCTGAAAATCGTACTCTAAAATCATCTCAAAATAGTAGTGAGGTGAAGATTTTCACTCTAGAAACAAATTATGATCTTCTATGTCAAGAAAAAGCTGAACTGCTTGCAAAGTTAAATGATATTCAAAAACAACCTGTTTTGTGTACACATCTAGATTATGATAATATAGTAAAAGAAAGGAATTCTTTATCATCAAATCTAGATCAAGCAAAACTAGACATCAAGAAAAGAATGGATGAGATAGCCAAGCTACAACAACAAGTTCGTAGTTTGAATAACAATGGCATTCTTGACCAAATTCTAGATAATCCTTATCGACAAATTGGAAGGAGTGGACTAGGTTATAAGCCTAAAGGTAAATCTCATCAAGAACTTAGTTGGAGAAGGACACAAGCGAGTCAATCAATGAATGTACATAGAGGCAAATATACATTTGTACAAAAGAACAACCTAGACCAAAATCATAGAAAGAGATATGAGGTTGATTCTATATGTTGCCACTATTGTTTACGTCTTGGACATTACTCCTTCTCCTGCCCATACAAGAAAAAGGATGTTGAGTTGGTATGGGTTCCAAAATCCCCAAATTGATTCGATTAGACTAAGTTGAGATATGACCAAAGCCTTTAATTTGCATATCTTTATGTCTATCTCAACTTAACATGTAGGGATAATAAATCGAAACTTAAAAGATTTGATTTAAAGGTTATCTTGATCTAAATTAAACTAAACTTTCAAATTGCATAATTAAATTAAAATAATATAAATTTTACTTGAAAACTATTACTGAAACACATTTCAGAAACAATACAGAAACTTTCTCGGTCGAGAAACTGTTTGACCGAGAACACTTTCGGTCGAGCAATAGTCGACCGAGCAGATTACTGTTTTCAAGTTCTGCTGTATCTATTGTTTTTAGTGTTGCTATCAATTTGTTATAAATGTTTGATCAAGATTAAATTGCAGGAAATATTTTGAATCAAATCATATTGATCTCTCTACATCATGAATATAAAATCTTTAAACATATTGCAAAAGTGATATATGAAGACTGATTTTTTAACAAACTTTACTCCTTGGTTAAGAAAGTTTATTAAGCATGTTCATAGTTTGTCTTAAAACTGAAAACTCATGAAACATGAATAAGATTCATTTGGACTATCATCAAATTGATTTGAAAATGAATCATGTTAGTTTAAAACTAAGGAAATTACTGGTTCACATGGATTATCCTAAGTATTTCTTGATCCATGTATGCAAACCATGAATAGTCATTGCTCTTTATCATTGTGATTCAGTTCATATGAAGATATCATTCTGCACAAATGATAAAACTAAATGGCACAAATGCATTTCACATATAAGTACTCAAATTGGAAATCTACAGTAAAATTGCTGAATAATCTTTTGACGGATCTATGTGCCATCTATTTGTTGTTTATGACTATTTTACATGCAAAACTAGTTGAAGATCTTTTTGATATCATCATGTTTAGAATTAACTATTTCACATGATTTTCTAAAAGTATCTCCTGGTCTATCTATATAGAAATCATGTGTTATGACAAGAGTACAATTACTGTATCTCATGAAATAATTATGGTTCTATCATTGCATCATGGGTATGCTTTCACTATTTTATCATTCAACTCATAAAAATGATGCTATGCTACATAGAACAAATGGAAAATGATTATTGTATACATGACTTCTTGATGATTTATAGCAAGCAAATGTGTTATTGGTGATTTATTGCTTAGACATAGAACTTTAAGGTTTGAAATAAAATGAAGAATTTCTCAATAGGTATCTATAAGAAATTGAGATATTAATCATGCCTTCATTGTTAAGAAGATGTTTTCATATTAAGTATCACTTAACATGCTTCATTATGCTTTGATTCATATATATATCATAAAAGCATCTTAACATAATAGAAAATAATTGTGGACAGCTTGTGATGATGATGGTTCCATGACAAGCCAAAACGGTACCTCTTAGAACAAAATATTAATGTTTTTATCTATTTGCTTGTTCTAAGAAATTAAAAGCAAAAATCTTGACTTTAAGATATTAATCTTGCTTTCAAAATATATGTTTCTAAAAGAATCTTATGATAAGGGTATAATAAGAAATGGGAATTGATACTTATATACCCATCGCAAAGCATATGAAACATCATGAAAAACATGCATTCTAGAAAAATTAAGGTCAAAGACTTCACTATGATGCTCATATTATTGAGTATATCTTAAATATGCTTCAAATTGATATTTATAGCTATCTGCAGAAATGAATGTCTATCTTGGAAATCTGCAGAATTTGCCTCTTGGTTAAAAATTGACCAAGGGGCGCTATGGTCGTAGTCAAAGGCGACCTAAAATAAGCTTTGACAAAATGCTTATTTGGACATCAATTTATTGAACTTAATCTTAGTATACTTTTGATAAAGGTCAAAATTAAAAATTTACCATTTGTGACCTTAAAAGCCTTAAATTGCTTAAATTGTAAGATTAAGGGGGAGCTTATAACAACAAATTTGATTATTTGATTATGAAGCTTACAAAAACATTGTTAACATCATTTGGAGTTTGTTATGACCTTCGTATTCTTAAAAGTAATTTGTATGAAAAAGAATTTCATCAAAATGATATTTCTTGCTCTTAAAGGAACTCTCTAAACAAATCAGGGCTTAACATCCCTTGTTTTGGTTGGAGACATTTTTATGTACTCTAAGATTAAAAAGGACTCTCATTTAATTTAGGGCTTAACTTGATAGATGAGAAATAAATATACATTCATCATAAGCTTAAGGGAATCTCATATCATTTCAAGGCTTAACATCCTTTGCAAATGATTGAGAAACAAATTATGGATAAATTAGACATAAATCCATGTTCCTAATAGGATATCTATTTAAGGGGGAGCTTAATATAAAATTAAGGGGGAGAAGAAATAAAATGTTTAACCTGGATATCTTTTTGAAATGCCAAAGGGGGAGAAAGAATATAAAATCAAAAATATAAATGAGTTTCATCTTGATGGCCAGCACTCACTTGTAAAACAAGAATGGCTACAAAAGGTAATCTTCAGGTATGAAACTCACATGCTTTATATTTCCTTATTTTATATTTTAGGAAATGTTTGTCATCTTCAAAAAGGGGGAGATTGTTGGATAAATTGGACATTATGATAAATCCCTTTGTTTCGATGATGACAAACATTTCATTCTTGTTGATCTAACGAGCTACTTGAGTGTGCAGGATTAAGGTGGATGACAAAGAAACTAGGGAAAATCCAAAGAGCTTACATATTTATATTTCCATGCAATGTAATCACTATTGTAAAAACTTGTACAAATATATAATGTACAAGTACTTAGAATTGCATGTAAATCAAGCGTTAGATCTTCCCTAGCTAAACACCTCACTTAGACAAGTCATCCCCTTCCAATAGGATCACAATATGCACACTCACACATATAATTAGTGCCTAAATTGAAACCTTGAAACAGGGTCAATCTCGGTCGACAAACTCCTCGACCGAGACACTCTCGGTCGACAAACTTCTCGACCGAGATTGACCAAAAGTAGCCGTTAGACACAACAGTTGACAGTTGCAAATAAACGTTAATTCAGAGAGCCTGTCGGTCGACAAAACTTCGACCGAGTAGGTATCTCGGTCGACAAATTGTCGACCGAGATGGTCTCTGACAGCAACTGCAGAATAAAGCAACTAGCCGTTACTAACGCACCTAACTTATACCTAACGGCTAGTTAAGCACTTAGAAGCCCCTAGAAGTTGTCTAGAACGTCCTTAAGTATTCATAGTCCATTCCTATAAATAGGACATGCCTTAGGACACCAAAAAATACCAAACATATACTTGTGCAATACTTGAGCTCAATATTCACTTGCAATTTGTTTTAGAGCAATAGAGCAATTTCTACACTTGCCATTCATTCCTATTGCTCACATTTCGTGTCCTATAGGCTAGTATCTCCTATCCACTACAATCACATTGTCATACATATTGGTTAGGAGATCTACACGCTTGATATAGGCAAATCAAGCCTTGTGCTTCAAAGGATAAGTTGTAATTTCTATTTTCTTTCTTGTTCCTTTGTATCTTTTGTACTCTCCTTGCTACTCCTAGGGTTGGAGGCTGCGGATTGGAGAGGATTGACTTCTCAGGTGGAGAAGGGGACTTCAAGCTACTTCAAGAAGGCTATCGCACGGGAAGCTACTTCAGAAGGCTGGTGCAACGGGAGTTGGTGCATCTACTTCAAGGGAAGGCTGCTTCAAGGTTGGGCGATTACTTCTAGGTGAAGGCTGCTTGAAGGGTTTGGGAAAAGAGATTGTATTTTATGTAAATTCCTTGCGAGGTAATAAAATAAATTTCTTTTCAAATCCCGGTTGGGTAAGCAACCGGGTAGTGGACTGACTACCTTAGTATTTGCTAAGGCTAGGAACCACTCTAAACCCTTGTCTCCTTGTCCAATATTTTTATTGTGATTGTTTGAGTTAAATAATTGTTAAAATATCTTTAAAACTCTATTCACCCCCCCTCTAGAGGTTTTCAGGTTGCTCAAATTGCTAAGAGAAACTTGGTCTGATCCTCACAGATGTCCTCATCTTTGGGTTCACTACATGGGTGCACATCCTTGTACTCCTCGTCATATTCCTTCTTTGTGTCTAGTGTGACTGTCACCACAAGACTAGGGCATTGGTTGGAGCAGCAATTGTAGCCATAGCGTGAGAAGCATTGCGCCTTGATGGTACAAATGCAGCCTTCAATGATGACGCACGAGTGGCCAACATTGTTGAAGTAGTACTAGTGGCCGGGGTAGATCCAGATGATGTTTCCAGTAGAAGACTCCTTGCTAGAAGCCAGATGTTTCTACTTGTGCTCAATCAGTGTTGCATTATGGATTGCATCGTCCATGTTGTCAATGTACAATGCAACAACTAGAAAGCATTGTAGCAAATTGTATACAGAGATTGTGACAAAACATCATGATCATTGTAGTGTCATCCTAGTTGACCTCTAATTTGTATGCCAAGTCATAGAAACTACGGGTTTACTCTTCAACTTAATATGCACCTTGCTCCAAGATAAACAGATTGAGGCACAGATGTAGCTTGTTATTGACTGGGATGGACTCTGTGTCCGCCTTTATGTTAGTGTAGGTTTTCACGCGGAAGAAGGTGCAGTAGCTTCCACTAGGCAAGCTTCGCCTCAACAAACTATGGTGTCGCTCCTCAAACAACTACTACAACGCGAATTCCATGAAAACCTAGACCGTCGATCTTCAATGATAGATCAAGCTTTTGACGTAGGTTTGAAAAATGCTTGTTGGTGATGGGGAGGTGGACGTCGATTCTCTAAGTGATTTTTGTTGTTGGTTCAGTTGTTGCGTAAGACACTCGATCTGCTCAGGTGGGAAGGACTGTCTGGCCGCCTAGTCCAGTATGCACGATTGCTTTGACCACTACAATCCCACCCGTCTTGCGTAGCCCAACAACCATCAAGCTCAGTCTTCTTGGTTAAAGTCTTCATTATGCACCATGTTGTTTCAGGTGAAATCCTAACTTACAAAATCTAGGTCAACAAGTTTGGGCATATTACGTGGTGATCGATGAAGTGTACGAAGTCACCAAAGTCATGTAATTAGCCTCAGGTGCCTTGGATGAGTCGTGAGAAGGCAAGGAATCTGCCAAAAAAATGATTCAGGGAAAAATACCCCTTCTGCTACCGATCTACAACACATCATCAGTGAGGGAAGCAAGCCTATTGTGAAAGGTCATGCTCCCTCCACATGTCACAATTGCCCCTCAAACCTATAGGGCGAGATGGGTGGGCTGTGGCTCTCCCTAGGGTGCTAAAATCGAGGCAAGGGTCGTCCCAATCAATTTTGGCGTAGTCATCTTCCCCCTGATCACGTCTTGTTGATGTCATAGCAAAAGATCAACGGCCATGGGGACCCACAGTAGGGCTAGTAGCAGAGGTCGCCTCTCTTGGCCAGTTGTTAAGACCTAAACGAAAGGTAAAAGGTGTTGGCCGCCTCAGCCCACGGGTGGAGGTGGGCCTAGAGGCTCCTCCTTTGGGTCGTCGGCTAAAGTAGAACATCGTAATTGTGTCACATGGATGGAAAAAACAAAAAGAAAAATGAAGGGAGGGGAGAGAAGAAGAATCACATGGTGGAAAAGACTTTAGGAGCTTTGAGAAGGGAGAAACCTAGATGATGAAGAAGATAGAAGCAGCAATAGGGAATAGTGGGAGTAGCATGCGGCTATGTATTATATACATGCATGGTATTTGGGAAAACAACTATGATGGATTGAATTAATCCTAGACCTATAATTTAGAATAAATTTGATGGTGTCAAAGACCCAAAGGAACTTTATGTGAGTTTCATAATCTATCAAACTAATTATTATTTGTCTCGACATCCAATATACCATCATAGTTGGAACCGGTAGTTGCCCAGCCTTAAATGGTGTTTTGAAGAAGAAACAAGATACCACCAAGTCAAGTAAAGATATTGTCTTCTCATTTTTCCTTCTTAATCCAACTCGTCATCGATCGTTTGAGAAATGATTATATCAGGAATAAAGTGGGGGTGGCGAGCATTGATGACAAGTTGCGCGAGGACCGACTCATATGGTATGGACATGTGCAACGCAGACCAACTAATGCGCCTATACAACGCAATGCTATTCAGGCAAGCACAATAAATAGAAGAGGAAGACCTAAATTAACATGGGATGAGCTTATAAAGAGAGATTTTGAATCTCTACATCTCAACCAGAAAATGACCCATGATAGAGCTGAATGGAAACAAAGGATCCATGTAGCCGACCCCAACATAGTTGGGACTGAGGCTTAGATGATGATGATGATGAATCCAACTCGTCATCCTCATCGAGTTGATTGGATGAGAATTTTTGCCACTCCTCGGCTTCATCCTTTCTTTAGGTTTTCCTTCTCAACATGCAAAAGAAATAAGATAGGAATTTTGGTCTCAACCATGGAACATAACTTCGACGAAGTTTGGCAAAATTTCGCCAAAATTTCAAAATTCGACCATAGGCAAAGTCGAATACCAAATACTAAGCGGTCGTCTCAATGTCGTGGTGAAAGTTTCAATGTAATTGCCGAAGTTGAGTTTTTGTGTGTATTTTTGTCTCAACTTCTTCAAAGTTTCCTCGAAGTTGGCGAAGTTGAGCGAAGTTGGGGTGAAGTTGAGAGGGCCTAGAACATTAATCCTAACTAGTGCCCTAAAGACCATATAAGGCATAAGTGTCGCCTCCCACCCTCTTCACAACTTCCAATATCAACCACTATGTCTTTTGTTGCCACTATTTCATAAAGAGGGTGTTATAACTACTATTTGGTTGTATATTGTATATAATACATATGGTGGACTGTATTTGTATGTGTATTGCCCATTTGACCCTTGCAAGCAACACAATGTATTATAACCTACCTAGGGCTAGAGTCATGGATCGTGTTTTTGTGTTAAATTCACATATATAAGATAGAGGCATTATAGAAATATAAGTTCTCAACGAAATTTTCCTTCAAATTCACATCATTTTCTTCAAAAATCGGCATCAACGTGTATCGAACTATGTGTCTAAACTTCCTTGATACTTCCTCGAAGTTTCCAAGAACTTCCACTTCCACACCTGGTGAAGTCGACACGAAGTCGAAGTCCTGCACCATGGTCTCAACATTCTTCGACATAGTGATATGTTCCTTTATAGTTGCCATGTTGGAATCCAAATGTCATCTAGGTGTTAATCTTCGGTGATGCAACAGTTGTACCTATTATACCATCTCAATTGGAACCGATTGTGATCCAACCCTAAATGATGTTTTGAAGCAGAAACAAAGACATCGCGAAGTCAATCTAAAGATATTGTCTTCTCATTTTCCTTCTTAATCCTACTCATCATCCTCATCAGGTTGATTGGAGAGAGAATTTTTGCGACTCCTCGGCTCCATCCTTTAGGTTTTCCTTCTTAGCATGCATAAGAAACAATATAGGAGTTTCGGCCTTAACATTCTTCAACATAGTGATATGTTCCTTTATGGTTGCCATGTTGGAATCCAAATGTCACCTCGGGGTTAATCTTCGGTGATGCAACAGTTGTACCTGTAATCCGGTATTTTTTGCTTCTTAACATAAAAAGATGGCTTCACCCAACAAGAAGACAATGCGCTCTTGATTCATGATCAATTGTTACTTGATAAAGTATTGATCCAAAACCTCTAAAAGATCCACAACTGGAAACCTAGAATGCCACGACCCAAGCTTTTTTAATACCACTTATTAGTATAAAGGCAAATAGTTCGTAAAAAAAACATGCCACCACTTGTTAATGATATTTTGCTAGATGGGAGTGTTGGATTGATTTTGCATTGTAAAACATAAACCAATTAGAGAAATGCATGATCACCTGGATTTTGGAGGTTCAACTTAATCCCATTAAAGGGAACTCCATGCTCCTGATCGGTACGCCGACCTCACACATATTTGGAAAATCCCTTTCCCCAAAGCCAGCGCTATACTGTGGAAGATTGCTAGAGGGGCCATCCCGACTGATGACAACATCTGGAGATGTCAAATACAATTTCCGTCTAAATGCTCGTGTTGCGCTACCCATGGATGCGAGGATGTGATTCACCTATTCATTCAGAGCGAGGCTGCGAGTTTCTTCTGGGGCAAGTTCACGGCAGTCACGGGCAAACCCCGCCCGACAGATATCCATGATGTTATCATCGGAAGCAACGCCAGACACCCACGATCACCTAGGGTCTGGCTTGCCAGCATGATGACAGCTCTTATTCCTTGGAAGATTTGGCTTGTCAGGTGTAGGGCCAGATTTGACGACACGACTCACCGGCTTGAGTCGGAATGGAACGACATGGTTTTCATCCTGAATGGTATGATCAAAAGGAAGTCGTTCACCAAGATTGAAGAACTGGGTTTCTACGACACTATCAGTAGAATGCATATTGCATATCCTTCGGTGAGACTACATACGGTACAAATGATTAGATGGAGTCCTCCTGACGTCACGAATCTGAAGATGAACTTCACTACGGGCAGGAATCGCGATGTGAGGGGCACCATGCACAGATGGGCAACCGGAGTGATCAGGAATTGTCACGGTTATGCTAGGCTTGCATTTAGGGTCTGGCTTAAGGAAGATAACTACACGGTGGCGAGTTTCCACGCATGTGTTGTGGGCCTCAAGATCGCAAATGATCTTAACATCCCGGTATCCATAATAGAGACTGACGATGAATATGTAGAGAAGGTGTTGTGGGAAGGCGCCCAAGAACCATGGCAGGCTGCTTATCACGTCAGTGAGCTAAGACATGAACTGAATAGATGGGATATTATTGGTTCCACGGTCCCCAGAGTGGTTAACTCCATCCCGAAAGAGCTAGGGGAATGGGGATGCCACTTAGATGAGCCTTTCATTTGCATTGAGCCGTCTATGTTGCCGAGGAAGATTAGAGGCATGCTTATTTTGGAAAGGAGATCCACGCCATATGTTGTCATCCACCGAGAGGGTGCGACATAATTACCTTGCCTTTTGTCTCTCTGGGTTGTCTATATCGTGTGTGAGGGGTGATACCTGCATGTTATGAGCAGGAGTTGTAATGATGGTTTGCGGTTTTTCCCACACGAGGAGGGTGGGATGAATAAGAGTGCCTCCTGGCTTATTTTAAAAAAAAATGTTCGTCTTAGGAGAAACAGATTGGTGATTGTGGAGCAACTTATAGTTACTAGGAAAGAGATGAAGAAGAATAGAGCTCAATATCCACTTACAACTCCAAAGGACACACGCAAAGAGCCTTTTGTGTTTACAAAGGAAGAAGAATAAATACATGGGGCCACTCGAGAGGGGGCAGTGAAGCTAGAAATCATATACAGACTACCCCCTGGGTCTTAGGCCCTTTCTTCTTGATTCACAATTTTTATGATGCATTTATGGAATATACTTATAGTGATCATATCACCGACTAATAATCCAGTATGGTTGTTTACAAAAACCAAGCGCATGGTAGTCGTGTGGCCATCATAGTGTAGCCTAGATAGGCCTGGTTCCCCTAAAATCCAATAGTAGGCGTGATTGCTGTCACAACCCGATCATTATATGTTTTGAAATTTCATCTTTGACCGACTATTAGTTGATATGGCATTGAAATTGTATTATTTTGCCCAAACTCAGTGGAAACTAGGCTCCCACAGCCAAGATCAATTATGGCCTCGACGGTTGTCATCAGTGACCCATGATGGCTACCAATAAACCCGCTACACGTTTTCTTTGGTATGGCTGTATGGCTATGACACCTACCACAAACACAATGGGATGGGCTTTAAAGATGAGTTGGAGACAAATGCTCAACAGCCAGAAACTTTGATATTTTACAGAATGTTGAAAGTTATCTTTTTGGTGTTAAACAAGTTTATGTTTTTCAAGTGCATCAAAAGCTCCACACTGTTCCCATTTCCAGCCTCATATCATGAGAAATCACCATTACAGCACACTTAATGCTGCTTCCTGTTATGATTTTAATAAACAAACAAAATTCGCTTACAATGATAAATCTGACAGGGTAACGCACTCAAATTTATTAAAAAAAATTGCAGGCCAGAAACTCATACTTGATGATAAAAAATTGCAAGATTCTATTTGGATATAAAGAAAATCGTGATAGCTGATAACGACTAAAGGATGCAATAAAATTATAGATATATTCTTTAACATGTATACGCGCTTGACAATTTTGGAAGAGAAGAGCTTGTATGCATTCTTATCCTCTACACTATAATGTAGCATGCAAACTTGAAATCCCTACTCGTAGGAAACGTGCGTGGTGGATGGAATGATCAATACTACAGGATGCCGTTCATTATGTTCAAATAAGCGAGTAGGTTGGCACCTAAAGAGTTTACAGTTTTATATTTGTGTGGCGATGCATATCATTAGTCATATAAACCAATTATTAGACCGCACATACAGTGATATCGACACGATAGCGACGCGGAAAAGCATTTGAGAAGATAATTAACCAAACACTAAATTTCATCATAAAAGTAAGGAGATGTCTCATGTTCAAACTAAGACAAAATGTAAACAGGGAAGGCAACAGTTGAGATGAATAGGGGAGGGGAAAAGATGGTACTCGCCGGCACAGGGAACACGGGTGGAGACAATCGCTGACCCAGAAATGAGCTTGAGCTCAGCGACAGAGACGACATGGAGCTCTGCAATGTCGCTACTCCCGCCATCGTCTTCTCTCTTTCGTCCTCCCCGGTATGCGATGCGAGTTCCTCTACTACCTACTCCACGCTTGAACGGAAAAGTGGCAACTGGCGAGAGCAGAGAAAGGGAGGGAACAAGACGCCCGGGTGAGACAGGATAAGGTAGCGTGCGCCTATATACATGGGCCGGTCATAAATTTCAGTTCGCGGAGTCCAGGGAGCTTATGACCTATCCGATATCTATATCGCTCCTCCCTTCACTGCTGGATTTGGGCCCTCTTGCTGAATGGAGAAGACCAGCAGCACGTATCAAATAAGCAGCTGCGTTCAGCCCACCCATTTGACGCCTTGACGGGTCCTTGGCTAGGGGCTAGGGCTCTATGCTTGCGCTGAAGTTTTATTTCTTGTGCTAGCGCCGAAGTAGGGGCTAGGGCTCTGTGCTTGCGTCGAAGTTTTATTTCCTGTGCTAGCGCCGAAGTTGTGGCATCGAGTTTGGATAAAAATGAGATTAGTGATGGGTACCTGATCGGTCGCGCCGGTTTCTGGTGACTTGTTTTCATTTCTTATGTTATTTAACATGGGTCGGATATGGGCCTAGATAAAATTAAAATTCTGGCATGTGCATGACCCGTGTAATAGATTTGAGGTTCATGTTGGGTACGGTCCAGCCCTACAACATACAAAAGTGAATATTTTTTAAACATGCTTGTAGATACATTACAAATGAGGTCAACTAAACATACATTGGAATAACTTAATTTGAGAGATTTGCACTCCGTTTTTATCGATCAGAAAATGGTCATGTATACATATATATGCAGTGGCAGATCTTGACAGATTATACCAGGGGAGAGAGGGGTGATTCTTATGAAAAATTTAAGTATAACAACATAGTTTAGAGTTGTACACTTCCATGAAGAAGTGAGTAATATATGAAAATTGTCAACTTTTAGGGTATGTATTCTTTACTTCGTCAAAAATTAATTATGAGTGACTTGAGGAGTTCATTACTTGAAATTTGTTTGATTTTTACTACTATATATGTTGTTTATATTGCATGCACATATTTTTGTTGCACCCACGTACACAACATAGTTGTATGTTGATCCACTTTTTTTGTCAGCATTTTAGGTTAACAACATATTTGAAGAAAGAAATTTATAGACTCCAAGAGGGATAATCCACAAGATGTGAAATTGACTGACACATGGAGAATTTAGCTAGGGCATGTCAAGAATAGTTAGTTTCTCATTTCTAAAACTTATGTAACTCTTTAGAGGAGGTCTTTTATTCCCTACTTCTATATACCCTAGTTTGGATTATTAAAAATTATTAGCTATTTATTATTAATATGGATCTCAAAAATATTGGATAGTGTGCATTGCCTCTCTGTTACACCTAGCAAAGCCCAAAATTTGTGTAAATTAACTTTTAATATTTAATATCAAAAACTCTATAGAACTGTAAGGGGAATATTAGGGTAACTTTTGGAACAAATGTAGTATAAAATGGTTCACGGCCTAGGGGCTTGCAATATTTTCATCCATATTATTAGTTGGTTTGTGAGGACTCCCAAACCGTTGCCATTCCTTAGAGTTACCCAAAATAACATAGATATAGGTCTTCTCATCTAAACCTCATATCCTTTCATCTCTATTCTCTTCAATCCAAAGTGTTCCCCTTTCTAAACCTTAGAATGTACTTCTCTCCTCATCTAAGATAATTTTTATGAAATTTAGGATTAAGGCATCCTCCTCTAGCTAAGGCACCTAAAATGCCAATTTGAGATCTAAAAAATGAATATATGTGAAACATGTTTATATGCACCTCCTATACGAAGAAACTCTAGAAACTTCTAGGAACTTAGAATGAACTGAGATAAACTAAGTATACACAAAGTACCTAGGTAATTAGATGTAATAATAAAGAAAACCTAACGATAAGTAAGTTATCCTTAAAAAACTTGATCTTGGGTATACATAATTAACAAAGGAATGTACCTATATATGAGAAATTCTAGTAAAGAGAAACAAAAATAATATGTAAATTACCTTTTGAAGCCTAATCAAAGATCATGACCCAAGGCTAATAGAATGAAAATGGAAGGTGGTACATGAGTACATGTGAACCCTAACATTGAGTGGTAAAAGTTGTAATATATAAGTATACCACCTCTAGAACTAGGGAGGAACCCAAGATCTTGAGTTTGATAAATCCTAGACTAATACTAGGGGTGGCAATCGGGTTCGGGTTGAGCGGGTTTTATTTCGGATCATTTCGGGTCAACACTTTTTGGCTAGACCCTAAACTTGCAAAAGATGGATTTTCGGGTCGAAACCCTTGACCCTAACCCGACCCGCAAACAATTTCGGGTCTATCGGGTCTAACCCGTAAATCCAACACCAAGACAATAGTTTAAAAAAATGCTATGATTTGTCTAGTCATTGATAATTCCCAAGTGTAATTAACAAATTTCATTGTGATAAACTTACTATGTGATTGAGAAACACATATAAAGCCTATTGTAGTTTGTTTGAGACTTTAAAACAAAAATTCCTAATATAATTAGTATAATAAATCATACAAATCAATACAAAATCATGTATAATTGTCAAAATAAACTTCATTATTGATGGATTATTAAATTAATGGGCCATCAGGTGTCTTAAAGTATAGTATTTGTAATTTTATTTGAAAATATAATTCTGAATTTCGGGTCAATCTGGTCAATTCGGGTCTAAAGTCCAAACCCGGACCCGACCCTAAATTAATTTTGGGTTCTTTGGGTTCGGGTCAATTTTGGGCCGGGTCGAAAGACCTTAGACCCTAAACTTGCTTAAAATTTTGGGTTCGGTTCGGGTCTTGTTTTGCCAGCCCTAACTAATACCACCCAAGGATGGGATCATACCCCTAAAAACGTCCTTGTGATTCATGATACACCTGAGAAGAAGATAGTAAATTATGCCACCTACATTCAACAAAAGTATTTAGACTACGGTAATAAATAATTGAGTTGATGAGAAATTTATTCTCAAACCCACCCTTGGTGAAGTTAAGGGCATAAACATGCATGGATATATATATATGTTCTACTTACATGATCTTAACCGAAGTGTTCTACATTTTCCATATTTTGATTATGACTTAACCATTCCATTCATATGTATATAATATGTCTATTTGAGATTAATTTTAGGTATTAGGTACATGAAATGGATCAATTATGTAACATCTCTGACCTAGGTTATGTTGTAACCCTAGACGTTTTGCTTAATAAAGTTAATTATATGATTGCTCTTATCTTTTGAAAAGTAATTAAGACTCAAGAGGAACTTATGTTTCAATTTTAGTCCTTTTTGAATAATGTTGAAATAATGTTTTGCTAGTTTTGGACTAATGTGCAAATTACCCAAGTTGAGGGGTTAACTTGCAAATTTTACATGGTAAAATGTTCCTCAAGATTTGAAGTGTCATAAGAATGAAAATGATGCAGAGGTATGGCTTGTGGAAACCTGGATACCAAGAAAGAGCTTGTTAAGCAATGTTTGTGCATTAAAACCTAGTTTTGGTGTAATGTGCAATTTACCCAAAACCTAGGGTTCAATGTGCAAAATACCACTTCTAGAGAGTCCCTAATGTTTCTTGGTATCAAGTAGAGACAAGAAAATTAGAGGGGACACTCATTTGAATCTCTTTGGAGGAGAAAGAATCTTGATATTAAAATAATCAAGATTTAAGCATAACTGAAACCCGAATTCAATTTAATGCAAAAATAAATATATTAATTGAAGTGCCCTTCAACCAAAAATGATATGGTTGGATTTGTATAAGTGTGAACGTCCTTGTGCCTTGTAAATGCCACGAAATATCCTAAGTGAGTGGAGAGCCCACTCACATTAGTAAAAGAAAAAGTAATATCCACTCAATTTTGGATATTATTATTATAATGGTTAAGGTGCTTAATTTGTTTTCTTTTAATTCATGGATAATGAATAGGAATTATAAGGTGGGTAATATAGCCTCGTATGCAAGGGATTTAGGGGAGCATGTGGCACCAATTTTGGAAATTAAAGGATAATTATAAGACTTTATCTCTCATTGAATTTCCTTATATACACCTCATTTCCAACTCAAATGAAAGGCTTTTTTGACCCTCCTTTCTTTCCTTGCTTTGGTTGAGCACAAAGGAGCTTTGGAGCAACAGGAGGACGTGCCCCAACCTGTAGGTAAGCTCCATAGTCATCTTCAACCTTGATTCCATGGTGGAAATCAAAATTCAATGCTTGATTTCTTCTTTTCTCCATTCAATCTTCAACCTTAGCCATTCATTTCACTCAAAAGCTTGAGGTCGAGCCTTGGATGGTTGAGAAAGCTTTAATCACCATTGGAGACGTGAAGCTTGGATCTTGGGTTCAGACTTGAAGGCGGGTTATATAACTTAAACCCTTAAATGTTGTTATTGCATTCAAATTCTCCATTACTTGTTGATCATTTTATCCTTCTTGAAATTCCTTGATCAAATTGATACAACTACCATAAGAACAGCAGTAGTTACTGAAGGATCAAAGCTTGATGATGATGACATCATCTTAAGCACACACTTTAATAATATCTTGTCCAAATGGTTTCATAATTGAGTCCAGTCGGTCTCAAGACCGATTGAGACCAAACGGTCTCAAGACCGTTTGGGATTAAGTGGTCCCAAACCATTTGAGGTCAGGTGATGTCATAAGTTGGATGACGATCCAATGATCTCAAATTGATGGTTTCAATAGTGGAGGGTCCCTTGATTATAAACCCTAATTGATTGAATTAATTGAAACCCTAATTGAGGGAATCGGTTTTGAGGTGGTTTGACTCAAACGGTCTCAAGACCGTTTGGAGGTCAAACGGTCTCAAGACCGTTTGGAAGTCAATGGTTGATTGAGGTGGTTGGTTGGATATCTAAGGGTTACAAACTGATGTACCTTCAATAGTTCAATTGATGATCGGTTCAATAGAGTAAACCCTAATCAATTTGGTTGAAACAAACCTTAATTGCTCCTTTCGGTTTCAAGATCAAATCATCCAATCGATTTCAAGGGAAAATTACTCAAATGGTTTCAAGGTCTAGATGTCCAAATGGTTTCAAAACCGTTTAAGACCAAACGGTCTCAGACCTAGGATGCCCAAATGGTTTCAAAATTGTTTGGAGGGCAAATGGTTTCAAAACCGTTTGAAGGTTCAAGGTACCCAAAATCGTTTGGAGACTCAAGGTTATAAGAGATCAATTGATTCCATGATTGATAATGATGATTACCAAAGATAAGTACAATGGTTGAATCCCTAAAGTACTTAGGTGGTTAGTACATTTAAAGTGATTAACCTTTGATGCTTATGGAAGCAATATCTCAATACACTATGTTAACCCTTCATTTAAGTTGACCTAATTTAATCAAGCTTGAAGTAAATCAACATCCTATAGAGGATGAGAGAGAGAGGAATTCCTACATGTTTAATGATCATGTAGTGGAAAATCTTCAACACTTTCAATATGAATAAAATATGTAATTAGGGTATGATCCTTGATAAAGAGATCATGAAACCCTAATTGAGAAGGTTGATGAGTCTAACCCTAAGTGAGATCAATGATAGGTGAAAACCCTAATTAAGGGTGATGCCATGTGAAACCCTAATCAAGGGTGATGACATGTGAAACCTTAATTAAGGGTGATGTCATGAGAAACCCTAATATAGGGTGATGTTATATGAAACTATAATACAGAGATGTGATGTGAAACCCTAATTAAGGGTGATGTCAAGTGAACCCTTAATTCAAGATAAGGATGTAATGTGAAATCCTAACACATGGTAATGTGATATGAGACCCTAATCTAGGGTGATGTTGTGCATTATGAAACCCTAATTTGGGAACCTAGCCCTAATTTGTGTAAAGGGATGAGTAACCCTGATTAATATGAATTGGGAAACCCTAACCCTAATATAGGGTGATGTTATGTGAAACCCCAACATAGAGTGAGATTATGCAAAACCCTAATTGATATGAAAGGGAAACCCTATTCCTGACAATGGATAATCTCATAACAATAATGGTTGAATATGTCAAATGAGTGACTTATAATCAACACATTACATAATATGTGATGAACTGATGCATAAAGTATTAGGAGGAGAATTACCCTAATACAAGATAAGTTAATGAACTTAAGTAAGATCAATGAGATGAGGGAAGTGAAACATTAAGATGTGATAGATATCACATTCAGCATTCCAAGGGTGATATACATTGAAGTACCCTAAATCCAATATACTTGGATGAGTAACACATGAAGTGTGTTATGATAATATTACATTAAGATGTATGTATTTTGATAAGTGTAGGCTAACATACCTGGAGAAAGGGTTAAGCTAAGATAACAAAGTATGATGTAATAAATATCCTAGAAAAGATGAGAGAGAAACTCATACTTTGTGTTGATTATCTCTTAATGATAAATGCTGAGAATAAATAAGTATGGTTGAAATACTTATGATATTAATGTATGCTCTTAGATGTATGGAGCAATGATTTAGGGTTTGTATTGATAATATGAACTTGAAACCCTATTCCACTATAAAGGGAAAACTCTAATCCTAATAGTTGTTGCCTAGTGAGAGGTGACAAGAGGCTTAATGGGCTTTGTAAGCCATGTGGATAGTTTTTGCCTAGTGAGAGGTGACAAGAGGCTTAATGGGCTATGTGAGCCATGTGGATGGTTGTTTCCTAGTGAAAGGTAACAAGATGTTTAATGGGCTTTGTGAGCCATGTCGATGGTTGTTGCCTAGTGAAAGTTAACAAGATGTTTAATGGGATTTGTAAGCCATGTGGATAGTTGTTGCCTAGTGAGAGGTAAAAAGATGTTTATAAAGGTTTCATGAAAGCAATTATAATGTTCAAGTAAACTAGGAAATGGAAACTTAGTAACATAATAATAATGATGATGAAATCTTAATCATGCATGCCTTAAGTTTATAGCCAAATAAGGGCTATAGTATTTGGAATAAGCTCAAAAGAGATAAGAGGAATACTTGAATAACATAAAGGATGTGAATAAGTATGATGGCTTAGCCAAGGTTTAATACTAGTAAAGGTGATGTGGTGTTCAGTGTAGATACATAGGTTTGATATAGTTCAATACCAGGAATGTTTGCACGGGATTGACATAGTTCAATAACTAGAATAGATACACATGTTTGATATAGTTCAATACCTGGAATGTTTGCACATGATTGACACAGTTCAATACCTGGAATAGATACACAGGTTTGATATAGTCCAATACCGGGAATGTTTGCACAGGATTGACACAGTTCAATACCTGGAATAGATACACAGGTTTGATATAGTTCAATACCTGGAATGTTTGCACAGGATTGACACAGTTCAATACCTGGAATAGATACACATGTTTGATATAGTTCGATACCTCGAATGTTTGCACAGGATTGACACAGTTCAATACCTGGAATAGATACACAGGTTTGATATAGTTCAATACCTGGAATAATATCACAGGATTGGTCATAACCCAATACCTGGAATAATATCACAAGATTGGTCATGACCCAATACCTAGAATAATATCACAGGATTGGTCATAACCCAATACTTGGAATAATATCACAGGATTGGTCATAACCCAATACTTGGAATAATATCACAGGATTGGTCATAACCCAATACCTAGAATAATATCACAGGATTGGTCATAACCCAATATTTGAAATAATATCACAGGATTGGTCATAACCCAATACCTGGAATAATATCACAGGATTGGTCATAACCCAATACCTGGAATAATATCACAGGATTAGTCATAACCCAATACCTGGAATAATATTACAGGATTGGTTATAACCCAATACCTGGAATAATATCACAGGATTGGACATAACCCAATACCTGGAATAATATCACATGATTGGTCATAATCTAATATCTGGAATAATTGCACAGGATTGGTAATAATCCAATACCTGGAATGTCTGCACAAGATTGACATAGTTCAATGCCTGGAATCGATGCACAGGATTGACATAGTTCAATGCCTGGAATGCTTGCACAAGATTGGTATAGTCCAATGCCTGGAAGGATTGCATAGCATTGGCATGGTCTAATGCCTGGACAGAATATGATGATGTATACTCACATGATTGGAACAATCCAATATCTGGCAAACAGACTGGCTAAGGCCAACAGACAGAAATGAGAATGATTCATGGATGATATACCATGATAATGAGTATCTCAGGATAAGCTAGTGATGTTGATACAGTAAGATGGATAAATGATATACATGTTCTTCATATTCCTTATAAAATGAATAGATGAATTATTGTTCTATCATAAATAGCTGCAATGCTTTAAAATATGAGAATGTTCTAAACTACTTATCTTCTAATCAGTTGTATTCTATTAAACTGCAATAATAATGTTTCTGGTGGAGAGTTATATCTCTCGCTGGGACAATTTTCAATTGTCTCACCCCGTGGGATCCAATTTTTTTAGGTAAATGCCGAAGAAGAGGCAGGAAGCATATAACAAGGGAAGAGCAGCGGTAGCAACATGGATAACAGTGATATCTCAGGTGGAGACACTGGCTGACAAGTTTTGTATAGAAAGTCATATGTGTCGTCTCTATACTCTCAGGTCCTCGGAGTCATTAGATAGTGCTTTTATCATCGATCTGAGATTTTGGCTTGAATGCCTCGAGGTTTATGTTGCTTATGTATAATTTGACAAAGAAACTATTGTTTGTAATCCTCGAGAAGAGATGGTACATGGTATGTACTTGTGAACTAGAATGTATATGTAATACTTTGGTTCTTATTGTAAGAGTTTTTCGGAATTGGATCTCTTTGCAAAAAGGTTTAAATTTTTAGTGATTTTCAGTAATCCGCTGCTAATGATCGCTTCCGCTTAGTTAATATCGATTTGTATGCCACAATTCAATCAAGCCCTAGCTTGATCTAGTTCGAGTCAAAAGCAATGCAAATGCACTTTTGTGGAAAATGCCCTAAAACCCTTAGGACAATTTTTGTAAGCATTTTTATTGATGATATAACTTGTAACGAAGATGATAAAAACTCAGGAATACGTTTAACCACTCTAATTAATATTTCTAAAATTCATCACAGAGTGCATGTTCAGTCAAGTTTCATCCTTGATAAACTTGACCAACACCATTGAAATGTCCAGGTTCGACCGAGTTTATCTCAAGACAAACTCGACCGACACCATGCACTGGAAAATCAGATTTAAGCGATCATCTGAGTTACATCTACGATAAAGTCGACCAACACTTCAAATTTACTTTGTCGCATAGTGCAATCAGTCGAGTTACCTTTATTGAAACTCAATTGATGGCACTGTATGGAATGTGCAGAAAAAGTGATTCTGGTTGTTGGAGTGTTGCAAACATAAAAAATAGATCTATTGCAACACCCCCAAATGACTATAAATCATTCCTAAGTGCTTCTAGTGACTAGTGGACATCCCAACTATAAATAGGACCTCTTTAAGTTCATTCTAAGCTTGCTCCTCCATGATATTCAAGCTCCTAGCTATAATTGGGTGCATTCAGTCCACTAGAGACCGTTTCTCTCTCTTGCTTACACTTTAAAATGTCCATATGAGTGAGATAGTATATGTTTGAGAGATCTACTCTTAGTAGTCTTGTAAAGCTCTCAAAGCTTCCCTTTCTCGACCCCTTTCTTCAAGAGCAAAGTTGGTGAAAGCTTCTCCAAGGTGATAGAGAAGGTGCAAGGCTTATCCAAGTTGAAGCAGAATGTGAAGGTAGAAGATCCTTGAGTAGAGTGGGTATCCTTCAAAGTGGAAGACTCATTGCAAGAAGGGTAGATCCTTGGTGAAGGTGTCCTGCTTGCAAGAGTGGGTAAGCCCTTGTAGAGGTTAAAGACTCTAGCTCGAATAATAGGTAATTCTTTATAAGGTTTATTGACTCCTTTTAGTCCTTAAAAAGGAAAGATTGGTATCCTTGCCCTGCAAAAGGAAGTTCTAATTGTATGCCTTATAAGGAATATAAGTATGCAATGGTTGCAAAACCCTAGAGCTTGACCTCTCCAGGTAGTGGACTGACTTTCTCCTAGTTTGGAGATTGGAACCACTCTAAATAACTTGTTCTTGTAATTGTTCAATCTCTCTCATCCTTGATATGTATGTTTAGATTGCACATCAAAATATATATTTGCAATAGTTCCAATTGAAGAAATTTGAAGGTCTAACAAGTTTTGTGTGAATGTTTTTAGTTCTATACACCCCCCATAGCCCTTTGATCCAACAAGTGGTATTAGAGCCACGATCTTCTTCAAAAAATCTCCCATGATATGAGAAGATGGGTGACAACTTTCTAGGTTCTCTCAAATTGGAGGGTGGGTTCTCCATGAGACATACAATCTTTGATAGAACTAAATTCCTCTATTAGAAGAGAAGGATGCAGTTCTACTTGCAAGGAATGAGCTACGACATGTGGAAAATAGTCATCATTCCCTACAAGGAGTCAGTCGGAGATGTTGCCACTTGGGATGAAGCTACACTCAAGAAGGCAGAGCTGAATGCAAATGATATAAGCATCATCTATGTAGCCCTCAATCCTTCCGATTTCAACTAGATCTCCTCTTGGGATACAACCCATGAGATATGGAACAAGTTACGCATCACCTATGAAGGGACCAAGCAAGTTAAGGAGTCCAAGATCTACATGCCCAAGGGTCTCCTTGAGAACTTCAAGATGGGAAAGAAGGAGAGAGTGGTCAGGATGTACACTAGGATCAACACCATCATCAATGGGCTTGCTTATTTGGACCACAACATGGATATAGTACCATCAACTCCAAGATTCTAAGGTCTCTCCCCAAGATATGGGAATCCAAGGTGACTTCAATTGAAGAAGTTAGAATTCTTAGTGACATTTCCACCAAAGAGAAAATTGGCAACCTTAAAGCTCATGAGCCAAAACTTGACAAGCAAGAGGAAGATGAGAAGCAAGAAGAGAATCAATCAAAGAAGATCAAAGACAATGCATTCAAAGGTCAAGTGGAGGCAATTGTTCTCTAACAACAACTTGCTTTCCAGTCCTCTCCTCCTTCCTCAAGTGAAGATGAAGTCCCTAGTGACCATGAAGCAAACTACTCCAAGGGGAAGCACTTCAAAGGAAAGTCCTCCTCCTTTACTCCAAGGTGCTATGAATGTGGCCAAAAAGGACATTAAAAAAATGATTGCCCCAAGGCAATGAAGTCCTACACAATAGTAGCTCCAAGAGGAAGGAAGACTATGGGACAGATGGAAAGAACAAGAGGAAGGATAAGAAGGATAGAAGGAGCAAAGATGCAACCCATGTCACATGGGAGGAGTCATCTTCTAGTGATTCCAGTTCAACTGAGGGATAATGCCACCTTTCTCTTATGGCCTCTACATGTGATGACACATGTGAGATAAAAGGAAATTAGATTGTTGATAGTAGCTTCTCCAAGCATAGAACTGGTGAGATAAGCCATTTCAACAACTTCACAAAGAAGAAAGGAGGTTCGGTGACTTTTGGATACAACAACAAAGGTAAAGTGATAGGTTAGAGTGATGTAGGTGATTCATTATGCATCAAGAATGTTCTTCTTGTGGACGTCCTACATCACAATTTAATTCATGTTAGAAAATTATGTGATAATGGTTATCTTATTCTTTTTGCCTCACTTGAATGCTTGATTCTAGATTCCCTCTCCTACAAAGTTATATATAAGGAAACTCGAAATAGAAATATTTATGTTATTGTTCTTGATTCTCTTAAGCCTATTGTTGGTAGATGCAATGTTGTTGACAAGAATGATATATCTTTGTGCACCATAGGCTTGGTCATGTAAATATACATCAGTTGAAAAAGTTGAGCAAAAAGGAATTGATCAAGGGACTTATTAAATTGGATTTTGATAAGGACAAGGAATGCCAACCTTACACACAAGGAAAGCAAACCAAATCCTCCTAAAAATCCATAGGAGTCCTTAGTACCAAAAGAGCTCTTGAACTTCTTCATAATGATCTATTCGGATCTATGAGAACTCAATCATTTTGTGGTAGCAAGTATTGCCTTGTGATTGTCAATGACTTTTCTTGCTATACTTGGACCTTCTTTCTTGTTTCAAAAAATGATACTCTTGATGTTTTCTCGACTTTTTGCAAACGTGTTGAAAATGAAGCTTCTTGCCAGATCATCTCTATCTGCAGTGACCATTGGGGGAATTCGAAAATAACTTGTTTGAATTCTTTTGTGAGGAATCTGGTTACATGCACAACTTTTCTTCCCCTCGTACACCTCAACAAAATGGGATTGTAGAGAGAAAGAATCGGTTGCCATAGGAAATGTCTAGGACCATGCTTCTAGAGTATGATACTCCAAAGAAGTTTTGGGCTGAAGTTATTAGCACCTCATGTTTTGTACAAAAATGGATTTTTACTCATCTATCTTTAAAGAAAACCTCCTATGAGCTATGGTGTGGTAGAAAGCCCTCTATTGATTCCTTATTTTGTTTTAAACTCCAAGGATTCTCTCAACAAGTTTGATGCGAGATCTTACAAGGCTTTCTTTCTTGGTTATAGCAGTACTAGAGAGGCTTATAGAGTATTCAAGATTGATTTATCTAAAGTAGAAGAATATGTCCATGTTAATTTGTTAATACTAACCCCTCTATTTCCCAAAATATTGTAAATTATGATGTCGTAGATGAGGTGATTCCTCACTTGAAAGAGTTCAACATTTCTGACAAAGGAAAAGAGGTGATTGTTGATGATGAAGAGAAAGAAAAAGAAAAGAAGGATCCAACTTCCCGCTTTGCAAAATATCATCCTAAAGAGCTCATTATAGTTAATCCTTTCGAAAGGGTGAATATGCATACTGAATTCATCAAAAACAAGCTGACAATGCCTTCATCTCACAACCTGAGCCAAAGAATGTGCAAGAAGCTCTTAAAGATGATGAATGGATCCTAGCTATGCAAGAATAGTTAAGAGTAGTTCGAAAAGAACAAAGTGTGGACCTTAGTGTAAAGACCAAATGATAGGAAGGTCATTAGCACCAAGTGGTTTTACCACAATAAGCTAGATGAAAGTGACAAAGTGGTAAGAAATAAAGAAAGTCAGTTGATCAAGGCTACAATCAATAGAAAGGTATTGATTTTGATGAAAATTATGCTCCTATTGTTAGATTTGAATCTATTAGAATGCTACTTGCCTTCGCTAGCTATAAGAATTTCTTATTTTATCAAATGGAAATTAAAAGTGCATTTTTGAATGGTACAATTGAGGAGGAAGTCTATGTGGATCAACCTCCCAACTTTGAACATAATAAGCTTCCTCATCATCATCATCTTCATCTAAGCCTCAGTCCCAACTATGTTGGGGTTGGCTATATGGATCATTCATTTCCATTCAGCTCTATCATGGGCCATATTCTGGTTGAGATGTAGAGATTCAAAATCTCTCTTTATAAGCTCATCCCATGTTAATTTAGGCATTCCTTTTCTTCTATTTATTATGCTTGACTCAATAGCATTACTTCATATAGGCGTATTAGTCGGTCTGTGTTGCACATGTATGTACCATCAGAGTCGGCCCTCACACAAATTGTCCTTAATGCTCGCTACCCCCACTTTATTCCTAATATAATCATTTCTCAAGCGATCTTTTTTTTGTCTTCCCACACATCTATATTAGCATACACATTACAACCATGTTCATTTGTTGAGACCTTGTTTCTTCACTGCCCAACATTCACTCCCATAGAGCATGGCTGACCATGTAGCTGTTCTATAAAACTTACTTTTTAACCTGAGAGGGATCTTCCAATGACATAATACTCCAGTTGCACTCCTCCATTTCAACCATCCTATAGTGATATTGTGACAAACGTCATTTTGGACATCCTCATCTATTTGAATAATAGAACCCAAGTAACGAAATTTATCACATTTTGATATATCTACTCCATCCAGCTTGGCTCCATCATTCACACTGCAGGATTGGATGAAATTGCAATGCATATACTCAGTTTTGCTCCTACTAATCATCAATCCATTTGATTCTAGTGCCTCTCTCCACCTTTCAACTTTATCACTTAATACATCTTTAGTTTCTTCAATCAAAACAATATCATCAGCAAATAGCATACACCAAGGAATATCATCTTAAACATTCTTTGTCAGCTCATCCATAACAAGAATGAATAGATATGGGCTGAGTGTAGATCCCTGGTGTACCCCAACTGTGATAGGAAAAGTTGATGTCTCTCCTCCAGGAGTCTTCACACTTGCAGTAGATCTATCATACATGTCTTTGATCAAGTCAATGTATTGGATTGACACACCATTTTTGTTCAAAACCATCCACAACACTTCTCTGGGTATTGGATCATAAGCCTTTTCTAAATAAATGAACACCATATGAAGATATCTTTTGCTTTATCTATACTTCTCCATAAGCCTCCTTATCAAGAAAATAACAGCTGTTGTCAATCTTCCAAGCATGAAACCAAATTGGTTGTTTGATATCTGTGTTATAGATCTTAACCTCTGCTCAATAATCCTCTCCTAAAGCTTCATTGTGTGACTCATCAACTTGATACCTCTGTAGTTTGTGCATCAACATAATAAGCTTCCTAACCATGTTTATTTGTTGCAAAAGGCTCTCTATGGACTCAAACAAGCCTCTAGAGCTTGGTATGAGAAATTAAAGAACTTTTTGCTAGACAATGGGTATATCATGGGTAAAGTTGATTCTACTCTTTTTATCATACACACTTCTAGTAACTTTTGATTATACAAATTTATGTTGATGACATCATTTTTGGTAGAATTGATCTTGATCTTTGCAAGGAGTTTAGTTCTCTTATGCATAGTGAGTTCTAGATGAGTATGATGAGGGAGCTTACTTCTTACTTGGATTTCAAATCAAACAAACAAAGGAAGCAAACTTCATTAGCCAAGGAAAGTATACAAGTGAACTCTTGAAGAGATTTGGGATGGAGAACACCAAGCCAATGGAAACCCCCATGTTAAACACCGCCAAACTTGTCAAAAGGTGAGAAAGTGGATGAGAAGATCTATAGAGGTGTGATTGGTAGCTTACTTTATTTAACTACTTCTAGACCTGACATAATTTTTAGTTTAAGCTTATGTGCTTGATTTTAATCAAGCCCTAGGAAATCCCATCTCATAGCGGTTAAGAGGATTTTGAGGTATCTAGCCAAAAAAACCCAAATTTGTACGATGGCATCCCAAGTCAAGGGACTTTACTCTTACCGCCTATAGTGATGTGGATTATGCAGGGTGCTTGATTGATAGAAACTGCACAAGTGGCACTTGCTTCTTCCTAGGACCATGTTTGGTTTCTTGGTTCTCTAAGAAACAAAGCACAATGACTCTTTCAACTACCGAGGTTGAATACATTGCAGTAGGGAGTTGTTGTGCCCAAGTCCTATAGATGAAGTAAATTCTCCAAGACTTTAACATTCATTTTGATGATTCTCCTATTTATTGTGATATTTCTAGTGCAATAAATATTTCTTATAATCATATATTGCATAGTAGATCCAAACATATAGAGGTACGCCACCACTTCCTTTGCAATCACATTGCCAAAAAGGATATTTATATCATGCATGTGGACACGGTAAATCAATTTGCGGACATTTTCACAAAACCTCTAGCTAGAGAGAAAATTACTTTTACTAGACCAAAGCTATTTATAACTACTCTTGATGATGTTAGTATGCCTTCTAGCTAGTTGTTCATACACCTATATGTTCTTGCTCCTATATTGCTCATCTCTTACTTGAAAGTGCTATATTTGCCTTATTTTCATGCCTTGTTTTGCTTATTTTTGGCTATTTTTCACAAATGCTTATTTTAATGAAAAACAGTAGCCAATGAGTAATATGTGACTCAATATGTTTAAAACACTTGACAGACTAGAAAAATAAATTTATATGGCACTCTAGTGGCTTAGAATTGAACTTCTTAGATTTTGGATAGAATGACCCTTCGATCGAGTTTGATCTGGGAGAAACTCGACCAATCATATGCTGAGGACTGAACTAAACTGTAGGTTAGGTCGAGTTCTCCACAACCTAAACTTGAACGATAATAGTTGCTGGACTAAAAAAATATATGCCATCGACCGACTTTTCTCCCTCTCAACTAGAGAAAGTCGAACGATAGCTACTCTCGAGCCTTTTTCCTCCAACCCTAGGGCTAACCCAACCTATCCTATACCCTCCTTAGCCCCTGATTATCACTCTTAGCCTCTCCCAACCTTAACCTAGGTGGTTAGGTGGCATGTTGCTTGCATTTTTCTCTCTGTTTGTGGTCTTCTTCTCTCCATCCGACCTCTATGGATTCCAACTGTAGCAAATGCACTAGACCAGCTGGAGTCCCATCCTCCTCCATTGCACCTAGGCGCGTCTCTTTTGACGACACCTCTTTCATCTCCTCCCAAGCCGTGAATAGGTACAAGGATCTTCTTCCTAGAACTCCTTTTCCTTTTTGTGCCTTGTTTGAACCTCATTTTGCTACAAGTGAGGTGATAAAAGAGGTAGCAGAGGGGTTCAAAGCACACCATCTTAGTGCTTTGTGTGTAGAGCGTTTGTGCTTAACTAATTCCATGTCTAGAACAAAGGTAGTCCACAAATTTTATGTCAATCTCATGTGGAACTACAACACTCTGTGCCACCACCTAACACCTAAGTCATCTTGACTTCCATGATTGTCGGCACCAATATTACAATATCTAAGGATTCTTTGAATACCTATTTCAATGGTACTAACTTCCCCGATTCATGGATGTCATCCTATCCTAGATACCATGACTTGCTTGACCCCGAGGCTTTCTACAAAAGCTTTGACCCTATGCTTACCCTTCACAATATCCAGAAGTTTTTGAAGAAACCCAACGTCCCATATAGGAAGAAATCCATCATATCCACCTCTTCCCTAGACATCAAAAACCATATGATTACTTTAGTAGTCAACTTCAATATCCATCCAAAGCGAAATCAAATAGATTTTATAGAGAATACTACTACGATCATGTACTTTTTTTTTAACAATGTCGTAGTCAAATGGTCTAGTTATATCCTTCATCATATGACCTACTTTGACTCTGGGAAGAACACCAATGGTACCCATCTCCCTTATCCTCACTTGATACGTGGTTTGTTTACTTGCTCTTCTGAAAAATCTTTTTTCCATGATCTTGGATACAACACTAGTAGAAAAGGTGTTTATATCAGTGAGACCACTATCAAGAATTCCTTCCACCCTGCTTCCTCTACCACACCGGGTGCTTCCACATCCACCAATGATCCTCCTCCACCACGTAGACCTAATTGTGCCTCATTTTCGGTGTCAAATGAAGCCCTAATGGGATACATTATACACCAACATGCGTATAACCTTCAGGTTCAGGACCACATCCACTAGGACTTAGTTCAAATCATGCCACACATGAATATGTCCTACAACCATCCCTACCCCACCTACCCACCCTACCCAGGTGTTGACTATGCTTCTTATGCATATAGTCAGTTCTACAAGGCCCCTCCACCTCCTGCTTCTATTGTACCCCCTGTCTCTAATGGTGGACCTGCTCCTGTTGCCTCTCAACCTCTGGCTCTTCCTGTTGGCCTTGCTGCCACCCTAGTTTATGGTTTTAACGGGGTCTCTACACCCACTTTTGAGCAAGCAAATGCATTACATGCATGTGGTATGTCTTGGGTTGAACAACATGCCAAGTGGCCCGACACTCACTCCTTTGGCCCTTTTGTGGATGAGGACATGGTAGATTAGGATGCTCATAATGAGTATGCTGAGGATGCTAGTGATGGTGATGGTGATGGTGATGGTGATGGTGATGGTGATGGTGATGGTGATGGTGATGGTGATGGTGATGGTGATGGTGATGCTGATGAGGATGTTGATGGTGATGATGGCTCTTCAGATGATGGAGATGGAGGTGATGACACTCATGCTGACTCATATGCACTTTCTGACGGGGATGAGGATTACCAGCTAGAGGATGATGAAACTGATGATGACCCAACTGACATAGATAGCCTACTTGTTAAGTTCTTTAGTCTACATGGTGCTTATTCCTATATTTTTATAGACTATCATGTATTAAACATTTGGGCAAAACATCTAAGGCATATTGTTTTTATATCTCATTGTTTCTCGATGACTTGTAGTTTTCATATCGAGAGGACATATCTGGTGTTGTAATGTAAATCTTATGTAACTCTTTATTTGATTACATGTTATGAGTTCTTGGTATGTGGTTCCATATTTTGATTACGACTCTAGCTTCTTGTTCTCTCTGTTTTTGCTTGTGTTTGGTTCTTGCTTGGTGGTTGCTTATGTAGTTGGTGCCTATGGATAAGACCTTTGTTTTATGGCTCTTCTACCCCCTACCTTTTTTATATGACAAAGGGGGAGAAGTGGACTCAATCATATTGATTTTTTATCATTTTCAAATATTTTATCTAAAATATCATGTGACTTGCAAGATGACTCAATAGTATATAGGTGCTATGGTATTTTCTCCTTTTGGAAGACACTAGCCATACAGGTGAAAGAAAAGAGAAATTGAGGTAAGAAAGAATTCCGTGGGAGCAATTGCTATTTTTAATTCATATATCCCCTTACAATTCACACGGTAAAAGTTTAAATTCCAAATCCTTTTCAATATTTTAAGGAATGGTTTGTCATCTTCAAAAAGGGGGAGAATGTTGACCTAAGTGTTATACATGGTCCATATTTTGATGATGACTTAACCATTCCACTCATATGTATCTAATATGTCTATTTGAGATCGATTTTAGGTATTAGGTACAGTAAAAGGATCAATTCAATCAAGCCCTAACTTGATCCAGTTCAAGCCAAAAGCAATGCAAATGCACTTTTATGGAAACTGCCCTAAAATCCTTAAGATAGTTTTTGTAACCATTTGTATTGATGTTATGACTTGTAACTAAGATGAGAAAAAAATCAAGAGCACTTAATTCAAACATTTAATCACTTTAATGTCTATTTCTAAAATTCATCACAAAGTGCTTGTTCGGTCAACTTTCATCCTTGATAAACTTGACCAACACCCTTGATGAATTTTGGGAATGTCTAAGTTCAGCCAAGTTTATCTCAAGACAAACTCGACTGATACCTTGCATTGGCAAATCGCATTTAAGTGAATGACAAAGTTTTATCTAGGATAAACTTGACCGATACTTCAAATTTGCTTTGTCGCATAGTGCAATCCATCAACTTATCTTTATTGAAACTCGACCCACTACATTGTACGGAACGTGAAAAAAAAGTGATTAGATCCGTGACAACACTCCAAATGACTAGAAATCATTCCTAAGTGCTTATAGTGGCTAGTGGACATCCCCAACTATAAATATGACCTCTTGGAGTTCATTCCAAGGTTGCTCCTTCATGCTATTCAAGCTCCTAGCTATAATTTATTGCATTCAGTCCACTAGATCCCCTTTCTCTTTCTTTCTTACACCTCAAAACGTTCATATGGGTGAGATAGGCTATGTGTGAGAGAGATACTTCATTGTAGTCTTATAAAGCTCTGAAAGATTCCCTTTCCTAACCCCTTTCTTCAAGTGCAAAGTTGGTGAAAGCTTCTCCAAGGTGAAGGAGAAGGTGCAATGCTTCTCCAAGTTGAAAGAGAAGGTGAAGGTCGAAGATCCTTGTGTAGAGTGGGTAATTCCTTCAAGGCAGAAGACTCGTTGCAAGAAAGGGTGCTCCTTGGTGAAGGTGTCCACTTGCTTGCAAGAGTGGGTAAATCCTTGTAGAGGTTGAAGACTCTAGCTCAAAGGATTGTAAGGTTTAGTGGCTCCTTTTGGTCCTTAAAAAGGAAGGCTAGGTATCCTTGCCCTGTAAAAGGAAGGTCTCATTGTATGTCTTATAATGGAATATAAGTATGTAATGGTTGCAAAATCCTAGAGCTTGACCTCTCTAGGTAGTGGACTGACTTTCTCCTAGTTTGGAGATTGGAACCACTCTACATAGCATGTTCTTGTGCTTGTTCAATCCCTCTCATCATTGCTATGTATTTTTACATTGCACATCAAATTTCATATTTACAATAGTTCCAATTGAACTAACTTGAAGGTCTAACAAATTTTATGTGAGTGTTTTCAGTTGTATTTGCCCCCCCCGTCTAGAGCCCTTTGATCCAACACATGATAGTACACAATAGGTAGTTATATAAACCCAATTGTAGGGATAACATGTGTCAATATAGATAAATAAGTGGTGACTTTTGAAGAAGTGCTTATACACTAAAAGAAAAAGGTAGTGTTGCTTAAACCACCTCCCTATGACCCTTTTAAGCTCTACTTCTGACTGCTTCACCTCACAACTTTGGAAAGGCTGATAGCTCAACATTGTAGTAGAACACATACCTTAGGAATTACAAAGGAAATGAAATCGGCTGTTTGAGATTTGCTAAGGACCCAAGAAAGGGGTCCAAGGAATCCAACTATGCTCATGACCAAAGCAAGTTAAGAGAACATTATTAAGGAAGTAAGAATAGAAGGAACAATAGAAAACACCAACGTTTTAAGACTATTGTTACACCACGCTAAAATGTAGTGTGATATGAAAAGCCAATATGTTTACAATTTAAAAGAAGATTGCACCTTGGCAAATGCCTTAAAGTTTCAAAAGGACTATAAGTGAAGGTATCTACCCTAAAAGTAAATCAATATTCTAGAAAACTTGGAGAACTTCCTAGAAGGATGTATGTATGGAACTCATTGGAATAAACTTGTGATCTTTGATAAGTGATGGGATATCATGTAACTGAGATAGATTGTGCCCCGATAATGGATACCAATATCCTAATGAGAGTCGAACAAGGAAAGGACTTGAAAGGACCAATAGTGAAATATAAGCATATGATTGGTCTAGAATGCCTGTCATGATTGATCCTTACTATTGGAGTGTGTCACTTGCAAATAAGTGAGTCACATGAATTTGGTAACTTAATTTATTCACCGATAGTATGTACCAATAGATTTGTTTGTATAAAAATATGTAAGGTAGAAGCAGTCTTGTAAGGATGTAAGGTACATAGTGGCCATGCAAGTACACAAGATACATAGAAGTTGTTATGCTAGTACACAAAACACCAGAGCTTATTTGTTATGTAAAGATTTATGTTGAACTCAAACTCTATTTTAAGACATGGTGTTCATATATGTGGAGGGTCATCCCAGTTAAAGGTAAGGACCTTATGGAGGATTAATAATCTAAAGCCTATGGGGCCAAAATATATGTCAGGAGAGCCTAATTTCATAATGAGAACTAAGAATACCTTATACTAGACTCCTATAAATATGAGTTGAACCTTATATATGATAGCTAATGAATTATGCATAAAAATGTTCCATTTTGGTGTTTGAACAAATGATTTCAGCATATGCATGTGAATACATATTGATGAATGAATTTAATGAATAAATATGTTATGATCTAATAGTTTAAAAAAAGTTATGCCACAATTCATGTGAGCATAAGGTTCCCTATCCATTATGAGTCAAATCAGACATGGAATCCTGACAGTGTAAGAGACCCTTATTTTAAAATAAAACATATATTCAAAATAAAGCTTATAACACCTCAGACTATGCAAGGTAGATCCCTAAATCAACTCTGGGGTCCAATAGGTAAGATATGTAAATACATGAGGCCCAAGGGTTCTGGAGAATATATCACTCCATCAGTAGGTAAGTCCTTAGGGGCCAGGAGAAATTTTTTAGTCCATAAGTAAAAAAGGCTCGAGGGGTTAGGAGAAGACCAATCCATAGGCACCTATACCCATAAATTATATAAGGGAATGACTAAGGCCAATGATGTATGAAAAATATATAAAAAGTAAAAAGACTTATGTAATCATGAAACCCTAAGGGAGTTTGTGCACAAACTGAAGGGCCTTGAGAAAATCACTTTCCCATTGGATAATATCTTTTGAGAACTCTTTGGAGTTTGAAAATTGTTCATGTATGAGGTGACACTCATTGAGATTGAATCCTCCTAACTTATAAATTTATGATTTTTGTCCTCACCATTTCAACGCACAAAATAAGGTAAACTTTGCATTTGGACTGTAGCTACATATTTATTCCATCTTAGTGTAGGTGAAAGAGAAAGAGTAACCACCTATAAAACACAAATGTATTGGTGAATATCTTGAGTTTGAAGTAATTATATCATCAACATATGGAGGTATTACATCACCAACCAATGGGTAGAGTTAAAGAATAAACCGTGTTAAGCAAGACCCAAGTGAAAGTATTATCCTCATATGATAAAATAATGCACTGAATGAGAATGAAGGAAATAGTATATTATTAAGCATCTGACCCATCCATATCATTTCCATGAGTAGGAAAAGTTGATCTTGGTGTAAGTCCCATTAAAAATCTTGGAACATGTTGGTGAGACTGTTTATCATCTTGCCCTACCAACCCTTGTATGACCTAATGCATGATGTATTCTGTGTATCCAACTCAAGATCATCTTCATGTGTTGAATATCAAGCCTTTAGATTCTCCAAGGTGGACAAACCTACCCATTTAAACTTGTGAGGATCTTGGATTTACAAGTGAAGGATCTCTAAAGTAAAAGAAAAATATATTTAATATTCAATAGAAATACAATGAGTGGATGGTCATAAGGGATCTGATGGTGGTATGGGAAAAGCACACCAACACCTTTTTCTAGTTGAGACAAATTTTAAGGAAAAACCCATTTAAGGGGGGGGACTGTGTCTGTGTCAGTATCTATGCCCAGAGAGCCAATCATATGATGATTGGATTGTGACCTTAGGCACCTGATTTGATAATCATAAAGGTAATTTCGTCTATTATATTTGTCTCGATCATGAGATGATGACACATACATAGTAGATGTCTAAAGAATGATGTTACCCTATGTCGTATGTCTTCAAGTATGTGACTTGAACAATGAGATCATAAGAATGTTAAGAGTACATAATTTTTGTTACTTTAGAAGCAAAATAGACAATAGAAATACATAAGATTAGAGTGTGTGTTGACTGATGACAGAATCTCATTAGTCATGATATGTGATATCAAGTCATGCACATAGGTACATGTTAGAGAATAGTGTATCAGATAGACCCACCATGAGAATGATACATGGAGACCATGGAATGGTAATCAAAATCATATCTCATAGTAATAGTGGTGATTGTGGTTCTTAGACCTAAAGTCATTACATTTTTTTAAAGAAAACCTAGAGATTAAGTTTTATTCATGTTGCTCTCTAGTGCAGCCCAAACAGAGTTGAAATCAACATGGAAATCTAGAGATATCTAGTGCGGTTTGTCATTGGATAAGGAGCAGGGTGAAAAGGAGTACAATGTGTCCAACTATCTTGTTGTAACTGCACTTAATGAAGGAAATGTTTAGACTCCACATTTCCCTCATTAGATTTTGGAACCTACGCCTATGAGGCTCCATCCTACTAAAAGTACCATGATGTCTGTTGAGAAGATTTATTATAGTAGATGCATTTGAATATATGGTGGTGGTGTCCCACTTTTGCGTTATGCATAACTCAACCCCTTGGAGAATGGTTGTGACTTCCACCTCTAAAGCACTTGACACATACATGGGAAGGCCCCATATCAAAATGCATTGGCCATTAGTCTGGACTGCATGGATGCCGGTGCCCATCTTGAGAGAATGTATTTGGAATGCTGCATTGACAAAAATGGCAATATCATTGACAACCGGTTTCAAAATACTCAGTTTGGATGGGTTACTGGTGGGTTTGTTGGATAACTTTGGGAGAGACATGATGGTCTACATTTTTGCTTTGATGAAGGTAATGATGGAATTGGTTGGTCGTTGAGTTCCTTCGTGACATTGCTCATTACAAAATTCCAAATGTCCCAACAGACAATGGCTATTTGGATTCCATTATTTGATCTAGGCATTGGCATGGTGATTAAGTTGATCCAGTCGCCTTCATTGGCCATGAAGAAACTCGAGTCTACATTGAGGGCTTCCCAGATGGGTTTACTAAAGGTGCAATCTCGCAAGAAATGGACAAGGGTGTCCAGGTCATTGTCACATATATGGTAAGTTCCCTCTTCATTGATATGCCTTCTCTTCTTTTCACAATTTGTCAGTAGGGATCGATGTTGGAGGAGCCATAGAAAGACCTTGCATCTTTGTGGTATATGCAGTGCCCAAATCTTCTTCCATATCTGTGTGTCTATATCTGCTTCTGGGTTATGGAGCCAATGATAGGTTGTGCAAGTAGTAAGAATTCCAAAAGGCTCAAAGGGCCACTCCCAAGTGTCATCGCCTCCTTGATTATTAGGAGGTGGTATGCTCTTTATCAGGTCCCAAGATTGTTGTGGGAGGTAATGTCATATGAAGCTCATCCCACCCATGTCCATAAGGTGCCATAGAGTTGACTGTCAGATCTATAAGATTAGTAGGAATCGACGTGCCAGGGGCTAGTTGCACAATGGATTTCCTGAAGATCCATTTGTCAAGACAAGCATTTGTTTAAAGGCTGGAGTTGATTATTTTACCACAGAAAGATTGTAGCTTTTCAAAATTATTTTTAATGAACGCCCAAGTAGCAGAGCACAGGCGAGTACTTGCTCTATTATAGTGTGCATATTTCTCATGCATGACCTTGAACCACATAAGGTTAGGTTTGTTCATGAAAGTCCATACATTTTTCATCATTAAGGCTTCATTTTAGTCTGTTGATTGTTCAAGTCCTAGCCCTCCATTCTACTATGGGCATGTGATTTTGTTCCATGACACCGGAGAGAGACTTCGTTGTTGACACCCACCTGACCAGATGAACTTTTAGACATGTTGATCAATTTTGTCACAGAGGGATGAGGGGATCTTAACTGTCTGCATGGTATAGATAGGAATGGATTAGAGGCAGGATTGGGTGAGTGTTATACACCCAACTAGGGGTAATTGGCATGTCGACCAACTATTTATGTGACATTAGATTGATTTAAGGAGGCTAGCATGGGTGTCCTTGTTTAAGCAATAATGTAGCACTAGGACACCGAGATATTTCCCAAGGTCCTCAGTGCTACAGATGCCTAGATGTCTGTATAACCTTCATCTTTTGGATATGGTAGTGTTTGGTGAGAAGAAGCAATTTGGTTTTTCTTTGGATACAATCTTTCGAAGACTACAACAAACTCAGATAACAACTTGTTGATGATAGAAGCTTGTTGGGGTGATACTTCAGACATGAGTAAGATATCGTCAACAAACATGACATGGCTGAGAGGCGTGGTTCTCGTGATAGAAGGATGGGCCTCCATTGGCCCTTAGAGACAAAGTGTGAGATGGCTTGACTAAGCCTTTCCATACAAAGAACGAAGAGGTAGGGACTCAATGGATTTCCATAGCGCACACCCTGTGATGCTTTGAAGGGATCAAGATGGTCACCCTCCTAGAGAATTATTGTTTGTCCAGCGGAGATGATATGCATAATCAGTGCAATCAAGTTTGCGGGTAAGCCAATCTTTTGTAAGGTGTCAGATATGAAGGACCAATTCATTTTGTCAAAATCCTTTGACAGATTGATTTTAATGCCGACCCATTTTTGCATGTTCTTTTGTTCCTCATTGAATAAATTACCTCCTGGACTAGGAGGATGTTGTTGTTGATGCTTCAACCAGATATAAAGCTAGATTAATTTGCATAGATCCATTTGTTGAGCAAAGGTTTAATTCTGTCAACAATGTTCTTGGAGAGGAACTTGAAACAACAATTATTCGGATAAATTGGCCTTAGATTGTTGTAACGCTAACGTTGAATTAGTTTTAGGATAAGCACCATTAGAGAGTCTACCATATGTTTGGTCACTATGAAAAATGCCTCTGATTGAGCAAGTGACAGAATGTCCCACCTTGCTCCAATTGGCTTGGATGAATTTGTTGTGGATTCTGATTGGGCCTAGTGCTTTGGCTGGCTCCATTTGGAAGGTGACCCCTCGTGCTTCTTCATGGTCAGGTGCTTGTTGGCAATGTCTGGGAACACCCCAATGTAGTTATAGATATGTTGAGGCATTGCAGAGGGGTAGGGTGGGGTAATGAGCAGGCCTTTGAAGTAGGTGTGAACATGGGTCTTTGACGTAGGAATAGAAGTAATCCATTCATCCTCCGAATCAAGCAACCTGGTTATTTTGTTCCACTAACACCTGTCTTTAATATAGGCATGGAAGAAACTATTGCTTCCGTCTCCTAGTTGTAGCCAATTTATATTTTCTCTTTGCCTCCAATCAACTTCCTCCTTTCTTAGGATAGTATCGAGTTGTTCTTGTAAATTAATGGACATGAGTTCATTAGATACATTGAGTGAGGGTGAGGCTTGTACCTGGTAGTGGTCCAGCTGTTTGAGAATCTTATTCTTAAGCTTACATTGTTGTTTCAGGCATCGAGTGTCCCACGTAGTGGCAACTATCGTGAAGCTAGGAATTGCCTTGTGGAAGGGAAGGTTCACATCCCACAGAGGAATTACATCTATCTTGAAAGAGGGAATCATGTTCCAGCTGGATCTAGTGTGGAAATGGAAGTATCACTGGGCCTTGGCTGGTTTCTCATAATAAGGATTGGGTTATGATCACTGTGAATGCGTGGAAGCACGATAATCGTAGTGTCGTTAACATCATTGAGCCAGTCAGTGTTAGCAAGCTCACAATCCAATTTTCATATAGATTCCCCCTTTTATAAGTAAAAAAATGTCCAAGAGTCTCCATTTCAAAAAGGCTGGTTGAAAATAGTAGCGAATTGAATTTGATACTGGAGCAGGTGTCAAAGCCCTTACCATCTACTTTTCTGAGTTATTAAGCATTGTATGAAAGTCTCCCACTACTGCCCAAGATTCATTGATAGATGTTGACAACTTGAGGAGTCTGTTCCAAAGTAAGTTCCTTCTTTGCAGGTTAGGGCTTCCATATATGAGGGTGATATATCCAGAGTTGTCGACACGACAATGAATGAATTGTCGGTGGTTGTAGAGAATTTTGAAATTGCGTTTGTGAGTGTCCTAGAGAAGCCAGATGTCGCCTGAGATTACCCCAATGCTTCAACTATGTGGGAGGAGGTGAAACCAAGTTTCTTGTTGATATTTTTGGCTTTGGTACCGCTGCACATGGGTTTAATAATATCCATGATGTGAAGGTGGTATCAAAGTTTGTATTCTTTGAGTAAATTTATCTTATCTTTGGAGCAAGCTCCCTAAATGTTCTAGTAGAGCAGATTCATGGATAGAGGGGAGGGAGTTAGAAGACGGCATTCTGGAGTCCCATTGACCGGTTCTTAGAACCCATATCATCATCTTCAGCTGATGTTTCCTCGTCAAGGTTTAGTTGTTGGCTTATACCAGACTAGTACTGGTTTCCACTGAAGAGTTGGGCAAGTTTGCCCTTTTTGCACTCTCTTCCAGGGATGACCATCTGATATACAATCTTTCAATTTCAGAGCATGACGTCACCACACTAACTTCTATTGCCCCATTGAAAGTTGGTGGCTTGAGTTATGGGTTGCTCTTTTACAAGGAAATGGAACGAATTAGCATCGTCAGGCATGCTATTTCTCCCTACATTGGTTTCATCATCTAAAAGAATGACTGTAGTATCTGTGCACTCAGCAAGTGATGGCTTGGCATGCTGAGTCATGGGAGTAGATAGATGTACCTCGGGGAGAGCTATCCTTTGGTACGTTTCTTCTTTTATTTTCCATTCACCATGGTTTGCCAGTCTACTTTTTTTAGAGTTGGTCATTTTTGTCTTTGGCTGAGTGTTATCATCCGTTGAGCCTGTCTCTTTTTCAGGTTGCCCATGGACTTCCTTCTCAAGTGAAAGTTTGGTTTTATCAATAGCTTTTTGATGGCTCATGTTGGTAGCCACAAACTTTGATTTGGTCGATGTTCTTCGCTCGGGCATTTTTGCATGTATAGCCATGAGATATGGTTTGTAGATATTTATAGGTGTGGTTGTGGATGAAGAGGGGTCACTACTGGAAATAGAGGGACATGTTTGCAGTCATCTTCAGTGTAGCCTAGGAGGCCGCATATGAGGCACATGGTGGGGAGATTCTCATACTCAAGTCGATATTGTTCACCATTTAGAGTGATTGTTGGAAGCAACGGGACAACATTGTCCACTTCAACTGCGATCCTTGCAAATTTTCCATGATTCCCAAATTGCGTGGTTGTATTGATTTTGACCATTTTACGGATTAGGTTCCCAATACTTGTTAGCAATTGATTCTAGTACATGCAGATAGGCATGTCTGCAATCCTAGTCTAGATGACCAATTTATGTGGGATTGGATTGAAGGGGAAGAATTTGGGGGACCAAGATTCAAATAAGAGATAATGGTTGAAGATCATCCAAGGTCTACCAGTCATTGCTTTGATGAAATCATCATTGTTTGTGAGTTGGATGATGTATTAGCCCATCTCTAGATTGATGTTATGGAATTCTTCGGTAGGTTTCCAGACGACTGTGATTAGGTTTATCAAGGTGTTGAAGCCTACATCAGTTCCCACGACCTTGACAACGACAGCGTATTGCCATGGTTCGAGCAGTATTGGGAGAACTTCAGGGTTAATAGTGATGGATGGAATGCTTCTTGAGTGATTGATATGAATATCAGAAGCCTTGATTGTGTCTGGTGAGACTTGGGTTAAGGATCGTAGCATTCTGGTAGAGCATCCAGTCATTGCTTATTTGTATAATCGAAGACCACCTAGTTGTTCCTCCATTGGGGAATCAGTCCTTGCGGTCTCCATTGTTGAGTCACCATCTGTGGTTTGTGTTGTTGTCAAGTGAGGGTGAGGACGACTGGTGCCACAAACGCCAGGACCACTAAGACCGCCACCCCTTCCTTGAAACCCTAACATGTCTTATTTTTATGAAGTCACTACATTCATCACATATAGTTCATGTACTTTGACATCATCCAACGTAATCTTGAATAAGGGTTGCCATAACGGTGATGATTGGGTGCACTGTGACATGTGGGGATAGAGTGTGAGTGATGTAGATGAGATTTTTCCCTCCTATAGGAGATTGATATTCAGGGCCTCTTGATAAGAGAGACTGAGAATTGTACAACCGTACTCATATGATTCAATATGTGATATGTGAACTCACATGCATCTCAGATAGTCTGCTCTAGTTCAAGGAACATGGATTAAACATTGAGAGGATGATGATTCCATGCCTCGAGTTCAATCTGGATATCAGAGACAAAGGAATTATCCGATCATAGTAACATTGATCACGAATTGTAAGTTGAATTTGTTCTCCAACTTTTTGAATTACTTGGGTAGCAATGATGTTTGACTAGGCACCGCTCTTTGCTTGTGATGTCATACATGGTTATAGACATTCACTGCCAACATAATTTTGGACCTATAGGGTCACACACATAGGACACACTTGGATTAAAGGAGTATATTCATGAATGATGTATAATTTGATTACTAAAGGTGTTTAGGTATTCAATTAAACAACTAAGGTTCAAAATTGACTGATTGGACTCTGAACTAACCATTTCAAGTGTTGAACCAATTTTTTGGAGTGTTAGGTAAATTAGAGTCAATATTGGTTGATTTTTGCCTGATCTGGACAAGTGAAACAACCATTTTACTTGTGAAACGACTGTCTCACAATGTGAAATAACTGTTTCACTATGTGAGATAACTGATTCACTCTCTGGGTTGCCCGGTTCAATTGGAAATTCGATTAGAACAAGGATTGATGTTGATGTCATGTTTAACACTAAACATGCATTGAATACCAATGTGATTCAGAATAGGGAACTGCGTGAACCGACTGCTCTTGCACCAACTGACCGGTTGGGTGTGTGAACAAATCGGTTCACCATTCACAAGTTCCAGAAAATTCATGATAATGGACCATTCTACTCCCAAACAGTCTGGGAACCCTGACCCTAGCCTCTACTATAAATAGAGGGATACTGGGGCTTCCCAACACACACAATTGAGAATTAGTTGCTTTGACAATTGTTGTCCTCTCTGGTTGTGATAACAAATAGAGAGCATGAGCAAGTCTTACCCGTTAAAGTGAGGGATGGTGAGGGAGAGAACAACCAAGAACAATAGTGGGAGAGCATGTCGTAGACTAGTACACTGATAGAAGGGGATAACTCCTTTCCATTGGCTCCGGTAGCACAACGTGGAGTTTTCGGTGGTCTGCGTGTACTACTCTAGAGGTGGGAGGATGTTGTCTGCTGCTAGAGGACATCATCAACTGCTGTCTGCGATGCTACACCAGGAGGTTGGTGGAGACAAATGCTCGAGTGATGTTTCTGCTAAAGGAGCATGTTGCTACCTAAATAAGAAGAAGCACGTTGCTACCACAAGGGTAATACCACTGGACTTGCTCCAGGATAGGTATAACCTTGTAAACCTTCTTCCTATATACATTGTTGTTGACACGATCTTGTTTTTTAGGAAAATGAGCATTTTTTTCCACTGTCTATATCTGCTCATGATTTCCCTACAACGGTATCAGAGCCCCGTCAATTTACGGTGTATCCAGAATTAAAATTGATATGATTGGATTTAGTTTTCATTCTTTTATTGCATGTGATGCCAATATCAAAATGATTAATGTGCATATCCGATTAAATACCACATATGTGACCACAAACTTATATATATATATATATATATATATATATATATATATATATATATATGCATTTTACACACGTCGCTCTAAAATCAATTTTGATGGTGGATTTGAAGCATGGTTATGGACAATAACCCTAGATCTGTGTGTGCATGGCTGTGGTTATTTATTCCTGTTGTTACTCGGTCTATGTACGAAGCCTCTCTCTTCCTTCCAAATGTAAATTAATTCTCTTCCTCCTATTTCCCCTCAAATGTAACTGGAGGTTTCCCTTTTATAATGTAATAAGAAATATAATAATTTTAATTTATGTTCCGACATGAGATGACGATATTTACAAAGGTAAAATGACCGGATCATGAGACGACACGGTCAATTGGAGGACTGAGGAGGCTAGACCATAGGAGGATGAACCGATCGGATGGAGGTATCTAGACTCCGCTTAAACCTGAGAACCTGACAATCGTTTCAAGAGCCCCACCAAGAAACCAGGAGGCAAGCCAACTGATTCAAATGTTGAACCGATCAACCCAGATTGGTTCAAGCACAAATATTCACCAACAATAGGTTGCATATGATGTGGATCATAGGTGGTAGTAATTCCTTGTGGCTCTAAGGAATTACAATAGAATAGCCATAACCATCACTTGTGTGTTTTAATTATTGCATGTTCTCATTTGTGGTTATAGCATTTATATGATATGTACCAAGTATGTGGTGATTGGATATGTATGTGTATTTATATATAAAATCCCTCAATATTAAGTCTAAGATGCTTCTATAAGAAACACACATGAAAGCTTGATTGACTAAGTGTGGGCACCCTAAGGGTGGTGCATTATCTATCTCGTGGAAGTGTGATGATAGTTATCTGGGCCTGCCAAGTGGGGGCATTACTATTGTGTTGGCTTTTGGGTTAGGCTTAACTGTGTGGTCTTAATGAGACTAAGAACCAAAGGCATGCAGATGACTATGGCAAAGAGTTGTGCATGTCATCTATCCAAGAATTGTATATGATGTAATTGGCAAAAGTCTCCTACATTATGTAAGGAGTGAGATCCCAGAGGGGATGTACTCCCTACAAAAATAAAAGGCATCATCCCATATAACCAAACACCAACATAAATTTTTCACAAAAGGGATGATAACCAATTTATTCAACATGTATGTATCATAACACCAAAAGTAGGAGCATAATTTATAAAGTATCTAACCATTACAAACATGTTATCATCACTAGTCTTTCACCATGCAGGGTGAGGTAACGGAAAAACTAACTAAACATAGGACTAGCTGAGGATCACCTAACAACTTCAAAAAAGTCTCCCACAAAGTTCCAGTTAAACTTGTTGAGGTTGTAGTCCAACCTGGTTTTCTCCTCCTTGACCTATACCAGGGGTTGGAAGCGTACCCCACAAAAGGAAAAGAGAATATGACATCAATAAAAAGATGGTATGTGCATACTAAATTAGAATTGAGCAATATAATGAAATAAAGGATGTCAAATAAAAGTCTTTCCATAGAAAAAGAAAAGGAATACCCAATCGAGCATAAAAGAAATAGGAGTTCAATAAAATAAGAGCAAGGCATACATGTGTTTCACATGTGACAATACTAGAACAATATAAACGTGTTGGTAGGAAACAACGCATATATCATAAATATGGGTTGAGTAGGAACATATACACATCTACTCTAAATATGGGATGATCAAGAACATATCCATGTCTGCTCTGAGCAGGACAACATACACATCTTCTCTAATAATATCATTTACAAGAATTATCACCTTTGCATTTTCATATTGTGGGAATTTACATATCCACATAAAATAACACATGTAACATTATACTAGCAGTCACCACATGAGGCATAACAACATAATAAACAAGAATAAATCAAAATATAAGGGATGAGAACATCTAACATATATAATGTGGGATTATAGGATCTATATAAAATTCCCATCACATAAAAGTGCAATTTAAACATCCACCACAAAAGTGGGCAAATTAGGGATTCATCAAGACATAAGTTGAAGTCAAAAGAAGGTCTAACAAATAGGATGGTCATAATATTAGAATTAAGTAGAATATTCCACATGGAATAATTTTCTCAAAAGAGAGATATTGTGTGGGCTATCAAAAGAGTGATAATTTAGGTTTGTTGCTTATATGAATAATAGATGATGCAAACATACCTGAATCAATATTATCACATGTGACATATTCTATGTATCCTTTATTAGTCTAAAGATTAATATGAGGGTATTATGTCATATTTTTTTATATGTCTACATGTTAGGGTGATTTATTCACGCATTAACATGTTAGGGTTTCAATTATTTACTATTATGTGTATTTTTATCCTTGTTTGGCTAAGCCCAAAGAACTAAGATCTCTAACCCCTTAACCTTGGAATAGGATATAGTTCTAGGATTCAATATGTTACAACATACCACCCCTTAAAGGGATTTCATCCTCGAAATCTAAACATCAAATATTTACCACCCCTTAAAAGATTCGTCTTAAAAAGTCAAACCACTCTATAGGTACAAAGGATAGCCACTAAGGTATCATGCAAAAAGGAAACATAACTTTAAAGTTTAACTATGGGATTATGGGTTACCTTCAACATTATCTTATTCATAAACTTCTTATCCATCCAAAGCAAAGACTCTCCTAGCATGTCTCTCAACATGCCTTCTTCCAATATTATTGACATTATTTTGAGGAGGTGCATGAGGTTGTTGTTGTTGTTGAACTAGTGCATGTCTATTATGAATGTAGGGGTAACTAGGGTGAATATGTCCAGGTTCATTTCCACGGTGACATATCAGTTTTCTATCCATTCTCTGTGCAATGGGGTCCTCAGGTCAACGATTCCTTTCATACTCATGACCACCTTCAAAGTGTTTCCTTATGTTATTATTCTCTGTGTTCCGGGGTATTGAAATCGGGATATGACTCAACAGCTAAGGCCTTATCCACCATTTGTTAAATAGCCAGGGGAAGTTGTGGAATAAGTGCACAACCCATATTGTAGTTAAGTCCTTGTAGGAATAGGTCAGCTCTATGATCCTCACTAAGCTCAGAAGCATAATGCTCAAGCAACATAAACTTTTATACATAAGTAGAAATAGTCAAGGAACTTTTCTCCATAATATAGAATTCTGCTTCCTTCTTCTTTAGGAAAGCAATGCATATGTACTTCCCATGAAAAAGAACCAAAATTGATCCCAAGTCATGGTATAGATATAACGAGTCCTTGCTATCCCATTCCACCAAACTCGAGCTGGTTCATCTAGAAAACATGAAGCAAACCTAACCTTATGGTGCAGAGGACAAGCCATACCATTAAAAGTATGCTATATGGATAACACTAAATCATCAACTTTGTCGACCATCTCTAATTCACCTTCACCCTTGAATTAGGGTGGTTGCATCTTCATAAATTCGATTATTGAGTACTCCTTAGGCTTATCTGGCACATGTGGTTGTTTAGCCTCCTTGCCATTGATGTGGTAACAAGCTATCAAAGAATGACTAATTCTTGCTCAGAAGAGATGACTATGCCCGCATTGGAAGCAACAAAGGATGAGGTTTCCTAACCTACTGATGTTCTACTTCCAATTGGAGGAGTAACTTGAGTCACTGGAGGGGTAAAGGGAGGATCCATCCTTGGTATCCCAAACCTAGGGTTCTGGGGTGTCTCATAACCAAAATGGTTGTCAACAGATAAGTTGTCTCCCGCCATGAGGATTTTTCCTACACAAGGCAAGGGTACTAGGTATAAGCAACCTATGAATAAGGTAAGCATCCTAAGGGAGACAAGATTGAAATAGTTAGATAACTAACATCCACTGGCTCTGATACCATGTTGTAAGGAGTGAGATCCCAGAGGGGATCCACTCCGTACTAAAATAAAAAGGCATCATCCCATATAACCAAACACCAACATACTTGTTTTACAAAAGGGATGATAACCAATTCATTCAACATGTATGTATCATAATACCAAAAGTAGAAGTGGAATTTATTAAGTATCTAACCATTACAAACATGTTATCATCCCCAGTCTTTTACCATGTAGGATGAGGTAAAAATAAATGTAGGACTATCTAAGGATCACCTAACAACTTCAAGAAAGTCTCCCACAAAGTTCTAGTTAAACTTGTTGAGGTCTTGGTCCAACCTGGTTGTCTCTTCCTTGACCTATACATGTGGTTGGAAGCGTACCCCACAAAAGGAAAAGAGAAGATGACATCAGCAAAAAGTTGGTATGTGCATACTAAATTGGAATTGAGAAATATAATGAAATAAAGGATGTCAAATAAAAGGCTTCCCATAGAAAAAGAAAAGGACTACCCAATCATGCATAAAAGAAATAGGAGTTCAATAAAATAAGAGCAAGGCATCCATGTGTTTCACGCGTGACAATACCAGAACAATATAAACATCTTGGTAGGAAATAACACATCTACCATAAATATGGGGTGAGTAGGAACATATACACATCTACTCTAAATATGGGGTGAGAAGAAACATATACACATCTGCTCTGAGTAGGACAAAATACACATTTGCTCTAATAATATCATTTATAGGAATTATCACCTCTACATTTTCATATTATGGGAATTTACACATCCACATAAAATAACACATGTAACATTTACTAGTAGTCACCACATGATGCATAACAAAATAGTAAGCAAGAATAAATCAAAGTATAAGGGATGAGAGCATCTAACATATATAATTGTTGGATCTAGGTCTCTAGAGGGGGGTGGGGGTGAATAGAGCTTCAAAACTTGCACAAGAATAGTTAGATCTTCCATTTATATCAATTGAACCCAAAAGCTAAAAGTGAATTTGAAGTCCTATCTAAACAAGCATAGTGAGGATGAGAGAGATTGAAACAAATACTTGGACAAGGTGTTTAGAGTGGCTTCAATCTCCAAACTAGGATACCATTAGTCCACTACCTAGATAGGTCAACCTCTAGGACTTTGCAACTCATGTATACTTATATTCCATTATAAGACATACAAGAAGATCACCTTACATCCAAGGGATTACCTATCCAAGATCTAGTCTTCTACCTCACAACAAGTCTTACTCACTCTTGCAAGCAACTCGATTCCTTCTCCTAGGACATATCCTCCTTGCAACATGTCCTCAGCCTTGAGGATTTACCCACCAAGCTCCTTCGATCTTCCGCCTTGTGCTTCTCCTTCACTTGGAGAAGATCTTCACACCTTCTTCATCCTTGAAGAAGAACAACATCAACTCCTTCACTCGGAGAAGTTCACTTCAGCCTTTGCTCTTTGAGAAAGGGGATTGGGAAAATGGAAGGATGGAGATCTTTACAAGGTAACAATGAGATAGCTCTATTACAACATGCCTAAATCACTCATAATCATAAAATGCTTTGTAAATGAGAGAGAGAAAGGGGCTTAAAGGGGTTTATCACACTCAACCATAGAAAGGACCAATGATAGCATGAATGAGAAACCTTGGAATGAGCTCCAAGAGGTCCTATTTATAGCTGGGGGTGTTTCTTTGAGTGTGGGATTACTTAAGAATGAAAAATAGTCATTTTAGAACTTGCAGTGGATCTATTTTCATTTCTAGCAACACTCTAACGGGTGGAATCACTTTTTTTTGCATTTTTTGTACAATGTATTTGGTCGAGTTTCAATAAAGGCAACTCAACCAATCCACTATCTGACAAAGCCAATTTTCAAACTATTGGTCGAGTTTGTTCTGGGGTAACTCGACCAATTAGCCAAAATCAAATTTGGTCAGAAAGTTAGTCGGTCGAGTTCTTTGAGTGTACAACTCGACCGATCCAATCATTTCCAAAAATCCATCACTGATCGATTGAGATTCAAACTCGACCGATAAAGTTGTTGTGACAAATTTTCAAAAATGATTTTTAAGTGATCTAATGATGGAATTAAGTGTCCTTGATTTTTTCTCATCTTAGTTACAAGTCATATCATCAATACAAATGATTACAAAAATATTCTAAGGTGCTTTGGAGTGTTTTCCATAAAAGTGCATTTGCATTGCTTTTGACTTGACCTTGGACAAGCTAGGGCTTGGTGAATTTGATCCTTTTCATGTAACTAATGGCTAAAATCAATCTTAAACAAACATATTAGATAAATATGAATGGAATGGTTAAGTCATTATCAAAATATGGGCAATGTATAACTCTCAAGTCTTCATTCTCCCCCTTTTTGATAATGACAAACCATTCCTTGACATGTCGAAAAGGATATGTAAATTTGTACCTTGGCCTTGTGAATTATAAGGAGATTGATAATTTTAACAATGTGAATTACTCCCTCTCAACCTATGCTCACTCTTACCTACATAGTTAGTCTTTCTACACAAGGCTATATAACATGTATACTACATGGTCCTTTAGCAAGTCACATGATAAAATATATTATTAGACAATAAAAGGATCATATATGTAGTAAAATCAATATGGTTGAGCTTCAAAAACATATAATTCAAAAAAAATAAGCTTCTCTCCCCCTTTTGGCATTATCAAAAAGGAAGGGGTAGAAGAGCATAAAACCAGGTCTTCTCCAAGCACAACCACAAACATATAACCAAGAGAGAAAACATTCAACCACATAACACACATCAAATAGAGATGAGAACAAAGAGAAACAAGCAACCTATGTCATAACCAAAATATGGAAATAATACCAATAACTCTTATTATTGAGCACACATAGAGTTATGGTACATTGGATTAAGATTACAACACATAATCATGTTCTCAAGGCAACTATAAGCCAAATAATGAAATCAACATGATGTTAGAAATAGTACAACTCAGATAATGTGCCTAGATTTCTTTAGTACAAAATAGTCTAGAAAGATATATATGATCATAATCTAAGAGCTAAAAACTAAAACATTTAAACATCTAGGCTATGTAAGTCCACATGGTCATCATCAACTTCATCCTCGTCAGCTGTAGGCTCATAGTCCTCATCACCATCAGAAGGTGCAGCAGAGACAATAACTTCACCTTCATCACCAGAGCCATCAAAATCAAAGTCAGGGCCATCATCCTCAGAGGCCTCCTCATCATCATCAGCAACAACTTCCTCATCAGCTTAGTCGAGCATCTCCTTGTCGATAGAAGGACCGAAACCATGACCAGGCCATATGGAATTCTGCTCATCCCACGACATGCCAAGATCATTGAGATCCTTGACCTGAGGGAAAGTGGGAGAAGATGTGCCAAGGCCAAGAAGCAGGGTAGATATGGGGCCAGCAGGCAGAGGTAACACACTAGGTGTAGGTGCAGGGGCAGGTCCACCAATAGAAGAGGGTGTGGCAGTGGAAGCAGTAGGTGGAGGGGCCAGATATAAGGGATTGTATGCATAGGAAGCACAATCACCACTTGGGTAGGGCTGGTAGATAGGGTAAGGATGGACACAGGACATGTTCATGGTCGACATGATCTGGCATAGGTCCTGATGCAGGTGATCATGAACATGTAGATTGTACGTCTATTGATGCACTATATAACCCATGAGGGCTTCATTGGATACATTAAATGAGGTGCGGGCATGTCGGGAGGGTGGAGGTGGAGGTGTTTGGGTGGAGGTAGAGGCTCCATGTGTGATGGAAGGAGATGTAGGCATAAATGTTTTCTTGATTATGGTCTCATTGATATAGACTCCTTTTCTAGAGGATTTGTAATGAAAATCATCAAAAAGATATTTCTCAGTCGCAAAGGTGAAGAGACCATATATCAGGGCTGGATAGGGTGGGTGCCTTAGGTATTCTTCCCAGATTCAAAGAAGGTCATGTGGTGGAGGATGTATCTAGACCACTTGACTCCTATGTTCTTCAAAAGTCAATACATAATTACTATGGTATTATCTACAATTTTAGTTTCATTATTCTTGGGGTGAATATTACAGTTGACTACCAGAGAAAGTATGCAATTTTTGAGACCCAAATAAGAGGATGGGATGGTGGAGTTATTCCTATAGGGTTTTTGAGGCTTCTTCAAGAACTTATGAATATCAGGGAGAGTAATATCATATTTCTTGTAGAAGGACTCATGGTCAAGCAAAACAAAATACTCATGATAATCTTTCCTCCACGTGTTGGTTACCTCAGTACCATTGAAAAACACAGTCAAGGTATCCTTTGAGATAGTGAATTTCTTACCAAAAATCATGGAAGTGATAATCACTTGAGTATTAGGAGGGGTATAAGAGAGTCATAGTCCCATGAAATTTTGGCATAAAATTCATGGACCGCCTTAGTGCTTGTAATGGAATTGTGAAAGCACTACTGTTTGACACCTAGGGCTGCTAGGTGATGGTCATAAAGCAACTTAGTTACCTCATCTATCACCTCTTATTTACATGAATGAGGCTCATACAAGGCATGAAAGGGAAAAGCATTCCTAGGAAGGAGCTCCTTGTACTTGCTTAGGGCTTCAGTTGAAATAAAGAAGGTGTCATCAAAGGGGATGAGGTGAGAATTGGAGGATGACAATGGTGCTCTAGAAGGTGCGACCCTATTTCTTCTATTTGAGGCCATTAAGGCGATATGGAGAAGATTGAGAGATCAAACAAGAGATAAACACCACCAAAGGTCATCTAACCAACTAGGGCAGATGGGAAAAGGTGCTAGGTAGGTTAAACGAGGGCTTGCTAGGGCTAGGAGAGGGAAGGTCGAGGCTAGGGTTGAGAACTTGAGAGAGCTTGAGGAGGACCAATCAACTTTTCTCTAGTTGAGAGGGAGAATAGTTGACCGAAACCTACTTAAGAATTGGTCCAAACCAACCATCGATCGAGTTCTGAGAGAAAGAAACTCAACCGAATGGATTTTTATAAAAGCCCTCATCCACCAATTGGTTGAGTTGGCATCTCGACCAACATAATTTCTATCCCAAACTTAGAAATCCTAGTTTCTAGCCATTTGAGTGTTAATTAAATTTATTTTTCTGATCCATTTTGCATTTTAGACATATTTAGGCACATATCACTCATCATTGGGTACTATTTAGTGATAAAACAATCATTTGCGAAAAATACCTAGAACAAGCGAAAAAAACAAGGCATAAGAATATGAAATTTTAGCACTTTAGCAAGCAAGGGTTATTAAGGCATGAGCAAAGCATATAGGATAGATAAGAACTAGCTAGATGGCAGATCAATATCATCCAAAGTAGTTATGAGAAATTTAGATCTAATAAAATTAAATGGATCTCTAGCTAGAGGTTTAGTAAAAATCTATGCCAACTGATTTTTCGTGTCCACATGCATGATATAAATATCCTTCTTGGCAATGTGTTCACGAAGAAAATAATGAAAAACCTCTATATGCTTGGCTCTACTATGCAATATAGGATTGAAAGATAAATTGATTTCATTAGTATTATCACAATAGATAGGAGAACCATCAAAATAAATGTTAAAGTCTTGGATCATTTGCTTCATCTATAGAACCTGGGCACAACAACTCCCAACTGCAATGTATTCAACCTCAGTAGTTGATAGAGCCACTGTGCTCTGTTTCTTAGAAAACCAAGATTTGTGTACTTTCTATCAATAAAAAACCATGTGTAATTAGCATCACTATAAGTAGTAAGAGTAAAGTCCCTTGACTTAGGATACCATAGTCCAAAATTTTGGGTTTTGGCTACCTTAAAATCCTCTTAACAACAATAAGATGTGATTTCTGTAACATATTAGATCTCAAACCCTACCCTAGAAGTTTGATCTTTTGGACATAGCCAAACAAGGTTGAGGTTAGACCTAAAATATGTTTAGTATAACCTTAATGAGCTAATGTATGTATAAATCACCTTAATGTAACCTAATGTTCTAACATTAATCTTAGGTTAATAATGCCATAAAATATGCCACAAACTCATTTTGGTGGTAATATGAAGATAATGAACTTAATTGGGTGAATAATTTAGATAATAGGACGTTAATGGGACATATATAATACCTCATAAAAATAAGCCTCAAAAGTGGAAACAAAATTCAAATTCATAATCTACATATCAAAATTAGCCTACATGTCAAATTTCATCAAATTTGGACAACCTTGAAATATTAGGATACGTTCAGGAGAGAGAAAATGAGTAAAGGGAATAAGTAATGAATAATGTGATTATATAAATTCGAAATATGTAAATAATGGAAAATTCATATTAAACACACCAGAGATAACTTGTGGATGAAGTTTCACCAAATTTGGATGTTGTTTGTGCAAGTTATGCAATTTTAGGTACATTTTGGACTTTTCTACAATTTACCTATTTGGGAGGTTTTCTTTGCAAATTGTCACATGAATTATAATCCTTATATAGTACCTTACCATTCTCAAGTTTTTGAACCATGGGGATCCTAGTTGCACCTTGAATTTGAAGGGTTTCTCTCCAATGCATTTTAGGGATTACCCTCTTTATGAATGAGCTTATCTTTAGAAGCTATCAACCAATGGGGTTATTTCTTTGATTGGAGGTTGATGGAGATGGCCTAGAAGTCTCCATGAACCTAAATTTGATATTCAACAATACTCTATGATCTGTCCTCTTGCATGGCCATGAAAGCCCTAGGCTAAGGGCACATGGAAAGCTTCATGGACACCTCATGCTTGACTTCTTCCTTATCCATAAAGGTTTGCATGTCCATGGGAACCCTTAGCATTGGACACATGGAAAGTAACTGACACCTCATGCTTGACTTGTTCATTATTCATGAAGTCTTTAATGACCATGGGCACCTTTATACATGGACACATGGAAAGTCCCATAGACACCTCATGCTTGACCCCTTTCTTTATAAAGCCATATCTACCCCTTCCCACCTCCCAATTCAAAAACTCTTACTCTCCTTCTATTTCCTCCATCTAAGAGCATCATTCCTACTGTGTTTGTCTATGAAGGTGTTGTACCAAGGCAAAAGAAGGTGCCTACCTTGGTGAAGAAGGCTCTAAGGGTTCCAAATTTGCTCTATTTAGGGTTTCTAAAGCTCCTCCTTGGTGATTTTGACCAAAACTAGTAAGTTTCCTCCTTTCCTTCCCTATTTTCATGTTGTTCATCTTCATTCCACCTTCTTATAGATCGGAAACATGGCCTTCCATGGTGAAAACCCACCTAGAGCCCTTAAACACCCCATCCATGTTCTTTTGTTAGGGTTTTTTTCACCTCTAAAGCGGAGAAGGTGTTTTTTGCTCGAGATAAGAGCTTTGTTGGGGAAACCAACCTCTCTAGGTATGGGACCTTGCTACTTGGACCTGTGCACCTTCCCTAGAGGTCTTTTGGAGGCCTAGGATTGGACTTCGATTGGACTTTGGACTATTTAGACTCTGAAGAGAGGTATGTTTGCAGACCCGATTATTCATATTGAGCAAATTTTCTTTCTTATTGTATATTTGCAAACCACATTATTCTTGTTGAGAAATCATCCTATATTCTTCTTTTTCTTGGTCCAATGGACATTATCCTACACAATATCTTATTCTTTTGAAAAATATGTTTCATGCAAAGTATCTTATTTGTTACTGTTCTTGTGATCATGTTTGGACATTCTCTTACTTCTTTATAATGCTTTGTTCATGTTGGAACTCTATATGATGACATGTGATGTCTTTTGCCCACTTGTGAGGTGTATGTATATGTTTGTCACTTTTTTGGTGATTACTTTGTATAATCTGACTATACTTTCTACTTGCCTCTCTATTAAACATGCTATGTGAATCAATAACACTAGAGTAGTGTAACTGCATTGTTTTTTGGGAAATATGCCCCTTTTATTATTGGGATGGAGGTGGTGGTGTCTCATACCCAAGTTTCAAGTTTTTAAGGCTTGTCCCATGTTATATATTTGGGAGTTTGATAGTACGTCATTCTCTATCAGGTTTCAAGTTTGTGAGACTTGGCCGCCATTGTCTTTATGTTGTTCTAGGGCTATGTTTATCTCATACGCATACATGTTGATGATGATTGTAGGGGTGTGTGCCCTACTTTCTTTACATGTGTTAGTACAGTACAACTTTATTGTTTTATTTATGGCAAGTACCTCTTTTATCATGTGGTGATGGATCATTTATTTTAGGCCCTTTTGGGTAGTACTTTTCTCTCTCTTGGGAAGCTTTTATTTTGATGTCCTATATTCCATATCTTGCTCAATTTTCCTATTTAGTATGCACATACCAACTTTTGTTGATGTTTCCTTTTCTTCTCCTTTTTGTGGGGTATGATTCCATCCCCATGTTTAGATCCAGGATAGGATAAGCAAGGTGGACTTGGACAACAACCTTTGTAGCTGAGCTTTTGGGAGACTTGAAACTGGTGGTTAGATGATCCTCAGCTAGATCCTTATTTGTTTAAGATAGTTTTCCTTAGTATCACCCATGTGTGGTGTAGTGATGTATAAAGATATCAAGATTTGTAATAGTTATATATATTTCTCTTTCACTGCTACTTATTGTGTTATGATACATACATGTTGAATGAACTGGTTATCATCCCTTTGGTAGAATTTTTTATGTGGAATTTGGTTCAAGGGATGTTGCCTTTTTATTTCTAGTAGGGAATGGTTCCCCTCTGGGATCCCACTCCTTACAGCTTAGGGTTCCTCATATGTCTGATAGTCATCCTTTGGTGGTTCAAGATACTACAGAGGCTCCTACCCTTATTCCAGAACAAGAGTTGACCATGCTGAGATAGCTTCTCTCCTTAGCCATGGCAGGGAAACTAAACAACCCTCCTATGACTAAAAAACCCAAGGATTACTCAAGCATGGAGTTCATGAAGATGCGACCACCATCCTTCAAAGGTGAAGGTGAGATAGAGATGGTCGATAAAGCTAATGATTGGGTGCTAGCCATAGAGAGGACTTTGATGGTATGGACTGTCATCCACACCAGAAGGTTAGATTTTCTTCATATGTTTTGGATGGACCTGCTCGAGTTTGGTGGAATGGGATAGCACAGACTCATGATATCTCTATCATGATCTGGGAGTAGTTTTTGGCACTTTTCCCTGGGAAGTATATCTGCACTGCTGCTCTAAAGAAGAAGGAATCTGAGTTCTATAGTATGAAACAAGGTTCCTTGTCTATTTCTACTTATGTGAAAAAGTTCCTGTTGCTGGAAACATATGCTTCTAGACTTAGTGAAGAATGTAGAGCTGACCTATATATGCAAGGACTCAACTACAATGTGGGTCGTTCTCTTATCCCACAACTCCCTCTGACCTTCCAATCAATGGTAGGTAAAGCTTTGGTTGTGGAGTCTTACCCAGAATATCAACCTAGGGAGCATGACAAGAAGAGGAAGACCTCAGAAGATGAATAGAAAAGAGACACGTGTGCTAGATGCAATGGTTACCATCCTCCAGGGAAGTGTTCTCAAGATAGACCTTGACATGAAACTCCATTGATATGTCATTATTGCAATGAACCTGGACATATTTTCCCTAGATGCCCTAAGCTTCATAATGGGCAAGCGCCAACTCAACAACAACAACCTCATGTACCCCAATAGAATAATGGAAACAATAATAGAGGAAGATCTATAGAAAGGCAAGCTGGAAGAGTTTTTACTTTAGATGTTGAAGAAGTTTATGAAGATGAACAAGATCAGGGTGATCCATAGTTCTATAGTTAGGCTTTATAAGTTAATGTTTCCTTTTTGCATGGATGGATGTAAGGAAGTATATGTGAAGCCTTTGTACCTAAAGAATAGTTTTTGACTTAATAAGATGAATCCTTTAAGGGGTGGTGAATAAGTTGTTTTCTTATATATGGATGTTTTGATTTTGAGGATGAAATCCCTTTAAGGGGTGGTGTGTTGTAACATACTAGATCTCAAACCCTACCCTAAAAGTTTGATCTTTTGAACATAGCCAAACAAGGTTGAGGTTAGACCTAAAAGATGTTTAGTATAACCCTAATGAGATAATGTATGTATAAATCACCTTAATGTAACCTAATGTTCTAACATTAATCTTAGGTTTATAATGGATACATAAAATATGCCACAAACTCATTTTGGTGGTAATATGAAGATACATAACTTAATTGGATGAATAATTTAGATAATGGGTCGTTGATGGGCCATATGACATATCTCACAAAAAGAAGCCTCAAAAGTGAAAACAAACTTCAAATTTGTAATCTACATATCAAAATTATCCTACATGTCAAATTTCATCTAATTTGGATAACCTTAAAATATTAGGATAAGTTTAGGAGAGAGAAAATGAGTAAAAGGAATAAGTAATGAATAATGTGATTATATAACTTCAAAATATGAAAATAATGGAAAATTCATATTCATCACATCAAAGATAACTTGTGGGTGAAGTTTCACCAAATTTGGATGTTGTCGGTACAAGTTATGCAATTTAAGGTACATTCTAGACTTTTCTACAATTTACCCAATTGGGAAGTTTTCTTTGCAAATTGTCACATGCATTATAGTCCTTAGATATTACGTTACCATTCTCAAGTTTTTGAACCATGGGGCGCCTATTTGCACCTTGGTTTGAAGGTGTTTCTCTCCAAGGCATTTGAGGGATTACCCTCTTTATAAATGAGCTTATCTTTAGAAGCTATCAACCAATGGGGTTATTTCTTTAATTGGAGGTCAGTGGGGATGGCCTATAAGTCTCCATGAACCAAAATTTGATATTCAAGAAGCCTCTATGAGCTGTTCTCTTTCATAGCCATGAAAGCCCTAGGCTAAAGACACATGGAAAGCTCCATGGACACCTCATGCTTGAATTCTTCCTTATCCATAAAGGTTTGCATGTCCATGGGCACCCTTAGAATTGGACACATGGAAAGTAACTGACACCACATGATTTTTTTTTGGTCGGTAAAAAGTCCTGTTACTAAAAAATTGATGCCTAAAACGTTGGGTACAAAAGAGTTTGTGCCCCCATTACAAGCCTGGATGAAGAACATCCGAACAACTAAAGAAAGCAAGCTAAACACTAAGCTACTTACAGTAGCCATCTACCTAGATAAATAGAGTAAAGAACCCTGCAATACTAACTCAAACAGATAACAGAGAAACTAAAGAGACCATCCTAATCTACACATTCCAACACTGGAAATAGTCTCATCCTCTCAAAGTGTGGCGACATGGGCAGCCGAATCATCACTTCAGCGGCCTGGAGATGTCAAGGGCAATACTGCAGGAAAATCCACTACTACTATCATCCAGATCCTCGAATTTCTGGCAAGCAGAAGAGACCAACAAGAGAGCCTGCAAACCATTGGATCCTTTAGAGCAGGTTGACTCGGCTAGCTGATCATTCACACACTGAACGTTATCCTCATCCCTCTGAAATTGTGTGGACTAATCCGCCAACAAAGGAGCATCCTGAACTACTGAATCCAGAGTCCAGAATACCTGGATAGTTCTTTAAGCAAACCCAGAAACCAAGCTGTAAGACTTCTCGCTGCCACAGGAAGCCAGTCATCGGGCTAGCAGGGAGAACCGCAGGCCGAGATGGCTTCCTTCATGTTGACGAGTAGAACCACCATGAAGGTGCTCTGAGCCAGCTGAGGTGGAGACGCCACTGAGAGAAGGGGCCCCTGACTCCTACTAAGCAAATCATCAAGCTTCTTGAGGACGACCGTCGGCTGCCTTGCCTACTGGATGGAGAAGGAGCACCCAAACCGTCTAGAGGAGAGGCCTGTAATGACCAAAGCCTGCACCCAAGGCAGAAGCTTCAAGACGAGGCCAGGAGCACAACAACTAATAGGGGCTGCCGCCAGGTAACCTGGGGTCAGACCCAGGACACCTAACCGCCGACCAGACCTCGAGGGGCTCAACAATGATACCAAAGGTTCTTGCAACTACTTCAAGTCCCCTGTGAAGAGAACTATCCACCTAAAACCCATCGGCCACGGAGGACTGAACCGGGGAGGGAAGAAGAAAGGCGAGATGCAGTGAGGGACGAGGACGACCCTGCTAAGCAGCGACCTGAAAGAGAAGCATGGATTGCTGAAAGTTGGATGAAGACAGCTCACTCCACCTAACCTCCATTCAGCTAGGTGGGTGTCGATCTGAGTCGACTCAGTCGCCCGACCACCAGGTCCAGATCCGGCTTGTGAGCTTTCAGTCCCACGCTACCGACCTCTCGCTCCACCTCTTTTCCACGACCAAACAAGCTAAGCGGAGAACCCCCCGCCAACACCTCCTTGACTTCAGGCCCAGATCGCGATCATTGACTCGACTAAGGAATTGCTCGCCACTCCACCAGAGCCCTTACGATTGCCCTCGCACCTGCTCCCTTCACTCTAGAGAAAGCCACGGACAACCAAACACCGCACACCGTAGCTGAGGGGCCAGGGGGAGGAGAACGTCGGGGAGCCGTTCCCTCCCCCCAGCGGCAGCCACCGGAGAGGGTAGAGAGAAGGCGGAGCCGAACCCTAGAGGGAGCCGTTCCATAACTGACACCTCATGCTTTACTTATTCCTTATCCATAAAGGCTTGCATGACAATGAGCACCCTTATACATGGACACATGGAAAGTCCCATAGACACCTCATGCTTGACCCCTTTCTTTATAAAGCCATATCTACCCTTTCCCACCTCCCAATTTGAAAACTCATGCTCTCCTTCTATTTCATCCATCTTAGATCATCATTACTAGTCTATTTGTCCATGAAGGTACTATCCCAATTTAAAAGAAGGTACCTACCTTGGTGAAGAAGGCTCCCAGGGTTCCAAATTTTCTATATTTAGGTTTCTAAAGCTCCTCCTTGGTGATTTCAACCAAAACTAATAAGTTTCCTCCTTTCCTTCCCTATTTTCATGTTTTTCATCTTCATTCCACCTTCTTCTAGGTTGGAACCATGGCCTTCCATGGTGAAACCCCACCTACAACCCTTAAACATTCCATCTCCATGTTCTTTTGTTAGGGTTTTTTCACCTCTAAAGTGGAGAAGGTGCTTTTTGCTCGAGATAGGAGCTTTGTTGGATAAACCAGCCTCTCTAGCTAGGGAACCTTGCTACTTGGACCTATTCACCTTCCCTAGAGTTTCTTTTTAGGCCTAGGCTTGGACTTAGATTGCACTTTGAACTGTTTAGACTCTAAAGAGAGGTATGTTTGCAGACCTGATTGTTCATATTAAGCAATTTCTCTCTCTTATTGTATGTTTGCAAACCACATTATTCTTGTTGAGAAATTGTCCTATATTATTCTTTCTCTTGGTCCAATGGACATTATCCTACACAATATCTTGTTCTTTTGGAAAATATGCTGCATGCAAAGTATCTTATTTGTTACTGTTCTTGTGATCATGTTTGGACATTCTATTGCTTCTTTATGATGTTTTGTTCATGTTGGAACTCTATATGATGACATGTGATGTCTTTTGCCCACTTGTGAGGTGGATGTATCTGTTGGTCATTTTTGTGGTTATTACTTTGTATAATCTGACTATACTTTCTATTTGCCTCTCTATTAAACATACTATGTGAATCAATAGCACTAGAGTAGTGTAATTGCATTAGTTTTTGGGCAATATGGCCCTTTTATTATTGGGATGTAGGTGGTGGTGCTCCATACTCAGGTTTCAAGTTTGTGAGGCTTGTCCCATGTTATATATTTAGGAGTTTGGCATTATGTCATTCTCTATCAGGTTTCAAGTTTGTGAGACTTGGCTGCCATTGTCTTTATGTTGTTCTAGGGCTATGTTTATCTCACATGCATGCATGTTGATGATGATTGTAGGGGTGTGTGCCCTACTTTCTTTACATGTACTAGTATGACAAAACTTTATTATTTTATTTATGGCAAGTACCTCTTTTATCATGTGATGATGAATAATTTCTTTTATGCCCTTTTGGGTAGTACTTTTCTCTTTCTTAGGAAGCCTTTATTTTGATGTCCTATATTCCATATGTTGCTCAATTTTCCTATTTAGCATGCATATATCAAATTTTGGTGATGTTTCCTTTTCTTCTCCTTTTTGTGGGGTATGATTCCATCCCCAGGTTTAGATCTAGGAGAGGATAAGCAAGGTGGACTTGAACAACAAACTTTGTAGCTGAGCTTTTGGGAGACTTGAAAGAGGTGGTTAGATGATCCTCATCTAGATCCTTGTTTGGTTAAGATAGTTTTATTTTGACTCATGCATATGTGGTGTAGTGATGTATAAAGATATCAAGCTTTATGATAGTTAGATATATTTCTCTTCTGCTGCTACTTATTGTGTTATGATACATACATGTTGAATGAACTGGTTATCATCCCTTTGGTGAAATTATTTATGTGGTGTTTGGTTCAAGGGATGCTTCCTTTTTATTTCTAATAGGGAATGGTTCCCCTCTGGGATCCCACTCCTTACAATTTATTAGGATTTGATTGAAAGCGAGCAAACAAGCCAATGCTAAACATTATGTCAGGTCTAGAGACAATTAAATAAAGTAAACTTCCAATCATACCTCTATAGAGCTTCTCATCCACTTTCTCACCTTCTTCATCTCTATCAAGTTTGGCAGTGTTTGACATGGGAGTGTCCACCAGCTTGGTGTTCTCCATCTCAAAGTGCTTAAGTAGCTCACTTGTGTACTTGCCTTGGTTGATGAAGTTCCCATCTTTAGTTTGCTTGATTTGAAAGTAGAGGAAGAATGCAAGTCCATCCATCATGCTCATCTCGAACTCACTCTACATAAGATCACTAAACTCCTTACAAAGATCAAGATTAGTTCTGCCAAAAATGATATCATCAATATAAATTTGAAAGATAAGAAAATTGTTAGAAGTGTGTTTAAGGAACAAGGTAGAATAAACTTTTCCAATGAAATAACCATTATCTAACAAAAAATTCTTTTATTTCTCATACCAAACTTGAGGTGCTTGTTTGAGTCCATAAAGAGATTTTTGTAATAGATAAGACATGATTTGGAAAACTATCATGTTAAAAGCCCAGAGGTTGCAAAACATATACTTCCTCCTTAATTGTATCGCTCAAGAATGCACTTTTAACACCTGTTTGATATAGAAGGAAATTCTTGTAACTAGCAAAAACAAGCAACATTCTAATTGACTCAAGTCTAGCTACATGTGCACATGTTTCATCAAAATCTATACCTTCCTATTGATTGTAGCCTTGAGCCACTAACCTTGCTTTGTTCCTTACCACCTTGCCGATTTCATCCATGTTGTGGTAGACCCACTTAGTGCCAATGATCTTTCTATCACATGGTCTTGGCACAAGAGTCCACACTTTGTTCTTCTCAAATTGCTCCAGTTCTTCCTGCATGGCTAGGATCCACTCATCATCCCCAAGAGCTTCTTTGACATTCTTTGGCTCGAGTTGTGAGATGAAAGTGTTGTTGGCTTGTTCTTTGTTGTAGACATCTATCATCTTCACTCTTTCAAAGGGTTCACCTTTGATTAGCTCTTCAGGATGATTCCTTGCAAAGTGGGGGTTGGACCCTTCTTTTCTTCATCTATCTCTTCTTCTTGAGTAGCCACCTCTTTTCCCTATTGAGTGATGTTGAGTTCTTTTAAGATAGGAATTACCTCATCTGCAAAATCATCATTAAAAATATTTTTGGAAATAGAGGGGTTAGTCTTAATAAATTTGACATTAATAGATTCTTCTACTTTAGATATATCAAAATCATACACCATATAAGCCTTGCTAGTAGTGCTATAGACAAGAAAGAAAGCCTTGTACGATTTTAGATCAAACCTTGTCACGAGAATCTTTCATGTTCAAAACAAAACATGGACACCCGAAATCATAAAAATAATGTATAGAAGGGTCCTACCATGCCACTTCTTCAAAGAGGGATGTGTGAAAAGTCAGTTTTGCATAAAACATGAAGTACTAACATCTTCATCCCAAAACTTTTTTAGAGTGTAATACTCTAGAAGCATGGTCCTAGTCATTTCCTATAGTGACATATTCTTCCTCTCTACAACCCCATTTTGTTGAGGTGAAGAAAAGTTATGTGCATATCCAAACTCTTCAGAAAAACGTTCAAAAAGATCATTATCAAATTCTCCCCCATGATCAGTACGGATGGAAACAATGCGGAAAAAAGCTTCATTTTCAACTCATTTGCAAAAGCTAAAGAAAACATCAAGAGTATTGCTCTTAGAAATGAGAAAGAAGGTCCAAGTATATTGAGAGAAATCATTGACAATAATAAGACAATACTTGAAAACACGAAGCAATTGAGTTCTCATAGGTCCAACTAGATAAATATGAAGAAGTTCAAAATCTCTCTTGGTACTAAGGAATCCTTTGTATTTGAAGGAGGACTTGGTTTGATTTCCTTGTGTACAAGGTTGACATTCCTCATCCTTTTCAAAATCCAATTTGGGAAGTCCTTTGACCAAATCCTTTTTGCTCAACTTCTTCAATTGATGCATATTTACATGACCTAGCCGACGATGCCAAAGAGAAATATCATTCAATTTGACTATAAGGCATCTACCAACAACAAGCTTAATAGAGTCAAGCATAATTACATAAAGATTACCATTCCTGGTTTCCTTATATATGACATTGTAAGTGAGGGAATCTAGGAGCAAGCATTCAAAAGAAATAAATATCACAAGGTAACCATTATCACATACTTGACTAACACTTATTAAATTATGATGTAGGCCATCCACAAAGTGAACATTCTTGATACACAAGGATTCACCTACATCACTCTCACCTTTTACTTTACCTTTCTTATTGTCCCTAAAAGTAACCGATCATCCTTTCTTCTTAGTGAAATTGTTGAAATGGCTTATAACACTTGTCATGTTCTTTGAGCTGCCGCTATCAACAATCCATTTTCCTTTTTCCTACAAGAAATGATAATGTCAGTTCCCAACTCAAACGTTGGGATCCAGTGTTAGCTTCAGGACTCATTTCATCTTTGGGTTGGTCCCCTTAGGTTTGTATGAACAATAAGTAGAATAATGATCATCACTCTTCCAATGTGAACAAATCATAGGATTCTTTGAGCTAGAAGACTCTCCATGGAAAAAAGGAGATTCCTTACTCTTTTTATTACCTTTGGCCTTACTCTTTCCCTTAAAAGCTCCCTCCTACAATTCCCAAACTACTAGTACCACTTTGTTTGGTAGAATGATCAAGGATTTCATTTATAGAGTTCTTTCCTATGAGGAATTTCAAAAAAGAGGTTCTAAGTCTATGATTGTCATCAGTAAGAGAGATAACAATACCATACAAACTAGAAAGATCATCTCTAGCATGTACAAGGTCGGCCTCTAAACAGAGGGTAGTCAAATAGGAATCCTTTTCAAGAGTAATAGAAGCAATATCATTACCGGGAAAGATAGGTCTTGAAGATAAATCATTAACTTGACCAAGTAACCTAGCATTTTCATATTCAAGCAATTGATTTTTTTTAGATAAACATCTCTTTCATCTCTACGAGCATCACCAATAAGCTTAAGTTCTAGATTTTTAGCTTTAAGTAACTCAAGCTCATCAAGGCACATCAAGATATTGGCCTTGTAAGAAATCAACACTCTCAAGATGAATTTTCTCATTTTTCTCAAGAATATCAAGCTTAGCATACAAGTCACCAGTAATCTTACCCAGTATCTTCTTTTTAGATTTACAATCAGAATAAGAAGAATGGATAGTATTAAGCATGTAAATAAGAGTTTCTTTAGCTAAATCATACAAACTTACCTCACTTACCTCACCAATGTCTTCACTTGTAGAGTCTATGAGGGCAAGGTGGCATTCTACATCTTCATTAGAGCTTGAGCCATTAGAGGATGATCCTTCCCATGTGGCATGAGCTGCATCTTTATGCCTCCTCTCCTTCTTATCCTTCCTATTTTATTTGCTATCTTTCTTTTAGCCTTCCTCATTCTTGGAGCTGCTCTTGTGGTGTGACTTTCTAGCCTTAGGACATTCACTCTTGTAGTGTCCTTTTTTACCACACTTGTAGCACCTTAGAGTGGATGAAGAAGATTGCTTCCCTTTGAAGTGCTTTCCCTTGGAGAAGTTGGCTTCATGCTCACTAGGGCTACCATCTTCACTAGAGGAGGGAGAGGTCTGATAAGCAAGTTGTTGTTTAAGAATAAGAGTCTCCACTTGATCTTTGAAGGCACCATCTTTGCTCTTCCTTGATTCTTTTTCTTCTTGCTTTGCTTCCTCTTCTTGCTTGTCAAGTCTTAGCTCATGAGATTGTAGATTTCCCATAAGCTTTTTGGTTGGAAGATCACCAAGACTTCTTACTTCTTGTATGGAGGTCACCTTTGACTCCCATCTATTTGGAAGAGACCTTAGGATCTTTGAGTTGTTTGCTCATCTATCAAAAGTATGTCCCAAAGTAGCTAGGTTGCTGATGATGATGTTGAGTCTTCAATACATCTCAGAAACTCCTTCTTTCTTCCCCATCTTGAAGTGCTCTAGGAGGTTGTTCAACATGTAGATCTTTGCCTCCTTCACTTACTTTGTGCCTTCATAAGTGATGCCAACTTGTCCCATATCTCAAAAACCATGTCCCATGAGGAGATGCGGTTGAACTCAGATGAAGTGAGGGCTGCATAGAGGATGCTAATTCCTTTGACATTTAACTGTGACACCTTTAGAGTTGCTTCATCCCAAGTACCTACAACTTCGGCTGGCTCCTTGTAGGGTGCAATCATCACTTTCTACATGTCAAAGTTCATTCCTTGAATGTAAAACTACATCTGCCACTTCCAATAGAGGAAGTTGGTGATGTCGAAGACTGGGGGGCGCATGGGGAAGCCTCCCTATAGGTTGAGGGAACCAAGTAGGTTCTCACCCATCTTCTATTCTCGTTGAAGATTTTTTGGAGAAGATCCTTTCTCTGATGGAACTTGTCGGATCTAGGGCTCTAGAGGGGGGAATAGAGCTTCAAAACTTGCAGAAGAATAGTTAGACCTTCAAATTATATCAATTGAACTAAAAAGCTAAAAGTGAATTTGAAGTCCTATCTAAAAAATCATAGAAAGGATGAGAGAGATTGAAACAAACACTTGGACAAGTTGTTTAAAGTGGTTCTAAGCTCCAAACTAGGAGACCGTTAGTCCACTACCTAGAGAGGTCAACCTCTAGGACTTTGCAACCCATGTATACTTATATTCCATTATAAGACATATAAGAAAATCACCTTACATCCAAGGGCTTGCCTATCTGAGAGATAGTCTTCTACCTCACAACAGGTCTCACCCACTCTTGCAAGCATCTCAATTCCTTCTCCTAGGACATATCCTCCCTGCAACAAGTCTTCATCCTTGAGGATTTACCCACCAAGATCCTTGGATCTTCTTCCTTGTCCTTCTCCTTTACTTGGAGAAGATCTTCACACCTTCTTCAGCCTTGAAGAAGAACATCGAATCCTCCTTCACTAAGAGAAGATCACTTTAGCCTTTGCTCTTTGAGAAAGAGGACTGGTAAGATGGAAAGATGGAGAGCTTTACAAGGTAACAATGAAGTATCTCTCTTACAACATGCCTATCTCACTCATAATCACAAAATGCTTTGTAAATGAGAGAGAGAGAAAGGGGTTCAAAGAGGTTTAGCACACTCAACCATAGCAAGAACTAAGGATAGCATGAACGAGCAACCTTGGAATGAACTCCAAGAGGTCCTATTTATAGGTGGGGGTGTTCCTTTGAGTGTGGGATCATTTAAGAATGAAAAATAGCCATTTTACAACTTGCAAGAGATCTAGTTTTGTTTCTAACAACACTCCAATGGTTGGAATCACTTTTTCTGCATTTTTTCATATAATGCACTCAGTCAAGTTTCAATAAAGATAACTTGACCGATCCACTATCTGACAAAGACAATTTTTAAACTATCAGTGAGTTTTTCCTGGGGTAACTCGACTGATTAACCAAAATCAACTTTGGTCAAAAAGTTGGTCAGTCGAGTTCTATGAGTGTATAACTCGACTGATCTAATCATTTCTAAAAATCTATCATAGATCGATCGAGATTCAAACTCGACCAATAAAGTTGTTGTGACAAATTTTCAAAAATGATTTTTATGTGATTAAATGATGGAATTAAGTGTCCTTGATTTTTTTCTCATCTTAGTTACAAGTCATATCATCAATATAAATGATTACAAAAATACTCTAAGGTGATTTGGAGTGTTTTCCACAAAAGTGCATTTGCATTGCTTTTGACTTGAACTTGGACAAGCTATGGCTTGGTGAATTTGATCCTTTTCTTATACATAATGCCTAAAATCAATCTTAAACAAACATATTAGATAGCCATTATCAAAATATGGACAATGCATAACTCTCAAGTCAACAATAATGTGGGATCAGGGGATCCATATAAAATTCCCATCACATAAAAGTGCAATTTAAACATCCACCACAAAAGTTGGCAAATTTAGGGATTCATAAAGAATAAAGCCATAAGCTAAAATCAAAAGAAGGTCTAAAAATAGGATGATCATAATATTAGAATCAAGTAGAATATTCCACATGGAATAAGTTCCTCAAAAGAGAGATATTGTGTGGGCTGTCAAAAGAGTGATAATTTAGGTTTATTGCTCATATGAATAATAGATTATGCAAACATACCTTAATCAACATTATCTCATGTGACATATTTTATATATCCTTTATTAGTCTAAAGATTAATATGAGGGTATTATGTCATATTTGTATATATGTCTACATGTTAGGGTGATTTATTCATGCATTAACATGTTAGGATTTCAATTAGATAATATTATATGTATCTTTATCCTTGTTTGGATAAGCCCAAAGAACTGAGATCTCTAACCCCTTAACCTTGAAATAGGATATAGTTCTAGGATTCTGTATGTTACACCTTAATAATTGGTTATGGACGCTAGAGCTGGCTGGGTAATAATTCAATTGTTTTGGATCTTGGCTCACTAGAATATTGTATGGTGTAGTCTTCCAAATTGATACACGAGGGTTATCAATTTGAACAAAATAGTGGGAGTGATAATTAATTAAAAGGCCTAATTAATATCGTTAATTTATCAAATCAAACAAATCTTTTTTTTAAAAGTTGCAATATTTATTTGTAGAGTCAAATGTCAAACATAAACATGTTCTAACTGCAATCAGACCTTGAGAAGGACAAAACTATATGGGATTGACTTCCACTTATGGTTAAGGGATTTGAGAAGTGTTATCAAACATGAGAAAAAGCTCTATGTCCTTGAAAAACTAGAGCCAGGGGAACCCACTGCAAATGCACTTTAGACTAAATTGGATGCTTACTTCAAGCATGCCAATAATGTCATAGACATTAAACACCTTATGCTATGATGTATGAACTATAAGTTGAATGAACAACATGATAACATGGACATTCTTGCGATGGTAACACATCTTAAGAATCATGTAAAGCAAACAAGGTATAATGTATCCAAAGTGCTATTTCAATACAAACTGACAAAGGGAGGTCCCATAGAGCCCCATGTGCTCAGTATGATTGGGCATGTGGAGTGACTAGGATTTCTGTTAGGTCAAGAATTGACAATGGATATGATTCTACAATTTGTTGCGTAAATCATATAGTTAGTTTATCAAATGCTTGGCATGTTGATGCCGAGGCAGAATAAGAAGGACAAATCTGTGACAGTGATAAATGGAAGTGAGTCCTAGGGAAAAGGTAAGACAAAGAAAAGTTTTTAGTCTAAGCTGATGTCCAAGTCTTATGCACTCAATATATGAAGAAGGGTAAGTGTAAAAGCAATTTGTCCTTTTCACTTAATGGCTTAAGGAAAGAAAGTGCCATCATTCTCACCTATTTGGACATTGGAAAGAACTATCCTATTTATAGAGGATCTCAAGAACCATATGGAGATAGAGATCTCTACTTTAGGACCTGAGAAGAAGTAATATAGAACTATGCAGAGTAAGGATTTCTGCAACTATAGTTGGAAGTTGTCATTCATGGGCACATAATACAATTAGTGAATTGCTATTATGCACTTTCCATTAATGAAAACATCATGTATCTTGTATGTATAAGAATAAATTGATATTTCATTTGAAAAGATGAGATCTTATATGTCAATGCCCTATGCCTTATAAACTATACTTGATAGTTGTAGAGAGAAATGTGTATGACACATATATTGAATGACTTGATGACTCAAACAATGAATACCTATAGCATTGTCATCTAGAGCACATAAATGAGAAATGCATCTCTAGAATCCATATGATGGTTATCTAGACTCTTTTGGTTATTGAACTAATAGAGACAAGCATATCTTATTTGTTGTGAAATATGACAAAAGCATATTCACTAGATGTAGTGGGAGAATGACTATTCTATTAGGGCTCATACATACCGATGTATATAAACTTTTTACAATAAATGTCAAAAGTAGTTATAGGTACCTCATTATATTTATTGATGCTATCAGTCAATATGGAAATTTGTATTTAATGAATACAATAACGAATCTCTTGTAGTTTTTAAGGAGATCATAGATGAGGTACATAACTAACTTGGTAAAAGTATTAATATACATTAATATGATCAATGTTGCAATATTTAAAACCAAGAGTTTGATGACCTTATGGAGAGACTATGATAGTGTATCACAATGAACTCCACCTGAAACATAATGATGTGTCAGAAAGAAGGAATCACACATTATGAAGTCATGGTGAGATTGACAATAAATCTAGCTAATCTTCCAATTTCTTTTGGGCACATGCTTTACACGAAAACAAAGTACCGTCTAAAATGGTTCAAAAGACACCATATGATATATAGCATGAGAAGTGTCCCGATACGTCTTTTATAGAGATAAGGATGAAATGTTATACAAGAAAAATAGTTTCTTGAAAGGCTTTGTCCACAAATCATATAAATGTTATTTTGTTGAATACTACTTCTATTCTAATCCAACAACAAAATGTTTGTTGCCAGGATGGCTGAATTCCTGAAGAGGAACTTAGTTCCAAAGGAATCGGTGGGAGAAAAGTAAAACTCAAAATATTTGAGACAAATAAGAAAAAATTGAACCTAAATAGGTATGGTAGGAACATAGAGAATCACAAGATGTTGTGGAATCTCAAGTTCCTTATGCAACACACAAACCTTATAGTTCTAATAGGACCTGCCTTGAGTTTAAAAGATTATGATATCTTATAACTCAAAAAGGTAATGAGTTGATCATAAATGATGAGTCAACAACCTATATAGAAGTTATTGAGGAATCAGAGTCAGAAAAATGGCTTGAGGTCATGGAATCAAGCTGGACTCTATATAAACCAACAAGGTATGACCTTGGTGGATCTACATGAAGAGGTAAAACCCATTTGGTGCATTAGGGTCTTTATAATAAGACCAAGATGGAAGGGTAAACTGGTTGAAAAGAGCTTAAAACTAGTTCAAGGTGTTGAACATGATGAAGTCTTTCACCGGTTATCATGGTTAAATCCATTAGGATCATGCTTGTTATTGCAACTTAGTCTGACTATGAGATTTGGCATGTAGATGCTAAAATTGCATTTCTTTACTGGAATAATTATGAATATGTGTAGGTGACACAACATAAAGGTTTTGTAAATCTAATAATGCAAATAAAGTATATAAGCTACAAAGATCAATCTGTGGACCGAAGCAAGCATCTCAGAGCTGGAATCTTCTATTTGACAAGACAGTCTAAGGGTTTGACTTGAGTCAAAATGAAGATGAAATCTATGATTACAAAAGATTTAGTGGGAGCATATTTATATTCCACATGCTGATTAGGAATAATGTCCTTATCATGTAAATGTTAAAACATGGCAAGGAAAGTACCTTCTCTATGAAGGGTTTAGGCGAAGCATCCTATGTGATAGGAATTGAGATCTATAGAGATAGATTTGGAAAGATTCATGACCTAAGAAAGAGTACATACATTGGCAAGATGTTGAAGGGTCAGCATGCAAGACTCATTGAGAGAAAACTTGTCCATGATCCATGGAGTTAGTCTCTCTAGAGCCTAGTGTTATAGTTCTTGTGAAGAACAAGAACACATGGATAGATGACATATGTATTTGAAGTTGGATCTATCTTGAATGAAATGTTAGTACTTATCCTATTATCTCTTACGTAGTGGACATGACAAGAGGATATTCGATCATCTCATATGTATTGGATATGATGAGAGGATATATATACCTATTTAGAAATCTCGTATGTATTGTGCATGACGAGAGGGTATATGTCAGATGCCAATGAGAGTCACTGGACTACCATAAAGAACATCCTTAGGTGCTTGCAAAGAACTAAAAGTATCAATTCCTTGATTATGGTAATAAGGAAGAGTTGAGTGTAAAGGGTTACACCGATGCAACATTCCAAAATGACAAATAAAATTAGTGATTGCAATCTATGTTTATGTTTGACCTTAAACAAGAACTATAAGTTGGAAAGGGTTCTGAGCTAATGACAATTGTTTAAATGTATAATAGAATCTGAGTACCTCTGTGATATGAGAACAACAAAGGATATTGTATGGATCAATTCATATGAGAGAACTTATGGGAGGTTCCAACCATTGATGACACAATAGAAATACTATGCCATCGATGGAGCTATTGGATAGGCTTGGAATCTCAGATAGCATACTACAACACTTCCATCTCATGCAAAAAGTCGCACAACGATGAGATGCAAAACTTACAAACTACTGACTTGAAGCAAATGTTGCTAACCCGCTATAACAACGCTTACGTAGAAGAGACATGATGGACATGTTAAGATCACTTGGAATAAGATTCGTGGGTGATTGGCTCTAAGTTCAAGTGGGAGTCTATTGGTATGTATGCCCTGAGAGCCAATCATATGATGATTGGAATGTGGCATTGGATACATGATTTAACAATCATAAAGGTAATTCTATCTATTATGTTTGTCTCAGTCATGAGATGATGGCATATACATAGTAGATGTCTAAAGAATGATGTTACTTGATGTCGTATGTCTTCAAGTACGTGACTTGAACTATGAGATCATATGAATGTTAGGAGTACATACATTCTTGTTATATCCCTAGTTGGATATTACTATTGAAGCAAGATAGACAACAATAATACATAAGACTAGAGTGTGTGTTGAATGATGACATAATCTCATTAGTCATGATATGTAAAATCAAGTCAAGCACACATGTACATGTTCGATAACAGTGTATCAGACAGACCCACCATGAGATACATGGAGATCATGGAATGGTAGTCAGAATCATCTCTCATAGTGATAGTGGTGATTGTGGTTCTTAGACCTGAAGTCACTACATTCATCACATGTAGTTCATGTAATTTGACATCATCCAATGTAATCCTGAATAAGGGTTGCCATAATGGTGATGATTGGGTATAATGTGACACATGGAGATAGAGTGTGAGTGATGTAGATGAGATTTGTCCCTCCTATAGGAGATTGATATCCATGGCCTCTTAATAAGCAAAACTGAGCATTGTACGACTGTACTCATGTGATTCAATATGTGATATGTGAATTCATATGCATCTCAGACAGTCACCTCTAGTTCAAGGAACATGGATTGAACATTGAGAGGATGATGATTCTATGCCTCGAGTTCAATATGGATACCAGATACAAAGGAACTACATGATCACTATAACACTGATCACAGATTGTAGGATGAAGTTGTTTTTTAACTTTCCAAATTACTTGGGTAGAAATGATGTGTGACTAGGCACCACTATTTGATTGTGATGTCATAAATGGTTATGGACATTCACTACCAATGTAATTCTGGACCTATATAGTCACTCACATAGGAAACACTTGGATTAAAGGAGTATATACATGAATGATGTTTAATTTGATTACTAGATGTTTTTAGGTATTCAATCAAATAACTGAGGTTCAAAATTGACTGACTGGACTCTGAACTGATCGATTCAAGTGTTGAATCGATTGTTTGGAGTGTCAGGTCAATTAGAATCAATATTGGTTGATCTTTGCTTGATATGGACAAGTGAAATGACCATTCACTTGTGAAATGACCGTATCACAATGTGAAATGACCGACTCACCCTCTGGATCGCTGATTTTAGTTGTCAATTAGATTAGAACAAGGATTGATGATGAAGTTATGTTTAGCATTAATTAGGCATTGAATACCAATGTGATTCAGAATAGGAAACTACGTGAATCGACCGGTTCACTCAGTGAACCAACTGGATCATGCACCAACCGACCGGATTGGGTGTGTGAATAGACCAATTCATTGTTCACAAGTTTTAGAAAATTCATGATTCTAGACCCTTCTACTCCTACATAGACTGGGAACCCTAACCCCAACCTCTACTATAAATAGACAGGTACTGGAGGCTTCCCAACACACACAATTGAGAATCATTTGCTCTGACAATTATTTTCCTCTCTGGTTGTGGTCACCAATAGATATACTGCACAAGTCCTACCTGTTAAAGGGAGGGATAGTGAGAGAGAGAACAACTGAGAACAATTGTGGGAGAGCATGTCGATGACTAGTACACTGATAGAAGGGGACAACTCCTCCTTGTTGGCTCTAGTATTGCAACGTGGAGTTCCCAATGGTCCACGTGGACTAATCTAGAGGTGGGAGGCCGTTGTCTGCAGGTAGGATGACATCGTCAACTGCTATACGTGGTGTTACACCAGGAGGCCAGTGGAGATGATTGTTCAAGTACAGCTGCTACTACTACTAAAGGAGTGTGCTACTACCTGAATAAGAAGAATAACACTTCTATTGTAAGGGTAATCTTGCTAGACTTGCTCCAGGACCAGTTATAACTTGGAAAACCTTCCTTTATAGATACATGTATGTTGATGAAATCTTGTTGCTTTGGGAAATGGGCATTTAATTTTTTTGTTTTCGCTGCCTATATCTGTGTCTAATTTTCCTATAGTCTGGACTTGGAATATCCTACATGTTTGTAGAAGTTGTAATTGGAAAAGATTAATAAATATAACCTTGTAAATTTTTAGAGTTGGTTACATATTTATTATTAAGTCTTTTGGGACAATAAACTATGAATTTATGATAAAGTAGTGTTAACATCATTAAATTTATGAATAAAGTGATCATTTAAGATAAATGTAGGTCTTATTAGTCTAATATTTCCTTTGAAAGTCACACAAGAAGTTCAAACAAATTAGAAGTTTGTTTGAAATCTTTTTATCCCATTTATAGATTTACCTCATGATAACATGAGGATCAAGTTAATGGAATGAATGTTGCCTAATTAAATCATATCTTTAGCGGTATAAGTGTATTAGGGAGGCTATCCCAAAATTTTGAGTCAAATGAATATTCCTAGTGATCTATGGATTTTTTTTCTTCAAAGATTTAAAGCTTTTATCTAATTATGTGATATGGTAATTATCAAATATGTTTTTGTCACATTAAATGAAAAGGTGACCAAGGCCCAGTACCTTGAACATGTCGCGCCTTGTGTAGCCCTTGGATCCCTATTCCACAACTCAAAGGTTGTCTTCAACCACCACTCAAATAAGTAAAGCGGAAACAATGCTCCCATGATCCCCTTGTCTATCTCTCACCCCTCTCTAACCCCATCATTCCATGAGAACCCTGGAAATCAACTCTTTTCTCCATCCCAAACCATCCCCCCTTAAATTTGGTCACTCCTGACCTCCTTTGAAGGGAGTTTCGTACGCCATTCCTTTCTGGATCTCACTCCAACAAGAGGGGACATGAAAAGCCCTTGATCTAGAGATCAATACCTACAAAACAAGCCTTTACCTTCATCTTTTCCCCATGATCCTTAATATCCTCTTTTTGAGCATTCCCAATCCTAAAACCTCCCCATGATCCATATCCCTCTTCCCACTACGTAGATATGACACCACAAAGGGACGATCAACTCTGATCATACTCAACCCTCTATGAGGTCCCCACTAGACTCACAATGAATAAGTAGAATGTGATGGCGCCCTCATGGACTCCTTTGAGCCTTCCTCCTATCTTTTCCCTCCTACTCTGGCGAGGTGTGTTACAATGAGTACTTCTCCCTCTTATATCAAGGACAAAGCATCACGACCTTGAGATCTTGGTTCACTATGGACTAGGGCCACACCCACCACTACCAGTCACTATCTCCCTCCCCATTTAGCTCGTGGTTGTATGAGTAGGAGAGACTGATTCCAACCCTTTGATCACTCCAAATCCACTATTGTCCACTCATTGATGCCCCCTAGCCCAAGTGACCCCAAGAAAAATAGAAGCCACACCTCTAGTCTACATGGAAAGATGTAGGACATTGTGGTTTAGATTCAACTACTAGGATTAACATGTTCATGGTTTAGATTCCAAAAATCTTAGAGATTACTAGAAATAACTAAAAATAGCAAATTATATATCAAATTGATCAAAGAAACATGAGTAACCGAATGAAAATATTTGCATATTTTAATGCTAATGTGTGTTTCTCTTAATATGAACTTTAATAAAGGGGATTTAAGGTTCAACATGATGATTTGTTGGTTCTAAACCTAAGTTAAGGACCCCTAGAACCAAAACCTAATTGAAAAAAACAAACTCTAAATCAAACCTCAAAACCCTAAGATAAGGACTTTTAGAAGTTTCTAACACATGCATGTTGGATATTGATTTTCATATTAAATCATGGTTCAACATACTACGCCAGTTGATTTGGACATATCTTGTCTCAAAATCAGGTACATTCATTAATTATGAGTAGTCTCTCTTAACCATGTTTTGGTTTCAAAGACTCATAGAGTTTACTCTAATATTTACTCATTATGCAAAATTCCCTCGGTTAATTTATAAAGATATATGTGCATTTCTTATATAGTCAAGATGATACTTAAACATGATTACAAATATCATATGGATGATCTAGGGAGATAATCACTCAAGGTGAATGGAGTCCATTGTTAGTAAAATCACCATGGAGACTATTTTCAGAACAATCAACATGGATTCCATTTCTAGGGAAAACTCCATATAATCCATTGAGGAACAAGGAGTGGAACACAAAATGAGATAGAATACTCATTGGTTGTAAATGTATGTTAGAATTGAGAAGTTCATTATGTACAGTTACTTGATCTTGTAATGCTATATATGTTGTGAATATCACATGCACATATTTTTGGTTGCACCACATACACAACACAATTTTATGTTGAATCAAATTTTGTTCGTCAACATTTAGGTTACCCACATATCTAAAAAAAGAAGCTATGGAATCTAAGAGGGATAATCCACAGTATGTGAAATTGAGGACACATGGAGGATTTATCTAGTTCATTTATAGGAATCGTTACTTCCCCATTCGTGAAACTTATGTAACTCTTTTTAGGAGGTATTTTCTTCCCTACTTTTGTAAACAACACATTGGTTTTTAATTATTCATGGTTATTAGTTATTAGTTATTAATATGGATCTAGAAAAAATTGTATAGTGGCTCTTGCCTCTCTGGTCTACTTTTATGGGGATAAAGAGAGAAGGGGTCATTACATTAATCAAATGACATGGACATGCATATTTGAATTGAAGAAGGAATTAAATTAAAATCTTAGCAATTTACATCATACTAAGTTGAAGTTGCTAAGAAGTTAGATATTTGTTAAAGTTATACAAGTGGGCTTATGTGCTCTTTTATTTCTAGTCAAAATCATATATTGAGGTTCTATGTGACTCTCATATACATGATATCTTGAATTGATCAAATGATTACTCTAAATGATAGTTAAATATGACCTTATTAAGCTTGAATTGGGTAAAAGAAGGGACTGGACACGATTAATTAAAATTAATTTGGTTTTTGGGTTGTACCCATGATGATTTTGGTGTATGATTTAAGAACATTTTAGTTGGGAAAAAGTATTTTAAAAGATCACATCAAATAAAATATACGAAAACATGGTGATATAGGTTACTGTCCTAATCCAAAGTCTAAGTATGATTCGAGACAAGAATTATTGCCTTAGGTCAAGAAGACACTCATTTTTTTCTTTGTACATTCATGTTTATTGAATTTATTATTGATTTGTCATAATAATGAAAACATCAGTATGAAGAAAGATAGTCAACACCACCAACTTGTATGTTTCATGGTGAACCAAGAGTTAAACATGTCCATATGGTTAACTAGAAAGTTATCTCCTAAAATCCTTTGGATAAAAACACAATGATATTGCAAGCTAAGATGAGCATCAGTTGGCAAAGAATGAATTAATATCACATACATGTTGAAAAATTTGGACCTTATTAGATGAGATTTGGAATTTCAATAAAGAATGGGTAAGGTGGATCCTTAGTTGTAAATGTTGGGAAATCGGGGCAACATATAAGGAAGCGCAAACAAAAATTTAAAGCCCAATTACCAATTAGTAAGATCACATTGACAAGAATGTATCTAGGAAGGAAAGGTTGCAAGAGTTATACATGGTCCTCGAGGAAGTCCCATGACAACTCTTGATGAAATATCATGCTTCTTCTCCAAGCAGTAGTGAGCTTCTTCTTCAGGAAATGACATGCTCCTTCTTCAGCAGAATTCGAATGGTCATCCCCATCGACCTCCTGGTCTGGCATCATAGACATCAGTTGATGGTGTCCTCCTAGCAAAAAAAAACTCCTTCGTATAGAATAGTCCATGCAGACCACCGGGAACTCCACATTGCACTACCAGAGCCAACGAGAAGGAGTTGCCCCTTCAAACGTCAGTGTGGCAGCACTGATTCTCTCTCCCACAATTTTCTCACCCTTTGATATCCTCCCTTTAACGGGTAGGACTTATTTAGGCTCTCTAATGGTTACCACAACTAGAGAGTACAAAAATTTTTAGAGCTTATTGTTGTGTTTGAGAAGCCCCAATACCCCTATATTTATAGGATAGGCTAGGGTCAGGATTCCCAGTCTATGCGGGAGTTGAAAGGATGGAATTCACAAATTTTCTGGAAACTTCAGATGGAGAACCTGTCGGTTCGCATGCCCAACTAGTCAGTTTGTGCATGAACCAGTCAGTTCTGTAGTTTCCTATTCTAAATCACATCGGTACTCAATGCACGATTAACGCAAACCACGACACCATGATTAATCCTTGATCCAATCAAATTAACCATTGAACTAGGCGCTTCATCATATGAACCGGTCAACAGGGACCATGAACCGGTCCGTTCATGCCTTGGTTCAGGCATTGTTCAACAAATGTTGATTCCTGTTGACCTGACACTCCAACCGATTGGTTCAACACTTGAACTGGTTGGTTTAAAGTCTAATCCTTTGTCTCTAATATTCAGATTGAAATTGAGGCATGTAATCATCATCCTCTCCAACATTCAATCCATGTTCCTTGAAATAGAGCAGACTATCAGAGATGCACGTGAGATCACATATCACACATTGATTCACATGAGTATGACCATACATTTCCCAGTCTAACTTATCAAGTGGCAAGGATATCAATCTCATGTAGGAGGGACAAATCCTATTTACATCACTCACACTCAACCCCGTGTGTCACAATGCACCTAAGCATCACCTTTATGGCAACTCTTATTCAAGGTCACGTTGGATGATGTATAAATGCAATGAACAACATGTGATGAGTGTAGTGATTTGATTCAGCCCTATTTTAGGGCTTGATCTTGTGTCATTTTGCATTTCAATCACATCTACAACTGTTAGATTACATGTTATTTACCTCAATATGTGTTTTATTGTCAAATGCACTTATGGATGGTTTTTTACATGTTTTATAGGTACTTTGTCTACTACTTGATGGATTGGTAAGAAGATGGTTGAATCTCGAGTTTCTCTAGGCTTGGAGGAGCCCAAAATGAGGCCAAAACCACTCCAAACCTACCCCAAGCGGTCAAAGGATGTATTGAAGCAGTAACCTTCATGGATGGCCAAGTTCAACACTCAAATGTAGGGGAAGGACCCCATAATGGACGTGCTACCATGGAATGGCCATTCTGCGACATGCCCCAATCAGTAGAATCTTCAAAAATTCACCCAGTTGGCCAGAACGGTGGTGCTATCAAGAATGGCCATTTTGTGAGTTCCCAGAATGGCCGTGCTACCAGTCCTAGAAACCCAAAATTCCTTTGTTCATTCCATTTTTTCACCATGGATGTTCCCATCCACCACGTCCGTCCTACCCATTGCCCACCATGGCCGTGCAGCCCAGCACGGCCGTGCTACACACAATTTTACCTGATTTTCTACACTATTCTACCCACTTTGTCCCCACTTAACCTAATGCTTCCCCCACACATATATATACCTAGGTGGTGGCTGGGGCACGGGGTTAGCTACCCTAAAACCACTCTACCCTTCCCATTTTCATCCTCCATCCATTCCCACCTCCTTCCACCTCCATTTCACCATTTCCACCATCAAAACCCTACTTTCCTTCCATTTCCACCATACATCCATGCCATTCACCTACCTTGGAGGAGGGAGCTCGAGCTATATCTGCTAGGAGGTGGAGAAGTAGGAGTCTTCACCGAGCTCATCATGTCTTTTCACTCCTCTACTCATTCTATCTCCTTTCTCTTTGTATTTTGCTTTGTTATGAGTAGCTAGGCCCCTTGGGTGGGCTGTTTGGGGGAAATTATGTTACTTTGATACCATGTTGGGGGAAATTGACATGTAAACTTTATAATTCCGTTTGTTAATGATTATATTATATTTCTATCTCATTCTCCATGAATTGATTGTTGGTTTGTGTGTGAAATCACCTAGGAATTTAGGCAAATTGTTTATATGTGTGAATTTTGGGATTTGCCCCTAGGTCTAATTCTTGGATCCCTAGGTTGCCTCCCATCTTCCTACATCCTAATCAATATCCCTAAACCTAAGTGAGAGATCTAGGTAGCTAGATTGGTAGTTCTAGTGCAATTAGCATGGAGCCTTATCAAGGCTAGAATGTGGGGGAATTGGGGTCCAAAACCCTAATTTCACCTCCCCATTACTACTTTCAGCCCCTAATTGCCCTAGGAATGCCTAATCTAGAAGCCTAGACTTGTTTAGACTCTAATTGAATTGAACCTAGTCCCTAACCCAATTAATCCTCGTAAGGGTAGTAGGGGGTGTTAGGGACTAGTTCCCCTATACACAACCTAGCATATCCTATAAATATAGGGGTATTGGGATGTGAAAATGCTAGGGTTGTCACATGCACAAGATGGAAGGCCAAAATGCACTTCACAAGCCACTTCAAGACTACTTCATGCCTAGCAACTAAAAATCGCCAATTGCTAGTAGGGTTGATCAGATGCTAGGGGAGCAATTTGCCATCCCTCCAGGTCTTCTTGGGATCCTACCCATCTTCTATAGCTCGAAGAGTGAGAACCCCTACAAGCACCTAGACTCCTTTCTTGAAGTATGCTCCACCTTCAGGACGCCGACAACAAGTGATGATACAATCATGTTGACTTTGTTTTCCTTCTCCCTCGAAGACAAAGCCAAAGAGTGGTATGATTCAAGAAGAGACATCATGAGTTTGGGAGAGATGAAAAATGCCTTCTTGAGGAAATTCTACTCTATATCAAAGTTGACACAGATGTAGTGTACCATAGCAAGTTTCAGCCAACTAGATAATGAGTAAATTCACGAGGCCTGGGAGAGATTTCAAAAGATGTTGAGAGAATGTCCACATCATGAGATCCCTTTATGGTATCTAGTTCAGTCCTTCTACTCCGGTCTATCTCATGCAAGTCAAGCTACAGTGGATTCTTCTTGTGGGGGAGTTTTTATGGCTAAACCACCTAAGGAGACATGGCCATTATTTGAGAGTTTGGTAGAAAGTTCAAGGATAAAAACTTCTAGTATGGTTAGTGGCAGTGACCTATCTTTTGGTGTGACATCTCCAACTCATGATGATTCAAGCCCATAATAGATGAAAATGTTTGGCGAAATGGTGAGCTTCATGAGAAACCAAGTTGCCAAACCTCCCTGTCATTCTGTCAATGCTATTGAGTTCTATGGGGAAGAAAAGAAGACACCTCACTCCTATAGCTACCAGGAACCATGAAGTCCCACATATAGCTCAAGGTTTGAGGAAGCAGTTCTCTCTAGATTGAAAGTATTTGATGATGTTCAAAGAGATGTTGCAAGGTTAAAAGAGAGAATAGAGCAGCTATCTTCCATAATCATTCTCTAAGAAGAAAAATTGTCTTCAAAACCCATCATGAGTCACCATGAAGCAAGTGGACCTATGCCTTCTTCCCATGTTTTCTATACTCCACCCCCCATGCAAGTACATCCCATTCACTCCTTCTAAGGCTATTCCAAGCCTTACACTCCTCCACCACCTCCCTCACCTCAAATTTCCCAAAACTTCACTTTCCAACCCCAATTCTCTCCTCCCCCTCAATTCTCTTCTCCACCTCAATTTCAACCCCAAGTGTCACCTCCACCTCCTCCATAGCCACAACATTCTCCCCCTCTCCACCATGAGCAAGGTAGTTTTGTGACCGTTCTGAGGAGTGGGAAAACTCTTAAGCAGCCCACAAGTCAAAGAAAGGTTGAAAAAGTAAAGCAAAGGCAGCCAAGTGGTGATATCATGATTGATATTGCTGAAGATGATGTTGTGATACCACATGTTGAGTTTGGGAATCCATGTGATCCACCACATATCCCTTTTATAGGTCATACCAACCCTAGTGTTCTGCCTCATGTTCATGCAAGTACGACAAAAAATAGTGATCCTCCATTCATTGAAGAACTAGATGAGCCATCAGAATTGAAAAGGAGGCAAAAGCACAATGTTGATATTCTTGAGGTGTTTCGCCAAGTGAAGGTGAACATATCACTTTTGGATGCTATTAAGCAAATCCCATCTTATGCCAAGTTCCTCAAGAACCTATTCACTATGAAAAGAAGGTCAATGGGGAGGATTCCAAAGAAGGTGAAATTAACTGAACAAGTGAGCTCCATCATACAACACTCACTTCCCATGAAGAGAAAGGACCCAGGAGCCCCACTCATACCTAGTTACATAGGGGGACATCACATAGATAGGTCCTTACTTGATTTGGGATCTAGTGTGAATTTGATGTCGTACAATGTCTATGTTGAGCTGGGCTTAGGCAAGTTGAAGATGACACATTGCACTCTCTAGTTGGTGGATAGATCTAGAAAAGTGCCTAGGGGTAGAGTGGATGATGTCTTGGTGATGATAGACAAAGAGAAAGGCACAGTGTTCCTGGCAGATTTCATTGTACTTGATATGGAGACGGAGGATAGGAAGATTCCCATTATCTTGGGGAGGCCTTTCTTGTCTATAGTTGATGCCGACATTCATGTGCACAATGGCACTATGACAGTCTCATTCATGGACATGAAGATCAACATCAACATGTACAAGATCCCAAACTGGCGAGCCTGAGATAGGGATATTGGACATGATCGCTTCACAAGTCCAAATGGGCATTTGAGAGGACACCAAGGTGAAGAAATTGGTGATATTATTGTGATGAAAGGGATGAGGAAAATAGATTGAGTGCAAATGAGGGATGCATGTTTTGCAAGAATGGACACATGAGAATGCCAAACGGATGAATGACCGAAGAATTTCCAAGAAGCCTAGCTGAAGGCAAGAAACTCATCACTTGTGGGAGGCAACCTACCTAGGTTTGGGAATTTTTGACCCAACCTTACATTTTTGATACTTTTGCTTTTTTTTTTTACACTTTCCAAGAAAACACACACACACACACTTGTATTTTATAGTTTTTATCTAGTTTTAAGATGTGTAGGTGATAATAGGGTGAAATGAAGGAAATTTGAGTACAATTGAGAGAAGGATTCAAAGAAAAATCACTTTGGGTCAAGTTTTTGAGTGTTTGATGTTCCTCATTTTGAGAGTAGTAGCTACAGGGACCACCACGGTCATGGAAAATCAATACGACCGTGGTCATTTGCATGAAAAACACACTGAGTCCCTAGATTCAGAAACAAAATTGAGAAAAACTGCCAAAGGACTGCACCACGGCCGTTCCAGGAAGCACGGTCGTGTAACCTGAACCCACCACGGCCGTGCTGCAGACCAATTTCAGCCACTTAAGGCAAATTAGTGGGGCAACTACTACACATATCCTCCACCACAGGGAGGAACACCGCCAGAGCCTTGAGAGAGCCATGATCGTCTACCCTATTATCCTAAACTCTAGGATCATGCTGAGGACAACATGATTCAAAAGTTTGGGGTGGTAGGGTAGGTATGCCCTAGTTTCACTTCGCATTTCACCTACCACATCCACTTTTGTTTTCTTGTTTTTTCTATCTATCTTAGTCATCTTTACTGGTTTGCATCCTTGCATGACATGTCGTTTACATTCCTGCCATTTTTGCATAATTTTCAAAATTTTGCCTTTTTGCCATGCATTGCATATCATGTAGATTTTTTAGTAATTTTTGCATGTTTTAGCTAGGATTTGCTTGTTTATTACTTTAGTCTCAATAATATAGGCTTAGATGTGATTGAAGGCAATTTGGCACCATTTTGGCCAATTTTGCCCAAATTTGAGATTTCTTATCTAAAAGCGTGTTTCAACCCAATCTCTACTTTTCAGATTAAAAATGATGAGCTTTGACAAATGCAAGTGACATATCATTGTTTATTGCTAAATGGCATCAATTCTTGACTTTTTACATGTGCATCACCTCTCTTGTGTTTGTGAATGATTTGGTTAAATTGTGACTTGAGCAAGCTATGAGCACTTAGTGTCTATGAAATCACTTGATTGATATATCAATTTCATCTTGTTCACTCATGTGGTGTGATATCTAGGATGAAGTATTGGATTAATTTTCATGCAGGAGACATTATGTTAAGAATCACGCCAATGACCCCTCTTTGACCCGACTATTCACTCACCATCCTCTTAGCTCTCTGCCTCATGAAAGGATGCCAAAGTGCACATATCAGCCGTGGCCACCTCCAAAAGTTTGGGGTGGCCACACCTACATCTCACCGCTTCACTCTCACCACTATATGCCCTATCTACTCTAAGGACAAAGAAAAAGAAAAAGAAAATGCAAAAAGAAAATAAAAGATGCTCCTGTTTAAGAGCATCTAAATAAAAAAAGATGAGTGCTCTATGTAATAGCACTCCAAAAATCTTACTACAACCCTTTCTTCCACTTTCATACCCATTAAGCTAGGAAACATCAAACCTAGCTCATTTTTCCCTTTTCTGTAGCCACGTGGGTCATTTGGTGTGATTTGAAATATAAGATTGAATGCATGAATGTGAAACAATACTCCTAGTCGTCCTTGATTAACTTCACCATGAAACGGTTTACCTAGAACTTTATGGAAGAAATATGGATAACTTGTGTATTCTATGTGCTATATTTGCAGTTCATATACTTTGTGCACTTTTCATGATTGGATTGTGAAAGCAGGAGAGGACAGAGGTGAAATGCATGTACTCAGTCATCTTTGATCCCATTCAGTAGTAATTATCTTTTACATTGCATTTGTCATTTCCTGGCTTGTGAATATTTTGCAGAGAGATTGAGTTGGAGCATACTTGAGGACAAGTATGTTTCAAGTTTGAGGTGGTGATTCAGCCCTATTTTAGGGCTTGATCTTGTGTCATTTTGCGTTTCAATCACATCTACAACTGTTAGAGTACATGTTATTTCCCTCAATATGTGTTTTATTGTCAAATGCACTTATGGATGGTTTTTTGCATGTTTTATAGGTATTTTGGCCACTACTTGATGGATTGGTAAGAAGATGGTTGAATCTTAGGTTTCCCTAGGCTTGGAGGAGCCCAAAATGAGGCCAAAACCACTCCAAACCTACCACAAGTGGTCAAAGGATGTATTAAAGCAATAACCTTCATGGATGGCCAAGTTCAACACTCAAATGTAGGGGAAGGACCCCAGAACGGACGTGCTACCATGGAATGGCCGTTCTGGGACATGCCCCAATCAGCAAAATCTTCAAAAATTGATCCAGTTTGCTAGAATGGCCGTGCTATCAAGAATGGCCATTTTGTGAGTTCCCAGAACGGCCGTGCTGGTCAGCACGACCGTGCTACCAGTCCCAGAAACCCAAAATTCCCATGTTCATTCCATTTTTTCACCACAAACGTTCCCATCCACTACGGCCGTGCTACCCATTGCCCACCACGGCTGTGCAGCCCAGCACGGCCGTGCTACACACAATTTTACCCGATTTTCTGCACTGTTCTACCCACTTTGCCCCCACTTAACCTAATGCTTCCCCCACACCTATATATACCTAAGTGGCAGCTGGGGCACGAGGTTAGCTACCCTATAGCCACTCTAACCTCACCATTTTCATCCTCCACCCATTCCCACCTCATTCCACCTCCATTTCACCATTTCCACCCTCAAAACCCTACTTTCCTTCCATTTCCACCATACATCCATGCCATTCACCTACCTTGTAGGAGGGAGATCGATCTACAACAGCTAAGAGGTGGAGAAGGAGGAGTCTTCACCGAGCTCATAATGGTTTTTCACTCCTTTACTCATTCTATCTCCTTTCTCTTTGTATTTTGCTTTGTTATGAGTAGCTAGGCCCCTTGGATGGGTTGTTTGGGGGAAATTATGTTACTTTGATACTATGTTGGGGGAAATTGACATGTAAACTTTGTAATTCCATTTGTTAATGATTATATTCTTTTTCTATATCATTCTCCACGAATTGATTGTTGGTTTGTGTGTGAAATCACCTAGGAATTTAGGTAAATTGCTTATATGTGTGAATTTGGGGATTTGCCCCTAGGTCCAATTCTTGGATCCCTAGGTTGCCTCCCATCTTCCTACATCCTAATAAATCTCCCTAAACCTAAGTGAGAGATCTAAGTAGCTAGATTGGATAATTCTAGTACAATTAGCATGGAGCCTTCTCAAGGCTAGAATGTGGGGGGAATTGGGGTCCAAAACCCTAATTTCACCTCCCCATTACTACACTCGGCCCCTAATTGCCCTAGGAATGCCTAAGCTAGAAGCCTAGACTTGTTTAGACTCTAATTGAATTGAACCTAGTCCCTAACCCAATTGAGCCTCGTAAGGGTAGTAGGGGGTGTTAGGGACTAGTTCCCCTATACACAACCTAGCATATCCATGGCCAGTTAGTAACTTAGGTTAATTCATTAGACTCTAACTTGTTATTTGGTTTGTATAATCTAAGTGGAATCGCAATGTTCATATGTCACCCACCAACTTAAGGGATAAGTTCATACCCCAAAACAACCCATACCTCTCTTTATTGCTTAAAACCCTAGTTTTGTGCTTGCTTAGCTTAGTTAGCTCTTTCCTTGCTCATTTAGCTTCTTGCTTTGTTCTTGCCATGTTCATGTTAGCTTAGCTCTTTAATTGCTCTTTTGCTTCTCTCTTGCTTACTTTAGTGTAATTTGCTTTTTCACACCTAGCTAAATCCTTTCTTGCCTATTTAACCTTACTCTAGCCTAGGGTTAACTTAGATTTCATTCTTGCCTTTAATTGCTTGTTTGTCCATAATAGTTTAACAATAAAAAAAACCTTGAAACCCTTAACCCTAGTCTCCGCATTAGGAACCTTGACAAACTAAACCTAGCTCTAGTGCCCCCTATTCTCCATGTGGATTGACCCTATACTTGCCACCTTCCTATACTACGACATGACCCTGTGCGCTTGCGGGTGTAGTTGTTTTAGTGTGAGTACGTGTTAAGTTAGGTTTTATAAATATTGGAAGTGAATCCACCGTGTTCTTCCATCTGCGGGGTTGCATCTATTCAAAATTGCAATTGAGTAGTGTGTAACACCATTGACAGGAGCACACCAAGACTTTAGGTACAAGAACCACAATCACCACTGTCACTATGAGAGCTGATTCTGACTACCTCCATGTATCACTCTCATGGTGGGTTTATCTGATACACTATTCATTAACATGTACTTGTGTGCTTGACTTGATATCATATATCATGAGTAATGAGACTCTATCATCAATCAATACACACTCTAGTCTTATGTATTACTTTTGTCTATTTTTCTTCCACACTAATATCTGAATAGAGACATAACAAGAATTATGTAATATTATTATCCATATGATCTCATCGTTCAAATCCTCAACATGAAGACATATGTCATCAAGTAACATCATTCTTAAACATCTACTATGTTTGTGTTATCATCTCATGTTGAGACAAACATAACAGACAAAATTACCTTTAATATTATCAAATCAGGACTCTACTGCCCCATTGCAATCATTATATGATTGGCTCTCTGGGCATACATACCAATAAACTCCCACTTGCACATAGAGCCAATCACCCAAAAATCTTTATTCTAAGTGATTTTTACATGTCCATAATGTTTCTACTACACAAGTGCATCTATAGCGGGTTAGCAACGTTTGCTTAAAGTTGGTATTTTGCAAGTTTCACATCTCCTCATTTTATGACTTATCATATGAGATGGAAGTGGCATAGTGTGCTATCTGAGATTCACAACCTATCCCGTAGCTCCATCATTGTCACAATATCTCTACTGTGTCATCAATGGATTGGAACCTCCCGCAAGTTCATCTATATGAACTTCTTAGATCATTACAATATCCTCTGTTGTTCTCATAAGACTAAGATACTCGACGTATACTATATATTCTAATAATTGTCTCCTACTATGAACTTTTTCAGCTTTACAGTACTCATTTTAAGGTCAAAAATAAATTTAGATTGCGATCATTAATTTTATTTGTCATTTTGGAAGCTTGCATCAGTTTAACCCTTTACACCCAAATCTTCCTTATTACCATAACCAAGGAACTGATCCTTTTAGTGCTTCTCAAGTACTTAAGTATGTTCTTATGGCATTCTAGTGACCTTCACTAGGATTTGACATATATTCTCTCATCATTTACAATACATATGAGACAACTAGATGATTACACATACTCTCATCATGTGCAATACATACGAGATAACAGGATGAGTATACAACATTTCATACTTGATAGATCCAATTGCAAATGCATATAACATCTCACTCATGTTTTCTTATTCCTTATAAGAACTGGATACTATCATTGAGTCTTGCATCCTAAATCCTTGAACATATTCCCAATGTATGTGCTCTTCCTTAGGTTAATAATATTTCCAGATCTATCTCTATAGATCTCAATTTCTATCTCATTGGATGCTTCACCTAAAGTCTTCATGGAGAAGGTACTTCCTTGCTAGGTTTTAATTTTTGCAATATAAGGACGTTATTCTTCATCATTATGTGGAATATGCTCCTACGAAATCTTCTGTAATTTATATTTCATCTTCATTCTAACTCAAGTCAAACTCTTTGAATATTTTGTCAAATTAAAGATTCCAGCTCTGAGATGCTTGCTTCAATCTAGAGATTGACCTTTATAGCTTACAAACTTTATTTGCAATGTTGGATTTATAAATCCCTCAAGTGGTGTCATGTACACATTCTCATAATTATTCCCATTAAGGAGTGAGGTTTTAACATCCAATTTTCCAAATCCTACAGTCAAAATAAGCTGCAATGGCAAGCATGATCTTGATGGATTTAACCATGGCAACTAGTGCAAGGAGTTCATCATGTTCAACACCTTGAACTTGTTTGAAACTCTTTGCAACCAATTTGTCCTTCTATGTTGGTCTTCTTACTAAAAACCCAATTACACCTTATGGGTTTTACCCCTTCAAGTAGAGCCATCAAGGTCATACCTTGTTGGTGTACATGGAGTCCATCTTTGATCCCATGGCCTCAAGCGATTTCTCACACTATGGTTCCTCAATAGCTTCTAGGTAGGTTCTTGACTCACATCTATGATAAACTTATGACCTTTTGAGTTATAAGATATCATAAATTTTCAACTCAAGGCGTTATCTGCTAGAACTATGAGTTTTGTGTTACATAAGGAACTTGAGATTCCAAAAAAAATTGTGATTCTCATTGTTCCCACTGTACCTCTTTAGATTCAATGTTTTCTTATTTGTCTCAAACTTTTTGATTTCTAATTTTACTCACACCGATTCCTTTGGAACTAAGTTCCCTTTCAGGAATGCAACCATCCTGATCAACAAACAACTTTGTTGTTGGATTGGGATATAAAAGTAGTATTAAAAAAAATAACATTTATGTGATATGCGGACAACTATTTTCAAGAAACTATTTTCGTACACAAGCTTTCATCCCTAGTATTTATAAAAGACATATCGGGACACCTCCCATGCCATATCCATATGGTATATTTTGAACCATTTTAGATGGTACGCCATTTTTGTGTAAATCATGTGCTAAAAAGGAAATTGGAAGATTAACTAGATTTATAAATAATCGCACCATGACTTAACATGGTGTGATTCCCTCTTTCTAATACATCATTATGTTTCAAGTAGAGTTCATTGTGATATAGTATCACGGTCTCTAGAAGGTCCTCAAACTATTAGGTTAAAATATTTCAACATCGATCATATCGAAGTGTCTTAATACTTTTACCAAGCTAGTTACATACTTCATTCATGATCTCCTTGAACACTTCAAGGGATTAATACTTGTATTTCATTCATTATAAATTACCATATCTACTGATAGCATCAGTAAATATAATGAGGTATTAGTAACTACTATTAACATCTATTCTAAAAGGTATGTATACATCAATATGTATGAGCCCTAATAGAATAGTCTCTCTCCCTCTACATCTAGTGAATATGCTTTTGTCATATTTCCCAACAAATAAGACTTGCATGTCTTTAATGGTTCAATAACCAAAAGAGTCTAAATAACCATCATTATGGATTCTAGAAATGCATTTCTCATTTATGTGCTCTAGATGACAATGCTCTAGGTATTCAATGTTTGAGTCATCAAGTCATTCACATTTGTCTCCAGAACTATCGAGTATAGATCTTGAGATATGGCCATATAAGATCTCATATTTTAAAATGAAACCTCAATTCATTCATAATATTCTTGTCTATACAAGATATATGATGTTTTCATCAATGACATGTAAATAATATCAATTCACCGATTTTATTATATGCCCATTATATGAATGACAAATTCCAATTGTAGTGGCAGCAACTCTTATTCCGTAGAGTTCTAGCTTACTTTTTCTTAGGTCCAAAAGCAAAGATCTCTATCTCATTCTTCCTGAGATCCTATGTATAAAGAGGGCATTTCCTTTCCTAGTGTCTAGGCAGGCAACAATGGTGTCACTTCCTTAATCATTTAAGGGAAAAGGACAGATTCCTTTTGCACTTACCCTTCTCCTAGTCTTGAGTGCAGAAATTTGAACTTTATCTTAGCCTCAAAAATATTCTTGCCCTTGCCTTCATTGTTGGGCTTCACTCTGCTAATCATTATCCCATGCTTGTCCTTCTTCATTCTTTCTTTGGCATCAATCAACATGCCAAACAATTTAGATAATGGCTTGGCCAAATTACTCAAGTGATAACACTCGATAAAATGGCCATATGATTCAGGAACTGATTGTATAATCATTTCCATCACCAACTCTTGACCTAAAAAATTCTCAATTTCTCTGTATGCCTAATCATATTGAGCACATGGGTCTCTATGGGATCTCCCTCTGTCAGTTTGCACTCAAGAAACACTTTATAGACATTATACCTTGCTTGTTTTACATGATTATTAAGACGTGTTACCATCTCGAGAATGCCCATGTTTTCATGTTGCTTATGCAACTCATAGTTCATATAATATAGAATAAGGTACTTAATTTCTAAGGCATTCTTCAAATAAACATCAATTTCATCCTTAGACACATTTGGAGTGGGTTCCCCTGGCTCTGGCATTTCAAGGACATAGAGCTTTTGCTCATTGTTGAGAGCACTTCTTAAAATCCTAAACCAGACGTGGAAGATAATCTAATTTAGTTTGTCCTACTCTAGGACATATCACATTATTTGCCATTAGATTCTATAAAAGATATTGCAACTTTAGTTAAAACATTTTTGATTAATTTGATTTGATAAATTTAATGATATTAATTAGGCTTTTAATTAATTATAGCTCCCACTATTTGTTCAAATTAATAACCCTCACTATCAATTCGGAAGATTGCAATGTACAATTTTCTAGTGAGCCAAGACCCAAAATAATTGAATTATTACCCGACCAATGCCATCATCCATAACCAATTATTAAGGTACACAATTTTTACCGATTGCATCTCATGTAATTCTTAGATAGATGATATGCACAACTCCTTGTCATAGTCCATCTACATGCTTCTAGGTTCTTAATCTCATTAAGGACACCTAGTTAATCCTGACCCAAAAGCCAACACGATTGAATGCTCCCCACTTGGTAGGACCACATAACTACCATCACACTTCCATGAGATGGACAACGCACCACACTTGGCATGCCCGCGCATAGTCAATCAAGATTTTCATGTATTTTGCAAACAAAAAACATCTTAGACTTAATATTTATATTGAGGGATTATATATATATATTCCAATCACCACATACTTATAATATGTATCATATACATGGTATAACCTCAACAAAAACATGCAATTATAAACATAAACGATGGTTATTGCCATACTACTACAATTCTTTGGAGCCATAAGGAATTACTACCACCTAAGGTCTCAATCACATGCATCAACCTATTTTCGGTGAAGATCCATGCTCGAACCAATCCAGGTTGATCAGTTCAACACTTGAACCAATCAGCTCACCTCATGGCCGCTCAATTGGGCTCTTGAAATGCTAATATAGTCTCATGTTGAACTGATGTCTGGACTCCTCCAACCGATTAGTTGGGCTACCGGTCGATCGATTCATCATCCTGTCATCTGACCTCCTTGGTCCTCCAGTCGATTAGTTTGTCTCATGAGTCAGTCAAACCGATCAGTTCATATGGTGCATAAAATCTTCTCAGGACAAAACATAAATTAAATTATCCTATTTTATATTAAATTGTAAAAGGAAAAACCTCAAGTTACATTCAAGGGAAAATAGGAAGAACAAAATTAATTTACATTTAGAAAGGAGGGGAGAGGCTCGGTATGAAAACTAAGATATAAATAAGAATAAACAACCACAACCATACACACAGATCTAGGGGTATTGGTCATAACCATGCTAACATCCACCATCAAAAAACAACTTTTAGGGCGACATGTGAATTGCATATATATCATATCATATATGTATAAATTTGTGAATCGTATGTGGTAGTTAATAAGATATGCACATTAACTAGTTTAATATTCACAAAGTATGCAATAAAAAATAAATTTGATCATATCTATTTAAATCCATATACACCCATAAATTGATGTGGCTTTGATACCACTGTTGGGATATTGGGGTACTAGATAAGGCAACAAAAATAAAAATTTAAAGCTCGATTACCCAATCAGCAAGATCGCACAAACAACAACATATTTAGGTAGGAAAGGTTGCAAGAGTTATACCTGGTCCTGGAGAAAGTCCAACAACAACTCTTAATACAATATTGTGCTTCTTCTCTAAGTAGAAACGAGGTTCTTCTACATGTAGTAGCGTACTCCTTCTTCAATATCACTCGAATGTTCATCACCAACAACCTCTGGGTTTGGCACCACAAATAGTTGTTGACGTATCCTCCTAGCGGGAAAAACTCATCGCCTCTAGAGTAGTCCATGCAGACCATGGGAACTCTACATTGCTCCATCAGATCCAATGAAAAGGAGTTGTCCCTTTGAATGTTAGTGTAGTAGCACTGATTTTCTCTCTCACAATTGTCTCTCTCTCTTTGCTATCCCTCCCTTTAATAGGTAGGACTTTCTTGGGCTCTCTATTGACTACTACAACCAAGGACAACAATTACTAGAGCTTATTGTTGTGTCTGAGAAACCCCCAATATCCATCTATTTATAGGATAGGCTAGGGTCAGGGTTCCCAGTCTATGTGGGAGTTGAAAGGATATAATTCATAAATTTTCTAGAAATTCAGACAGTGAACCCGTTGGTTCGCATGCCCAACCGATCGGTACATGCATGAACCTATCATTTTGTACCATAAACCAATCGGTACATGCAGTTTCCTATTTTGAATACATTGGCACGATTAACGCAAAACATGACATCAACACTCATCCTTGATCCAACCAAATTTACCATTGAATCGAGCAATTCATCATATGAACCGATCGATTGAGACCATGAACTGGTCAGTTCACTAGATGAATTGGTCGGTTCATGCCCTGGTTCATAAATTGTTCCACCAACATTGATTCATATTGACCTGACACTTCAGCTGATCAGTTGAACACTTGAATTGGCTGGTTTAGAGTCCAGTCAGTCAATTTTGAACTTCAATTATTTAACTGAATACCTACACACTTTTAGTAATTGAATTAAACATCATTTAAGAATAAACTCTTATTCCAAGTGTATCCTATGTGTGTGACCCTATAGGTCCCAAATTACAGTGGGTGAATGTCCATAACCAACTTACAACATCACAAACAATGAGAGGTGACTAGCAACACATAATTATTACCCAAATAATTTGGAAAGTTGGAGAACAACTTCAACCTACAAACTGTGATCAGTACTATCATGATTGTATAGTTCCTTTGTATCTGATATCTAGATTAAACTCAAGGCGTCAAATCGTCATCCTCTTAAACATTCAATCCATGTTCCTTGAACTAGAGAAGACCGTCTGAGATGCACGTGATCTCACATATCACATATTGAGTGACATGATTTTGCCCATATATTTCTCAGTCTCACTTATCAAGCGGTCTGTATATCAATATCATGTAGGAGGAACAAATCCCATCTACATTACTCACACTCAATACCCATGTGTCACAATGCACTTGAGCATCACCTTTATGACAACCCTTATTCAAGGTCACGTTGGATGATGTCTAAATGCAATGAACAACATATGATGAGTGTAGCGACTTCAGGTCTAAGAACTACAAGCACCACTCTCACTATGAGGGCTGATTCTGACTACCATTCCATGTTATCGATGTATCACTCTCATGGTAGGTATGTCCAATACATTGTTCTCTAACATGAACCTGTATGATTGACTTATATCATATATCATGACTAATGAGACTCTATCATCAATTAAAATACACTCTATACTTATGTATTACTATTGTCAATTTTGTTTCCACGGTAATATTTGACTATGGACATAACAAGAATGTATGTACTCTTATTATACATATGATCTCATTATTCAAGCCCTCAACCTAAATACATATGTCATTGAGTAACATCATTCTTTAGACATCTACATGTCTATGTCATCATATCATGTTGAGACAAACATAAAAGATGGAATTACCTTTATCATCATTATTATCAAATCAAGTATCTACTACCCCATTACAATCATCATATGATTGGCCCTCTGGGCATACATACCAATAGTAAACACTTTTTTTGGGAAGTCATAGGGTTTTTATTCATCTCTCCCCTCTCCAACAAGCTAAATTAGGTTCAACATTACAATCTTTAGAAGTACTAGTAGAATGAAATTTGGTCGTATTACTACATTACATGACTCTATGTTGATGATATCAACTAAGATACTAGGTGGGCTTCTATAAACATAGAATCTACCTTGGGTTATTTGGTGAAGCTTGGACAGCATGTCTGCAACTCGGTTCCCCTCTTTAGGGATGTTCGTGCAGTGCCAATTGTCCTTCCATCTTCTTCTAATTTTAGTCAACCACCTTGCAAACTTGGGGTATTCAACTTCTTTACTTTCTAATGCCTCTTTCACACATTTAGAATCTATATCAATTTTCATGTACACACAGTTCATATTGAGTCTAGCCTCAGTAGCAAATTCAATAGCATGAAATTTAGCTTCCAACATGCCGCTCGCCAGAATTTTCCTTCCCCAACCTCCTCTTGATTTGACTTCACTATCTCTGCCCACGACTGCGATCGTTGAGTAAGTTGTCTTATTTTTGAAGGTCACATCAGTGTTGAGTTTGATCCTCCCTGGTTTGGGTTTGTCCCAATTTGTACCTTCTTTCGGCTGCTTGACCTCCACTTTGTCTTCCTTTGCCCACACAAGTTTGGTGACTATGCTCTCCTTCTGAATGAGATAAGCAATAAAGTTGCTGGATTGTTTGGTTTTTTCAAACACCTCTAAGTTTCTGCTCTTCCATAATTGCCAACACCCTATCATGAACTCAAGATTCTCTGGGTTATCCTTACTCATATTCATTGCCAACCACTGCCACACATCCGTCTCTACAACAAAGTTAGTCCACCTCTGTCTGTTGATGACAACTTTCCAAACTTTAGTATCTTTCGGACAGTTTCTAAGTACATGGAGCAATGTCTCATAATCTATCACATAGATGGGGCATAGAGTATATGTAGTCAAATGGAGAGCTGCTCTCCTACAGTTTGTGAGGATGGCATTATGGCCTACAAGCCATAGGAAGTATTTGACCCTCATCGCCACTCTAGACTTCCAGATGATGTCACATTTACTAGGGACTCTTATCTCCTTCACTCTTCTCAGAATGTTGTAGGCACTCCCTATCATGAAGTTACCAGTGTCAGTATGGAGACATATCAATATGTCTATTCCTTCCTCATTGACATGTATATCAGTCTTCATAACCCTCTAGGTGATGTCAATAGGCAGCCAATTATTCAGAAATTCTGCATCCCACTCATTTGTAAGATTTATTAGGCTCGCTACCTTCAGGTCCTGAAGTTCCATTGGTATAGGTTTGGTGACATACTCCTCCAACGTTTTGTCGGGGCACCACCATTTGTCTTCCATGCATTAACATCACGTCCATTTAAAGGGATGAACATATAGTTATCTGTGATGAAGTCCTTACATTGTATCACTAATCTTTCTAGTCTTGATGCATCTAGTTTGTAACCTCCCTTGTAGCTTCCATACTTGGTAACCATGCTCTCACACCAAAACATTGTTCTACCTGTCGTGATCTCCCATGCGTGTTTGTCTATGAGAGCCATATTGAGGTCAAACATAGATCGTAAGCCCAGACCACCATGCTCTTTGTTACATGTGATCTTATTCTAGGCCACAAGAGATAGCGGGTGGCCTTTGTGGTTTCCTCCCCATACAAAGGCCCAAATGCTGATGTCAATACGGTCGCAAACTTTCATAGGGATGACAACAATTTTCATCACATAACTTGGGATGGTTGTCAGAGTTGCTTTGGTGATGCAAACTCTACCAACTAAGCTCAGACTTCTCACTAACCACACGTTAATAGAGGCTGACACTTTGTCGAGCACACTGCTGTATATGTCAGACTTTACCTTGCCATGGATAAGAGGGACTCCCAGGTACCATCTGAGGTTTTTTGTAGTGATGAATCCACTAGTTCTGCTAATTCTATTATGGATTTTGGTAGAGACACTTTTGGAGAAATTGATGGATGATTTACTTGTGAAAATGACTTGCCCCGAAACCTCACCGAACCTCTTGAAACAGTTGAGTATGGTCTTCATTTCTTTGATGTCAGCTTTGGAAATTAGGAGCATGTCATCCGCAAAGCACAAGTGAGAGATGTCAGGACCTTTGTTGTATAGTTTAATAGGTGTCCACTTCTTCTCCATCACTAGGGCTTCAATAGATTGGCACAATCTTTCCAAACAAAGCACAAAGAGATGGGGGAAGGGGGTCCCCTTACTGCAAGCCTCTAGTGGCTCTAAATGAGCCTGCATTTTTTCCATTCTAGAGAACTGAGGTATCACCACTAGATATGTAATTGAGTATATAGTTGCTGATGGTAGGAGGTATCCCAAGTTTCTCAAGGGTATCTACAATGAAGGGTCAAGTCATCTTGTCATACACCTTGGATAGGTCAATCTTGATGACCATTGTTTATTTAGATGAGCTCTGTCTCATGATATGTAAGATTTCTTGGGAAACTATGATGTTTTTGAAGATCCTTTGACCAGGGACAAAAGCACTTTGGATGGGAGATAAATACTATGATAGATAGTTCTTCAACCTCTCAACAATTATCTTTGAGGTAATTTTCAAGCTAATGTTTTTGAGGGAGATGAATCTAAACTGCTCACAAAATTCTGGTTTATCTTTCTTTAGAATTAGCACAATGTAAGCATCATAAAGCTCCTTATCTAGAGCCTCACCCTTAAGAGAAGTACAAATAGTTTTCAGCAGGGAATGTTTGATAGAATGCTAATTTTTTATGAGGAAGGAGCTATCAACCCCATCTGGTCCTGGTGCCTTATGGGGGTTGGATTTCAAGATAATTATAAGGATCTCTTGAAGTGAGGGATCAGACATCAACACTTGTCCCTCCTCCATATTTATACTTTTGAATGACTCGATATAGTTCTTGACTTTTCTGGGGTCGTTGTGTACTAGTTCAGTGAACAAGTTCTTGAAATGCTCAAATACAAAGCTTTGGATGGCCTCCTCATCTGTAATCTAGTTTCTGTCTGCGTCCTTCAACATGGTGATAGTGTTATGTCAACGACGTTGTTTCACATAGGTGTTATAGAACCTATATTGGTATATCCATCTTTGAGCCAATTAATGTGGCTTCTCTATTTGAGATCGTCCTCCTCCTTTTTAAGAATCTCACAATACTGTCCTTCCATCTCATCTATCATACTAACAGTCGAGGTATCATAAATGTCAGCCAATCTTTTTTATAAGTTGTTTAGGTTCCTTATGATACACTTCTTCTTGTGCATTGTCTGTTTGTAGTTCTTCCCTACCTAGGAGGTAATACTATTTCTCGCTTGCTTTAGGGTGTCATGGAAGGATAAGTCTGACTGCCATATGTCACTGACTATCTTTACAAAAACATCATCCTTCGACCAAGATTCCCTGATAAGGAACCAAGCGGGTCCTTGGACACGCACTGTAGAATGAATTAGTAAAGGGCAATGGTCCAAGTAGGCTCTTGGCAAGTGTTCCATTACGTATTGAGGGAAGGAATCAATGAATCTAGTATTCTCTACCACACGGTCGATGTGTTTCTGAAGGTTACCATGGATATATGTGAACCTTGTCCCACATAAGCTGAGGTCCATGAGGCCAACTTCCATCAAGGTATCACTAAACAAAGATGCCTCATTGAAGTTGTAGTGCTTGCTGCCTCTCTTTTCCTCGGGTAGCAATATGGTATTGAAGTTCCCCACTACCACCCATGGCATATTGAAAGCTTTGCTCAGACTGACCAGATGTTTCCATAAAAGCTTGCAGATAGAGATGTGGGGGTCTGCATAGACAAAAGTAATAAGCACAATGTTGTTGTATTTACAAGTAATGATCTACCTATGGCAGTTTATGATTTGTATGTTGCACTCACCTTCCTTCTAGTAAACCCATATTCCTCCAGCAAACCCCCGAGCTTCACAGTGGAAGGATTTTTCAAAGCCCAAATCTTGGATGGTTTTGGTAGCTAATGTTCCACTAATGTGAAGTTCCAAGATCCCTACCGATTTTGATTTCTTTTGTGAGACTAAATATCTGAGGACACGACATGTATCAACATTGTTGATTCCTCTAGTATTCCAGCAAAGAGTATCTAACATAAAAACTATCTTGATATAGAAGGTTACCACTGTGCATTAGGGACACCCTAAGTTTGCACAACATTCTCTTTCTCTTCCACATTAACAACAACTTCACTACTACCTTCCTCCTGGTGTAGGCGTGGGCTTTTATGGCGTTATTCATATGGAGGTTTAGGTATGGTCCTCTTCATCTTAGTTCCCGAGCTTTTAAGTTTCCTTCCTGGAGGTAATCTAGTGGGAACCGCATTAGGGTTGCATTCAGCCATTGGGTCTGGTTCCTCTGGTATTTTATCAATATTGTCCTTCATGTGTACCTCCTTATTGACCTCCATGTTAGTATTCTAGGAACTGTCGGGCGCCTCATCATCAATGTTTGTCTTTTCATCTTCGTCAACCAAAATTACCTCGTCTACGTCCAGATTGACAACAGTATGCTCCTCTATAGTGTATTGTTTATTGTTCTTCATTTTGTTTATCTCTTTCAGAACCTCCCTTTCATCCTCCACGGTGTCAATGTGTTTCTTATTCCATACCTTCATCATTTTTTGTGCCATCGTTGAAGCATTTTCACTATCCTTCGTCCCTATCTGTGTTGTGTTTCCCTTTAGAACTTTCTTGTTCCTCACCCTCGTCTATGTCTGTGAGGTTTGCAAACTTATTTTGATCAGCTTCGACGTTACTAGTACCTGTATTTTGGTTCTTGGGCCTGCTTCTATGGATCTTCGTATTCTTCCTTTGTGTTTTCCACTTGGAACCTCAGTTTTCATTCTAGTAGGATGAAGTATTCTCTTGCTCATTATTCTAATTCTCTTTCATCTCCCTCTGGTTTGCAGCAGTCGGGTTGGATGGACAATGCAATCTTGTGTGGCCTAGTTTGCCACAGAGGTTGCAAGAGCCTGGGAAGACTTCATATTCAACATGATAGATCTCTTGGTTGATGAATATGGTATGTATTAGAGGTTTAGAGGTGTCTACTTTGATATCTAACCTGGAAAATTTGCTTCTAGTCTTTTCCATAGTATGGGTATCCACTTTGATTAATGAACCTAGCACTAGGCCAATGTAGTCGAACATGGTAGGCACATATAGATGTAGAGGTAAGTCTAATATCCAGACCCATGTTACTAGGAACCTTGGAAGTTCTGTAGACCGACAGAAGTTGGGGTCCCATTACCAAACTGTAAGACATTTTCCAAATAGCTTCCACGCCCCCCCTATTATGGCGGTATCAACGTCTCTTCTACATGAAAACTACAATATATAGTGACCACGATCTACTTCATATATATTGAATATGCCTATAGGGTTCCAAAGCATATTCAGGTGATCTCTCATGGTCATATATCCGACGTTGGAGCTGATTAGTTTTGTCACCACCATATATTTCCAAGGCCTTTCTAGATCCTCTTCGGCATTAGGGTTTATCTCCAGGGTTGGTTGTCCACTCATAACCTTCAGAGTCACGTCTGCTAACGTGAGTTTGCTTTTGTATAGACTTTCCAAGAAATAGTCTGAGTCCTCAGGGAACTCTGGACTATGCACTGATGTATCATATGGCTGGTCGTAGTAGCCTTCTTTATGAAATCCCTTCCATATGTTATCAACATTGTGTGCTATCATTTGTTTCCCCCAGCCTGTACCCTGGTTTGCATTGTATTTATCACTATTGTACGGGGGAAATGGGTCTTCATGAGCCCTAGTGGTAGAGTCCACATCCCCATCGGTGTATTGGTCCTGTTGATGATAACTGCCCCTCATCCCAATGAATTGGAACTCGAATCCAACTCTTGGTATTGAAACCTTAACCCCTCCGCATGAGTTCCCTCCTGGATCTTTGGGTCTGTTAGGGTCTTTCCTAGAGTGTCCATCCATATCCATGTATGACGAGGATCCCGACATGTTCTCCTTTCCTCTAGAAGCCCCTTTACCCCCTCTGGCACCTTCCCCATGCAGGTTACCACCGCCATCTCCCCAGCGCTCGTCACGATCGCCAGAGCCCCCTGAAACCCTAACCACCATTCTAGTTCTAAAATATTAAGAATAGTAAACACTTAAATACAATTACATATAGAAATAGTCCTACCTCCATTAATGAGGGTTTATATATGTAAAAATTAACTACTTAGGTTCAATATTTGGAATAAAGACTTAGGGGATAAATGTAATATTGAGTTTTTGGTTGTCAAGTTACACTACATGATGTTGTGTCCCCTCTAGTCCACCTAGACACAAGAAATTATGCTAGTCCCCTCCTAGACCTCTATCCGGAGGAGTTAAGATATGAGCCTCAATACAACCTTCAATAGGAGGTTTTGATGCACGAGTCTAAAGTCAACCTCCCCGAAAAGTATTTAGTGCATGAGTTTCTACTCAAACTCCCTTGAAAGTATATTAATTTCTAGCACTTCTGTCAGCCTCCCTTGGTAGAAGTTGATTCACGAATTCAAGTTGGCTTCCCTAGGGTGAAATTCCAAAGATGCATGAAAGTGTATCCCAAAATACCTTATAAGGACTTTTGGAATGATCTGTAGTAAAACGTTCCTAGAGAGTGTTAAAAATCAACATTGACCTACCTTACTTACGCCTTCCTTAGGAGGGTATAATGCATAACCAACGTGACAAGATTTAGCTGTATGAAGCATGTTGTGGCTCTAATAGGGAAACTCCATGCAAGGATCATAAGGGACAAATAACATGTAATTCAAAGTGTGCATTTGAAGCCAATGAAAACTGATCAAATTGCTGAGTTATGAGGATTTGTAGTAATTGATTGATGAAATGATGTGAAATATATCAAATTCATGAGAAATTATAAGGTTTTTAGAAATAATAAAACTTGGTAGAAAGATATTTAGGATGAAAAATAAAATTATGAACCTTGATGAAATAGTTGATTTTGGTTTCAAAATTATATATAGTTATTATATTGTCTAAATAAAAAATAAAAAAAGTTACATAAATTAGGGTTTTATTCCCTTTTGTTATTTTATTTTGAAAGGTTATAAGGAAAATATGTTGAATAAGGAACAAGTATTAAGAAGTTTGTCATTGTAACAATAGAAATTTAATTGGTGTGGTTTACATTTGGATTGACCAGATACATTGTCGTTATCCCAAAAAGTGAGTCTTTGTAACACCTTGTTAATAAATGGAGGCAATAGAAAATACAAGAATGATTTGAAAGTTTGAAGTATAATAATACAAAATCAAAACACAATAAAAGGGAGAAAATATTTTATGTTAAAAATATGCATATGCACACGAGATATTTTGGTACATAACAAAAGATATTGAAGATACATTTCAAAATAATATATCGAGCCTTTACAAGAAGAAAAATTCATGACAAGAAATCCATGAATCATTCCCACCACGTAAATATGGTTTCATAATATGCTCAAATAGCATAGGAACATGTAAACTTATTAATATTATTGTATAAATAAAAGTATATCATGATACAAAAATAATAATAATGATATTTCTATGCATTTTTATATATCTAAGATAAGATTTGTACATGTTTCATGAAATCTATTTTGATAATCTATTATAATAAATCCATGGCCATGTGCCTATTTTGATGACATTTGTTTTCAAAGAAATCCTTCATTTTATTTTATTTTATTTTATTTTACTTCCTTATATTCTTAAACCTTAGATGAACCTCGACTACTAGACATTGTGACACATGGAACTCTATTATCCAAACATTGGCCCCATATTCTTGTAATCACGCTCACATGAAATATTCACTTGGTTATTCAATTGTTTCATGATTTTAAGTGATTTTTTATCCATGTATGTTGAAATTATGTAGGATCGAATAGCCAAAAGTGGATGAATAGGCTTTAATATTTGATCCATAAACATTATAGAGTAGGTGCTTAGAAAAATAATAATACAAGTAGTCCAAACAAACTAATGACTACACAAGATATATAATAATTGAAGCTGCTTCTGTAATTTCATAGAAAATCTACATCCCTTATTTTTCTGTGATTAATTAGAATTTCTCAACATTTTTTGTTACAATTGTTTGTATTTACAATTAAAATGAGTGTACTGGTTGGTAAGAATTCAGAAAGTCCCAATGAAGAATCTGGTTTCTAATCGCACTGAAAAGTACTCTGTGAATGAAATATCACACTGATTGGGTGTGGGAGGGCGGGTGATAGGACCACACCCTCTCAGGCCCTGAGAGTTCACCATGCTGGGATAGGCCCAGTATTGACCTTGCCTAGGGTGGATTCTCTTATAAATAAAAAAATGAGTGGCACCTCCACTCAAATTACAAGTGGCAAACTAGTAGACCACTACCCTAGCATGCACACAAACACTTCCAACGAGCATACATCTTCACTTGATCACACACACTAGGACTTGCCTACCAGTGGACCTTCCACAATGAAGATACGATACTCCATGCAAATTAGTTACAAGTAAATTTGATTGAACAAGGAACAAAGATTAAGAAGTTTGTCATCGTTGCTTGAAGTTTCACTGAAGCTTGAACATAATAGCATGTCTAGACATAGAAAGTTGTATCTAGCTATGGTGTTAAAGAAGTGAGGATGAAACAATAATACAACAACCTTTGGATAAAATATATATAAATTTAGAGAGTCAAGGATGACTCCCTACTCCATCCATTTGTTACCCCAATTTAGATATTTGTCATGTTAAAGATGACTATTGACTCCCACCTCCAACCATGTTTTTCATTAAAAATATTGTTTTCCTTGTTGTCTCTACCTATTTTGCACCAAGATAGGGTCTATGATTCCTGCATGGATCAAGGTATCATACATGCTTGTAATAGATAAGATAACTACTCATGGGAAACATTACAAGGCTTGATCCAATCCTTTTACTAGTAACCAAATCCTCAAGTTTTATATTCTCGATTTTATTGTTTAAATATGTCATACTTTGGAATTTGTAAAATCCGAATCTAATATATATAAATCATGATTACCGAATCTAATATATATAAATCATGATTACTCTAATTACATTATTTTTATAAAGTATATGGTTTTCTAATTGTAGTCCTTTTGTATGTTATCAAAAAATAAACTTGATTATTAATTAAATATTTTAACCTTTTCTTTTGAGGTGTAACCTATTCAATAAATAGTAACTTAATCAATAAATAAAATATTAGATGATATATGTTCAATCATAAATATACAAAGAATTCATATGAAAGTGAATGATATCATTTTAGAAATAATAATTTTTGATATCTTCAAGTGACTTTCTATACAGTGTAACAAAGAATATTTGGTAAATGGAGTGTTGCTCACTATAGTTAGTCATGGCTCAACATTTCTTATTGTGGGTGTCTAGGCTAGAACAGGGAGTGCATTTAGAAGTTATTATGTTGATGTATATAGTTGAGATGATGTTTATACATGGAGAATATATCATTGTCTTCAACATGTTGTTATCGAATAACATGGCTCCTGAAATTATAAGTAAAAATCCCATATCTTTGAAATTTGGAAGGTATTTAGTTTAATTTTTCTTATTTAGGTATGAGTGGTAATCATTAATAATCCTTCACTCGAGTAAGGGACTAAATTTTGAAGTCCACTTTATGTTTGGTTAATAGGATTTTGATGAATCAATAATCCCTAGTTTTCGGGCATACTAGAAATATCAGATAATGTCCTCCCTCAAAATTTGTTTGGATGCCAAAATAAAACCCCATATTGTTAATGGATCGACAAAAGAAATGTAGAATTTATCAAATGCAACTTCCCTAACATAAAATCAGTTTCATCAAAATTTAAAGACTCATTTTTTACTAATGCAAAATTAGATAATGCAAAATTTGAAAATCTTGATAATTAAATATGCAATTACTAGGATCATGTCATATGTCCTATTTTTATTTGCAGTTGAGGCCTCTAGTTGGATACTAGATGATGTACACCCAAAGTACAATATTCCTTTGATGAAATTCAAGTTCACCTCATATTGTTTTCCCTCTTGTGGTATTTTCCACAATACCACACACTTCATCTAGTATGTTTGGGTTGGGATAAGATGGGCCAATGCGATATGCAAATAGGGAAAATAGGTGGAAAATTGAGGGAAGAAGTTGGGTCACATGTATATTTATTCATATTTACACTTTGATAGGGTAATGAAGGGTAGAAGGGATGTGAAAGAATGTAGATATCTGGAATTTTTTTTACCCTTTTATAGGCAAACTGAGTATTATTTATGGTCTTATTACATGAATTGTATCATTCAATATTAAATGAAAATTTTGCATTTGAGTAATTTTTAGCTAATATTAAATATTCTAATTTGAAAGAAACAAAAAATTACTATGTTTTACATAACCCAAATAACCAAATACTAAATTAAACAATGTACTCACATACATAATAAAATGAATAGATTAGGAATCACAAAAATATGAAAAAATTATGAAGTAACTAATGAGACGACACTTTTTTTTCCTTTCTTACACTATAAAAGGGGAAATGAGCAACCTATTAAATTTCTCCCGTAGCAATTTGGAATTACATTATTTGCTTGAGTTGAAATTCATACGATGTTGACATATAGATTATCTCGAGTTGGCTTTTGAGGCTTTATTGTACTTAACCACTATGTAAAATGCTAACTATGTATAGTCACTGAGATTATGGCTTAAAAATAAATAGTTTGACTCCTACAGATTTGTCCTTTGATAAAAATATACACCTCCATCTGTGAATAAGAGTTGCATGTTTGAATTATAAATTGAAGTGACTCAGCTTGTGAGTGGTGTCATATATATCATGCTACTAAGGGATATCATTTTGTGGGGATTCATTGTGATATTATGTAGTGCATTTATGCTTCTTTGTGATATTATGTAGTGAATTTATGCTTTATTAATGTTATTTGTGCAATCAGGTGTACTTTAGATGGCACATTAAAGACTCACATGTATATTAGTGGAATTCTAGCACCATAGTAGAAGTAGACAAACCCACAAAAAAGATACATGTTCCTTCACTAAAAATAAATTGCTTCCATTATTATTAGATTCCATGATGGTTGAAATATTACAATATTTATTCCTAAAAGGATAAAAAAATCTAACCAAAATTTTTACGTTAGTAAGTATTTTTCCCTTAGTAGCACATATCATTGTTGTCTGTGCTCCTTCTCTTTTGAACCCATATTACCTAACTAGTATTTCATTATCCACCCACATGACTTGTGAAATTGTAGTTATGTAGCAATATGGGAATAAAATTCACTAATTTACTAAAGAGATAAATATCAAAAATAAGAATACCCGATCTAAGGATTCTACTGACCAATGATATTTGCTACCACCTTTCCTCAAGTTTGGATCACAAACATGCAAACACTCATATCCATTGTATACCCTTAGTGTATTTTATGAGCACTCATCATATGTTAATTCCCTCCTCTCTTGAGATTAGGTTAGATCTAGATTATAATCATGCTTCTCTCTTAGGACGGCCATAAGACCTCTGACCTAGACTAACATCATAAATGTGTTTTGCTGCCTTAATCATGTGTTTGTATGCTTTATGACATGCTTCATTAAGATTAGTGTTTATCAAGTTGATGTTTTATTTGAGGGTCTATGCACAAAATTTCCTAAGTGAGCGGGTTCCCTTGTAACTTGCACATAACATGTTTGTTCTCTCACTCCCCTCTTATTGGGCTTGATTGGGTGGACTTAGATCATCTAACTAGATGCTCTGACCTTTCATTGTTTGAGAACTGATGTAAGGGTATAGACATCAATTGAGTAGTGATGGAAATGATCTACCTCTTCATCAGTAGAGAACTAATGGAGAGTTCCTTGTCTTTTCATCGACTACTAATCAATGCAGTTACTTGCCTTTCCATCAGTAAATGATGATGGAAATGATTTGTCTTGTGTCCTCTTATTCTCTCATCGATTGTCTTCTAATGGAGAAGCTAGTTGGATGGATGCTGTGTTTTCATTGGTTGACTATCGATAGAAGTGGCACCGATATCAGCTACTAATGAAGCTGATGAGGAGTCTATCAATGGGAATCCTGAGAAAAGACTGACTAATATGTTGTGTGATTGACATGAAAATGCTCACCGATGGAACCTATTCCTGTGTCTACTAATGGTAAGTAAGATGGGGTTGTCTACTAATGATGTTGATGACTCTGTGTAATGATGGAATGCAAAATTCATATTCTGATGGAATGACAAATTGACAAAGAGTTAGACACATTGACTGATGGTTGAATGGATTTGACCTACCTTTTCTCTCTCTTATAGGACTATAAATATCCCTCCTTTATCTTCATTCGTTGCCTCATTTGTGCTAATGGGTCTCGAGGTGTTGAAGTAGTGTGGGATGCCATTAGTTGGATCCATCAGTTGACATCTATTCGTGAAAGTTCTACTTCCATCAATATTCATCATCGTTTGTAGCTTGTTTCTTTCCTCTTCTCTTATGATGATTGACATCCTTTCTCACATCTTTTGAACCTAGAAACATGTAAGTAGATCTCCAATCCTTTGTTTCCTTGGTGATCCATCATCTTCTTCCTCCTTAGATCATTTCTTGGTGGCTTATCCTTAGGGTTTCACTACTATGGACTTATGAATTGCTTTCCTCCTTTACTCTTATTCTAGTTGCCTATAGAGAATGGATCCTCTATCATGTGATCCTTGTTGGAAGAAAGATAAAATATTGGAGAGTTTTCCATTTCCCTCAAAGTATGTTAGGAAGCTCAGAGCTTCCATGGTTCCTTCTTTGAGTGGGATCATTTATATTATTCATAAGGTAAGTGATATATGTTTTGAAGCATTTAGTACCTACATTATTCATGAAAATTGAAATCTTATGGTTCATCCCTTAAATGATTAAAATAAGGAATCTTTATGCTATTTTAGCCTAGTATTATGATTATACAAAGTTGCTTAATCTTTCAAAATCCCACAAACAGAATCTTGTTGTAAAGATATGTTATCTTGGCATGCTCTTAGAAAAGTTCAATATGTTTTAAAAGGATGATCATAAAGGTAGTGCCTTTGTAGACAATATTTCCCTATGTGCTTACGACATGCAAGGTATATGTAAATCTTATTGTATGAGTAGTTTTAATAAAGTTTTAAGCATCTTTATTAGATATTAGGTTGTCAAAGTTATGTGAAAATACATTTTTATGTGGAAATGATGTAATCTACCTATATCTAGGTAATGTATTACTATGTTTGTAAAGGAGATAAGTAATCTTGTGATAGTTCCACATGATACCCTTGAATGGGGTTTAGCTTCAAAATAGTCTCGACATCTTTAGAACTCTTAAAAGTTCAATTTTTATGACTAATTTGATGTGATTGAGAGATATGAACTTATACCCTAATTTGAGATGTTAGTGTTCTACTTTTCTAAAGTTACAACTTAATGATTAACTATATTCTTCTTACATCATTTATATGTAACTTGTTTGAGGTATCCTTTGAATAATGGATGTGACTAATAAAATGCAACCTTAATTTATACAGACCTAAGTCCATGAATATGTTTCCCTTGGTCATTAGGGTAAATAGTGAAACAAGATAATCTTCTAGCAATCTAAACTGTGAGAAGATGCTTGGAGCCATATATTAGTGAATATATGGGTACATTTGGAAATAGCATATCCTGAATCATTAAACTAAGTTTGGGGAAAGGGCGATGTTCCATTAAGGAAAGATTTGAAATAATTGGAATGTGATATGTTGGGTTGACACTCAAAGTGGGTGTTGTGACATGTGATTTGTGGATTCTCTCTTAAGAAAATATCTATGGTAGACATAGCATGTGAGAACTCTACCTCTTGGTTACCTCGCTTGAATCTAAGGTTATTTGAAGAGGTCTAATGGATTTCATATGTCTAGAGATTTTGTATGGGTTTCTAGGATGGCTTAGAAGCATCTAGATAACAGTTTGAGTGTTATGACTTAAACTTCCCATGGTATGGTAAAATGTGTAATCTTGCTGTGTAGCATATATTCTTAGGTTTCTTTGGTGATAAACATGGATTTTCTCTTGAAGTGTGATTTTCTTACTACAATGTATATATAGTGTTTTAAATATCCTGGATATACCCATAATGAAACATGTACATATGGAAAGCGTGTACTCTTAAGTAAATCATTGGTTCAAGTATCTATATTCTCATCGCCCGTCATCAATGTTTAATATTGGTGTAAGAAATAGATGTATCAATGTTATATCAAATCACCGGGACTTGGGGTCTCACCCCATGTTTTTCACATCCTTTTAGATGATTGTTAGATCTTTCCTAAAAGTGGTAGACAAGATCAACCCGATGGGGACCGACCTTGGATCTTGAGGTATGTTACATCTACATGAAGGAATCCTAGAGGTAGATTATGTTTGTGTGACCTCCTACTGAGATTATATGATGTTTATGTATAGGTCCATTGTTGTCCCTGTATACTCAGGTCCAAGCAAAATAATTTTTGCTAAATGTATATACCTAGCTTGAGATTTTGACATGCATGCACAATCTCTAGTGTTGTAGCTATATGAGTTGTAAGATATATGTCAATATTTTATAATGATGTCCCTCATGTGATCCCTATAATGATTAGTATTTGTTTTAGTAATCTACATACAACTTTGGTGACATTTTGTAAGAAGTACAAAGGTTGTCAATATTAGTCTATAGTTGAATGCATTTTTCTTGGACCCATGTTCATTATATGGTTTATCTTTATGATGACGTTTGTTATTTTTGATCATGATTTGTTTTGAGTAATCTTGAGATTGTGATGGTGGTAAAATACAAAATTTTTGATATTAAAGCCTAGGTTTGCTGATTCAGATTATATTTAATTATGCATTCCCTTGGGTATGATCTTAAACTATACTATGATAAGATCCACCCGCTAGTGTGTGGGTTTGTTGTATATTAGTTAAGGTGAAACCTAAGGATTTTATTAATGGGATTTTTTGCTATGATAATCACCCCATCAGAGCTCCTAGACAAGTTCTCATGGACAAAAATAACCTTGTCATGGATGACAATAAACTTTTCAGTTATGATACACCATGTTGGGCGGGCGTGTTTTGCTTTGGACGAGTTATGCTTGGGCTAGGAAAGGTTCCCATGTTGTAGAGGGAAGCTGGAGATGGCATTATATATGCATTTGGTGTAGGAGTTTTAGCCTTGAATACCGCCTTCCGACTGCCACAAGGATAATGTCATTATCCATCACTAACTGCATGATAATGCTAATACTCAGTTCGGATTGAGTCTGATAGGATTAGGGGAGAAGGTCCATGGAGTTTTTTGATGATGGGGAGGTAGAGAGAGAGGTATGTGTATTAGAGGTATCTAGCAAAAGCAACAAGGTTTGTGGGGTCTGCTTGGGGGGAGTTGAGCTTCTTTTTCTTAGCTCTACTTGACCCGATGAGAGTCCAAATTAGACATGGATCTTTCTCCTTCATTACTTTTGTATTTTCTTTTACCAAAACCCCCTTTCCACGTAATAGTTGGGTTTTTCTTGGGGGGAGTTGAGCTTCTTTTACTTAGCTCTACTTGACCCGATGAGAGTCCAAATTAGACATGGATCTTTCTCCTTCATTACTTTTGTATTTTCTTTTACCAAAACCCCCTTTCCACGTAATAGTTCTATAGGGCATGTCAAATCTCCTTTTAATCTCAAATTTTAGAATACTTCCTAATTATCTATCATCCATCATTGGGATAAAGATGAAACCTTAACGTATAACTGATTAGTCAAGACTTGGTTTCCAAGCAAAAGTCTAGATAATTACTTAATCAATTACCTATGTCACAAGATAACTTGTAATCTTTTGAAAATTCATTTATGACCTCATGATTCTATTATCCACAAAGGAAAATGATCATTGGTATTATATATGAGCATGAAATATTGATTTCTTAATTTCTATCTCAAGGACCCATTTGTAAACCCAAAAGTAATTTCCTTGGACTTATCTTGGATCTTAGGCTCATGGTATAAACATAGGCCTTCTATGGATTCACAAGGTTCACTACACTCTTAATTACGAATTTAAGGCTTGAAACACCACAGTACTCGTATGACATCCCATGTAATATGCTTACTCAATATTACTATATTAGTTTGAATTGAAGACTCAATCTAGGTCTAAAGCTCAAATTTGTCCAAAGTTGTATTGTGTTACTCATTACTCCAATTTTGTCTTCACATCATATTCTTGAATCAACTCTAAAACTTCAAAAGTTTGAGGTTGTTACACTACAATTTTGATTACTAGAATGAAACGACGCAAGTATCACACCATTAGTGATGAACAAACAACTTCATTGAAGGTAGAAGGATACAATATGCTTATATTGCGACAAACACATATCTACATATGTGTCAAATTAGAAAAAATGATGCTTTCTCTAAAATGGTCTTAGAAAGCATTTAACAAAATCAATCATGATTTTGCAATCTTATGTTTAAGCAATATTAGTTCCTAGAAAAAATGGAACAATTAACTAAGGCTCATATTTTCTCATGTCAGTAATTTGTCCTTATAAATGGGTCTTCTTGTAGCAATTTGAAATTAAAAATGGGTCTAAACAAGGGGACACATTATACCCCTATTTATTTGTGATTGTCACATCATTCTTATACTCTATGTTTTGGCTGACAGTTAGCAAAAGTCTCATCACAAATATTGACAATTTTTAATCATCACATTTTTCAATTGATGGACACTATAATTTTTTTATTATCCATTTGCATTAGATATTGTAACTACCTTAGTAACTAAGATTATTTCAACATTTATCATGTATCAAAATATTTTTCACAAATCAAGACTAGCAATGTACACATTGATAACAACAACATGCAAATACCATCCATATTATTTAATATAAGCTTGAGCATTTCCTCTAGGTCTGTAACTATAAACTAACAAACTACCATCAAATGTATGACAACATAGTTTGGATAAAATGTCCAAACATCATGTGCCATGATATTTGAAATGGCTAAATAAAGTAGGCTAATCAACTTTAATAAATTCCTCCTTCACTAGAATACCTTCATATATCATCAATTGCATCCCCTTACCAAAAGTTTTGGAAAAAAAATGGACTCCATTCGTAAAATGTTGAAGCATAAAAAAGACACCTTTCTCATCCAATCATTACTACGTAAGTAAAAAACAAGCTGACATGGAATAATAAATCCTAGATACTACTCACATTACATATGTAATAAGGTGATATCTTTGATCGATAGAAAATAAGGATAGTACATTGTTTGAATATGTCAAAAGGAAAGTATATAAGAAAAATCCTCATTGAAAACCACATAAAAATGGAAAAGATTCTTCCATTTTTGGTGATACTTAAACTCTAACCAACACCTAGTCATGGGTATAATAAAAACAATGGCGCATAAGTGGGATAATATGAGATTCTAGTCGCATAACTTGTCCAAATTCAACCACACCTCCCATTACAAGCCAAACACTATCATCCCAAACACTATTAAAAATATATTCCAAAATAAGGCTTTCAACTTCTAGGATCAAATCAACACAACATACTCAAAATAACATTCGTTCCAATAGGCTTTAATGATCACATACCTTACATTATAGATAAATTGCGTAGAACAAAAACAAACTTTAAGCCTTCTGGCCATAGGGTGAAGTTTTCCCAGTCAAAAAACCTTAATCTTATTTATTGAGTCCAAACACAACTCCATCTATGGCAGCCAGTTCTGACAAATAAAATGCTCGAAAAAGTTACATATCTTTCTTTGGGTTATAAGACATCAAAAATTGTTTGTTGATGTTGAATGTATGAAAGCTGATTTTCATGGTCCCCACATTTGCCTTCTTTGTAGGAAATTGTTCGAAAAGACACTTATTCTTTGATTGTACGTTGTATGAAAAATGTGGTCACAATTTTATTTAGAGTAAAAAATGAATAAGAATATTTTGGTAGACTACTTCATATTTGAGTTCAAAGATGATACTTGTCTTGATCCTATTTTTCGATACAACTCTAGTTTTATTTCCTCATGTATATTTTGGAACTTATTTGGTTAAGAGAAATACTAGATACTCTTAAGATTATAAAAAATGTCATAGTTGTTATATAATTTCCTCCATATTTAAAGTATTGGCATTGTTAGGCGATGCTTCTTCAACCTCAAAGTAAGATTGTTCCTTTGTGCTTCACCATCTATCAGGACGTTGATGAATATACTCTAATAGGACTTATTAAGATTAAAGAGGATAGTAAGATGCCTTTACTGCATGGTGATCTCATTGATCCTTGAGTATGTACTAGTACTTATTTTTTCCCTCTATAATTGTTGATGATGATAACACTTATGTGATATTGGGTTGCATTAACGGGGAATCCACCTATAAGGCCCCTAAACTTGCTTAATGAGTTGAACAAACTTAATTATAATAATTGAATTATTATAACTCTAATATAACCTTTTTATATGCTTTTAAATCATAATACAAGCTTAATTTTCAATTTTGGTCCAATTTGGACACTGTTTGAGCAAGTTATGCAATTTTATGCACATTTTAGACTTTTCTACAATTTACCCAATTGAGAGGTTTTATTTGCAATTTATAACTTTCATTATGTTCCTTAGATATTCTATCATCATTCTTGAGCTCGTTGAGACATGGGGCGCCTACTTAAACCTTGGTTTGAAGGTGTTTTCTCCAAGGGTATTTTAGGGTTTACCCCTTCACGGATGAGCTACCTTTAGTAGCTATCAACTAATGAATTATTTGATTGGCTGGGAAATTCGACAAAAGATAGATAAGCAGGTCTATACAAATGGTGGGGGAGCTTCTTGTGTGTGTGCTTTTATATTCTTAATAAATTAAGGCCATGGACACTTGGATAGATACCAGAACTTCAACCTTTTCTTTTTCTTTATCTTAAAGTTTCATATACTTATCCCCAAGCACCAAAACGAGCCATTTTCTCTCAACTACTTCCCTCCTTCTCCCAACCTTGTTCTCCTTCTGTGCTTCTATGAATTTTTCTATCCAAGGAAGAAGAAAATGGGGATCTTCTTGGAAAAAGGATCTAGGGTTGCAATTGACTTCATTTTAGGGTTGAAAAAGCTTCCTTCTAGTGATCTTGACCTAAAAGAGTAAGATATCCCTTATTTCCTCCATTTATTTCTTTTTTATCCTTCCTTCTAGATTTCTCTAGGTCGGAACCTTGCTGTTCCATGGTAGAAATTGCTCTAAAGCTCTAAAACCCTACCTTTCTGGCTCCTTATGCTTAGGGTTTGCTCATTTGATGAAGAAAAGTGCTAGATGGATGAATTCATAACTTATTCTTGGATTTTCTATCCTACCTGCTCGAGATTTCTTCTGTGTGGGGTTTCATATTCTCATTAGAGGCAAGTTTTATAACTTGCTCCACATTTATTGCTTACCATAAGCTTGCTAGCTCATGTTCTTGCTTGAAAATGATGATTCATGCACTAAAAATCTATGCTTGACTTGGATTTTGATTTTTATAATGTTCCCTATTCTGATTTCAGTTCTAGATGAACCTGTGATCATTTGTACTTTATTCCTAAGGTATAGTATGACTTGTATTAGGTTGTTTTGGCAACTTATGGTGCTAAGAACCTATCAACCAATGGTCAATTTTATAGTTTTAAGCTGATTTCTTCTATAAACCCATGACCCGATGATGGTACCATTGCAACAATCCTATGGTGTTGTCTTCATGAAAACTGATGGTCGGGATCAAAGGTGTCATATTATGGTGACAACCTATGGTCACCCCCTTAGGTCAGGTTTTGGATCAATTAGAAGTTTAATGATCAACCATTAAGTACCCTACTGATGCTATCAATCAATGATAACATTAGCTTAATATTTGATGATGATTAATGAATATAGTGTTGATCAAAAAACCTATGGTGATTTAATGGTCACTAATGATGGTATATCAGGTCTCTAAAACCTATGTTGAGTTAAGCATTGTAGTTGTAGCATCAATTAAGCCTTAGACCAATGGTTTCTTGGGTCACTTGATGCAATGGTCGAACCTATACTATAATTGATGGTTTTAACATATGAACTTGACCCAATGGTCAAGATCTACTGTTTGTTCCTCCAATAAAGTGGAATGATGGCTAATATAATATGTTTGTCCTAATAATGTGATTTAGATGGTTTCCTTTATATGATCAACTTAAGGAGCTTACATGTTGACAATGGATGGCTTGTTTAAATGAACACTCGATTGTGGGTTTTACCCTACTCTTAATGGAACTTTTTGTGTTTTTAATCAAAGTATGTCTAGGGTTAGATGGTGACTTTTATAGAGAACAAATCAAGGATTTTATAGGTGGTTTATCCAAGGTGTTTACTTATGTAAACAACCAAAGGTCTTACCTTTTAAACATCCAATGGTTCTGGGTGACATTGTGGTATAGTGATATGGGTTGAATGATGATGGAACAAATGGAGGGTTATCCTTAACAAGGTAGTCTTACCTATTCACTCATATGAATATAAGGGATGATAAACATATTATTTGGATATGTAACCCTAATGAGGTATAGATTGTTATACCTAGCTTTAATATAACTAAATGATGGTAATTGGGTATGAATAGTCCTTGAATGACTAATGCAATCATGGGGTACTCTCTTATTGTTGTTGAAACCCTAGTATGATATAACCCGATGGTTATATCTTGATTTATGTGTGGGTTCATACTTGAGAATAGTATCGAATGTGATGGTGATGCTTCACCTTATGCATCCATGATCCAATGGGGACGTCGTGAGTTAGGGTTTGGGCATAAGTGTTGATTAGTAACATTGATATAATTTATCATTTTGAACCTAACTCTAATGCAAATAGATAAAGATGAGTATTCCTGTTTAACATTCTTATATGATGGAATGATGGTGGAATAACCTCCTTAATATGATCATAACCTTAATATGTTAATTGGTGGTCATAGCCTCATGGTTGATACTTCTTATGCTAAACATGTGCATTATGAATATGATCAGGGTTAATCATATCTAGATTCCTTGCATGTTGATGTAATAAAGGAATGTTCTTAACATTAATATAACCCTTCTATGATTGTTTATGAATATCTCCGAGCTCATTAATGCAATAATGTGTTGATCCAGTGTATTATATGTAAGTGATGTTATTGAGCCTTGTTATAAGGCATGCAAAGATAATGATGATCTTGCAGGGAATAATATGATGGTCTTAAGGACCTTTGGGCATGGTTGAGCCCTAAATGAGGTGTAATCCTCTTATGTTGATAAGGGTTGATACCCTGTGATATTGCAAAAAGGATTTATATATTGTGATAGTATGATGACTAGTGTGGTCTCATGAATGACAAGTGAATAGTACCATGTGATGATGAGATGAGAAATTATGTTTCACATATTTTATATCTTTTAAAAGTCATGATATTTATATGCTTGCTAGAAGTGAATTAGGGTTTGTATGTCTACTTGTTTGATGCAGCCTTAATTCACCCAGTTGGCATAACTAATCAAGTGAAACTCTAATCATGTAGTGCCCTGTGCCATAGATCCATCTGAGTGTCAGAACTTTACAGATGGTGAAATGAGTATTCCTAAGGGAAACTCAGAGCGCATACTATTGAGTATGTGGGGGTGGCAAGTTGAGGATATATCCTTATCATCCACAATGTAGGTTTTGGAGGATGTCTATGGTCATGCCTCATACATCTGATGTGATTGAGAACAACTGCGGTCGTGTCTCAGTGATTATATATGTGACAAGATTGGAGGACAACTGCGGTTGTACCTCAGATGGTAGGGTATGCGTACCCACCTCCTTTCACTAGTATCATGACTTGTACTAAGGACAAACTAGCCTGTTAGCAGCTTGACCCGTACTGACCGGGGGAAAAGAAGATCTTAGGAGTCTGGTTCTTCCTAGATCTTATATGGCACTGATTTCGACTTAGCAGTGGTCAGTTGGATTTTGAGTGGTATCCTCAAATTCCTTAGGGAAAAATAAAAGATGTAATACAACCGTATAGCATGTCTGTTTAGGGTTATACATGATGCTTCACATTGGATGATAACCCTTGTTTGTTCTCTTTATATAAAGATGATGCTTAGTGTAATTAAGAGATAGTAATTATACTTATGTTGTGAATATGCATAAGATTGTAAATGTGTACATACAATAGTCATGCTTATGTTGATATCTATACTGCTACTGTTGATTACAATTAGGATGCTAGCTATGTCATGTTATTAGTTATGTTTAGCATGCTAGCCATGCCTCTATAATTAGAAATGCCTATACTGCTAATCATGCTTATGCAAGTATTCATGCTTATGTTGATAGCTCTGCTTATGATATTGACCTGTTCAAACTTTTAGACATGCTAATGTTATTAGATATGCTTATGATGCTAGACTTATTCATGTTAATAGAGATAATATGCTACTAGACTTGCTTATGCTAGTTATGCATATGCTATTGAATCTCTTATACAGTTAATAATGAAAATGATGATAGTCATCTTGATGCTGATAATTGTTATCAACTCCTTTATGTATTTTATTAATCATCAGTGTTGCTGAGCCTATTTGTTGTATATGATTAAAATGCTTAAACTGTCTCATTACCTAAAATGTTGTAATCAATAAGCGTTGTTGGAGGTTATATGTCTTGCTGGGACATGAGTCCCACCCTTGTGGTTCACCACATTTTTTTAGGTAATCGGAAGTGACGAAAATAAACATGTGGCAGCAAAGAGGAGCTATAGTAATGAATCTTTGATAAAGTTGATTAGATGTCTAGTGTGTCCTAGAGTCGTCCCTATACTCTCTGGTCCAGACGAGAAAAAGTTTGTATATGGTGTTTCAAACGAATCCGACTTTTGTTAGCATGTTAATGCTTATTTGTGTGTCATATACAAATATTGTTCTCCTGTGTATATATGTTATGGTTAAGATGATAGAACAATTTGTATCAAATTGTTGGCATAGTATGGATATAAGAAAGATTTTGAACTCTTAAGAAAGATAGTTATTTTTTCACTTTTAGGTATGTGGTGTTTCAAACGAATAAGACTTTTATTAGCATATTAATGCTTATTTGTGTGGTATATAAAAATATTATTTTCCTGTGTATATATGTTGTGGCTAAGATGATAGAATAATTTGTGTCAAATTCTTGGCATAGTATGGATATAAGAAAGATTTTAGACTGTTATGCAAATATTTCTGAGCGGTTGCTGATGTTGAAATCAGTTTTAATTTACCCATATTTTTAGGTATGTGATTAATTAGTGATTGATTGTGTTTTATGTTTTGAGTAATCTCGTTTAGTGTAATGGGTTCTCACACCACCTCCATTTCTTGACTCATTTTGACAGATTGTTATTTTTTTCACTTTTAGGTATATTTTTTATGTTCTGTTCCTCTCCTCAACTTTGTTATTAGGGGACATCATACCCTCATCTATACACTTTTTGTTGTTTAGTTTTATACTTATATGAGAACTACCGATGCTCTTCATGTATTGTAAGGTGCATGCGACAACATGCACTAGCCTATTTCTTTATTATATGAGTGGATGTTATAAAAAAAATTCTTACACAAGCTCTTATCAGGACCTTTTTTTTGAAGGACATATTCTTGTTTATAAGTTGTTCTTGCATTGAAAAATAAAGGACACAGTCATCATAGACGCGATGAGTGTAACTGTGTAAGAGTACAACAGAAATCACAATTGATAGGTAGAGGAGGTGCTTACAAAAGATAAGATGTAGCCGATGGAGTTGGGACGAAGATTCTCATAATGGGGTAGGCTCCTCTTAGCACAACCCACAAAAAAATAAATAAAAGAAAGCAGCAAGGTCACAGTTTGTTGTAAGATCCTCCCGGCAACACTTCTCCTCCTTGTCCAGGACCTCCAACAATGGTCCAAAGAAGATGGTGCCTTTGATGGCTATAATCACTTTTTAGTCCTTGAAGGCAGCAACTTCTGCGTTCGGACCCTTTTCAAGAGATTGTCAAAAAATAAAAATCCGGTTTAAGGGATGTCGAACTGCAAAGTTTGCAAACTTGAGGGAAGACTCGGTTTGTCGTGAATGAAAGAGCGGCTGGTTGGATGAGTAAGAAGAGAAACTGGGACTTTACGGGAATGAACACGAATCGGTCCTGATCAGATGTACTTAGTCAAGAGGTAGTCGACATTGCAAAATACGGCTATTGCGTATCCAACCACGGGCGTGTAAAAGAAAAAGTTTTGGATAGGTCACATAAAAATGAAAGTAACAATGAGGCAGATTGAAGTAGCCGTTGGTAGAGCGGGAAGCCAGCAGGACAGCGGTGAACAACGGTGAAAGGCAGGGGAACAGGCGCGCATATTGCATTTATTTTGTATGGCTCAAGCACTTACAACAAAGCGCATCTGGTGTAGTGGTATCATAGTACCCTCCCACGGTACTGACCAGGGTTCGATTCCCTGGATGCGCACCGTTTTTGAATTACGTAGTGATATTTTGATTTAGTAATTTTTTTTAATCTTTATGTATTGTCTATATCCATATAAGAAGTGACCAACTTCTAGCCTACACGCCTATTTGCTTCACTTTTATTTATTTATTTTAAGTAGTAATGCTTATCCAACTAAAATGTCATGTTTATCTAAGTAAAAGGAATCTAATTGTGTACTTCATGCGGGTGTCTGTAAACTTTATTTGCATGCTTCAACAACATGTCTATATGCTTTATTAGTATGTCTATGTACTTCAATAGTCTGTCTGTAAACTCAATGATCCAATATGTTTATGTGCTTATGTCTACATACTTTGCTAGTTTGTCTACGTACTTTAGACGTCTATATGCGAGCTCAGTGGTACTGCCTGCTTGTGTCTATAAGCCCACCAAGAAGTAGAGGTAGAGGTGTGCATGATATGATGTGCGTTTGCTTTTTTCATCTACTCACCTATCTACTTACATGACCTTTGTGCCAATGATGAATGTGAGAATAAAATCAATTTTGGGTTAAAACTTTGTTGATTTGGGTTGCTTGTGAGTTCACCTTACTGCTTTTTATATTTTTTTAAGACTCATCACGTATTTCCAATTGCCTAGCAGTGTGCTTCTTCCGACATGGAAATCCGGCAATGCTGATCTCCTCAAGCTGGAACATCTTAGCATTTTTTTTAAATTCTTGTAAATAAGTGTGATTCACTACCTAGTTTTCAAATGCCATCCATTCTGCTTCTTTTAACTGGTGTAGTCGGCATGTTTATTTCTTTTGAATAGAATGTGTCAATAACTTAACTAGGTTAATTGTTTTTTCAGTCAATTTTTATTCCTTGAGTAGATTGCTTCTATTTTTTATTTTTTATGCCATCTACTACTCGAGTAAAAAATTATTACAAGTAGCAACCACTGCTATTTGAACAATATATTTTTCTGACAGTGCAGCCGTTGTGCTTATCTTTTTTGACAGGTCTTGCTTTTTGTCAATGGATGCACTACTATATGGTATTTGCATGAATTCATATTTTTAATGATTAGAGAGTCTATTTAATTAGTTAATTAAGATATTGAGCCTATTTATAATATGAGCCTAATTATGTCTTGGTCCATTAGAGTTCATCTTGAGTTTGTAAGCTCCATCCTTATCCTATTTATAGGAGAGGGGGCTACCCGTGTATCAATAAGAAAAATCTACATAAGAGAAATTTCCCATCACATCGTCTTTCCACATGGTAGCATAGCTGGCTCCCTTGTGTTGCCCCGACCCTTATATATAGAGAGAGAGCACTAAGGAGAGAATTATCCCCTGTGGGTGGTCGCCGTCGCTAGGCATTGCTTGGCGGCCCGTAGAGTTTTTCTACCCCTACTTCTTCTAGGAGTTGTCTTCATGAGGCGTCTCCATTAAATCAAGAAAAACTATCTACCTTGAAGTTGCTACTACTAGGTCTACATGGGCCTTCATGCCACTGCCTTTAGTTGTTGCTTTTGGAGAGGCCACTGCTATCCTATCTACCGCCATCATCTACTCCACTGCCATTATCTACATCTCTACTGATCTACACCGCCATCATCATTCACACCACTATCATTGAGATCTAATTCCAAATCTTGGAAAAAGATCTCATTTTTTCTGTTGATGTTGGGAATATATCATTCCTATATTGCTATGAAAGAGATTTAAAAGGATTTATCCACTATTTTCTATTGTCTTGATATTTTCTGTTGCTATTTTGCCGCTAACACAACGTGTCATTATTTGTCACACTATGTACATAGAGTTTTATTTCCCTCGTGACTTGGATCGCAAAATTTGTCCCGTTACACACTGTGTCCCCTAAACAAAACAACATGTCACATGCGATCTGCCCTACTCCTACCCCAGGATTCGTTAACTGACATGATGTCTTGACTTATGATACGACGTGTCGCCCACTTTCTGTTAGAAATGAGCTACTACATGGCACAAAGTGTCTCCCTAATGACGCGACGTGTCACCTGCTAGTACTGCTACATCTTGGTGTGCTATATTATCTATGACTATTCTATGACATGGCAATTGTTTCTAAACATGATGAGTCCCTATATTTTTTCCTTACTAGCAACACCTATCTTTCTTCTCTTGTAATTTTAGATTTCTTCTTTAACTCCACACCCTTTCTAGCTCTACATTCATATTGCATACTTCCTCAATTCTTGTATTATCCCCCATATACATATTGTGCCTACTGACTAGTAACACCCACAATCAAATCTAATTTTTTCTCTAATTCATATCGCCTGGGTTTCACCCCCCGCACCCTTAGATTTGTTGGCCTAATGGTTGGACAAATCTCTTTTTTTTAGATTGACTAAGATCCACATAATTTTCTACCTAGATCTATGTAATCAGGTTATGTTTTATATTGGCTCGAGTTGTCAATTATCTCTTCCACTTATTTTCCTACATAAACACCACCTCTACCATTTTTTTAATCTCCACCCCAACCACTCTCTTGACTCTTTTCGTGGTTGGCTTAAATGGGAGAATAGAGGATGCTGAGTATAAGAAAGAGTGATATTGAGGAGAGAAGAAGATGATTTGAGTTCTACAACTCTATGGATCTTCATGCTACTTTTCCTACTGCTATGTGGTATTATTTATGTTGCTAACTGGATCTTTCTGCTACTATTATTCATCTATTTACCTTATGAAGAGATTGAAAAACTTATTCATCATCCTCTTGACTGCCATTATGGAATTATCTACTTCACTTATGCTATATGTTGATTGATTTTTTTATCTGGCTACATCACTCTTGTTACTTGTGATATGATTAGCACATTTTATTTGTGACTATGTGATTCCACACTATCTCCATCCATGCTTAATTTGTACATTGACTATCTACTTGTCTGTACTATGTTGGCATTAATAATAGCAATAGAAAGATCCATCTAGCAACAAAAACAATATCACATAGCAGCAACAAAAGTAGCATGGTGCTCAATTGTGTCTTGGCCCAATAGATTTTGTCTTGAGTTTGTATGACCCCTCCCCCCTATCCTATTTACAGGAGAGGGGGACTACCTAACTATCAATAAGAAAAATCTACACAAGGCAAATTCCCCATCTATTGTCTTTCCACACCAAGTCACCAACTAAGTGGTAAGGTACCGACGGAAACAGTGACAATTGATATTTTAGTTTTCTTCTATTCTAGTAAAAAATTAGAAAAGTGGTGACGACTACTATTGTGCTTACTCTAATTGGAAAATTCTTTATTTTAAAAAAAATGACTGCACTTTTGTTATCTTTTATTTTTTTATCAGACACTACTCGAGTATCTTGCTTTCATTAATTATTTTTTGAGACATTTGTAAAAGCATGATTCAAACCATTTATTTTGTGCTTTTTATCCCTATCTTGATGGCATTTATCTATATACTTACATAAATTCAAACATCATGCTTTCAGTATTTATAAGAATTATAGAAACACTGACTGATACTATTCATGTAGTTTGCTTCTGCTGAATGGTTATTGTAACCTGTAAAAAATAATAACTATACATTTTCTATTCAAACAATTTTCTTCCATGAATAGATCCAACATGTTGTGGCAAGATACTTTGTATTTTCTACAAAAAAAATTAAAAGTCAATGTTGAGTGTTATTTCAATGATACACTATAACTGATACATAATTATATTTGGAGCAGCGAGAGATTCAACTATAGGTACAAAAATGTCAATGAAATACAATAACGACACACTGTGTACGTGGAGTTATGCTCCATTCATGACTTGATTCATGAAATGTGCAGGTATGTCACCTAAATGAAATAGTGTGCCACCTGCGATCTGCCCTACTTCTACCCCAAGATCCGTTAACTGCCACAATGTGTCACCCTATGACACAAAGTGTCACCTACTTTCTGCTAGAAATGACCAACTACATGACACAATATGTCTCCCTAATGACACGATGTGTCACCTGCTACTCCTGCTACATCTTGACATGTTATATTATCTACAACTATTCTATGACATGTCGATTGTTTCTAAACATGACGAGTCTCTATATTTTTTTATTTCTAGCAACACTTATCTTTCTTCTCTTGTAATTTTATATATCTTTTATTCTTTAACTCCCCACCCTTTCCAACCCTACATACATATTGCATACTTCCCCAATGCTTGTATTAACCCCCCATATACATATTGTGCTTACTGATTAATCGGATCCATAATCAAATTTGGTTGTTTCTCTAATCTATACCGCGTGGGATTCACACCCTACACCCCCTAGATTTTTCGGCCTAATGTTCAGACAAATATCCTCTTTCAGGTCAATTAGTATCCACAAATTTTCTCCTTATATCTATGTGATCGGGTCATGTTGCATATTGACTACTCAAGTTGTCAGTTATCTCCTTCACTTATTTTGCTACATAAACACTACCTCTACTATTATTTTTGACTCTCCACCCCAATCACTTTCTTGACTCTTTTTGTAGTTGGCGTGAGGGGGAGAATCGAGGATGATGAGTATAGGAAAGTGTGATATTGAGGAGAGAATAAGAGGATTTTAGTTCTACAACTCTATAGATCTTCATGCTACTTTTCCTACTGGTATGTGGTATTGTTTTGGTTGCTAACTGGATCTTTCTGCTGCAGTTATTGATCTATTTACCTTATGAAGAGCTTGAAAAACTTATTCATCATCTTCTTAACTAATACTATGGAATTATCTACTTCACTTATGTTATATGTTGATTGATTTTTTGACAACATCACTCTTGTTACTTGTGCTATTATTAACACATTTTATTTGTTGCTTTGTGGTTTTGTACTATTTTCCATCCATGTTTTATTTGTATATTGACTCATTACTTGTTTGTGTTCTATTTGCATTAATAATAGCAACAGAGAGATCCATTTAGCAACAAAAACAATACCACATAGCAACAACAAAAGTAGCATAGTTCTTAATTGTGTCTTGGCCCAATAGAGTTTGTCTTAAGTCTGTATTTTACCCTTTATATATTTATAGGAGAGGGGGACTACCTATCTATCAATAAGAAAAAATTACACCAAGGTAATTCTCCATCTATTGTCTTTCCACACCAACTAAGCGGTAAGGTACCGACCAAAGTGGTGATAGTTGATATTTTAGTTTGCTTCTAGTGGAGTGAAAAATCAGAAAAGTGGTGATGACTTCTATCATGCAACATAGTCCAATTGGAAATTTTATTTATTTTTAACTAAAAATATGACTGCAATTTTGTTACTTTTTTATTTTTATCATTTGTTTCTCAAGTAGCTTGCTTTCATTAATTGTTTTTTATAAAAATTGTAAAAGCATGATTCAAACAATTTGTTGTACCCTTTTTAGCCCTATCTTGATGACACTTATCTATATACTTACATAAATTCAGACAACATTATTAAATATTTATTTAAAAAGAATTATAGAAACAATAATTGGTGCTATTCGAGTAGCTTGTTTTCGCTGAATGGTAATTGTAACATGTTAAAAAATAAAGGCTATGCATTTTCTATTCAAACAATTTTCTTACATGAATAGATCCAACATGTTATGATAGGATATGCCATATTCTTTTACAAAAACAATTAAGAGTCAATATTGAGGGTTATTTAAATGATTCATTATGCATGATACAAAATTAGTTTCTGGAGCAGTGAGAGATTGAAATATAGGTACAAAATATAAAAACATACGATTGTTATCTAAAAACTAATCAAACTCTATGAAAATGTCAATTATGGGTGTAAAAAAGTTAATAAGTTAGTTCATATATAAGGTTTAGATGTATATTATGTTGACATTTTACTTCATAAGTTGTACTAACATGCCTAGCACGTGCACTATGCTACTTTTAGATAAATTGTATGTTATTCATCAGATTGAATAGTTGATATAAATATTTTAAAATGGGTAAAAGTGGTGTGTACAACGTATGTACTATCATCTATTTGTGCCTTGATTCCAAATATCTTGAGGCATTTTCTGGATGACATAGTTTTTATATTGGTGTATTCATTAGTTTTAATTGCACCAATTCATGTCATCACAAACATTCTTCACATAGCATATCCTCAAAACTTGTTACCCTTATTTTGTTATTTATATTTCATGATAGTTTCTCTGTCTTGCTCCCACACTTCTATCTTAAGATTCATATTTTTCATTCATCTTTTTGACACCTTTATATTCATTTCCTAATATTTACACCTCTATAATATGACTAGTCATTTATTGGTGGGTGATTCTCTACTTATGACCTACCAAAACAGCTCAAGGTTGGTAATCGACAAGAAAGAATTGGGTGGTGTGTGCGGAGGAGTTTTACCATAGATTTTCCCCTCATCTTCTACCTGCATGAGGTAGTGATCCTTGGAAGGGGAGCTTTCATAATTTAGTTTTTTTTGTTTAAGAGTGATATTATGATGGCAAAGTGTTTTAGTTGTACTCTTTCATTTCATGCATTCTATTTTGATCACATGACATACATCATTTTAGGTTACAACATCCACAAGAATAAATGAATCCAAGTAAGTGAAACTTATCTCATTTTGCTACGCCACTTCATCCAACTTAGCCACATAAATCAGATTAACATTGTGGATAAAATTCTAATGCTTTTGATTGGATGAAATTTTAATGCATATTCTTAGTTTTGATTCTTCTCATCTTAAAGCCATTAGATTCTTAATCATTTCTCTAAAATTAATTTGACTTTATAATATAATTAACAAATAACATACACTAAGGGATATCATCCTTAATATCCATTATGAACTCATTCAAAAGAAGAACGAATAAATATGGACTCAACCCTGTTCCTTTATGTAGCCGAATTGTAACTGGAAAAATTGGAGCCTTCCTTTATGGATCCCTAATACTAACATTTGACCTATATACATCTCTTTGATCATACCAATGTATTGAACTACAACACTATTCTCTTTTATATCCAAAAAATAACTTCCCTAAATAATTAATCATTAGAATGTTAAATATAAGAAAAAAATATAGAGATCTAGTAGAGATTCAATTTTTGGAGATCAACAATAAAATTAAAAAAACTTGATGGTAACATCTCCACTTTAGTAAACTAGGAAACCTCTCACATAAAGATAGTAGTTTACAAAATAAAAGGAGTTCCAACCTAAGAAAAAATATAGTTCAGTATGGTTCAACAGTGCAACATGAAAGAAACTATGCTAGTCCAGATCTAGATTCATGAAAATGAACTACACGAGCTCGTAATCATACTCTTCTAAGTAATATACATAAGGATATCCCTGAGACTATTCTTCCTAGTATTTCTTGTTGTGTCAAGGCTATTACATATGTGATACTTCCATGGATTTCACATCCCTAGCTATCCATGGATAGAAAATCTAGTTTCAAATTTCATTAAGGTCATAACAAGAAGAATATTCCATACCATGTTTATATCAACATTGGTTCAATGAATTAATATTGTTCTATGGTACCTAAACTATGCAAAACTTTATGTTTGTTTTGATAATATGGTTCCATCTATGGTAGCACAATACCTTTTATGGCAAGAAATATGTCATCTACACTATTTTGCCTCTATGGCTAAAAAATCTCTATGCACTGTTGTGCTTCTATTATATTAAACTTCCAATGCCAACTATTGTGTATGGAGTAACTTTTCATAATGTAATCTCACTTAAGTTTCTTAATTATCATCTTTCTCTTAATTGGCTAACATAGTTTTTTTATTAATGCATTTGTTGGCTTGAATTGCATCAATTCATGTCTTCACATACATCCTTCACATTATGTATCCTTGATACTTGATACCCTTACTTTATTATTTATATAAGTATTTTGTGATTCTTTCTTGGTCTTGCTTCCACACTTCCATATTAACATTCCTATTTATATCACAATTTTCTTGTTGACACCTTTATATTCATTATCCAACATTAATTCCTTTATGAGATGACTTTGTATACTCATTCCATAGATTTACTTCTTAGCCTGAGAGGGATATTGTGGTCATTAGTTGTAATCTTTCACTTCATTGTAATGATATCTAAAGAGCAATCTTGAGATGACTCCCTACAAGAGATAGGATCATTAAATGGGGGCAGAGACTATGATCCTACTTGTCTACTCTGTAATAGAAGCCTGAAAACACATGAACATCTCTTCTTCGAATGCGAGTTTTCAGCCTACATATGGAGAAGAGGCTTCCTGAAGTGCGGATGGGGGGTCATGCGCCTTTGGACCTGGATGAGGCCTTGGATTGGATGTTATAGAGGGCCAGAGGCAACTCAAAGAACATGCTCTTGGGGGGAATTTTTGCCACATCCCTCATCTTTCATGTATGGGGTGAACGTAATAGTAGGCTTCATGGGAAGAGTCTGAGGGAGAATACCACCATTTTTGATGTAATTAGTAATAGTCTTGTTTGGTTTGTTAAAGCTAACACAAAGAGCATGAGTGGGATGGATACCATGGCTCTTAGAATGTGGGGTTTCATGTAAAGCTTGTATAGTATATGGGGTTTTTGATGTGTCCCCTATACTTTGTTTAAGATAGTAAAATTTTACCTTATCTGAAAAAAAAGATATCTCAAGAGCACATGATTCTACCAAATTATCGGGTTCATAAAATTAGAAGGAAGGTGTAAGGGGCAAAGGAAAAATATAGAAATGTACAATTAGGTTACGATCCAACAATCCAAATAAAATCCAATTGTGGATTGTAAGGCTTTCTGGGCATTAATCTAGGGTTGTAACTATTTTGCTCACTTGTTTAGTTTAGGGGCCAAATGAAGAAAAAATGCCTTCAAATTTTAATTACATATTGCTTAATCATGCAAATCACTATCAATCGATTATATTTTAATTTTGACGAGTCCAACTCCACAAGTTACCACAGTCAACTAAAAGTTGTTTTTTTCTTCAAAATTTATTAAGAGAGCATCAATTTCTTAAATTATGGCGTTAAGCTATATATTCTCTTTATTGTCCTTTGTTAATTTATGGTAAGCTAATGGATTATTTTGCATCCAAACTCAATTATTGAAAATCTAGGGAGTAAAGAAGATGGATAGAGATCAATATTTAGGTTTTACTCAATTATTTTCAGTGCAACTAATTAATTGATATAAAAAAAGAAAATATGTTCTCCCTTAAATTAATTAGCTTCTTAATCATAATTTTGGGGTTTGGTTCTTCTCTCAATTGAAGGACAATTTGACATTTTTCATAAATCTTAAACCACCCTTAAAACCAAAATTACTTGGAAACATGCCTATAAGGTCACATCCACCTAAAAATATGGCATTATTTATAATTAGTAGTACCTGGAAAAATGGTTATTAATTAAAAATGAAAAAAACAAATAATTAAAAAAGGGAAGGAATGTTAAAATTATTACCTCCATAGAAGATTTTGTTCTCAAAATTTATGACACTCATTCTTGAAACAGATACACATGACGTGAAGCATCAGTTCTATTCTCATTCACAAATGGGATGTCACATAAATTTTGTATCATACAAAAATATAATTGTAATTGAGACTAAGACAATAAAAAAGGAACGTACTCACGATCATAAAATTCAATATAATGAAAGTAACTAACATATACAAATCATTGTTCATAAACCCAAACATGATTGGAAATAAATCTAAATAAAAAATCATAAACATCTATGGATAATTGACATCCCACCATTGCACACTTGATATCCTCTTGAGTGTATGATGCTTCATGTCCTTAAAATTCCTTGATATCACCATTCATGAACATCATGTTCATAAACACACAAATCACATAAAAAATTATAAGTACCACTGAGTAGTTGATAGAATGAAAACAAGGTATACATTATGAAAAAGGAGTATAATCATAATAATACATTCATAAATTAATTATACTCTTTATATTCATGCTTATAGCATCCCATACCATTTGTTCTATGTTTGAGTATATTGGCTTATATTCATATTATTTCATCAAAATTTGCATTGCACCCAAGTCACGTTTCTCCAAGAGATCATTACACCAAAGTACTCATAACAGTTTCAAAATGTCTACATAAAATTAGATGATCAATTAGTCAACAATAATTCACATAAGCAATGAAATCAAACTCAAAAAATTTAATACTAATTATAATTCATAAATCATGTTAATGTTTTATTATTATACATGTAAAAGAGCCATAATAAAAAGAGATATAGATTTACAATAATTTATTTTGCATTGTCATATGAAAACAAGTTATTTTATGGAAGTAAAATTGATTCATGCATTAATGGATAATTAACCCAATAATCCTACATAATGCTAATAATACATTTCCACTTACCAAATGTTGAGAAGAAATTCCTATCAAGTCTTTAGAATTGGATCAAACCCTAGAATCCTTCTTGCATATAGAATCATGCATTAAACCTTTATATTAATATAATAGGTTTTCAAATGAACCGTGGGACTTCAGGTTTATAATAGGGTTTGAAACCAGGTTAAATAGATTCCTTTACATTCTTCCAAGGAGTATATATACATTATTTTTTGAGTTTTGATATATTTATTAAACATTTTCAAATCTCTAGCCAACCAGAAAATCAAGAAAAGAATGCAGTGTACATTATTCAAAAAGTGTGACCCACCAGTTTGAACTGGCTCACTACTATGTAGTCACATTATGAAAGTCCCAACAAAAGCACACCTATATCACAACTAAAAAGGAAGGGGTTACAATACTAGTATACCAAATGGAGGCGTTTATATTACATAAACATGTGGGAAAAATGGATAAACTCAAGAAAACTACGGTAGGATAAGAAGCAAAAAGATCAACCACCCTTATGATGTGTCCTAAAGCTAAAACTAAATAAGGGAAAAATGTTAACAATCTATGATGATTTTTTTTTCAAAGATCAAAGAAAATTATGACACGGTATACTATACACAAACCTATTAACAATCAAAGACCAATGCCAAAACCATCTTCCTCAGGTTTCTCCAATCAAGATGATACCAAATTGGGTCTCTATGGTGTTCCATAACATGAGATTGCTCCTGCTCCATGTGTGTACAAAGGAAGAAGAAAAACTATAAATGAGACAAAGATAATGTAAGGAACACAAACTAGAATTAAACTAGAAACATCATGCAATGGCATTGATGGTTTGGGAAGCTAAATTGAAAGAGGTAGTTGAAGTGTAAAAAAGAATAATAAAAAAGTGGAACGAATGCTACCACAAGTTGGTGCAAAATTTTGGCTTGGAAGACCTTTCAAGTACACAACGAAGGGGGTATACCTGGCATACATGAGAAATGAGGATGCTAAGACCTTTTTGATATCTTCTCATAGGTGAGTAGATGGAACTAGAGTTGAGTTGTATATTATTTTTTAAATTTATGAGTGATATTAGGGGCTTAAAATCAGAGGTATGGTGTTTGTGATGGAGGGATCAGTTGTATAGTTTTGGAATGTTTGGATTGCAGGAAAGCATTAAAATGGGTTATTTTGAAGGTTAGGATAGAATGGTACATGCAGAGGACCATATGGTGGGTTTTCTATCATGTATTTGGATGTACAAGGGAAATGATAGGTTTTGACTTGTCTCCTTGGTCTACCTTCGTATCACCGTGGCTGCGCAGAAAATATATTGTGGAAGTGTTAAAACCGGCCATTGTAAAATTGACATATGTAAATTAACAAATTAGAAATCTAATTAGAGATGACCATGCCTAGTTTGCAAAACTAGATGGTTTTACAAGATATGTCGAATTTGTGAATGGTTAATGCCACAATTCTGTATAATCAGTATACCAACTAATAGATTCCAGGTAGATGCACCTTTTTGTAGTGCGTACCGTGGATTATCAATTTTGCTTTACTACCTATTTCCATTACAATTAATTCATCCAAAGCTCTACAAGCGTTTGATTTGGGGAGTCAGAAGTTTGATCTTGCAGTTCCATTTCAATTAATTCATCCAAAGATCTACAAACATTTGATTTGGGGAATCAAAAGTTTGATCTTGCAGTTGGCAAAGGAGGTTGTCTTCATCAAGGATGGGAGGCGGGGAATACCCGCTACTGTGAATGGTTGAAAGTGCCCACTTGCCAACAAACATGGTTGTAGATCTCAAAATCATAGACGGAAGGGTCTTACGGGAAGACATATTAATTCAGGAGCATCTCCCTTGAGCATGAGCAGAGGGCACAGACGTCATGAGTGAGGATGGGTAGACAGTGTCTAGACCTTCTAGGAGTCAACTTCTCTTTATCCTGCCTAATACCTTGAGGACGGTGGAGGCAAAATATGAGGATAGAGGAGGCAAAATATGAGGACGATGGATTGGATAGAAGGAGAACGTTTTTGGAGCAGTCATATGTGAAAATGAATGGGTAAAGGCGGCCACCGCTTGTGGGGTCGGGAGTGTGAGGGGTCCAGGTTTTATCTGGTGTGAATACTAGGGGGAGCGAGAACTGGGAATCCCAGTTGGTTAGGACTCAGAGTCTGGCTTGGTTACCATCCATGCGTTATTTATGTACATCCAAACATAGAATTCGGTTAATAGTGGGATTTAGAGTCCTATCCTTGTTGGGATCCTTTGAACCAAACATGCCATTTGGGTCAAGAAGTCTAATTTGTATATTTTGGAGTCAAAATTTGACAAGGAACACATAGAGAAACCTAGTGAAACTAGGGATCAATCCACTCGAGAGATCCTAACAGAGCTCATAGAATTGCTATATTAGAGAGAGAATAACTAGATAGAGAGAGCAATAGGTAGAAGGTGGAATATGATTTAGAATTGTAAAAATGATAGGAATTAGGTGAATAGGATATTTTTGTGACTTCCTATCATGCCTGACCTTGGAGTCCAATATGAACTATGGATTTTTATTAGAACGTTCTTAAAGAATAAAGAAAATCGAGATCTGAATTATATATCTATTATGATTATCTAGAAACTTCAATCATTTATGTTATTTTTATTTTATTTTATTTAAAATCATCTAAAAACTACCAAATCAGGTGGTTTCTTAAATTAAGTTGTGTAATGTAAGCATATTGTGTGGTTCAGGAAATAAGCTATGAGTTTATTTGGTCTAAGTCATATAATATATTAGCAGTTGATAAAAGATAATTGTCATACCAAAATTTGAGGGGAGACATGTAGTCCATATAAAAATAATGGGTATTTGATTTATATGAGAGGGGAGTCAATCATTATCTAAAATCCTTACTTGTTCTTCATGCCTATTTAGGACAAGGCTTTTAAGTAATAACTAAAAATTGATTCTATAGTGGTCCAAATTGTTAGGTTTTACTTTTGTTAGATTGAAGTACTATTATTGATCCAAATAACATGATATGAACCAACTATCACACTATAGTCCTATTTTAAGCTATTAGAATCACCTTCTAGTGATTAAGGATAATAAATGAGTCAAAATGAGCAATAGATGCAATCTAACATCATTATAAAATCATTTTAGTTAGGTTAGTTAGGTTCAAATGAGGGTAAACTAATATGTTAAGGACAAATTTAGGCAACTCAATGAGTTGCATGTCATATGGGCATATTTCCAGAACTTAAGGTTTGAGTAATGTATTCAAATAAAAGAAGTTTAAAATCATGGTTTTGAAATCATACTATATTTTAATATATCTCTAGGTTAAAATATGACAACATTACATCTTGCTTACTTGATATATTTTCCCAAAAACTTTAGGATATGAAATGGGATTAACTACCTTAGGGTTTTACCTTCTTATATAAAATTTTAAGATCAACAACTAAACTTAATACAAATATCATCAAATTAACCTTTTAACTAATTACATAAACTACTACTTAGATTAATTGCATAAATTGATTTTAAACTAAATTCCATCAAGTAAATATTAAATTATAATTTCTTTAATTATTAAATTAAATTTTCTCTAATAGATTATTGTTCTTAAACGTCCATAATATATTATTTATCTTAGTTTTTTCATACTCATAACATAAACATCAAGTTCTAGGGAATGTACCCTTAAGATATCTAATGATTATATGAATTTCAAACCCTACTAACCTATAGATCCACTTCTTCTTCCCAATATTTAGGAGATCGCTTTATCTTTCTTAGAACAAGGTGGGGGAAGGTGTTGGGACCTCATGTTCTTCTCTCCTTTGATTCGACTAGGAATCAAATAAAGAGGCAAGAGTCTCAAGGATAGGCACTCCTCTTCATGGATCAAATTTAGCATTCAACAACAAGCATGGTGTGATACTCCATCATCCTAGAAGGAAGCAATCATGGTGGTGGTTTTAATGCAATACATTGCAAGGATAGAGTGGTTTGGGAGGATTTTGAAGAGTACTAAGAAGTTGGCGAGGGGATGAGGAGGTAATGATGATGTACCTTTATGAGGGTCAACATTTCTTCACCAATGACCTCAAATTGCAAGTCCAGTTTACATATGGATGCATCACAGAAGAGGAAGAAAGAGAGGAAAATAATAGAGAGGAAATAATTGATGCTAACGAGATGGGGAAGGGCGCATAGAAGATCCACATCATATGGCAGATGTTGGAGTGATTATGAGTTTTTGAAGGAGGTTGTGGAAACACCCTCTCTTTGTCACTCTCTTTCTGTCGTTGTGGCTTATTGGCATTGTAGGCGGAAGAGGCTAGGGTTCTGGGTGGCACAAGATAGACAAGAGAAAGGAAAGTGGGAAGAAATAGGGGAAGGAATATGATGTGAATAAGAGAAGAGGGAGAATAGGGTGAAATGTTTGTCCATTACAACAGTTGTCATCCTCACGAGGGAGATGACCTGCGGATGTGGGAGCATTACAGAGTTGGGGTTGAGGAAAAAGGGCAAAAAATGTAATTATTACAAATTCATAATATGCATTAGAACTACTATCTTTAACCAAATTATTGATTGGTAAAAGGAGGTGAAATTAACATGAAATGGATAGATAAGATTATTATGATGTTTTGAATCCAATTTTATTATTAGTTTCTTCTTTTGACAATATCTGATATTTATTTATTTATTTAGTTGATAAGTACCCATTTAATGCATTTATGCTCCTCTTAATTAATTTGATTCATTATTTCTCTCATCACTATACTTACGATAAATTTAGAGTGCCAATATAGGTTCAAAGATAATTAATTGGTGAATTTATATCATTAACTTTCAATTTAAGGTCTACTTAATTTCTTAGCAATTAATAATATATAATAGGTTAATCATTGAAACATCATATTCTTTCTACTCTAATTACTATTATTTAATCTAACTTAAGGAAAACATATATTTAATGTTTTATTAAAGTTGAAGCCAGGGAGGGGGATGGTTGAGATATATATTGAAGTTCAAGTGTGTTACAACACTCCACCCCTAAAAAGGAATTTTGTCCCTAAAATCTACACATTCATTACCTAGTCCATGATATACCGAAGCCAACTAATTAGATTACTTAAATCATGAACTCATCACACTTTGGTATACAAGCTATACTATGTATCGATTTGGGTTATCCAGTTACTATCACATGACATTCAACATGGCAATATTTAATTAACATAATCTAGATATTAGTTATATTTGTTTGACATTGTTTGAGGATTATTTCTAAGGTTATCGAATGCACTTTCATTATTAATTTTAGAAAATTTTAAAGTTGAGTTATCCTTATAAGTGAATAGGTATAATAATCCAACACTAAGAAAGGAGTTATCACAACTCAACCCAATTATCTTAAGGGGCAACTAAAGGTAAGCCAACTAAGTCAGATATGACTTCTAACTCACTGATCTACTCTTAAGTCTTGGGTTTCAGGGTTAAATATCTGGTCGTGTTTTTCATCTCCAAATACTTCTCTAGATTTATCAACTTCAAGTGGTTACTTGGTTTAGAAAAACATCAATGAAGTTCAATTTTTTTAACATATAGTATGATATGATCAAATAGTTTTAATGTGAAAATTTGGCGATGAAAAGTTAAATATGGTGCCAAAATTAGTACATAAACCAAGTCACCAACTTCTCCACAACCACAACTTATTTTATGTACTTCATCCATATGATTTTCTTGGGTTCTACTAACATCTTATAACTTGGAGTATTAATCTTAAGCATTCTCATAAAAAAGGGAAGTGATATATGATGTGAGTTTAGGTGTGTATTATATTCATTGACTCCATTGACAACTTTAGGAATTTTGGTGTTCATAACATAAGCATGTCTTGTACGACTCTCAATTGTGGGTCATCACACATGCTGAATATTACTATTTTTGAGGGATAGGTGTGAAAGCTATCTCATGTGGGTGACTAAGCTGGAGCATGTTCTCTCTACGGATGTGGACACATCGTCTAATATGACCTACCATTTTGCAATGGTGGAAAATTACTTGTTTTTCACTTCTCTGAGAAGTAAAACTTTCTAAGATGCACTTGCCCAGTGAGTGATGTCAGTGGCACCCACTGCATCTTGTATAACTACACTCATCATTTGGGTTCTTCCCCTTATTGATGTTGTCGTTGTGAATTGGGGCTTGAAAACCATGATATGACTCTATTGTAAGATCTTTATCAACCATTTGTTGGAAGGTTAGTGTAATTTGTGGCACAAGAGCATGGACAACTTGATAATTAAGGCCTTCCAAGAAGAGGCTAGATCTACAAGCTTTCATGAGGCTAGTAGTGTCATGTTCCAATAATAGAAATTTCTAGATGTATGCTGACACACTTAGAGTTTCTTATTTTAGAATGTAAAACTCAGCATCTTTCTTCATCAGAGCGGATGGATAAGTATATTTTTCTCAGAAGAGGAAAAGGAATTCTTCCCAAGTTACAATTGAAGTATCACAAGTTTGTGCAACTCCATTTTACCAGACTCTGGAGGGTCCATCTAGTACATATGTAGTAGATCTAACCTTTTGATGTGGAGGACATGCCATCCCTTCAAAGGTATACCCCATACATAAGACCCAATCACTAGCTTTATCAACCCTATTCAATTCTCCTTCACCCTTGAACTAGGATGGTTGCATCTTAATTAATGCTTCCAGGGAGTGTTCTTTGGGTCTATCAAGATTTTAGTCCATATTGATATTTCCCATCATAGTATTAGTAAGCAGTCAGCGAAGGAATGCCAACTCTTGCTTGTGAGTAAATCTAGGTTCCACAATGGCATATGCATTAGGGGTCAATTGGATCACATGTTACATAGGAGTGACTAGTACTATAGGAGTTACTTGCGATTTAGGTGTCTCAATAGGGGGATCCATGTGAGGCATCCCAAACATTGGATTTAGAGGAGTTGTATACCCAAAAGAGTTACTTGGGTTAGATCCATAACCCTTATCTCCAAACATATTTTCTTTCCTAAAAGATAGGAATAACTATGAGAAAACCTAATTTATTCTGAGATAGACACTTTCCAATCACTAACAACTCTGATACCATATTATAAGGAGTGGGTTTCAATGGGAGAGAGAGAGAGAATCGAGAGAGGGTGGCTGGCTAGCTGGTTCAGGAAACCAACGAACGAACGAACGACAGATGAGATATGCGAGGACAGTCTGGGAAAGAGTTAGGGAGGTGAAGGTGGGGGTGGTGAATCGGTATGGTTTTTATATGAGAATGAGCGCAACTCGGTCGCTCGAACCTAAGCCAAAAAAGGCAGAGAGGCAGGCTAGCTAAACGCATGCATGTAACATACGTTGATGGTGTCTCAATAGGGGGATCCATGTGAGGCATCCCAAACATTGGATTTAGAGGAGTTGTATACCCAAAAGAGTTACTTGGGTTAGATCCAGAACCCTTATCTCCAAACATATTTTCTTTCCTAAAAGATAGGAATAACTATGAGAAAACCTAATTTATCCTGAGATAGCCACTTTCCAATCACTAACAACTCTGATACCATATTATAAGGAGTGGGTTTCAATGATGGGACCACTCCTTACTTATTTTGAAATAAAAAATACAACCCCAAAAGTATATCCATCATAAAAAAGGAAGGGGTGCATATTATTATTCAAAACACTATGGAATACAAATCAATCCAAAGAATTTGTAGTGGAAGAAAAATTAAGCAATTACAAATAGAAAAGTTTTCTAATATATAGATCCATAATGGACAAAAGGAGGTCTATATAAAATCATCAAAATCTTGATAGGGATGACACAGAGAGCCACCTAGGCATATCATGTTCTTCTACTCTTGAACGAGGTCCTCCAACACTTGATTTCCTAAGTCTTGATCCTCAAACTTTGGGTTCTCGAGTTACCTAGGCTCTGGATGAGGGAAGAACACCCAGATGAGGAAAGATAAATAGAAGGTATGTGTCACATAAATGGATATATGTGTGATATTAAATATTTGGACATTAAAAGAACATAAGGAGAAAAGCAATGGGATTCCCACTTAAAAGAGGGATATATCATTTGGGTAAGTTCAATGGAATATATCAAGAGAATAGTAATAAAAGAATGAGGCATTCATATAATATGAACAATAAAATGAATATTCTTGCCATTTTGAAAAAAATCCACAAACATTAGTAAATAATTAAATGCATGTTGACTACCACAAAGACTAGCATAATCTAAAAAGTGGGGTTGGAACCCATATATTCCAAACCAAGGGTAGGATGACTAGAACCTCAGTGCCAAAATAAATATAGAATGACAGGAGGGCTAAAACCTCAGTGTCTGGTAGGAGGACTAAACCTCACTGCCTAAATATATAATATGAGGTAGCGGAATAAAATCCCAGTGCCTAGCAAGAGGACTAAAACCTCAGTGTCAATAAAACGTATGAAGTATCTACTTCTAAATATGACTAGTCGATAACCATAATTACATAATTCGATAGGAAATATCATAATCCAATCCAAAATAAATTGAAGTAAGGGATGAGAACATCCAACATATGACAATAGGGATCAAGGGAACCATATTTGTGAGAATTAGGATTCAATAATCATCAATGAAGATATATGTGTATTAGTTGATATTTCACAAAGGATTTCAAGAGATCCAAAAAGAGGAGTATAATTAAAAAAATTCCTCATTGATAACAATGAAGATTCAATCATTATATGCCCAAATAAAATAGGGAAGATGCACATACGTGGTCTTAAAGACTATCCTATTTCAAGGGGAATTTTGAATTTGTTCTCTTCGACCTAATATTGTTTATGTTACACATTAGTTTACCACAATATTCCTTGCCGTAAGACTTTATTTTTATATACTTGTTTCCATAAGGGTGTGTCCAATTGGATCAAATGACTTATCAATTTTTAATTAATTATATACATTATCCTTGTTATCCATTTCTAGGATTTCAATTCCATAAATAATATAATATAATTGTGCATAGCTATTCCCATGATTAGCAATCTGAAATAGCACATTACTACAAAACTAACACTCATGTATATATATACATATATACATGAATACACACACACGCACACACACACACACACACACACACACACACACACACACACACACACACACACACACACACACACACACATATATATATATATATATATATATATATATATATATATATATATGAATAGATACTAGGTTTATGCACAACCTAAACCATCAAGTCATCTAGAGAAAGTTTGTTGAAATATGAAGTCACCCATACTTATATTGAATAATGAAAACTTTTATACATATTCTCTTTAGGAATCCATATACATTATTATATATAGATTAGGTTATCATAAGACATCGACTATATATATGATTTCAATTTAACATCATAAATAAAGTATATGATTGCCCTTAGAAAAACCTTTTGGAATTGCTAACTTGCTTCTTGTTTTAACAAAAATAATTATTCCCTCATTTAACCATTTGTATGTATCTAACATACACTTATATAACATATATCATCATCATCATCATCTAAGCCTCAATCCCAACTATGTTGGGGTCGGCTACATGGATCCTTCGTTTCCATTCAGCTCTATCATGGGCCGTATTCTGATTGAGATGTATAGATTCAAAATCTCTCTTTATAAGCTCATCCCATGTTAATTTAGGCCTTCTTCTTCTTCTATTTATAGTTTTTGGCTCAATAACATTGCTTCGTATAGGCGTACTAGTAGGTCTGCATTGCACATGTCTGTACCATCTGAGTCGGCCCTCACACAACTTGTCCTCAATGCTCGCCACCCCCACTTTATTCCTGATATAGTCATTTTCAAACAATCTTTTCTTGTCTTCCCACACATCCATCTCAGCATACACATTTCAGCCACGTTCATCTTGTTGAGACCTTGTTTCTTCACTGCCCAATATTCACTCCCATAGAGCATGGCTGGTCGTATAGCTGTTCTATAAAACTTACTTTTTAACTTGAGAGGGATCTTATGATCGCATAAAACTCCAGTTGCTCTCCTCCATTTCAACCATCCTGCAGTGATCCAGTGACAAACATCATTTTGGACATCCCTGTCTATTTGAATAATAGAACCTAAGTAACGAATTTGTCACATTTTGGTATATCTACTCCATCCAACTTGGCTCCATCATTCACACTGTGAGATTGGCTAAAATTGCAATGCATATACTCAGTTTTGCTCCTACTAATCATCAATCCATTTGATTCCAATGTCTTTCTCCAACATTCAACTTTATCATTCAATCCATCTTTTGTTTCGTCAATCAAAACAATATCATCAGCAAATAACATACACCAAGGAATATCATCCTGAACATTCTTTGTTAACTCATCCATAACCAGAACGAATAGATATGGGCTGAGTGTGGATCCTTGGTGTACCCCAACTGTAATAGGAAAAGTTGGTGTCTCTCCTCCAGGAGTCTTGACACTTGCAGTAGAGCTATCATACATGTCTTTGATCAAGTCAATGTATTGGATAGGCACACCCTTTTTCTTTAAAACCATCCATAACACTTCTCTGGGTACTCGATCATAAGCCTTCTCTAGATCGATAAACACCATATGAAGATCTCTTTTTCTTTGTCTATACTTCTCCATAAGCCTTCTTATAAAAAAAACAACATCTGTTGTTGATCTTCCAGGCATGAAACCAAATTGGTTGTTTGATACCTGCGTTATAGATCTTAACCTCTTCTCAATAATCCTCTCCCAAAGCTTCATCGTGTGACTCATCAGCTTGATACCTCTATAGTTTGTACAGCTCTGAACGTCACCTTTGTTCTTGTAGATTGGGACTATAATACTATTTCTGCACTCATCCGACATCTTCTTGGTCTTCATGATCTTGTTAAAGAAATTTGTTAACCATGTAACTCCCTCATCCCCCATACTCTTCCATACATCAATGGGAATATTGTCTGGTCCGCATGCCTTTCTCATTTTCATCTTTTTCAAAGCATTCTTGACCTCAAATGGCAAAACTCGTCGTGTGTAAATGATATCTCTTGTATTCATGTCGCACAAGTCGCTAACATTATATGCTGTATCTCCATTGAAAAGCTTATGGAAGTAATTTCTCCACTGGTTTTTGATATCATCGTCCTTCACCAATACTCTACCATCTTCATTCTTTATGCATTTTACTTGACTCAAGTCTCTTCCTTTCCTTTCTCTTATACGAGCCATTTTATATATATCTTTTTCCCCTTCTCTGGTGTCCAACTTCTTATACATATCATCAAAGTATCTAGACCTTGCCTCCCGAACCACCTTTTTAGCTTCTTTCTTTGCTTGCTTGTATCTTTGGAACGTTGCATCATCTCTAGATTTGGGCAAGCTCCTATAGATCTCCCTTTTCAGTTTAATAGCCTTTTGTACTTCATCATTCCACCACCAAGTCTCCTTCTATGGAGGTCCACAACCTTTAGACTCCCCCAAAACCTCTTTGGAAATTTTTGTTATGCAGGAGCTCATGTTATGCCACATAGTGTTAACATCAGACTCCAAGTTCCAAGTTACCTCCTTGATGAGTTTATCATGAAAAGTAAATTTCTTTTCTCCTTTAAGATTCCACCACTTGATCCTGCTATCTTGGTTTCCGTTATGTTTGCCTTTATTGATCTTCATGTTAATATCCAAAACTACCGACCTATGTTGGGTCATGAGTTCTTCGCCAGGAATCACTTTACAATCCTTGCATATGTTACGATCCACCCACCTTGTAAGGAGGTAATCAATTTGGCTACAGTCGTGCCCACTCTTGAAAGTAATCTTATGAGATTCTCTTTTCTTGAAATGGGTGTTTGCCAAAATCATATCATATACAACTGCAAAATCTAATATCCTCTCTCCTTCTCCGTTCCTGTTGCCATATCCAAAACCACCATGAACTCTCTCAAATCCAGCATTACCACTCCCCACATGGCCATTTCAATCACTCCCAATAATAATCTTCTCCTCAATATGTATTCCTTGCATCAATTCATCCATGTCATCCCAAAAATCCTTCTTCGCATCCTCGCTAAGGCCAACTTGGGGGGCATAAGTGCTAATAATGTTAAAAATATTTCCCCCAAGAACAACCTTGATAGCTATGATTCTATCACCCATCCTTGTAATCTTGACGACGTCATCCTTCAACATCTTATCAACAATAATACCTATGCCATTTCTATGTTTATCAATACCTGTATACCAGATTTTGTATCCTGTGTCTCCAATCTCTCTACAATGTTCCCATGTCCACTTGGTTTCCTGCAAGCAAGCTATATTGACTTTTCTTCTCATCATGGTATCCACTATCTCCAAAGATTTCCCTGTCAAAGAGCCAATATTCCAAGATCCAACTCTAATCCTTTTTTTTTGAACTTGCTTCTTTACTTGCCTTCGTAAAAAATGTTGCCCCTGCACATTTTTCACTACATCTGGGCAATGATGTGGAGGGACTAGCTTCTTTACCCACACCCATCCAAGATGTGGAAACCCTTGCACATTTTTCACTACATCCTGACGATGATGAAGCGGGACTAGCTTCTTTACCCACACCCGTCCAAGATGTGGAAACCCTTGTTTATCCTTCAACACAACTGGGCGTCGCTATGTCGAAACCCCTTGCATATTTATCACTGCACCCGGGTGCCGATGCAGCGCGTCGCTAGGTAGGGACGCTCCAACGATATTCTTATAAGGATCCATGTCATAGAAAGAGTGAAAAAGTTTTTATAGGCTGGCTGTCAACCTACCACCAACCCTCCTCCTTTACCCGGGCTTGGGACAGGCTACATTTACACAAAAAATGAAAACACAGGTGGAGTTACTTATATAACATATATATGAAACAATATTAAATAACATAAATTGATGGTGTATTCATGTTTGATATCTAAAAATTCTTGATTGTCATTAGGTTTGAGGTCTAATTACATAATTAACGAGTAACATTGTATTAAAGGTAAATCTTTGAAAAATTATATTTTTATGCTCTAATTTCTATTATTTAATCTAGTTTGAGGAAATATTGTTTAATGTTATATTATTACAAATAATTCCAATGAGGGGGTGGTTGACCTATATATTAAAATTCGAGTATGTTATAGAACCATTTGTTGACCTATCATTCTAGTATGTTTTTGTAAATTACTGAATATGTATTCATAGTTCTTATTTATGCCTGCATAATGTTCATTAGATCATTATTTCTCAAAATGCACTATCCAAGTCACTCTACAAGAGAGTTTAGTTGGCTGATGATTTTTTTAATGTAATAAAACTTACTTTTTGTTGTCCATTAAAATTTCCTTGTTGATTTGATAGTCTATTATGTGGAGGGTTGGTCTGTTGGATCCTTGCCTCTTCCTATAGATTGACCACTACCCATGGTGTTGGGATGTTCGTTCACTTGATGAGAGTTTTTAGCTATAGAAGTATTGCTATAAGAGAAATTGGGATGGTCTGGCCTCTAGTAGTTAGCATAAGAGGCATTTTCTATCACTTGATCTTCTTGTACAACTTCAACATAGATACAACATTGATCTAGATGTTCTAGATCTTTATAGAATCACATTGCATGATCTTCTTAGATGGTGGAAACTTATAATCTTCAACATCAATGTCAATCTTTGTTGGTTGTATGTCATGAGAGCCAATCATATGATGATTGTGATAACAAATCTTATAATTGATTTAATTATTACTAAAGGTAGTTCCAGTTATAATGTTTGCTTGGGTATGAGGTCATGAATAAATGTAATAATGTCCTAAGTATGTATGATTCAATGACATGTGATTTCAGATTGAGGACATGGATATAATATCATGTGTATGTTTAGAATATTCATTCTTGTCTAAGTCCATGGTCAAATATTATTGTGAAAGTTAGGACAAAAATAATACATTAAGACTAGTATGTGTTTTGATTGATGACTACGTCTCATTAGTCATGTTATTGGATATCGATTCAAGCACATAGGTACTTGCCATAGACAAGTGCACTGGACAGAACCACTTCGAGTATGATGCATGGAAGCCAATAATGGCGATCACAATCATACATCAATGTGACAATGTGATTGTGGTCCTTAGATCTGAAGTCATTATAGTGTTCACATGTTGTTCAGTGTGCTTTAATACTACTCGACATGACCTTAAGGGTTGGTTGCTATACAAGTAGTGCTTAGGTTCATTTTGACACATTGGTCTACTGTGAGTGATGTAGATGGAATTTGTCCCTACCATGTGATGATATCATCACCACTTGATGATTAAAACAATAAAATGTAGGGCCACACTCATGTGAGTCAATATATGATATCAAGTTCATGTGTATATCAAATTGTCTACTCTCGATCAAGGAATAAAGAGGGAACACTAAGAGGATGATGTTTCCATACCTTGAATCTAATCTAAATATCAGAGACAAAGGGATTATATGATCATTGTAACACTAGTTACAATACTAGGTTAAGTTGTTCTTCGAATTCTCCAATTACTTGGGTGGAATTGAAGTTTACTAGATACCAATCATTGCATGTGAAATCATAATTTAATTATGGATATCATTACCAACATAATGTGGAGCCTATAGGGTCACACACATAGGATGCATTGGTATAGACACAACTCTGGACATGATTGGAATTATTCCAAGTCAAATTGATTACTAAAATGTCTAGCTAATCAACTAGAACAATACTAGACAAAAATCATTGACAGTTGGCTAAAAGGTCTAAGACAATTGGTTGGATTTAAAATTATGATAATTGGTTGGATTTAAAATTATCAACTCATATGATAACTTGACCGGATAACCCCTATAGATTGGTTGGAGTTTCCATTTAAGTGACTAAAAGTTAATCAATTTATTAATGTGATTAATCAATTAATTAATAATTGCATAATTCCATGAGATTCTAACTTGCCAAGTGACTTATTGTTGTCCCCGAGCAGGCTGCTTTAAACACAACCGCTTCCTTTTTGTTTCGCCAAGTTTTTGAAATCTTACTTCCTTGCCTCTCCAATTTAAAGGATATCCCAGTTGGGTTATGGTTACATGATCTTGCATGTAAGAACCCTAGTTGTGATTACCCACAAGATAGAGAGAAGGAAGGATAACACAATACTGGCATGTTGCTAATGAAGAATGCTCCTTCCCCACCAGCTCAAGTAGTGAAACAAGGAGTTCATGTCCATCCACATAGATTACATAGAGACGCATGTGCTACACCACTGTGTCGGGAGTTCGTCTTTGAAGACCATCCATGCACCACAATGAGTGACACACACCACCATGCAAGGACGTTGCTGGACTTGCTCCATGACAATGTATACCTCACATACCCCACAGACATCATTGTTGATGAGAATGGCTTGTAGGAAACATAAAGATTTTTTTTGCTGCCTATTTCACATCTATAGTTCCTACCAATCTTATAAAATTTTGTGAAAATAAATGCAATGGCTTTAGCTTCCTTTACAATTGTTGTGGAGTTGTCACTATTGGCTGGTCTATTCTTAAAGTCCCTAGTATATTGAATATGCACCATATTATCAATAATCAGAGTGCACTCTTCCACATATTTAGCTAGAAAGTCTCTTCCAGAAGAAGCAGACTTCTTCTCAGTTTGTGCTAGATCATTATAATAAGTTGTAATCAAAGAAGTATTATTGAACCCATGGTGTGATTATTCTCTTTGGTAAGCTTGGGATCTTTCCCATACCTCATAAAGATTCTCAGTGGGCTTCTGCACGAAACTAGTAATCTTGTTATGACAGTGAATGGTCCTGAGCTGGGAAGAACTTGATGATAAATTCATTGGCGAGATCGTTCCAAGTGGTGATAGTCAACAATTTGATGTTGAGGTACCACGCTAGAGCTTTGTCTGTTAGACAGAAATGAAAGACCTCTGCATATAAATGTTGTAGCAAAACAGGTTGGATTTTTGTATCGTAGGTAGATTTTAAGGCATAAATATGATGGTATGGATATTCATCAGGTGATATCCCCCAAAATGCTCTTTTTGTAATGAGAGAAATAGTACTCCCCTTGATATTAAAGTTTGAAAAGTTAGGAATCAGATTCACCACTAGTTTCTTGATCTCGTTTGCCTTTAATTGATTATAATATCATAGGGATCTCCCTCATGCCATATCTTATTACTAACAAGTACCTAAAAATATCCAACACAAAGGAGTAAGTACCATCAATGTAATATAATCTCCAAATAATAATTCTAGAATCATGTTTGTGAATTTGGATTCAAAAGAGAAGACAAAGGTGTGTGACTAAGAGTAAGTACACCTTAGTTTCTTAGATGGTTTGGTATTTTTATGATTCCCAACAATGGTGCCAAAAGTTGATTGCCCTTAAATGTGGGTTAAAAGTGTAAACATATTTTCTTGGTAAAAATGTATCAAACTTTAAATTTGTACCCGACTTCAAGAGACGTCCACAACTCAATACATAGTCTATTGTAGTAATACGGGGTTGAACATAAGGATAAAGGAAGACAACTATGTAATAAACTAAAATCCTTGGCTTAGCTTATTCAATCAAAATTTTGAATTTGGCATTTTAAATAAGGAATGAGTTGCTATACTTTAATAAAGAAACCCAAATCATGAAACTTAAAACAAAAAGGGTAATGGTGATTATGATGAAGGCAAAGTTAGACTAGGTTTCACCAATCTATCCAGCTTCAACCATGTGAAATTCTTCCTCCTTATTTTATGTTTTCTCAACATGTTTAGCAATCAATCATAAAATATATCTAACAACATCCTTCTCTTAAGAACAATGTATATTTATATCAAAAGGTATCTCTCTCTCGAGATGGTAACCAAAAGATCTAGAACAAACATACGACTTTTTCTATAGTAATTCCTTACACTCATGGATCCTCACAAATCCATACTCTAGATCTTCCTAAACTCATTCTTTGAAATAATTCAGATCAAACATCAAAAGAAGGTAGCTAATTAAACACGCAATGCAATTGAAAATTATTGTGGACATAAAACTATAAGAATATATGAATTATATAGGAGAAGGAAAACTTACATATTTGGGAGGGCCTGATAGTTACTCCCAACCAAAGTTCATCGATTTAGTGAGTCAAAGAACACGATAAAATCAAATTATAAGTTGAACAAGTCATGGCTTATAAAAGATAGCAATGAAACAACAAGGGAAGTGAAAGAGGTCAATTACAGGTGTAGATCAAGCTGGGAGGTCAATCTATCAACCTTTTGGCTAAAATCAAACTCTTGTGATCGATCTACCTGGGAGGTCGACCATGAAGATTGATTGATTGAAAGGTCAATCCAGCTAGCCATCACCCTTGGGAGCTCGATTGTCTTTCTCCTTGTATCTCCTTGGAACCCATTGAGCTAGCAAGTGAAGCAATGTTTCTAGGTGACAAAATCAAGTAAATTGATCGCTCTCAAGATCAATTGCTTTGATTTAGGATTTGTGGTCTCTGAGGCAGCATTTCAACTTTTTCTAAGACAAGATACCTTGGGAGTTATGCCAGGGAATCCTATATATAGGTTATGGTCATCCTTATGTCAATATTTGAGTGGTCTATGTGGCATCGACCCCAAGTCTTTAAGTTTTTGAGATTCTGATGCATTCTTGGTTCTAGTAGACAATCGATCTTTTAATTTCTACTTGTTACATCTATCGACCTCTTTGTCTGATTGATGACCTTGGTAGGAGAAGTTGATTGCTTGGGTTGGCTTAGCTTCAACACTTCTTGTTGGACTTGATTGACCTAAAGGTTGATTGGTCATCTTGGTGTAGTAGCTTGATTCGGTCATGCTTTGCCATCCTCATCTTATCGAGCTTGAGATCTTGACTGTTCATATTTTCTTGGTCAAATTTGGTCTTAATCAAGCTTTGCACCTATCGAGCTTAGAGTTTTGACTGATCCCTGTGATTTTCAAGGACGTCGATCTCTCATTGATCAAAATTCGTAGACTGATTGCTTTCTTTAATCAATGACATATTTTTGGTAGATAATTGGTTGATCGATCTTGGAGGTTGAGCCCATAATTCAATAGTTGTTTGATTGTTTTGAATGTTGGATCTAATCGACCTAAAGGTTGATTGGCTTGGTCTAAGTTGGTCACTTTGATGTGAATTCCATGTAATTTTAAGGTAAAGTTATTAGTAGGGTCAATTGAAAATTATGTTTCAATGTGAATAATTTTATGGATATTACATGTAAAATTAGACTGATTACTTGGACAAGGAGATATAAGATATTCATGAAATTTGATGTTATCGAGTGGCCGGTCTCATCACTCGTAGTGTTGGTATTTCCAATTACCTAGTAACAACGCCAAAAACTTGACACATGTAAACCGTGACTATAAAAGCACAAGTGCACATGAGCTATAATATAAAGAAAAAAAAGACCCAAGTTTCAAACTCAAGGAATCATAAAATAAAAAGTTACTATAAGCATACCAACACAGGCCAATTCTCGACTAATACGGCTTACACAACAATCCGAAGTGGAAGGGACTACATTAGGCAGGGAGAGTGGAAAACCATCTGGGAAGCACCAGTATCCTCCCGGGTGCAGGTATTCATGTGGACTCTCTCTCATAACGCCATCCTTACAAACAAGAGGGGAGCAGACAGAAAGATGACGATGAGTAGCATGTGTAGCAGATGCAACACAGCAGAAGAGGATAGTTTACATGCTATAAGAGACTGTACATCCGTGAAAGAAAGCTGGACTTGAATCTTTGGTAGCACAGCCCCGCAACAGTTCTTCAGTGAACAAAACCTAGATGCCTGGTTGCGCACTAATCTGAGGAGCAAGGAGACCAGGTCGACATTCATGTATGGATGTTGGCACATTTGGAAGAGTCGAAACCTTCACGTTATGGAAGGCAAGAAGTCAATCCCAGTTCAGACTGCTATGAGGACCAAGAAGGATGTCGAACTGAGTATTAAAGCTTGGGAGCACGAAAGTCGTACCGATCCAGAGAGTCACCAACAACACTGGATGAAACCAAGAGAAGGATATATTAAAATGAACGTCAACGGTGCGTTCAAAGCGGGAAGGGGCACTTGCGCCTATGTGGCCCGTGATTGGAATGGCAGTTGGTTGTTTGGGAAAGGCAAAGTGATATCAGCCGGAGATGCTCTGGAATCGGAAGTGAAAGCAATCATGCTTGCGCTTGAAGACGCCAACTTCATTGGACTTGAGAAGGTCACTATCGAATCAGATAGCAAGTTGGCTGTTCAAATGTTTCAGAATGACCCGGGGAATGCACCTAGATTCACCATTGATATTAGGCGTGCAAAGAGGTTGATGAAGGAGGAATGGAAGATCGAGCATGTGAAGAGAGAAAGAAACAACTTAGCCGATGCTCTGGCCAAGCACCATCAAAACCAAACCAGGGACAAGGCTCAGTATGTGCGGCCACCAGAGATTCTTTCTAAAGTAGTCAATAAAGAATGTAATGGCAGTAGTACTGCATGTTTAATTCTAGCATTGCATCTATTATTTGTAACAATCCTTTCGATAAGCTCGTAAGAGGAGGGTGAGATGAATAAGATGGCCTCTTGTCTTCCCCCCCCCCCCAAAAAAAAATCAGCCAGGATGTTTGAAAAAATTCAACTTTTGATTATTAATACTAAACAAGAAGTAAGAAAAATGCGATTAAGGGTTGATTGTAAAAAATATTTAAAAACTCCACAAAATTTATCATTTTACCACGACGCACATTCCAATTGAATTTTCGTCATTCATAATTAATTACCATTCCTAAATTAGAGATCTATAGCTAATGCTACCCAGTTGTACAATATAATGTACTACCCAGATTAAGCCAAACCCCACTTCTATAGCAAAATAAGAACACATTTTAGGTGAATAATAACTCTCTATGGATAATTCTCTCATAAATGTTAGTCCTCTTCTGAAGCATATTATCAGTTATGTGAAATTATGTTTTTTTTTAAACTTCTAATCCCTCTTCCAAAGAACTATGTTGTTAACACTTTGATTTTGGTGATCAGGCATAAATCAATTAAAACTGAAATCATAAGCTCAAGTTCAAAATAATGAAATCAAATTATAAACTCATCATGTTGTGTCCTAAGAAAATAGGTGGTTTAGCTCTACATTTTCATCATCATATCATAGTAAAAAGATAAAGAGAGAAGAGACATCAGAAAACTGATAGAAAACCCCTAGATAAGTCGAACTAAAGATCCTAACGCCATGAGCAACACAATTTCAACTGCAATTTATCCTCCAAAAATGCCTAGATTGACTAGTTGGTGGCAATATCCACTTTATCATCTCCCTCTATTCTTGCATACAAAACCAACACGATCACCTCCACTGGCCACAATCCCTAGTCATAGGTGAGGCCAAACTCTCACTTATCTCATAGCCATCAAATTAGAGTGATTAGAGATCTACTTTAATCTCACAAGCTTGATACTATCAATAGGGTGTCACTGGCACTGAGTATGTGATTCTTTTTGCTTGAATGTGATGTGTCACTACTACCGAGATTGTTTTCGACAACACCAACTTGTCTTATGTGAGCATTTGGATGATGATTTTCGTAGATCACACGGAGTTATTGTTTAGTAGCAGATATTTTCCCTATATCATCTATAGTTAGGTACTGAATGTATTGATTAATCCATACTCTTTTTTCTTGAAATATAAGAAATAAGAACAAAAGTCTAATAAAATGATAAAGAAAATCATTTTTATTGATAAAAATAGGTAACAACTGATGTATATAAGCAAAAATATATCTTTTAGAGAATAAAAGTCTAAGAAAATGATAAAGAAAATCATTAAGTAGTTCACAAACTAAAAAGTGGTAATATAAGCAAAAATATATCTTTTAGAGAATAACACTGCAAAAAAAACCCAAAAATAGCCTATTAAAAGTGACATAAAATCAATGTATCAAGCTCTTAGGGCAACGGAGGGTCAAGGGTAGTAATGGAGGGTGGATATGGGGTCTGCACCTCATGTCACCTACCATCTAGCCTTTAAGTAGATCCAAGACATTTGAACTAAATGCCTCCAAACTAGCTACTTATATCTCTCAACTAGGTTAGGAGAATGGTTTTATATGTAGGCAGATGGGTAGCTATCTAGGGATCCACTAGTTGGACATAGGAGCAAGATCCCAAAATAGCTACATATCACCCAGTTCCCCTAGTACCTAGGTAATTTCAAACACAAATCACATAGTAATCCATGGGATTTAATATATAAGTAGAGTATAATCATTTGCAAACAAATCATAATGTTCACAAGCTATCATCCCCCAACATGGTATCAAAGTCACATTTTACACCACAAACAACCCACCTAAGGGGATTAGATACTCATAGTACAATAAAGGGCGATAGAAGAATGAGTAAAAGAGTAAAAATCCATGGAGATTGATAATTAAAGGCTCTTCCTTATTCGCCTCTAGCTGTAGAAGGATGAAAACTTCCATCCTTGATGGGGAACAACATGAAAATATGGATGGAAGTGGTCAAAACCCTAAAAAACTAGGGTTTTGAGATGAGGGAAGGTAGAAATGAGTAGAAGTTAGGTGAATGTGAGTGAATTATGACTTGAATGCTTCAAGAAGGTAATATTTTGCTCCCATCCTCCACCAATGTATTATGCGGGGCTAGGGAAGCTTAGGGTTAAGTGGGTGCAAAATAGGAAACTCATTGCAGAAAACTAGATGGATAAGTTGGCCACCACATCCATTTTGAATGAATAGAAGATGGTCATGGTAGGTCAAAATGAGCATGCTGAAAATGGTGAGATTCTAGGTTGTTTTGTGGAGTTGAGGTGCTCGAGTGGCATGACCGTGGTGGGTAGGTGGTAGGATGACTGTGGAAGATGCCACGATCATGGTGGAGGGTGGTAAAGTTGGTCATTCCCTGTACTTGGGCCATCTTGAGAGCTTCCCACCACATCCGTCTTGACTGGCATGACCATGGTGCATGACTTGTAGTAGCTTATTTAGGGGAGCTTTGTACTATGTTTGTGGACATGCACCACAGCCGTTTTGAGGCTTTTGTTGTGCATTCAAGCTTTGATGTCCTTCTTCATGCTTTTCCTTGCCTTGGGTTGATTCTTGGCCACTTGGAGTAGGTTGGGGCTGATCTAGAGCTCCTCCAAGTGTGTATAAACCCAAGGATCCTCCTCTCTCTTTCTCTTCCACCAAAAGAGTGGTTCAAGTACCTAAAAACATGCCAAGAGTATCCATAAATGCATTTTACTATGATACATTTATTGGGGAATAAGCATGCATTCTAACATTTCTAAATGTGAGTAGAGAGTATCCCCAATTAGGGTTGCGTCAATAGGTAGCACAAAAAGTTAATGAATCATACAATAATCCATTGTAAGTTGAATTTTACAATCCCACCACTAGTAGTATTTTTCAAAATATTTTTCTATTTTGATGTGGATGGCAGCTAATCTTATAATTTGACTTTGTTCCTGTAACATACTAGATCTTAGACCCTACCCTAGAAGTTGACATTTGGACTTAGCCAAACATGGTTGAAGTTTAGAGCTAAATAGATGTTTCATATGATCCTAATGAGCTAATACATGAATTTATCACCCTTATGTAGCCTAATGTTTTCACATTAGTCTTAAGTTAATAATGGATACATAAAATATGCCACATAACTCATTTTGGTGGTAAGGAACTTAATTGGATGAATAATTTAGATAATGGGCTGTTAATGGGCCATATGACATATCTCATAAAAATAAGTCTCAAAATTGGAAACAAACTTCAAATTCGTAATCTACATATCAAAATTAGCCTACATGTCAAATTTCATCTAATTTGGACAACCTTGGAATATTAGGATAAGTTCAGGAGAGAGAAAATGAGTAAAAGGCATAAGTAAAATTTAATGTGATTATATAACTTCAAAATATGTAAATAATATCAAATTTGTATTCAATGCATCAAAGATAACTTGTGGATGAAGTTTCACCAAATTTGGATGTTGTTTGTGCAAGTTATGAAATTTTAGGTACATTCTGGACTTCTCTACAATTTACCTGATGGGGAGGTTTTCTTAGCAAATTGTCACATGAATTATAATTCTTATATATTCCCTTGCCATTCTCTAGTTTTTTAACCATGGGGCACCTAGTTGCACCTTGATTTGAAGGTGTTTTTCTCCAAGGGCATTTTAGAGACTTTATAAATTAGCTTATCTTTAGAAGCTATCAACCAATGGGGTTATTTATTTGATTGGAGGTCAGTTGGGATGGCCTAAAAGTATCCATAAATTGAAATTTGATTTCGAGAACCCTTTATGAGTTGTCCTCTTGCATGTCCATGAAATCCCTAGGCTAAGGACACATGGAAAGCTCCATGGACACCTCATGCTTGACTTCTTCCTTCTCCATGAAGGTTTGCATGCCCATGGGCACCCTTAGCATTAGACACATGGAAAGTAACTTGAAACCTTGTGCTTGACTTCTTCCTTATCCATAAAGGCTTGCATGTTCATGGACACCCTTATACATGACACATGGAAAGTCTCATAGACACCTCATAATTGACCCCTTCTTTATAAAGCCATGTCTAGCCCTTCCCAACTCCCAATTCAAATACTCTTGCTCTACTTTCTTTCCTCTATATTAGAGCATCGTTCCTTCTATGTTTGGCCACAAAGTTACTGTCCCAAGGAAAAAGAGGGTGCCTACCTTGGTGAAGAAGGCTCCTAAGTTTCCAAATTTCTCTATTTAGGATTTCTTAAGCTCCTCCTTGGTGATTTGGACTAAAACTAGTAAGTATCATCCTTTCCTTCCCTATTTTCATGTTGTTAGTCTTCCTTCCACCATCCTCCAGGTTAGAACCCTGGTCTTCCATGGTGAAACCCCACCTAGAACCCTTAAACACCTCATCTCCATGTTCTTTTGTTAGGGTTTTTACCTCTAAAGTGGAGAATGTGCTTCTTGCTCGAGATAGGAGCTTTGTTGGAGAAATCTGCCTCTCTAAGCTTGGGAACCTTACTTATTGGACTTTTCCACCTTCCCTAGAGGTTCTTTAGAGGCCTAGGCTTGGTTCTAGGGCAGACTTGGACTGTTTGGACTTTGAAGTTGAGGTATGTTTGCAGACCCGATTATTCATATTGAGAAATTTCTCTCTCTTATTGTATGTTTGCAGACCCGATTATTCATATTGAGCAACTGATCTTTTTCACTCTCTTATTGTATGTTTGCATCCCTGATTATTCTTTTTAGCAATTAGCTTATGTTTTATCTTTATCTTGGTCCTATGGACATTGGCCTACACATTATGTCCTATCTTTTGATATCATGGTGAACTACCTTATTTGTTGTGATCTTGGATATTCTTTTGGAATCTTATCTTGTTCTTTGGTGCATGATGGAGTTATTGTTAATATGTGACCACTTTAATGTGGATGTATGTGTTGTTCATTGTATGATATGGTAACATTGTATAATTCTGACCTTACCTTCTACTTGCCTCTATATTTTACATGCTATGTGATTCAATAGCACTAGAGTAGTGTAATTACATTAGTTTTGTGTAATATGGCAACATTGTGATATAATTGGGATGGAGGATGTATGCTTCCCCATACCCGGGTTTGCAAGATGTATGATTCTTGGCCCACATTCATAAATTGGGAGTTTGGTTAATGTACTATTCTCTATCAGGTGCAAGATGTATGATTCTTAGCCGCCATGTCTTTATATTATTCTAGGGCTATGTTTATCTCACATGCATACAAGTTGGTGATATGTGGTGTGTGTCCTAATTCTTTACATGTGCTTGTGTGGCACGATCTTTATGTTTTATTAGTGGCAAGTATTCTTTTGTTATCATATGATTTCAATTCATTTTCTCTTGGTACCCATTTTTGTGGTCCTTATCCTTTCTATGGGAAGCCTTTTATATTTGTTGTCCCTTATTCCACATACAGCTCAATTTTCCTATTTGGTATGCACATACCAGCCTTTACTAATGTCATCTATTTTCTCTTCTTGTTGGGGTATGCTTCCTACCCTAGGTGAAGGACTTGGATGATATGGTATGAAGACTTCAACTTAGCTTAAGGAGTTAAAGCTTGGAGACAATCTTGATATGATTTAGATTTCCCTCTACTTAGATCCTTATGTTGTATCATACATGTAAACCCTTATGGGATATTCTGATGTACTTTTGTAATCTTTTATGAAACTTGAATATAGTCATTATTTTTATTCTACTGCTACACCTCAGTTGGTTTGAATACCATTTATTAAAGTTTGAAAATTTTGTACTTAGTCCAGCATACCTTTGAGTGTGTTTGGAATGGATGTTTTATTCTTCAAATTCTTAGTAGGGAGTGGTTCTCCTCTTAGGTCCCACTCCATATAGTTCCTAGAGTGTCCAACATACATTTTTTGATCACTATCTATTTCCTATAAATAGTACCCTCGAGGAACCCCAGACAAAGTTGAACTCACTAGAGAAACCCATGTGTTTACTTTGAAATTCACTCTAACTTTGGAAATGCAATTACTCATATATTTCCTTAAGTAGATCTTATCCACCTAAGAAAATACTTTATCAAACTCCTTGTTAGAGAAACTATTTTTTTTCTTTGGCACTAAGTTTTGTATTACATCTTCCTAGATTATTCTATTTTGTAATTTATAATAAGAGATTCTTTTTGAAGAAGGTGTCATATAGCAATCATGAGTAAGGGGAAATTTTTTCCCTACACCCATGCAAAGCAAAACATTTTCGGTGATCTCTTGCATCCACATCAACAAAAATAGATTGACAATGTTCTTATATAGAAACTTACAAAGGAGAAGGTAATCGACGATCTCCCTCAGCCAATACAAAGAAAAAATATATGTGACAGTTCAATTATTTTTCTAATATTTAAATCTTAATAAAATTATTTTGCAATGACAATTGGTTTGAGCTGCTATGAGAAGAGTAGAATTTTGGGTCTCAACCACCTTAAATCCTTGTATCATGAGTTTGATTTATGTGTTGTTTATCTATTATTTTCTGCACACGATGTTGTGATGCAAACATTTGCATTTAACATTTTCATGTGTTTTGCTGTGGAAAGTATTTTCAGATAATGGTGGCACATGCATACAATCAAATCGAAATCGATATTGAAGATTGGGATGATGATTGTTGACACTAAATACTAAGGTTGTAAGTATTCTATGCACTCTCTATCCTCTTATGAATTTAATTATATATCCTTTTGCAAGTATTATTATCGAAATAGATATTTTCATGTGTTTTGTTGTGGAAATTATTTTCTATTAACCCCTTAAAAACTCTCATATGGTGTCAAAGTTGTCTTCTAGGGTCCTTAATCGGGCTTGAATATGGAGGACAATATCCTTGGATAAGTCAAACTAGGAGGAGCATACTAGAACATGACATTTATGTTTGAAGGATTAAACAACACATAATATAAGAAGAGGATGGCACTTTATTCATAGGAGATAAACATTAACCTTCAGATAAAGGTGGCACATGCATACAATCCAATCGAAATAGATATTGAAGATTGTGATGTTAATTGTTGACACTAAATAGTAAGGCTATAAGTATGTTATGCACTCTCAATCCTCTTGTGAATTTAAATATATATTAGTTTGCAAATTTTCTTATGAAATATGACAGAATCCATAAGTCACTCATGAGGTTAGTGTTATAACCTCAATTTTCCAAACTATGTAATGACTTTTGTAAATATCATTTAAGGATAAATGAATTTTCTTGATTGATGTGATGTGGTTTGGAATGGATTCCATGATTGATTGAAATGAATTTCATAGATGATTGGTTGCATGGTTCTTATTGGGCCTTGCTTTATTGGAAGCCCAAATTGAAATTAATAAAGAAATACATAAAGAATCCCCTAAAATAAGGAAAAGGATATGGAATATTTCCCTAAAAATAAGAAATCGAGTTAATTGATACCTTGGAGATCAAGGAACTCAAAATCAGGGAATAATAATGAAAGCATTAATGAAAAGATGGAAAATGTGAGTAATATAATAATAACTTGCATTACAAGGAAAGGAATCGAATTAGTATCATTATGAAACCAAATTTGGAGGAGTGGAGGGTAATACAATATCCGAGTTTCCCTCAAAATTTGGGAAAGAAATGTCAATCCAATTGGGAGTTATTGAATTTCTAAGTTTCCCTTGGATAAAAGCTTTATTGGATAATTTAGGAAATATTTTCCTATTTTAGTTTGAACGCAGATAACCCGGATCGTTGGATCTGAATCCAACGATGAGCGATCATCGTCCTGAGTCCCAGAGAGACTCGGACTGTAGCGCGACCTTATGGGAATCTTCCCCGAGATTTCCTGTTCGATCCGATGCATGAGCATCCTTGGAAATTAAACCATCAAATCCGGAAGCAAGAGAGCTCGAGTTCCGACCCTGGTATGATAGGGTTTCATCGCGAATCTCAGAAACGCCCAATTGGGCTCGGACTGTGATCGTGGCTCGGTTTGGGAATCCCAGAGGGGACCTCCCATGGTCTATAAAAGGGGATGCTTCGATCCCTGGGAACCTCGCGAACTCGAACGACCTGTTCTTGCCCTCCCTTGCTCGCCCAGGCTCGCGATTTGGTTTTCTCCGGCGAGAGCGCCGCCGCGGCTCCGCCGCATTTAGAAAGGGCAGGGTCGAGGAGGACGAAACTCCGGGGCTGTTAGATCGGGATCTAACGGTCGGCCCGGGAGAGGACGCGACGTTGCCAAGCGATGTCAGTCGCGACCGTTCGATCGTGATCGAACGCTAGGGTCAAAGATAGGCGGAGACGGTTAGATCAGGGACCACCGTGGACCAGCGAAATCCAACGGCTCGAGTGTGAGGCGCGTAAGTGGAAAGGAGGCGTGCGCAAGGATCGTCAGATCGAGGCGCGGACCACGGGACTATCAATCGAACGATCGACATTTTTCCGGTAATTCCATCTCTGTGACAAATAATCGGAAAAATACCTTTTTCTTGCAAAATTCACAGTAATTGCTATGAACATCAGATGAGAAAATTTAATATATGAAAGTTGCATAGAAAAATGCAAGGAACACGATAAAAATATTTCCAGAACCTAATTCCGCCTGGTTTTACAAAAGTACTTTATTTGGCTAATAAAGTTTATTAAAATTGGATAAGAAACCCTAATTGGATGTTGAAAGGGTATTTTGGTAATCTAGCAAGTCAAATCGTTAAGATTGACCCTGATAATGTTAATGGCAGTTTATTTGGCTATTTAATTGCAAAAATGCTTAACTTGGAATTATTATGTTCAAAAGAAGGTTATTTTGTATTGAAACCCTAATTTGAGATAAAGAAAGATAAAAACCATGTTTCCATGAAATAAGGAAATCAATTGTCTAATAAAGGAAATTCCATGAGAAAGTAGGAGTTTCATGATGATTGATAAATTAAGAATGTTAATGATGAAAGAAGAAGAAAAACCCTAATTATGGAATTGGAATCCTAATTTGAATAATGGAAGTGGATAAATATTAATAAAAGGAAACTGTCCTTTTATTTCAGGTTTTGCTTGTTGATTGGGTTTCTCTTTCTATCTTAAAAAGTGCAATTAAAAGGTATGTGGTTACGCTTATGAATAATCGCTTTAGTTTCCCGGCGATTTCCGAAGGATTTATCGGTTGCTTGAAATAACTGTTGAATGTCTATTTATTTCATGCAACTATAAAGTGACTATGATTATCACAAAATGTATATGCCTACATGCTCAGATCCTGGTTCCCTCTGTGTATGACCTAGTACATGGCTATCTAATGGGTAGGACCATCAGGTCTGAAGAGATCTAGTACATGGCTGCCTATTGGAGAGGTCATCAGGTCTGACCTAGTACATGGCTATCTAATGGGTAGGACCATCAGGTCATGAGAAGACCTAGTACATGGCTGCCTATTGGAGAGGTCATCAGGTCTGTGTTTGACTTAGTACATGGCTACCCTTGTGGTAGGACCATCAGGTCACATTGAGTTAGATATTGGGCTACCTGGAGTAGTGCCATGCGACTCTACCTTTACAGAGGTATAATGAAAGTTCACTGCAGGAACTCGCAGAGTTGGGAATATGTATGGATTGAGATGTATGGCTTAAAACATAATATTGATTGTTAAAAAGATTAATTGCTTGATTACATTGTTAGCATAATTTCTTGATTATTGGATCCTCCACATACCGACTGACCGTTGTTTTGTTTGTCGGCGTTTTAGGTACATATTTCAAAGCACAAAACAGTAAAGTGACACATTGTGAATTCAAGAACTAAAGAACAAGGAGGAGTTAGTTAGAGTAGTTCTTTTGTGGTTAGAAGTCTAGTATTTCCAACTTTTCAAAGGTATGATAAAGAAAATTTTTATTACCATTTTCAGTATAGTCTGCTAGAATTTAATAATTGTTATTGGTTATATGTCAAACCTTTGATCCGGAATTTCATGGGTGCGGCTTCAACCTTGCGATCTCCCTTAATTGGGGGTTATCGGAAGATGGGGTCGTAACATTTGGTATCAGAGCATGGGTTCCTCATTTAACCATTAATAATTATTAAATTTTACAAACTCCATAGAACCCAAGGGAGTTATTAGAGGAGTATCCGAAAGATGGAGGTGTCTAGAAAGGGATCACGACCGGGGGCTGGCAAGATTTTCCTATGCACCGCTAGTCGGAATACGAGGACTCCCAGACCCGTGTGACCGCCTGGCCAAAGTCTTAGGGTACGAATCGAAATAAGATACCTTTAGGACTCTCTCATCTTATTTCATCACTCCTCATCTCATATTCTATTAAGGTTTTAAGAATAGGATTTTCTCTCTCTTCTCCACACTCATGTGGTATGGGCATATAATATAAGGATTAAGGGTCCTCCATCAAATGAATAAAAGATATGTAATGAGATATCATTGAACATAAGTATAACTAGTTTAAATGATAAACTAAAGATTTGTTTGTTATGCTTATGTAGATGGCTCGGACCAAGACTGTTGCTATTCCGGTGGGTTCTGGGAACCAATCTAGGAGTGTTTAACCTCCCCGGAAGAGTAAGGAATCTTCTGAGAAGAGGAAGAGGAACCATGAGGGTGGGTCATCTAAGAAGAGGAAGAGATCTGAAGAAACCACTCATGAGGTCCCTAACCCTAACCCAGTTCCATTTAGAAACCTTGACCAGGAAGAGGACCAAGGATATGAGGAACAACATGTGTTTGAGGAAGAAGCCAAGATGGAAGAAGATCAGGTTGATGAACCAACCATGATGATCCCTACACCTGATGTCATGTGGATTGAGCAAAAAAAGAAGTTGACAGAAGCTATAAATGCTTTGGCCCTTCGAGACTTAGCTAGAGCTGAGAATGGTGAACCACATCTTGTTCGTCCCCGTGTTGGAGCCACCATTCTAGACTTTGTCAAGCTGAACATAGAGAAGTTCTGGGGTGAAGACAAATCTGAGGTGGTTGACAAGGCGGAAGCATGGGTGCTTGCAATAGAGAATGGATTCTGCATGCTTGAAGTGCAACCCTGCAAGAAGGTTCTCTTTGCTGCTCACCTCCTGGAAGGAGCAGCTAAGATATGGTGGGAGACTCACATCTCTGGAAGGGACCTGACAGAAGAACCTATGGCATGGGCTGATTTCAAGACCACCTTTAATGCCAGATTTGTCCCTGTTGCTGCTAAAAAGGAAAAGGAAAGAGAGTTCACCAATCTGACGCAAGGAAATTCCTCTGTGGCGGACTTTGGGCGGAAGTTTCGCATCCTCGAACGTTTTGGGTACAATATGGATGAGGAAAGGAGGGTGGATCACTTCATAGAGCGACTTCATCCTGCCATCAAGCCTCATGTCATGGCAAGCAAGCCCAAGACCTTTGCAGAAGCTTACAATACAGCTTTGGATATGGAGAGGACTGTGATGCCTGCTCAACCTCCACCTAAGGGGTATTTGGGTTTCACTGAAGGAACTCAGAGTCAGAGGAACCATCACAAGAAGGGACAAGGACGTCATCAAGCTAAGGGAAAACAGGGAGGAAAAGGGAAACCCCAACCAGATAGCAACCGACCCCGATGCCGCTCTTGTGGAAGATGGCATCATGGTGAGTGTCGCCACAAGAAGAGAGTTTGCTATCGTTGTCAACAAGAAGGACACATCCAAGCTGCTTGTCCTCTACCTGCTCCCAGAGGAACAGGTCCAGTTGCAGCACCACCAGTAGCAGCCCCACCTGTAGCTGTGGCACAACCTGCAGGAGACAGAAGACAAGCTCGAGTGTTCGCCATTGACAATGAAGAAGCTCAAGCGAATGCTAACCGGTTGATTGAGGGTAATAACCCTTAGAGCTTTTCTTTATGTTTGAAAGTTAAGCATGTAATGGTCTAATGTATGATGAACATGATGTAGGCATGCTTGAAGTCATGGGACATAATGTAAAAGCTTTGTTTGACTCTGGATCTACTAATACCTTCATTTCGAGAAATCTTGCAACTATGCTTTGTTTGGATATCAAGGACTTAGGATATGTCTTAGATGTTACAACCTCGAGTGGTCGTATCTTTACTTATCTTGTGAAAACTCCGGTGTTACCTGTGAAATATCGAGATCATGAGTTTCCTACATATTTTATCCTTCTTGATATGAATGATTTTGATGTGATCATTGGAATGGATTGGCTTTATACCTATAGAGCCCATATTGACTGTAGAGAAAAGAAAGTGATCATTAAAGAACCAGGTCACCCACCTTTTGTCATTAGAGGTAGAAAAGATGCCACCACCAGCCTATATGTGTCATCCTTAAAAGCAGAAAAGATGATAAGTAAAGGTTGTCAAGCTTTCCTAGCAGTTGTTACCGAACCCGAGACCAAGGTGCAACCCTTAGAGGAGATAGAGGTTGTAAAGGGCTATGCTGATGTTTTTCCGGATGATCTACCTGGGATTCCTCCCGAAAGAGAGGTGGACTTTTCCATAGAGCTAGCTCCAGGAACAAGCCCTATTTCCCGAGCGCCTTATAGAATGGCCCCTGCAGAGTTGCTTGAGTTGAAGAAACAATTGCAGGAATTGCTAGACAAGGGTTTTATCCGTCCTAGCACATCACCATGGGGAGCACCAGTTCTTTTTGTAAAGAAAAAGGATGGGTCACTTCGAATGTGCATAGACTACCAGATGATCAACCAAGCGACCATTAAGAACAAATACCCTTTACCCCATATAGATGACCTGTTTGACCAGTTGAGGTCTGCCCGAGTCTTTTCCAAGATTGACTTAAGATCAGGTTACCACCAGTTGAGAGTCAAGAGTGAGGACATTCCAAAGACAGCTTTTCGAACACGATATGGTCATTATGAGTTTGTGGTTATGCCTTTTGGGTTGTCCAATGCACCTAGTGTATTCATGAACCTTATGAATAGTGTGTTCCAACCCTACCTTGACTCGTTTGTCATAGTGTTCATAGATGACATTTTGGTTTATTCCAATGACCTAGAGCAACACCGAGACCACCTAAGGATAGTCCTTGATATCCTGAGAAAGCAGAAGTTCTATGGAAAATTCTCAAAATGTGAGTTTTGGATAGATCAGGTCATGTTCCTTGGACATATCATCTCAGGAGGAACGATCGCCGTGGATCCAGCTAAAGTGTCGGCAGTTCGAGACTGGCCTACACCGAAGAACCCCTCTGAGATCCGAAGCTTCTTGGGGTTAGCAGGATACTACCGACGTTTCATTTCAGACTTCTCCAGGACTGCCTTGCCTTTGACTATGTTGACTCGAAAGGATACAAAGTTTGTGTGGTTTGATGTTTGTGAAGCTCGTTTCCAAGAGTTGAAGGAGAAGTTGACCACAGCACCAGTGTTGACTCTACCATCAGGTAATGAGGGTTTCATGATCTTCACCGATGCATCAAAAATGGGACTTGGTTGTGTGTTGGAGCAGAATCGACATGTGGTTGCATATGCCTCCCGACAACTCAAGCCCAATGAAGTGAATTACCCTACTCATGATTTAGAGTTGGCAGCCATTATTCATGCATTGAAGATTTGGCGACATTACTTATATGGTGCTACATTTGAGATCTTCACCGACCATAAGAGCTTGAAGTACCTTCTGACACAGAAAGACTTAAACCTACGACAACGAAGATGGATGGAGTACATGAAGGACTATGACTTCACCATAGCTTATCATCCAGGAAAAGCAAATGTGGTAGCTAATGCTTTGAGTAGGAAACAGCTCAGGTGTGCAGCTGTCTTGTCTAGCCAGTGGAAGAGCTTAGAAGAGTTGGTGAAATGGTCTCCTCAACCGTTAAGTGATCGAGTTCGATTGGCCAACATTCAGATACAGTCTGATTTGTTAAGTGAGATTGTTGCAACACAGTTGGTCAGTGGGGAACTTGACAAGATGATAGGTTTGATGAGTAAACCGCAGACTCGTCTTTCTATGGGAGTAGATGGAGGAATCAGGTTTGAGAATCGTATATGGGTTCCTGAAGACTCACCACTGAAAGAACGTATCTTGCAAGAGGCTCATGGTTCCAAGTATACATTACACCCAGGAACTACTAAGATGTTTAAAGACATGCAGAGGTTTTTCTGGTGACCAGGAATGAAAAAAGACATTGCAGCTTATGTGACCAGTTGTCTTACGTGCCAAATGGTGAAGGCTGAACATCAACGACCCGGTGGACTTTTGCAGTCTATAGAGATTCCAGAATGGAAATGGGAACAGATCACCATGGATTTCGTGGTGGGTTTACCCCGGACCAAGAAAGGTCATGATGCAATATGGGTTGTAGTAGATCGCCTTACCAAGTCAGCACACTTTCTTGCACTGAAAACCACTACTAAGGTGACAGATTTAGCTGAGTTGTACATCCGAGAGATAGTACGTTTGCATGGAGTACCTAGTTCCATCATTTCTGATAGAGATCCAAAGTTCACTTCCAAACTGTGGAAGCAGGTTCAAGAGGAACTTGGTACAAGGTTAAAGTTCAGTACAACTTATCACCCCCAGACAGATGGACAGTCAGAAAGGACAATCCAAACCTTAGAGGATCTTTTGAGAGCTTGTGTGCTCGATTGGGGTGGATCATGGGAGCAGTACTTGCCTTTAGCAGAGTTTGCTTACAATAACAGTTACCAAGCCAGTATCGGGATGCCTCCATATGAAGCTCTATATGGGAGACCGTGTCGGTCACCACTTCACTGGGATGATGTTGGTGAGAGGACCTTGTTGAGGTCAGATGAGCTCCAAGTGTATGCTGATAAAGTCGCTTTGATCAAGAAAAGGCTAAAGAGAGCCCAGGATCGACAAAAGTCATATGCTGATGCAAAGAGGACTGATGTGCATTTCACTGTGGGAGAACATGTTTTTTCTGAAAATCCGACCACTCCGAGCTATAGCCAAGAATAGAGGAAAGCTGAGTCCCCGGTATGTGGGTCCGTTTGAGGTGTTAGAACGGATTGGTGAGGTGGCTTATCGTTTGGCGTTACCCCCACAATATAGTATGATGCATGATGTTTTTCACGTGTCCAATCTGAAGCGATATGTGCAAGATCCCAGCCATGTGTTGAGCATTGAACCTATTGAGCTTCAAGGGAAGTTGTCTTATCCTGAGTTACCTGTGCGTATTATAGATACTAAGGTAAAAGAGCTCAGAAATAAGAATATAGAGATGGTAAAGGTTCTTTAGAAACACCATGGAGAGGATGAGGCCACATGGGAGCTGAAGACGGACATGGAAAAAACATATCCTGACTTGTTTGTTTGATTGTGAATTTTGAGGACAAAATTCCTATAAGGAGGGGAGGATGTTATAACCTCAATTTTCCAAACTATGTAATGACTTTTGTAAATATCATTTAAGGATAAATGAATTTTCTTGATTGATGTGATGTGGTTTGGAATGGATTCCATGATTGATTGAAATGAATTTCATAGATGATTGGTTGCATGGTTCTTATTGGGCCTTGCTTTATTGGAAGCCCAAATTGAAATTAATAAAGAAATACATAAAGAATCCCCTAAAATAAGGAAAAGGATATGGCATATTTCCCTAAAAATAAGAAATCGAGTTAATTGATACCTTGGAGATCAAGGAACTCAAAATCAGGGAATAATAATGAAAGAATTAATGAAAAGATGGAAAATGTGAGTGATATAATAATAACTTGCATTACAAGGAAAGGAATCGAATTAGTATCATTATGAAACCAAATTTGGAGGAGTGGAGGGTAATACAATATCCGAGTTTCCCTCAAAATTTGGGAAAGAAATGTCAATCCAATTGGGAGTTATTGAATTTCTAAGTTTCCCTTGGATAAAAGCTTTATTGGATAATTTAGGAAATATTTTCCTATTTTAGTTTGAACGCAGATAACCCGGATCGTTGGATCTGAATCCAACGATGAGCGATCATCATCCTGAGTCTCAGAGAGACTCGGACTGTAGCGCGACCTTAGGGGAATCTTCCCCGAGATTTCCTGTTCGATCCGATGCATGAGCATCCTTGGAAATTAAACCATCAAATCCGGAAGCAAGAGAGCTCGAGTTCCGACCCTGGTATGATAGGGTTTCGTCGCGAATCTCAGAAACGCCCAATTGGGCTCGGACTGTGATCGTGGCTCGGTTTGGGAATCCCAGAGGGGACCTCCCATGGTCTATAAAAGGGGATGCTTCGATCCCTGGGAACCTCGCGAACTCGAACGACCTGTTCTTGCCCTCCCTTGCTCGCCCAGGCTCGCGATTTGGTTTTCTCCGGCGAGAGCGCCGCCGCGGCTCCGCCGCATTTAGAAAGGGCAGGGTCGAGGAGGACGAAACTCCGGGGCTGTTAGATCGGGATCTAACGGTCGGCCCAGGAGAGGACGCGACGTTGCCAAGCGATGTCAGTCGCGACCGTTCGATCGTGATCGAACGCTGGGGTCAAAGATAGGCGGAGACGGTTAGATCAGGGACGACCGTGGACCAGTGAAATCCAACGGCTCGAGTGTGAGGCGCGTAAGTGGAAAGGAGGCGTGCGCAAGGATCGTCAGATCGAGGCGCGGACCACGGGACTATCAATCGAACGATCGACAGTTTTCCGGTAATTCCATCTCTGTGACAAATAATCGGAAAAATACCTTTTTCTTGCAAAATTCACAGTAATTGCTATGAACATGAGATGAGAAAACTTAATATATGAAAGTTGCATAGAAAAATGCAAGGAACACGATAAAAATATTTCCAGAAACTAATTCCGTCTGGTTTTACAAAAGTACTTTATTTGGCTAATAAAGTTTATTAAAATTGGATAAGAAACCCTAAATGGATGTTGAAAGGGTATTTTGGTAATCTAGCAAGTCAAATCGTTAAGATTGACCCTGATAATGTTAATGGCAGTTTATTTGGCTATTTAATTGCAAAAATGCTTAACTTGGAATTATTATGTTCAAAAGAAGGTTATTTTGTATGGAAACCCTAATTTGAGATAAAGAAAGATAAAAACCATGTTTCCATGAAATAAGGAAATCAATTGTCTAATAAAGGAAATTCAATGAGAAAGTAGGAGTTTCATGATGATTGATAAATTAAGAATGTTAATGATGAAAGAAGAAGAAAAACCCTAATTATGGAATTGGAATCCTAATTTGAATAATGGAAGTGGATAAATATTAATAAAAGGAAACTGTCCTTTTATTTCAGGTTTTGCTTGTTGATTGGGTTTCTCTTTCTATCTTAAAAAGTGCAATTAAAAGGTATGTGGTTACACTTATGAATAATCGCTTTAGTTTCCCGGCGATTTCCGAAGGATTTATCGGTTGCTTGAAATAACTGTTGAATGTCTATTTATTTCATGCAACTATAAAGTGACTATGATTATCACAAAATGTATATGCCTACATGCTCAGATCCTGGTTCCCTCTGTGTATGACCTAGTACATGGCTATCTAATGGGTAGGACCATCAGGTATGAAGAGATCTAGTACATGGCTGCCTATTGGAGAGGTCATCAGGTCTGACCTAGTACATGGCTATCTAATGGGTAGGACCATCAGGTCATGAGAAGACCTAGTACATGGCTGCCTATTGGAGAGGTCATCAGGTCTGTGTTTGCCTTAGTACATGGCTACCCTTGTGGTAGGACCATCAGGTCACATTGAGTTAGATATTGGGCTACCTGGAGTAGTGCCATGCGACTCTACCTTTACAGAGGTATAATGAAAGTTCACTGCAGGAACTCGCAGAGTTGGGAATATGTATGGATTGAGATGTATGGCTTAAAACATAATCTTGATTGTTAAAAAGATTAATTGCTTGATTACATTGTTAGCATAATTTCTTGATTATTGGATCCTCCACATACCGACTGATCGTTGTTTTGTTTGTCGGCGTTTTAGGTACATATTTCAAAGCACAAAACAGTAAAGTGACACATTGTGAATTCAAGAACTAAAGAACAAGGAGGAGTTAGTTAGAGTAGTTCTTTTGTGGTTAGAAGTCTAGTACTTCCAACTTTTCAAAGGTATGATAAAGAAAAATTTTATTACCATTTTCAGTATAGTCTGCTAGAATTTAATAATTGTTATTGGTTATATGTCGAACCTTTGATCCGGAATTTCATGGGTGCGGCTTCAACCTTGCGATCTCCCTTAATTGGGGGTTATGGGAAGATGGGGTCGTAACAGTTAGAAACAAGCTAAAGGTAAACAAAACCAACATATTCTTTCACAAACTAGAATGGTTTTGTATAGATAAGTTTTACATGTTGCTCCACATCATATACTTTCTATTGTTATTAATGGACCAACCTCTCTAAGAATGAGAGTCACTAAGAAAGAATAGGTGGCCAAGTTACAATGGTCCTTGAAACCTTAGTATGAAAAGAATGTGAAAAGCATTTAAGAATCCATTGACTTGTCCAAGATTCTTATGAAATCATTCATGCAAAACTTGTATAGTTATGAAGTAAAACTTACATAGATAGAAAAATATGAGGAGAGGATAGAAAAAGTAAGAAAAGCACACTATTCAAGGATAAAAACCCATTAAACGGTGAACCTCTAACAAAGGAATGCTCTATGTTAAAGGTATTAACTCGATAAGAAACTTTTAAAAAGAGTTTATAGTGGAATACTAAGAGTTTGGAAGAAAAGGGACCATAAAAGTTGAATGTCCCACTCTCAGTATAAAAGGTAAGAAATTTGTTAAAATACATCACAAAGATGGGCATACAAGAGAAGATTCACAAGGCTATATGGGATTCAATGTATAAATTTGCTCAAGCAAAAGTGAAGATTCTAGTTACCTCCTGACTTTCTAAGAAATAATAACTCAAAACCAAGTCTAAAATGATAGGCACGTGTCATTTGTTATCCAGGTATGATGGTTCTCGGTCGTCAAGGGACCACCCCTGTATGCCAGACCGGTTATGGGCACTGAAGTTTTGGGCCGTGTAGTTGTGGCCAACAAAGTTTTGGGCCTGTGTAATTGAGGTCAAGAGTTGCTTCAACTGGTTTGCAGCACAAGGAGGCCGTTCGCATACCACCCCCCATCAAGGCCGAACCTTACACGCGCCTCCTAAGCCGAACCACACGAGAAGCTTCTCGGACTCATCTGCTGGACGCACGCGTTCATGATGCCGTAGCTCGTCGATTCAGATCTTTAGCTCACGTGTACTCATGTCGTTTGTGCTTTTATGGAAGTAAATTCTCTAAATCGCACGCCATCACGGCAAGTTGTTTAGGCTTTTATTTTAGATCTCTACCATTTGTTGTGTCCTGTCATCTCTCCAAGCACCTCTCTTTGAAACTGAATGGAGCTACGCCAGTAGGTCAGCGATAGAAAACTTTCTCGTATGCGCGTCGGCTTTCTGCTTCTGCGGATATACTTGTGGATTGAATCGGATAATCTGGGCTAAGGGCTCGTCTGGTTGGGGCTGCATTCCAAGATTTGCAGTTCCAACCCATTGTGTATTCGAACTCCATCCGTTTGGTTGGACAGAACTGGAACTCATACCCAGAAAACCAACGTTCCCGCTCACGTGTAAAATTTGGGAAAACGAACCGTTCCCAAATTGAGTGTGGTTCATCTGCAAGCTGAAGCATCCCCACGTTGTTGGCATGACAGCAACGCTGCATGTGGACAAAGTCTGCTGGGCTCACCACCTTTCTTGTACCTACAACTCAGGGTTTGTGGGATGGTGCAATCACCACAGGTAACCAGAGCTTGGAAGTATGTCCAACCGAACGAAGAAAAACTAACGAATTCACTTGGAGCTGCTTCCAACCAAACAATAATATGATACTTGGATTGTACTGTTTTACATTTCCTGTTTCCGAATTCAGCAGTTGTCTTCCAACCGCTAGCAACCAAATGAGTGTCTGGTTGGGCTGAAAATCAAGTGGTACAGTTGCAATTCACGGTGTTTTCCATTTCATTTCATTTGGTTCAGTGTGGTTTCAACACACATACGGAAACCAACAACACCGTGTTTCTCTCTGCTGTAGAAATTTGTATGGAAAAGCAACTGCACCCTTTTTGAATACGGTTGGTTCTAGACACCTGCGTGAAGAAACTTTAAATGTTTATGCATGAAAAGTAATGATTTCTAAGGTAAAATAACTCTCTACATGTGTAAAGTAAGAAACTCTAGAAAAAGTAACCAAAATGTCGAGTGGGTAGCTACCCGCATGGGTATTGAATGAAATATATATATATATATATATATATATATATATATATATATATATATATATATATATATATATATATATATATAGTCAGGCTAGAATACACTCGAGTGTACATACAAATTTTGAGCCCATTTGGATGAGTGTAAGTCACTCATCCAAGGACAACAAAATCGACGCACGAAATTAATTTAAAATACATAATTTTTGTGATCTTCATAACATGAGCTATACATCCAAATGTGCTCAAATTTTGCGTATGAGTTGTTCACGAGATGTTTAAGAAGATCAACGAATTAGATTTTAAAAAAAATATTGCATCATGAAAAACTACTTGAGTGTATTCCGCTCCGGATACACTCGAGTGTATTCTAGCCCGACTCTCTATCTCTCTCTCTCTCTCTCTCTCTCTATATATATATATATATATATATATATATATATAGAGAGAGAGTCAGGCTAGTGTACACTCAAGTGTATCGGAGGCACCGTACACCTCAGTCATTTTTAAAGATAGACTAACTTTTTGAAAAATCTAAAATGTTGATCTTCTTAATTATCTTAAGAACCTACTATATAATAAATTTTATCTCATTTGGACATTTATAGGTCGTGCATTTAAAGGAGGCAAAAATCATGCATTTCAAATTAGTTTTGTGCGTCGATTTTGTTGTTCTTAGATGAGTGACTTATACTCATCCGAATGAGCTCAAATTTTATATGTGGCCTATTATTATTGTAACCATGAAGATCAATAGATTAGATTTTGGAAAAATATGGTCTAGATAGGCAAACACCATTGGGGTGTACAACATGATCTGTACACTCGAGTGTATTCTAGCTTGACTATATATATATACATATATATATATATATATATATATATATATATATATATATATATATATATATATATATATATATATAGAGAGAGAGAGAGAGAGAGAGAGAGAGAGAGAGAGTCAGGCTAGAATACACTTGAGTGTATCCGGAGCAGAATACACTTAAGTAGTTTTTCATGATGCAATATTTTTTTTGAAAATTTAATCCGTTGATCTTCTTAAACATCTCGTCAACAACTCATACACAAAATTTGTGCACATTTGGATATGTATAGCTCATGTTATGAAGATCGCAAAAATTATGTATTTCAAATTAGTTTCGCGCGTCGATTTTGTTGCCCTTGGATGAGTGACTTACACTAATCCAAATGGGCTCAAAATTTGTATGTAGCCTAGTTATAATATGACGGTGAAGATCAACGGTTTACATTTTGCAAAAAATAGTCTCGATATATAAACACAGTTGAGTATATTTGTGTGATCCGTACACTCGAGTATATTCTAGCCTGATTCTCTCTCTCTCTCTCTCTCTCTCTATATATATATATATATATATATATATATATATATATATATATATATATATATATATATATATATATATATATATATATATATATATATAAAGAGCGAGTTTGATACTGCGCTCTCCTTGATTCACTCTCTTCTCTCCTTTTTTCAAGGAATTTAACACCTACAAATATTTATTTTCACACTCTCCTATTAACTTTTATTATCTTTAATTCTATATTTCTCTCTCCATCCCACGGAAACGGTTCCTTGATTCTCTCATTTCTAACAACCAACACAAATATCTTTTACCGTAGGGACCCTTTCACGGACAAGTCCTCTCCCCGCACATTTTCAACAAATTTTATATTTCACGTGCATGTGCACGTGTGCGTTCACTAAGATATATATATATATATATCCAGGCAGACACCATCTTTGGTTTTCTGCAGGACCAAATCTAGGAAAAATAGATTAATCGTCAGAAGAAAAAAATTCTAGAATAACTGGCACGTGTTATTCATCGCGTAGGTGTTGCGGCTCTGGTCGTCGTCTGGTGACAACCCCTGTTTTCCTTGAGCTGCTAAGCCCGCCGGTCGTGACCAGCAAGAGTTTTGGGCCGTATTGTTGTGGCCAGCAAAGTTTTGGGCCGTGTACTTATGGCCTACCCGATCTGCAATACTTGGGATCATGACGTCCGTCCCATGTGAAACGTGTGATTTACACGATGGAGCTGCTGAAATTACATTCATAGACGCGAACCAAGCAATCAAGCAGTCCCTACCAGAGCTGGGGCCATAAATGGAACCAACCTCTTACCCATGGAGGAAACGAGTGGAAGGAGGGGCGGCGGATTTGCAACTCGTTGGGTATAACCCGTGGAGGAAAAGGAGCGGGAGTGAGGCCAAGGAGGGTTCAGAACACGTTAGGTGGCAATTATTGGGTTATAATGTAATTTAAGACGACTCACAATAAACAAAAGGTAGTTGTAGTATAATGTGTCGGTATAACGTCGACGATCAAATCTATTTATGAACCCACTAACGGTGATTGCTGGCGGTAGCCGGGTAGGCACGAAAAGGACAAAGCGCCAGAAAGGAATAAGCCACCGCATCGGAAAAGCCCACCGACACCCTTACCTTGCTTCCTACTTATCATGTAGAGTTTTTTTTGCCCTTTTCATTCAAGAAGATTTGAGGTCCAATGTCTAATTCTGTTTGAGAAGATTGTCAGGTAAGGGTCCACCATTAAGTTAAAAAATTCTGGATGCATAACGCGAATAAAACTAAGTTGGGTGAGAGTAATGAAATGTGCCACCCACCTAAAATCACCCAAATGTACCGCCACTGATGCAGTTAACAAAAATGAATTTATCAATTTAAATAGCACATGTAAGTTGTTTATGATGTGCATGTAAAAATAAAAATAAAGACCATCTAAAGACCATTACTGACAGTTCTTTGTTGATTATTTATGTTGAAGACATAAACTTGTTATGTTCTATATATTGTTGTCTACGATAATGAGTAAGCTGCTTATATGTGTTTTAGATTCAATTACAATAGTTATGTTCTCTTTCTTTATATATTGTGTATTAGATGACTATAAGCACATCAAATCTCACATCATTTACTTGTTGTATTCTTTTTGAATTTTTATATGGAAATTGACAAAAGGTATTCTTATTTGTGTTTGACATCAAGTATAATGGATGGTTGAACTGCTTTTCATATGTTTAAATCAACAAATTGCAATAAGTTGTATGAACACACACAATTATCTAAAACTAAATCTGTTACCACCCCAATTTTTGGGTTTATAATTTCTCAAATAAAATATATATGTATGGAAATTGTATGTCTTATGTTCAATGAATGGGTTCCTTTTGAAATATTATTTGTATGTGTGATTTCCTAGATCCTATGGAGTTAGTGAGTCTAATATGATAAAAAGGAAAGAAAAATTGAAGGAAATCAAATAATGCATAAAAAGGAAAAGAAATTGGGATAATGATGAAAAATATGAGAAATATGTGGAAAGTTGTATGATTGATCATCATGGATGAGATTTTGAGTCCACATGGTTTCTAATGGTAAAAAGAATCCAAATTAAGAAAATAAAAGAGTAGGAGAGAGAAAATATGAATAAAATATGTCTTATTAAGTGATAACTTGCATATAAAGAAAAGTCTCTCATATTTTCGAATTTAAGTCTCAAACTTTGCACATATGTAGTTTAAGTCATAATGGACTTTTTAAAAAAAAATTGGGATTAATTGGACATTTGGTTTGAGAGCTATGATTTTTATAAGAATCCTAAAGTGATAGGATAATCAATCGAATATATTAAATGTGGCAACACATCCCATTATCACACCGATAACGAGGTGTTACGCGAAAACGTGCGGAAAACACCATAACCACAGATTATCAAAAACACGGGTTAATTAAAACCGATTGCGGAAAACTGATAAACTGTGAAACTATTACTTTCCAGTCCTCATCCTGCACATAAACATATCATATAAACATGTGCACAAGATCTGACATGTGTCCACAGCTCAGGAACAGCTGTCCATCCATCACATGAGTTCACCACCTGTTCATATATACATAAAGGCCCACATCCGGCCAACAGCAGGATATACCGACATCATCGAACGATCTTCGTGAAACATCGTCAAAACACTGCCAAGGACCTGAGAGTACAGGGATGACTCTAGACTCTACTACAAAACATCCAAAATAGCAGCATATCCATCACTTGCCTTCTACTGTTCCTCAAGCTGCTCGTCCGCAACACCACAACCACGACCACGTCTACCTCGACCACCTAAAAAGGGTGAAAACCAGCGGGGTGAGACAATTGAACAATTGTCCCAGCGGGAAACATAGCTCCCCACCGCAACTATAGAACCTCAGCAAGATAAACTATAGCAGCAGTTAACTAACAACAGGTATAACAAGAGCAGTTATATTATAGCAAGATTTACTCTTACCGGCAAGCATACTAGCTGTACCAAAGCATATAACCAGATGTCTTTCAAAAGAATATGATTATCAAGATAAGGTATATCAACATGTAACAGGATTATTAGAACAGAATATAATGTCACATAACCTGATTATCAAGATAAGACCGATTACCACATAACCTGCAAGGTATATCAGAGATATTATACGAACAAGGCCTCAACCAATGTTTTCTATTTGATTTGATCAGTAAATACTAAACGGCTGTATTACATTTTATTACGCCCTGAGGATTTGAACCGTACTGTTCAAATCCAACCTTCGGTTACGAAACCCAAGCCGGTGCCATACAAGGTCAATAGAAGAGCCGGACTCCACGACCTCCCACTTCGTGGTCAGTGCACGAATACAACACAAGCAGGACCGCAGTCACATGCTGAAGTGGTCTAAACCACAGGGTTAGCTCCATAGGCTACCCGTTCTCTAGCCCGCCTTGGTACAGGTCACGACGCTAATAAAACTGAGCCACGGGCCTGATCACCGTGCTCTGAGCCATGAACGCATTCATGCTCCATACATCACATATCCTGAGCCATGGGCCTGTTCACCAAGCTCTACACACCTATCTGAGTCTGCAACCGAAGTTACACTCTTACCTCCTCATTTTCAGGCTAGGAGCAACCTACACATATTCAACAATATGCGCTTCCAGGTTAACCCGTAGGAAAACCTATTTCACCATCACCAAGTCCTGACGATGATGGATCTATGGCCAGGGCAAACTACATGATATATTTCACTGTGATTAATTAGTATCTTTTAGATGGATTGCATGATTCAACCAAGTTGTATAACATGCAAGATATAACAGAAAGTAAATAACATTATATTATAATCACATCAACCTGACCCATCTCAAGGGTCCAACATCACATGTTACCACTTGGCCTCTTACCAACCATCCAGATCCATCTCAAGGATCATCACATACCACGGGATCTCAATTCCCCCATCATGTATTGTCACTGCCTCTTAAGGTTCGTATCATCATCATGGGACCAACATAGCCTCATAGGATAATTAACAAATAATGATATTCATCTCATACATCTCATAGCCTTCTCATGGCTAAAACATCACCTGCAAGGTTAGGGTACATCATAATTGTAGATTCAACATACGAAATATGCTCACTATTATGAACTATCATTCAAGATAATCTACTCATTAGTATTACAATTATTTGGTAATCAAGGGTATCAAGTACATCATTATTCAAACCATACTGATGCTTACCCTCAATCTCAGGATTATACAAGCAATCCAGGTATATAGAAATCATGTTGAGTTTACCGAACCAACACTAGTATTAACAAGGTCATTATTATGCCATCAACTATTGTCATCTTTATTATGAAGCAACCTTTAATATAACTGTCACTTAGCATCTTTATGACAATCATTATTATAATAAAACAACTACTAGTGTAACTATCATCATCCTCACAATCATTACTAATTTAAGCATAAAGATCACATCATGCACCTAATACATTAGGGCTAACATCATTGTTACTATCATTAGCATCCTATTTATTTGCAAGGTATCATATATATATATTGATGATATCACAAACACTACCATTGTTTATTTCCATCACATATGAGACCGTCACCAAAGGAACCTCATTCCCTCACTAAAGCTTCGCAACCCTCACTTAACACTTATCAAGACCTATCGGTCACCACACCACTAACCCTATCGGCCATCATGGCCCAAGGCATGTCGCCCAACATGGTATCGGCCACCATGGTACTAACCATATCGGCCATTAGGGCACAAAGCCTATCGTCTAACATGCCATCAACCATATCGGCCAACATGGGCACAAGGCATGACGCCCACCAAGATTATCGGCCAACACACTAAGCTCACTCTATCGCCCATCATGGGCAAGGGTATCGTCCAACATGCTACTAACCCTATCGGCCATAAGGCACATCAGCCTATCGTCCAACAAAGAACCCTACTATGTCGTGCAACATGAGAGCAAGGGTGTTGCCCAACACCAAGAGCATTAACCAAAACACAAGGGACATCACTATGTCTCCCATCATATCGGCCAACCATACCTTAGCTCACTCCATCGCCCATCAAGGTGCCATGTCGGCCACCAGAGAGAGCACCATGTCGCCCAACAAGATCACCATGTCGGCCAACACTCAAGCTAGGTCAACCTATTGACCTCCAACTCAAGGAACTCCAACCCTAAAGCATCATATCGTTCCACTTAAGGGCAAGTGTGTCGCCCAACACACTCACAAGGAAGGGGGGGTATCGCCCAACCCTAGGTCATCACCTACCCCCAACACAAGAGACTTCAAACCCTAGAAAGCAAAGGTGCTCAAAGAAACCCTAAACCCTAAGGGGGATATCGGCCACCAGGGTACACTAGCAAGGTACAAAAGCAAGGAGCTAAGCTAGTCCACTAACATGCATAAGATCAAGAAAGAGGTAAAGGAGTTAGGGTTAGAAACTATGCAACCCGCCTTAAGCTCCAAGCTCCAAAGCACTCCAGGGTCCAAAGCTATCGTCCACCAAGCTGCTCCAGGAAGGTGTATCGGACACCTCTTCAGCTCCAAGGAAGTGTATCGGCCAACACAAGCAATATGGAGAGGGATATCGTGCACCAAGGGTGGAGGGGAGACCAAAGGACCAAAGGAGACTAAGGCAAGGAGAAGAGCTACCTATATAGGAAGAAGGGGAGGAGAACCAAGGTACAACCATGCTATGTGTCACCCACCCAGGGGACACATGTCCACCAACTCAAGCCACCTCTCATGCAATCCATAAGGCACTTGTCCAAGATGTGCACCTTGTGTCCACCAACCAAGCCAAGCATCTTGGGCGACACAGGCAGCAGCTCTGCTGGGCGACACACCAGCTTGCTGGGCGACACGCCACCTGCCCTGGGCGACACAAGGCTCAAGCAAGCCCAAACAAGGAACCTCAAGGCCCAAACAAGCTCAACTTAGGCCCAAAGGACTCAAACAACAAGCCCAAACCTTCCTCTCAACCCTAGAGGAAGCAAAGAGGGGAAAACATCTCAAAAGATGGCAAACTTGCACACAAAACCCTAAACTTGGGTTATTTGCAAGTAGCCCCTCGAACTCTCAACAAAGCTCAACAAAACCCTAATCACCACTAAAGGTGATTAGCGAGCACCAAAGCACCAAGATCAAGCAAAACAAACAGGGTAAACCCTAAACGCAGGTCAGGGTCCTTACAGCCATAAAGCTCTACAAAAGGATTTCGTCCCCGAAATCCAAAGAGAAACGCGAGGGATACTTCCTCCTCATCTCTTCCTCAAGCTCCCACGTGGCTTCCTCAACGCCACGGTGATGCCAAAGGACCTTCAAAAGAATCAGAACCTTTCTCTTCAGCTTCTTGACTCTTCTGTCAAGGATCATCATAGGACCCTCTTCATAAGTCACAACTTTGTCAAGCTCAACTTCAACCGGTTGTATCACTGTTCCTGTATCCGGATGACTTTTCTTCAGCATACTGACATGGAATACTGGATGTAACCTGTGCAACTCCGGGGGTAACTCTAACTCGTAAGCCACCTTGCCAACACGTGCTATGACTGAGTAAGGCCCCATATATCTGGGAGCTAACTTACCTTTCCGTCCAAACCTCAGCACACCTTTCCACGAAGAGACTTTAAGATACACCTTGTCTCCCACCTGGAACTCCAAAGGTCGTCGACGATTGTCTGCATAAGACTTCTGCCTGTCTTGTGCCGCTTTCAACTGTTGTTGTATCACCTTGATCTTTTCTGTCGTCTGCTGTACTAACTCAGGACCCAAAAGCTGATATTCACCTGATTCATACCAACACAAAGGAGATCTGCACTTCCTCCCATATAAAGTCTCATAGGGAGCCATGTCAATGCTCCGCTGATAGCTATTGTTGTAGGCAAACTCTATCAAACTGAGATGTACGTTCCAACTGCCTAGGAACTGCAAAACACAAGCACGAAGAAGATCCTCCAAAGTCTGAATAGTCCTCTCAGACTGTCCATCTGTCTGCGGGTGAAAAGCGGTACTGAACTTCAACTGCGTTCCCATCGCCCTGTGCAACTGTTCCCAAAAATGACTTGTAAACTGAGGACCTCTATCAGAAACTATCGTTGCTGGCACACCATGCAAACGAACTATCTCATCCACATATACTCGAGCGAGCTTTTCAGCTGTATACGTGGTCTTCACAGGTATGAAATGGGCAGACTTCGTTAATCTGTCCACTATCACCCAAATGGAATCATGATTCCTAGTTGTCCTGGGTAGACCAACTACGAAATCCATGGTTATATGATCCCATTTCCACTGTGGTATAGGTAAAGGTTGCAATGTACCTGCCGGCTTTTGATGCTCAGCCTTTACTTGCTGACATACCGCACACCTTGCCACAAACTCAGCTACGTCTTTCTTCAAGCCGGGCCACCAGTACAAGTCCTTCAGACTATGGTACATCTTGGTGACACCTGGATGCATAGCATACATCGACGTGTGTGCTTCCTCGAGCACCAACTTCCTCATATCATCAGCATCTGGAACCACCATCCTATTATGATAGCAAACCACTCCATCCTCGGACTCATGGAACCCATCACGCTTTTTGCTGCCAAACTCTGATCTGATTAGTTGTACTGTATCGTCCGTTTGCTGTGCATCCTTGATCTGCTGTCTCAACGTGGGCTTGATTTGCATCTGTGCTAAAAGTCCAGCTAACGAGGAAACCTCCATATGTACGTTCATCTGTCGTAAGGAGACTAACATGTCCCGCCTATGGCATACCAAAGAACTCATCTGTGCCTTCTTGGGAGTAGAAGACTTTCTGCTAAGCGCGTCAGCTACCACATTCGCCTTACCAGGATGATACTCGATAGTGCAATCATAATCATTGATCAACTCCATCCACCGACGCTGTCGCATGTTCAACTCTTGCTGTGAGAAGATGTACTTCAGATTCTTGTGATCTGTAAAGATCTGACACACTTCCCCATAAAGATAGTGTCTCTAAATCTTTAACGCATGAACCACTACTGCCAGCTCCAAGTCATGGGTCGGATAGTTCTCCTCGTGTTTCTTAAGCTGTCGTGAAGCAAAAGAAACCACATGATCTTCCTGCATCAGCACACAACCCAAACCTTTCTTGGACGCATCACAGAAAACAACATAGCCTTTTCCAGCTTCTGGCAAGATCAACACTGGAGCACTGGTTAGCTTTTCCTTCAAACTTTGGAAAGCTTGCTGACATCGATCATTCCAAACAAAAGGTACATCCTTCCTGGTCAACTTCGTCATCGGTAGAGCTATCGAACTGAAGTCCTTGATAAACCTCCGGTAGTATCCTGCTAGACCAAGGAAACTACGAACTTCCGTCGTCGTCTTTGGCTGTTCCCAATCCGCAACGGATTCCACTTTCTTCGGATCTACTTTGACTCCTTCAGCAGATATCACATGACCTAAGAAAGTCACTTCATCCAACCAGAACTCACACTTACTAAACTTAGCATACAACTGATGTTGACGAAGGAGAGTCAACGCTTGACGAAGATGTTGCTCATGCTCTAGCCGGTTCCGACTATAGATCAAGATGTCGTCTATAAAAACTACAACATACTGGTCTAAGAACGGACGAAACACTCTGTTCATCAGGTCCATGAAAGCAGCAGGTGCATTAGTTAATCCAAACGGCATAACCACAAACTCAAAATGACCATACCTCGTCCTAAAAGTTGACTTTGGTATGTCATCCGCCTTTATCCTCAACTGATGATATCCAGACCGTAGACCGATCTTCGAAAACACTGTAGCTCCACGCAACTGATCGAACAGGTCATCTATCCTCGGCAACGGGTACTTATTCTTGATCGTGACCTTGTTCAACTGTCGGTAGTCTATACACAACCGCATCGAACCATCCTTCTTCTTAACGAACAACACGGGAGCACCCCAAGGTGACGTGCTCAGTCTGATGAAACCTTTCTCCAACAATTCTTGTAACTGCTTCTTCAACTCTACCATCTCTGCGTTCCCGGAACCAGATTGATCTCAAAATCGACCTCTCGGGGTGGAGGAACACCAGGAAACTCCTCGGGAAACACATCTGCAAACTCTCGGACCACTGACACTTCTTCAAGGTTAAGGCCTTTCGCCTTGGTATCCACAACGGTATCCACAACGTGAGCTAAGAACGCCTCACATCCTTGTCGCAACAACCTATCTGCCACCATAGCTGACACCAGACACGTCGGAAGAATCTTCCTATCTCCCTGGAAGATCCACTTCTCTCCAGCAACATCAAACACCGCCTGCTTGGAACCATAGTCCAAGACAACCTTATACTTTTCTAAGGTATCCATCCCAAGGATAACATCGAAACCATGCATATCAAGTGGTATGAGATCCACCTGAACGCTGTGTCCCGAAAAAGACAAAACACAAGATGGACACTCTTCTCGAAGCAAAGAGGAACCATCAAGAGGGGTTTCTAACAACAAGCTATCCTTCTTACAACTAACAGGTAGATGACAGTTTTCAAGCATACTATAGGCGATAAAAGAGTGTGTAGCACCCGGGTCAACCAGAACAGATATAAAGCAAGAAGAAGACATATCAGAATGAAATAACTCCATCTGACCTGTCACCACTCGCGGGTTGACTATCGCCTCCGACTGATTCATGGCATAGAATCGAGCCGTAGCTTGCTGTCCACGACCTCTGCTCCCTTGGGTAGACGATCCAGCTTGAGACGCTTGACCGCGTCCTCGTCCTCTGCTACCACTGGGCTGTGGTCTCTCAGACTTCTGGAAACTCTGCCTCGGTTGCTGTGTCACTTCAACATCTCTATTCGGGCAATTGAACTTCCAATGCCCGACTTGTCCACAGAGATGACATGCTCTATTGTCAACTCGTGGCCTAGATGGCCCTGTCACTGCCACCGAAGCTGAACTGTGCGCCTTAGATGGTGAAGAAACATGACCTTTTCCCTTACTCGGAGACCACTGAGATGGTACACCAGCACTTCTCATCTCTGACGGTGCTGAAAACCTGGGTTTCTTGAAGCCACCAAACCTTCGGCCTTGAAACTGAGCAGGTCTTTTAAGAGACACCGACTCTCTTTTCTCCCTTACTGTCCTCTCAATCCGTCAAACTGATTCCACAAACGTAGCAAACCTCTCTCGGTTTTCCAGCGCAGACACAGGGGTTGTCAACTCAACACTCAAACCCTTCTCGAAGCGTCTGATCCGTTCATCATCTGTCGCCGCCATGTGAGGACAGAACCTCAACAGATCCATAAACTTAGCTTCATACTCGGTGATATCGTTCCTTGCCGCAACTTCTCAAACTGACTGATCTTCTCATCCAGGTACGTCTTCGGAAAGTATCTGGTGACGAACTCGCGCCGAAACACTTCCCAACAGATCACCTCACCAGGCCGCTTCTCTTCCTCGATGGTCCACCAGTGACCAGCACTACCCTTCAAAAGGTAGACATCATGCTTTACTTTGTCTGCTTCGGGGATGTCGAGGATCCGGAAAGCCTTTTCAAGACTCGTCAGCCACAGATCTGCATCCGCTGGATCAGCCGTTCCAGCATAATCTGAAGCTCCGACTCGGCGAAGCCGCTCAAAGGTCTTCCCAATACCCGATGCTTCTCCATGGGGAACCTGTGCTCGCGGAGGAGGCACTGGTAATCACTCAACCATGAGATTCATCGTAGCCATTAACTGCCCCATAAGCTGTTGGTAGGTAGGGTGTTCAAGTATGGCTGGGTCGGGTTGGGGGACCTCAGGCACCCGATCTTCATGTGCCCGTCCATCTGCTCCATCAACCGATGCAACATCACTATGCTCAGGAGCATGTTCTTCATGGTTTCCAGACATCTTGGCTTTTCTTCTGCTGAGGGCAGAAGATTTTTGTAAGATAACCTGGAAAACTCATAATAACAGACTCAACCTAGTCCTAGATCCCTGTAGACTCAGCGAACCTAAAGCTCTGATACCAAAACTTGTGGCAACACATCCCATTATCACACCGATAACGAGGTGTTACGCAAAAACGTGCGGAAAACACCATAACCACAGATTATCAAAAACACGGGTTAATTAAAACCGATTGCGGAAAACTGATAAACTGTGAAACTATTACTTTCCAGTCCTCATCCTGCACAGAAACATATCATATAAACATGTGCACAAGATCTGACATGTGTCCACAGCTCAGGAACAGCTGTCCATCCATCACATGAGTTCACCACCTGTTCATATATACATAAAGGCCCACATCCGGCCAACAACAGGATATACCGACATCATCGAACGATCTTCGTGAAACATCGTCAAAACACTGCCAAGGACCTGAGAGTACAGGGATGACTCTAGACTCTACTACAAAACATCCAAAACAGCAGCATGTCCATCACTTGCCTTCTACTGTTCCTCAAGCTGCTCGTCCGCAACACCACAACCACAACCACGTCTACCTCGACCACCTAAAAAGGGTGAAAACCAGCGGGGTGAGACAATTGAACAATTGTCCCAGCGGGAAACATAGCTCCCCACCGCAACTATAGAACCTCAGCAAGATAAACTATAGCAGCAGTTAACTAACAACATGTATAACAAGAGCAGTTATATTATAGCAAGATTTACTCTTACCGGCAAGCATACTAGCTGTACCAAAGCATATAACCAGATGTCTTTCAAAAGAATATGATTATCAAGATAAGGTATATCAACATGTAACAGGATTATTAGAACAGAATATAATGTCACATAACCTGATTATCAAGATAAGACCGATTACCACATAACCTGCAAGGTATATCAGAGATATTATACGAACAAGGCCTCAACCAATGTTTCGTGTTTGATTTGATCAGTAAATACTAAACGGCTGTATTACATTTTATTACGCCCTGAGGATTTGAATCGTACCGTTCAAATCCAACCTTCAGTTATGAAACTCAAGCCGGTGTCATACAAGGTCAATGGAAGAGACGGACTCCACGACCTCCCACTTCGTGGTCAGTACACGAATACAACACAAGCAGGACCGCAGCCACATGATGAAGTGGTCTAAACCACAGGGTTAGCTCCATAGGCTACCCGTTCTCTAGCCCGCCTTGGTACAGGTCATGGCGCTAGTAAAACTGAGCCACGGGCCTGATCACCGTGCTCTGAGCCATGAACGCATTCATGCTCCATACATCACATATCCTGAGCCATGGGCCTGTTCACCAAGCTCTACACACCTATCTGAGTCTGCAACCGAAGTTACACTCTTACCTCCTCATTTTCAGGCTAGGAGCAACCTACACATATTCAACAATATGCGCTTCCAGGTTAACCCGTAGGAAAACCTGTTTCACCATCACCAAGTCCTGACGATGATGGATCTATGGCCAGGGCAAACTACATGATATATTTCACTGTGATTAATTAGTATCTTTTAGATGGATTGCAGGATTCAACCAAGTTGTATAACATGCAAGATATAACAGAAAGTAAATAACATTATATTATAATCACATCAACCTGACCCATCTCAAGGGTCCAACATCACATGTTACCACTTGGCCTCTTACCAACCATCCAGATCCATCTCAAGGATCATCACATACCATGGGATCTCAATTCCCCCATCATGTATTGTCACTGCCTCTTAAGGTTCGTATCATCATCATGGGACCAACACAGCCTCATAGGATAATTAACAAATAATGATATTCATCTCATACATCTCATAGCCTTCTCATGGCTAAAACATCACCTGCAAGGTTAGGGTACATCATAATTGTAGATTCAACATACGGAATATGCTCACTATTATGAACTATCATTCAAGATAATCTACTCATTAGTATTACAATTATTTGGTAATCAAGGGTATCAAGTACATCATTATTCAAACCATACTGATGCTTACCCTCAATCTCAAGATTATACAAGAAATCCAGGTATATAGAAATCATGTTGAGTTTACCGAACCAACACTAGTATTAACAAGGTCATTATTATGCCATCAACTATTGTCATCTTTATCATGAAGCAACCTTTAATATAACTGTCACTTAGCATCTTTATGACAATCATTATTATAATAAAACAACTACTAGTGTAACTATCATCATCCTCACAATCATTACTAATTTAAGCATAAAGGTCACATCATGCACCTAATACATTAGGGCTAACATCATTGTTACTATCATTAGCATCCTATTTATTTGCAAGGTATCATATATATATATATATATTGATGATATCGCAAATGCTACCATTGTTTATTTCCATCACATATGAGACCGTCACCAAAGGAACCTCATTCCCTCGCTAAAGCTTCGCAACCTTCACTTAACACTTATCAAGACCTATCGGTCACCACACCACTAACCCTATCGGCCATCATGGCCCAAGGCATGTCGCCCAACATGGTATCGGCCACCATGGTACTAACCCTATCGGCCATTAGGGCACAAAGCCTATCGTCTAACATGCCATCAACCATATTGGCCAACATGGGCACAAGGCATGACGCCCACCAAGATTATCGGCCAACACACTAAGCTCACTCTATCACCCATCATGGGCAAGGGTATCATCCAACATGCTACTAACCCTATCGGCCATAAGGCACATCAGCCTATCGTCCAACAAAGAACCCTACTATGTCGTGCAACATGAGAGCAAGGGTGTTGCCCAACACCAAGAGCATTAACCAAAACACAAGGGACATCACTATGTCTCCCATCATATCGGCCAACCAGACCTTATCTCACTCCATCACCCATCAAGGTGCCATGTCGGCCACCAGAGAGAGCACCATGTCACCCAACAAGATCACCATGTCGGCCAACACTCAAGCTAGGTCAACCTATCGACCTCCAACTCAAGGAACTCCAACCCTAAAGCATCATATCGTTCCACTTAAGGGCAAGTGTGTCGCCCAACACACTCACAAGGAAGGGGGGGTATCGCCCAACCCTAGGTCATCACCTACCCCCAACACAAGAGACTTCAAACCCTAGAAAGCAAAGGTGCTCAAAGAAACCCTAAACCCTAAGGGGGATATCGGCCACCAGGGTACACTAGCAAGGTACAAAAGCAAGGAGCTAAGCCAGTCCACTAACATGCATAAGATCAAGCAAGAGGTAAAGGAGTTAGGGTTAGAAACTATGCAACCCGCCTTAAGCTCCAAGCTCCAAAGCACTCCAGGGTCCAAAGCTATCGTCCACCAAGCTGCTCCAGGAAGGTGTATCGGCCACCTCTTTAGCTCCAAGGAAGTGTATCGGCCAACACAAGCAAGATGGAGAGGGATATCGTGCACCAAGGGTGGAGGGGAGACCAAAGGACCAAATGAGACTAAGGCAAGGAGAAGAGCTACCTATATAGGAAGAAGGGGAGGAGAAACCAAGGTACAACCATGCTATGTGTCGCCCACCCAGGGGACACATGTCCACCAACTCAAGCCACCTCTCATGCAAGCCATAAGGCACTTGTCCAAGATGTGCACCTTGTGTCCACCAACCAAGCCAAGCATCTTGGGCGATACAGGCAGCAGCTCTGCTGGGCGACACACCAGCCTGCTGGGCGACACGCCACCTACCCTGGGCGACACAAGGCTCAAGCAAGCCCAAACAAGGAACCTCAAGGCCCAAACAAGCTCAACTTAGGCCCAAAGGACTCAAACAACAAGCCCAAGCCTTCCTCTCAACCCTAGAGGAAGCAAAGAGGGGAAAACATCTCAAAAGATGGCAAACTTGCACACTAAACCCTAAACTTGGGTTATTTGCAAGTAGCCCCTCGAACTCTCAACAAAGCTCAACAAAACCCTAATCACCACTAAAGGTGATTAGCGAGCACCAAAGCACCAAGATCAAGCAAAACAAACAGGGTAAACCCTAAACGCAGGTCAGGGTCCTTACATTAAATGTCATGTTTGATTTAGGATTTAATATGTGATTTAGTTAGATATGGGCGATTCGGACCGCAGATCTTGCGATTCGATGATTCTGGGTCATCGTCTAGACCCCAATACGAGTGAGAAACTAGGAGAGTTTCCTTCCAGCATATCTCATTCTCTAAAGCACGAGAATTCCTGGAAACTTGCCCAACAAGTCTGGGATACCTTCACAAATTGAATGATCCTAGTATTATAGGACTTTTGAGGAAGGATCGAGATTTCCCCAATCCAGTTGGAGGAGGATTCTCCGCACGAGAGACCATCACCTATAAAAGGAGGGTGGATGCACTAGCAAATCCAAAAAACTCTCCGCAAGATATCCCTCGACCTTATGCATCACTCGCGTCGTTCAATTCGGCTCAGAACTCTATCCCTCACTGCTCTCTCTCATTGTCGGCTTCTTGAACCAGTCGTTTACATGACTAGTCACTCCCGACCAACAACTAGGGAATTGAGAGCACCGTTGAGTTCGGCTCACAGCGGAGAAGGAGTTGGGATCCTCGAGCAACGCGTAGGAGGTCAGGATCCTAAAATTAATGGTTGATTTGACCCCTCACACATGTGGCGTGAATAGTCGGAGGTTGAAGACAACCTCATGGTGATTTACTAGTCTATCCCGACTCGTCTTCTGTCAGGTAAGGGTTAGTTTTGTCTTTCATTTTGTTTTGCCTCACGAGCGGGTCTAGTCGCCTAAGCCCCACTTTGTCGAGATGGTGAGAGCCTGTTGGTCGGCCCAGGCTGAACGGGACCCGGGATGCCTCGCCCAGGTGGTGGGCTCCTATTGGTTAGTGGATGATTAATTTGGTTAAATCATAACTAATTATAGGATTATCATATTATGAAATATTATATATGAAAGTTTATCAAAAAAATACATAGATTGTAATAAAAATATAATTGAAGCCTGAATTTGTTTGCAATTTGAAAAGTATATAAAGTTGTCACCTTTAATGCATTTATAAATATAAAATCCTAATTGTGATATTAATGAAATTTAGTGAAGTACTCTGGATGATTTAAGTTGATATTAACCTTTTATTAATAAAAATAATGATTCTAAAAAGGTGATCTCTGTGCTTAATTGGCTCAATTTAGGGTTCTATGTATATAAAGTGCATTGATTGGCTAGAAATCCTAATTTAGGTGAATATGACTTTTAATGGTTTTTATTTCAAAAATCCATGAATAAAGTAGAGATATGATGATCTTAAGATAAATTGAGAATAAAGGAACTTTAATATAGATGATTGGAGTAATTAGGGTTTTGCTGCATAGAAAAGTTGTTGTAGGGTTTATTGACCTAAAAAGGTAAAGATTGAGAAATAAGTATAAAAAACCCTAATTAAACCCGACAACAATGGCGATGGGTGAGCTTCCTGTAGGGCGGTGGGGCTTGCGTCATGTTCGTCCACCAGGAGGTCTTCCCCCCAATCACCAATCTCAGGTTCTGCTCTGGTTTGGGCGAACTTGCTTGGAGGCCATGGCGGTAGTCATCGCCATCGTAGGGTGGCAGGGGTCTGTATCCTTCCTGCCCTGTTGACGGTGCTTCCCCATTTTCCAGCGCCACTGTTCTTCCACGGAGGGTCTTCGACTCAAGGGTTCTGAACACCCTCAAGGTGTTCGACGAGATGTTCTATGTGACAACAGCCTCATGTGGGTTTGGGATGGGGGGGTTGCTTCTTCTCTTCTTCTCAGTCCTTCCTGTTGCTGCGAGCACTTAGTATTCAACGGAATGCTTTTGTTAATCAGAAGTGTTCGAAGCCTATACATTTTGTGTATTTTGTTGCTGTGTAAACAACAACTACCGAGTGTTCTTGAACCTTATGAGTGAGCTACTAGGTGGTGTGGCTCCCTCCACGGGTACCTCATCAATGACTCTTAGTGGTGTGTGATGATGGCGCTTCGTGGGGGTAGATTCCACTCTATCTGGAGTTCACCAAGACAGTGATCCAAAACTTTGATAAAGAGTCATGCTGCTCACGCGACCTACAACCGGACCTCTTGAAGGGTTTTAAGGTGAATGGCAGTCGGAGGCAGAAGAAGATGAAGAAGAAAACCAAGGCAGAGGGAGGAGAGGAGGGAGACTCTTCCTAGCTGAATGGACTTGGGCATATCATTTCCATTGTGCTACATTTATGAGCCTCCTCTGTAGCTTTTACCTAGGAGGATTGGGATGAAGGAAGGTGCTCTATTTAGTCCTCAGTCACAATTTGTGGGTGTTCGTTGATGTTGTGAAGGGGGTCTGAATTTGTGTTCCTTCTGAAGTCTCCTTGCTCTTTTTCAAAGCTTGGAGTGGTTTGATTCAGTTATTCTCTACTGTGGGTTTCTTAGGTGTTTTTTTGTTGCTGGGATTGTACTCAATTCTGGAGTGAGTTTTCTCAACCATGGACATTTGCAGGGGGATTTTGTCTTTTGCTCCAGTTTCTCCTCGAGGCTTGATGTTGGTGGAGTCTGTGTTCTCTTACTTTGTGGGTGTGCCCAATGTCATTGAGGATAGGATTTCTCTAAAGTCATGTCTCATGGGGTTTGTGGTGGATTGGGTGTAGTTTTTCCTGTTTAGTGTTTATGTTTTGACGTTATGTCTTGTAACTTTGATATCCATTTGTTTGGTGTATCAAGGCTTAGTTTCTTTTTAGGGGTGCTAATGTACCTAAAGTTTTTTGGTTATAGTAATACACTTTTTAGACCAACGAAAAAAAACCTAAAAACCCTAAAAGGGATTATGAGGAGTATGTAATGATTCGATAATACATGCTTTTCAGGATTTAGATTGCTTGTGTGATTTGCTTGACTTGGTTGATTGGACTGCATGTTTGGATTAGATATCTTGCTAGACCCTTTGAGGCTTCTGAATCAGGTATGCGGTTATTTTATTATTACTCAATTTAGTTTCACGACAATTTCTGAGGCTTTATCGATTGCTTGAAAATAACTATTTGGATGACTTTATTTCCTGCAATCTATAAAGTGACGATGATTATCACAATGTAATTACTTATGACTTGTCCGAACCTGCATACCATCTCTAGATTTAAGATTTAAGATTTATGAGTACCAAGCCCTGGAGGGAAGGTCATAAGTGGTCAAGCCATGGATGGGAAGACTGCAGGGCACCAAGAGGGGTGACCCACAAGGTACCAAGCTCAGGATGGAGAAGGTAGCCTAAAGTCCATTGCAAGGACTAAACCCTAAGAGAAGGTGAACCATAGGATGAGTAAAAATGGTTGGGAAGTTGTAATGAAAATGTAATCTTTGATTGTTAACAAATACATGATGTGAATAGACTGTTATGAAATATGTGCGAGATATTAGTTGTCACCACATACCAGTATAATCTTTATACTGACCAACATTTTGTTTGTCGGCATTTTCGGATTACATGAAAGTGGATGAAATATTAAAGTGACATTTGAAGAATAAAAGTTAAATAAAGATGGGAGGATTTAGTTAGATAGAAGTCTACATCCGGTAAAGTTCCAAACTCCTGTTTTTGAAAGGTATGTGAAAAGTAAAATTTTTTATCCTGCTTTAAGCTTAGTCTCTGGTAGAATTTATTAATTATTTTTTATTATTTATAAAACTATTGATCTTGTTTTGGGATAGAGACTCTAGCTTCTTAGTCTTCCTTAATTGGGGGTTACCGGGTTGTGGAGTCATTACAAAATCCAACTCATCCATTAGTTTGGCAAATTTATTTTTAGGCGAGTCAATTGGTTAAATTTATTTTGTAATAGGGTTTGAGTGATGTTGTGTCTGGGAAAGTTTCTTCTCTCACAATCAATTGATAACCTTCAATTGCTCATTCAAAGAACCTTTTTCTTGGTGAGAAATGTGTAACCCGTATGATATTTTATTACCATATTGAAGTTTGACAATGTAAACTAAATGTAGTTTCTGAGTGAGAGTATTAGGAAACAATTTATAACAGTTGAATCAATGTTTGTTATTGTCTAAGTTTTTTTTTCACATTGAGTGCTAAACAATTATCCAACCAGACTGTGATCATCTCATTCTCAATCCTATGTCCTTACCAATCTGGACGGATATAAATAGCTTATTAATTGCATCTTTCTTTCTTCTTTTTCCCTAAACTTCCAATAAGTCAAATTGCCAAATTTTTCTTTTCACATTGAGTGCTAAACAATAGTCCAACCAGAGTGTGATCATCTCATTCTCAATCCTATGGCCTTACCAGTCTGGACGAATATAAATAGCTTATTAATTGCATCTTTCTTTCTTCTTTTTCCCTAAACTTCCAACAAGTCAAATTACCAAATTTTTCTTTTCACGTTGAGTGCTAAACAATAGTCCAACCAGAATGTGATCATCTCATTCTCAATCCGATGACCTTACTAGTCTGGATGGATAAATAGCTTATTAATTGCATCTTTCTTTCTTCTTTTTTCCTAAACTTCTAACAAGTCAAATTGCCAAATTTTTCTTTTCACATTGAGTGCTAAACAATAGTCCAACCAGAATGTGATCATCTCATTCTCAATCCTATGACCTTACCAGTATGGACGGATATAAATAGCTTATTAATTGCATCTTTCTTTCTTCTTTTTCCCTAAACTTCCAACAAGTCAAATTGCCAAATTTTTCTTTTCACGTTGAGTGCTAAACAATAGTCCAACCAGAATATGATGATCTCATTCTCAATCGTATGACCTTACCAGTGTGGATGGATATAAATAGCTTATTAATTGCATCTTTCTTTCTTCTTTTTCCCTAAACTTCCAACAAGTTTTATGAAATTCTTAAACAGAAATCACCTTTTACAAATCTTAATAAACCATATCTACCAACACATCCCTTTTAGGGGTAAGGTGTTTTGATATTTTGTTGCTTTTACCCCAAATTGAACCCCATTTTCTTATCTTTATGTTTTGCTCTATTCTTTTCAATATATATGTCAACTAGTGATTGGTCACAACTTTGTTTATAGATTATTCACATCAGCAGCCAATAATGTTTATATGAATGCGGCTTCAAAATAAGAAAAAAATATTACACTTGTAAGTTGGTTCAACTTGTAAGTCTGATCAGTTTGTTAGTCATAGGTTTTAAGTTTGACACCCAACAGGCACCCGAAATAAATATTTATAGTAACAACTAAAGGCACTTTTTTGTGATTGTAATAGAAATGTACCTCTCACAATAAAAAAGTTACCAAAAAAGAAAAAAAATATTTTAAGGATTTAAAACTTGAGAAAGGGGGCTTTTAATCAATGCCTAGTAATCATGGTACGAATAAAAAATGAATTAATTTCATTTATTATTTTTAATATAATCTAGTTTGAGTTACTGAATCACCTAACTTAATAACTTCATAGCAATCCTTGTGTGGACAACACATCGCCACTCCAAGGTCTGAGGTTTTCAAGTCTATGAAAGAAATAATCCGTGGAAGTTTAGGATTGAGAAGCTAGGCATAAGCCATGAGGTCATCGTGAGTTGACTATTTTCAAATTTTGGGCTTTATAATCCATTTTTTAACTAAGTCAAATTCAAACTTTTGAGACCCCTATCTGGCCTGACTATGGCTAAAGCCCATAACCAAACGAGAACCAAGATTTGTATAAAAATTGATTTTGCCATGTTTAGGAGTGGGAAAAGTGTCGATATTCCAGTTTTGACTCAGTTAAAATTTCTAGAAAACAGACTTGCATTATAGACCGGCCAATGTGGAACCAACAAAATCTCATGCTGCATTTCTCCTTCGAACTCAAACTAACTTTCTCTAGAGCTAACTCAACTAGCATGAACTAATATTATGAACTAAGAGCCCTTAGAGTTGCGGTTGTCAATAACGATGTCCACCAGAATGCCACGCGCCCACAGTGACACATACTTGTTATGTATATCAGTTACTGTGACTGTATTGTCACTACTGTGTCAATACTTTTAGCATCAGATTTACATAATTCTTCTTAGGGAAAAAAACTTAAATGACACAGTTTGATATAAATAATTCCAGAAATAGCACATCCACAAAAATATTTCCCCAAGTAACTCACTTTTCTGATAAAATGTCATTTGAATTGGCGTTTTCTGATGAAAAATGTGAAAACGCCACTACATTTGGAGCTTTCAATCAAAAATTAAAAAAAAAACAAAGCAAAAATGCCAAGAAAGTTGACGTGGGTGAAAACGCCAACTCTTTTGGCGTTTTGGCTTTGCTTTATTATTATTATTATTAAAAGCTCCAATTACATTGGCGTTTGCACAACCTCCATCAGAAAAATGCCAATTCATGTGGCGTTTTCTCATAAAAGTGGGCTAGTTTGAGAATTATTTTTGCGGAGGTGCTATTCCCGGAATTATTTTTATCAAACTGTGTCATTTTGGTTTTTTTTTCCTTCTTCTTATTCATAATTGTTGACAGTGTTGAAAATTAGGTGGGAGGTTAATTCGTAGAATTTTATATTAGAGTCCGTCTGGTTGGGCTGCAAATCAACCCATCCAGTTACAACTGCACATGATTTTAATTTCCATTAGTTTGGTTCCGTGTGGTTTCAACCCACAACGTGAAAATGAAGTGCATCTTGCAGTTCGATTACACATAAAATCTGGAAAACTGACCGCGCCGAAAAGGAGCGCGGTTCCGTTTCCAAGCTCATGCTTACAGCTTTTCCCTCCTTCCGTCGTGGTCTACCATGTAATCTGAATCAACTAGTATCCTAACGTTCCTATTAAACTAGGTGAAACCAAACGAATGGGTTGCTGTTGCAACTCAGCAAGTTGCTTTTCCTGTTTTCAAACCCGCTCTGTGTGTTGGCTTTACGCTCAACCAGACGAGCCCTTAGACAAAATGTCATTGTTTATATAGAGGAAAGAGACACTTAAAAGTTTGGGGTTCAAACGTATTTGGGTCTAAAAAAATATATTTGGGACCCAAGCAAATCTCTATGGACTAAGTCATTCAAACCCATCTACCCAATAAATTAGATTATCATTTACTCTAACAGCAATGAAATATTATTTCTTGGGTTTTGACAAGGTCACGCTCAAGTGTAAATTGTACATTGGCACTTTTTCTAAGTTAGTAACGTATGCATAAAAAGATTAAATATAAGCATATAGAAGGGCGAATGGAGGAGCTCAAACAAAACCAAAAAGAAACTATCAATCAGGACAGAGCTTACGAAGATGTTCGATGTATAAGGGATTTATTATGATTTATGAAAAAGACTAAATAAAATTAAATTCTTACAAGGTAGATAGGCAAACAAATTGCGCCATCAACTCCTGTTGGATGAGAAAATGAGACACAATTCTGAAATATGGTGAAAAGAATGGGTATTCGGAAACTGTTTATTTTGGTGGTGTGTCGCTGTTACTGCCTTTTCCTGTTTGATTTATCTGTGTCACAACAACAATACTTGAGGACATTGATGCTGTCTCTATCGTTAATTAGAAGACGCCACTCGAAAATAAAGAAATAGAATATACATCTACCGAACGTAACAACTGCTTCCCACCCGATTGAGAATTTCTATTTCTTGTTCCCTTCCTAACCTAGATCTATCACGTGCAAATGATCAACTTAGACGGTGAACGACCGCCTTTCTGGCTAGTTTGAACAAATCAAAACTGCTCCAAACTGTAATATCTCCCGATCTATAATACATCTATTTCGAGTGATCAAAATTGATACTTCGACCGAATCATCATCATCATCATCATCTGATTGAATTACCAAACAAGTTGTCCCATGAGTCCCGAGCAAAGAATCGCCTGTCTCACATGAAATGTCACTTGATTGTCTTTTGTTCCCCGTCTCCTTTCTTTCCCAAGTATGCAATTGGTCGTCCTTCTGGAGCAAGCATACATACGTCCAAGATTACAAACCTGGCACTCGTTGTCTACAGGATAAAAAGCGCACTCCCAAACATGTCATACGATGAGGCACGTTGGGTGAGAATGCCAACGTCCAAGATCCGTAATTTAAGTGCGACAGCAAATTTTTGTTTTTGGCCAGTAGCCAGCAACATGTCCAGATGGCGGTATAGAAGGGAGAACCTGAACCAAGACATGCACATCGTCGATCTTCTGGAATTAATTAGTCAGAAACAGCAGTCTTCCTGGAATTTCGAAGGCCAGCAGTAGATATAGCTGAAGCTTGCAGGTGGTAGGTGGAACTGGGAACAAAGTAAAAAGAGAGAGGAACAGAAGCACCTTAGATTTCACCAGTGAATCACTTTCCACTTTGCTCGATGCTGGGGGACAAGTGAAAGCGAACACCCACCCATTCGCTGTTGGTGGAACGCCCCACCGCAAAAAACGCTGGATCCTCACCCTCCTCCTCCGTTCATTTACTACGTCGAGCGACTTTTCGATGATTGGATGGTCCATGAATCTAGCTGCTACATCCATGTCCATGTGGTGGTGGCTCCCTTTCTTCCTCCTGCTGTTATTCCCTTCATCTCGACTTTACTCTCCTTTCACTAACTGACCCCCTTCTACACGTTCTCACGTCTTGATCCTCCTCTACATCCTCCAGCCATTTGTCTATGCATCGGGCGAGAGGTAAGGAGTCTTATTAAAAACCCTCCTTTTTACAAAAAAATCCAAGATTGGACATATACCAACATCCCCTTCCCCGACAAATGCCCGACTTGTTCCCAACTAAACAGTTTGAGGCATCACTAATCAAGATCAAAATTAGATTTGAATATGTCTTTTTGTTAATACATATAGAGAAGTGACAACTTTAACCTTTTGTAGCATATATGTAAAATTGAAATGAAATTGGACCACTGAGAGAAGTTCAACCCAGAAGGGGATCTGAAATTGCACTCATGAGGTTCATCGGTTCTATTTCAATCTCGACTCCTTGTCCATCATAAACCCCTAAGGTTGGATATTGATAGTCCTCAAGGAACACTGCTTTGAATTTAGTTGTAATAGTCAAAAGAAAGACATATGTGTAAATTATATCGTCCTAACCATCCTCGAGTTAATGATCACAAACCAGTCATTTTCAAACATTGGCCAAACAACAACTATACAAGCGACCAGATATAGCAAAATGAAACATCAAAATTAGACTACTAAACAAACAAGTAAGTTGAAGCAAAACGATATCATGAAAAGTCTAAAATATGTAGAGTGCATCATACGATCTCCCTATCTACACTAATCTGTTCAAAAAAATATTTAACTAGATGTAGTTTTCTGAATATTGACGAAAGAAGAAAATAAATCTTTATTGGTGGTTTACCGTATAGAACATTGGGTGGATAGAATGGGTGGTAAGAATAACATTCACACATAATCTAGTTCAATTATGTAATAAAATAAAATAATGAACTTAAATGATGGATGTAATGAAATTCATATATATATATCCTAATGCATGTTGTTAATGGTAGAAGGATACATGTTGCAGATGATTGATCCTAATGATGAGTATAGCTCGATGGTGTTTAAGAAAAAAATCGACAACCTTTATTCTTTATGCTTAGAGAGATGTATATCTTTATCAACTCTTTTTCTCCATTCTCTTTTAAACTATTCTTTTCTTTACTTTTTCTATTTTTAATTTATTTTAACTTTTTTCGACCTTAGCTATAAATAAATGATATATAATCAAGGGTTTTTAGCAACTTGAAGAAAGAACCAGCGTATTTATCACATGTTACTCTCTTTATTCATATAAGATGTGGAAAATATAACTTACACTTAAATGAACAATGTAATACGAAAATGCAAACTAAATGATTTTTTTATGCAAACTAACTTATATGAATGAGATATTCAGTAAATTATATTTTATTTTCTAACACAAAATTGAATTATATGCTTCCTGTCATGTCATGTAATGTAATCAATAAAGAAAAATGACTTGAATCGTGTATTCATCTTATGATGGTGATGAAGTGAAATAAAGGTGGATGAGATCATGTCACTCAAAGATGCAATCTTCCTAACCATGATACATCTCTCTTTTATTTACTCATGTGTCATGTGTTAACATAAAAGGTCACATTGTTTCTTGATTAGATTGGACTCAGACCCATCTTCATTCAAAATCTAAGGATAGAATTAGGTGTCAATTCTTCCACTTATGTCTTGAGATTGACTATTCTACTCAATTTTTAATGTACTCTACTTTCATACTAGCACATTCAATTTTAAGGATACATAAAGGCCATTATTTCAACTGATACATGTGAGTGTTTATTTCTAAATCTATACTAGATAGATGTGGATTACAAGAAGCTAAGCCAAAAGCTAAACTGAAAATAGACATGAAACTAACTAATGATAGAAAATAAGATAGAGGATGCAAAATGAGATAAATGAAGATAAATCTATTTATGTTATCAAAAGTCAAATCTATAGGTAGATCGAGTGTATCAGATAGTCAAGCACCATGTGGAAAGAAAGTTCTTGATAGAAAGCTTGAATCTGGTGGATAGGAAGTGTTGATGGCCTGGGGCAAACTGGATGGCATTGGAGGCGGCTAGGGATAGCTGGTGAGGTGATTGTGGCTCCAATAATGGCCGTAGATAGGTTGTTATGTATACTTCATGCATAGTATGACTAATGGATGTACTCCTAGTTTCTCAAATAGGAGGCACTCATTGGTCAACATCACCTACTAGTGAGTGAAGATCTTCTCCTGGTTCTAGAAGATTCTCTCTCGATGTGACATTACCTTGGTTATTGTCACCTGCTACTCTTGTTGGTCTATCTAAATGGAGTTGAACATGTTTTACATGCCCCCAAAGGAATATGGGTCCTCTTAAGACTGAGTACATGTGGAGTAAAAGGTCCCATGGAAGTGTGGCACATGATGTGGCCTCCCCGTGAGTCCTCATTGGGATAGTTGTCGTTGTTGGTATGTGTGCCCTGAGAGCCAGTCATATGATGAGTGTTACGACATAACTTCTAATTGATTTGATTAATAATAAAGGCATTTTTTGTCTATGTGTTTATTCAATTATGAGATGACGATATAACATGATAGATGTCTAAAGAATGGAATTACTATATGACATATGTATTCAAGTTGAGGACCTAAACAATGAGAACATATGTATGATAAGAGTATATATGTTCTTGTTAGGTTCCTAGTCGGATATTATTTTGGTAGCTAATAGACAACAATAATACATAAGACTAGAATATGTATTGGTTGATGAGAGAATCTCACCAGTCATGGTATTTGATATCAAACCAAACACATAGGTACTTGTTGAAGAACAATGTACCAGACAAACCAGCCCTGAGAAAGTGATGCATGGATTATAGTCATAATCACATCTTAATGTGATAGTGGTGATCGTGATATTTAGACATGAAGTCACTACACTCGTCACATATCTTTCAATGTGTTTTAACATCATCCAACATGACCTTGAATGAGGATAGCCATAAATGTGATGCTTGGGTACATTCTGACACACCAGGATTAACTGAGTGATGTATATGGGATTTATCCCTCCTGCTGGAGTTGATATCATGGACACTTGATAAGTGAGATGGAGAAAATGTATGGTCATACTCATGTGAGTCAATATATGATATAGAGCTGATATGCATCTCTATAGTCTGCTATGGATCAAGGAACATGGTTTGAATGATTAAGAGGATGATGATTCCATGTCTCCAGTTTAATCTGGATATCTAAGATAAAGAAATTATATAATCACAATAACATTGAACACATATTTAGGTTGAAGTTGTTCTCCAACTTTCCAATTGCTTAGATAGCAATGATGTGTTTCTAGATACCGCTCACTGCTTGTGATGTCATAAGTTGGTTATGGACATTCACTTCTAATGTAATTTGGGACCTATAGGGTCACATGCAAATGATAAACATGGAATAGGAGTTTAATCATGAATAAGGTTTGACTTGCTTACTAAAGTGTTTAGGTAATCAAATCAAACAATATTGGTAAATGAGTCGATTGACTGAAGTGTTTAGTCAACCGACTGGTATGCCAATCGATCAATCAAGAGTCTAGTTAACCGATTGGGATGTACAGACATGGCCAATAGAAATAAGTCAATCGACTGATTGGAATGTCCAATCGAATAAGTAAACCTATTTCTAATTGGATTGTCAAAATGAACCAATTGACCGATTGGAATAGCCAATTGATCGACTAGTCATGCAATGATGCTGACATAATGATGTGTATTGATCATCACATTGAAAGCCAATACTTTTGTGAATAGGAAAGTATTCCAATCAAGTGACTGGAATATCCAGTCAACTGACTAGAGTACCAATCGACTGACTGAAAGTCTAGTTGATTGATTGGAGATTCGTAGTAGTAATTGAATGGTGAAAACACATCTCTTCGATTCTCAATTGATCTGGAAACCTTGCCCATCACCATCCTATAAATAGAGAGTGTATTCAAGGCTTTCAGAAGATACAACTAAAGTTGAAAAAAATTGTCCTCTCACAGTTGTGGTAATGTGAGAGCTCGAGCAAGTCTTATCCATTAAAAGGAGAAACAACACGATAGAACAAGTCAGTGCTAGTACATTGACATTGAAGGTACAAATTCCTTCCCGTTGTCTCTAACAAGCACGACGAGTAGTGCCTGGTGGTCTGTGTGACTACAATAGAGGCATGGACGCCGACAATGACATGCTAGAAGGATTGCATCATCTGATGTTCGTGGTGTCACATCAAGAGGTTGCCCCGACAACTGTTCAAGTGTTGTAAGATCAAGAAGCACCGTGTAGTGAGGATTGCCATTAGAATTGATCCAGGACCAGGTATATACCTTGTAAACCCTCTTTCCTACATAGATTGTTGTTGACATGATCTTCTAGTTTAAGATTCGGGTAAAAAAGTTTTTTTTCACATTTTATCTATTGCTTGATTCCCTAATAGTCGTATCAAAGCCATGTAAATTGATGATGTATTAGGATTAAATCGATGCGATTGGATTTTATTTTGTTGCATATGATGTGGATTCGAAATAATTAATGTGCATATCTGATTAAATATCATATATGATCCCTTTATATATATTTGATATATATATATATGTAATTGATATGCATTGACCTAAAATTTGTTTTGATGGTGGATGGATGCACGATCATGGCCAAAAAGCTTTGTAGAGGTATGCTTGGTTGAATGGTTTTATTCCTATTGTTATTTTGTTTGCATACACTACGAAAAATATGGTATTTAACTACAAAAAAAATTTGTAGCGAAAACCCCAAAATTTGTAGCCAAAAGCTTTGGCTACATTTATCCTTACATTTATAATATATAGCTAATACCCGTGTAGCTAATTGTTTAGGCTACATTTTTCAAAGTTGTAGTTAGTTATTCCTCTGGCTACAAATTTATATGTAACCCTAATTGTAGGTAAAAATTTCCTTACACATAAATATGTAGTTTCCATTATAGCCAAATGTATGACTACAATTTAATTTGTACCTATGCTATGTATGGAGAGATGACATTGGTTACAATTTGTATTTGTAGTTCATGTATAGCAAAAATTAGCACTTTCTACACATGTAATTATAGCTAGTGTGTAGTGAAAGGCACCATGTACTACACATACATATGTAGTGAGAAACATTATGTAGCCAGTCAGTTGCTTGCCAATATAGAGGGGTTTTCAATAAGACAACAAATGAATGTTAATCAAGATCGAGTTTTGCTTACAATGTCAACAATGATACTTTTATTTATATTTGAACAATGAGTACACATGGGGAGGACATTAACCTGACCCTTGTTTTACAATATGCATGAAAAAAGACACATGTATACAATATCTTCTTCTGACTACATCCATCCACTACAGACTGTAGATAGGTCATACAACGCTCCAATGTCACTTGAGAACATAACTTCCATACCACGTTATCTATGGAGCGAGAATCGTGACTGAAGGTCCATAGAAAAAGTAGGTGAATAGATCAATAGATCATATAGCGCTCCAATGACTCCTTTTCTTTTCACTGCTTTCTATAGACTATAGAGCATAGTGGACTTCACGCAGGGGCAAATCTGTAAGCCCCAAAGTCCTTGTTAAGTGATCTTGATTTTCTGGATCAAATGATACACCAAGTTTAAAGTTTGCTGCACAATTATTGGTAGACAAGCTGAGTGCCTAATTGGATCTGATGAACTTGACATGTAGATTCAGCAAAATGTTACTCCTGATCTGACTACCATACCGCAACAGGGATGCAAGCTTGCCCATGCACATGTGTGGCCATGGAGATGAGTACAAAACTGTTGTTGTACTCACTAAACCCAGCAAGGACTCGAGCTCTGAACCTGTGATGATAAAGAGGTACTCCTGTCCATTTGTGGGCTACAAGAAGAACAATTAAAGATAACAAGAAGTTCTAGCCTTTAAAGACAATCATGTGTGTAAAGAACCATTACAAAAGGAGTCATTGTAATAAGAGCTATACCTGTAGCCGATGGAACAACAAGAAATTATCTGTGATTGCTAATATGAAAACCCATGAGAAGCATTGCGGAAGAGACAAATGGATATGTTCCTATAGAACTACTTTCTCTCAGAAGGACAAGCTATTTGGGCATGCCACCCTCTTCCAGGACCACTCTCCTTCTCTTTCTCCTGATGAAAACAAAGGATCATGCGCCCACTGGTCAAGCAATAAATGATGAACAAATAGATAGCTGGAAACTTATTAGAAAAATTCTCAATGCTAGTCGGTATAGAATTAGACATTCGTTCATTATTGTGTTAAGTCAGCAGATCCTCATAATCAAATAAGGTCTAGAACAACATAAGAAACTAATTTTAATAGAAATATATTGCAAACAAGTTCTTATTTGTTCAATGATACCAGCAAAAAAATGGAGACCATACCTTGAATTGATATGTTGTTACCACGACTTCTAATATCTTGAATTGATCAGTTCAAGGTTGTACTCAACTGAAATTACAGATTAAAAGCATTACAACTTTGAGATGTAATGAAATCTAGATCAAATGCATTACAACTTTGAGAAGTAATGAATAAATTATAAACTTAAAACTCGGGTTTTTGTAAAGGTGGATAAGAAGACCTACAAGTTTTCAAGTTAAGATAACCCTGATGTAGTTGAAATGCAAGATGTAGCCATACACGTTTGGTAGCTTTGTCTCTCTGTTGCCTACCTGAAGCATATAAAAAAGATTATGTTCTTTTTGGTAGCTAGCCTGTAAACATCTTGAAATTAATGATGAAGATTGCAACAAGTCAATCACAAACCTCTTGAATTCATGACGAAGATTGTAACAAGTCAATATGAATTTATTGAGCATACACAATAGGAAAAGACATGATAGCATTTGAAGTGAAACTTGAAGATCCAAATTCAGTTTAAGTAACACAGCAGTACCTGTAGGGAACAAGCACAATTGGCAGCCCACCAATGGTCCATCTGATATCTCACATCATTGATTGTTTTCACATGTTGTACCTATCTACCACATTCCTCACTAGTTTCTTTTGAGACCAGCAACTGAAATGACTCCTTTACAGATGGTATATCAAGTGAAAGATCCTTTAGACTTCCAGAAAGACAACCATCAGTAGTTTCAGAATAAGTTGTTCATATGATTACAGCTCCAATGCAAGAACAAGGCATCTCTTAACAACTCAAAAGTAATGTAGCAATGACTGCCAATGCAGATATAAAGTTAGTAGAGACTATATAATCATTAGCAACACAAACTTCCAAGACCTTATTGCATAACTCTATCATCATTGCATGATAAAAAGATTGAGCTAGCTCATGGATGATATATGCTCTGTGATTTAGGGATGTATTTTGGTCAGTCTTGGCAACAATAAGGGGTTAATTTGATTCTAACCCGTCCAAACTGATTTTTCAAGTGGAAGGTGGGGTGATGGGAACAACCCTCATAAGTAGATTTGAAGATTAATTCCTGGTCCATGTTAGATAATGGCACAAAACTAGCAAAGTTGATGGCACGAATATGTTCTACCTGCAAAGAAGTGAAAATTAGATGATACATAAAAATTAATACACGACACTTCATCTTTACATCTGTAGGACACGACCAACATATGTGTTCCTATATCATAAATTATTGAGCTGTATCTCGTATTATTATATAAGCTATGGTGCTCATCAAATATTATTTAAAGCTGAATAACACAAGATGGTCACGAGGACATATGAAAATAGAAATAGCAAAACGATAAATAGGGAAAAGGAAATAATATATAAGACATTGTTATGTACTAGTAGATTTGAGTTTTCCAATTAACTAGCTCTCCTTTCTGTTTTTGCTGAGCTGCTACAAATTAGAAATCGAATAAATTCACCATATAAACCAAAACAAAAAATTGGACATAGATTTTATAGTCAGTCATGTTACTCCACGCCAAAACAATATAACTTGAGGCCTATATATAATTGAGCATCTGAGTAGGAAGAAATAGGGGAAGAAGTGGATTTGTGTAACCCAAATAACAGAAGAAGATTTCCTACCTGCTATTCAAATCCCACACCAGCAAGAAATGCACTAAAAGATAATATAAGGCTAGCATAGAAGAAAGGTTCAAAAACAATTTTAAGATCACTACCAATCTAAGGATTAGCAAAACACACTCGACAAAAAGAACAGATTGTGGTTCTGAACATGATTAAACTTTTTGGTTGGAAGTTGATGCAAAACAAACTTATTATCAAAGAGTATATCATGATGAGGGGTATTCAACTGGTGTCAAGATGTTCACTGTGCAAATAGGAATCAGAATCAGCTGAGCACATAATGTGGCATTGTAGGGTTGCAAAAGATATTTGGAACAGGGCTCATTCTCATATTCCTATAACTCCAAAAAACAACAGTGAACTACCGAATGTCAGAGGAAAGAAGGAGATTATTGGATGGATCAGTACAATGAGCTCTTGTAGAAAAGTTGATATATTAACTTTGTTACAGAAAACATACTAATAATTATGTGAAAAACCTATGAAGTATCACGGAAAGTAAATTAAGTGAAAGAAAACTCACAATGTTCAAGACCCATCGAACATCAGTACTCTTGCATGAGGTGTTTATGAATGATTGTGCCCCAAATCTAAAGTTCTGATCTACAAATCGAAATGGAAAGCTATGAGGTGTTTATGGATGTCAAATGATTGTGCAAATCGAACATCACTCACCATATAAACCAAAATCAAATCAGAATACACAACTCAAAACCAAATATTTTTCCACAGCTCGTATGGTGAATATAGGTATGGATCTGCAAATTTGTAATGGAAACCTAATCGCTAACACAGTTGACATCCATAATGAATAACACTACAATTGACACATCAATACCAACTGTAAGAGCATTGATGGCATAAAGAAACAAAATCAATATAATTTTGGGCAATCTTAGATATATCTACAACACGACAGATTGTCCCTCAGTCCAGCTATAAAATAAATTCACTAAGGGGCAGTTCGGCCACCAACTTTATAAACACCGGCATTCATACATAAATTGGTCATTATTTTATTTGTCAAACTTTTTTTATGTATTTGACTTGGTATTTGCCTTTATGAATTTAGTAGATTCCAAAACACGCCATTTTTGGCGGCACTTAACATGCTCACATCCAGTCCATGAGAAGCAGTTTAACATGTTGTTTTTGCTGTCTAGAGCAATACGATCTCACTACCCACAACAGTGGTGCTCTGAAATCAATAGTCGGGTACGCATAAAACTACTGCAATTCTAAAGTTGGGGGCCGAATGGCCCCTAAGCTTTTACTTCAAGGGGAACTCCATCAAGGCACCAAGGTTCCAACCATAATCTGATCTTACATCCACTGCGTATGGAATTTGCATGGGAGGAATGATGCAATCTCGATAAAAGAAAACTCATCTCCAGATCCATAAATGTTTTGCTTCTGGATTGACGCAGCACAACAACGTCTAAAATTACAGAATACTATCTAAAGTTGAATTATGAATTTGTTAGAAGAATGTCATCCTGGCACTAAGTAGCAAGTATTTGAGATGCCTGACAGCAACTTCAGTAGTCTGGCGAGATATTTAAGAAAGCAAGCTTACTTTTATGTGAAACCATCTTCCAGATTAGCAGAACATGTATTCCGGCTGGCAAACTGTATCCATGGGCAGTGGATGCAATAGTTGAGACCATTTGGTGACTATTGGGCTCACTAATTAAGACCATATTTGTTACATGGAACATATGTATCATCCTAGGCAAAGAATTGTTCCTAACATTCAACTGGTCAGAGGGGCACAAGTTTCGAGAATATAATAAAATACCATATTAAATGAAGCTGAAGCATACATGTCCGACTCATGAAAAGATTAAACTTCAAAGCTCAAATCAATGACTTACCTGCTGCCCTATAAAATATAAATTCAGGTGTGATAACCATATCATTTTGCCTATAGAAAAGGCAGTTGAATGATGAAAGTAGTCTCCAGTACCCACTTTATAATGGAGGGAGCATGACTTTGTGCTGGTGAGTTTGCTCTGTGGTAGTTATCTACTAAGGGACTGGGTTGCAAAACGGTCATCTTCAACACTTCAATAGAATACCAAAACTAATTTAATTGCAAAAGAATAATCATTGGCCTGTCCTGATACTCATTGGATGAAAAGTCGTGTGTCCTGGAATAAAATCAAAATTAGTATTGTTTGGGATGATCACATCTATGATATAGGACTCATTTCATGTACAAACAGAAAATCCACATAAATGTACCTATTCGATCGATGTATTTTACATTATAACATGGCAGATCTATCACAAGAAAGCCACTTTACTTTCAGAGATAAAACACAAATGACCTGGAAGTTGAAGCGAGCAAGAGTTGTCAAAGTAAGCTAAACAAGTGCAGGGCCACTATTATCCAAGAGCTGCAAAGGGGGGTTTGCCATATTAACACAGTTCACAGTGATACCAGCTCTTTAATGAGTGTATGGAGCTTTTGAAAGTATAATTGAAATGCAATCCAATAGTCTCTCTTGCACAGTTGGAAGTATAGATGGAATATTGCACATAAAACACTCGGTAAGAAATGACAGCGCAAAGATGCAATAAAATAAAATAAATAGATCAAATATAACCTTGTAATTATTTGACCAAGAGCTTCAACAAGGGTAGGTGATAAATTAGCATAAAACATGGAGTCTAATAAAGAGCGAACATGTGGTTCCATAGTTGGCCCCATTGCTATGGCTCCATTGAATACCTAAATATGGCTCCACTAGCCACCTAGTTGTTGCAGTTTATGGATACCTAAAACATGGAGTCCAATAAAGAGCGAACATGTGGTTCCATAGTTGCAACAACTATCCAGAAAAAAAACATGCACAACCTGCATTTTGCCATCAGTTGCATCAGACACCCCTGTATAATTGGGCAATTGAAACCTCAAGGAAGCAACACACAGCTCAATCTCCTCAAAGAATTGCTCTATTCCTGTCCTCTAGTCATTCTATATCAACTAAGAAAAAGAGGAACATTCCATAATCACTTGATTACCAAACAAGAAAAAAAAGCTACCTTTTCCACATTTCTAACCAAGATAATAAGAGAAGATGGATATATATATATAGATTGGCTTGGCAAAGAGCAACTCTTTCCTACCTATTCATTCATCAAACTCCCCCTGAACAAGAGGACCAAAATATTGAATAGAGCCTAGTCAATCTCTATATAAAAAAAGCTCAGAGGAATACAAAAGAATATCAAGTCCCTTTTCCTTCTAGCTGAAACAGAGAAGTGACCAGAAATACTGAATTCCACAACTCCTGGGAAAAAGAGCATACTGTGGCAACTCATTCTAAAGTCTCATACTCCCATAGCATAGTGAAATTTTGGATTCTTCAACAGAGGTATATCATTAACACCATCATCTATCTTATGAACCTGGACCTAGATAGCTTTATCTTAGATTTGTGAATCCGAGGAGCATATTGATTCAACAAGACACAAAAGATGATATAGTAAAATTGTTTAGACAATAAATAATACGAACTGCATAAATGGACAGAAACTACATGTAAAATCAACCAGAAAAAAGTTACATGTCAATAGAAGGCTACCAATTTTCACAAGACAGTTAAGGATCAACAACAAATTAATATGATTAGTGATTTGAACCAACAACAGGCCCTACAAATCAGACCGCAACAGCCATTTTAAACCAAATTTCATCAAACCAAAAGTCCCACTCATGAAACCAAATGGCATACATTCCAAGAGGTTACTAAACCTACTAAATCTATGTCAAGGGCTAAGAAGCAACCATGACTACTTAAAAGATTGTAATGTTAAACCAGGTTTGCAAGAAAAAAGCTACACAGATCAATAGCAATGAATCCAACAAAGATGTAGCTCGACCATGCCTGAGCAGAGCCTGATGATGCTCAGGGTGAGGTCAAGATCCCTGTAGAGATAGAAAGAGATAATATGTTGGCAGTTCACATAATGTCACCTAACACATGTGAGCTCATCCATGAGGCCATGATTTACTTACGATGTGATGCCTCTAGTGAGGACATATCAAGGACGTGCCATGCCCAGTCAACCATGAGTGAAGCTCTGAAGGAAGTCCCATGTATGTACTACAAAGGCATTGTGAGAATTCGACAAAATTTTACATTTTTAAAGACAAAATCTTCCAAGGACACAAAGTTAATCGAAGATTGTAGAATGTAGATGCAAAAGGTATAGTCAGTCAGAATTTGAATTTCTGAGCAGATGCTTCATTATGATGACTAAATAGCTAAATTGTTTAAAGTTTAAATTACTGACTACAATAAGCATAACCAACAGGTGGATGAGAAAGACAAACCAATACAGGAAGAAGCTACTAATCATTGGAAACTATTGGAAAAATATGTTAAAAGTTAAATGTCATGCCACATACACAATATAAAGGAAAGGGATCTGTACTGGCCATTGGATTATAAGAAACTATACATCCATATGCGTATCAAACATTAGCATGACTAACATATGCGATCTTCAACCAGAACCATACATGCCACTTGTTCAGTAACTATAATAATTGGACAATCATTTGATGCATGGGAAATAGATAGCGAATGTTCTATAAGAATTTTTCCTTTGAATTTAAAATCAAGACAATGAAATAATGAATGGTACTACAATATGTGTGACATCCACATTTATTGAAAACCAACTAAATATAATAAAGAATGGTTGACTTCTATTTTTACTAAATCCTATGGATTCATATGATATGTGAATCTCTATGTTGATCAAATGACTGCTACTCTTGGTTTCCACGTCTCCAAATGGTTCACCTACAATGATGCATAAATAGTCAAGAAGTGCACTTTTAGTATTGAGATTAATTTATAAAATGTTACCTGACAATGAGTAATTTCTTTGGCCAAGCTATCACTGTCCCAATTACATCCTCAATGACTTGGTGTTGACCAAAAGGACTAATCAACTGCTCTTGAGGTTGGATTGGTACAGTAATGGAAACGGCAGCAAATGAGGACCCCAACAGTGCTCCTCCTATGACATAAGTTGGACTTGTAGAAGTAATGTGTCCTCGTGCTACAATTGAATTCCCATCCTCAAAACTTAACAAGGAAACAACCTTTAAATTTATAAAGATTATATCAAACATTGGTTATACCTAAAAATCAGATTGAAAAAATTAATCAATAAATGTTTGGATATAATAACCTGTCCTTCGGTAATGGGTGTTTCACTACTCGATTGATTTGGTCTGGGTAGTCTTTCATTGGTGGTCATTGTGATATTCTAAAAAATAAATAGTTTACTATAAGAAAATCAATTTTATTATGTAATCACATTATAAGAATTTGAATATTTACCTCGTTCGGCTGAAACGAAGCACTCAGGTTAGAATTTCTCAGCATCATAGCTTCAAGATTTTCAATTTTTTTCTTCATTTCTAACAACTCCTTTTGTTGAGCCTCGTATATCTGGGTATGAGCATCAACAACCAGTTCTAAGTCTGTGATTTTATTTTCATATACATTATGAGACACATGAATCGCATGTTTCACAGGAATCTTCGTTGGGCCCAAAATATGATCAAATATCTCATCTTCATCGAGATTTTCATCATTACTTGCAAGTGCCACATTCATCTTGTCCTACATACAATATTAATGAGAATATTTTCATTAAATAAAAAATAAATTTGTTAAATGATTGCTTACAATCAATTCTGCAGATTTTGCATCCACAGCAGTACCATCCTTCTTCAAATGGGTGGCCTTAAACAAGTCTAATATGCTAACATTGCCACCGTTTTTCTTCTCTTGTAACTGTTTGAAACAATAGCAGCATATCTGAGCATAGTAGTAAGAAACTGTAATGCATATTTCAACCAGAAGATAACTGACATTAGCCTTCACACAAGCATACGACGTTGATCCCGATGTATGTCTTGTCATTACGAACTTTCTGCTCATAACGTTTTTAGCACTCCTTAACTACATACAATGCATTATAATATAATTATATGCAATATACACTATTAAATTCTACAAAATTAAGGAATAAATTGTTTTACCTTTCCATCGTCAGAATCTCAAAAATTCAAAAGAAATTTCCATTGATCAGGATCAACACGGGAGGGGCAATCATTAAGTCGGTCAGATTTTTCTTTGTGCCGCATGTAGTGGTTTTTTTTTATATCCGCTTTGAAGTTTCTCCAACAATCCCTCATTATTCGCAAAACTGAATTCTTCCCCTTTATGTCGATAACAAACTTGGTCTGTAACAAAATAATAATTTTTAAATAAAAAATTCACAACATTGTATTATATCTCTAAGACTAGAATTACCTCCACATAATTCCATATAGCAGTTTTGTTTTCCATAGGTACTTTTTGCCAATCAAGATAGTTTAATGGTGCAAGATCAGAATTTCTAGCAACAGTTCCCAAAAAGGAAGACAGGTCATTCTGATGTGGCCCTATTGGATCTCCATTCTCAACCAAAGTAATTGGCAGCTTTTTATCCCCTGTCTTACCCCATAATCGGATACACTTAGAATAGCCCCTTGTTTTTTATTTGTAGCTCCCCCCTTTTACAGGCACTCCTTGATGACTTTTTTTTTCTAAGTGTCTTTTAGAATGACTTTCTTCTCTAGCAATATTTGAGTTTGCCACCACATGACTTTTACCAATGGCACCAACTCCATCATTTGACACAGAAGATTTTTTTTTCTTTTGCAAGGTTCAAAGAAGAACTTCTATTGTTATTTGCAGCTGATCCTGCCACGGTTTTACTGTTTCTAAGTCCTTCTTTTACATTTGAACACCCCCAATCAGCATTTATTGAGCCAAGATACCCTCCTTTTGGTCTTTTGGAAGTACCTGCAACTAAAATGATGATATGAGCGGTTCTAAGAAAGATATTCAATGATGTAATTTTTTATTTTACCTGTCATACTCCCATGAGTTAATCCTTCATTGCAGACATCATCAGTAACTGGAGACAATAGCTGACTGCATCTTTTCATTCTCCTAAATAGACAATTGATATCAAAAATATTCAATTACAAACTGAAATCATGGCATACATTCTCTAATTGTGTTCCTCAAATAAAATTAAAAATTTAAAAATTTCAATAATATTTTAATTTTGCTGATGAAGCCAACATCCAACAAGCAAACTCATTAAGAAGATTAACCCAAATATATAATTATATAAAAGAATAAATGATCATTTTATAAATAAAGGGATAACATGAGTGTTTCCAGTAATTGACCCAACTAATAAAATAAAAAGAGTTACATAAGATCAATGATGGGGATCATGACCCTCTTCATAAAAGGTCACACCCTCCATGTCTTGTCTGACTAAATTAACGTCATCACAAACGTCACTTAAGATATCTTCCAAATCACTTAGAGATTTATCTTCTGACAAGAAGGTTCCATCATGAAATTATCATGAAGCTTCTCCTCCATGTCATAAGTATCATGAGGTGTAGTGTGCACAACAAAGCTCCAATTTTTTTAACTTATGTCTTTCACATAAAAAACTTGTTGTGCTTGGGAGGCCAATGCAAATGGATGATCAGTTACATCAATACGTTTTAAATTGACCATTGTGAAGTCATTTTCAGATTTTTTGATGCCTCTGTTTGCATTGACCCAGTCACATTTGAACAATACAACTTTGAGTTGCTCGTAATAACTGATCTCGAAAACGTCCCTTAACACCCCGTAGTACGTAACCTGACCCGTTAGAGGATTTTTGTCCTTGGAGCTGGAAAAACTTTCGGTCTGAGCGTTCACCATAATTCCACTATTTTGTGTTTTCCTCTTGCATTCTCGATCCTTGGTGCGAAATCTATAACCATTTGTTACATATCCCGCATATTGCATCGTCATTTGTTGCGGTCCTCGAGCCAACACTAAAAGGTTTGGAGACACAGTGGTCGACTTTGCCTTCTCCTCAATCTGAAAATATTATGAATTTTATTATTTATATATTTTTGTTATTTTGCTAATGGAAATAACTTATTTAAACTTACATGTTTCTTAAACCATTCATTGAAACTGTTCATATGAAGATTAATGATTTCCCATTATCGTTCATGTGGATTGATTTTCTTCAAGTATCGGATGTGCTCCCTGCTAACAAACACTTGTGACACACCTAGACGTAAATATGAAAGTACATTGTGAAAAGTAAACAACGATCTTACTTCACGTATGGATCAACTGCATCACAGTTTGCCAAAATATATTGATGCGCAGCTTTGAGCATTGTGCTATCAAGCATAATAGGAGTCTTCTTTCCTAGACGACGCCCTTTATGAAAGAATATAGACCACTCTTCATCATTATCCATATCTTCATCTTCCACATCATTTCTAGACAATTTAGTGAACCTTGTCTCAACTCCTGAGAGATATCTCGAACAAAATGTTAAGCATTCATCTGCCAAGTAACCTTCTGCTATAGAAGCTTCTGCAGCAGCTTTATTTCGCGTATATCTTTTTAAAGTTTGCAAGTGTCTACATTAATAAGAAGATAAAACTCTGTAAGAACATCACATACAATCGGATGCAACGTATGAACAAATTTAATTGTTAGAAAGATTACCTCTCCACGGGGTACATCCAACGATAGAATATCGGTCCGGCTATCTTCGCTTCTCGTAGAAGATGAATGACCACATGCTCCATCACATCAAAGAATGATGGTGGGAGAATCTTCTCTAGGTTATAAAGAGTCACTGTTATTCCGGATTCCAACTTCTCAAAAGTATTTGGATTTATGACTTTAGAGCATAAGTCTTTAAAAAAAATTGGACAACTCAATTACAATAGATCTAACATTTTTGTTGGGCAACGCTACTTGTAAAGCTAATGGGAGGAATTGTTACATCAATACATGATAATCATGACTCTTCAATGCCATTAGCTTTCTTTCTTTGACGTGTGCATTTCTAGCTATATTAGAAGAATACCCATCAGGAACACGAGTAGACTTCAACATCTTACAGAATAATTCTTTTTCCTCCTTCTTCAAAGTAAAACATGAAGGTGGGATGATTTTTTTTATTTCCGTCCTTGATAATGTGAAGTTTATTCCTTATGCCCATCTCTTCGAGGTCATATCGAGAATTTTCAGTGTCCTTTGACTTCTCCATCCCTAGAAGTGTGTGAATCAAACTCTCACATACATTCTTTTCTATGTGCATCACGTCAAGATTATGACGTATAAGGTTATGCTTCCAGTATGGCAGCTCAAAAAATATACTTTGCTTTCTCCAGTTGCACGGTAGATTATCTACATCTCTAGTTTGATCTAGAACTTGACTTCCAGACAACATCTTAGGAGCACTTCTAAATTCTTCTTTTCCGTCAAATGATGAAGCATCTTTACGAAATTTATGATCCATTGGGAGGAACCTCCTGTGACCCATGAAACATGCTTTCTTACTATATGGTAGTCTCCATGAGCATGTGTCTTTGTTGCAGAAAGGACATGCAAGATACCCACTAGTTTGCCAACCAGATAGATAACCATATGCAGGAAAGTCGCTTATCGTCCACTGTAAGGCAACATGCAACTTGAAAACCTCTTTACGATCAGCATCATAAGTATCAGCACCAGCTTCCCACAGTTCTTTTAATTCCTCAATCAACGGTTACAGGTAGACATCTATGTCCATTCCGGGTTGAGTTGGACCAGGAATAATCATCGACAGGATAAAATTGGGAGACTTCATGCACAACCATGGTGGCAAGTTGTACGGAATCAATACGATGGGCCAAATGCTATATGATAGACTCATGAGGCCAAAGGGATTAAATCCATCGGAAGTTAATCCAAGGCGAACATTGTGAGAATCAGAAGCAAACTCAGCATGCATATTATCAAACGTCTTCCATTCTGGAGAATCTGTTGTATGTCGTAGAAACCCATCCTTGGTACGACTTTCATCGTGCCACCGCATTAGGGGTGATAGTTTTGAACACATGAACAATCTCTTCAACCTAGGAGTCAAGGGAAAGTAGTGCAGGACTTTACAAGGAACTCCTTTCTTGTTCGTACGAATGTTTTCTACACCAGCTTCGTCAATTTTGATTTCTTTATATCTAGAAGCACCACATTTCGGACATGAAGTCTTATCTGCAAAATCATTTCGATACAAAATACAGTTATTTTTGCAAGCATCGATTTTATCATAGTCAAGTCCAAGGTCCCTGATTATTTTCCTGAATTCATAATAAGAGTCGGGCAACGTCTCACCCTCTGGAAGCAGTTCCTTCAAAAGTTCAAGCAGCTCAGAAAATGACTTATTACTCCAATTATTGACACATTTTATGTGAAACAACCTCACAACAGTATACAATTTAGAGTACTTCTTACTTCCAGGGTACAATTCATGTGCAGCAATCTCTAACAGTTTGTAAAATTGCTCAGCTTCCGCGTCATCAACAAATACAAATCGATGGTCGTCGTCTTCCATATTCTCTCCATCCTGTGATACACCATACGCATCACGCAACATGTCTCTCATGTCATATTTGGACGTGTCATTTTGTATTTGTGAATCCTCATAGCTATCAGATGAACCCTCACCGTGAAAAATCCAATTTGTGTAGGTGGTCAAGAATCCATTCCATAACAAGTGTTCAGTTGTGACTTATCGATTCTACCTATGCACATTTAAGCACTGCTTACAAGGACATAAGATAGTCCCATCCCTGCTGGATTTTGAAAATGCATGCTCCATAAATTTAACCACCCCAAGTAAATATGTCATCTTGTTCTGTGTTCCTCATGGATCCAACTTTTATCTATCATGACTACCTATAACAATTAAGAAAAAAAGGATAAGAATACAAAGTATTAAAACTCGTTACATAACTTAGTTTCAATAAGGTTTAAGAGCTCTTCCTCAGATCTTGGGCAGAGTTTTCCCAGACCAGTAAGAAATTGGATTTTCGAATTCTGAGGACAGACAGTGTCACGTAGGCCAGTCCAGCCTCTACCAATGAAGAAAACATTAGCTACTCATTTTCCAAAGCTATCTCACTTGTTTAACATTGCAGAGAGATCTTATATACCTATTGATACCATTACATGGCTTGCTTTTTAACTTTGTTAAAAGAATATGTTGTAAATTCTATCAAAATATAATACCTAGAATTTACTAGGAATTTAAATAACCATCCTTTTGTTTAGAAACAATACAACACATAAATAGAATCATCAGAATATAGTAAATACCAAATAAGCTCTACATAACATACATAACTTTAATGCTCTATAATCTAGTCCTTATACGAAATTATGTGAAGTAGATGTATCTTGGTCCTAACTATTTTTCCATTCCTAGTAGTTTTGCCACAACTCTCCCTGGTTCATGGGCCCTTTGAACTATCAAAATGTTGATTGTCATATTCAGTTTTCTGTTCCAATTTTGACATCATAATAACTCAAGGAGTGTGGGGTATGCTTTGGTACTTCAGTCCCACGACCGAAAGAGGTCCAAGTGTCCAACCTGGCACACCAAAAACCTGAATAACAAAAGTTGCATGTATCAATCTATGATTGTCGTCATGGGGTAGAATTATTGGTGACTGCCTGACTGGCAGAGTTAAAATTCAAACTTAACAAGACTGTCACTTTGAGGAACCATATTTTCGGTTTTATAATATAATTAAAGATTGTATCATGCCTTTTAGATACAAAATTACACCAACCTAAATGTTACAGAAATATAAACTAATATGTTGTACTAATGAGGGGAGTGTTTGCGATCTTTTCTATTGAGTTCAGTCAGTGTTGGAAACTAGCAGAGTGCAACCCATTCTTCACTGATATAATCAAAATTAGATTTACAATTCATAGCTTCAATGGAAAACGCGTGCAGTCAGTCCTTAAAATTTATCAGATTATCATGTGTAAAAATAGGTACACATGAAGTAAAAATAGGTGATCGTTAATTCCTACATAAAATGAGTACGTAGCTTAGATAAACACTGGAAACATCAATCTACAATAATTACTTATAGAATCTTACCTCTGATAGTCAGAGTAAGCTGTTGGTATTGTCCAGTTAGTAATTTAAGATGCAGAGAAAATGAATATTAAAGTTGCGTCAATTCTAATCGCCACTGTGCTTTTAGTTTCAAGAGTGTGCCATCACTTATTGAAATATATACATGTTTATACCACCCTTTAATAGGCCCAACGGTGATGACAGTATGCCCAGCTGTACGATACCCTGAGCAAGAAGTGTGCAGTGAACACTATCGAATGCAGTACTAGGAATTGCATGAATCATGTACATTGAATATGCAATGATGTAGACTAAGATATCAATATAAATTATCTTTTGTAATGTATGGAAAATGCAAATAACAAAATTGGTCAACCAGGCTATCTACTTAAAACTACCAGCATCTTCCCAATTTCAGATATGGTCTCTACATGTCAAATAGAAAAATAAATATCCATCTACAGGAAGTGATGAAGATGTTAGATGGTAGTGTGATAACTGATGAAGATGATAGATGCCTGAAAAAACTAAGATTTCATGCAAGGGTGAACGGTTTCATATTTTATATTATCAATGCAGTTAGAATTATTTTGCATCTATAAACTACAATCACATTTATGCTATAAAAGCTATTAATAAGTATTGTAAGTAGCACCTACGGAGGGCGCCGGGGGAGGAAGACTTGCGGAGGGTGTCCGCGGAGGAAGCTGTTGTGGAGGGTGTCGACAGAAGAACCCGCTGCAGAGCAACCGAAGGAGGAATCACCAACGGAGGGGGTCGGGATAGGAATTACCAACGGGATTCGGAGGGAGGGCAGGCAGGCATCGATCAGGAAGTCAAGGAACTTGGGCGATTGGGGGCCTGGATGGCTTGGCGTCGGCACAAGGGAGGGCGTCTGCTTGAGTCAGGAGAGGGATGGAGTCACCACACGGCCGGGCACAGTGTCGTGTGTGGGAGAATGGGCGTAGCATCGCGCCGGGCGTCGATCGGGGGTGGGGGTCGGGCGACGATAGCGTCGATCGGGGTGGGGGTCAGGCGATGATCGGGAAAAGAAATTGGGATGGGGTTAACCGTCGGGGTGTTTAGTCGGGTGTTTAGTATATGGGGGGTACATTTCTTTTGAATACAATTGAAATTAATGAAAATGTGTAGCTACATCTTATTTACGGAGGTGGCTACAATCATTTTAGCTATACAAATAAATTTTATAAGTAAAAATGGCTCTCGCTATATATAAATTAATTGTAACTGAAGCAATCGTAGCTAAATCATTGTTTTTTTGTAGTGATACCAAATCTCAACCTTTTTCTTCACATGTAGACTAATGCTTCCCTCCCTATGCTTTTCTTAAATGTAACTCGAGGTTTCACTTCCACAATGTAATAAGTTTGTAGGAATAGGATAGTTTTAATTCATATTTCAACCAAAGAAGACGCTTTGCACCAAGCAAGTTGATCGACTTGAAAGTCGAGTTGATCGATTAGAGGATCGAGGAGGCCACTGACAGGATGAGTCAATCCATCAACTAGAGGCCCAATCGATCGAATGGAGGAGTCCATACACCTCTTGAGGTAGGAGCCAGTCGACTAATTGACCGACCAGTAGGCCAACTGATCGATCGGAGGGTCCAGTCGACCGACCAGGATGGTCCTAGCATAGATTTTGTATAAAAGCATGTTGCTACATGTGATGTGAGCCTTAGGTGGTATAAATTCTTTGTGGCTCCAAAGAATTGCATTAGTATGACCATAAACGTCAGTGGTATTCTTTGATTACATGTTTTGTTTGTGGATATAGAATGTATATGATACATATCATAAGTATGTGGTGATTGGATATGCATATGTATTTATAAATACAAATCTCTTAAAGAAATATTAAGTCTTATATGTTTTCCATAAGCAACACACATGAAAATCTTCATGTACTAAGCATGAGTACCCCTCAGCATGGTGCTCCGTCTATCTCATGGAAGTGTGATGGTAGGTATGTGGGTCTATCTCCACAGGGTGCATATTCTATAGTGTTGACTTATGGGTTGGGCTTAACTAGTAGGATTAAGTTCCTATAAGCATAAATATGGATTATGACAAAGAGTTATGCATGTCATCTATCAAGAGTTGCATGTAATACAATGGGCAAATGTTGCCTACCTAAATAGTCAAGTTGCGGGAGATCAACCTTAGTTGACCCATGACTTTGATGAAATATGGATCTTAACTCACTAGAAGGATGTATACTGCAATCTTTTGAATTGATAGTGAGGGGTATCAATTTGAACAAAATAGTGGGAGCAATAATTAATTGAAGGCCTAATTAATTTCGTCAAATTTTCCTTTTAATCAAATTAAGTCAAAAGTATTTTGAAAAAAAATGCAAATTCCTTTTGTAGAAACAAATGACAAACAACAATATGTTGTTCATTGCGATTGGTCCTTGAGAAGGACAAGCTAGAGGGGATAACTTCCATGATTGATTCAAGACATTGAAAATCATTCTCACTCAAAAGTGCAAGCTCTATGTCCTAGAGACACTAAAGCTGGATGAACATGCTTCCACTATGCCTAAGGCTGAAAGGGATGCTTACAAGAAGCATACCGGAGATGTCATGTATATCAAGTACCTGATGCTATGCTCAATGAACTATGAGTTAAATAATGATGGAAACCTAATATAAGAATGGTAAAGGGCATGATGACAATTAATCATGCCTTATGACAACAAATGAATGCATGCTTAATAAATGATAAATGGTACTGTAATTATACATAACCTTATAATGTTTTCATGGCATGTGAGATTTGAATGCGTAAAAATGCACATTGTATTAAGATGTTTCTAGTTTGTTATCTAGATTTTGTTCTATGCTAAAGACAATCTCTAGTGATTTAAGGGATAATAATCTAGTCGTTTACATTAACAACCCAAAACTATATCTAGTACTACTAGCTATCCTTGTTATGTAATCACATGGAAAGCAATGGAATCTTTTATTGAATAACAAACTTTCGTATATGTGATAGTTTAGCCTTGAACCTATGAGAAATGGCTAAAACGTAAGGTTTCTAGCCTTGAATTGGGAATTTGTATTCTAATTGTAATGACCCCTTCTCCAATAATCCCCATAAAATGAGGTTAACTGCGTAAGGGTGGTCATTTTATATTCTAAGACCAAGATAAATGTAAAGTAACCAAAAATATGTATTGTTAACATAAGTTTAATATTTGTAGTTACTTGTTAATTGGTCTTCGGACCATTGTATTTGTAATTCTTGTTAATATATAAGAAAACTTATGTGAGGGTCCATTTACCCACTTAAGTGTATCCATGTATCCCTAGACTTCTATATATAGAAGACTTAAAACATCTTTACATATTACTGACTATATTGTTGTTTTATTCTTCATAGTATCAGAAGTAGGATCCTAACCTACCTTTCACCCTTCCTATTCTTCTCTTTACTTTATCTTTTTCCCTTCCCCGATGAGCACCATCTTTGAGGAAAACTACAATAAGGTGTTCACTATCAGAGGTGTTAAAATAAAATAGGATCAGTGGTTTTTCAAATAATCAACAATAATTAATAAATTCTACTATGACTAAACTTTTAATGGAATAATTTTTTTTCTATTCATACCTTGCAAAATATAGGAAGTGGAAGTCTTTTACCCAAGTAAGAATTTATCTAACTACAATCCTCCAATTCTTTATTAAACTTTATTCCATCAATGCCACTTTAAAGGAATTTCCATTTTCTTGATAACATAAAATGTCAGCAAACAAAACGATAGTCACTATAATGAATTATATCAGTATGTGGGGAAACCAATAATCTTGCATTTAATAGTAACAACATATTGCAAGAAATTATGATTTAACAAAACAAACTTTACATTTTAAACATGACTACTTAATCCTTACACACCCTAACCTCTGTGATATCCCTATAGTGTGCATGGATACTACCTCTCATATGGTAGATCTCAACTAACCCCGATGATCCTACCTTATAGGTAGATCAATACATAGGGTCGTGGAGTCATATGGTCCTAACCAAGGCTAGACCAACACATCAAGTCGTGATAACCAGATGATCCTACCTCACGGGTAGACCATGTACTATGTCATCTATCTCATCATCATCAGAGCTACAGAGGAGGACCAAGATCTGAGCTAGACATGTGCATTAATTATGGTGATAATCATAGTCACTTTATAGTTGCATAAAATAAAATACAATCAAGCGATTATTTCCAACCAACCGATAAAATCTCAGGAATCACCGTGAAACTAAAGTGATTTAACCATAAGTGTAACCACATACCTGTTCTTGAGCAATAGAATCCAAATTCAACAAGATATCCAAGCAAGCACCTTAATGCAACCAACCCTTAATTCCTGAAACATATAGATTACCTAATGTCAAAACACCTTCCTAATGATAGGAGGATACTTTCTAAGACTTCCAATCCCTTTAGGGTTCATTAAGGTTTCTTAGGTTGCTTTATCCAAAAAAAATTCCCTTTTTAGATTAACAACCCTAAAACATATTTCTTATTTTTGAAAAACCCTAATTATTCCAATTATCCTTATTAAGGGTTATTTAATCTTAAAACAAGTTTTAGATCATCACATCTTTGTTGTATAATTACATTTTCAGATTAAAACCATTAAAACTCATATTTTCCTAAATTAGGGTTTCTAAACATAATCATGTGCATAAAACCCTAAAACAAGCATAAAATCACCTTATTCAAATTTAACTCTTCCTTTTATTCTCAATGGTTTAATATTACTCAAAATAACCCAAAAGAGCCATTAAATCTGATTTCCAAATCAAATTAGGGTTTTACCATAATTTAATACATTAAAAGCGGTAACTTTGTGTACTTTTTAAATTACAAGCAATATCAGGTCCCAATTCCATTTTTATTGGATTTTTCATATTTTTCTAATCAACTTTCATATATAATTTACCTCCATGCGATATTCCCTTAATTAGTTATGTTTTTACAAGAAAAACCTTTTCCCACCTATCAGGAAAAGCCATGTGGATATATCAAATTTAAAATGAGCCAGCGTGGCAATGCACTCACTAAACTGAAATGAGGTGTTAAATTACCAAAAAGGGCTTGTTCTTCCAATGGAAATGTGAGGACAGGGAAGTAATTTCCCTTCCAGTCATGTTCAACCTCTGTTCATCCCCCCACACGAGCAGCCGGTCAACTCGATTGTTGACTTGTCTTGTTGTTGCTCCTTCGTGTGATCCAAGGTTGCCTGGAGCTCCGCCATGTTCTCCCAAACTTGAAGAACCCTTCAATTGTTTCGTCCTCTCCTTGCTAGCACCGAGACGACTTCGTACAACTCTGGCGGAAGATGCTCCTCGACGGGGATACATGTCGGGTTGGAACTCTCAATTGATGAGTAAGATTGAGATAGGCGTGCGCACGCATGTGTGAATTAGTATGTGATATTGATGTCATACATATCTCCTCCAATCTACTCTGAGATCAAGAAAGTGAATGAACGTTGACAGGATGACTGTTCCATGCCTCGAGTTCATTCGGGATATCAGTGACAAAGGAATTATACATTCACTGTAACATCATTCACGGATTGTAGTATTGAAAGTTGTTGTCCAACTTTCCTTTTCACTTGGGTTGCACTGATGTGTGACTAGGCATCGCTCTTTACTTGTGAAGTCATAAGTGTTATGGACTTTCACTGCCAACGTGAAATGGACCTGTAGGGTCACACACAAAGGATTTAACCTGGAAGAGGAGTTTGTCCACAAATGATGTTTAGATTGATTACTAAAGGAGTTTAGTGTTCAATTAAACACTCAATCGATTGATAGCTCGGTATCATAGTATTCAAGATGTTGGACCGGTTGATTAGAGTATCAGATTGATTGAAACTTCAGTTGACTGATTTTGCGTAGTCTGCACTCAGGTTGGTGAACCGATCGGCTCATGTGATGAACTGATCGGCTCAGGATAGGCTGAGATGATAGGTTCAAGGGTAGAACCGATCGGCTGAACTGGTCCAACCGAGCAAGTTGGGAAAGTCAGGTTGGTGAGAAATTTCTTTTTATTTCACTTGTCCAATTTGATTGGAACAAGGATTGGTATTTGGATCAATTCAAAACAAAAGAGGAAAAGTCAATCAGGAACTGACCAGGGCAGTGAACCGACCAGTTCAGAAGTGAACCGATTGGCTTAGGTGTCCCAACCGACCAGTTCATGTGTGAACCGGTCGGCTCAGGTGCCCAACCGATCGGTTCATGATTGAAACGATCGGTTTAGTTGGCGTAGTTGGTTGTTTTGTGGAAAATCTCGAATCCTTCTACTCCTGCTTTAATCCTGCATTATTTGGGGTAGAGAACCTTGTCCCATGACCCTCCTATATATATAGGGGTATTGGGGGATTCTCAAGTACAACTTAGAACACCAGTTTCTCTGCAAAGTTGTCGTTCTCTCTAGTTGTGGTAACTGAGAGAGCCCGAGCAAGTGCTACCCGATAAGGGAGGCACAGCAAGGGAAAGACAACTGCAGAAAGGCGACTGGTGGCAGGAGAGTGTGTCGGTGACTAGTACGCTGATAGGAGGGTATGACTCCTTCTGGTGCCTTATGCGATAAGGCAATCGAAGTTTCAGGTGGTCTGTGTGGACTACTACATAGGCGGGAGATTTATGCCGCTCACAGGACAGCTGTCAATCCCGACAGTCCCGGTGAGACTAGGAGTTGCACAGACACCGTCCAAGACCGGAGGCGAAGACCGCACAAGCCACGAGGTAATGTCTCCGAGCAAGCCTCGGGACAAGGTATGCCTCTACAAACCATCTTTCCTACTGTATAGACGTTGACGCGATTCCTTTATATTGGGTTTGGGGAGAAGAAAATTTTGTTTCTGTTGCCTTTTCTTCCTCCCCTAAAACCCAACAATTCCGACGTTCGTGGAGTTTATCAGGAGGATTGAACGGCCCATGGTGGAGAAGCGTGAGACGAAGGCCAAGAAGAGGCATGCATAGTTCCAGGGGCATTCTTCTAAAGGCTTTAAGAATACTAGACTTTTAGCATCGCCGACACATAAGAGATTAGCAAGCCAGTTGCAGTCATCACCAAATAGAGGTAGAGGTCATAGCTTCCATCCTACAGGAGCCCACAGCACAACATCAATATCAGTGATAGGGCCATCTAGGCCATGGTTTGAGAACAAGACGTGCTACAAGTGTGGGAAGACTGGGCATATGAAGTTGTATTACCCTATGAAGGGTGATGAGGTGACCCAGCAGCCGAGGCAGACTCAGTAGGGCTCACAGAGACAACAGTACAACAATGGAGGAGGATGAGGACGTGGACAGGCGTCACAGGTTGGTTCTTCATGACAAGCCTGCAGGGGACGGGGATGTCAGTATGTGATGGTAGATTCTATGCGATGAGTCAGCTGAAAAGAGTGTTCAATCCACGAGTAGTGATAGGTCAGATGGAGTTATATCAATCTATTTTGTCTACTTCTTGATTTATATCTATTTTGGTTGATCTGGTTGTGACACACTCTTTTATCACTCGTGAAGTGATTATTAGTAGCTCTCTGGCTATTAGACGTAGATGCAATAGCCTTTGTTTAGAAACCCCGTTGGTCGGTTCTATAGAGTTGCAGGAGGTGTTTTCTTCCTGTGTCCTTTTTTTAGGGCATAGAATTCAAGTGGATCTCATACCACTTGACATGCATGGATTCAATGTGATCCTTGATATGGATACCTTGGAGAAGTGTCGTGTGGTCTTGGACTGTAGTGCTAAGGTGGCAATGTTGTGGGATGGTGATGAGATGTGGATCTTCCAAAGATATAGGAATATATTCTCGACGTGTATGGTGTCAGCAATGGTGGCGAAGAAGCTGATGAGATAGGGTTGTGAGGCATTCTTGGCACATGTGATGGATACTAAAGTGAGGAGTCCTAGTATCTAGGAGGTACCAGTTTTTAGTGTGTTTGAGGACGTGTTCTCAGATGAGTTTCTAGGTGTTCCCCCTACCTTGAGAGATTGATTTTGAGATCAATCTAGTCCTGAGTACCCAGCCTATAGCTCAGGCACCATACAGGATGGCACCAGCAGAGATGGCAGAGTTGAAGAAACATTTGCAAGAGCTGCTTGATAAAGGTTCTATACAACTAAGTACATCACCATGGGGTGCTCCAGTGCTATTTGTAAAGAATAAAGATGGATCCATGATATTGTACATCGACTACCGATGGTTGAGCAAAGTGACGATAAAGAACAAGTATCCCTTGATGCAGATTGATGACATGTTTGACCAGTTGCGTGGAGCCACATTGTTCTCCAAGATATTTCTAAGATCAGGATATCACCAGTTGTGGATCAAGGTGGATGACATATCTAAGTCAGCATTTAGGACTGGATATGGTCGTTCTGAGTTTGGGCTAACCAATGCACCGGCAGCATTTATGGATCTCATGAATAGGGTGGTTAGACCTTATTTGGTCCAGTTCATGGTGGTGTTTATAGATGATATCTTGATCTAGTCTAGGGACAGCCAGCAGTACGAGCAGCATCTGCGACAGGCGTTGACCACGTTGAGACAACACCAGTTGTATGAAAAGTTCAACAAGTGTGAGTTTTGACTAAAGGAGGTGTCCTTCCTAGGACATGTGATATCTTTTGAGGGTGTTTGTGAGGACCCCTAGAAGGTTGAATTTGTGTTAGAGTGGGAGCAGCTGAAAATGCCAACAGAAGTTTGTAGTTTTCTGGGTTTGGAAGGATACTACAAGAGGTTCATCAAGAACTTCAATGTTACAATGTTACTCCTAATGAAGCTGGCAAGGAAAGATGTGTCATTCATGTGGGATGACAAGTGTCAGAGTACCTTCCAATTGTTAAAGGACAAGTTGACTAGTGCACCATTGTTGGTTTTTTCATAGTTGGGGAAAGGATACATAGTCTACGATGATGTGTCAAGGAATGGTTTGGGTTGCGTGCTGATGTAGGACAAGAACTTGATTTCTTTTGCTTCACGACAGCTTAAGAAACATAAGGAGAACCATCCAACCCATGATCTAGAGCTAGCTGCAGTGGTCCATGACTTGAAGATTTGGAGGCACTACCTTTGCAGGAGAAGTATCATATCTTCACATATCACAAGAACTTGAAGTATATATTTTTGCAGCAGGAGCTAAACATGAGGCAGAGATGCTAGATGGAGATGATCAAAGACTATGACTGCACAATTGATTACCATATGAGGAAAGTGAATGTGGTAGTTGATGCACTGAGCGGGAAGTCTTCTTCACCATCTTTTGCAGACAAGGCATAGTTGTGCTCTTTGGTGTGTTACAAGAGAGACATGTTATCCTCCTTACAATAGATGAATGTTCATATGGAGGTATCTAAGTTGGCTGGTCTGTTGGCACAGTTATATGTGAAGCCTACATTGAGGCAGCAGATCTATGATGCATAGCAATATGATATTGTGATATGACAAATTTAAGTAGATTTTGGTAGCGAGAAGCATGATGGATTCCTTCAGTCAGAGGATGGGATAATGTGTTACCATGATAGAGTTGTGGTTCCCAGTTTTGATGATCTAAGGAAGATGGTTTTGGAAGAGGCTCACTCTTCAATGTATACTATGCATCCAGGTAGCACCAAAATGTACCATAATCTTAAATATTTGTATTGGTGTCCCGTCTTAAAATGTGATGTGGCAGAGTTTGTTACAAAGTGTGTAGTGTGTCAGCGGGTTAAGGCAGAGCATCAGAAGCCTATAGGGATGTTGCAACCGTTACCTATAGCACAGTGGAAATGGAATCATGTGACGATGGACTTTGTGGTTGGTCAACCTAGGACAGCCAAAGGTCATGATTACATTTGGGTGATCGTTGACAGGTTGACCAAGTCAGTGCACTTTTTGCCTGTGAAGGCAACATATACATCGGAGAATCTTGCTCAGATATATGTGGATGAGATCATTTGTTTGCACGATATCCCAACTACTATCGTGTCAGATAGAGAACCTTAGTTTACTAGTCATTTTTGGGAGCTCTTGCACACAACTATGGGAACTCAGTTGAAGTTCAACACGGTGTTTAATCCACAGACAGACGACCAGTCTGAGAGGATGATATATATGTTATGGGATCTATTGAGAGCATGTGTGTTATAGTTTTTGGGCAGTTGGGATGTGCACCTGTGTCTGATAGAGTTTTTCTACAGTAACAGTTATCAGCATAGCATTGACGTGGCACCTTGTGAGGCATTGTATAGGAGACATTGTAGGTCTTCGTTATGTTGGTCTGAGGCTGGTGAGTATCAGCTTCTAGGACCTAAGCGTGTGGAGAAGACGATAGAGAAATCCAAGTGATTCAACAACAGTTGAAGGCAGCACAAGATAGGAAGAATCATATGTGGATAACTGGCACACACCCTTGGAGTTCCAAGTGGGACATAGTGTATACCTCAAGGTCTCTCCTTGGAAGGGTGTTTAAAGGTTTGGGAGTAAGGGTAAGTTGACTCCCAAGTTTATGGGACCTTACCGTGTAGTGGCTTGTGTTAGGAAGGTGGCTTATAAGTTGCAGCTCCCACCTGAGTTACACAGGTTGCATCTAGTGTTTCATGTTAGCATGTTGAGGAAGTGTCACTTTGACACAGAGCAATTTTTGCAGTCGGTTAAGGTTGAGCTTGATGAGTATGTGTCCTATGTGGAAGGACTTGTGTTGATCCTAGATAGAAGGATCAAGAATTTGAAGAAGGATATTGTTTTGGTGAAGGTTCTATGGCATGACCATGGCTTAGAGGAATCCACGTGGGAGCTTGAGGATGATATGTGGAGGAAGTAGATGTCTCTTTTTGCGTAGGATTTCGGGGGTGAAATCCTTATTAGGGGTTTATGGTTGTAAGGCCCCTAACCTAGCTTAGTGCTTGGGTATGCTTTCTTTTCTTAATAGATTTCTTATAACCTTTTTGTAATCCTTTGAGATGTTTTGTTATCATGTGGCATGTCTATGTTTAAAGTTTGGTAATGTTTGGATGTTGTTTGAGCTTTGCTTGTTTTGGACCAAAATGCAATTTACCCAACTTGAGGGGTTGACTTGCAATTTGTCAAATTTAGAGTGTGCCATTAGTGACTTGGCATCTTAAGAGATAGAAAGATGTATACGGGCACCTAGTTTGGACCTTGGTTGATGACTTTCATCATGTGTGATGTTAAGATTTGCTTGGTGTTGACCTTGTTGAGCTTGAGTGTGTGTAGCGACCCTTTGTCTCCACCTTGACGTTTGTTTTGGGAGTGTCTTGACTGATACATCATCTCTTAGTGGTCTTGTCTCGACCATGATGGTTTAGGGTGTGTTTTGGGTCGAGACATTGGTCTCCTTGAGGTGTGTGTCGACCTAGTGTGGGTGATCATTTTTGTCTCGACCGAGACATGTGCTTGATGCTTGTTTCGACCCCCTTGGCATGTCTCGACCGAGACCAATATGTTTGCGACCTTAAGAGTTCGAGACCCAACATATGTTATATCACCATCTCATGCATGCATGTTTTAAGTGGTTGCATGTTGGTTTCTTGGGTGGACAAGTGTTCCTTTGGTGCCTTTAGGTGTTAGCACATCATCCCCATCTTACTTCCCTCCTCCTTTGGGTATATAACCTCTTTCTCCTTCATGCAAGTGATCTTTTTCAACCATCCTCCTTCTCCTCTCTCTTTTTCTCATTCTTGAGGCTTGGTGGATCAAAGAAGGTGTTGTTCTTGGTGCTTTGGAGGTGGATCAACCTTGCATGTGGTGCCTTGAAGCTCGATCTTCCTCCTTGTGGTGGTTTCTTTCCTTGGTAAGTAGTTTTAACATCTTGATCACATTTTCCCTTGGAACCTCCATCTTCTTTTTGCTCTTTTCTTGGTTGTAGACTAGGGTTGTACCCTGGTGGCCACCTTGAGAGGAACTCTTCTCCAGAAAGGCCCTTAGACTGTGGTTTTACCGTGGTGGTAACTAGTGGGAGGATGTTTTCTTCTCTTTTCTCCTTTCTTCTTTGGTTCGGCCTAGGGTTTTTCTTGCCCTTTTTCTTAAGCTACCTTTACCAAGGTGTTCTTCTTTTTGGAGGTGACCTTGTGTCTAAAGTGGTGATCTTGTGGAGTTTCTTTCCTTCTCTTTGGAGCTTGATCTTGGAGCTTATTTCTCTTCAAATTAGGCTGGTTATATAACTCTCTACCTTCTTCTATCATTTGCACCTTACTTTTATACTTGCATGTTCTTGTTTCCATATCAAAAGATGATGTTAACACAATAGATGATGATTCTATGAAACTAGGGTTTAAGACTTTGTAGTTTTCTCATGTAGATAACTCTCTTTCTAAAACCCTAAATTCTATGTGCACCTTTTCTAAGTGATCTTGAGTGGATGATCTTGCATGAATCTTGAGCTTTGGTTTCGTCACCATGTTTAAAGTTCGGGATCATGTTTTCCTTAGAGTTTTGGATGTTTTCTCACATGTGTTGTAGTTATTCTTTCTCTCTCCTAAGTGGTTTTGCTTGATGAACTTCATGGTGTTGATTCTAGGTTTGATGACTTTGAATCCATGAGTTTTTTTATCTTAGTGGCATTTGGTTTCTTGTTTTTGACCTTTTTTTATCGATATATATATGTGCCCTCTTGATGTTTCGGGTCAAGAGATACAACCATGTGTGGTATGGGGTGGAGACATCCATGTTTTGAATTTGGTTCTAGACATGTTGTGGTGTTGTGGTCAAGACATCCTATCTTGTACTTGGGTTGAGACTCCTTTGAGATTCTTTGGACAAGACTCTTGTTTTGCCTTGTTTTGGGTCGAAACCTTAAGAAAGTCGAGACATGTTTTGTTGCGGTCGAGACTATGTTCTTTCGTGGTCGAGACACCATGTAGGTAAGGTTGTCGAGACACCTTGTGTCATAGTTGTGACACCTACCATGAAGGTGGTCGAGACACCTGCTATGTTACATTGTCATGACACATACATAACACCATGAGATAATACACATACACATGTAAATGATGGTGATTCTTAGTGTTGTGATGTAATGACTTAATCATGATCAATTTATGATCTCAAACCCAAAATTAGTTCCAAGAATATGGGAGGTGACATAATTAGGGTATGGTGCTATAATCATGAAGTAAACCCTAATCGGATAAATGTGTGAACTCTAACCCTAATCCTAGGGTATGTATACTTGTTGAATGTGTAGAGATGTATAGCATACGATTATATGTTTTCTCACTCCTACTTGTATGCATCAAACCATGCAGGTGAAATAAATACGATAGCTATGTGAATGTCATGATGACATGTATGTAATATCGGTGATGCATATGTGTCTTTTAAGGCATGATGACATAATGATAAGTGATAGGAATGATTTGATGGGTCTTATGACCTAGTAAAGGCTTGGTTCCTAGTGAAAGGTGTTATCCTTCAGTGATGTGATGAGGGGTTATGATCCCCACTGTTGTGATAGTGATGCTTATCCTTGTGGAAGGCAATGAGACAGTAATGCCCTGATATGATGTGACAAGTTCACACTTTATACATTTTATATCTTCTTAAGTTGTTTCAAAGTTATGCTTTCTATATTGAATTAGGGTTTTGTATGTCCACTTGTATGATGAAGCCTTACTTCACCCAATTGGCCTAATTAATAAAGTGAAACCCTAATCATATAGTCGACATGTGCCATAGATCCATTCTAGTGTCAGTTTTATTACTAGATGGTGAAATGAGTAACTCCTACGGGAAACTCGAAGTGCATATTGTTGAATATGCGGGGGACCAAGTTGAGTGGGCGTCCTTGCGTCCACAATTGTGGTATATAGAGGATGGTTGCGGTCATGCCTCGGTGGTTATGATATGTGATGGAAGTAGTGCAACTATGTAATGCCTTTTAGAATGGCCATGTGTGAGCATGTTCTTCTAGCATCATGACCTATACCAAGGTGGGCTAGGTGTTTTATGTGGATGGCCATGCATGAGTTGATCCTTCAGCTTGACTATATGTCATTGTTTGCAATTGACTGATATGTCTCTGTGATGTTCTCTTGTACTGACCAAGAGGTGTTGGAGAGGTCATGCAGTCTGACTCTTCCATAGACCTCTTGTATCACATTGATTTAGACTTCACAATGGTTAGTTGGATTTAGGTGGTGCGACTCAAATCCTCTTAGCATAATAATAAAATATATTACATAGTTGTGTAGCATTTTTGTGTAGGGTCAAATGTGAATAACATTGGTTGACCCCTAGCCTTATCTCATACTATTTACTTTATAACAGTGATACATGTTCTTCATATTCCTTCTTAATACATAGAATGATCTATTACTTAGTATAGATGCCTTAACTATTCACTATTGTTAATTTCCCTATTTATATCTTTTATCTGAATTTGCTTATCTATTAATACTATAATCTACTACTTAGCTTATCTATTCTTTTAAAAGTCATTGGCAGAGAGTTTTATCTCTCACGGGGACGTTTGGTCTCACCCTGTGGGTTCCACATCTTTTAGGTGGTCAAGCACGAGGAAGTAGAGATCGTGTTGTAAGTGTTGAGTGGTAAGAGGACAAGTAGTTGTTGAAAGGTGGGATATGTTTCTTGTGACGTCCCCAGATTTTGGCTTCTCCAAACCCTATTGGGAATGAGAGACCATAATCCGAAGACATCAAACAATCATATCAGAAAGCGATGCGGAAGCATAATACGCATACATGAACATACAACCATAACATACTCAACATTCAACATGTATTTTTATACAAACTGGACTTATTACAACATGAATTACACGTACATATTGAAAGATGATTTACAAGTCTAAGAACATGTATGCTAACTAGGATCTTCACAATAGGTACAACCTGAACAACTTGCTCACATCCTGTACTTTTCCTCCCATGCTATCTCTGAACCTAAAACATACGTGAAACAACAAATCAACACACAAGGTGTTGTGTACGTGGGAAGAAAGATACATATATTTATGGCTTGCATAATTTTTGAAAAAGATTTGCAGAAGGAAGGAAAATCATAGAAAACACTTCTTTATTAAGCGAAATATGCCAATTTAAGTCATTTTACTAGATGAATGGAATTATCAAGGTGGACTAGTACCAAAACATAAATATGGGCCCATCCCTGTGTACCAAGTACTCTAGGGAAACTCCCCGTACACCGTGTGCTCTAGGGAGGTGTACTAGCCAACATTAATCCATTCCCTCGTAAGGGGGATAATGAACACCTTAAATAACTACAAAACATCTACTCATAATTTATGTTTTCAAGTGACAAAACAACGGGTACTACATAGCAATACTACATCCAATATTTGCAAATAGAAGAAAGCATACATACATATCATGATTGCAAGCAAGAAAACCATAGTCATATAATTAAATAAAACCCACGTACCTGAGTTCAGAGATTTCTAATCATATCCATGATCATCTAGATAAACGGGTCAGCACCTGATTAATAACAAAATCATATACTAGCATCAGATTCTGATCATCTTAACCCTAGTCGTGTTCATTAGGGTTTATATTATCTCATTAGGATATTCCAACGTTTACTTGCATTATTGTCTTATATTTATCCTACTGATGTCATTTTCTAGATTATGATTCATTATCTGAATATTAGGTTCCATATCCCTTTTGTGCACCTAATAACCCTAGGTTACATCATTAACCCAGATTAGGGTTTTATAACATGTCTTAAGATTCATCTTCATATAACATAGATTCTGTTCACCATGATGATCTCATAATTAATTCTGAGGTTCAATATACTGATGTGAGCTTTCTCTGTAAATTTCATCATTTATAGAGCACGTATGTATTTATTGTATTTTATTAGGGTTATTATCCCTAATTAGCCATATTAATCAAATTACAGAATTTTGTGCATCAACATGACGATATCTGACATCCTATACATTCTATACATAATTGTGGACTTACTGATATTTTTCCATGATTTTATATCATCCTTTGATATTTATTATCCACTAAACAAGCATTACACATCTTTCATGATATCACTGATATTAATGCATCAAAATCTTGATATTATGATTTAATATTGTTCTACACAATTTTCTGAGAATTTCGGTATATTATTTGTATTTTTCTGATAGTCGAGCTAATTACTGTGATTTAATGAAAATATGAGCATTTACTGAATTATTACCTTAATCAGCCAATGGGAGCTCGCCACGTGGCCCCTAGGTCTGGCGCAGCTCCTTTGCTTGTTGCGGCCGGTCCACTTGGTCTGGGCCGGGTTCTCTAGCGGTTGAGCCGGCCGATCTAGGATTGAACCGGGTTCATCCTCCTGTTCTCCTCTCTTTACACCCTCGCGTGAAATGTGAGTCAGGGTCCCCGATCGGGACTCTGTTCTCGACGTATGCCGCCGCATAGGGTTACTCCGGCGAGGATCCGTCCGCCCTTGGGTGGTGCTGGAGTATCAAAGAGTTTGTCATCACCTTCGCGGGGTTGCCTTGATCGGATGGTGAGGTTTCTGAGCTACGGCTCCCTCCAAAACTCATCGCCGCCGCAGTGACGGCGAGGTCACCGGTGAGGTGGAGGTCAGCGAGGGAGGGGTGTTCTGGGGTAGTTCGTTCTAGCCGAGAAGCATCGTCGGATTGAGGCGAAGGTGATGGAAGGTTGTATTTAGTGGGGCGAGACCTGTGCGGTGCCGCCGAGGTGACGCAGCTGCGGAGAGGAAGTTCGACTAGGGGGGTGCTTCGGAGGTCAGCTGCTTCAAAATTGGGTTGAGTGGGCGACTAAAGGAGGTCGGGCGGAGATATTGGTATCCTTAAATACACATGAGGATGTGTGGGAGGGAAAGCCCTAAAGGGGCGCCACCGCCTGTGAGAGGAGCGAAGGACGGGGAGGTCGTTCTCCCTGCTCCGAGAGAAAGGGGAGTCAAGTGCAGGCTCTTTGACCTCGGTTTTGAGAGGGAAATCAGTCTGCTCGCAAGATTTTTCGTGACGAGGGGTGAGGTGGTGCCTGGACGAGGGTCGGGTTCCCCTTCTTCTCCCCGCTCTTTGCGGGAGGTTGAAGACAAAGTCCCAGCCCTTGATTTCCTTTGATCCGCGATCAGTCAGATCGGACGGCTGGGGTGTGAGCCGCATAGGTGTCTGCTCCCAGCCTTGCTATCAAGGTAACGTGACATTCAAATGTCACACCAAAATAGCAACTTAGATCTATTAGTTGTATTATTTTCAATTGTCCATAATTCCTAATTGGTTAATCCAATTACAATGAAATTTTAGGCTTAGGTTTATAATGTCATGATGTAGATGTGGCATAAATTTGGGAGTGAAACTCGAAGGTTGGGCATGGTTATTGACTAATCACATTAATACCTAAAGTTCACCTTCATGTGACACTTAGGGCATTACATTAAGTGAAAAAGATAGACCATTTAGTCAAAGTTGACTCCAAAACTTCAACATTGTTTCATATGTATATGATTCTTCAAAAGCAATTCGTTCACGACTCACTGGATCACTAAATGAATGATTGGTCTTATGAGGACTTAATCGATTAGTAAGAGTATTCCTTCATAATTGAATTCAATTAAGCATCATAGTCCTCCATCATATCTCAAATCACCTAGTTTAGGTGAAGGAATCCATGATTGTATAACCAATTCCTCAATTTGGTATTTGGACATCTAACATAGAATGTTTGTCTCTCAATTATTGTATTAGTTATTAAAACTCAAAAATCTAGGTTATCACATTCACCCCACCTTATTTGGAATTTCGTCCTCGAAATTCAATTAATCTCATCCTTCATAGGTTATTTTGGAGTTCGACTTCATATACATCATCATTGCTTAGGTTCTAAGACCACCATGATTGCATGTACTCTAAGTTGTCAGCTTTGGGTCTAGAGATTCTTGGGTGTGTCCACCCCACCTTATTTATGTGGAAGCATCACTCAACCATGACATTATGATATCTTAGAATTATATCACCCCTAAGGATACATGTTTTGTTCATACTTTTAAGGTCAAGAGGAATTCATTTTATGCCATGATATTCAGATCGTTCAAATCTAACATCATTAACATCTTACAATGATTTCAGCATCATATCTTTCATGTTTCATATGAAGGGGAAGAGAATATTTTAAAGTCAAACTTATCATGATTTCAATCTTGGGTACTACATGTATGATATAGGGGGGAAATATAGAATAGGTCAAGCCTATACGAGTGACTCCTCATATATAAATCATCTATATAGCTCAAGTGAGGTTTCTATCATTGTATATTAAGAAAGAGAAGAAGAAGGGAGAACATGTATTTTGAGTATCTTTTGCACAAAGCATCATACTCTCATAACTAGAGTTCATATATTACCTCACTCGCAACTAATGATGAGATTCACAAAATATGTCACTCCGGCTAGAACCTAACTCAGCCAAAGGATTGACTTTATCATATGGGTCATCTACCCATCCTTTTCTTTTACCCAATCCTCACATATAGATTTTGAATCATGCAACATGACTCAACTCATCTACTTAGGAGTAACCCATCTTAGGACACATCATTTCACATATTTTCATATATTGTAGGGTAGGTCCACTGACCCTCTCCTTGTGGGTCTCACTCTCTCTGGAGTTCACCACATATCTTGTCCTAACACTAGAGGTCCTCCTTTGTAAAAGAGCTTGAGGCTCATGCCCACTCATCTCCATCTTATCTTAAGTAGGAAAAGGGAATGTACTTTCATCATTAAGATTTTGCTTAAATTCTACCAAATTGGATTCAACAAGTACACAACTTAAACCTTTATAAGGAAACTTACAGCATCAGAGATCAACTTAGATAAGATTTCACATGCTTATTTCAACTATCATTCTATCATCTAATCTATGTATCACATATCTTGATAAGGCTCTAGACATCTAATCTAGACTACTCTCTCTTCTAGACTGATGTCACTCCCTTTCACTTAGATTGCATGAACACTAACTACTCTCCAGTGTGAGGGACACATTTTTATATTTACGTATATATAATAAAATATTATATAGTTTTTCTCCGAGAAATAAGGCGTCAAAGAAAATTGTCGAGGTGCGAGCCGATTGGGAAACAAAACCAAATCAGCAAAACGAGTGTCCAACACACAGAAGATAGTCTAGTGTCATATCACCTAGTGAAATGGTGAGAACGAGATGTATACTAGTGTAGCTACCCAATACATATGAGCTCTATATGGAAAGGGTTTCTCACACTTGTCTAAACCTAGTTCTCGAACATCTAGGTTCTAACCTAAAGGCTAGGTCAAACCTTATTCCTATAGAACAACTTACTAAAATTCTAAGGTTTAAAGTGAGAGGTGAGATTTAGGTTTAATGTTTCATGGTGAGCAAATGTCAGGTGTAGCTAATGTTCATGCTCTGATACCAACTGTGACGTCCCCAGATTTTGGCTTCTCCAAACCCTATTGGGAATGAGAGACCATAATCCGAAGACATCAAACAATCATATCAGAAAGCGATGCGGAAGCATAATACGCATACATGAACATACAACCATAACATACTCAACATTCAACATGTATTTTTATACAAACTGGACTTATTACAACATGAATTACACGTACATATTGAAAGATGATTTACAAGTCTAAGAACATGTATGCTAACTAGGATCTTCACAATAGGTACAACCTGAACAACTTGCTCACATCCTGTACTTTTCCTCCCATGCTATCTCTGAACCTAAAACATACGTGAAACAACAAATCAACACACAAGGTGTTGTGTACGTGGGAAGAAAGATACATATATTTATGGCTTGCATAATTTTTGAAAAAGATTTGCAGAAGGAAGGAAAATCATAGAAAACACTTCTTTATTAAGCGAAATATGCCAATTTAAGTCATTTTACTAGATGAATGGCATTATCAAGGTGGACTAGTACCAAAACATAAATATGGGCCCATCCCCGTGTACCAAGTACTCTAGGGAAACTCCCCGTACACCGTGTGCTCTAGGGAGGTGTACTAGCCAACATTAATCCATTCCCTCGTAAGGGGGATAATGAACACCTTAAATAACTACAAAACATCTACTCATAATTTATGTTTTCAAGTGACAAAACAACGGGTACTACATAGCAATACTACATCCAATATTTGCAAATAGAAGAAAGCATACATACATATCATGATTGCAAGCAAGAAAACCATAGTCATATAATTAAATAAAACCCACGTACCTGAGTTCAGAGATTTCTAATCATATCCATGATCATCTAGATAAACGGGTCAGCACCTGATTAATAACAAAATCATATACTAGCATCAGATTCTGATCATCTTAACCCTAGTCGTGTTCATTAGGGTTTATATTATCTCATTAGGATATTCCAACGTTTACTTGCATTATTGTCTTATATTTATCCTACTGATGTCATTTTCTAGATTATGATTCATTATCTGAATATTAGGTTCCATATCCCTTTTGTGCACCTAATAACCCTAGGTTACATCATTAACCCAGATTAGGGTTTTATAACATGTCTTAAGATTCATCTTCATATAACATAGATTCTGTTCACCATGATGATCTCATAATTAATTCTGAGGTTCAATATACTGATGTGAGCTTTCTCTGTAAATTTCATCATTTATAGAGCACGTATGTATTTATTGTATTTTATTAGGGTTATTATCCCTAATTAGCCATATTAATCAAATTACAGAATTTTGTGCATCAACATGACGATATCTGACATCCTATACATTCTATACATAATTGTGGACTTACTGATATTTTTCCATGATTTTATATCATCCTTTGATATTTATTATCCACTAAACAAGCATTACACATCTTTCATGATATCACTGATATTAATGCTTCAAAAGCTTGATATTATGATTTAATATTGTTCTACACAATTTTCTGAGAATTTCGGTATATTATTTGTATTTTTCTGATAGTCGAGCTAATTACTGTGATTTAATGAAAATATGAGCATTTACTGAATTATTACCTTAATCAGCCAATGGGAGCTCGCCACGTGGCCCCTAGGTCTGGCGCAGCTCCTTTGCTTGTTGCGGCCGGTCCACTTGGTCTGGGCCGGGTTCTCTAGCGGTTGAGTCGGCCGATCTAGGATTGAACCGGGTTCATCCTCCTGTTCTCCTCTCTTTACACCCTCGCGTGAAATGTGAGTCAGGGTCCCCGATCGGGACTCTGTTCTCGACGTATGCCGCCGCATAGGGTTACTCCGGCGAGGATCCGTCCGCCCTTGGGTGGTGCTGGAGTATCAAAGAGTTTGTCATCACCTTCGCGGGGTTGCCTTAATCGGATGGTGAGGTTTCTGATCTACGGCTCCCTCCAAAACTCATCGCCGCCGCAGTGACGGCGAGGTCACCGGTGAGGTGGAGGTCAGCGAGGGAGGGGTGTTCTGGGGTAGTTCGTTCTAGCCGAGAAGCATCGTCGGATTGAGGCGAAGGTGATGGAAGGTTGTATTCAGTGGGGCGAGACCTGTGCGGTGCCGCCGAGGTGACGCAGCTGCGGAGAGGAAGTTCGACTAGGGGGGTGCTTCGGAGGTCAGCTGCTTCAAAATTGGGTTGAGTGGGCGACTAAAGGAGGTCGGGCAGAGATATTGGTATCCTTAAATACACATGAGGATGTGTGGGAGGGAAAGCCCTAAAGGGGCGCCACCGCCTGTGAGAGGAGCGAAGGACGGGGAGGTCGTTCTCCCTGCTCCGAGAGAAAGGGGAGTCAAGTGCAGGCTCTTTGACCTCGGTTTTGCGAGGGAAATCAGTCTGCTCGCAAGATTTTTTGTGACGAGGGGTGAGGTGGCGCCTGGACGAGGGTCGGGTTCCCCTTCTTCTCCCCGCTCTTTGCGGGAGGTTGAAGACAAAGTCCCAGCCCTTGATTTCCTTTGATCCGCGATCAGTCAGATCGGACGGCTGGGGTGTGAGCCGCATAGGTGTCTGCTCCCAGCCTTGCTATCAAGGTAACGTGACATTCAAATGTCACACCAAAATAGCAACTTAGATCTATTAGTTGTATTATTTTCAATTGTCCATAATTCCTAATTGGTTAATCCAATTACAATGAAATTTTAGGCTTAGGTTTATAATGTCATGATGTAGATGTGGCATAAATTTGGGAGTGAAACTCGAAGGTTGGGCATGGTTATTGACTAATCACATTAATACCTAAAGTTCACCTTCATGTGACACTTAGGGCATTACATTAAGTGAAAAAGATAGACCATTTAGTCAAAGTTGACTCCAAAACTTCAACATTGTTTCATATGTATATGATTCTTCAAAAGCAATTCGTTCATGACTCACTGGATCACTAAATGAATGATTGGTCTTATGAGGACTTAATCGATTAGTAAGAGTATTCCTTCATAATTGAATTCAATTAAGCATCATAGTCCTCCATCATATCTCAAATCACCTAGTTTAGGTGAAGGAATCCATGATTGTATAACCAATTCCTCAATTTGGTATTTGGACATCTAACATAGAATGTTTGTCTCACAATTATTGTATTAGTTATTAAAACTCAAAAATCTAGGTTATCACATTCACCCCACCTTATTTGGAATTTCGTCCTCGAAATTCAATTAATCTCATCCTTCATAGGTTATTTTGGAGTTCGACTTCATATACATCATCATTGCTTAGGTTCTAAGACCACCATGATTGCATGTACTCTAAGTTGTCAGCTTTGGGTCTAGAGATTCTTGGGTGTGTCCACCCCACCTTATTTATGTGGAAGCATCACTCAACCATGACATTATGATATCTTAGAATTATATCACCCCTAAGGATACATGTTTTGTTCATACTTTTAAGGTCAAGAGGAATTCATTTTATGCCATGATATTCAGATCGTTCAAATCTAACATCATTAACATCTTACAATGATTTCAGCATCATATCTTTCATGTTTCATATGAAGGGGAAGAGAATATTTTAAAGTCAAACTTATCATGATTTCAATCTTGGGTACTACATGTATGATATAGGGGGGAAATATAGAATAGGTCAAGCCTATACGAGTGACTCCTCATATATAAATCATCTATATAGCTCAAGTGAGGTTTCTATCATCGTATATTAAGAAAGAGAAGAAGAAGGGAGAACATGTATTTTGAGTATCTTTTGCATAAAGCATCATACTCTCATAACTAGAGTTCATATATTACCTCACTCGCAACTAATGATGAGATTCACAAAATATGTCACTCCGGCTAGAACCTAACTCAGCCAAAGGATTGACTTTATCATATGGGTCATCTACCCATCCTTTTCTTTTACCCAATCCTCACATATAGATTTTGAATCATGCAACATGACTCAACTCATCTACTTAGGAGTAACCCATCTTAGGACACATCATTTCACATATTTTCATATATTGTAGGGTAGGTCCACTGACCCTCTCCTTGTGGGTCTCACTCTCTCTGGAGTTCACCACATATCTTGTCCTAACACTAGAGGTCCTCCTTTGTAAAAGAGCTTGAGGCTCATGCCCACTCATCTCCATCTTATCTTAAGTAGGAAAAGGGAATGTACTTTCATCATTAAGATTTTGCTTAAATTCTACCAAATTCAACAAGTACACAACTTAAACCTTTATAAGGAAACTTACAGCATCAGAGATCAACTTAGATAAGATTTCACATGCTTATTTCAACTATCATTCTATCATCTAATCTATGTATCACATATCTTGATAAGGCTCTAGACATCTAATCTAGACTACTCTCTCTTCTAGACTGATGTCACTCCCTTTCACTTAGATTGCATGAACACTAACTACTCTCCAGTGTGAGGGACACATTTTTATATTTACGTATATATAATAAAATATTATATAGTTTTTCTCCGAGAAATAAGGCGTCAAAGAAAATTGTCGAGGTGCGAGCCGATTGGGAAACAAAACCAAATCAGCAAAACGAGTGTCCAACACACAGAAGATAGTCTAGTGTCATATCACCTAGTGAAATGGTGAGAACGAGATGTAGACTAGTGTAGCTACCCAATACATATGAGCTCTATATGGAAAGGGTTTCTCACACTTGTCTAAACCTAGTTCTCGAACATCTAGGTTCTAACCTAAAGGCTAGGTCAAACCTTATTCCTATAGAACAACTTACTAAGTTTCTAAGGTTTAAAGTGAGAGGTGAGATTTAGGTTTAATGTTTCATGGTGAGCAAATGTCAGGTGTAGCTAATGTTCATGCTTTGATACCAACTGTGACGTCCCCAGATTTTGGCTTCTCCAAACCCTATTGGGAATGAGAGACCATAATCCGAAGACATCAAACAATCATATCAGAAAGCGATGCGGAAGCATAATACGCATACATGAACATACAACCATAACATACTCAACATTCAACATGTATTTTTATACAAACTGGACTTATTACAACATGAATTACACGTACATATTGAAAGATGATTTACAAGTCTAAGAACATGTATGCTAACTAGGATCTTCACAATAGGTACAACCTGAACAACTTGCTCACATCCTGTACTTTTCCTCCCATGCTATCTCTGAACCTAAAACATACGTGAAACAACAAATCAACACACAAGGTGTTGTGTACGTGGGAAGAAAGATACATATATTTATGGCTTGCATAATTTTTGAAAAAGATTTGCAGAAGGAAGGAAAATCATAGAAAACACTTCTTTATTAAGCGAAATATGCCAATTTAAGTCATTTTACTAGATGAATGGCATTATCAAGGTGGACTAGTACCAAAACATAAATATGGGCCCATCCCCGTGTACCAAGTACTCTAGGGAAACTCCCCGTACACCGTGTGCTCTAGGGAGGTGTACTAGCCAACATTAATCCATTCCCTCGTAAGGGGGATAATGAACACCTTAAATAACTACAAAACATCTACTCATAATTTATGTTTTCAAGTGACAAAACAACGGGTACTACATAGCAATACTACATCCAATATTTGCAAATAGAAGAAAGCATACATACATATCATGATTGCAAGCAAGAAAACCATAGTCATATAATTAAATAAAACCCACGTACCTGAGTTCAGAGATTTCTAATCATATCCATGATCATCTAGATAAACGGGTCAGCACCTGATTAATAACAAAATCATATACTAGCATCAGATTCTGATCATCTTAACCCTAGTCGTGTTCATTAGGGTTTATATTATCTCATTAGGATATTCCAACGTTTACTTGCATTATTGTCTTATATTTATCCTACTGATGTCATTTTCTAGATTATGATTCATTATCTGAATATTAGGTTCCATATCCCTTTTGTGCACCTAATAACCCTAGGTTACATCATTAACCCAGATTAGGGTTTTATAACATGTCTTAAGATTCATCTTCATATAACATAGATTCTGTTCACCATGATGATCTCATAATTAATTCTGAGGTTCAATATACTGATGTGAGCTTTCTCTGTAAATTTCATCATTTATAGAGCACGTATGTATTTATTGTATTTTATTAGGGTTATTATCCCTAATTAGCCATATTAATCAAATTACAGAATTTTGTGCATCAACATGACGATATCTGACATCCTATACATTCTATACATAATTGTGGACTTACTGATATTTTTCCATGATTTTATATCATCCTTTGATATTTATTATCCACTAAACAAGCATTACACATCTTTCATGATATCACTGATATTAATGCATCAAAAGCTTGATATTATGATTTAATATTGTTCTACACAATTTTCTGAGAATTTCAGTATATTATTTGTATTTTTCTGATAGTCGAGCTAATTACTGTGATTTAATGAAAATATGAGCATTTACTGAATTATTACCTTAATCAGCCAATGGGAGCTCGCCACGTGGCCCCTAGGTCTGGCGCAGCTCCTTTGCTTGTTGCGGCCGGTCCACTTGGTCTGGGCCGGGTTCTCTAGCGGTTGAGCCGGCCGATCTAGGATTGAACCGGGTTCATCCTCCTGTTCTCCTCTCTTTACACCCTCGCGCGAAATGTGAGTCAGGGTCCCCGATCGGGACTCTGTTCTCGACGTATGCCGCCGCATAGGGTTACTCCGGCGAGCATCCGTCCGCCCTTGGGTGGTGCTGGAGTATCAAAGAGTTTGTCATCACCTTCGCGGGGTTGCCTTGATCGGATGGTGAGGTTTCTGAGCTACGGCTCCCTCCAAAACTCATCGCCGCCGCAGTGACGGCGAGGTCACCGGTGAGGTGGAGGTCAGCGAGGGAGGGGTGTTCTGGGGTAGTTCGTTCTAGCCGAGAAGCATCGTCGGATTGAGGCGAAGGTGATGGAAGGTTGTATTCAGTGGGGCGAGACCTGTGTGGTGCCGCCGAGGTGACGCAGCTGCGGAGAGGAAGTTCGACTAGGGGGGTGCTTCGGAGGTCAGCTGCTTCAAAATTGGGTTGAGTGGGCGACTAAAGGAGGTCGGGCGGAGATATTGGTATCCTTAAATACACATGAGGATGTGTGGGAGGGAAAGCCCTAAAGGGGCGCCACCGCCTGTGAGAGGAGCGAAGGACGGGGAGGTCGTTCTCCCTGCTCCGAGAGAAAGGGGAGTCAAGTGCAGGCTCTTTGACCTCGGTTTGGCGAGGGAAATCAGTCTGCTCGCAAGATTTTTCGTGACGAGGGGTGAGGTGGCGCCTGGACGAGGGTCGGGTTCCCCTTCTTCTCCCCGCTCTTTGCGGGAGGTTGAAGACAAAGTCCCAGCCCTTGATTTCCTTTGATCCGCGATCAGTCAGATCGGACGGCTGGGGTGTGAGCCGCATAGGTGTCTGCTCCCAACCTTGCTATCAAGGTAACGTGACATTCAAATGTCACACCAAAATAGCAACTTAGATCTATTAGTTGTATTATTTTCAATTGTCCATAATTCCTAATTGGTTAATCCAATTGCAATGAAATTTTAGGCTTAGGTTTATAATGTCATGATGTAGATGTGGCATAAATTTGGGAGTGAAACTCGAAGGTTGGGCATGGTTATTGACTAATCACATTAATACCTAAAGTTTACCTTCATGTGACACTTAGGGCATTACATTAAGTGAAAAAGATAGACCATTTAGTCAAAGTTGACTCCAAAACTTCAACATTGTTTCATATGTATATGATTCTTCAAAAGCAATTCGTTCACGACTCACTGGATCACTAAATGAATGATTGGTCTTATGAGGACTTAATCGATTAGTAAGAGTATTCCTTCATAATTGAATTCAATTAAGCATCATAGTCCTCCATCATATCTCAAATCACCTAGTTTAGGTGAAGGAATCCATGATTGTATAACCAATTCCTCAATTTGGTATTTGGACATCTAACATAGAATGTTTGTCTCTCAATTATTGTATTAGTTATTAAAACTCAAAAATCTAGGTTATCACATTTCTTGTGTATAGAAGTAGAGTCCTATGTGTCGTCTTTGTACACTCAGGTCCTTGGGGAGGTTTTTGTATCTACACAAGGTTTTGGCTTTATTCTCATTGTTGTATAGAGATGGCATATATGTATATGAACAAATTATCATGTGTAACAGGATGTTGCTAGAGAGTCAGTAAATAGTATCTTGTATAATGTTTTGGGTAGGTGTTATGTAATACATGTGACTTTTGTGGACTCATATTTAATATGTTACAGTTCCAATGGTATGATGGAATCGGTTTAAATTTCATGTGCTTTATGGTAACCTGGATGTTTAGTTTTAATTTTTGTAGTTTGGTTTTGAGTAATCTTATTTTGTGTGATGAGGGGCGTCACAGCCTAAGTGTGCATATTTACATAAACAACATGACACATAATAGATTTACTAGTATGTTCATAGTTAGTTTTTAGCATAAAGAATATATAATTAGAATAATATATTCACAGCTAAAATGTAAACTATATCAGCATTCCTACCAAATGGGTTCTTTGCAACTCATGATTTAACATCACAATGTGTTACAAATAAAATTGGACTAGATAAACTACAATATAATAAATGAATACTTTAAATGTGCATCAATAACCACAATGCATCACTGAAATGTGCTTCAAGATAAAGAATCACTATTCCTATAACACTAACAATAGTATATGGTAAAAAGGAAAGAATGATAGTGTGACACCTCATCACGCTAAACGAGATTACTCAAAACACAAAACATGATCAACTACTAATTAATCACATAGTCAAAAATGTGAAGCAATTAAAACTGATTCGAACAATGTAAATAAACTCTAGAACATTTATAAAAGGTCCATCATTCCATTCTCATATACATTAACAAGAATTTGCATATGGGTCCAAAGACCCCAGTCACATCCTGCATACAAAAGATATTTCACATGTCCGTGCCATATATTTACAAACATTGGCATAATACCAAAATCTCGTGTCGATACAAATATATCATCTAGAAAACACATCCCATACCAGGACCTGAGAGTACAGGGACGACACTAGGACTCTATTACTAACATCTATGACTAACATCTACAACTAACCAACCTTCTGAATCTATTGATCACCAGGTTGGTTCTCTTCCACAGCACGACCTCGACCTCGTTGCCTGCGACCACCCAAAAAAAATGTGGTGACCCATGGGTGAGACCCAGTCCCAGCGAGAGATATAACTCTCTCCAACATATATTGATTATAACATTAATTAACAGTAAATACATTGAGCAGTTAGGATATTGAATAAACAATATGAATAGATTGAACAGTTTAAGCATACTAAGCAGTTAAGAAAATAAGTTGTAACATCAAGTAGAATTGTACAATTGTCATAAGTCTGCATCATGTAAGAACTATGTAGTGTAAAGACAAGACAAGGGTTAATCAACCAATGTGATACGTATTAAACCCTAGCAATTATACTACACGGCTGGTATTATATCTTTTATTTTTTATGCCTTGGGGAGTTTGAGTCGTACCACTCAAAGTCCAACTGACCACTGTGAAGTTCTATTCAGTTCCATTTAAGATCTAGGAGTGTCGGTATCATAAGATCTCTTCCCCTCAGTCAGTACGAGTAAACTGCAGTGACATACCAGTCAAACTGCCAACAGTGACATATAGTCAACTGATAACAACTAGTTCGTACTTGGTACAAGTTATAACACTAGAAAACAGGGTATACAAAACCCTCTAATTCGAGGTACAACCGCAGCTGTCCTCAATCACATCAAATATCTGAGGCATGACCATAGCCATCCTCCATAACCTGCAATTGTGGATGACAAGGATATATCCTCAACTTGCCACCCCCACATACTCAATAGTATGCGCTCTAAGTTTCCCTTGGGAATACTCATTTCACCATCCAGTAAGTTCTGACACTGAAGATGGTTATACGGCATAGGGCTCTACATGATTAAGGTTACACTTGATTAATTACTGCCAATTGAATGCATTAAGGCTTTATCATACAAGTGGACATTCAAACCCTAATTCTTTTCTAACAAGAGTATATGTATAACAACTTCAAAAGATATAAAACATTTGAGATATAAATATTAATCACATTACCACATCTATCATTCACTGCAAATTAACAGACCACACTTATCATCATACTATTGCAAGATACCAATATCTTATCACAAGTTCCAGGGTTTTAACCCTTATTGGAACATGAAGAGGATTTCACCTCAATCATGGCTTCAAACATGCCCAAAGGTCTTTAAGACCATCAAATTATTCATATTAAGGTTATCATCATCATTCCATGCCTTAAACAAGGCTCAAAAGATCATTAGCACATGTATGTCCATAGATTTTAACATGGCAAGGCACTATGATATTCAAATAATACTACATTGTGGTTTCAACATAAGAAGAGTGTAATTCATTATCACATTAATCATTCAAGAGGTCTGATTATAACCAATCAACATCATATAATTACATTAAGGTTAGGTATAACAAGCTAGATCACATTGGAGTTACGCAGCCACTTATTATAGTGATTTATCAAATATAACTATATAATGGAAAAGGTAAGACTACCAATTAATGGTATTGAACCATTGAGTTATCTTCACTAGGACCCACATATAATAACATGTGATTTATTCTAATCCATTGGATGTTAAAGCATCCAATAAAATTCATTGGATCAGGTTCATTGTTCAAGGTTATCAATTGAAGTATAGGTCTAACCATTAGATCAATTGAACCAAGGAACCATTGGTTCAAGGTATAGTCAAATCTACAATTACATTACTAATTCATAATATATGGTAATGACCTGATCCACCATTAATTGTGATCATTAGGTCACCATTGGTTGCTAGATCAGTAATACATTCAGTTAACATCATCAAATAATAAGCCAATATCATCATCGATTGATAACATCATTAGAATACTTAGTGGATGATAATTAAATGTCTAATTGAGTCAAAACCTGACCTAAGGTGGTGACCATAGGTTGTCACCATAAATTGGACACCCTTGATCATGAACATCAGTTGCCAAGATAACAACACTATTGGTTGTTGAATGGTATGACAATCAGTTATGTGATAGGGAAGAAAATAGCTTGAAAACCCTAATTTGAACCATCATTTGTTTTGTACATAGCACCATAGGTTGTTGCTATCAACCTGTCCCAGATCATGTTACACCTTATAAAGGATGTACGCATGTTTACAGGTTCATATAGAACTGGAACAAAACAGGAAACACCACAAAATTCGTAATTCTAAACAAGCATGATTTCTCTATGCTTAGATCATCACATTCAAGCATAATCATGAACAACAAGCTTCTAGTAAGCAATATAAGTGAAGAATGTTATATAACTCGCCTCTATAGAGTAGGTCAGATATCCAACAGCAAAAATATTGAGCAAATAGGGCAAGGAAACCTTGGATTCAGATCTGAACTTGGCCAACTATGCAATTCTCTCCACAAACAAACAAAACCCTAGAAAAGAAACAAGAAGGAAGGAGTTTTGAGTTCTAGGGGAATTTTCACCATGGAAAACTATGGTTCCGACCTGGAGAGATGTAGAGGGAAGAGGAACAAATAATTAAACGGAGGAAATAAGGAAAAACTTACACTTTTAGGTCAATATCACTAGGGGGAAGCTTTATAGACCCAAAAAGAGAATCAATTTCAACCCTAGAATTTTTTTTCCAAGAGAATCCCCACTTTCTTCTTCCTTGGGCAGAAAAAATCGTAGATGAATAGAGGGAGTACAAAGCTGGGAGAAGGAGAGACATAATGGAGAGGAAATGGATCGTTTGGGGGCTTTTGGATAAGTATATGACACTTTAATATTAAGAAAAAGAAAAAGTTGCAATTCTAGTATATATCCAAGTGTCCATGGCTTTAAATTATTAAAAATACATAAGCACACACACAAGCAGATCTCCCACCGTCCCTCTAGACCTGCTTGGCTTTCCTTTGGTGAAATTCTCAGCCAATCACATAATTCCTTAGTTGATAGCTACTAAAGGTAGCTCATCCATGAAGAGAAAAAACCCTAAAATACCCTTGATAAAAACACCTTCAAACCATGGCTCAACTAGGATCCCCATGGCTCAAAAATCTCAAGAATGATAATATAACAACTAAGGAACATAATTTATGTGACAAATTGCAAGGAAAACCCCTCAATTGGATAAATTGCAGAAAAGTCCAAAATGTACAGAAAATTGCATAACTTGCTCAAACAGTGTCCAAATTGGATCAAATTTGAAACTTAAGCTTGTCTTATGATTTCAAAACATATAAAATGGTTATATTAGAGTTATAAGCATTCAATTATGGTAATTAAGCTCATTCAACTCATTAAGTAAGTTCAAGGGCCTTACAGATAAGCTACAATATGATACAATATAGTGTATAATGGATGATTAGTCCTACAAAATAGAAACACTCAACCCTAAAATTGGAAAAATGCTAGGCCGCGGTCTGATACGCAACATTTCCTAAACCGAATACATCAATAAAATGTGCATCAACATGGTGAAATAGTAGATCTCTAATAATAGAAGTAGTCAACCCTAAAAGGGAAATGATGATATAGAATGACATACTACATTGCTTAAACCTAATGCATCAATAAAATGAAACAATAGGGTTATAACAAAAAAAACACTTAACCCTAAATTGAAAATAGTGATAGGCACCACTAGGAAGTGTGTCAATGAAATTCATCAATGTAAGCATTGCTCAAATTTGCATCACAACAATTGGTATCAAGGTAGGTTTAGTTTACATCAAACCCATCACATTACATCAATAAGGCCATATTTCTATCATCATATCCAAAACAATGTGCGATATTGGCATCCCAAATCAATAAATGATCAATAGAAAAGGTTTGATGGATCAAATGACCAAGTAATTACACGTTTCAAGGCAGATCAAACCTCATTAGGTTGAGTTCAAACTTCCTCGTATATAAGAAAGTAGTTGACATAGAAAATCATTGCAAAGATGACAAATAGAAAACCATATAACCATTATGAGATGAGAAGTGAAAACTGGGACATAAGTAAGAAATGAATACCAATGTGAGGTAACTATAGAAATGCATTGGGAGGTAACTAATAAGCACACAAAAAATATGGAAGGAATAGCAAAGATCGCGCTTGCAATGTTCAACACCAACACCTAAGCAAGCTTCAACCAGCGAATCAATGACCAATTTTTCATGGCATAACATGCCTCACAAGATAAGAGGGAACTTATAAGAAGTTCGCCACACCATAGAGATGACCTATAGGGATGATAAAAGTTAGACAATTTGACATGGTGAGATGTAAAGCAGAGTCACAAGGAGAGGAATATCTAGTTTGCGTGTAGGTGATATCCAATCAATGTACTAGGTGATACTCACAAGACAGTTGAAGGAGATGTAGTAAAACAAAAGTGTACAGAGCGGATGCGGTACGGAGAGGGAAGCAATAGGTGGCTGAGGGAAACCGCAAATGAGAGTAGAACTAGGCTCAGGGCAATTGGATAGTAATCATGCAAATCAATTTATCCTAGCACGATAATTAATGATAAATGGTGCAATGGACAGATGTAACTACTCAGTCAAAACTCTATCTTGTTGTCGTGGGCTAGAGTTTTTTCTAGAAATGATGTAGTTAGAAAATCAAAATTCATGATGACTATGAATGACATGGGGTTAGGCGGGAAACAATTATGGTTGATACTACAACTATACCAACAACAGGGTGGATTTCCCATGTCGACGACGCCAACAAAGTGGTGAAGAAGAGCCAGAAAATGGGGAGAAAGTAGCACAAGACAGTGTAGATGAGCGGGTAGGGAAAGGAAGACTTGGGGAGAAGAGAGGTTGTCGGGTGAGGGCTCTCTTCTTTTCCTCCCGATGGAAAATGATTGTGTTATATTCTCACAAAGGACAAGCCCCAATTCAAGATAGAATCATAATACATTTGAAAAGGCTAGAAACATTTAGATTATGAGATTATTCTTCGTCAAAAGTGCCACAATACAATATTAACCCCATTTCATCCAAAAAAATCTCTTGGTCTACTCATGTGAGGTGGCACAGAAGATAGTCGAAATCGGATTCGGATCTACCTCGATTTGGGCCTTTTACAAACAGGGCTTGTAGGATCTTTGAAACTTTCAAAGGAGTTTGAGGAGTTTTCCGAAAGAGAAGAGTGGTTTTAGAGGAAAACTTGAAAAGTAAACGTCGATGGGTGTGTGCAAGAAGAAGGACGGCAGTACAGTAGAGTTCTTTAATTATTATATTAATAAACAATCAATAATTATATACTTGGTGTCATAAAATATAGATTTTAATATTTCAACCTTGACCAGCTATCTCAAACTGGTCAACTCAAATATCCTAGGTTATTAGGGAGTTTTCTGGAATTTCTTAGTCCGATCAAATTTAGTTCATTCATAGTCTTGTCAAATCTAATACGGGTTGGATCAGTTTCTGGTTTGGCCTATTTTTATGTTATTTTTATTAATATTTATTATAATATATTATTATGATGTTGGATCATGCACATCAGTCGAGGTTATATTGGTTTGATTTTTTGCTTGGGTCGAGTTTGAGTTGAGCATGTCATATGTTAGTCGTCGTTCGATTTGATCATGTTCGGATTGGGTGGGTTGGGCTCTGAAAGATCTTCTCATGTATAATACTAAATGTACATATATTTATATTAAATATACATATATGATATATTAATGAAATATGTATATAAATATTTGTTGACTTCATACAGTGCTATGTAATATATGTTCCAAAAATTTGTTGATTAAATGATATGATGTATGTTATCTGAAACAAAATTTTTGTGTTGTGTACAAAGCAGGTGTAATTAGATATCTGTGTATTTAATATCAGATATTAGTATTTTTGATTGACAATGCTCAAACCCGATATTGTGTATAAATGTATGAATTTAAAATTTGTATGGAAACATTATTGCAATATTAGGTATATAACATAAATATTTATATATATTTCATATCAAGGATGGCATAATGAGCCTGACCCATCTCAAATATATTCAACGGTACTTGACCTTCCCAAATACGACCCGGTCAGAATATGTTCAACCAGAATACAAACCTAAACTCGACCAGAACAAGTAATCTGCTCCAAACGCTTATAGACCTAACATGACTCGTCATAACCAAACCTTATTAAAATATTTTACTAATGATTATTATTACATACTAAAATAAAAAAAAAAATCTGAAAATATTCTAATAGATGTGACACGAGACGAATTGGACCGAATTCAATTTGATCCGACTTAGAATCGGGCAATCCCATCTACTCGAGATTTTCAATTTAGGCGGGTATATTTGCACTGTTTAGGATTTAAATTATAAATGCCATACTATGAAAATAATTAGTAATAATTTATAAATATAATAAAAACATAAGAAAAAATATGGATGTAAAGAGAAATGATGGAACAAAAAAAACAAAAACATTCGTTAAATATTTAATTGAATAGAAATGAGCGAATGAAGAAAAGGAAAAAAAAGACAACCATTCGTTGTATAGGGGTAGCTAACGACGTTGGATGGAAAAGTGTATAGAGGGGGGTGTATGGAATTATGTATAAGAGTGAGGGGGTGGTTTAAGATTAGGTAAAAACGAGGGGGTTTCAGCAAACGTGTGGGGGGGCTTTTGGGGGAAAATTCTATATTTTATCTAAATAACTAGCAAAAATAAATTGAAATAAAATAAAAGCCGAGTTGCTGCTGTTGAGGTGGATATGAGAAAGGTATAGAAAAAAAGGTCATCGAGGAGGTTATTTAGGACTTTGGATACTTTTGAGGAAGTTTGGGGGGGGGGGGGGTTGAGGGGTGTGTGTCTACTTACCTATGAATAAGAGCAGCGCACCTGCCTGCTCTTCCAGGTGCCTGCTTCTTATTCTATCCGCTTGCTTTTTGAGCAGTGCACCTGCTTCTTATTCCAGCTGGCTTGCTTTTTTCATCTATTTACTTACTGCCACGCGTATGAATAAGAGCACTCAAATTTGACACCTTCACACCCGGTTTATCGTAGGCTTGCCAGCACCTGTTGTTGGTCATCAGCAAATAAAGGACTCTTGCGGGCCGTAAATTTTCACAAAACTGTGACTGTTCCTGTTCAGGCAGTGCGTTTTCCGTGTGGGGTCACAGAGTGTCGACGGTGTTGTTTTACTTGTGGGGTCACGAAAAGGTAGCTTCGTAATTGTAGCAGCCAATAAGAGTAGTCTACTTACCTATGAATAAGAGCAGCGCACCTGCCTGCTCTTCCAGGTGCCTGCTTCTTATTCTATCCGCTTGCTTTTTGAGCAGTGCACCTGCTTCTTATTCCAGCTGCTTGCTTTTTTCGTCTATTTACTTACTGCCACGCGTATGAATAAGAGCACTCAAATTTGACACCTTCACACCCGATTTATCGTAGGCTTGCCAGCACCAGCTGTTGGTCATCAGCAAATAAAGGACTCTTGCAGGCCGTAAATTTTCACAAAACTGTGATTGTTCCTGTTCAGGCAGTGTGTTTTCCGTGTGGGGTCACAGATTGTCGACGGTGCTGTTTTGCTTGTGGGGTCACAAAAAGGTAGCTTCGTAATTGTAGCAGCCAATAAGAGTAGTGCACATGTCTGCTATTCCAGGTGCTTACTTTTTTCGTCTATTTACTGCCACGTCTATTTACCTATGAATACGAGCGATGAACTTTGACACATTCACAACCTATTTATCGTAGGCTTGTCAGCACCAGCTGTTGGATACATATTAGTATCCGTCATCAGCAAATAAAGGACTCTTGCGGGCCGTAAATTTTCACAAAACTATGATTGTTCCTATTCAGGCGGTGCATTTTCCGTGTGGGGTCACAGATTGTCGACGGTGTTGTTTTGCTTGTGGGGTCACGAAAAGGTAGTGTGGTGTTTTTTTTATCCCTATCTGTTCAAGTCGGTTCCTATAGAGAGGGTAACAACGTAACGTTCCGGTGTATCCGGCCGGTGATGCTCTTCTAATACTGCTTTTTTCGTCTCGGCCAAATCCGGCAGTGCTGCCTCTGCAGTTATCGGGACAGTGGGTGACTATGGTCTATTGCCAATGTGTGAATCTGACAATGTCCGCAGAACGGGTGAAACAATGACGGAAATTAGACAAAGTTATTATTGATAAAAATTAAAGAAAGATATCCTAAAGTAATATTTCATGGTTCACACTCGAGTTGCATCTAAAATTTCTTAGATGCTTTCAAAAAATAACAAAATATTTTTAAATTTAGCATCAATAAATTTCTATACATTTTGTCATTTGCTTTTGCATACAATCATAACCGCATTTTACATTTTGATTTTCTTTACAATGACTAATATTTTATTTAATTTTCTTTGTCGTTCGTGTCTATTATGTTTCTTGGATTTTGTAACACTTATTATTTTCTATTATAAATAATTCCTAAAAATATAATTAATAAGATGAATTTTGAATAATTTATATAGGATGAAATATTGAAATCTACCGGAGGAAAAGAAGGAAATGATACGGAAAAAATAAATAGAATATTATGCCAACCTCTCCGAAGATAAAAAGATAGCAAAGCTTAAAAAAAGCAGACAAAATTATGCCAAAAAAAATTAGAGAAAATCAATGAAACTTTGGAAGACAAAAAATCTGGAAAGAAGAAATATTAATGATTCTATCTGTGATCATGTCATGCAACCAGAAACTGTTACTACATGGGAAGTTAGGTCTACATCGAGTGCTAAGGAAACAACTTATGTTCCCTCATGTTCATCACATATGAAAAAGAAGAGTGCTCATATGATGTAAAGATTCATAATAGATTTATCAATACCTAAAGAGCCATATATACTTCCTAGCTGCACAAAGTGTGTACATTGTCATGCAAAAAGATTTCCATATGAAGTGAAAATATTTTGTTGCTATGATGGAGAAATTTCTTTAGTAACAAATATCACCCCATCAGAATTATACTATCTATATTCATCATTGGACAAAGAGGCTATTCACTTTAGACAATGCATCAGAACATACAACGACACCTTTGCTTTTACATCTATAGGTGTGAATGAAGATAGAACACTTTCAAAGAGAAACAAAGGGATATACACCTTCAAGGTGAAAGGACAAATATATCATTTCATAACCAGAATAATACCCGAAGATGGAAACCCATCACATCTACAATTATACTTTTATGACACTGATCATGAGTTAAAAAAACAGACTGCATCAATCATCAAGATTAAAGGAGGGTGTAGTTAGAAGATTGATTGCTATACTACATAGTAATCCATACTCAAAATTTTTTTAGAATTTAAGGGATTTGGATAATTTTGATGATGTAAAAGTAATCATGCATAGTAATCATACCTACACAGTACTCTAGGTTTCACATATTTTTTGTGGGGTGTTATGATTGTCAGGTGTCTTTTATGAGGTGTTATGTACATATGAACAATGTAGTAGTTGTCATACCTACATAGTACTCCAGGTTTCACATATTTTTTGTGATGTGTTATGTTTTTCAAGTGTCTTTATGAAGTGTAATGAACATATGACCAATACATCAGCCATCATACCTACAAAGTACTCTAGATTTCACATATTTTTTATGAGGTGTTGTATGCTGACCATCATAAGTTATGCACGTGCTTAGCACGTGCACACTGCTAGTTCTTTGAAAGAGGCACGTGCACACTGCTAGTTCTTTGAAAGAGGGATGGTTTTAGAAGAAAAATACACAAAATGCAAACGTCGGTGAAGAACGACAGCAGTGCAGTAGAGTGTCGGCACGTAGAGCAAAGCAGGGGTGGGTGGGGGGGAGCATAACACAGCACCAATAGTAAAACTAAGTATATGCCCCGAGCACACAGCGACTATAGTAGTCCACGAGGCCAGCCACCAAAGCCAATTGTCCCCACACCCACAGTGAGAGGTAGCAATAGCATTCGAGCACAATTATCCGAGACGACCGACACCGCAACGGCCGTTGGACGTAGTTGGGGGGAATAGTAGATACAGAACAAAACAAAGACAGCCCACGGCGGAAAACAACCATCCAACCACCGCTCTCCCGCCTCTTGAAGGGAGCTAGCTAGCCGGCAAGTGCGCTGCAAATAATCCATCACTTCATTTACTCACTCCCCACTATCTCATAATCCCCTCACCTCTTTCTCCTCGTTTCCCACTCGCCCTCCCTCCATCCTTGTCCTCTCCATCGCCACGGGAAGGCCACTGCTGCTGCTGCTGACCGCCGCTGCTGCAGCAGAGGTGAGGGTGGGCGGTGGCAGGGTAAGCAATCAACCTAAGGTCCAGCAGAGTGAGAGCAGAGTTGGAAACCAGCCAATTAGCTAGCCACCCAGCTCAAATCAGGAAAGATGTTCGGCCGCGACCCATGGGGCGGGTCCCTGGAGATCGCGGACTCTGCCACCGACGATGACAGGAGCAGGAACCTGCACGAGCTCGACAGGGCAGCGCTCCACTCGAGGCAGCTCGACGAGACGCAGCAGAGCTGGCTTCTGGCCGGGCCAGGGGAGTCGGCCAAGAAGAAGAAGAAGTACGTGGATCTCGGATGCGTCGTCATCAGCAGGAAGCCGTTCATGTGGGTGGTGGGGACGATTCTGGGAGTCGGGTTGCTCGTGGGACTCATCATGCTCATCATCAAGACGATCCCGCACCACCACCAAAAGCCCCCGCCGGAGGACAAGTACACGCAGGCGCTGCACAAGGCGCTCATGTTCTTCAATGCCCAGAAATGTAATTATTCAGTTCACTCACCCGAACGACTGATTTCAATTTTATATACAGAGTATTCCACTCAATCATTGACCCAATTTCTAACCAAGTTATGCTTTGTTCCAGCTGGGGCGCTCCCCAAGCACAACAACATCTCCTGGAGGGGCAATTCCGGAATGAAGGACGGGATCTCCGACAGCGCCGCCAAGAAGAACCTCGTCGGTGGGTACTACGACGCAGGGGACGCCATCAAGTTCAACTTCCCCATGTCATTCTCCCTCACCATGCTCAGCTGGAGTGTCATCGAGTACAGCGCCAAGTATGAGGCCGCAGGGGAGCTCGACCACGTCAAGGAGCTCATCAAGTGGGGAACGGATTACCTCCTCAAGACCTTCAACTCATCCGCGGATACGATCGACAAGGTCGTCGCGCAGGTATTGGGTTTGGTCTTTTAGATCTCATTAAAATTAGCGATGCACGCAACAAGAAAGATTCTTTGGCTCTTTCTTTTTTCCTTTCCGTCAACAGAACCGATTATTATAAGTGCCTTTGATTTCGTTTTTTATTCCTTTCCATCAATTGTGTTTTACAAGTGAATATATACTCAGTTACAGAACTTCTTCTCTTGACTTAATTGACTGAACGACTGACGGACGGACTGACTGACTGCTCAGGTCGGTGTGGGCGCCGACACCACCAGCGGCGCCGAGAACGACCATTACTGCTGGATGAGGCCGGAGGACATGGACTACGACCGCCCCGTGACCGAATGCAGCAGTTGCTCAGATCTCGCGGCGGAGATGGCCGCAGCTCTTGCCGCGGCGTCCATCGTCTTCAAGGACAGCAAGACCTACTCGGACAAGCTGGCGCATGGAGCCAGGACGCTCTTCAAGTTCGGCAGGGATCAGAGAGGGAGGTACAGCGCCGGAGGCACCGAGGCGGCCATATTCTACAATTCAAGCGGTTACTATGATGAGTATGTGTGGGGAGGGGCATGGCTCTACTTTGCTACGGGGAATACGACCTACCTCACCCTTGCCACCACGCCCGGGATAGCCAAGCACGCCGGTGCATTCTGGGGAGGTCCCGATTACGGTGTATTCAGCTGGGACAACAAGCTCATTGGAGCGCAGGTACTGTAGCTGGTGTCTGTTTCTCTTTAACTTTTTCCTTTTTCAATATATGTATGTAGACCCAATATCATTTCAATTATGGACTCGATAATAACTTATACTAGGATGAGAGTATGGATCTACTGCAACACTAGTCAGCATCCCCTCTCAAGTCCCAACAGCTATAGCGCCTAGCAGAATCTCTTGATTATACTCACAGTGGAAACCACCACATTAGACACCAGACGATTAAAGTGGAATCTGATACTAAATTATGAGTCTTTTTTTTATATTGATTTATAAATATACAACAAGTGATGCACGATAATTGACGGACAGTCCTTGAGTAAACCTACCATGGTAACGAATTCCAATCATATAGGTGTTTCGAATATCTCTCATTTGTTTAATTTATTTGTGTTATCTATAAATCCATTCACGTTCCTGCATCTGATATCATTGTAATACAGCAAAGCTGAAATATCCAATGCAGCCTGCATTTAGACTAAAGATAACAGATGCAGATCTGGTTTATTTTACAACCCTTTGTAGATTATAGCAGCATCGTCAATATTCTCTTTGAACGTAGAATGAGCAATTAAACAGCCGTCAAGCTTTTGTAAAGAAAAGGAGCAGTCCTTACATATGGTCGAGCTATATATGGGCTATTGCTTTCTTACAAACACTACATTTCACTTGAATTCTCTGTAAATAATCACTTCTTTGGTTTCAGGTTCTCCTCAGTCGATTGAGACTGTTCCTAAGCCCCGGATATCCTTACGAAGAGATACTGATGACTTTCCACAACCAGACAAAGAATGTCATGTGTTCCTACTTGCCCATTTTCACTTCTTTCAACCGTACCAAAGGTAAACTCAAAAAGTCTACGCATTGCACATATAAGTCAGATTTGTTTTACAAATGTTTGGTTTTAAATTTGATCGATACTTTTTTGTTCTTCTGCTTTTACAGGGGGTCTTATACAGTTGAATCACGGAAGGCCTCAGCCACTGCAGTATGTTGTCAAAGCAGCTTTCCTTGCTTCTGTCTTCAGTGATTATATGGATGCTGCAGACACACCAGGATGGTACTGCGGACCCAATTTCTATTCCACAGATATTCTGAGGACGTTTGCCAGAACCCAGGTACTTGGAACTTCTTAATTACAATAGCCATGGATTTGGGTGAAACATGTTTTTCCCCTTTTTGGTAATTGAGACTTCCTCTCTCTTGGCAGATCGATTATATTTTAGGGAATAATCCGCAGAAGATGAGCTACCTTGTGGGATTCGGGAATCATTACCCTAAGCGTGTTCATCACAGGGGTGCGTCGATACCCAAAAACGGTGTGAAATACAGCTGCAAAGGAGGATGGAAATGGAGAGATACATCCAAGGCGAACCCCAACGTGATTGTTGGGGCTATGGTTGCCGGTCCAGACAAGCATGATGGCTTCAAAGACGTGCGCATGAATTACAACTACACGGAACCCACGCTTGCAGGCAATGCAGGACTAGTAGCGGCTCTGGTGTCATTATCTGGGGTTAAGACAGGAATTGATAAGAACACCTTGTTCTCTGCAGTCCCACCAATGTTCCCTACCGTTCCACCACCTCCAGCAGCCTGGAAGCCATAAGTGTACAGTCTTCTTGCTTTTCCAAGGGTTTGCAATCCACCAGAACAGGGCATCATACCAAACACGTCTTGAGTATATTTACCGTCTAAATACAGGACGATGGGAAAGGTACAGATATCAATTTTATCCTCTGTAGCAATTTGAGGGTTCGCCTTGGGCGTTCGGTGACTTTTATAAAGGTGTGTTGTAAACAAGACAAAATAGACGTGCATAGTATTTTTTTGCAAGTGGAGATTTGAGCATTAACAAATTTCGGTATCCAATGGGTTAATCTTGATTGAATTTTGTGCAAGATATTCTTTATGCAGCCATTATTCTCCACATCATTCCTCAGTTTGTTAGACCTATAACAGTATGTGCAATGTTTACATCATGATGATTATATTGAGTACAGATGGTTAAAATCATGAGACTTCTATCATTTACTTGCTCTAAATTTACAAAACAATACAAAAACAAAATTGCAACATATCGGTATAAATTGTGTCTAGTTATAGACAGTTCAGATAAGAGAAGGGGGAGGGCTACTGAGCATTGTTTTCTGTTTTCTGGGAAGAGGGCCGGTTGGAAGATGAAAAAGGAGTGCCTGTTATGGATGTCAAAAAGTTTGAGAACATGGATAGGCCAAAACGAAAAATAGGGATGGGAAAATCATGAGATAAAGAATCAAAGTGAACCAAGAAAGTTTGGAGTCATAAATTTTGATCTGCTAGTTTTGAAGAAGAAGAAGAAGAAAAATACAATATCAATCTTGAGTCTCGTATGTATGGAACGTATGGATATATCTAGTAAGCTTGTCTAGTTTAGACATGTTTTTCTTGCATTCTTAACACAAAACACGTGTAGATGAAACTATTAGTTAAGACTCCTTTTCTTCCCTTGCAAAATGGAAACATTGACTAGTACAAAACTAATTCCACCAAAGTGTTCTTTTTTTTATTTCTCGGTCTCCCAAAGTGTGTTCCTCCTTTTTTTTAGTAATGGTTTCTATACAATGCAGGGAAGATAGGAAAAGACTAATAGAAGGAAAAAAATCAAACTAGAATTTAGAGGAGAGAGAGAGCCTAATAACATTATAATAAATAGAACTTAAAGAAATATGTCCATATCCATCTTCACAAGTTTCTAATTATGTATGTAGTTCCCTTCTTTGTCTTTAAAAATATCAAAGTTCCTTTCTCTCAATATCTCATTGATAAAAAAAATCATAGACGCTCTTGTTATTTTGTCTTTGGCTTCAATTATCTATGAGACGAACTTAGGGACATACTCAATGCAATGATTTGAGTATGCAAGATGCCAAAGGGCACAAGAAAATAGCAATCACAAAATGGATTTTGTGCATCCCCTACACTCATTTTGCAACAATATTAGATCAAGATAAACATAAAATGCATCTTATTTAGAAGGCACAAAGTGGCGAGCCTATTTATGAATAACCTCTATGCAATAAAGCAACATTTCTTTAGAACCTTATTTTCCAGAGCGAATTCCCCCAATGGATTCCATGTCTATTAAATTTAAGCACACCCCATAAATCTTTAAGCTTACAAGTTTCTTGCCATCAAGAAGGATGGTGTCTTTTATGTCAATAGAGTTGTAAATTGATTGTTGATGAAGCTAATAATATGGTTAATATGTCTTGATTTAAAATTTAAACATAGACCATTATGAGTATAACATTTCACCCGAGAAAATCTACCTTTGACACAGTTAAAAATATATGATTCTTTAAGAAAAAATCATCCAAAAAAAATGTTGGATCCAAGGGTCCCTTCATAATAGAGTCGTATTACCTTTGCCCACTTTCATATCAAGAGTTGTTTCCATATTTAAGACACGTTAAACTATGGTTCATTCTCCAAAAGGAGTCACTCTTAACGTACCTATTGTGAATCCATTTGACACAGAGAGAGTTATTAGCTATGTTCCAAATATTTCTAACCATAAAAGCTCTGACTATATCATTAGTCACCTTGATGTCAAGACGTCCTTCCTTTTTGAGGGTACAAACCTTTTCCCAAACTACCAAGTTGAGATGCTTTTCAAGACTAGGACCATCGCGAAGGAAATTCATGCATATTTTATCAATAGTGTTGGGTACACTAATAGGGAGGGGAAAAGAAGATGCCTAGTAGAGAAGATAAAGTGGATATGATACGCTAGAGACTTCCTCCAAAGGATAATAGGTAGACTCCAAACCCACAATTTTATTCTTAATTTTATTGAGAATGGGAGAGTACAGACTTTCTAGTAATACTTCCTTTGAAAAGAGGATGACCCAAGTACTTCTAGGGAGCTTCTCAATCTTCACTTGAAAGTGAAACTAAACTAAATTCATGTCCACAAAAGTGTTACAAAAGATAGAGATGTTATTGGCAGTGACTTCCATACTAGATAAATTTCCAAAGGAATTTATGAAGTTACTGAGAAAATGAATAGAAACTTTAATCATCTTCTTACAACAGAACCACATAATCAATCAATGCTATTAGGGAAACAACGATAGAATTTGAAGCATTTATGGGAATAAACTTCTTTTTTTCTTAAAATGGCTTAGGATAGAATAAAATCCTTCCATGGTAATTTACAAACAAATAGTGGGAAAGAGGGTCTCTACAACGACCTCATTTTTCAGTGTCCCCCAATTAAGGAAGGACCTTAAAGTCAAGAGTCATTACCTAAATTCCCAAGATCTAGATTTAGTAAAATGGTAAACTTAGCAAATAATTTTCATTATTTCATAAATATTGTTTACAAAATATATAATCAGACTCTTTCAAAGAGTTACATGAATTTTCAACATGAAAATTGTTATATATGAAAAGAGGTATTACATCTAACTAATCCTCCTGACTTAACTTTAGTATCTTCAATTGATTCCATCTAATTCGCCATGTATAGATATCTTCATATTTGGTAGTTACCTAAAATGTTGAAAATCAAAATGTGGTCAGTATATTTCTATATTGTGGATGTGGTGAAAACAACGTATGCATGTAAGTTTAACAACATAAATAACCATAGCAGCAATTATCAACAAATAATTGAACTTGTATTTTCTATTTAACTTCTCAACCCATAATTTCTCAATCTCCATGGTATCCCTCTCGTTGGGGGTAATCTATGTGGCATACCCTCTCTCTGAGGGGTAGTCTCTATGGGCTACCCACTCTTTGGGGGTCTTGCCCCTACAGTGGACTCTCATAACCTTCCCTCTCTAGGGCTTGGTATCATATCGGCATTCCCTTCTAGGCTTGACCTATTAGTGACCTTCCTTTCTGAGCTTGGTCACTAGTCATCACAACGAATTTCTTACTCTTGCATGTACATTCCACCCTTCAGAGATAGCATCTTGGGTTTGAGCAAGTTATGTTCATATATAGTGATACGCATAGGGCCTTATAGTTTGCAAGAAGTAAATAAAAAACCAAGCAAGCTAATGGAAACACATCCGTGAAACTTTAAAAAACATCATACTTCAATAAGAGCGGCTATCCATAAGTAATTGTGTACCTTGTTCATGCAAGTCTCATGCAATATGTACTTCAAGTGTAGTCTATGTAATCCAATCAAACAAATGTATAATCAAGAAATCATCATTATATGAAAGTATGTGCAACCCTAAAGTGTCACAAACATATTCAAGACATACGAATCTAACATATGTCTTAAACTAGGATTTAGGGTTGTCTTGGGTGAGGACCTCAGTTACTTTTCCATATGTCCCTCAGAGGTGACATACTTGGGTTCACAAAAATATACTCAATATATGTGCTTTAATGTTTCATATGCTTAATATTTCAAGCTTTAGGTGACACTCAAGGTTGCCTCAATTCTTAAATTGAGCGAGTTCACCCCTCTAAGGAAGTTCCTATCCCAGAGCAAGACAAAACTTATTACTTGGCTATAATAAAAGATAAAAAGCATACTTGAATAAAGATGTGTAATAACACAAGAGAACATGTCTTTTAGGCATATTTTCCACTATGTCATCTATGCATATACTACCTGAGAGTTGAATGCATTAAATCCTTATGATCTACTACCAAGGCTTGTATCATTATACAATGTGATCTACTACCAAAGAGTTGGAGTGCTATCAAGTACTTTACTACCAAAGTGTTGAAGTATTTTACTTTCTAGCACTTTATTACCAAAGAGTTGAAGTTCTTATATATAATGGAACAGATATATTAAGTTTCATGTGTTTAAGACTATATATACAGAAACTCAAGCAAGATAGCATAAAAGAACAAATATTTCATGCAATATCTTATGCCAAGTATATTGAACATGCCTAAAACTATCATACTATGTAGTAGGCCAAGTAAGAGGTAAAACGTACCTTGAATAGGACAAATTTAATTACCACATATTCCTCTTGTCAACTATAACACATTTGATGTTTATCATGAATATTATCTCATTTAACTTTCTCATATTAGGTTGTAAACTTTATTAAAGGTTCATCTTGATATTAGCCAATTATTTCACATTATCATGATTCATGCATATGGCTAGCCAATTATAGATAGAGAACTATTAAACCATTGTATGGCCTTCCATTATGTCATATTCATATATCACATCTCAAGGTTGGATTAGTTTCATGCATATATTATCTTATGGTTGTGCTAAACAAATGTATATGCTTGTCAAACATATATCAAAAAGTCCAATTGAGGTTCCCCTAGCCCATTACCTGAGGTTGGTGCCATGCTCAATCTCTACGAGCTCACTCGACTCTATGAGTATCATATACACTAGATGTATCTTCCTTCTTTGGTCTAGGGTTATTAGGTTACCTCATTAGTATCGATCATCAACTTCTCAAGATCTAGCCACTCAAGCACATACCAGATCAAAACATGATATGACATTCTCTTCATATATCTTTACTGATAAAATATTCTTACCTGACTCTCTCTTTCTCATAAACAACCACTGGAGTCATATGCAAGAACCACCAACTCGAGCATGACGCTTCACAACATCCTAACATTCCTTATCTCCTTAGGATATTGGGACTCTCTCTCCCTCACCTAGATGGTTGGTACTCATATCATATTCACATATATGTAAGTAGCATCTTTCTCTATCTCAAGGGTTTGGTCCTCCCAAGGACATATAGAGTACAACAAGACCACAGGAATCATACATAAAGCAACTCAACTCATTCACTTAGGAGTAGTTTAGTTTAGGACATATCACAACAAATAGTTCTCATAAGCTCATGTACCTTGGAGTTTAGGTTTCTAGCCTTCTCCCTCTAGGTTACATTCTCTCTTTGGAGTTAACCTTATTATTGGTCCTACAACTAGGGTCCTCCTTTGTAAAAGAGATTGAGGCTCTTAGTGATTCACATCTTATCTTACCTTAGCTTATCTTATCTTAGAGAAGCACGCATACTTACATTATCAAATCTTATGTCAAATCCTCAAAACTAAAATCCAATTCTCAAATCTGACTGAGATCATCATAAATCATATTATCTTATTATATAATACTTAGATCATATCATATAAACACATTTCATCTATTCCATCTATCATGTATTTCAACAAGGCCGTAGACATTTGATTTAGAAATATTCCCTCTTTTATCCTGATGTCACTCACTTCCACTTAGGTGCATGACTACTTCCTACTTGTATGTGTGTTGGGACACATTTTCTTGTTAGGATGCCTAGAAGGACGAGGTTAATCTTTCTAGCCACAAACTCGATTCACGGTTTTAGGATTTTGCCTTCCTCGTAGGTCCTTTCCCCATTCTTGGGTTGACCCACCCCTGGTTAGGGCACAAACCCTAAAAGTGAATTGATGGTCATATATTCATTTTATGTAACCATTGATTACTTATGTCTTATCTTTACATATGCAAATACATTACTCCATGTATCATGCATGGGGATAGTAGCATATCCAAATTCATTGTATATTCTATTTCATCTTGCCATTGCTTAGGGTTTATTTGGATAGGGTTATTATTTTACCCACACTACTCCCTTTACCCATGATCAGGGCTCAGAGTCAAGGTTAGTGACTACACCCCACATCTTAGGGTTTTATGATATGGTGACCCACTTCGGGTTTCACTAAACCTACCCTAGTTCCATCCAGGGTTTACCCTTAAAAGGGAAAACCCATAAAATATTTTTCTTAATTTTATTAGTGTTTCAACATTATACATTAATTCATGGAGGATGCCTTACTCCTAGTTCTTTTCAAAACCCTAATTTGAGATGTGGAGAGAAGTGCCTTTTAGGGCTTATTAAGTAAAGATATGACAAGAGGATGAAGTCAGATATGAGAAGACTTAGAGGAAACATTACTTCAGGCAAACCCTAGGTTCTATCCAGGTAGGTATCACATTGTGTAAGGGAGTCCTCGTATACCAAATCAATGGTGTGGAGGAAAATATTATCATCCCCCAAAGTCGTGATCCTTTCTAGACACCCTTACCATTAGGTCATGCCTTAATCATTTTTCTTATATTTCTAACGATTGCTTGAAATTATCAACTGTTAATTATTATTGAAAATTTTGGGGTTCTGATACCACATGTAACGGCCTCACTTTTTAGTATCTCCAAATAAAGGAAGGACCTTAAAGTCGAGAGCCATTACCTAAATTCCCAAGATTCAAATTTAGAAAATAAGAAACAATAGAAAATAATTTCCATTATTTCATAAATATTATTTACGAAATATATAATGAGACTCTTCCAAAGAGTTACATGAATTTTCAATATGAAAACTATTACATATGAGAAGAATTGCTAGATATAAATAATCATCTTGACTTAGCTTTAGTATCTTCAATTGATTTCATCTGATTCACTATGTCTTAATATCTTCATATTTGGCAGTTATCTCAGCATATTTCAATATTGTGTACATGGTGCAACCATAATGTATGCATGTAGGTGTAATAACATAAACAACCATAGCAACAATTATCATTTAAATAAGTGAACTTGCATTATCTATGCAAAATACCTACTATTGAGGATAACTTAAATTTTGCACACAGTATGTTTGCTTCCTCTTCTCTCTGTCTCTTTCTTAGACTTGGTAGAATGTACTTAGATGATCTAAACAAGCCTTATTTCCCTTTCATCAGTTGGGTATTTATGGAAGTGGTTTGCCTTTCCATTGGTAGAGAATGAAGGAAATGCACCTGACTTTGACTTTTATTTGGTTGAGGAAAGACGAGGTTCTTCTACTCTTTTTATTAGTTGTATTATGTTTGACTTTTTCCAAGTTGAGGACCGGCATAGTTGTTTTCTCCCTCTCATCAGTTCAGAATCAGTAGAAGTGGATGGTCTTATAACCTTTTATGTTTTGGTCAGTTGTCTAACAACAAAGTAGTTGGCTGGCAATGTGGTTAGTTTTCATCAGTTGGGCACCTTGATGGAAAATGTACATCGAGTATTAATGGTTTCATTTACATGCTCTACGAATGCCAACCTTGGGGTGTGTTTTTCAATGACTTTCCAAAGGGCTAAATTGGCAATAGTGACTAATGAGTTTCCTGCCCATGACAGAGCAAGGTAGTGCCCCGATGGAGTTTTCGGCCTTGTGTACCAATAGAGTCTCATTATATGTCTACCAATGAGATGATATATTGACAAAGGTACAAGTGCTTTGATAAATGAAAAGTCATCTTTAACCATATTTCTCTCTCCTTTGTGTCTATATACACCCCATTGTCCTTTCTTCTCACCTCACTTGTGTAAGTTGAAACTTGAAGTGTTGTTGCAGAGTGAGACACCATTGCTTGATGACAATAAATGAATCTTTCTCTTCTGTAATGTTGTGCAATGAGTTATCTAGTTGCTTTTGACCCTAGACTCCTTCATTATGTTGATGATCTACCACCTTCTTGCATTCTGAAGATGTTGTTGAGGTGGTTTTTCTCTAGCTTTTTGATTGTTGACTCTTACACCCGATGATTGTATATTGATCACATGTTATTGCATGTTCTCATTACATCTTATACATTACATATGCATGCACAATTGAAAAATATGTTTACATCCTTTAGTAAAATTTAAACAATCATATTTTTGAACACTCCATAACTTCTAAAAACTTTGTGTAATTATGATTTCTTTCATATTCATTGCTACTTGTTTATTCTTACTTATCCTTGTTCTTTTGATCATATAAGGAAATATATTTGAGTTGAAATGATAAACATGTGAATGAGTTCTGGGACATTTGGGGCCACTCTCCTCATCAGACGAGATCACAACCACTTCTTTGCTAATTCCAGACTATAAGAGGTGAGTTGTAGTGATGTTATTTTTTTCATATTACTAGATCCATCACAAGTAAAAATTCTAGTTCTTAAAGGCTCATATGAAAAGGTAAAGGCCTCTCAAGTGGATTTTACTTTTTGAATATTGCACATTTGATGGGACCAAAATCTATGTTATCAGTGATTCTTTTGTGTGGACTTTATTCCATAGTAGTAGTCTATTGCTATTAGATTTTGTGTATAAACACTATTCACATAATTACACCACTAGAAACTCAATCTATCACCTTGCTTTTCATTAAGGTTACCATGGTTTTCCCCTGAATCTGTCACAATAAGTTTCCTTCTTGACTCTGTTTAAAATTGATCCACAAGGTCTCTTAATCCAATGTAAGCTTGATTTGACCAGTATGAGAACATGGAACCCTAGAATGCTAGTCTGATGCGAAGATCAAATCTATTCCTTACTATGATATTAGAAGGTAAATGTGTGGTTTATACTATTAGGAATAGCCAAATAACGAGAGGTGGAACTAGAAAAATTGGATATAAAGAGGATGGCAAAAGGTTAGGATACACAAATCCTCTTATATGAAGATACTGAAATAACAATTGTGATAGATGTTTTGATATGGAAATGAAATTTATTTTAGCCACTTAAGAACTCCAAAACTATAAATAGACAGAGTTCTTGGTGATGGGCTCCCTAAAAAGGAGGTGCAAATTGGTGATATGGATAGTCCAGTCATTCCTTTTAAGATCATTTTATCTGAGGCCCAAAACATGATATGTTACAATCTACCCCACATAGACTCTTGACTTCCTCGTAAAGGCTTTACTATATGGCCTCATAAATTCCCCCTTTAAGTGCAAGATCAAATGGATCATGTATACCCAAATCATGATCAAGGATACCAATTTAAGGGTGGATCCATCAACTTGGATAGCCATTTCCAACATGCATGAACACTACCAACTAAGGGTGGCTTTGTCAACTCAGATTGTCTTTTTCAACATGCCTAGACCACATGGCTCAAAGATTGGCATGTCACAGCACCCTGTGGGCCCCATCTACTGAGGGGTATTGGCTCTAATGCCATTTATAACACCATGGCCCACTTCCCAAGACTCTAGTAGAATTTGAGGAATGGTGAATGGTCCCACATGCCACCACTATTCTTAACTATACTTTGTCCTCATGCATGCACAAGTCGGGATCAACTTTCTAATTAGTCACCCATACTAGTACTACTCTGGGATGAGCACGCTTAACTACAAAGTTCTTAGTGATGGGCTCTCTGAAAATGAGGTGCACCTTGGTGATATGGGTAGTCCAACCATTCTTTTTAAGATCATTTTATCTGAGTCCCAAGTCCTAAGATGTTATAATAAGAAACATTGTATCAATAGTTTAACTCACACAATTCATGATACTAAAAAATAGGATAGTCATGCAAACATGGTGATTAAACATGAAACTTAGTAATAAACATTATTCTCATAATAAAAGATAGTTCATGTGATAATTTGATAACAAGCTAAATGAGAGAACATCTAGGTAGTGCGGTTACTCCCCCCCAACCCAGTAGATAGATATACTCTCTATTCATGTTTGAGATACATAATAAAGAAATATAATAAGAAGTGCATGGATAACATAGCATCGTGAAGGAGAATAGATGTGGTACGTGTCACCACTCCTTGATTGAGTGTTGTGGTCTCTAGTCACATTCTCTAGAAGAGGGCATCTCCATGTCAAGAAATTGATGATTATCACCATGTCAAGCCATCGAGTTCATCTCCATCCCTCTCCTTTTACAACTATGGTTTTGAATGTATCTCTATAGGGAATATCATTTCCTCTTTGGATATTTCTCTAGTTTTTATAGCATGCTTAGGGCTTCAAATTAATCCAAAGTCTTCTAAAGACTATGTGACAGTTGCTACATATTTTTAGCGCTCTTCTAGATGATCATCTCAAGAACCAACTAATTTGTTGGATAAGTAAGAAAATATGTTTTTTTGCAGATAATTGAATTATGCAAACATTTCCTTTTGAATCACTCGATTTTGAGTTCTGGCAAGAGTGTCATACTTTCATAATCATCACTCCAATTGTTAGGATGAGGAGTGAGGACTTAACTCTTTGTCTTATTTCCTGGGAATTTTATGGAGGTCTATGAATTCTTCTTTCAACCTAAAAATTGAACATAAAATTAATTAAAATTACATTTTTGAAATGATTGTATATATTAAAATGTAAATATAAGTATTTTGTAATATGAACATGCAAAATTCTATAGAAATTGCAAACATTAACATGATAGATAGATATCCTTTCATAATTATGAGCCTAGGGCTTTTCATCATTGTCTAACATAAAACCCAAACTACTCTCTGTAACACTTGGGCCCATTGCCCAAGGCTCTAGCAAGGTTTCAAGAATGACGATTGGCCCCATAGACCACCACTAGCCTTAGTTGCGTGCTTTGTCCTCACTCACGCGCAAGTCGGGGTCAACTTTCTAACTGGTCACCCATCCTATTACTACTCCAAGTCGAGCACGCTTAACTATGGAGTTCTTTAGAGATGGGCTCCCTGAAAAGGAGGTGCATCTTGGTGATATGGGTAATTCAATCATTCCTTTTAAGATCATGTTATCTGATTCCCGAAATCCTGGGACGTTACAATCTCCCCCACTTAGACTCTTGACGTCCTCGTCAAGGCTCAACTATATGGCCTCATAATATCACCCCATTTCAGTGCAGGCCCAGAATGGCCCATGGACACCCAGCTCCCGATCACGGAATACCAGTGCAAGGGTGGATACGTCAACCATGGACAGCCCTTTCCAACATGACTGGACCGCACGGCTCAAGACTGGCATGCCACATGCCCATGTGGGCACCACCTACTGGAGGGGTTATGGCTTTGATACCATTTATAACACTCGGGCCCACTGCCCAAGGCTCTAGCATGGTTTCAAGAATGACGACTGGCCCCATAGACCACCACTAGCCTTAGTTGTGCACTTTGTCCTCACTCACGCGCAAGTCGGGGTCAACTTCCCGACTGGTCACCCATCCTAGTACTACTCCAAGTCGAGCATGCTTAACTATGGAGTTCTTTAGAGATGGGCTCCCTGAAAAGGAGGTGCATCTTGGTGATATGGGTAGTCCGATCATTCCTTTTAAGATCATGTTATCTGAGGCCTGAAATCCTGGGACGTTACACTCTCCAAATAAGTACTTTTAACCAATGTATATGCATCATACTCATATTTGTGCATGGATCCCTACATCCAATGTCGTCAAACTATCCAATCTCCTGAATTCATAGAACACAACTGGACATGTCCTCTTTCCCAACTTTGTCTCACAACACTACTTCCTCAACACAATCCCAATATCATGAATGTCACACAATCTAACACTAGAATATGGTAAATAGATATCAATAAAGCATGTAACCTGACCCTAGTTGAAAAATAAATCAAATAAAGTTTTCTTTAGATCAAATTCATAGAGGACCTAATGCATGCATATATATATGCAAATGGATCCTCACCTTTGGGGTGTGAAGAGGATCTAATGCATGTGTATGAAATGAAAAAGGATCCTCATGTACAAGTCGAAAGAGGATCTAGTTCATAGAAAATCCTTGAACATAGGTTGGTAGAGGATAAATGGCCATAATAGTATAATGAAAAATGTATGATAAAATATGTTTGGTTTATACAAGAATGAGTTGATTGTTATTTTTCTTTTTCACACATATTAAGTTTCCAAGAAATTATTACATCATGTATTCCATATTGTTTCATCTTTTCCATATGAATGTGTTTGCATTAATCCATGCCTCGATTTTTCTCAATTAGTTACAAAAGATTATTGATGATAATATGCCTATTACTGCTTCCTCTACTTGGTGATTATACTATTTTATTGTTGATCAAGCCTCACTGCTTCAAAACTCCATGAGGAATAAGGTATTATATATGATGATGAGAATTCTCAATTTAATTCATCTTGCACCTTTCCTTTATTGGTGTCCTCGGTCCCCAGTTGTAAACTTTTGGTTCAAAGAAATAAAGTAAGATTTTATTCAATTATTGCATATGTTATGTGTCATCAATTGGCTTCTAAGGTGTCCACACACTTATTCCTTTATTATTATCTATTAAGGAAGTGGAATTGAGATTGGTATACAAAAAATTACAATAAAGCACGTGATTAAAACTTGCAAATTTCCCCTTTTCTCTCTTGAATATAACCTTGTTTTCCCCAAATGAGGCTTATTTCCTCGATTTCCTCTATCTCTTTCACTTTTCCCATCTGAATATGTTATTTATATTTTATGTCTTGAATTATAATTTAATATCTTTCACATATGTTTTCCAAAATTACCTTCACTTTGCATAGTAGTTGTTATTTCAACTCTTTATTCTTATTCTAATTTTGTGAATAAGTATATAAATTCATTATATATATATATATATATATATATATATATATGATTCATCCTTCTTAGCCTATACCTTTTCTCTTGGTATTTTATATATGTATCTCTTACTTCTCATCTTTTCATGAATATTCATACAAGATTTATCACTAAATCTTAAACCTTGAATCCATTCTTTCTGATATCTTTCTATTGTGTATTAAAAATTTTAAATTTGCATTTTTGAATATTTTTACTCTTAATTTAGATCTAATTCATGTTAACTCCTCATAACATCCTATATTTAAAACTACCATGCTTATATATGTTTCTTGTTTAGTATCATATATTTTTGTACAAGTTATTGCCTTAGTCAGTCAAATATATGACTAGTCAATTGACTAGTTAGTTAATCAATCAACTAATTAGTTCACCCTGGGAACTTAACATTATAGTGGTGCTTTGATCACTCTGATTAACTTCAAATGTAGTTGAAGTCTTTTATCATCTACTTTTCATATTCTTGATGGAATTATACATTATTTACACTATATATTGATATGAAACTTCAAAAATTATTCTTTCTTAACATAAGCATGAAAGTAGGGATTCTATAATTGTATCGGTATATAATTAAAAATGTTGATTGCTTTCTGAAATATTATGCACCTTCCTTTGGATTGGAATATCTTTTGGTCTCGCATTAACATTACCTTCGAGTTTAATTTATCCATATTCCTAATTGACGATGATTGATCCTACTAAGATATCATATTAGTTGTAACATGCCAAACTTATAGTCCTAACAAAAAGAGACTCTCTTAATCAGATAACTCTTATTTATTTTAATATATGCATGAAAAATAACTAGATTAAGGAAGGTGCAGTTTACAAAAATGTTGTTCCCCTTCATGAAAAATGTAAAATAACGTTCAGTTTTAGTTTTATATGCATAACTTTTAACATGATCATATACCCCTATAAAACCAAAGCATTTGAAATGCATACAACTAACAACATTCATATTTTTGTCAAGTTAAATCACTAATATATGATAAAATAATATTACATTCTTTGTTTTCATTCATATTTTTACATTCTGATCGTTGATCACTAACATCTCTAGGGTTTCTCTTAGCCCCATGCTTCCACTGCAAACCTGGACAGGGTGTCTAGGGAGTAACAGATAGGGTACATTGTACATGTTGATATATGTATTCAGATATCTGGCAAGAGTACCCCAATAATCAAATTGTCTAGATATAGCACCACATCACCTCCTAAATGACACACTTATGACTCTTACTAACTTAATAGTTCCTAAGAACTCATCCTATATTGTAATGGCAAACTTTTACAACATGATCTCACAATCACAGTTAGATCATGAGGTTGCAACATAAAGGTGACATTAAGAAAAACTACACTTCACTCTACATTTTCCTTTCAAAAAATGGTTAGTAAAATATTATTGCAACACTATATCAAGTACTACACTATAAAATCTCGCCTAATCCTAGAGTGTAGAGATTGATTGATCTAAACTTTGTGCATATCTAACTAACCTAGACAACCTTAGGTAGACATGTGAGCTACTTGACCCATGAGTAGGTATTTCTATGTAATAATTTAAAATATTCAAATAAGTAGTATATAATATAAGGTAACTATTATATAAGATGAGAAGTAAATATGTTTACTGACACCAGATATACATTATACATGAGTAAATTTGGACCATGAAGAACTAATAATGTTCAACGATTTTTGTCAAATTAATTTCTATTATAGTTAGACTATTGATATGACTTACATTTTGCCAATTGGCTAACTGGATAAACTTCTTAGATGATATAAACTATCTAAATAATTGACTAACTTCCTAGCTAATGTGTGCCTAAACTCACTTGGATTTTACCATCCAAGTAAAATATGTTGGTGTATGAGACGAAACTCAAACCATTAAGACTACTAACTAAACTCTCTCAATATACAAAGAGGTTTCCTCCTACAACCTGGAAAACAATAAGCATGATACATAAATTGTGGCACTATGTTGTGGGTACTTAGGATAGGCTCCTATATGAAAAAAAATCATTTGACTCCATACATAGAAGTTTCACAAGGGATAACATGCTAAATGCAGTAAATTGTATTCTTAGAAGGAGTGGATCCTCAAGGTATGTGCACTCCACATGTAATTGTCTTGGTTACCACAAAGATTCGATTAGTATTTTATATCCCTACTAAACATAACTATATCTACAACACTTGATTGGTTAATATCAAGTACTCTCTATTGGACTGAAGTATCACCTAGACCTAGTCAGTTTGTGTTGGATAATTTCTACATTTATTACTAGATACATCTTTTTGTATCAGAAAACTAATAGCACCATTCACCCTTCCCAGTATTGACCTCTAGAAAAATTAACTATGGCTCTCAAGGCATATATTTACTAATAAATTTCTTGATATATATTTTTTCATACATTTCATCATTTTTTCTATTTTAGTGACTCGGTGAATGTAAGAAACAATGAGAATGAATACGTGAATTCACTAAATACACTATATTTAGGGTTTCACTTTTCTTAATTACATTTATCACTTCTTTTAGAACATCGTCTGGGTTCAAATCCTACTGAGAGGTCTACTAGAGATCAAAAATATTTTAAGAAAAAAACAAGATGTTTCTTTTGTTCTCTACAAATAATATAAAAAATCTTAAACAATGAAAAGATTATTTCTTCTAGCCTATATACAATTGAATAACTCATTGTATTATCTACATAAATATGAGCTAGGGTTTCACATTTTTACTGTTAGGACCATGTAACATGAACATTGTACAACTTGAACGCTAAGTAATATATGAAGTATCTTTACCAATCATTCCCTATGAAAATAAACAAACAATGCATAAGGAGAATGATTTCAAATTTTTATTGGTTTATAATGCAATTTTTTTATAAAGTAAAACCTAAGTTTTAAGTATTTTCTAAAAAAATGAAGTAGATTCCTAAATCATATATATTCTAGAAGAATTTAAACCCATATCTATATCACCATTTAAGCACTATTTTAACCATCAAAATTTGAATCCTTGAATTGTCATGTTAAGTATTGCAGTCAAAATTATTTTAATTTATTGACATAGACATGGGATTGACATCAAAGTTGTTTGGATGTGTTACTGAACATTGCATAAGTTGGTCAAAAGGGGTGCCTCCCTACCACCCCACCAAGTTTTGATTCGCATCTAAAGCAAAGTCGTAACACAAAAAAAAACTGGCAGGTAGATATTCTGACCAAGCATTTTTGTGATGGCACAACACATTTATCGGATACTGAATGGGAGTGATTGACCACCACATGTATGACCATGAGATTTAACCTACTAGGGTGAGTCCATTGGTGGATCTACCTAGGACGGTTCGTTGTCAAAAGGAATATATTTGAATGCATTCTACTTTTAAACTAAAATACATGCTCACCACTAAATATTCACCAATGGAATTCAATTCTAAAATTTTGTCAAAGTTCTAAAGTTAGGGTTCTGAATTCAAGAACATTCCTTCTTGAAGGAAAGAGGAAGCAAAGATAGAGATGATGACTTTCAATTAAAAAAACATAGCAATATCAATAAAAATAAACTACCAAATGATACTCCAACCTTATTTAGGTCCTAGACAAAGAACATTCCTTTTAGTTTCATGTTCATTGACAATCTATCCAAATTCACTCCAAAGTCTCCCATAGAAGGAGTAGGTTTTAGAAAATGAAGAACAAATGAACAATGATCTACAACTTGACTTTCAACTATAAAATTGATCCCTAAAATGGTTAAATTTCAATACAACCTCGATTTAGTTCCTAGTATGCCATTGAGAATAAAGTCAAAACGCTTCTAAGATAGTCAGTCTAATTATTTGGGTCACCTTATCATTCTTCATAGCATAGGTCGTGTGACAACCCTATCGTCAAACCCTATAGTCATACTGGATTTTTTGATATTCACACGACCTATTTTACACCCTATAACATACACCAAATTCCTCTAATTGCATTTTTGTGATACGAGACAATACTAACAACTTAAACATGTTTCTATGTGTGCTAAGGCATCTTTATTTCTCATTCCTATATTCCATCCATTATTAAGACATTCATCAAATTGTATTAGGGTTTAATCATTAAGTTTTAATTGAATTGGTGAATACCTTGTGTGATCATAAAATATGAACCCAATTTTCTTAGTAACGGTTTATTGTGATTGAATATGTGAATTTAGAGTTTTACCCCAAACCTTATCTATAATAAATATGGGGAAAATAATACAAAAGAATTTTATAAGTATAAAAAGTTGTAATGAACTACTAATATGAAATTAGGTTTGATCAACCCTAGGTTATCTACCAAGAAAAATGATATTGTAATAGTACTACAATTAAAAATGATTATCAGTATTTAGTAATAGTTTCTCTATTAACATCTTCCTTCATCCATTCATGGTTGTGAGCATATTATCATTGCTTTGGATCAGCCAACCCATATTTCTCTTCAAAATGGCATTTTCATTAGAAGTAGTCAAAATCTAATTAAATCAACTAGTAGTATCTAATTGTCAAAAAAAAACTATATACTAGTTAAAGTTCTTTAAATTTTTTCTTTGTAAGAGACCTATATATAGATCAATATTGGACTTCGATTGGTGTTTATAGTGAATTCTCTCAACGTAAAGGCCTTTTAGGGATTAAATTTATGACATATAGTTGTTTCTATCACATGGCATTTATTTTTTAGGATGATTTTAAAATTCCAAGTTTTATACAAAACAAATCTTCAGAGACATCAAAAGAAAACTTTCAACATATTATTTTTTGTTTTGTCTAGTTGAACCTCCAAGGAAGTTACACTTGATCCAGTGGTAGGTGCAACTTTATATGGGCATGAGTATATTATTTCCTCACTTTCGCTATATGGAATGTCATTTCACAATTCATCACACATTATTCTCATGTATGATTTACATGCCATTATTTTTCTTTCTTGTTAAGACCTATGTAACTATGTGAAAAAACTAAGCATTCGTGCTTAGAATTCTTTTGAACACCACATCTCTCCTTTTTAACTCATGTATATGTTTAAACCTATTTTCGAGACCCCATTTTGGGTCCCTATCGATAATCAAGATAAAAACATCCTCCTAGGTGTACAATTTTTCTCCATTTTTATACATGCTCACCAATTTTACCCATCCATTTACTTAATTTTCTTCCCATTGGAAATTCATAGTTAGATAGATTCTATATTTATGTGTAACTTGGATCTCATGATCTTATAAAAGCCTCCTTGTTACCATTTAGAGGATAACTCCTCTAAATAAGAGTATGCAATCCAATTTTGCTTGCAAATGATATACATTTCATTAAATTAATTGTATGTATTATACAAAAGAAGGTAACATGAAAAGAAGAGAAGTAGTGTCCCAATTTCCTTCCTTCAGCTTTTCTATCTTCCTAATATCTTTTCCTAATTGAAATTCAAATCAAAATATCAATCATATACTCAAAATGAGAATCTTGATGTTTCCCACTCTAAAATCTTGCAAAATAGGAAAGTGTAGAATGAGATTATTTGGTTTCCTCCTTGTGAGCCACACTAGTCCACAGAACGTGCTTGTGTTACACATGCAAATCTACTAGCATGTGGAACCCATTAAACAAACTACTTTGAGAAACACTGGGATCTCACTCATTTATGCAACTTAGTATCAAGATGGCAGTGTTCCCGTAAAGAACTATGATGATACCTTGTTCCTTGAACCCCCTAACATCTATATACACTACACATATGACACATAATGACTCATCCTTCCGACTCTCCTAAATTGAGAGAGATAGCTACATTTTTCTTCCAACTTCTAATATGTTCCCCTCTTCAAGATCCTACTTTTAGAACTAAAATTGTGACAAATTTGGAGGTTTCTAGTAGGTGAGGGCAATAGTGCCTCTAGTTTGAGTATTTATTAAAAAAATACTTGTCATTCTTATTTTTACTCTTTCGAGGCAACTAATTGATCATAATTATTTTTTATAATGAACTACTTTTGATGTTTATTGAACTACCTTTTATTTTGATTGAATTACTTTCTATAGTTGACCTCTCTAGTAAAATTTATCCTTAAATCTTGTTGATCAAATGAAAATGACTTATTTCAAAAAAATGATTTTTTCTAGAACTTAAAGTACTAATTTCTCTCTTCATTCCTCATTTATTTGTAGATTAGGATTTAAAATCTAACAACTTTTTACCCAACAACTTATTGATAAGAATTTCAACGTTATTGTTGAGTAAGTGTCTTAAACTCTCTAGAAAATCTTCCTTGATGAACCATACGTCTACACCGAGCCTCAGCTTCATCATGATGTATTTTGGGCATTTACACGTGTATGTACTATCAACCAATTGACCATATATGATCCCCATGGACCATGTCTAGGCAAGAGCAGGAAAACAACAAATACTCTCCAGACATGTCGTATATGGTCCACACCAGACCATATACACTCCAGACCATAGTGTATATGTTCTAGTTGGACCGTAATTTTAGTGTAATTTACACTCCAGGCTTGATCGTATGTGGTCCAACTAAATTGTACTCGTGGACTTGACAAATTTTGGGTGACTTTGAAAATTTGTCCTCGAGTCTTATTCATATAAATAGAACCCCCCCAACTCATAGAAATGAAGATACATCAAGAGACATCATTTTTTGAAGAGCTAAAGCCACAGATGGACCTAGGATTTCACGCCTCTAAGAGCTCCTCTCCAAGAAACCATCTTATTCTATGGTTGGTTTTTGGGTGTGAAGGGGGATTATGTTCTTCTTCTCTCTTCATTGATCATCATCTCTATAATATATTCCAAAAAAATATCATCTACCCCACTGGATTTAGGCTCCCACATTGAGAACTTGTCAAACCACTACAAATCTTATCTTCTTGGTAGCTTTCTTATTTCATTGTTAATCTTCATTGTACATATTCTGTTTAGATTGCTCGATCTCACGCTTCCACGTATCCACAACAAGCTTGTGGGGCCTTGTTTTTGTGGTCTCCCATCACCTCCATATCCCAACAAGTGGTATCAGAGTGATTTCTACCTCTAGATCTCTATCATGGTGTCGAAGTACAACATCAAGAAATTCAATCACTTGAAGTGATTCTCTCTCTAAAAATTCTAGTTCAAATCATACCTTGCACAAGGAGTCCACAAAGCTATTCTTAGAAAGGAGAAGAAATCTAAATCCACAATGAATGGTAGGTGTGAGGAGATTGATTAAAAGGCTCATATAGGAATCTTTCTCTACTTAGAGGATGAATTCCTCTATGAGGTCATCTATCTGAAGACTACCAAAGAAGTTTGGGATGAACTTGAAGCACTCTACATGAAGAAGTCCATTTTTAATGAGCTTGCACTAAAGAAGCGTCTTTTCATGCTTCGCATAGAAGAAAGTGATTCCTTGATGGCTCTTCTCGATGAGTTCAATGAGATCATCCACGACCTCAGGTAGATCAATATGAAGATAGAGGACAAGGATCAAGCAATCTTTTGCTTTGTAATCTTCCACCATGCTACAACAATATTCAAGATATGGTGATTTTTTGGAAGTCAAAGACTAACTCACTCCATGGAGTCGGAATGGCCTTGACGCCTCAAGAGAAATTAGAGAAGGATCTCACTTCTTCAAAAGTAGTAGGTGAAGCATTGACCACTGGACGAAGAGAGCATCCACTTGACAAAGACCTTCAAAATTCAAAGCAAAAGAAGAACAAGTCAAAGTTACGTCAATCGAAAAGGTGAAACTATTGCAAGAAGACAGATCATACTCAGGATGATTGCTACAAGTTGAAAAACAAACAAAAGCATGAGAAATCAAATGATGTTGCAGCTCATGCAAAGGTGGCACATGGATGTTCTAAATATGATGACTACATTCTTGCTTCATTGTCATCCTAAGACTAAAAGAAGGATTGAGTTCTTGATTCAGCATGCATGTACCACATGAGTGAGTGCAAGGATTATATACATACCTATAAGTCACATCAAGGTATATATTATTGGGTTTTGTGGAGAAAACATGTGCGACGGAAGCAACAAAAGTTCCACGCAACCCAAAATATGATCTCTTCGACAATAGTGTATTTGGAAAGAGTGTTTACGGGACATACCTTATCGCAGAGCAAGTCCGACGATGTCCCGTTGCACGATGGTGTGCAACGATCCTGGCCTACACGGACGGAACTTCTCTCCCATTCCTTAAGTGTGTCATAGGAAGATCCGATGGTTCTCCTTTCGTGCGGTGATGTATGCCGCTCATAGCACGTACGGATGGCCGTAGATGTCCTCTGAACATAGGTGTCTCAGCGTCTGTGTCTCTACTACGTCCACGCGGATGGACTGGAACTCCACGTCGCACTTCCTAAGCCGGCGGGAATGAGTCGTCTATGTGCGGTGGTGTGCTAGCATCGTGGTGCTCTCCTTTCTCTCCTGAGGATGGTGACGGCTATGGTTTACGTACGTGAGCGTAAATTGAAAAGTCTCTCTCAATATCTTATATAGATATCATTCGTCAAGCTACTTTAAATAGGAGATGAAGGGAAGTAGGGTTTCCTAAACCCATCGGTAAATAGAAACACTGCGTTGATTAAAATGCTTGTAGATTAATTAGAATATTTTGGAATTCATTAATTAACCAAATAATCACATTAATTGATTAATTAATATCTGACTCCATGCAATCGCTTGGGATGGCTCTATGGGCATATATACCAACATATATATCCTTATGGGTGACGATTATCCTTGCAAGGTTGTTGGTATTGGCTTATTGAAGATCAAGGTGTTTGATGGAGAAGTCAAAACATTTACGAATGTCTGACATGTTGTTGGGTTGAAGAAGAATCTCATTTGATTGGGCACACTTGAAGATAGGGGATGCAAGTTCTATGCTGAAAATAGAGGTATTGATATTCTTAAAGTTAAATGGATCCTCATGAATGCAATGAGAAATTCACACAAATTGTACATCTTGCAAGGTTCCACTATATCAAACTTTACAATAGTTACAACTTCATCTAAACACACCACAAGGCTCTGGCATATGTGTTTGGGACACATATTTGAGAAAGGGATGATGCTTCTGAGAAAGATATGGTTGTTGTGTGGTGAAAATTATTGGAAAGTTAGATTTATGTGAGCATCATGTTATGGGGAAGGTCAAATGCAATAGCTTTGACATGACAATTCATTCTTCCAAAGATGATCTAGATTATGTTCTCTTTGATCTGTGGGTCCCTTCTCGTGTTCCTACCAAAGGTGTTGCTAAGTATATGATGACCTTCATTGATGATTGCACAAGGAAGGTATGGGTTTATATTCTCAAAAGAAAGGACGAGGCGTTATCTACTTTCAAGCAGTGGAAGGCTCTTGTTGAGAATTAAACTGACAAGAGCATAAAGACTTTTTGGAGTAGTAACATCTTGGAGTTCTTTTTTAAGGAGTTAAATATATTATATAGTGATCATGGGATCAAAAAGACATCACATAGTGTGCCACACGCCCCTAGAAATTGGTGTAGCAAAAAGAATGAACAGAATTTGTTGGAAAAGGCTCAATTCATGCTTCTCAATGCGAGATTGAATAGATCTTACTGGGATAGAGCTATATTAAACTCTTATTACATGGTGAATCATTCTCCATCATCTTCAATAAATTTCAAGACTCCTAAAGAAGCTTTATCTGGTAAACTTGTTGCTTATTCAAATCTATGTATATTCGGTTGCCTTGCCTATGCACATCTTGATACTGGAAAATTAGAACCTAGAGCTATCAAATGCATATTCCTTCCCTGGTTATGCTTCTTGGGTAAAAAGATACATCTTTGGTGCAAATACCTTTCTTCATCACATTTCTTGGTAGAGTGCAATATTACTTTTAGTGAATCTGCCATGGTGTTTACAATGCAAGACATGAATAGTTCTCCTACATGTTATGTATAGGGCACCTTACAATGGATGGAGACCAAAGAAGATGATGACTCACAAGTTGATTCTCTATAGGGCGTCTCATAATGGATGGAGACCAAAGAAAATAACAGTTCCCAAGTTATGAACAAGATCCCTCTTCTATGCCAGATGATTCAGTGCCTACTGAAGACAAAGAGGATATTCTAGAGAGTTCTTATAGTGTAGCCAGAGGAAAAGGAAAATGGAACTTCAAACCACCCCAGTGCTATGGATTTGGTGATTCCATGGTAGTCTATACTTTACAACGTCGGTAATGTGGATATTGGTGATGACCGCACCAATTTTGTGATGCAGCATATGTCATGATGCTCTATAGTATATTATTGCTATGAAGGAAGAGATGAACTCTCTTCACAAGAATCAAACTTGGGAGGTTGGTGGTACCTCCCAAAGGCAAGAAAGTAGTGGGTTTCATATGGGTTAATAAGAAGAAAGAATGTGACAGATACAAAGCACAACTTGTTGTAAAAGTCTACAGTCAAATTGAAGGTATTGATCGTAATGAACATTGTTACGACCCCACCTCCCGATAACCCCCAATTAAGGGAGACCAAGAGGTTGAGTCGCACCCATTAATCTCGGATCAAAGGTTCAACATATAACCATAAACAATTATTAAATTCTAACAGACTATACTGAAAATGATAATAAAAAAAATTTCTTTACATACCTTTTGAAAACTTGGATCTCTAAACTTCTATCCACACTAATACTAATCTATCTAATCCTCCTTTGCACTTTAATTCTCATTTAGTATCACATGTGCCACTTTACTGTTTGTTCTTTTCATTGTACCTAAAACGCCGACAAACAAAACATCGGTCAGCCGTAGCTGGTATGTGGGGGAAACAAATAAACATGCAACTAGGGTAACAATGTAATCACTCAATTAATCATTTAACAATCAAGATTACGTTTTAAGACAAACTACTCAATCCATACCTATCCACAACTCTGCGTTGTCCCTGTAAGGACTTATATGGTACCTCTATAAAGGTGACTTGATGGACCTACCCTCTAGGCAGCCAAAGTCTTTCATGACCTGATGGACCTACCCTCTAGGTAGCCATGTACTAGGTCAGCCATTACGACACAGAGGGGACCGGGATCTGAGCTAGTAGGCACATATCTTATGTGATAATCGTAGTCACTTTATAGTTGCAAGAAATAAATAAACATTCAACAGTTTAGTTGCATTCAATGCGATTAAACATCCAGGAATCCATCGGAAAACCTAAAGTGGTTATTCATAATCGTAACCACATACCTATTCCATAGTAACTTGATGTCCATGCATTAACATTCAACACAATTAACAAGCAATCAACAATATCCTGAAAATAATGCATAACGTTCAAGTGTCATTGTTTTATTCAAAACATCCTCAAGATCAACTTGGATTCCACCTTATGATTTCTAGGCCAACTTTAGGGTTTTATTAGGGTTTTATCCTTATTATGCATTTATCACTTTTAATGCTCTTTTAGTTCACAAACCTTAATTTCTGCATCATAGACACAATTGAATGTCAATTAAGTCTAATATATCATTTTATACCAAAACTACCATATTTACCCCTTTTAAGTTATGCCCAGATCATTAAGGCCAATTATCATGTTTAGGTTTCTTTGGATTGCTAACTCAACAAAGAATTATAGTTCGATTCTCAAAGGAACCCTAATTACTACATTTCTCATCGTTCATGTTAGCAAACCCTAATTTATCATTAATTCCACTTTATACACTAAGTAACCCAAATTATCCACATTAGGGATCCTTTGTAGTCAAATTGAATTTATAACAACATAACTCTATCTTATTCATGGGTTTTCACAATTAAAACCATTAAAAGACATATTCTCCTAAATTAGGGTTTCTAAGCCCATTAATGTAAACTTAGGTATATGAAACCCTAAATTAAGTCAATTATGTACAAAGATCATTCTTTTAGATCTAAACCATCTTTTTTATTATCACCAGGTTAATATTCACTCTGAAACAATCAGAGTACATCATTATATTCAACTATCATTACTTCTAAGGGTTTTTCATTAATTAACCATTAAAGATGATAAATCTATACACTTTTTGAATTTCAAGAGGTATTAGGCGTCAATTACATTTTCATTATATTCCTTGCATTTTTCTGATAAAAAAGCACTACTTATTTGTATTTTTCGGCCAAAGGATCTATTTTTACCGATTTGTACAAGTTTCAATCATTTTCTGAATTATTGGGCAGAGAGGCTACTTACTTTTATTTTTATTTTTTAAACTTTGTCTGTCTGATCGCCCATCTCGGTTGACTGTGCGCGATCGCGCGACTCCTACTAATCGCACCCACTCACGACTTACTGAAGGCGTGACGAAACCAGGATCGTTGATCGTTGCTTTGGATCCACCGTAGATCCTGATCGAAGGGCAACTGCTTCTTCATCCTTACCCGATCAGCAAAGCCTCCCGCGGCGGCGCTGCTACCTGAAGCTCATCGGAGCATAGCCAATCCAGGGTTCCGGGACACATGGAAAGAAAGAAAAAAGGCCAGGTGTAATCGCGAGATCCTTCCAAAGCAGATAGCGATCCTATTTATAGGATCGAGGGTCGAATCTAGGGTTTCCTAACCCCCGCTGTCACCTGCCTTGTGAAGCAAAAAGGTGTTTCCTATAGACACATCCATAGCTCGAAAAACTAGGGTCTATGATGCGCGGAAAGTTCTCCCGGATTCAACTATGAGATCTCTATCCTCGCACATGCGAAGATTCACGAGAAAAATAGGTGGGACGATCCTCTGTTCGCTGCCTGAATCCTAGTTCATTTAGAACTAGAAGATGTACGGCCCGCGTTGGATCAGAATCCAACGGTCCACACTGTTTGCGACCTAACAAAGGAAACCCAGATTTTCATTTTAAAGGAAAATCCTTCAAATTCTAAGATAACTTTGGAAAATCGTAGCTCTCCAACCGTGGCTCCGTTTAATCCCAAATTTTGAGGGAATCTTTTTAATAACTTAATCTTTCATCATGCCAAATTTGGTCTCATTATATAAAGAAATCGGGTACCTCTCTTTAGTTGCAAGTTATTACCCATTTAGGTATATTTCTCATTTATTTTCTCTTTCCTTTGCAATTATCTGGTTATTTTGGGTCCCTTGGACCTCAAGAAAACCCAAAGGCACGGATTACCACATTGGGGAAGATTGATTTGGCTTTATCTTCTTATAAAAGTCAATTTCTCATATTTCCCTTTTACTAATCAATTTCTTTTCCTTTTTAATTCTCTTTTTAAGAATTTCTCTTTATCTCTCCTCTATATTACCATTGGAATTCCTTTTAACATTAGAAATCCTTGGGATACGAAATTTCACAAAGGATAACTCAATTATACCTCTTTTCACTAACATTTTAACATTATTTTCAATTTCTTTCTTAATAAAGAAATACATAATTAATCTTTTCTTTTTCTTATTGCTTTTCTTTGCAACTTTAGACTCCTTGGAACCCAAGGAATCCAAGAGGCACGAAATCCCTCTTTGGATTTTCCCTCTAGAGGTTTCCATCTTTTTCTTTTCTCAAATATTCAATTACTCATTTACTAATTGAATTTTCTTGTTATTTCCTTGTTATTCGGCCCAATAGCCAATAAAGCCCACAACACAAACATCAAGGCTATTGTAAACGAAATCCATTTATTTGAAGCAAATTATATCATTATTTGTTCAAATATCTTTAATATGATAAATTACATTTCTCACCAATTGAACCCAAAAATTGGGGTTATAACATCCTTCCCCTCTTATAGGAATTTTGTCCTCAAAATTCAAACAAGCAAAAAAAAAACAATTCAGGATAAGACTTTTCCATGTCCATCATTGGCCCCTATGTGGCTTTGCCGTACTCATGGCGTTTTCAAAGAACCTGCATATTCTTTTCTCTGAGTTCTTTCATCCTGGCGTCTATAAACTACATAGGTGACTCAGGCCATTTCAGCCTCCCTTGGGGCTCACTAGGTTCATTGCTCAGCACATGGTCGGGGTACCTCACATAGTGCTCTAAATTGGACACATGGAAAAACATCTCCCATTACTCTATCCTGAGGGGTAGGGTCAAACCTAACCTTCTCCACCCATCCACCTCTAATGGACCCATGCATCGAGGACTCAGCTCTCTTAGTTATAACTTAGAGGGGTCAGATTTCATGTCACATAATCTCCCACAGTAACTTGTATGTCAGTCTACTTTGCATCTGCTCACGACTCTCATCGTCTCAAGGCTCCTTTCAGCCCTTGCGCAATCAAAGTGACTTCATCTACACGTACTGGGGTCCCTTTATCTAACCATCATGTGGTACTTTTCTAACCATCATGTGGTCCTTTCACCAACATCACCTTACTGAAGTGGTGACCGACACAACCTCCCTTACAGAGCTTCATATAAAACTCGATACTGGCTATGGTGGTCATTGTCACATCTTTCATAGGACAAGAACTCTCTAGATATCACCCTGAACGAGCACACATGCCCTCATCAGACCCTTTAGTCTGGATCATACTAACCATAGTTAGGGGTGATAAACTATACTAACATTGAGTTCTTCATGTACCTACTTCCACTTTATGGAAGTGAACCTTTAGGTCAAACTCAAGAACCTTTGAACTCACTTCATGGTGTAGTTGAACCATCTTTCTCATGGGTAGTTCAACTGGATCTGTCCATTGACAGAACTCTATCTTTCTCATACTATCTAGGCAAGACGACCTACCATAACCCATATTGTATCTCGACCTTCTTTGGTCCAGGGAAGACCTATCACAACATCCATAGTGTTGAGCTCTCATTCCTTCTCAGGGATTCTTTTGTCATCCATATCGATACACAGGGTTACTGAGGTTCTTCCTTTACCTCCTGGCTTGCATGGCCATAAATCGCATGCAACCTCATCTTAAGCATCTAACGTGCTATTGCCATTTTCCATGGTGTATCATGATTTCCTGTATGTCATGATTCTTGCAAGATCGATTCCTTCGAAACCCTAAACCACTCATGTCAGGGTTTCATCACCTTCTTTTCCAAAGAAGCGCACTTGAGGTTCTACCACCATCCTTTCATTGTATCAAGAACTAGGCTGGCTAACCAAACAACCCTTAACTTTTCAATGCATCTTGTTTCATCTGAGTGTTATCCAAACACCTCTCCTTTTCAAACTTAGGGTTAGCCAAACAACCTCTTCTAGCTTTTAATCAAACAAGTCAGATGTATCTCAACCAGAGCATCCATTACCACTTCACATCCTTAGGTATTAGGTAACATTGAAGACATACACTTCCATGTATTTCACTTATTATATTACCTCAAACTCCATGTCTATCTCTATTAAGAACACTCTCTGATTTCATCATCATGGTGACCAAACTCAACCTGGTATAACTTGTATGTTCTACATAGCTCATCATAGAAACTTCCTCATAAGGGGACTACCTCATTCCTCTTAGTGTTTGCAAGCCATCCATCATTTATTCACTTTACCATGGTAAGATATCTTCTCTATCCCCATTTCTCATGGCAACGCTCCAACCTACATCATCTCTTATCCTTGGTGTATGACATGCATAATGCCCTATCTCTCACCCCCATAATAAGAGGAAATAAGCATTTGGCTGCAGTCCAAATACATAGTTCTTCTTGTTCTAAGAGTAGAGATGGCACATCCCACCTTGCCAGTACACCTTTAAATCTAAGTTGCAACGTGCCACATATGTCTCTTCATCACAAACATCATGATAACAAACTAGTCTTGAACCTACTGAGGTTTATATCCTTGGTCATCTCCTCTAGGTCTATAGGGTACCGACTCTTTTGGGGTCATCCCTCTTCCCTCATGCATCCAGAGAGTGCCCTACTCATCAGTCCTTTGGGTCCCATGAGTTCATGAAAGTGATCAATCTCCTAACCCATGGCCCTCAGACAATGATAGCTGTTACCTCCCGACCCTATGGTCATGTGCAACTGGGGAATTAGGCAACTCCTATTGGTCTTATCCCTACCTGACCCTAGGATAGACTTAGGATTCTCCATTATAGTACATGTTCACTTAGAATCTTACCCAAGTCTTCATCATCTCTCTTTCTGCATTCATGGGCTGACTCTCATCCGTTCATAGGCATTATGGCAACCTGCCTAACTTGGTCAACCCCCATACTGGTTACCTCCATGGTAACACATTCACATGCAATAGAGATGGATATCTATGGGTCTGTAGATTCAATCTCATACCATGTACCTTTCACTTAGCTTCTCAAGATCCTATGAGACCTCTTTAGGTTACCTTGAACAAACAAAACCGATATACACCCTTCCAAAGGGGTCCCTCTCCCAGGATGGGAGGAAAACTATCTCTAAGGTCACAAAAACTCTTAGGTCCAGGGTTTACATCCACCCGAGCCTACTTAACCCTAGCAAGCCATTAAGGTACGAGCAGATCACTTACTGTACCATGGTAGGTCATACTTGTCCTCTTTCCTCAATGCTGGATCAAGATCATACCTTTCTTTATCATCAACCTAGTTGTGAGGGGTTCATTAAACATACCTCAAACTTAAAGGTCTCCCCTTTTCCTCTAGACATGAGGAGTACCATGCTCGCTTCTATAGGAACTCAACTTCTCATCATGAGCCTTAGATACCCCACTTCCCCTCTTAGGCCTAGGAACCCTAGGTTTACTTGTAGGTGTTCAACTGCATGCCCCATCTCTTAACTACGAACCAAGCTTGAAAAGGCATGACATGCACTTCTAGTCATCCTTCCACTCAAGCAACACTTAGGGTTGGGTCCTCCTTAAGGACAACCAACAAGGTACAGGGCCCCATAACCTGCTACTAAACTTTTCTAGGTCTAAGGAACTCTTCTTCCTACCTCAGAAGGTAAACATCCCAACCATGGGCACGTAGGTACCAGAAGCTTCATCTTCTCTCAAGGGTTGGTCCCTCTAAAGAAAACCAAGGTATCATCAACTTTCAGGGACCGATCATGAGGCAACCATTATCATCCATTGTTCAGGGTCTTAGGCTTCTGACCTTCTTGCTGGGTTTCTTGCTCTCCCTAGAGATAACCCCACATCCAACCTCACTATTAGAGGTCCTTTCTTCATGAAGGATCAACCTCAAAAGCATGCTCTATGTGGGTGAAGCCTAGGTTCGAACTTATGGTTGCTCAAGATCATCCATAACCCTTTATGCTCCATCATAATTCCTTATCCAGGGTTTCATCCTACTGTCAGCACTATGACGTGCCCTAGGTGCTAGCTATGCCCTACTTGCACAAGCCCATAGGGTTTCTAAGGTCCTTCACTAACGTCATCATCTAAGGAGCTATCCTTTACCCTAACATGCACGATCCTTTCCAGGGTTGGGTTGCCAAAGGTGCTAGGTCACCCATGGATCGTATGGCATCCCAAAGGCATGTCCTTTCAAACACCTGGTCCAACTCATCTCTCTCTAAACTCCACTTAGGGTTAGGGTTAGCATCATCCTCAGAGGATGTGCCAGGTCTCTATGTGCAATGGAGATCTCTATCTCCAAGACTAACTTATCCTCCTGACAAGAAGGTCTAGCCTCAGGTCTCTTCTGAGGACATGACAACTTATGTCATACGACCTAAGCATGTATCTATTATTTATTTTGCGCTTAATCTATTAAGCTTATGTCCATGACATCTTATTTACATGTCTTTCATTAATTTAGTGGAGGATTCCTTAAACCTTATTAACCTTACCCATACCTCAAGAGGGTGAGGAGGAGAAAGAAAACCCTAATCCTTTAGGTCCTTATCAGAATTTTGTGATGAGAATGGATGAATAAGATGAGAAGTCCTAAAGGTATCTTATTTCGATTCATACCCTAAGACTTTGGCCAGGCGGTCACACGGGTCTGGGAGTCCTCGTATTCCGACTAGCGGTGCGGAGGAAAATCTTTCCAGCCCCCAGTCGTGATCCCTTTCTAGACACCTCCGTCTTTCGGATACTCCTCTAATAACTCCCTTGGGTTCTATGGAGTTTGTAAAATTTAATAATTATTACTGGTTAACTGAGGAACCTAAGCTCTGATACCAAATGTTACGACCCCACCTCCCGATAACCCCCAATTAAGGGAGACCAAGAGGTTGAGCCGCACCCATTAATCCTGGATCAAAGGTTCGACATATAACCATAAACAATTATTAAATTCTAACAGACTATACTGAAAATGATAATAAATTTTTTTTCTTTACATACCTTTTGAAAACTTGGATCTCTAAACTTCTATCCACACCGATACTAATCTATCTAATCCTCCTTTGCACTTTAATTCTCATTTAGTATCACATGTGCCACTTTACTGTTTGTTCTTTTCATTGTACCTAAAACGCCGACAAACAAAACGTCGGTCAGCCGTAGCTGGTATGTAGGGGAAACAAATAAACATGCAACTAGGGTAACAATGTAATCCCTCAATTAATCATTTAACAATCAAGATTACGTTTTAAGCCAAACTACTCAATCCATACCTATCCACAACTCTGTGTTGTCCCTGTAAGGACTTATATGGTACCTCTATAAAGGTGACTTGATGGACCTACCCTCTAGGCAGCCAAAGTCTTTCATGACCTGATGGACCTACCCTCTAGGTAGCCATGTACTAGGTCAGACATTACGACATAGAGGGGACCGGGATCTGAGCTAGTAGGCACATATCTTATGTGATAATCGTAGTCACTTTATAGTTGCAAGAAATAAATAAACATTCAACAGTTTAGTTGCATTCAATGCGATTAAACATCCGAGAATCCATCAGAAAACCTAAAGCAATTATTCATAATCGTAACCACATACATGTTCCATAGTAACTTGATGTCCATGCATTAACATTCAACACAATTAACAAGCAATCAACAATATCCTGAAAATAATGCATAACATTCAAGTGTCATTATTTTATTCAAAACATCCTCAAGATCAACTTGGATTCCACCTTATGATTTCTAGGCCAACTTTAGGGTTTTATTAGGGTTTTATCCTTCATTATGCATTTATCACTTTTAATGCTCTTTTAGTTCACAAACCTTAATTTCTACATCATAGACACAATTGAATGTCAATTAAGTCTAATATATCATTTTTATACCAAAACTACCATCTTTACCCCTTTTAAGTTATGCCCAGATCATTAAGGCCAATTATCATGTTTAGGTTTCTTTGGATTGCTAACTCAACAAAGAATTATAGTTCGATTCTCAAAGGAACCCTAGTTACTACATTTCTCATCGTTCATGTTAGCAAACCCTAATTTATCATTAATTCCACTTTATACACTAAGTAACCCAAATTATCCACATTAGGGATCCTTTGTAGTCAAATTGAATTTATAACAACATAACTCTATCTTATTCATGGGTTTTCACAATTAAAACCATTAAAAGACATATTCTCCTAAATTAGGGTTTCTAAGCCCATTAATGTAAACTTAGGTATATGAAACCCTAAATTAAGTCAATTATGTACAAAGATCATTCTTTTAGATCTAAACCATCTTTTTTATTATCACCAGGTTAATATTCACTCTGAAACAATCAGAGTACATCATTATATTCAACTATCATTACTTCTAAGTGTTTTTCATTAATTAACCATTAAAGATGATAAATCTATACACTTTTTGAATTTCAAGAGGTATTAGGCGTCAATTACATTTTCATTATATTCCTTGCATTTTTCTGATCAAAAAGCACTACTTATTTGTATTTTTCGGCCAAAGGATCTATTTTTACCGATTTGTACAAGTTTCAATCATTTTCGGAATTATTGGGCAGAGAGGCTACTTACTTTTTTTTTACTTTGTCTGTCCGATCACCCATCTCGGTTGACTGTGCGCGATCGCGTGGCTCCTACTAATCGCACCCACTCACGACTTACTGAAGGCGTGAAGAAACTAGGATCGCTGATCGTTGCTTTGGATCCACGGTAGATCCTGATCGAAGGGCAACTGCTTCTTCGTCCTTACCCGATCAGCAAAGCCTCCCGTGGCGGTGCTGCTACCTGAAGCCCATCGGAGCATAGCCAATCCAGGGTTCCGGGACACATGGAAAGAAAGAAAAAGGCCAGTTGTGATCGCGAGATCCTTCCAAAGCAGATAGCGATCCTATTTATAGGATCGAGGGTCGAATCTAGGGTTTCCTAACCCCCGTTGTCACCTACCTTGTGAAGCAAAAAGGCGTTTCCTCTAGACACATCCATAGCTCGAAAAACTAGGGTCTATGATGCGCGGAAAGTTCTCCCGGATTCAACTATGAGATCTCTATCCTCGCACATGTGAAGATTCGTGAGAAAAACAGGTGGGAAGATCCTCTGTTCGCTGCCTGAATCCTAGTTCATTTAGAACTAGAAGATGTACGGCCCGCGTTGGATCAGAATCCAACGGTCCACACTGTTTGCGACCTAACAAAGGAAAACCAGATTTTCATTTTAAAGGAAAATCCTTCAAATTCTAAGATAACTTTGGAAAATCGTAGCTCTCCAACCGTGGCTCCGTTTAATCCCAAATTTTGAGGGAATCTTTTTAATAACTTAATCTTTCATCATGCCAAATTTGGTCTCATTATATAAAGAAATCGGGTACCTCTCTTTAGTTGCAAGTTATTACCCATTTAGGTATATTTCTCATTTATTTTCTCTTTCCTTTGCAATTATCTGGTTATTTTGGGTCCCTTGGACCTCAAGAAAACCCAAAGGCACGGATTCCCACATTGGGGAAGATTGATTTGGCTTTATCTTCTTATAAAAGTCAATTTCTCATATTTCCCTTTTATTAATCAATTTATTTTCCTTTTTAATTCTCTTTTTAAGGATTTCTCTTTATCTCTCCTCTATATTACCATTGGAATTCCTTTTAACATTAGAAATCCTTGGGATACGAAATTTCACAAAGTATAACTCAATTATACCTCTTTTCACTAACATTTTAACATTATTTTCAATTTCTTTCTTAATAAATAAATACATAATTAATCTTTTCTTTTTCTTATTGCTTTTCTTTGCAACTTTAGACTCCTTGGAACCCAAGGAATCCAAGAGGCACGAAATCCCTCTTTGGATTTTCCCTCTAGAGGTTTCCATCTTTTTCTTTTCTCAAATATTCAATTACTCATTTACTAATTGAATTTTCTTGTTATTTCCTTGTTATTGGGCCCAATAGCCAATAAAGCCCACAACACAAACATCAAGGCTATTGTAAACGAAATCCATTTATTTGAAGCAAATTATATCATTATTTGTTCAAATATCTTTAATATGAGAAATTACATTTCTCACCAATTGAACCCAAAAATTGGGGTTATAACAAACACTCACTGTCAAGCATATCTCCATACGGGTACCTCTTTCTTTAGTAGCCATTGAAGACCTAGAGTTGCAGCATGTAGATATAAAATAACTTTTCTGTAGGGTAAACTAGAAGAAAGATATACATGCAATAACTGGAGGGCTTTGAAGAAAAAGAGAAGCATGTGTGTTTTTGTCAAGAGGTCACTCTATGGGTTGAAGCAATCTCCTAGACAATGGTATAGGATATTTTCCTCTTTCATGATGCACAATGGATTTTCTGGGGGTTTCTATGATGTTTTCCTTTTTCATGACACACAATGGATTTTCCCTGGGTAGCTATGATGCTTGTGTCTACTACAAAAGGTTGGATGACAATTCCTTTGTTTACCTAATACTATACATTGATGACATGTTGATCGCTTCTAGACATGCATCTGAGATTGCCAAGGTGAAATCCTTGTAGGTGGAGAATATGATATTAAAGATCTAGCTTAAGTTAAGAAGATTATCAACATGGAGATTTGGAGGGACTCAAATTATGCTAGTGACCTCAACATGAGGAGATCTCTCACATGTTACATGTTCATAGTGGGATCTATAGATGTTAGTTGGAAAGCAACTCTATAAAATAATATTTCTTTAATAACTAATGAACTAGAGTACATCATGGAAATGGAAGTCGTTTAGGAGGCTTTGTGGCTCAAAGGTTTGATGAATCATTTGGGTGTGTTTCAAGAACAAGTTATTGTTGACAATCAAAGTGTACGCTCTTAGCAAAGATTAAATGTTCCATGAGAGAACAAAGAACATTGATGTCAAGTAACACTTCATTAGAGAAGTCATGGTTGAAGGCAAGATTCATAATAAACAATATTGATACATCTAAGAATCCATCCAACATGATGAGAAGACTCTTTCGTTAGCTAAGTTTGATTTTTGCTTAACATTAGTTGGTCTTCTTTCTACCTAAGCTTTTCCCATGTAGCATATGTGGAGGAGATGGTATTCTTAATCGGTTTTTGATATTGGAGAAGGTTCCAAGTGCTTTTCTACTTCCATTGTTTTTGAGTTATGGACAAGGTGGAGTTTGTTGAGAGAGTGTCCTAAACTCTCCAAAAAAGTTTCCTTAATGAACATGAAGTTACATAAAGCATCTGCATTGTTGGGATGTGTTTTGGGTGTTTATAGGTGTATTTATGGTCAACTAATCGACCATATACGGTCCCCATGGACCATATCTAGGCAAGAGTAGTAGATACAACAAATACACTTCAAATGGACCATATATGGTCCTCACCAGACCTTACACGGTCCAGACCAGAGTATATGCAGTCCAGTTGGACCGTATCTTGGATTTTAGTGATTTACACTCCAAGTTGAACCGTATACAACGGAATTGGACCCTAATTGCATACTAGACAAATCTGGGTGATTTTGGGACTATTGTCATGGGTCCTATTCTTTTAGACCCCCCCCCAACTCATCCCAAACATGAAGAGCAATGAAGAGACCTCAAGAGATGTCATTTTTCAAAGACCTAAAGCCATGGACGGACCTAGGGCTTCCCTTAGGATCTCATGCCTCCAAGAGCTCCTCTTGAAGCAACCATCTTCTATCACAGTTGGCTTTCAAGTGTAAAGGAGATTGGATTCTTCTCTTTCTTCTGTAATCGTCATCTTTGTAATATATCCATCAATAATATCATCTTTGACAATAGATGTACTCTCCGACATTGGGAATTTGTCGAACCAATCTAAATCATGTCTTTGTGGTTACTTGTTTATTCCGCTATTGATCTTAGTCATACATATTCAGTTCGGATTGCTTGATCTCTCGCTTCCGCATCTCCGGACATGCTCATTGGGCCTTGTTCAGGTTTCTCATCACTATAATCCAACAACTATTTACTATCATCACTCTCTCAAATCCACCTTAGATCCTCCAACTAATTAGGGAATGAGTTCAAATTGTGTGGGATCCTTAGACAATATCTAACCTAAACTAAAATCCTCTAGGCCAAAAAAGAAAGATATAAGGTTGTTTTGGGGCCTATAAGATTCATAAACTAATTATTTTTTCAATAGATTTGCTTTTTAAACCAAAATCCAAATTCTATCCAAGTTGTTTTTCTTAACATGATTAGTCACAAGAAATATTAGTTTTTGTAGGTAATGTGAGAGTACTTAACACCTTCTGTAGTCGTAACAAATCCCCTTACCAAGATTTTATCCATGCTTGCCACGCTTATTTGCCCTTGGGAAGAGTCCATTCAGGTCTTATTTAGGAATAGCAAATACAGGTATGAACGCCCATATACATACCCACTACACCCATTTGAATTTGACACAACCATACCCACCTCATTTGAAGGAAATGTATAATAGTACATACCCACGCTCTCCCCAATGGGTCGCAGGGACCAATTACAACGCATCCAAACCAACTCCATGATTTGACAGCCAATGCCAAAAATGGTAAAGAGAACCTCCCAACATGATTCGTTCTCACCCAATCTGTAACAACCCCTACATATGTGATATTTGCATAACAATTATTTTCAACTTTACTAGTCAATATGTATTTTTTTTTTAACTTGAAATAAGAACACAGAAATCCTCTAGCATTAATTGTTTTATTACAAGGCCCATTTACATAGATATAGTGCCGATTTAAATCTGCGATAAAACATAGCGACACCCATATTAATATAGTCTACAAAACATCAAGAGATCGGCCTAGAGTTGATTAGGACTCTGCAGATATTTGTAACAGATAAACTATCAATTTGCAACTCTTTTATTTCAACATGGAACTCATACCACGATCCAAGTAGTCAATATCCAACATTTGTCATTTATTCCAAGCCATGTTTACACAGTGACATTACACGTGACACAACAATCTTATAGTGACGAAGAGCCTCTTGAACTTAAGTTGGCTTAATTTTTCAACATTCAAAAACAATTAATTGGGCCATCCTGCCCCTACATAGTTACTATATATGTCGTTTGCATTTCAGTCCAGAAAGAGAAGACAATTTTAGAGTGCACTTCATACAAAGGAAATTCGAAAGCTTCAGACGGTATGGCAGTTGAATTTTACATGACTTCAAAATTATACAAACCACATATATATTTAAACTACTATAGAACCTCTAGGTATACAAATGGAAATTATGCTAGATATAGGTTAAACATGTGGGGAAATGTGTCACGGTACCGGAATCTCAGTCCCATGAACCAAACGTATATCAAAGGCAACATGCAGAAGCGTAAAGCTTAGCACACATGAACAGATAACAAGATACAAGCACCAACATAATCTCAACAATCAACAAGATATATTAAGCAACATTATTATATTACACAATTTGAATTACATATTCCAGAGTCACTTTGTACAAGTATGCCCATGTATACTATATTTGGATCTTACAACAAGTACACCAATATAGCTCAGCAAGTCCATCAACCTTCTAGCCATCTCTGAACCTATAAACAAAATACGAGAAATGGGTCAACACACGAGGTGTTGAATATGGGGCAGAAAGATACATATATGTATAAGCTTTGCATAATTTTGAAAAGATTTCAAGACTAAACGAACAAGAATAAACATATTAATTGTTTAACAAATACAAAACCATATTTTATGTCATTTCACTCCATTATACCAACAATATCAAGCATGTTTAAGGCATTTGACCATCTTCCCGTCGAAAGGGTCCGTAAGGGTGCTCAAGATTAGCTAACCCTTTTATACGAGAGGGACCTCAAGGCCATAGCCAAAAGCTAATCCTTTATCCAAAATATTATAATGGAGTTCTATCTATATATGTGTTCAAGTTATAAAACTGACGAGGCAAACATCGAGTAAGGCATAGCAATACTACATGGCAATATTTGAGCAAATAGACAAACAAGCATACAATATATGTCTTTTCAAGCAAGAAAGTGGTAGTCATATAACTAGATAAGGCCCATACCTGATTCAGATATTCTTAACTTAACACGTTCATTACCATCTAGATCATAAGTCACCTTGATTAACAACAAGATTACATATATGCATTAGATTCTCATCATTAACCTTAATTAGATGCATTTTAGGGTTTTGGCCAAGATGGGTTCCAAGTTGCTTATTGATTCATTATATGATATCATTCTAAGGTTCCACGGATTACATATGACCATTTCAAGGTTCAAGTTCCTTAGTACATTAAAGGATCAAAGACTCATAATAGAGTAATCAAGGTCAAAGATTATCAATTCAAGGGGACCAAGCATCAAGGATGGTCAAGATCAGCAACATAAAGACACTTGATTAGAGAGGAGTACAATAGAGGAGAGAGAGAAAATCGAGGTTGTCACATCCTTCCCTCTTTATGAGGAATTTCGTCCTCAAAATTTGTCTAAGATCATAGTTAATAGTCTAGTCAGGATCCATCGGGTCTGGTTATTCAACCATGGTTGTCAAGGCATTTCCCAGAATGGGATGCAGACTTAGGCTATCATCATCAAGGGTGTATTCATATCGATCATATATGTGTTACTTTGTGTTTTATCACATAATAACATCATTATGGCATTAAGGTTTTTCTCAATCCTTAGTATCCCTCCACTAAGGTTTTGTTTATATCTCCATATGAGACCAAGGTGTATTATCAAAATCTATGTTCATCAATTCTCAAGTGAACATGTTTGTGATCATGACTTCCAAAAGTGATCACCACGGGACGTGTAGACTTCATTATTATACTAGATTTCATGCATGTTTTAAATTTCTCCCCAAAATTCTATCAACTTTACCCAATCATGTTCATCATTTCTCATTTTAGATCTAAATTTAAGCAATTTATTCATCTTGTTTATTCAAATTATCATCCCAAGAGCAACGGCATATCGAGTTTGATTTAATTTCATTTAGGTATGATATTAGGCATGGTACCCCTAATTATTCAAGGTAAGATCTCTAGACATCATCATATCAAGTTCATGATTTCAAGGCTACATCTTTTATGTATAGTTTGATTTCATACTAGGTCTAGCTTATGAGAGTGGCTTATCGTGCATATTCAAGTTTTTAAACATAAGTGAGATACTTCATGTATCAAGCATCATTCCAAATACAACATTATCCTCAATGTCAAGATTTTCAAATTCTCTCACTTATATCTAGAAACAACTCCACAAGCTCAAGCCACTCAAGCTACAACATATGTTTCCAATAAGACATGTTAACCACAACCTTCTACGTGTAACAAAAATTTCTACCCATCTTTCGAAAAACAAGGATAACCTCTAGATTCCTTTATATACAACTACTAACCCGAGTATGAGGCTCATCATGGATATCACACATCGTATACATCATCTAAGGGTCTTGACTCTTGGGACATCTCCCTCACCTATATAGCAAGCATCAAACTTTCAATTGCCTCTTTCTCTAGGGTTAGGTCCTTCAATAGGAAAATCTAGGGTTCAATATTTTCAAGGAAACTACACGTTAGGTCACTCAACTCATATACTTAGAAGTATTCTAGCTAGGGGCTCGTCATCAAGTATTTCATCATTCCTAGTTTTCAACATTTCAAATATTTTGGAGTTTAGGTCTCTAACCTTCTCCCAAGGTGGGTCGACTCATATCAAAAGGTCACCCTATTCATATGTCCCATGCTAGAGGACCTCCTTTGTAAAGAGATTGAAGCCCGTGTTGGTCTCAAACTATATGTCACATATCATATCTCATCATGTACAAAACTAGGTACAAGCAAGCATGTCAACCCACTAACTATGTTTAGCACATCAACCAAGCCATATGTATCATACAAGGTGCTAGGTTTAGCTAGGGTTGCATGGTCCAACTCATTCCATATCGTTAAACATACTCGACCTTCCTCAAACAAATTGGGTCTTATCAACATCGACATCATCATCATTCTCATCAACTTAGGTTTCTAGGTTACTCACTTGCCTAACCTATATCATGGCTCTAGACAACTCTAGAGACTATCACTATCATCTAAACTCTCTCATCTAGACTTGATGTTACATCTCTTTCTCCTAGGTTGTATGGAAACTCACTGCCTTTCTGTGTGGTAACATTTTTCATATGTACATATAATAATTCTTGAAATATGTTTTCCCCAACGTTTAAACAAGAGATGAAAACCACCATACTCCATCCGAATAAAACCAAAACCAAAATGAGTTACCACACTCATTAGGCAGTCTAGTATCATGACACCTAAAGAACTAGCAAGAACATAGTGCACACTTGTGTAGACATCCTATACACATGTCGTGAATCATGTCAAGGGATGTAATTTACACAAGTCTACACCTAATTCTAGAACATCTAGGTTCTAACCTAGAGGCTAAGTCAACCTAATCCACAAGGATATTTTATTAAGTTTCTAGGGTTGAGATGCAAGGTGAGTTTAGTTTGTGTTTCATGTGAGCAATGTTTGGTGTAGTTATTGTTCATGCTCTGATACCATCTGTCATGGTACCGGAATCTCAGTCCCATGAACCAAACGTATACCAAAGGCAACATGCGGAAGCGTAAAGCTTAGCACACATGAACATATAACAAGATATAAGCATCAACATAATCTCAACAATCAACAAGATATATTAAGCAACATTATTATATTACACAATTTGAATTACATATTCCAGAGTCACTTTGTACAAGTCTACTCATGTATACTATATCTGGATCTTACAACAAGTACACCTAGCATAGCTCACCAAGCCCATCAACCTTCTAGCCATCTCTGAACCTAAAAACAAAATACGAGAAATGGATCAACACACGAGGTGTTGAGTATGGGGCAGAAAGATACATATATGTATAAGTTTTGCATAATTTTGAAAAGATTTCAAGACTAAACGAACAAGAATAAACATATTAATTGTTTAACAAATACAAAACCATATTTTATGTCATTTCACTCCATTATACCAACAATATCAAGTATGTTTAAGGCATTTGACCATCTTCCCGTCGAAAGGGTCCGTAAGGGTGCTCAAGATTAGCTAACCCTTTTATACGAGAGGGGCCTCAAGGCCATAGCCAAGAGCTAACCCTTTATCCACAATATTATAATGGAGTTCTATCTATATATGTATTCAAGTTATAAAAATGACGAGGCAAACATCGAGTAAGGCATAGCAATACTACATGGCAATATTTGAACAAATAGACAAACAAGCATACAATATATGTCTTTTCAAGTAAGAAAGTGGTAGTCATATAACTAGATAAGGCCCATACCTGATTCAGAGATTCTTAACACGTCCATTACCATCTAGATCATAAGTCAACCTGATTAACAACAAGATTACATATATGCATTAGATTCTCATCATTAACCCTAATTAGATGCATTTTAGGGTTTTGGCCAAGACAGGTTCCAAGTTGCTTATTGGTTCATTATATGATATCATTCTAAGGTTCCACGGATTACATATGACCATTTCAAGGTTCAAGTTCCTTAGTACATTAAAGGATCAAAGACTCATAATAGAGTAATCAAGGTCAAAGATTATCAACTCAAGGGGACCAAGCATCAAGGATGGTCAAGATCAGCAACATAAAGACACTTGATTAGAGAGGAGTACAATAGAGGAGAGAGAGAAAATTGAGGTTGTCACAAAACGACTAGGCAGTTATGTAGAAACGTTGGGTATACAAGCCAGTGTTAACCAAATCTGTAAAGTTAACATTTCGAATACCGTAGACTATCATTTGTACATGTACAAGACAGTAGATGGGTTCTACACATACGATCCTATAGGCGCATAGGGACATGCACACAAGTTGACATTGACAACTCGTATTCCAACATCATTCCTTTTGCACAAATCCAGAAGTTAACGCATGAACAAAGACAGGTTCAACGCAGTTTTAGTCCACTTGCATCGACATGTTTGACTATCATGACTTGTTGCCCATGCATAACAGCACTTTCATCAGCTAAGCTCTTCACCCAAACCTGTTTCATTCAAAGTAAGCATTTTAGTTAAAATGGTCTTTAGATATTTATGTATCAGCAAAATGATACAGAATAACACAACTAGTTTAAAATATTGCTAGATGTTTGTGTCTGCACTAAGTGCCACCCAATGAACGAGTAAAGCCGCTAAGATTTAACTTATCTTTGTGTAGACAAAACATAATATGGATTGATGATATCTATAATGATGTGTTTCCGTTCAATATTTAGCCACTATACTCTACTCATCAACTCTGTGTTATTCTAGATTTACCGATCAAATGTTTGCCAAATGATTTGGTGGCATTAAACACATTAAGATTTGATAACTATGTCAAACTGTTTGATGAAAACTGTCTTATTCAATCTTTAATGCTAATCCGTTAAGTTAATCATTATACATCAATCGTGCTATGCCTAACTATCAAACATGATCAGAAGATTTGATGCCTAAAACCATCTTTTATAGATTTGATATCTACAACAAATCAAAAGCAAGCCTCCTACACTTTATGTCAAGCACCTAGCATGCGTATATAGACATGTATCCAGTTTCTTCTCGCAGGTGTCATCTTCAATTCTCGCCAATCAACCAATACTAACAAAGTAGCGTTCCTCCATTGTTGGTGATAGTTTTGGCGACTGCGATCAACCAGAAAGAATCTGATAGGACTTGGACTCTGTAATGAATTGTATATTTGATGATGTGTAGAGCAAAGAAAGGGGAATAGTGAAACCTGTAAGCAAGTCAGTACGCAAACAAGTGACCGCTGGAAGATTTCGGTGGACAGTCGGCTCTAGGTTGAAGCAGTGTGGATCACCCTTCAGCGAGTGGAAAGAAGGGAAACACGCCAATCTCCATGGGAAGGCAGTCAATTTGGAAGATCAACACCTCCAGAGGTTTACCTTCTTCACAGGACTTCCCTGCAGCAGCCAACCGAAGCAGTATTCATTGCTTGCCATTTACGGTGAGCATAGCACCTCATTTGCAGCAACTCGAGGCAAGGTCGATACTGGGAGTCAGTAGAGAAATAGAGAGGTCAGGCCGGAAAAGACTAGAGGGAACGGCAAGCTCAAAGCTGAAGAAGACAGGAGAGTAGCGACCTAGGCATGTGAGATCAGGAACTGAAAGGGGGTGGGCTAGGGTTGTAAATGGGTAGGGTATTTACCCATTTACCCGCCACCCATACCCTGTAGGGTAAGGTTAGGGTAAGCATATTTTATTTACCCACCACCTGTTTACCCTTTATCCTCTTACATTTAAATAGAATAGGGTAAGGGAAAAATTATACCCAACCCACTTTACCCATCTACCCTTAGTATAAGTTTGAATTTATAATTTCAGTTTCTAATATATGTAATAATGCTACTAAAGACCCCAACAGGTTACGTCACTGCTTTCTTAATTTTGACTATAATGATTCCCAAAACTTTAATAAGCAAACGGGTAGCATGTAAATACCTTTTCTAGTCATATATTAGAGAGAAAATTGGATTCTTCAATATAAATAATATAATAAAAAAGGTTAGGCCTTACTTTTAGAAAAATATTGGGTTAAATATTAGTATTTTTGTGGTATATCACCGATAATATAATTATTACTATCAAAAATTAGTTTTAAAGAGTTCTTGTGTTTGATGTAGGGAATACTGTATGAAATTGTTGTTAAAAAAACATATACTATCTTCATGTTGTTTTACCCATTTCACCAGTCACCCTACCCATGTACCCTGCGAGGAAAAGGGTGCGGGTAAGGGTGGGGTAAAGGTTTTTAGGAAAAGGGTAGCATCATCAACGCGGGTAAGGGTAAGGGTAAACTTTTACCCTACACTACCCTACCCAGTTACAACTCTAGGCAGCGAAACTGGGAAAGGGGTGTTGTAGTGAGATCGGATTAGGTATTGTCGTTATCACTTATTAGTTGGTCTTAGTGAGTTTTTAATTAAGTTGAGTCTAGCACTCCCTACACCCATTTAATACTATGGTTTTAAAAAAACAGTATGCGGTGTAAAGGCAGAGAGGGTACCGAATAGAGTATACGCGGGTATGCGGGAATATATGAGGTTTTGGAATAAAAATTAAATAATCTATAGATAGCATAGAAATATATATTAAACATGCAAATTATATATTTAAATATAGAACACAAATTTATGCATATTTATAAGCGTCCATACAAATATAGACCAGTGATATATTGAAAAATGTATATATGTGAACACATATGTAGCATATATGAAATGTGTATGTGTATTATATGAAATATATACATATTGACATGTAAATGTATTAACTTTAAGAGCATACATGTGGATATGTGTGTATTTAGATGTCGATATACATCATATATACATGCTTATATATATATATATATATATATATATATATATATATATATATATATATATATATATATATATATATATATCGAATTGCATATACATTTTATAGATTATTGCATGTTTGAAGATGTTTGTGTATTGCATGTATGTATACCATGATGTCTGTATAGTGTGTGTGTAACTGTGTATATATATTTATGTGTGTGTAAGTATATGAATGTATATATATGTATGTATATATAGACATATATAGATATAGAAATTTATTAATAGATATACATATATATAAATATGTACATGTGGGTGTGTGGGTGAGTAAGTAGTTTAAAATAGAATCAAATTGTATTGGGAAAAAACATCTGCCAAAATACAACTCAAAAAGAGACTGCACCGCACAGGGCCATATACTATGTAGATTGTAGATATGCGGCCAAGTCAGTGGGTCGAACCGCATAGGGCCGGTTTTTGAAACACTGATTAAGACTCAACTATTATCTAAAACCCATTAGATCAGTTATAAGTGGATCAGGTCAGGTTGGGTCCACGTGGGTATTGGTCTACTGGGGAATTTTGACATCCTCGGTCTTATTCATTTCTAAGGTTCAGATGAAATGGAAGGAATAAGATGAATATAAAGATAAAGCAAAAGAGCTACCATCGATGAAGTCAGTGGGTCGAACCGCATAGGGCCGCTTGTTGAAACATTGATTAAAATTCAGCTATTATCTAAAACCCATTAGATCAGTTATAAGTGGATCAGGTCAGGTTGGGTCCACGTGGGTATTGGTCTACTGGGGAATTTTGACATCCTCGGTCTTATTCACTTCTCACTTATTCAACCACTTAAATTTAAGATGGTAACTCTTTGTCTTTATCTTTATATACAACTTTTTCCTTCCATTTCATCTGAACCTTAGAAATGCATCTGGATTCATTAAAAAATCACAACTAAAACAATTAGGCGACTCAATTAGGGAGTAATGTTCCTACTAAAAAATCACGGCTAAAACAAATTATTATGAGTGCATCATTCATTAATACATGAGCTTTTTGTCAAGCTTCTGACAACCACATGTAACACTCACATATGGGGCTCGAAAATTTTGACAACATGCTCACATACAATCCAAAATGTTGTATTTATAATTATCTCTTTGATGTCTATAGCGACTATAGTTCTAGACAGTTGGTGATCCATCCCATCCCTACATGCCACCATAGATGATTCATAGTTTGTAGAAGCTAAGCTTTAAATTGCAAGAAAATTGGTGGCAAATCTAGTGTTTGTTGGTCTCAATAGGTCAAATTTAGGTAATTTTCTGAATAGACATTAAACAAGTGTAACTACAAAGAAACTTCAGAATCTTTCTTGTCATATTTTTTTTCTCATTAGGTATGGGACTAATCCCAATATACAGAAGATATATAAAAAATATACATAAGATATTACCACACATTTTGTACATTTATATGTATACATTTTGACAGATTCATATGTATATTTACATGTATCATATACCTACATATACACACAAGTGACACAAGTCACACAACTTCTACGAACATTTGTACATTTATGAATACATTTTGGTTCGTTCACATTTATATACACACTATGCATATATGTAAATTTATATGTACATATTTCGATATTTGTACATATATTACACTCACTCCAAATATTTACACATACATATGGAATATCCTGATTAATTTTGAGTCCAAATAAATTATATTACATCGAGATTGAAGGTATACGAGCAACAAGTTGCGCTGTCGGCCCTTTCTGAATGGCAAAACCAATCGTGTGAAACACTATATCCATACTTCCATGTACATATGTATAAACATATCATACATGTATGCCAATATATATATATATATATATATATATATATATATAGAGAGAGAGAGAGAGAGGCAGGCTTGAATACACTCGAGTATACATATCACACCGTACACCTCACTGGTGTCTGCCTATCTAGACAGTATTTTTGCAAAATCTAATCCATAGATCTTCATTATTACAATAGCAATAGGCACCATACAAAATTTGAGCCCGTTTAGATGAGTGTAAGCCACTCATCCAAGGACGACAAAATCAACGCGTAAAACTAATTTGAAATACATGATTTTTGCCTCCATTAGATGCCTGACCTATAAGTGTCCAAATGAGCTGAAATTTATTATATGGTATGTTCTTAAGATATCTAAGAAGATTAACGATTTTGATTTTTAAAATAAATATGTCATGATGGAAAACGATTGAGGTGTATAGCGTCTCTGGTACACTCAAGTGTATTCTAGCTTCACTATATATATATATATATATATATATATATATATATATATATATATATATATATATATATATATATATCCGGTGCAGAATACACTCAAGTAGTTTTTCATGATATGATATTTTTTTAAATTCAATCCGTTGAACTTCTTAAACAACTTGTGAATAGCTCATATATAAATTTTGAGCTCATCTGGACATTTATAGGTCATGTTATAAAGACCACAAAAATTATACATTTCAAATTAGTTTCATGCGTCGGTTTTGTTGCCATCGGATGAGTGACTTACATTCATGCAAATGGACTCAAAAATTATATATAGCCTAATTATATTATGACAATGAAGATCATTGGTTTACATTTTGTAAAAAAATAGTCTTGATATGCAAACACCACTTGAGTGTAGCATGTGATCTGTACACTCGAGTGTATTCTAGCCTGACTATATATAAATATATATATATATGTATTGTTACTAAGATCAATCTACTATAATTTTATGGTTTAATTAATTTATTGCGTAAAAGAAAAATTGTGTATACCCCCGTAGAATGCATATACTCTGTGGTATCCTCTCTGCTTGTACTCTGTGGTATGCTTACCGCTTGTGCGCATATATTACACACGCATTTCTAATATGCTACATACATGTACACACACACGCATATAAATATGCCATATAAATATATCATACATCTATAATTATATGAAGACTTTTATATATACATAATTATAGATTTTACAATCAAAATATATAATTATGTATACTTAATGTATATTCATATGCTATAAATAATCTATTTAAAAACCCAAAACCACACATGTATACTGCACATACTATATCCAGTACCCTCTCTCGTCCGTACACCGCACAGAAATTTTTAAAGCCATGCCAATATGCAAAATGGCAGCAGAACATGAAACTTCATCGCATGTTTGGATCACTTGTAAACTTAAGTCACCAAAAAAACTTTGATTGTCTTCTCCTTTCTTCACTAAACTTTCATCATAGTAGTGGGTGTCACATGCAGGAAGTTGGTAGAAGTCGTGCATACAAGGCACAAATAAGTAGGCCAATCGTGCAAATGCAAAAAAAAAACATATAAAATGTACTAAATATAGCACAACTAGCAAAACGTGACAATATCGGATAGAAGATGATGAGAAATAGCATAGGAAGATAAAGTGTCAGCATACACAAAGTAGCAAATACAAATGCAGCATATGAAGAAAACTAACACCTCAACAACAGATAACGCAGATACATGATAGCAACACATAAGGCGGATCAATGATGAAGAATCTTTAGAACAATAGATGAGCGACATGATCCAAAAAGTCTACTATCAAAATCCAAGATATATTTGTAAATAAGTTGTATATGTATAATGAAGACGATAGTAGCAAATTTTGTCTCGAACTTCATCTCCTCTCCTCCATCTCATCTCTTCCCTAATTCTTCCCCGTACACCAACTACAAAAATCATAGAAAATGAAGCGGCATGCAGCAGTTTAGGTTGCGAGTTATAGGTAAAAATAAGTGTATTAAATAGATGTGAACCACAGAAACGGATAGCACGATTCAATGTACTGCTTGACCCGATTACATAGGTCCAGATAGAAATGTAAGTAGATAGTTTTATGACCAAAAAAAAGAAAATTCGTCTGCGCCCTTATGCCGATAAATCTATAAAGGTTCTGGACAGTGGCAAATCTACAAATCCTAAGTGGGAGAGGCCAAAACGTAATCGATTAGTTTTTTATTACAGATTTGTGATTTGAAAATTGATAAACTAATATACTGATAAATATCAATTTTTTTATTATTTTGTTAAATAAAAAAAGGAAAAATACAACCCTTACTAATTGCAACGTTTACGAATTACATAAAAGAGTCAAATATATAATGGATCATGTGAAGGACGAACATAGTAATATAGGGATGAAAAACTGACCACAATAATTCTAGTTATTTAGAATGCTTAACAAAGCAATTAATCAAAAAGAGTGATCTCTTCGATTTATATTCTAACTATGGGAGATTATGGTCATGAAGCAGATATTAACTACTTATATAAGTAGCCTCTTCTCACGTTTATGAGGTTTGGTTCATGTTCTTTGTCGATATAGGGACTTGTTTTCACTTTTATCAATAAATGATTCATGGTGTGTGCTACTTCCGAAATAATTATTTATTATAAGTGTTTGAATGCCAATTTGTGTAAGTATTTGGTTCTTTTTGTTACTTCTGTTTGGCAGTTATGGACATGATAAAGTATTTGCAAAAGGAGTGTTTTTTATTTTTAGACATCTATTTGACAATACAAGACGCAACTAATTCATTAATCAATATATATTTAAGAAGAAAAATCCACTTGTCAATTATTTCAACTAGTAAGTTTGGTTCTCGGCAAGGGACAGTGTGGTTGGTGAACTCCGATGGTCTCCAATGAAGGGATTTGGGTTCAAACCACATGGACAAGCATTTTTTATTTACCACCCTCCCATGAATCCGGCCTCCATCACTGATTTTGGGAGAAGGGGGGAAATCTCTCTCTCAATCCCAACCAGCAAGCCTGGTCAGTTTGTTAGCTACAAGTTGCGGGTTCGATACCCAAGTAGAGTACCCAAGAGGGGGGGGGTCTATAACATGTAAAAGGTTATTTTTCGCAGTTGGTATAGGGTTACACCTCTTCTAACACCATTTTCATGTATCATATTTTTTATATGCATAAGAAGAAGAAAAACCGTTGTCGGTCTAGAAAAAAATCTTACTCTAATAAGTCTTTTGTGGAGTTTCCATATACAAGACGCACAACTTCCTACAAAATAAGTAATTAGAAAAACTTTTGCTTCTACTATCAAATTATCACACATAATGGATTTACAAGATTGCTTTAATTACAATTGGATTTATTATTTTTTTGCTATTACATTATAGTAGGAAAAGGATCATTAATGCCGTCTCTCGTCTTTGGATGACTTTATCCACCTTGTAATCCTTCATCTCTCTCATCTAGCTCTCTCCATACACAATTTTCTCCATTGTTTCGCTTGATTTCTCATACTCATTATTTTATTCTCTTTCCCCCTCTTTCTCTCTACACGATATTTTTATGCTTGCTTCTCTTGATTTCTGACTCCCTATTCTATTCTCTCTTTCTACACAATTTTCTATGCTTTCTTTTCTAGATTTCTTAAAGAGTACTAATATAGAGCAGACCTCTTCCACCTACTCTTACACCCACACTTCAAGTCAATGCAAACACAGAATATGAAGCGAGTTTCTAGCATAGTGCAAGAAGTTTTCCGCACAATGCAAGAAGTTTTCCACACAGTACAAGAAGTTGAATGATTTTTTAGTTGAGAGAGAATGAAATAATATACAAGTATGTGTTATTAATAATAAAAATAAATAGAAGAAAGTGATTTTTTAAATAAACAATACCAATATGTGTTAAACAAGGTTGAATATATGTCAATTTTGTATATCATTTTCGTGTATTTGTATGTATCTTTTATTAAAAAATACTTATGTGTTCAGTATTTTAAATGGTATAATTTGTAAATTAAACAATGCTCATTCATAATTAATGTAATATAACGCACAATTTTAAATTAAACGGTGCTCATTATTAAGTAGTACTATACCTACTTTAGAAACTTGGTCTATATTTCATGCATCTTGTGCAAATGTAGTCAGTCCCCAACCTGGGTAGAGGAGGGTTGGTGGTAGGTTGACACTTGACAGCCAACCATAAAAGTTTGTCGCTCTTTTCATGATATGGATCCAGTTTATTAATTTGGAAAAAGGCTTATCATCGAGTACCCAGAGAAGTGTTGTGGATGGTTTTGAAGAAAAAAGGTGTGCCAATTGAATACATTAACTTAGATTAAAGACATGTATGATAGATTGACTACAAGTGCAAGGAGCCAAGGACTCTTGAAGGAGAGACAACAATACTTCCTATCACAGTCGGTGCACATCAATATCTCTCAAGCAATATCTATTCATTCTTGTTATGGATGAAGTGACAAAGCATGTTCAAGATGGTATTCCTGGTGCATGTTGTTTGTTAATGGTATTGTGATGATTAACAAAATTAAAGATGGATTGAATGATAAAGTTGAACATTGGAGAAATGCGTTGAAATCAATTGATGATTAGTAGGAACAAAATCAAGTATGCGTTGTAATTTTTACCATCTAGAATTGTGAATGGTAAGGCCAAATTTGATGGGGCGGATGTAGCAAAATGTGATAATCTTGTTGCTTGGATTCTATTCTTCAAATAGATGGGGATGTTTAAGATGATATTTATCATAAAATCACTACAAGATGGTTAAAATGGAGGACCGCAAATTGGGTATCATGTGACTAGGAGATCACTCTTAGATTAAAAGGTAAGTTTTATAGAACAGTTATACAACCAATCATGTTATATGGGAGTGAATGTTGGGCGGTGAAGAAACAAAGTCTGAACAAGATGAATGCGGTCAAAATGTATATGTTGTGTGGGAAGATAAGAAAAGATCTCCTGAAAAATGACCATATTCAGAAACAAAGTGGGGGTGGCGAGTATTAAGGACAAGTTGTGCGAGGGTCGACTGTGATGGTACGGACATGTCCAACATAGAGCGACAAATGCGCCTATACGAAACAATGCTATTGAGTCAAGCACAACCAAGAAAAGAAGAGCATGCTTCAATTGACAAGAGAAGAGCTTATAAAAAGAGATTTTGAATCTTAACATCTTGGTCAAAATATGACCCACAACAGCTGATTGGAAAAAACGATCTATGTAGCTGAACCCAACATGGTTGGGATTCAGGCTTAGATGATGATGATGATGAATACTTACTTTTGACTTGAACCATGCTAAAAATAAGTGGACTATTTATTGTTGCGCAACTCTCTCTCCATCTATTACCTCTCTCTATTTACTAATCTCTCTCTCCATCCACTATCTCTTTCCTTTTATTTATTATGTCATCTCTCTCCATCATTCATCTTCCTCTTTTCTTAATTTCACTCTCGCCATCTAATATATATATATATATATATATATATATATATATATATATATATATATATATATATATATATATATATATATATATATATATTACTATGCCTCTCTCATGCTACAAAGTAACTATGGATGCCTTTAAAGCTATGAGACACTGTGGTAATAGTCTTGCGTGCATGTTCCAAAGACATGGGTGTCAATGGTATTGGAGGTGTGTGCCAAATAATTGTCTTTGCTTAAAGTCCCTGTTTTAATCTCTTTCCCTCTCACAACTACCGATTTCCAGGTCCTAAAATTGAAACAACTGCATCATTAACCCTAAATGAAAACACAAAGACGCAACAACTAATTAAAAGACAAACACAAATAAAAGATCACTCATGATTTATCGTAATCAAGAGGCGCCAAATCCTAGCCAGGCTCAGTATGAACAGGTTATCCTACATCAATTCCCTTGTGGTTGACAATAAGAGCCTTCGGCGAGTGCAGGTGTAGATATGGTGTCATGGTAGCATGATGTTTGTAGCATATGTCCAATGAACAGGGTGTGTTGAGGTGTGTACTCATATGGCTCATCACGGATAGGCTCGCTTGCGAGCAGGACATCCTCACATTCTATATATCGTCTTCCTTAATCTTTGAAGTTGTGATCATCAGATGATTAGGGCAGTCGTTGGAGCGATGCCCAAACCCCTTGCATGAAAAGCATTGAACCCGACTGGAGTATGTTATAGTAGATGTCAATGTGACAGTGGAGTCATTGGACAAGCTAAAGAAGACGCTGCCAAGAGATGGAGTTTTTGGGCATCATTTCTGCTCATGCTCTATCTACGTAGCCGCATGAATCGCATCATCCATACGAGAAATCCTTGGCGTAGCCACCTAATTCGGCAATAGAGGAATTGAGACCACGACGGAACATCATGATCTTAGTGGTAGTATCGTAGGTGATGTCTGGCTAGTAAATCAAGACAGAATTTGCGGGTACACTCATCTAAAAGAATCAGATCCCTACTGCTAGTCTGATATCTTGAGGTATAACTGTTGTTTGTAATTGACATGGACGGCAAAGGAATCCATGTCATCTTTCATGTCTGTCCAGGAGTTGACGCGGTGAACTGTACGCAAGCGCTTCCACCAAGTGACAGTGGTGCCACGAATCTTGGCCTCTACGCACTGGGTCTTGTGATTTTCTTCCAATTGGTGCCAATCAAAGAATGATTCCATGTTGTGAGCCCAATGTAGGAGACATCAAGCTCGTTGGTGCCTTGGAGTTCTAGAATATCAATCTTAAGCAGGAGTTCTTGGCAGGGAGGAGCTTCTGGTTGTGGTGGACATCGTGACGGAGGTCGTTCTTCCATGCGCTCAAGCAAGGCGTGTGCATATCTAGCATCAAGGCCTCTAAGCGGTCAAACCGCTCATCACGGCCTGCCAAGTGGTCCTCCAACTCTTCAACTTTGGCTTGGTAATCTTCATTGCGCACCATGGTGTGCGTTGATGGATTGTCTCGCTGTTGTGGAAGTCTATCTCAGCCTTGATTTGGTCGGAGAGAAATTTTGTAGATTTCGGGTACCCCAAGATGTGCAGATTTTCACAGGGACCGATGTTGAATCTGAGAATTTCTACACGAAGTAAACAGCTCTTAGTATCACAGATGATATGTGGAGTTGGCGTTGATGACAGACGCGTGGAGTTTGACGGACGACATGGAAAGGGAGGCGGGTTAATGTGTGTAGTGCAAGTGTGGATTTTTTGTCTACGACAAGACCGCTGGCATGCATACTCGGCCTGGTTTGTTCCCACTGCTTCTGTAGCCGCCACTATTGCGTTCTGCCACTTTTGGAGTTCACCTATACATATCTAGTGGGAAGCGATCGAAACCAAAAGTTGATTAACGATTAACTCAGAGCAGATGGCGTTGATTAAGAACTGGAGTGGGAAAGCGGAAGGTGGGATGCTCATTTGGGTTGTTGAAGTGGGGGTTTTGTTTGACGGTGCTCCCGGTGAGCAGAAAAATGGGTTAGCAAACGGGAATCTCAGACGGGAGAGTTATAAGGACCACAAGGTAGTTGCGGGGATAAGATCTGAAGAAGGGGGAAGGAAGATCAGAAGGAAAGAGAGGATTGGGGTGAAGAATAGTGTGGCGGTGCACTGTTCTTTGTGATCTACAATTTTTTTTTGCAAAATTAAGGGTGGACGGGCGGAATTTTGGTGGATGTGTGAGATCAATCCTAACCTAGGGTTTGGGATTCAATCAACGAATGTAACTTAGGTTTTGGATCCGGTGTACGATGGATATGACTCTTAGACCTAGGGTTTAGGAGACCAACCGGTGGTGTGGAGGATAGGTGGGTTAGCAGACCTAGGGTTTTGGTTGTTTCCCGAGGTGACACAGTCGAAATAAATAACCCCATGCATGAAGTACAAAGACCACAAGATGCATAGCATTAGAAAAAAATGAGGCTCCATCACATATATGTAACACATGTGAAAGTAAGTTACCAAAGAAACCTTCTTCCTCTTCTCTGTTCATATAAATTTCCATCACAGTAGTAGACGTCACAGTCTAGAAAGTGTAGGGTCACAGTTAGGGCTGGCAAAACAAGACCAGACCTGAATGACCCGACCCAAACCCAAAATTTTAAGCGGGTTTAGGATTAAGGTTTTTCGACCCAACCTGAAATTGACCCAAACTCGAAGAACCTGAAATTAATTTAAGGTCGGGTCCGGGTTTGGACTTAAGACCTAAATTGACCCGAAATTCACAATTATATTTTCAGATAAAATTACAAATATTGTACTTTAAGACACCCAATAGCCTATTATAGAGAAAATGGGAATTGCTTATTGAGTGAATAAAACAGTGTACAATACAGTCTCTTATATAACAGAAGAGAATAGAGATTAAAGCAGAGGTGAGCAATATGGGACTAAACTACAGAAGTGAAAAGCATAAGTGAGGCACATGCTATGCACATGACACTCAACAAAACATAACAGAACACAACATATCTCTATACTCCCCCTCAAGCTGGAGTGTAGATGTCGAGCATGCCCAGCTTGTCAACTAGAGTCTGAAAACGAGCCTTAGGAAGTATCTTCGTGAAGATGTCTGCAACTTGCTAGTGCTGAGATATGGAGTGTAAATCCAACCAGAAAGGACTGCTTCTCGAACAAAGTGACAATCGACCTCAATATGTTTCGTCCTCTCATGAAAAGTGGGGTTGCTCGCAATAAAGATGGAGGCCTTATTGTCACAAAACATCGGTATAGGGTTGAAATAGGATATATCAAACTGCTAGAGGAGACTCTGAACCCACAAAAGTTCGCATGTAGTATGAGCCATCGCTCGGTATTCCGCCTCTGCACTGGATCTGGTGATAACAGTCTGCTTTTTGCTTCGCCAAGTGACAAGGTTTCCGCAGACAAATATACAGTATCCTGATGTTGACTTACGATCAGAACGACTTCCTGCATAGTCAGAGTCCAAATAGGTTGCAGTGACCATGCTTCTTATACATCAAGCCTTTCCCCGAAGAACTTTTAAGATATCGCAGAATATGACATATAGCATCCCAATGACATTGGCGGGGTTTATCAAGATACTGGTTGATGAATCCGACAGCAGCAGTAAGGTCAGCTCGTGTGACAGTCAGATAGATAAGCTTGTCTACCAGCCTTCTGAACTGGTGATGATCATCATAGGGAGGAGAGTTTGCATCATCCCAGTCCATGTTTGGGTCAAGTGGAGTGTTGGCTGGTTTGCAGCCCAGCATGCCAGTTTCTTGCAAGAGATCAACTACATATTTTCTCTGAGAGAGACACAGTCCTGTAGATGATTTGGAGACCGCAATGCCTAAGAAATACCTCAGCTTTCCGAGATCCTTAGTGACAAAGTGTTTTTCTAAGTAGGTTTTAGTTTCCTATATACCCACAGTATCACTGCCAGATAAGATAATATCATCCACATAAACAATAAGAATGACAAATCCAGCCACTGTTTTGCGGATAAAGACTGAATGATCAAAATGAGAGCGACAAAAGCCAAAGGTGACTAATATCTGACTGAGCTTGTCAAACCAAGCTCGCGGGCTTTGTTTCAGACCATAGATAGCCTTTTTCAGCTTACATACTTTGAATGTAGACTTCCCATGATCAACAAACCCAGGTGGTTGCTCCATGTATACTTCTTCCTGTAGATCTCCATAAAGGAATGCATTTTTAACATCTAGCTGAAAGAAAGACCAACCGTCATTAACAGCAACAGAAATTAGAATTCTAACAGAGTTTAATCGTGCAACAGGAGAGAAGGTCTCAAAATAATCGACATCGTATGTCTGTGTGTAGCCCTTTGCAACAAGACGGGCTTTCAGGCGTTCAATAGTCCCATCAAGTTGATATTTAATGGTAAAGACCCAGCGACAGCCCACAGTAGGGCAAGAAGAAGGGTGATGCACAAGTTCCCATGTCTTGCGATCGCATAGTGCCTGCATTTCCTGGTCCATTGCCTTTTTCCATGCAGGAATAATAAGAGTCTTTGTAGCAGTTTTTGGAATGGTGACAGCAGAAATTGCAGAAATAAAGTGAAAAGTTGTTATTCAGATTGGCAGAAGTGCAGTAATGACTGATAGGATGTTTAGTACAGGAGCGAAAACATTTCCGCAAATTGATAGGAAGATGCAAGTCAAAAGTTACCTCAGTGTTTATTTGATCAGCCGCAGACAGAGGAATTGGTTGGGGAGGGGCCATGGAAGGAGTGCTTGTCTTCGGCCGGCGTTTGTCCACTTGCAGCAGACGCTCTTCAAGCTTGTTAGGAGAAGACAAGTCTTCCACGATATCTGGTAGAGGTGTTGGTGCCAACATATCATGAGATAAGCTTGCTCCATCATAAGAATAGTAGGGCATATGCTCAAAAAAGATCACATCCCGCACTGACAAACCACTGTTTGAGTATCGGATCAAAGCAGCAATAACCTTTTTGATCCGATACTCAAATAGGTGGAACGAGGGTCAAGTTTTGTCATTCATGGGCATAAATTTTTAACAAAGCAGGTACACCCAAAAATGCGAGGAGGAACTGAGAAAAGAGGTGTATCAGGAAACAAATTGGAGTAAGGTATCCGATTTTGTAAAACAGAAGAAGGCATGCGATTTATAAGAAAACATGTCGTAGTGACTGTCTCAGGACAAAAACGGTGAAGAACTTTATAATGGATAAGAAGGGTGCAAGCAACCTCTAATAAGTGGCAATTTTTCCGTTCAGCAACACCGTTTTGCTGTGGAGTATAAGGACAAGTGGTTTGGTGGATGGTGCCATGATCAGAAGTTCCAGGGCATTGTCGATACGGAAAATTTTAATGGTTTTATTGAATTGGGTCTGTATGTCAGAAAAGAAGATGTGGATATTGTCCAAAACAGTACTCCAGTCTTTGAGCAAAAATAGCCAGGTAGCGCGAGAATAATCATCAATAAATGTCAAAAAATATTTAACACCAGTTTGACTCGAGACAAAGCATGGACCCCAGATGTCCGCATGAACAATATCAAAAATTTCTTTAGAACGAAGTTCTTTCTTAGCAGGAAAGACAGACCTCGTTTGTTTTCCCAAAACACAAGATGCACAAGAGAAATTGTTTTCAGATAATGCAGGAAACAAAAGCTTCAATTTAGCAGCAGACAGATGGCCCAGTCGGAAGTGCCACTGAAGCCATGTGACTGATGTAGACAAGAGGGCTGAAGCTGCAGGCAGTCCATCCAAGTAGTACAATCCATCTGGTCCTTCATGGCCCGAACCAATCCTCGTCTTCGTGCGGAGATCCTTCAAAACACAACTAGAGGGATCAAACTTAATAGAGCAGTGAAGTTGTTTAACAGTTTTATTAACAGATAATAAATTAACTGGATATTGTGGTATGTATAAAATAGAGTGAAGATTCAGCTTGCGAGATAGAGGAATTGTGCCAACGCCATGAACAGGCATCTTCGAGCCATTTGCAACCGTGACCGATGGAATATTAGAGGTTTTAGACATAGCAGAAAATAAGTGGATGTCGCCTGCCATATGGACAGATGCACCAGAATCAATGCACTACTTATGGCTACCAGCAGAAGGAGACGCAAGCATTGCAGAAGAACCAGCATCAGATGTCGAAGGCATTTGAGTTATGCGCTCCTGGAAGAACTTTTCGAATTCAGAGCGAAGCCAATTCAGTGGTCGGAGGAGCTTGGTGGATCGGATGCAGCATCAGTAGTAGTTTCTGTAGAGGCCTGGTTAGCCGAGGTTGGGTTGTCGTGCTTGATCCAGCACCTATCTTCAGTGTGATTATCACAACCACACCAGTTGCAGTAGTGAGGTCCAGTGACTTGACCTCGTCCAGGAACAGCAGATGAGCCTCGTCCGCCAGTAGGAGGTGGACGTCCTCCACGACCATGTCCACAACTGCGGCCACGTCCAGAATCAGCAGTGCGAGCAACTAAAGCAGGATGCTCAATAGCAGGAGTAGAAGATACAGATGATAGCCTTTGAACTCTTTGGAGGACGTCACGAAGAGTAGGCAGAGGGTCATTAGATAGAATTTGATCAACCACGCCCGAAAAAGAAGCTGGTAGGGCAGCCAGGAATTGAACTAGTTGTAGTTCATTACGTTGCTTCTGAGCCTCTTTGATGTCAGCAGTCAGCGGATGGTAGATTTCATATTCATTCCAGAGAGCATAACATTGGTTGCAGAAATCCTCAATATAAGCATCTGAAGAGAACTCCTTCTTGGCCAAGTTTTTGAAAATTTCAAAAACCCGTTTAGGATTTTGCTGATGCGAGTAAACATGAGACAGCTGGTCCCACGTTGCTTTAGCATCATGAAGGCATAATAGAGACTGACTAATGCGTGGATCGGTGCTATTGAGAAGCCAGGACATAACACCAGAGTCGTCTTTAGACCATTGAGCATAAGCATGTTTGCTCTTTTCATCAGCATTAGCAGCAGGGGCAGCAGGAGGATCAGTTGTAAGATGTGAGTATCGGCCTTGAGCCTTAACATAGAGTACAAAGGACGCCGACCACATATGGTAGTTTGAACCATCAAGCTTGACGGTGGTAACACACGGAGAGCGAGGAGGCTCAACGGACGCCATGATGGGCAGAAGTAGGCAGTAGTGAGGTGGCGGCGCAGCAGCAGTAGGCAGCAAATAAGCAACCCACTTATTGGGCAGTAGTAGCAGCAGTAGAGATCTGACGCATCAGATCAGAAGGAACCCGTATCAGGCAGATAGATTGATAAAGAAACCTACGCCGTCATGAGGAAATCAATATCCCAACATGAGGCGCAGGCATAAAAATAACCGGAGAGTTAGGAGACTCTCAACGTGGGATGGCTATGGCTTTCCGGAAGTTTGTACGTGCAAAAAGGGTGGGGGAACCGAGAAGAGGAGGGCAACAAGGAGTAGAGGCGACGGTGGTTGTGGTAGAAGGTGGAGGAGAGGTGAGGAGCGAGCGGCGGCGGTGGATGGGAGAGGTGGAGAAAGGAGGGCGGGGGTGGGTGAGATGGGGGGGGGGGTTGGGCGGCGACGGCGGCAGCAGGGTTGGGTGGCGGCAGGGAAGGATGGGCGGCGGCGGCACGGGGGGCAACGGGGGGTTGAAGCCTCAAGGCATAGGGGCACGGTGAGAAAAGAAAAACTGAAGAAACGGACATGTTCTTGATACCATATAGAGAAACTGGGAATTGCTTATTGAGTGAATAAAACAGTGTACAATACAGTCCCTTATATGACAAAAGAGAATAGAGACTAAAGTAGAGGTGAGCAATATGGGACTAAACTACATAAGTGAAAAGCATAAGTGAGGCACATGCTATGCACATGACACTCAACAAAACATAACAGAACACAACATATCTCTATACCTATTAAATTACTAATCCATCAATCATGGAGTTTATTTTGACAATTATACATGATTTTATTTCGACAATTGTATATGGTTTTGTATTGATTTGTATGATTTATTATACTAATTACATTATGAATTTGTGTTCAAAACTCGTGAACAAACTACAATAGGCTTTATATGTGTTTCTCAGTCACATTGTAAGTTTATCACAATGAAATTTGTTAATTACACTTAGAAATTATCAATGATTAGACAAATCATAGCATTTTTTTAAAATTATTTTCTTGGTATTGGATTTACGGATCACATACCCGATAGACCCGAAATTATTTGCGGGTCGAGTTAGGGTCAAGGGTTTCGACCCGAAAATCCATCTTTTGCAAGTTTAGGGTCTCGCCAAAAAGTGATGACCCGAAATGGCCCGAAATAAAACCCGCTCAACCTGAACCCGATTGCCACCCCTAGTCATAGTTCAGAGGGTGTTAGGTCACAAGCAAGTAGTAGTCGATGTGCATATAAAGCATGAACAAGACGGCGAAAGCATAGTCGTCAAATATTGCAAACACACAAAGTAGCCAATATAATATACTAATGCAGCACAAATAACAAGAATCACAAAGCCAGATATAAGACAATGAGCAAATATGAAGATGAAATATCATCCAAATATCAAATAGCACAAGTGAAGTTAATAAGTCCATAGCAACAGACGGGGTAGGTGACTCTCCACAAACTCACAATATATTACAAGAAAAATCATCATATAGTAGCAACAACAGAAGTCTCATAGAGAGCAACAGAAATATTTTTTACCTCACTTCGTTCGTCACCTCATCTCTTTCCTTCATCGCATCTCTTGCATCTACTACTCATCTCTTTCTTGTACTCATCTCTTCCTCTATCCTCCACCTAATGCAAACCACAAACAAATTCAAGTGCATGGGGGGGAGAGTCATAGACAAAGGTAGAGCTAATTGTAGTGTGGGCAAATATATGGAGCATGGAACTAAACTTCAGCGAAGTTTGGCGAAGTTTCGCCAAAACTTTGAACTTCGACCATGGGCGAAGTCAAATCCCCAATATTTTGGCCTCGTTCAAAGTTCAAGGTGAAGTTTCCCTGTTTTTGTCAAAGTTGATATTTTTTGTGAGCATTTACGTCCCAACTTCTCCGAATTTGTCGAAGTTTCCTCGAAGCTGGCAAAGTTGGGGCGAAGTTGACAAAACCTAGAACATTAATCCTAACTAGTGCCCTTAACAGCCATATAAGGCATAGTATCGCCTCCAACCTTCTTCACAACTCCTTATATCAACTCCTATGCTTGTTGTTGCCACTTTTTCGTAGAAAGGGTCTTGTAACCACTATTTGGTTGTATATTGTATATAATACATATGTTCAACACTTGAACTGGTCTTGTAACCACTATTTGGTTGTATATTGTATATAATACATATGTTCAACACTTGAACTGTATTTGTATGTGTATTGCACGTTTGACCATTGCAAGCAAACATTGTACTATCAACCTACCTAGGGTGGAGAGAGCCATGAATCGTGTTTTTGAGTTAAATTAACAATTATAAGATAGAGGTAAACATAATTAGAAGTTTCCAATCGAAGTTCCCTTCAAATTCACGTCATTTTCTTCAAAAATTGGCATTGAAGTTGTCGAAGTTCGCGTCTAAACTTCCTCGAAACTTACTTGAAGCTTCCACAAACTTCCACTTCCACACCTTGCGAAGTCAACACGAGGTCGAAGTTCGGCACCATGATATGGAGAGTAACCCATAACATGAGTCGAAATAATATTTGACCCGAATACATAGATCTAGGTAGAAAAATATGTAGACTTTTGTGCAACCCGAAACAGAAGAATTGTCCAGCCCTCAGTGTGAAAAATATATGGGATGCGCGAGCAAAACCCCAAAGTTTGGATCAGGTCAAAAATCAGATATGGTTAAAGACCCAATTAGCATTAGGCATGTAATAGATATGTAGGGTTGTACAAGTATTAAGTAAGGTAAGGCTATATATATGTAGCACTGGAAGGGGGCAGACGGACAACTAAAATTTTATAAAAATATTTAAGGTATGGATAAAATAGCGACAAGCCATGTAATGAAGTGCTTTGCCATGTGATAGCATAGTAATGGATGAAGTTGCATGCCGAAATATAACAATTGCAGTTGGCATGACGTGTTGTTGAAGCCAAACGGTGTGTAATGCAACTGTACGTGAAGGTAGCAAGCAAACCACATGTTGGTGAAGTTATATGTCGTGTCTTGCAAAAGTAGTTAGGCAACATGTCGTGTCTAGGAGACACGTCATGTCAGACAGCGGTACTCAAAGTAGGCAAGAAGCAGGTGACATGTTGTCTAACATAATCAACATGGTGTGTCGGTCAACAAATGTCAATATTTAGGACAGAGTAGGCAACATGTCGTGATCAAGTCGTCACAATGCGTCATAAAGTAGACATCATGTCAAAGAGTTGACACGACATGTTATGTTGTTGAAGTCAGGATACAAGCCACAAGCATGTGATATGTAGCTAAAGTCGCAATACAATGCGTCATAAAGTAGACATCATGTCAAAGAGTTGAGACGACATGTTATGTTGTTGAAGTCAGGATACAAGCCGCAAGCATGTGATATGTAGCTAAAGTCGCAATACAAGTTGTCAATCAAGCAGAACACCATGGACACGTCATGTCACGTGGTGGAACAACAACGAGCAAGCCCAAAATGGCAACAATAGGGTAGAAAGACCCTTTTGGAGCTCTATCGTAGCATGATAGGAATTTGTAATCCCTAATTGTAGTAGAAAATTAGATCTTTTACCATGATTTAGCATTACATCTTGAAGATGTTGGCAACAGTGTAGATGACAGCGGCGGGTCTTATGGGAAGCCAAGCACTACCAAAAGGCAGCGGCGGCCATCAAAGAGGTCTCTCTCCCCTTCTCTCTCTTAGACTTAGGGATGTGGGAAAGACTGCTCTAATACCATGTAAAAAATGAGATTAGGGAAAAAATCCTTATATTGTGTTATTGGTAGATGGGAAAATCCTTCTCCTAATATATAGCAGAGGAGGCAAGTACAAGACACAAGAAAATCCTATTGGTCTACGAATCCAAACACTAATGGGCCAAATAGACTTGGCCCCTATACAAAATGAATTAAATATTCCTATACTCCATAGTCACAATATTCAACTTTTTTTAGATAAAAAACGTGTTTTAAACGTGTTTTATTCAGCCACTGTATGTGACGGCCGTTTTAAACTATGAAACGAATAATACACATTAAACGGGTTTTATTCGCAATTTAAACATGTTTTGCATTTTATACGCGTTTTTTACATTCTTTTACATTTTAAACGTATTTGTATGCGTCGTTATATTTTTTTCCTCTCTTTACTTTTTTTATCACACCGTAGCAGGGCTAAACCCTTGACCCTTTCTCCTCTTCCTCGAGGCCCCGATAATGCACCCAGAAGAGTGCACCCAATGACTGACAGATGAAGAGAGTCCGGGCTGGAGGACAACCATGGCGGCGCTTGGCAGAGAAAATTGGTTGTAGGCGGAGGAGAACCCTACAGCGGCAGTCGGAGCTTGCGACGATGACTAGAGGAACAACCACCATCAACGGCGACATCTTCTAGCTTGGCGTTGTCATCTTGTTCTCCAGGTAGACCTGTCAAACGGGTGGGTGGGTTGGTTTTAGGTTGGGTCGTTGTGGGTTTGGGTCGTTGCGGGTTTTGGGTCTCGCGGGTGCGGGTCAAAAAGATGCAATTCTAAACGGGTCGAAGAAATACAAATCCAAACCCGACCCAGCGGGTTGCGGGTCACCCGTGGGTGCCCATATAATATGTGTTCAATAAAAAGGTATTTTGTAAGTTGCTACTATAAAGGTAAAGGAAGATCGTCTGCTAGTGTTTTTACATGAAATATAGCACAAGAACAACCAACTACTATACATTGTCAATTTGTCACTATCAAAAAAAAAATTATGTTATATTTTTACAACCATTCACAGATACATATTTTTAGATAGAATTCTCTAATGTACAATTGAAATCCTCTAATGTATGATTATGATCAATAAAATAGAGTTACTAACATATACTATGACTCTAGATTAAGTTTGATAGAACAATTAGATAATATAGAAGAGTTGGATTTATTTTCCCCAATATATATCTCTCTCTCAAATCAGATCTTGTTGGACAAGTTTGAATTTGGACTAGAACTCCTTAACAATTAATGTTTAGTAGTATATCATCTTATTTGTTCTAAGTAGTAGTGTATCATTATAATTATTTTTATATTAATAAGTCAGTTAAGCGGGTCACCCACGAGCCACCCGTGAAACCCGCTAAATAAATGGGTGGGTATAGATTTTGGGTAATTGTCATCGAGTGGCAAATTTCATCACCCAAACCCGACTTAAACGGTTAGACCCATGGATTTTGACAACGGATTTTGACCTAGTTTGACAGGTGTATCTCTAGGTAGGCTAGCTATCTCTTCCATCATGTATAGTTTCTCGCCGTTCTCTTTTCTTCCACTTCTTTCCTTTCCTTTTCCACCGTCCCCTCTTCCTCCATCACTTGATTTCACCTCTTCTTAATATCCTACTTTGTCATCTACCTGCGTCTCTTTTTCTGCCGTCCATCAGTGGGTAACCAAGCTATTGTGGCCGCCAGAGACCAGCAGCTCCGGTGACAGGAGCTTTCCCCTGCGTCACCATTCCTCCACCTCGGTGGGTCTCCAGTCCCCTCACTAATCCCCTCGTCCCTTTCGTCTGCCACCAGTCCACCGTCCCTTCTTTCAATATCACCAGTTCTTCTCATTTCTGCAACTTCCTCCTCCACTACCCCAACTTCTCTGAATGAATTTTTCCACTTCTTCCCCTTTCTTCATCAGTCCATTGTCCTCTTGAGATTCTGACTTCAATGTGTACTAACATCGTATTTCCTTTCCAGTTCTTCCCCTTTCTCTACTGACCTCACTGCAACGTCTTACTGCATAATCCTCCCCTTTATCCTACTCATTTCATTTCTTCTTGTTTCCATTTCTTCCCCTTCTCTTTTTATTTATTATTTATTTCAATATTCATTTGTTGCAGCTCAAGGGGGTTGTTGCCATGACTTTGGTACTAGTGAGTGACAACTCTAAACTTCAAGCTCAAGGATTGCAATCTACATCAGCATTCTACATCACTCATTGTAATCCTTCCTCATTTCTTATTTATTTCTCTTTTTCATATTTGCAAATTTTGATCTGAAGCACCCTGGTTTGCTCTTCATCTGTATATTTGTTGCCTAAATTATACATTTGTGTGAATGTGTGTCTATATATACATATATATGTATATAATGTATATATGTGTGTGTATATAAGTATAACATTCGTTTTTTCCCGACCTTTTCCCAAATAGTTGACCGTACTTTTGTCGTACATCGACCAATTTTTATCCGAATTTTCCACATAATTTCCAAATTCTGAATTTTTCAACTCGACCGCACGTATCCCGAATAACGAATTTGTGACTATGCTATACTCTATCACTAATGAAATGTATACATTACACAATCATATGCAGCACAGTCACATGTAAATCCACCTAAACCATGAAACCCCAAAGGCACAGTCGTAGCACATTGGTGTTTTGCAAACAAAAGTAGTTGGAAACACCTCTCAACTCTCCATTTGAGGATGGATTGAGAGTTAGCAGATCGCATGGGTAGGGGGGTTCTGGAAATTTCGCAAAGGCAAAGTTGCCTTACAAGCAGGGTGGATCGAACTTTTAAGAGACCAACAGTTACTCCAAAATCCAAAGGTTTTCTTGTAGTGATTATGGTATGAGTGGGATAGCACGGAAAGCACTCAAAGGCTGTTGGGTAGCTCTAATACCATGTAGAAAGAACAAATACGGTTAGGCAATCGATGATTGTGGAAGCTAATTTTTGCAGTCTATTGTTGACAGCTAGTAATATAAATACATTACACAATCATATGCAGCACGCTCACATGTAACCTACATAAATCTTATAATCCCAGAGAAACAGCCGTAGTGCCTCCATATTCTGGGGTGGTGCAAGCAGCAATAGTCGAAAAACCATCACAGCATTGATTTTGTTAGTTATTGTGATATTGCTAAACTTATATTATGTTCTTAAATGACGAAAGAGACTGTAACAATCATGATACACAAAAATATCACTCTAGTTGGACTTTGTTTGACTAAAAAGATAAAAAAGCAAATTTACTAGTCATCCGCTAGCAGAGCGAAGATCAAATGCTAGCATATGCAAACAGATATTGATCATATATTACGCTAGCTCATAGATAACGAAAAACGCAGAACAGAAACAAGCGTAAGGGATACAACATCATCAAAAATGCACATTGTTAAGCCAGTGCGAGTAAACTTATCTTAGGCAATGAAATAGTCATTGCAAAAGATATGAAGGGCGCCATAAAATTATTTGAAAGCTCCAATTCTAAATGCATTTTTAGCATCAGTAACTACAGGTTACTTTTGCCTGCAAAGTTTTTCTCAGAACAGCAAAACTAAATTAGAAGAAAAAAAATGAACTGAATACCTTTGACTGAGTCGTGTCCATTCTCAAAGGGATTAAAGATCAAAGCTGGAAGAATACTCTGTCCGCAGAGAAGTTGATTCTCATCCGAGTCATTCTGTCTAGCAAAATTAAAGTATTAGACAAAGAAATCAGATGCAAGGAAGCAATGAAAAATACCAAGCAGAAACATAGTGGATAGCAAGATCTTACCTTAAGGTTCGTAATACGATGTGTGTGGTAGTCGCAACAGACCCAGAGTTGATATTTGTGAGAGTGCAAACCAACAGAGTGCACTTTAGAAGCTTTAGGCACAGGTTAAGTCAACCATATCCTTTTAATCTTCTGAAATAATAATGCTATACAATTCTAGCCCTTCCCTTCATAAGAGGCTTAACTAGCATTGTTTGCCTACATCTAACATCAATCCCGTCCTCTATCCTGCTTCTTAATTCACGTGTAAGGCCATCTTCTCCAGTGTTAATCAACGTATCAGAAACTAGCTTATAAGTAAATTCTCTAGGAATGGAGCCTCCATCAATCATCTCTAAAAGAAATTCCTTTGCCTCCTTTGCTCGTCCACCTTCACATAGAGCATGAATGATAGGTGTGTATGAGCTGCATGTAGGTGACGCATGGTTCCGGGATACCATATCCCTCATCATCTCAACGGCCTTATCCACGTCATTGACCCTGCAGTAGTACCTGATGAACGAATTGTAAGTAACCTTATTAGGGGAGCAACCTCTCTGAAGCATATCCTCAAGCAGCTCATGTGCCCGTCCGATCCGGTAAGTCTTACAGAGCCCATCAATCAAGCAGTTATAAGTGACCACATCGGGCAAAAAGCCCTTGAACATCATGTGTCGGAACATATGATTAGCCTCCCAGATCCTCCTCCTTATGGCTTTCTTACTCCCCGTTTGCATACCTCGCCTGCAGTAGGCACTAATGAGAATCGTGTAGGTGTATGTGTCAGGCGGGCATCGGAAACCCGGGAGCTCCATTTGTTCGAGCAAGAGTCTGGCCCTCTTCATGCTCCCAACCCGGCACAGCGCCGCGATCACGACATTGTAGGCCCTGACGTCCGGCTTGCAGTGGAGCTGCTTCATGCGGTAAAATGCCGCCAGGGCCTCCCTGACGAGGCCCTCCTCACCCAGCACCTGGATGATGGCCGTGACGGTCTCTGTCCTCACTAGACCCTCGTTCTCACGCAGGAACGCCCACAGCCTCCCCAGGGAATTGGCCTTTGCAAGGACCCGCCCCATTTCTCTGCAGGTGGACTCGCCATGGACGAACCCGCAGTGGGTCTCAACCCAGTAGTAGAACTCCAGAGCCTTGCGCACCCCGAGCCTTACTCTTTGGTAGTTGCGGTATGCGGCCGGACCGTTGACGCGGAGCCCCACGCTGGAGTTGCGGGATTCAAGTTGGAGTTGCCGCTGTCGGAGTGGGGTGCGATGGCGGGGGTTGGCCTGGCGGCCGACCGAGCGGGGACTGAGGAAGAAGTAGCGAGGGATTGAGGAAATGACGTCGAGGACGGTGTCCGGGGACCATCCTGGGAAACGAGGGGAAGGGTCGAGAAATGGGCGGTCTTGCAGCATGGCGGCCATTACTTGGCGTATAAAAATGTCGGCATTACCGCGTCGAGAGGCAGCGCAGGAGGTCATCACTTTTCAGCGCCAACGAAAGATGAAAATGCACCACCAATGTGAAGCGAGTAGTCACAAAGCCTAGTGACACCGCGTCAAGCGGTCAAGGCAAAAAAACCTACGCTATCCTGTCAAAAGTTCAAAACCGGTGTTTCGAGATTCAGCCCTATAAGCGGAGATGTAGCCCGTTTCGATCCATTTTGCCAGAGAGAGTAAGAAGATGGTAAGATACATAAAATTAATTCTTGGTTTTTTCTTGGAAAAAAAAAGTCTCGATCTAAGCGCCCGTTTGGTTTTGATGAAAACCAACGTGATCAGTTGAAAAACACAGTGCTTTCCATTTCTTTCGTTTGGTTGGATAGAGCTGCAACGCAAGGTCAGAAAACGAACTGCACGATCATGACAAAAGAAGTAGAAAATAAGCTGAAGCAACCGCGCCGATAATGGGCGCGGTTTGTTTTCTGCAGCCTCTCCAGCAGTAGAGTCACAATCTGGTAACGTGCGTACACTATGCTAGACGTATTTCTGCAGTTGCTGTCAAAGGGACATAAAAGATAAGAGATGTTTCGGTAACCTCATTTTGGTAACCAGATCAATAATGATACAGTCTCCGTATATATAAACGCTAGTCGCAGGCTGTAAATGCATCATACCAAACAACAGCAAACGAAATCGATGAACTCATTTTACATCCAACCAAACTAAAAATGTTGAGTTCCAATTCGTTTCTTTCTATTTCCTGTTTTTAATTTCCAATTTGTGTTGGTTTTACACCCAACCAAACTAGCCTTAAGCCGTATTTGAACCCAGCGTAACCCAATCCAGGTCGGAGTAAGTTGAAATTTTTGACCCGAATGGACGGGTGACGCCAAAGTAAACCCATACAACAGAACTCTTGTCACGCATGACAATATTATACCCAACGGACAGGGTTGAGTAGCTGACCATTGTGTTTGCGGTCGCTCATAGACGATAAATCAGTCACATAGTTGACAAGCTTACGTGAAGGACTCCTAATTTAGGAGGAGGTTTTTCAATTGGCGGGAATTTTAATAGGGAACTGTCTGAGTCGTACCACTTAGTTATTCCTCACCTACATATCTAATATGCATCTTTTGTAAAAATGCATTTGATACAAAATTTTTGGATTTGTTTTGTCTGAAATATGATGGCTAAGTAATAATAATACAGCTAAAAACACAATGTAATAGAGTGTATTTAAGTTTTATGTACCAATTAAATATTTAACATATTTTGCAAATGGAATTGTATGAGGCTTTGTACACGAGACGTACGTTGTAGATGGCCTCTTTCTTGATATGAGGAGGGTGAATATCACTTATTGGGCTCTAAGTTAGTGTAGTAGATAATAAAAAAGATAAATGTCACCAAGCAACAGTTGAAGGCGACACTTGATAGGTAGAATTTGTATGTTGATAAATGTGGGTGGTTGCTTAAATTCTAGGTTTGAGACCATGTATATCCTACAGTCTTGCCTTAAAATTGTGTTTTGAGATCAAGGAAGAGAGGTTAGTTGGATCACAGGTTCATAGGTTCCTACAGTATCACAGAACTTATTGGTTAAGATGTCTGCTAAATGTTGGAGTTACCGCTAGAGTTACTTATGTTGAATAATGTTTTCTTATGTGTAAACCCTAAGTTTGGCCTTGATTGCACTTTGTTTGTAACGTACTCAATTCCAGACACATAGGCTAATCCTCCATTCGTCTAGGTCCTTACTTGTCTGTGTGATATCCAACCTCCTTCTTTCTCTCTATTTGACATTCTTTTGAATACATACCTTTTGTATGCATAATTCACTAATTGATGATAGATTAAACATTTTTGGGGACTTTATAACCCTAATTGACTCATTAAAAACTCATAGTCATGGAATATTAGGATGTATTAACTCCTATAATATAATTAAGGGAAATTGATGAATTAGTCATAAATATTTCTATTGTTGAGCTTATTCCTAATTCGAGCATATATAAGCTTCCTTATGATTAATTGAGTAAATTAGAGAAATATAAATCTCAATGATTTAATTGGATGAAGGAAAACAATGAATACACTAAATAAACAACCAACATACAACTAATTATTTTAAACACTCAATGACCACAAAAGGCAAATTTTATTTGAAAATCATGTTCCTTGCTCCTTAAATAGCTTCCACACAAATTCTCAAATTAATCGGGCCATATTTGACCCCCCAATTTAATCATAAATACAAAGTTTAATATCACCTAAGTTTTTTTTTGGATCAAAAATATAATTACATTCCTCTACCACCCGTTTTTTTACTTGCCCCATGTTCACGCAACTGAAAACTAATGTGACGGAGTCTTCCCCTTCCCTAGTCGCGATCTCACGCTGGCCTAGTGCCCGCAATGACCGGACTGGAGACTACTTCCTCGCCTCCTCCTTACTTGTGCCTATTCATATCTACTCTCTTCCCCTCCGCACATATCTCTTCTCTCTGCCCTAGCCTTAGTTGCCCTCATCTACCTACTCCACCTGCGCCGACGGCGTCAAGCAACGACAGGCAGCGTCGAGCACCATCAGGCATTGTTGAGCATCTCCATACCTCTGGCTAGCTCCCTTTCTTATCCTCCTCTTCTTCGTCTCTCTTCTGGAAGCGGACGGATGCCTAGCCACCGCATCTTCATCTTCGCCCAGCTCTTGACGGAAACACAACGCCAGGCAGAGCACAAATTCACCAGGCAGCATCACCGCCTTCTCTTCTTTACCCCTTCTCCTCCAATTCCAGTCGTTGCCACCTACCTTCGCAAGGATCTGGTGTTTCCTCCACGAGCAACGATGCCTCAAGCTTGATCTGTAGCTGCATTATAAACCTATAACACCACTCCACCTGCAAGTCATCCTCGACGCCCTCCCACGTCTGCCACCGCCACTCGGGATTGATTCAGTCACCCTACCCCCCCACATCTTCTTCTTCCTCCTCTCTGGCTGCCCCACTCTTCATGTAACATCCCTGACCTGGGTTATAACCTAACCCTAGAAGTTTTGCCTAAACATGTAATTATATACTTGTGAATACTCCCTGGCATGTAATTAAGTTCCTCAGGAACATAAACTTTCAATTTTGCTCCTTTTTAAACGAAGTTGTAGCATTGTTTTGTAATGCAGGGACCTATGTGCAAATTACCCAGTTAAGGGGTTTAACTTGCAATGTTCACAAGTTAAAATGTTTCTCTGATGATGAGACATCATATGAGTGAATATGATGAGGTATGATGGATTTCCCAAGCTTGGGCATCAAGATGCAGCTTGAGGAATGATCCTTGTGCTTAAAAACCCTAATTTGGAGTAAAGTGCAATTTACCCAAATTGTGGGGTGCATGTTATAAAATACACTTTCTAGAACATCTTTAATGACTCTTGACATCATTTAGAGTAGAAATTATGAAAGAGACACATAAATGAGTAATCAGATAAGAAAAATAATCTTTGTGCATAAAATTCACTTAGTATGGGTATGGAGACCTTTCATGTATGTACCCTAGTTGAAAGTGGCTTTCCTTACCCTTAGATCTTGAGTTTAGATGATCTTTGCATAATTTTTGATGGTCTTGGACGTGCCCGTGAACAAGGAGGGACTTGGATGAGAAATCCATGTTCTAGAGGTCCTTATGGTGTAAAATAGCCTAAAGTATATAAGCTCTTGTCCTTGCAAACCAACCAAACGTATCTCTTCTCCTTTTCATTTCTTATCTTTCTCAAACGGCTAAGGCAGAGCTCTGTAGCTCAGGAGAACGACCAACTAGTGCTAAGGTGAGGGGGAAACCATCCTCAAGCTCGAATTCATGGTGGAATTCTTCTTAAAAGGTTGGTTCTATGGTTAACTAACTTAGGTTTCTTGTTCTAGCCGACCATCCCCATCTTTTCCTTGGAGAATCACCTCTGGCCAAGTTGTGGAGCTCAAGACACCATTAGAGGCTTGAATCTTGGAAGCTTGAATCTCTAGGAACAACGTTCTAAGGCGGGTTTTATAATTCTAAACTCCTTGCTTTATATACATGTTTTTGTTCTTGCAATTTATGCTTTAGTACTTCTTCTTCTACCTCCCTTCTTCCTTGCACCTTTGCAAGCAAAACAGTGGAGAAACCGACCTGAACAGAGGTTGAAGATGATGGGCGTGAATTCCTAGGTAGCTTTATCAACCGACCTTGGACCCTTTTGGTCCAAACGGTTGCAAACCGTTTAAGGTCAAACGGTTTCAAACCGTTTGATCTCAAACGATCTTGCAAGACCGTTTGGATCAAACCGGTCACAAGACCATTTGATAAAATTTACCAAGGGACGACCATTTGAGGGTCTGTTGGTAACATATTGAATTTCATTCCTACAAAGATTCATAATCTAATTCTTAACCAGTTGAGAGTTGAAGGTACTTCAACACCCTAAACCTAATCGGGTTGAAATTGCTGATTTCAAGTATAGATCTTGTTGAGTTTTGGGTTGAAGGACCCACACGGTCTCAAGACCATTTGGGGATTTAACCAAACGGTCTCAAGACCGTTTGGTGACAACCCAAGACCGTTTGGAGGTCTAGAGTTGAGCTAATTTGATGAATTGAGGGTCCAATTGCAATAAGTTGAAGAATTGATAAAATTGCTGATTTTAGACCTAGTTAGGGTTCAACCCTTATCCAACCGACTTGGTTTTTGGTCAAACTTTGGGAAAACGGTCTCAAGACCGTTTGGAGGTCATCCAAACGACCTCAATACCGTTTGGGCCAAGTTTGAGTCCAATTGGAGGTCAATTGATAGGTTCAACCTTGATTTGATTCACCTTGTTGAACATTGATGATTATCCGATTGAAACCCTAATTGAATTGGACTTGACCCTAATTGGCTTTCAATTGAGAGTCAATTTGGTGTCCAATTGATTGAGGCTCATCTTAATTAACTCAATTTATAAGTGGTTAACATGGATTTGGCCAATTGACGACTTCAATAGAGATTTTTATAATCGATTGGAACTTTTGAACCATGTTGGAGGTCCAAACGGTCTCAAGACCGTTTGGGCTCAAACGATCTCAAGGTCGTTTGGACCAATCGATCTCAAGTCGTTTTGATCAAACGGTTTTAAACCGCATAAGCTCAAACGGTTTGGAAGTCAACCTTTCCAAACGGTCAACGCACCCAAACGGTTTGGGCAAACGACCTTGAGGTCATGTGGTCTTGGAGTCAAACATAGCAAATGGTCAACACATCCAAATGGTTTCAAACCGTTTGGAGGTTGAAGGTTGAAATTGTTTGAAGGTTTTCAAGGTTGTTTGTACTTGATCAATTGAAGGTGAAATTGGTTCAATGGTGATCTGATCTAAACCCTAATGGTAACATAGGACATTAAGGGACTAAGTGACTAATGAATTGACCCATGATGGTGATCAATGGTGTAATTTACCAAAATACCCTTGAGGGGTTCAATTGAGTAATACCTTGTTCTAATCAAACCCTAATTACATGATAGTGATGTTTTGGCTCGTGCTAGTCAATGAGGACTTAACCCAACCTAATCTAGAGTGGTGTAGTCACCATCTACTAGTAAGAGGAGAGAGAAAGTATCATAGAAGAGAGAAAGTACCCTTTTATGGTGGAAATTCAAGAAAAGTACCTTCAATACACATGAATATGCATGATTAGGGTATGATCCACCTATGTGAGATCATGGAAACCCTAATTATGATAATTGATGAATCTTAATCTTATCTTAGGGTTTAAATGATGATGTTTCTCATACATGATGATGTTATGAGTTCAATTCACCATGAGGTGAATAGTAAACCCTAATTCTAGGGTGATGACATGTAATGTGAATAGTAAACCCTAATTGATGAAAATCAGGGAACCTAACTCTTGTAAAAGTAGGAAGATACAACTTCATTGAAATGAATTGTTTACTGTTATCAGTTGAATTAACCATGCAGGTTCCTATATGAGGATGAACATACCCAGGTAAGGGTTATGATACTATATTCATTGAAAGCATGCTTTAGCTTTATGAAATAGTGAAAAAAATCATGATGCTTTGTTAGTAGCATCTTATGAGATTAATGGACTGTGAGAGCCATGAGTATCATCAAAGTCATGCTTGACAGATGACTTGTGATGAGATGATTGAGAAATGATATTTGATGTGAGTTAGACTTGTTACATTTAATATTCTATTTTCATAGTTGCCATGCTAGTGATTAAATGTTTGAGAACATGTATGATGTTAAAAGAATATTGAAATGTACCTAACTAATCAAGTATAATCATACCATGTAGAGCCCTGATCATAGATCCATCATTGTCAGAGACCAAATGATGGTGAAACATGTTTTCCTAAGGGAACTCCTGGAGCACATACTTTTGAGTATGTGGGGGAAATGGATGCGTAAATCCTTACATCCTAGTGTAGGAATTGATGTAGATGTTTCTTAATCCATCAACCCTTCACTACAAATCCAAACCAAGAGATGTACCACGAATCTCCCAAAGAAGACACAAACACCGCATCGGTGAGAGATAAACAAGAAATCTTCTGATGACGAAGAGAGTACAGAACGCCACTGTAACTCTAAAATAGAGAAGGACCAGATTACCCTGGTAAGCTATAACAGTAGAGACACAAGGTGTCCTGCAAACAATCCTCTTACTGACTGAGGAAGATGAGGTCTTAAGAATCCGGCTCTTTTAATGACCTATGTATGATACCAATGCGACTTAACAGTGATCGGTTGGAGTATGAGCGGTATACCTCATCTCCGCAGGGCATAATGATGTTTGTAAAACATAATCATCCGCGTAGTATAATTGTTTAGTTTAAACTACGAGATACTTGAATGATGTTACACTGCATAGTAAATATGTTTCTCACATTATCTATATGTTGATATTGTGCTTAGTACCTCTCTGTTGTTGATTGCTTTAAATTGCCTATGTTGTTCTTGAATTGCTATATAAAGCTTCTAGTTGAGAGTTATAACTCTCGCTGGGACAATTTGTACATTGTCTCATCCCGTAGACTTCAACTTTTTAGGTGGTCGTCGAAGACGGAGGAACCGGCCTACATATGACCAATCCCAGCAGCAGCACCAGGAGCAGCAGTGAATCTCAGGTGAAGATACTGAATGTTGAGATAGTTGTTAGAAAGTCAGTCCTATGCCGTCTCTGTACTCTCAGGTCCTAGGAGTTGATGGTCTGAGATTTTGGTTTTATCTCTTGAGATTTTGTATCATGATGTATATAATTACTCAAGAAGTAATTATCAAAGGTGTAAACAGCTTAATCCTTTTTCTATGAAAGAAGTTTTAAGGTTTCAAGCTCTTATCTCAAAAAGTTTTAATTTCCCGTGATTTTTGTCTTCCGCTGTTAATCGATTGCTTCCGCTAAGTTTAAATCGTATTTATATCGTGGTTTTGGAGATCGAAGCCCAAAATTAAGTGGTATCATAGCTCTAGGTTCGCTGAGTCTACAGAGATATAGGACTTAGGATGTCGAGTCTATCCTTAGTGTTTCTTCCTTATCTAATAGAATCTTCTGCTCCTCAGGAGAAGAAGATATATAATGATGTCTGAGCCACATGACGAGTACGTGGCGGAGAGTAGTGTTGTTGCACCTCGGGAAGGTGCAAGGGTCCCGAAAATAGAACAACTTGTACCTGAGCCACCACAGTTTGACCCAGCCGATATGGACAACCCAGCTGTTCAAACTATGTTCGGGCAGTTTATGACTGCCATGACCCACATCACCGACAGGATGCCTATGCCTGCACCCAGGGCACCTGTCCACCCTAAAAGTCAAGGTATCGGTAAGACGTTCGAGCGACTTCGTCATGTCAGAGCTACTGAATACTTTGGGACAGCTGACCCCGCAGATGTCGATCTGTGGTTAACCGAGTTGGAGAAAGCCTTCAGAATCTTGAACATCCCTAAAGCTGAGAAGGTTAGACACACCGTCTATCTTCTCAAAGGAAGTGTTGGTCACTGGTGAACCATGGAAGAGCAGAAGAGACCTGGAATAGAGATCTCGTGGGAAGACTTTCGTCGAGAATTTATCCTTGGATATTTTCCAAAGACCTTCCTGGACGAGAAGATCTCTCAATTCGAGAGATTAAGGCAGGGCTTGATGAGCGTTAGCGAGTACGAAGCTAAGTTCATGGAGTTACTGCGGTTCTGTCTGCACATGGCTTCCACAGAAGAAGAGAGGATCAGAAGGTTTGTGTGGGCTCTGATCTCCAAATCACGATATAAACACGATTCAAACTTAGCGGAAGCTATTCGATTAACAGCGGAAGACAAAAATCACAGGAAATTAAAACTTTTCGAAACAAGAGCTTGAATCCATAAAAGCTTCTTTCATAACAAGAGATAAACTGTGTACATCTCATGATAATTACTTCTTGAGTAATTATATACATCAAGATACAAAATCTCAAGAACTCATAACAAAAGACTCCAAGACCTGAGAGTACAGAGGACACATAGGACTGACTCTAACTACACCACATGACAGGCTAAATCTCCACCTGAGATTTACTGCTGCTCCTGGTGCTGTTGCTGCTGAGACTGGTCACCTATAGACCGGTTCCTCCGTCTCCGACGTCCACCTAAAAAGTTGAAGTCTACGGGGTGAGACAATTTTACATAATTGTCCCAGCGAGAGTTATAACTCTCCGCCAGAAGCTTTATAATAACATCAAAGAATATCTTAAGTAGTAAAGCTTTCAAAGTATTCAATAGCAGTTGTAGCTATAAACAAGCACTCAACGTTTATGAGACATGAAGAATATAAGCACTATTACAGTGTATCATCAATCAACTAACTCGTAGTTATCTCTAACAGGTATACTACGCGGTTGATTATGTTTTACAAACAATATTATGCCCTGTGGAGATGAGGCATACCACTCATACTCCAACTGATCGCTAAGAAGTCACATCAGTATCATACATAGGTCATTAAGAGAGCCGGATTCTCATGACCTTCACCTTCCTTAGTCAGTAAAAGGATCACTTGTAGGACATCTTGTGTCTCTACTATTATAGCTCACCAGGGTAAACTGGTCCTTCGCTATTTTAGAGTTACAGTGGCGTTCTGTACTCTCTTCGTCATCAGGAGATTTCATGTTTATCTCCACTGATACGCATATCTATGTTTTCTTTGTCATCAGGAGGTTTCATGTTTACCTACTACTGATACGGTATGGGATTGTAGTGAAGGATTGACGGATTACATATCTACATCAAATTCCTACACTAGGATGTAAGGTTCTACACATCCATATACCCCACATACTCAATAGTATGTGATCCAGGAGTTCCCTTAGGAAAACCTATTTCACCATCATTTGATCTCTGACAATGATGGGTCTATGATCAGGGCTCTACATTATACTTGATTAGTTAGGTACATTTAGTATTCATTTAGCATTACACATTGTTCTTCAAACAATAACAGTAGCATAACATCTATAAAAGGAGAATACTAAATGTAACAAGCCTAACTCACATCAAACATCATTTCTCATTATACTCATCACAAGTCATCTCTAAAGCATGACCTTGATGGTATTCATGGCTCTCACAGCCCATTATTATCATAGAATGCCACTGACAAGGCATCAAGATACTTTACTTATTCATAAAGCTATCAATATGCCTTTAATGAATATAGTATCATCATCCATACCTGGATATGATCACCTCCATATCAGAACATGCATGGCTAATTCAACTAATAAAGGTAATTCAAAACAATGATTATACTTTCCACTCTTGTCATAAGAGCTAAGTTCTTTGATTCTTATCAAATAGAGTTTAAAACTCATATAACATGTCATCATCTTTGAATTAGGGTTTACTATTCACATCATGTGTCATTACCCTTGAATTAGGGTTTACTATTCACATCACATGTCATTACCCTGGAATTAGGGTTTACTATCCACATCACATGTCATTACCCTGGAATTAGGGTTTACTATTCACATCACATGGTGACTTGAACTCATAACATCATCATGTATGAGGAACATCATCATTGATGCTCTCAGATTAGCTTAAGATTCATCATATATCATAATTAGGGTTTCCATGATCTCACATAGGTGGATCATACCCTAATCATGCACATTCATGTGTATCGAAGGTTCTTTACTTGAGTTTCCACCATAAAAGGGTACTTTCTCTCTCTTAGGATACTTTCTCTCTCCTCTTACTAGTAGATGGTGATTACACCACTCTAGATCAAGTTGGGTTAAGTCCTCATTGACTAGTATAAACCAAAACATCACTATCATGTGATTAGGGTTTGATTAGAACAAGGCATTACTCAATTAAACCCCTCAAGGGTATTTTGGTAATTTACCTCATGATCACCATCATGGGTCAACTCCTTAATCACTTAGTCCCTTAATGACCTAGGTTACCATTAGGGTTTATATTAGATCACCAATGAACCAAATACATCATCAATTGATTAAGTACAAACCACCTTGAACACCTTCAAACGGTTTCAACTTTCAACCACCAAACGGTCTTGAGACCGTTTGGGTGTGTTGACCGTTTTGACTTTCAAACCGTTTGGAGCTCATGCGGTTTGAAACCGTTTGATCATAGTATCTTGAGATCGATTGGTCCAAACGACCTACCGTTTGGTCCCAAACGGTCTTGAGACCGTTTGGACCTCCAACAAGGTTCAAAAGTTACAAACGTTTATGGTTAAGTATGTTGAAGCCCTCAATTGGCCAAAGCCATGTTAACCACTTATAAATTGAGTCAATTATGATGAGCCTCAATCAATTGGACACCAAATTAACCCTCAATTGAAAGCCAATTATGGTTAAGTCCAATTCAATTAGGGTTTCAAATCGGATAGTCATCAATATTCAACAATGTGAATCAATTCAAGGTTGAACCTATCAATTGACCTCCACTTGGGCCCAAACTTGGCCCAAACGGTATTGAGATCATTTGGACATCATTCAAATGGTCTTGAGACCGTTTGCCCAAAGTTTGACCAAAAACCAAGTCAGTTGGATTAGGGTTGAACTCCAATTAGGTCTAAAATCAGCATTTTTATCAATTCATCAATTTATTGCAATTGGACCTTCAAACCATTAGATTATCTCAACCCTAGACCTCCAAACGGTCTTGGGTTGTGCTAAAACGGTCTTGAGACCATTTGGAAGAACCCCCAAACGGTCTTGAGGCCGTTTGGGTCCTTCAACCCAAAACTCAACAAGATCTATGCTTAAAAACAGCAGTTTCAACCCGATTAGGATTAGGATGTTGAAGTGCCTTCAACTCTCCATTGGTTAAGAATTAAACTTTGATTCTTTGCAGGAATGAAATTCAATATATTACCAACAGACCCTCAAACGGTCGTCCCTTGGTCAACCCTATCAAACGGTCTTGAGACCGTTTCAATCCAAACGGTCTTGCAAGGTCGTTTGAGAGCAAACAGTTTGAAACCGTTTGACCTTAAATGGTTTGCAACTGTTTGGACCAAAAGGGTCCAAGGTCGTTTGATAAAGTAACCTAGGAATCCATGCCCATCATCTTCAACCTCTGTCAAGGTCGGTTATTCCACCGTTTTGCTTGCAAAAGTGCAAGGAAGAAGAGAGGTAGAAGAAGAACTAGTTGCTAAATTGCAAGAACAAAAGATGCATATAAAGCAAAGAGTTTAGAGTTATAAAACCCGCCTAAAGGTTGTTCCTTGAGCTCCAAGCTTTCAAGCTCCAAGCTTTAATGGCGTCTTAGAGCTCCACAGGTCGGCCAAGGTGAATTCTCCAAGGGAACGTTGAAAAGGAAAGGCTAGAAAGATAGAACTAGGTGAGCTAGCCATGAATCCAACCTTGAAAACGAGTTTCCTCCATGAATTCAAGCAAAAGGGATGATCTAAACTTACCTAGAACCCTTGGTCGTCCCTCTCTGCTCCAGAGCTAGCCTTGGTCGGTTGAGAAAGAAGAGAAGAAGTGAAGGAAATGAAAGATCCGTTCACTTGTTGCAAGGGAAAGGGCTTATATACTTTAGGCCATTTTACACCATAAGGACCTCTAAAGCATGGACTTTACATCTAAGTCCCTCCTTGCTCAAGGCACGTCCAAAATCATCTAAACTTATGCAAAGCTCATGAAATCTCAAGATCTAAGGGTAAAGAAAGCCAACTTTCAACTAAGGTACATACATGAAAGGTTTCCATACCCATATTAGGTGATTTTTACCACAAGGATCATTTTTCTTATCTGATTATTCATTGATGTCCCCTTTTCATCATTTCTACTCTAAATGATGGCAGAGTTATAAAAGATGTTCTAGATGAAGTATTTTACAAATTGCACCCCTGAATTTGGGTAAATTGCACTTTACTCCAAATTAGGGTTTTTAAGCACAAGGATCATTCCACAAGCTGCATCTTGATGCCCAAGCTTGGAAAATCCATCTTACCTTATCATATTCACTCATATGATGTCTTATTATCATAAGAACATCTCAACCTGTGAACATTGCAATTTAACCCCCTTTAACTGGGTAATTTGCACATAGGTCCCTACATTACAAAACAATGCTACAGCTTTATATGTAAAGGAGCAAAATTGAAAGTAAATGTTCCTGAGGAACTTAATTACATGCCAGGGAGTATTCACAAGTATATAATTACATATTTAGGCAAAACTTCCAGGGTTAGGTTATAACTCAGGTCAAGGATGTTACAGTTTGAGAAGGGTTTGAATGCCGACATGACTACTCCCGTGTCTGCTCTAGAAAACCGGGAGAGGTTCGCTACCTTCATTGAGTCAGTCTGAAGGATAGAGAGATCCGTAGTCGAGAAAAGGCAAACCCAAAAGAGATATCCACAATTCCAGGGTTCTTCATCTAGAGACTTTAAGAAGCCTAGATCCTCTGCACCTAACCCTCCACCACCTAGATCTAGTTCTCAGACTCAGTGGTCTCCAAGTAGAGGTAGAGGACGAGGTCAATCACCTCAGGAGACCCATAGCTCTGCATCAATGTCAGTTACTGGACCACCAAGACCACAAAAACTGGGGAAAAGCTTCTACAACTGTGGTAAGGTGGGACATTTGATGAAGGACTGTCAATCTAAGCATGTCAGTGTGACACAGCCTCCGAGACAAGGTCAACAGGGATCACAGAGAAGGCAATCTCAAGGAGCAGCTCGAGGACGTGGACAAGCGTCTCAAGTTGGATCATCAGCACCACCTCAACACTAGGCTATAGCGAGGTTCTATGCTATGAACCCACCAGAGGCAGTGGTCGATCCACGGGTAGTGGCAGGTCAGATGGAACTTTTATATTCTGATATGTCTAAATCCTGTGTAGTATCTGTTTTGATTGACCCGGGTGCTACACACTCTTTTATCACTCGAAGAGTGATTCGCTACTGCAATATGACAGTCAGTCATAGGACAGATAGTTTGTTGTTGGAGACTCCGTTGAGTGGGTCTGCTGTTTTACAGGAAGTATGCTCTTCCTGCATCCTCTTCTTTTCTGATCATCGCATTCAAGTGGACCTTATACCACTTGATATGCAAGGATTTGATATAATCCTCGGGATGGATACCTTAGAAAGGTATCGAGTTGTCTTGGATTGTGAGTCCAAGTTGGTTGTGTTTGCTGATGAAAGCAACACATGGATCTTTCAAGGAGAAAGAAAGATTCTACCCACCTGTCTTGTGTCAGCTATGGTTGCTGATAAGCTAATGAGGTAAGGATGTTATGCATTCTTGGCCCATGTGGTAGATGTTACCAAGGAGAGCCCCAACCCTGCTGAAGTTCCTATAGTCAGGGAATTTGAAGATGTGTTTCCTGAAGAACTACCTGGTATACCTCCACCTCGGGAAATTGATTTTGAGATCAATTTGGTCCCAGATACAAAACCCATAGCCCAGACACCATATAGGATGGCGCCTGTCGAGATGGCCAAACTCAAGAAACAGCTTCAAGAGTTACTTGAGAAAGGTTTCATTCGACCGAGTACCTCACCTTGGGGTGCTCCGGTTTTGTTTGTTAAAAAGAAAGATGGGTCAATGCAGTTGTGCATTGACTATAGACAACTTAATAAAGTAACAATAAAGAACAAGTACCCTTTGCCGAGGATTGATGATCTCTTTGACCAGTTGCGTTGTGCAACAGTCTTTTCAAAGATAGACTTGAGGTCTGGATATCATCAACTCCGCATTAAGGACAGTGACATATCCAAGTCTGCCTTTAGGACTAGATATGGTCACTATGAGTTCATGGTTATGTCGTTTGGATTAACCAATGCACCAGGTGCATTCATGGAACTCATGAATAGAGTCTTTCGACCCTTCCTTGATCAGTGTGTTGTCGTCTTCATAGATGACATTCTGATTTATAGTAAGGATGCTCAGCAGCATGAGCAGCATCTTCGCCAAGCTTTGACCTTGCTAAGAGAACATAAGTTATACGCTAAGTTTAGCAAGTGCGAGTTCTGGTTGCCAGAAGTGTCTTTTATTGGTCATGTGGTATCTGCCTCGGATATTCGTGTTGACCCTAAAAAGGTAGAATATGTTCTACAGTGGGAACAACCGAAGACACCGATGGAGATTCGAAGTTTCTTGGGATTAGCTGGTTACTATAGAAGGTTTATCGAGAATTTCAGTTCTATAGCCTTACCCTTAACCAAGTTGACCCAGAAAGATATTCCTTTTTCCTGGAGTGATAAGTGTCAACAGTCCTTTCAGTTGTTGAAGGAGAGGTTGACAAGTGCACATGTGCTTGTGCTACCTGAACAAGGAAAAGGTTATGTGGTGTATTGTGATGCCTCTAAGAATGGACTTGGATGTGTGTTGATACAGGATAAGCAAGTGATTTCTTTTGCTTCCCGACAGCTTAAGAAACACGAGGAGAATTATCCGACACACGATCTGGAGTTAGCTGTTGTGATTCATGCCCTGAAGATCTGGAGACATTATCTCTACGGAGAAACATTCCAGAATTTCACAGACCACAAGAATCTTAAGTATATCTTCTCTCAGCATGAGCTTAACATGAGGCAACGTCGCTGGATAGAGTTAATCAAGGACTACGATTGTACAATTGATTACCATCCGGGGAAGGCCAATGTGGTTGCAGATGCCTTGAGTAGGAAATCAGCAACATCAACCATAGATAGAGCACAACGAAGTTCCTTAGTATGTTCTAGGAGAGATATGCTTATCTCTTTAAGGCAAAACAATATACAGTTGAAGATGTCATTGTTATCTGGTTTGTTAGCTGAGATGCATATCAAACCTACCCTAAGAGAGCAGATAAAGGAGGCACAACAAGTTGATGCTGTAGTTCAGTAGATCAGATCTGAGTATGGGGAAGAGAAGCGAGAAAGTTTTCATGAGTCAGATGATCAAGTGGCATGCTATCATGGGAGGATGATAGTACCTGAAGTGGATAATCTAAGGAAGTTAGTCCTAGAGGAAACTCATTCTTCGATGTATGCTATGCATCCAGGGAGCACCAAGATGTATCGAAATTTGAAAGATATGTATTGGTGGCCCGGGATGAAGAAGGATGTAGCTGACTTTGTTCTGAGGTGTCCTGTGTGTCATCAAGTTAAGCCTGAACACCAGAAACCTACAGGAACAATGCAACCCTTACCCATACCACAATGGAAGTGGGACCATGTGACCATGGACTTTGTTGTTGGCCTACCCAGGACAAGCAAAGGACATGATTCCATTTGGGTAATTGTTGATAGGTTGACAAAGACAGCACATTTCTTACCTGTCAAAACAACCTATTCTGCTGAAAGGTTATCCCAGTTGTATGCTCAAGAGATAGTGCGTTTGCACAGAGTTCCTGTCACTATAGTTTCTGACAGAGGTCCCCAGTTTACAAGTCATTTTTGGGAGCAGTTACACAGAGCCTTAGGCACCAAACTAAGGTTTAGTACAACCTTTCATCCACAGACTGATGGATAGTCTGAAAGGAATATACAGACCTTGGAAGACCTATTAAGAGCATGTGTTCTCCATTTTACCGGGAGTTGGGATCTACACCTGAGCTTAATAGAGTTTGCCTATAACAATAGATATCAACATAGTATTAATATGGCACCTTATGAAGCCTTGTATGGTAGACGTTGTAGATCGCCTTTGTGTTGGTATGAAACTGGTGAACATCAGTTGTTAGGTCCGGATCTTGTGCAGCAGACTACAGAGAAGATTAAAGTTATACAGCAACAGCTTAAAACTGCACAGGATAGGCAGAAGTCTTATGCAGACAGACGTCGTAAAACCTTAGAGTTCCAGGTTGGAGATAGAGTATACCTCAAGGTCTCACCTTGGAAAGGAGTCCTTCGTTTTGGAAGGAAAGGGAAGTTAGCTCCTAGATTTATGGGACCTTATCCAATTATTGAAAGAGTTGGAAAGGTAGCCTATAGACTAGAGTTACCTTCAGAGTTGCAGAAGTTACATCCTGTGTTCCACATTTCTATGCTAAGGAAATGTCACCCATACACCGAGTCAGTTCTACAACCTATGGAAGTAGAATTGAATGAAGATATAACATATGAGGAAGGACCGGTGTCAATCCTTGATAACATGATTAAAAAGTTAAAGAAGAAAGAAATAAGCCTTGTTAAAGTCCTCTGGAACCACCGTGGTATTGAAGAAGACACTTGGGAACTAGAGGATGAGATGAGAAGGAAATACCCTGCTCTTTTCTCCTAATATGTTTTATCGATTTCGGGGACGAAATCCTTGTAAGGGGTGGATAATTTGTAACATCCCTGACCTGGGTTATAACCTAACCCTAGAAGTTTTGCCTAAACATGTAATTATATACTTGTGAATACTCCCTGACATGTAATTAAGTTCCTCAGGAACATAAACTTTCAATTTTGCTCCTTTTTAAACAAAGTTGTAGCATTGTTTTGTAATGCAGGGACCTATGTGAAAATTACCTAGTTAAGGGGTTTAACTTGCAATGTTCACAAGTTAAGATGTTACTCTGATGATGAGACATCATATGAGTGAATATGCTAAGGTATGATGGATTTCCCAACCTTGGGCATCAAGATGCAGCTTGAGGAATGATCCTTGTGCTTAAAAACCCTAATTTGGAGTAAAGTGCAATTTACCCAAATTGTGGGGTGCATGTTATAAAATACACCTTCTAGAACATCTTTAATGACTCTTGACATCATTTAGAGTAGAAATGATGAAGGAGACACATAAATGAGTAATCAGATAAGAAAAATAATCTTTGTGCATAAAATTCACTTAGTATGGGTATGGAGACCTTTCATGTATGTACCCTAGTTGAAAGTGGCTTTCCTTACCCTTAGATCTTGAGTTTAGATGAGATTTTCATAAGTTTTGATGGTATTGGACGTGCCCTTGAACAAGGAGGGACTTGGATGAGAAATCCATGTTCTAGAGGTCCTTATGGTGTAAAATAGCCTAAAGTATATAAGCTCTTGTCCTTGCAAACCAACCAAACGTATCTCTTCTCCTTTTCATTTCTTATCTTTCTCAAACGGCTAAGGCAGAGATCTGGAGCTCAGGAGAACGACCAACTAGTGCTAAGGTGAGGGGGAAACCATCCTCAAGCTCGAATTCATGGTGGAATTCTTCTTAAAAGGTTGGTTCTATGGTTAACTAACTTAGGTTTCTTGTTCTAGCCGACCATCCCTATCTTTTCCTTGGAGAATCACCTCTGGCCAAGTTGTGGAGCTCAAGACACCATTAGAGTCTTGAATCTTGGAAGCTTGAAGCTCTAGGAACAACGTTCTAAGGCGAGTTTTATAATTCTAAACTCCTTGCTTTATATACATGTTTTTGTTCTTGCAATTTATGCTTTAGTACTTCTTCTTCTACCTCCCTTCTTCCTTGCACCTTTGCAAGCAAAACGGTGGAGAAACCGACCTGAACATAGGTTGAAGATGATGGGCGTGAATTCCTAGGTAGCTTTATCAACCGACCTTGGACCCTTTTGGTCCAAACGGTTGCAGACCGTTTAAGGTCAAACAGTTTCAAACCGTTTGATCTCAAATGATCTTGCAAGACCGTTTGGATCAAACCGGTCACAAGACCATTTGATAGAATTGAACAAGGGACGAACATTTGAGGGTCTGTTGGTAACATATTGAATTTCATTCCTACAAAGATTCATAATCTAATTCTTAACCAGTTGAGAGTTGAAGGTACTTCAACACCCTAAACCTAATCGGGTTGAAATTGCTGATTTCAAGTATAGATCTTGTTGAGTTTTGGGTTGAAGGACCCAAACGGTCTCAAGACCATTTGAGGATTTAACCAAACGGTCTCAAGACCGTTTGGTGACAACCCAAGACCGTTTGGAGGTCTAGGGTTGAGCTAATTTGATGAGTTGAGGGTCCAATTGCAATAAGTTGAAGAATTGATAAAATTGTTGATTTTAGACCTAGTTAGGGTTCAACCCTTATCCAACCGACTTTGTTTTTGGTAAAACTTTGGGCAAACGGTCTCAAGACCGTTTGGAGGTCATCCAAACGACCTCAAGACCGTTTGGGTCAAGTTTGAGTCCAATTGGAGGTCAATTGATAGGTTCAACCTTGATTTGATTCACCTTGTTGAACATTGATGATTATCCGATTGAAACCCTAATTGAATTGGACTTGACCCTAATTGCTTTCAATTGAGAGTCAATTTGGTGTCCAATTGATTGAGGCTCATCTTAATTAACTCAATTTATAAGTGGTTAACATGGATTTGGCCAATTGAAGACTTCAACAGAGATATTCATAATCGATTGGAACTTTTGAACCATGTTGGAGGTCCTAACGGTTTGAGCCCATTTGGACCAAACAGTCTCAAGACCGTTTGGATCCAAATGGTCTCAAGATCGTTTGAGGCCAAACGGTCTCAAGACCATTTTAGGCCAAACGGTCTCAAACGATCTCAAGGTCGTTTGGACCAATCGATCTCAAGTCGTTTTGATCAAACGGTTTCAAACCGCATAAGCTCAAACGGTTTGGAAGTCAACCTTTCCAAACAGTCAATGCACCCAAATGGTTTGGGAAAATGACCTTGAGGTCATGCGATCTTGGAGTCAAACATAGTAAACGGTCAACACATCCAAACGGTTTCAAACCGTTTGGAGGTTGAAGGTTGAAACCGTTTGAAGGTTTTCAAGGTTGTTTGTACTTGATCAATTGAAGGTGAAATTAGTTCAATGGTGATATGATATAAACCCTAATGGTAACATAGGACATTAAGGGACTAAGTGACTAATGAATTGACCCATGATGGTGATCAATGTTGTAATTTACCAAAATACCCTTGAGGGGTTCAATTGAGTAATACCTTGTTCTAATCAAACCCTAATTACATGATAGTGATGTTTTGGCTCATGCTAGTCAATGAGGACTTAACCCAACCTAATCTAGAGTGGTGTAGTCACCATCTACTAGTAAGAGGAGAGAGAAAGTATCATAGAAGAGAGAAAGTACCCTTTTATGGTGGAAATTCAAGAAAAGTACCTTCAATACACATGAATATGCATGATTAGGGTATGATCCACCTATGTGAGATCATAGAAACCCTAATTATGATAATTGATGAATCTTAATCTTATCTGAGGGTTTAAATGATGATGTTTCTCATACATGATGATGTTATGAGTTCAATTCACCATGAGGTGAATAGTAAACCCTAATTCTAGGGTGATGACATGTAATGTGAATAGTAAACCCTAATTGATGAAAATCAGGGGACCTAAATCTTGTAAAAGTAGGAAGATACAACTTCATTGAAATGAATTGTTTACTGTTATCAGTTGAATTAACCATGCAGGTTCCTATATGAGGATGAACATACTCAGGTAAGGGTTATGATACTATATTCATTGAAAGCATGCTTTAGCTTTATGAAATAGTGAAAAAAATCCTGATGCTTTGTTAGTAGCATCTTATGAGATTAATGGACTGTGAGAGCCATGAGTATCATCAAAGTCATGCTTGACAGATGACTTGTGATGAGATGATTGAGAAATGATATTTGATGTGAGTTAGTCTTGTTACATTTAGTATTCTATTTTCATAGCTGCCATGCTAGTGATTAAATGTTTGAGAACATGTATGATGTTAAAAGAATATTGAAATGTACCTAACTAATCAAGTATAATCATACCATGTAGAGCCATGATCATAGATCCATCATTGTCAGAGACCAAATGATGGTGAAACAGGTTTTCCTAAGGGAACTCCTGGAGCACATACTTTTGAGTATGCGGGGGAAATGGATGCGTAAATCCTTACTAACTAGTGTAGGAATTGATGTAGATGTTTCTTAATGCATCAACCCTTCACTACAAATCCAAACCAAGAGATGTACCACGAATCTCCCAAAGAATACACAAACACCGCATCGGTGAGAGATAAACAAGAAATCTTCCGATGACGAAGAGAGTACAGAACGCCACTGTAACTCTAAAATAGCGAAGGACCAGATTACCCTGGTAAGCTATAACAGTAGAGACACAAGGTGTCCTGCAAACAATCCTCTTATTGACTGAGTAAGATGAGGTCTGAAGAATCCGGCTCTTTTAATGACCTATGTATGATACCGATGCGACTTAACAGTGATCGGTTGGAGTATGAGCGGTATACCTCATCTCCGCAGGGCATAATGATGTTTGTAAAACATAATCAGCCGCGTAGTATAATTGTTTAGTTTAAACTATGAGATACTTGAATGATGTTACACTGCATAGTATATATGTTTCTCACATTATCTATATGTTGATATTGTGCTTAGTACCTCTCTGCTGTTGATTACTTTAAATTGCCTATGTTGTTCTTGAATTGCTATATAAAGCTTCTAGTTGAGAGTTATAACTCTCGCTGGGCCAATTTGTACATTGTCTCACCCCGTAGACTTCAACTTTTTAGGTGGTCGTCGAAGACAGAGGAACCGGCCTACAGGTGACCAATCCCAACAGCAGCACCAGGAGCAGCAGTGAATGTCAGGTGGAGATACTGACTGCTGAGATAGTTGTTAGAAAGTCAGTCCTATGCCGTCTCTGTACTCTCAGGTCCTAGGAGTTGATGGTCTGAGATTTTGGTTTTATCTCTTGAGATTTTGTATCATGATGTATATAATTACTCAAGAAGTAATCATAAGAGGTGTAAACAGTTTAATCCTTTTTCTATGAAAGAAGTTTTAAGGTTTCAAGCTCTTATCTCAAAAAGTTTTAATTTCTCGTGATTTTTGTCTTCCGCTGTTAATTGATTGCTTCCGCTAAGTTTAAATCGTATTTATATCGTGGTTTTGGAGATCGGAGCCCACACTTCATCTTCCTCCTCGGTGGTGATCTGAAACCAACCCGACCTGCAGTCCACCTCACGCCGCATCCACAACAGCCTACGACCTCCCACACCTGGAACGTCGCCATCACCAGCCCCCTCTGCCGTCGACGTACACGCTGCCATCCACACTTCTACAGCCAACAGAGACTGTAGACTCACCATCTCGTCATCCCCAACTCAGGCCGCCGCCGACAAAACCTACAATTGAATTTCCTTCGCCTGCCTTCGTGCATCCTGGCATTGCCCCATACCCAGCGCCTCCAAATTTGCCACACTCACAGCTTGACTCCTCCAAATGATCAAGTTACTGTGTAGGTCAATCATCGGTTCCTACCTATACCACTCCACCATTGTATCCATTACCACCCATGTTCACAATGGCCCAAGTGATATCAAAACTTGCTCGTGCAGACTTGTTGTCTATGTCAAAGTCTATTACAGCCAAAGGAGATAGCTACTGATCCCTCACTTATGTGGATTTGACCTCATATCGAGGCATTACAACCCAACTCAATGCATGGACACCTTCTAAAACTCCATGTAATCAAAGAACGGATACAACTCATGCTTTGTGGTCTGGACATCATTTGAAGCCGTCGAAGACCCACTCAAATGTGACTTCTGTAAGTTGGTTGTTCCCTTCTTGAATTTCAGTTATTAATTATCATCTTAACTAGATTGTAACATTATATATGTGGTATGGGATTAATTGATAACTACAATGTATGATGTACAACATGTTCAAATACATGAATCATGTTAGACAATCTATTAGATATATTGGTATCTTGATAGGGTATATATGATAACGTATTAGTGGTACTAAATGATAATGATTTGTTATACATACTTGTATTTAGGACCCATTCAAGAATTAAATAATACAATGTTTATACACACTAATATTTGGTTAAATATGATGCAAGACATAATAATGAATCATAGGGGGAGTAACATTCCAAGACCTTATTTTGAGGAACAAAGTGTCAAAACATATTTATAACTTTGACATGCCTAGAATTATGTACCTCAAGATGGATATCAGAACAAAAATTGATATCGAATCATGTATCTACTTAATAATATTAACAAACTTAATATGCCACTAAGTAATCTGGACTAGGATGAGAATAATATGGAAATATATAATAGAAATGTATAAACCTGCTCACTTTAACTTACTAACACACCAAATGTGTTTCTAGGATGAAATCTTGACCTTATGGACCAAGTATATTGTTGGAATTAACCATTAACTATGGTGATCAGGTATGTACATCCTCTAATTTATTTTTGGCATTATTTGACTAAATCCATATACATTTTAATGAGGCATCTCTTGAACTGTTATTTCTCTTGGAAATCTATTATTCTTGGACATTTATAACTCATGTTATGAATCTCTTTTACTGCTGTGATTATTAATTTGACATGATTATGGGTCTTTAGGCCCCTCCTTCTTTGTTGCCTTTTTGGTTTGATATTGACTAAAATGATAGTCTTGCCACTCTATTATAGCATGCTACGTGTTTGACTAGATTATCTAGAATAGTGGTACTTATGTACAACCATACTTATATAGGGCGTGTGTATTCCGCCCGAGGTGTGCGTTTCCACCCTTGTTTATTTTTTTAGGCCATGATCCTATGGTGTTATGGCCCTATTTTAGGTACATTTAGTCTACATTGTTATGCATGCAAATATTCTTTGTTTTAATATGAATTTGTGGATGAATGTTATGGCAAGACACTCTTTCATTATCATGTTTGTAATCTGAAATTTTATATGCCTCATTTCTTTTGTTACTTTCCTCTTGAACATACCTAATTGCAAATAGCCCCCTTTTCTTGTGGGAACATCTCTTTTTGTACTTATAACCCTATATAATGCCCAGAATGTTTTATATATGTACATACTCAGCCTTTGTTGACCTCTATGTTGTTTCCTATGTTCTGGGTGATATTTCTTTCCACCCAGGTTTAGGTACATTAAAGATCAAGGTTGCTCGAAGATCATATAAAGAGAATTATACCTAAGGATAGCTTGGAATGGCTAGGTTACTCTCTGATACAGGGCTTATTTGTAGCTAGTTCAAGTTTTTGTAATATCACCTTTTATGGTGATGAGCAATTGTATAATGATACCCTTTGTAACTTTATAGTAGTTTTGTTCCGCTGCTTATTCATTACCGTGCTCTGTAACTTGTACCATTTGAGAAATGAATGAAAATCCTCCTTTCCTTATTACCTTTTGGTACGTTTGGAATTGGATGGACTATTTCTTGAATTCAGTGAAGAGTGGATCCTCTATTGGGTCTCACTCTTTACAAAATGGTATCAGACCCTAAGCAGTTGGTAACTTGACTATTTCAAGTTATCCCTGGTTGACCCTTAATTAGATAGGTGACCCTTAAAGATTATTGATAAACCTATTTCCTAGTAGTCAATACCAATTCGGGTTTTCAACCCCTGACTAATTTGGTCACTTGCACTACTCGACCCACCTATGGGAACGTGAATTAGTCGTTAGTAACCTTTAACACCACACCCTCTTTATGGAGGTGGGATGAAGTCACGTCGAACTAACACTTGTAGTGTTTGGTTTACATCTCATGAATTTCTAGGATATTAGCCTAAGAACCATTAAGTGCCAATTGACTTAAATATTCATAGATGGGCATATTCTAGTTCTCATCTAAATCCCTTTACCTTTTTTGTTCTTTAGCACACCTTAAATACCCTACTATGGCGATGCTGAGAACACATGAGCTATAAATAAATATATAAAAAAATATGACGTAAATGTTAGGAATTTAGAAGATTCCCTTGTTACTAAGTGATGGTATGAACGAGCTTAGTTATTGTTAGGCATGCCTTGCCTTCAATGTGAAGAATCACAACATAGGTATGTCCCAAGACCACTTATATAAGGATTGGATACTGACCGGCCTAAATCGCGCGTCCTAAATTTTTAGGCGGATTTGAGGTAGTTGAGATTTTACATTTATAATGCCGAATCCTTCTAGGCCCCCGCAACTTTGTTTATGGGGTCGAAGTAGATATACGGGGTCGAACACAGGGACAAGGGGGGTAGTGTTGAGAACCCAGAATCGACACGCTACACTCCGGCAGGTAAAAAGAGATTGTAAATTCCCCAGAAGGGAAGCGTAAAGATGTCACAAACGAAACAAGAAAACTATCTCCAAGTGGAGTTACTAGAAAGATTTAAGGTTTTTGGCATTTAGCAGTTTTTAAGGGTTTTCATGCAACAGAAATAGAAAGATAACACTAGAGCTAGAGCAAAGTACGAAGGATAGAACTGCGGTAAAACAAGTAGCAGTAGAACCAATCCTGTACCCCTCCTCTCGAAGCGGGCACCTCTAACAAGGCATCGGTTCCACTCTCAGGGTCACCGGACTCAAATTAGAGTGTAAAGGTCACTAAAGCAACTCCGTTCCGGGCACTCTCGTACTCCAGAATCAGACCAAACACTAGAGCCACAACACAACTCTTGAAGTTGTTGCGATGGGAAAACACGATTCGGTAGCTAAGAGAAACGCGATCCAAAACATGCAAGCTAGAGTTCAGATATCAAATCATAGAAGTCATCCAACATATTGCACCAAGCATAGAGCAGCAAGTAATTAAGCATTTCCGTTTCTATGAACATTAAAGGTCTTAATTACAATGCATAAGTAAAGAATTAAATAACAGAATTAAAGATAGGTGTCGCCTTCTTGATGTAGAAGGACGACAGGATACAGTAACCATCTCGCCCGATATCGGACAGGGACCTAGCCCGATACAGCCGTATCGAGCGGCATGCTCTCTCAAGCGGCACACCACGATGGGTGACTGCATCGCTCAAGGGCCTGGCCGATACGCTCAAGTCGGGCAGCACGCATGACGGGCGGAGCGTATCGGGTTCTATATCGTGTCGGGCGTGGAGCTGCGTATCCCACTGTCGGGCACTCGTGTCGCGCATCTACATCGGCCGATATCGGCTCCCAGTGTCGCCCGATACAGTCCTAGGTGAACCAGTTCCCTCCCTCTCGGGATGAGGAAGAGCTCACCTAGTGTCGCCCGGTACGAACACTGGAGCATGATACGCCTGCTCTCACAGCCTCCTCTGAAGATCACTCGACTATCTGAAACCTGAAGTGACCAAGCTTGTCCGAATTGTCTAAGCTGTCTTTTCGGCTCCCTGTAGCTGCTATTTATAGGCAGCTGGTCGTGAGAAGATATGGTGCTCGAAACGCCACGTGTCCTGCTTTCCGCCGTTCAGTTGGTGGTCGGCTGACGCGGGTATCGCCCGGTATCGCTCGGCACGAGGAGGTCGGCTGTCAGGCGTCGAGGCGAGAGGTGCCTGCCAGTGGGTGGCTGATATCGCGCGACACCTAGAGTAGTTGCGGCGTGCTCGGCTCCCTGTCGGGTAAAGAGGCGTGTCGTCCATCGGCACCCTATCGCGCGACATTCTTGCATCGCGCGTCGTCGTATCGCTCAGCCCCGCCGGTCAGCGTGTGTATCGGGCGTCAGGGGGGCCGGGACAGTGTTGGACTTATTTGCGGGCCAGAATGGCCTTATTGGTGCGAAATGGGCCAAAATAGGAGGAAACTCTGCAAAAGATGGAAATGTTGGATTGAGAGCATTGCTTGGTTAATTATTGCGAAATTACATATAAAAGAGAGGAAAAAGGCAGAAAAGGGCAGTTTTGATAACAGAAAAATAGTCTAAAACATCACAAAAATTGGTGTTATCAACTCTCCCAAACTTAGCTTTTTGATTGTCCTCAATCAATATTTAAACTTTATTTGGCGATGCTTCTTCTTGCGTAGTATGCTTCTCAGGCTAAGATGTAAAACAAGTATCGTAATGCCTTTAGAGATAATGCTGCCTCATTACGAACAAAAGACTTCGTCTTTCTTGCCTTATTGTTTAAGTAAGATTATTCTCTGCAGCTTCGGCGAGACGTTGTTGTATGATTCCGAAGTTAGCTTCCACATCAAACAGCTTTATTTTCGGGGCAGAAAGTTGTGTATAGGGTAGGATAAGGCTTTTTGGATTTTCTTCTTGTTTCCCATCGGTCCATCCAGGTAAGGGTCCGTTAACGGGCAAGTGGTCCCTGCAGTCCAAGCCAATTGGCTTTAAAGCAGTGATTTCACATTCTACGTACCACAGCCCCGAATCTACCATGCCTAAAGATGGGTACTTCTGGGAAACAAGTGTGTGTAGATATATATTTTTTCTTTTATTGGGCACAACTCTCATGCTTTTATTCACGCTCATAAGGCTTCTCTCTTTTTTTTAGGATTTTTGTCTGGTAAGGGGAAACAAAGAGATTCTTGCTGTTTGGGCAGCTTTTTCCTTCTCCATACTCGTCTCTTAGCTGTTTGTGAGATTATTATATTTTTCGAAATTTTTGGCATGGCAAAACATATTCTTTTGTTCAATTGAAGCAGCACTATCAAAAAGATATAACAGGACTTGCGTCATATTTAGCACAAAGAAAATAAACTTGGCAAGCAGTTGCATCAGGGTTTTTACTAATATAGCGACTTTGTACATATGCATGGGAATAAAATAAGCAAAATTTTCAAAATTTTCAAAATTTTATATGAACATGTATATGTATCAAGATGAACAAAAGAATCAAAAGATTAAGTTAGAAAATTTGACAGAATTTTGTACCTCCCTCACTGGTACCATGGTACCCCCCCCAAACTTACTCCACACTCTGTCCCAGAGTTGTGAAGTAGATTAGGCAAGGTAATTCTAATCCAGTGAGGGTTAGCCGACGAGCGCACCTTCGTCAGATAGAAGCTCCCACACATATTCTCCTCTTTTGCTGTGGTAATCGATGTGATGGAGCTGGTCAGGCATCTCTTTATTCGCTATCCATTCCAGGACGTGGATGCCGTAGTCGTTGGATAATGGGATCTGTTGTGGGCTGCGGTGGCAGAACTAAAGCTCGTGCCATTTGTTTACTTGTGTGTCCAGGAATGGTTGTATCATCTTTGTCACCCCGTCGTAGTATTTCCGAGTTAAGCGTTCGACGGATGACAGCGGTTCTGATGTACACGGCACTGGATGGTTCTTGTTGCCGTCCGAGCTGTTGTACAAGATTCCTGCTCGTTGCCGGGTGTACACCGTCAGGAGCGTCCAGTGGTTATAATGAAGAATTGGTAGGAAGATTTGGCTAGGGACTCCGCTTTCCAACTCTTCCAGGAAAAGCTTCTGTGCTCCTGATTCGTCGGCTAGGCAAACATCATTAAACAACATAGGATGGGCTATATATGCGTGATCGAACTTTGGTTGTAAAATTTGGACGCAAGCGGTTAATACCGATACCGACAAACATCCTCCTTCTTTAACCACATCCCTCAACTCATCAATTGGGACTACGACATTGCCCGCCTTGTAAATGACATCCCTCGGGGTAGCATCTGCTAACTTTAGAAGGATTGCATCTACCTGCTCCTGCATGAGCGTAGCGCACGAGAAACAGTCAAAGTTTTTGATCATCCCTTCTGTGGATTTAGGCGAAGCAGTTTCTTCCATCCCGTGCACTTTCTTAAGGACCATCAGCTCCTTGCCTGCCCCATGTTTGACGGTCGCCACTTCTTCTTCTTTTTCTAAGGGGCTGCTGGACTGAGAAGAGTCTTCATCTAGGTCACTGTCCAACAGCTGCTCCGGTACCCCAGCGTCTCGGAAATAGCACTTGTCCTTGATCAACAACATGGCGTAGGTGCCTCTGCGTTGATAGAAACAATGGCCCCTAAGGGCCCTCAAGTTGCCAAATATACTGAGCACCTCAATGGCACTTAAGATGACTAAGGCACTGTTTCCGCTTCCCTCTTCAGCCTGGACGGGGAAGTTGTGAATAGAAAATAAGTTCCAAATGCCGCCGTGGCATTTGGCTCCTCGCTTAATAACTCTTTGAAGACGCACCGGTAGAAGCCTCATGTTTTTGTCTTCCGGGCGATTGAAGGTGATTCCTGAGTGCGGCACCTCGTTGTGGCTGCAATTCAGGAGCCGGACTTCGTGGTTCCTTAGGTCTGCTACGCAGAGGAACCATATGTTGCGGTGCTTGTACGGTGCCAACACGAGGTTAGGGTCGTGCTCGTCAATGTGCTGTAGCATGTTGGACACCGCAGAGGAGTCTAGTTCTCTACACGTCAACCTTCTCGCCAAGGTCGAGGTGGCACAGTATATTTTCTTCCGACCTGTCCTACTATCGATATTTTCTATTATGGCATTCTCGAGGACCCTGAATAGCCTTTTTCCGACGACGGCCGGTGAGCGGAACATGTTGCGAAGAGTTCCCCGTCGTACGGAGAAGTAGCCGTCACTCCAAACGATGTCTTCTTCATCTGCCTTCGATCTTAGGACCTTGTCTAGCAGTTTCTGGTCTCTGATCGACAGGTAGCCGATGGCCTTTCTGTCGAAGTCGGCCATCTCGAAGGAAGGTATCTCTGATGGCTCACGGAACCTGTCTGCCATCGATCGTCTACCTCGGGGGAAGTGTCTTTCATTGGCTGCGTACACGTCCCCCTTTTCTCCCTCCGACTTATCTGAAGAGTCTGTCCCGATGCTGACATCTCCATTATCATCTTCAATATCATCCAGGGGAATTGCGGGATTTTCTTTCTCGGGACCTACGGAGCTCACCTGTCCTGCTGGAGCTCCGTCGGTGGACTTCGGTTGTGTCCCCTCCTTGGGCGTTGAGGATCGCCCGCTGGAGGAGGAGGGTGATGCTGATGTCAAGGGAGATGCTGACAAAGATGATGGAGAGCCACGGCTCGGAGGTGACGGTGACCGTCTCGGCTGCCTTCGGCACGGATGGTCGTCCCCATCTATCCAGCCTCTCCTCGATTTTGTCGAGGCGTTGGAGAACTTGCTGCATTATTGAATTTATGGCCTCTAGTCCGCTCAGCAGCTCTTGCTCTTGGTTTCTCAGCCTGTCTTGAACAGACGCATATTTGCGGGTTAGGGAAATACAAATTTTAGAGTCGGTATCTGTTACCTCCCGCAATCTGTCGAGCTCGTGCCCGAGCGTCATTCCGAGCGACGGGGAAGCTCCGGTAGATCTTCCTCATGTCCCCGCGACCTCTTTCTCATGCGATGGCTTACCAGGCGTGGTAGACTTTACGTAAACAGTTTGCGTTGCTGATGCCGCCAGGCGGGGCGATGGCGCTAATTCAGCAGCTATCGCCTTGCCTTTTCATCGGCGAGGGGACGGCTGTGGTGCGGGCGAACTTCGGTTCACCTCCGCACTGTCGACGACCTCCTCCCCTGCTATAAAAGGCGACACAAGTTGTGGCGTAGGTGTCAGCTGAGCTCCCTCGAGCTCCATCCTCAGGGTATCGGCGAACACCGTATTGCTGGTGCTCGGCTCAGGTTCTTCTTCTACCTCTACAGGCATTTCAAGGATGACAGGGGCTGCGGCCGTCTCTTCTGCGACATCTCCCGAAGTTTCTGTCTCGGTGACCCCAACGATCACCGGTTCTTTGTCGGCTACCACCCTTCTTGTTGAGGCGGCGGCTGATATAGCTGGAGCGACTACAACCCTTCTGGCAGTTGTAGCCGGTAGCTCTGAAACTACCCCTTCTCGGGCTTTGGTGGCTATGGTGGGGGCTGCGCCTTTAGCTACAGCTTCAATCTCGGCTGTAGTGAACACCAACTTGTTTACGTCGTAGTTGGCGCAGCGAGGGAGCGGGAGGAGTGTATTTGTCCTTGCAAACTTATAGAAATAGTCCCCCCTCCTTCCTAATGATGTTGGTCCTCATCAGGTACTTGGTGTCAAACACCTCATCGCCTTGCGTCCTTGAAAGGCTATGCGGCTCCTTTGGGTACCCGAGTCCTACTGCGATTAGGTTGACGATGCCACCCATGCAGTATTCCTTGGTAGCTTCCTTCATTGGATGTAGTCTGTTCAGCTGAAATCGTCCGAGGTTGATCACTCGGCCCTCCATTATGTGCCACATGACCTGGAGCTCATCTGTGTATATGTTGCTGGATTCGTACTTGCTGAACATGAGGCATGCCACCAATTTGTGTACTATCCTCCAGAAGCATGAGTGTATAGCAGCTACCTTCTTTCCCGGCTTGAACGAAGATTTGCCGGATAACGTGTTCGAGAGCTTCACGGGATCGAACCCGTCTCCTTCGGTGATTCTCTCACCGTTGTCCATCAGGTTCCTCTCCTCCTCACTTGAAGAGAAGATTTTGTTCAGAAACTTTTCGGAGATTGTGCACTCCGAGTTGTAGAGTCGGGCTTGGAGTATGTCTGCCCCTCCGAATTCTTTTCCCTCCGCCGGTGAATTTCTCACCCGGTGGAGGGAAGACATGAACTCCATTGTTAGCCTAGTGTATGAGGAAGACCTGCTGAAGCAGATTTTGTTCAGACCCGCCGCGGCGAGGACGGCTTTCAGCCTCTTCTCGATTCCCAGATCAGCAAATGAGGCTTCATGGCAGAACCTGCTGGGGCGGTAGATTTTGGGCACCAGCTCAGCGTACCGGCGAGTATGCTCTTCGTTCCTTGGCTCGAAACTCACCGCCAAGGCTTCCAGGATTGTTGCTGCTGCTGGGGGCGTTGGAGTTAAAATTGGAGTTGGAGTTGCCGCTTCTCCAACCCTGGCCCTCTTTTCTGTTGTAGAGGCCTTGACTGGTCTTGGGTTCGGGCGCTTCCGCCCGGCGTTGGAGGGTTCAGTCACAGTCTCGGGGTAGATCCTCCTACCCTGAGAGTCATCTGGGACAACAATCATCTTGGTGCGGGCCATCTCTGTAGGACAACAAAAGAAATACTTTGATTAAATATGTTGGCCTTCGAAAGAAGTATATAATAAAGAATAAATATGTGGCCCGGGTTGTACAGAGATTGCCTGGCCCCTGCCCCCTCAGTATCGGGCGACAAACGCGCGACCGTGTCGGGCGATAAAAGATGCCCGATACGGCTTGTATATAAAAGGGAAAAAGCGTGTCGCCCGACACAAAACCTTCGGGACGATACAAAAATGGACGACATGACTATCGCCTGACATGGCATATCGGGCAATAGATACTAAAAGATACGTTGCACGATATGCGTGTCGGGCGATACGAAACCGTTCAGTTAACAAGGTCGATAATCTATACATGTTAACAGAGAATGTGCCGGGTAGCATAGACTGCCGCGCGATAGGTCTACTGGGCTATATCTACTGGGCGATAGGTCTGTCGGGCTGTACCTCACAGAGTTCGGGACTTCCGCACGTTACGAAGGCAAGGGGGTGTCGCGCGACACGGGAGCAAAAAGCACAAAGTCCTTTGCACGATACGGGAGTAAGAACACAGTAATTCAGGTAGCCCGACACGGTAAAACTTGTTCTCATATATATAGAAAACTCAAACTCGGCGGTGAAAACACGGCAAGCAGTCTTGGGCATGCATCGGCCGATTGGGCATTCCCGAGACGGGCAGTCCATCCGTCGGCCTAAGGGTGATCAGTCCTTTGGCACGATCGTCACAGGCTCATGCCGTCCAGGAGCGTCTTTTGTCATGGCTTTAGCGATGCCCGAAAACACTATTTGCATGATGTTGCACATATCCTGCCGGAAGGTGGCTTTCCGTTACGACCCTCGGAGCAAAAGCTAGAAGAAGGAAAAAGGGAAACTTGAAAATGAAAAGGGAAGGGGTAACAAAAGCGGTTGAGGAGTAAAACATCATGGGCCCGAAACTAAGGTCCCGGCCTCAGCTAGCATTACCCATCCTGTCCTATAGAATACTTCGGTGACCCATAAAACAGAGTCAGCGCATGTGGCGCATGCACTGACTCGGGCCTTATTACATCCCAAAATGTTTGTACTATTTTTCTTGCAGGAAAGTAAAAACGTCCTAATCTAGGAATCAAAAAGACAACTCGGGTTGCCTCCCGAGAAGCGCTGTGTTTCTCGTCTTCAGCAGGACGCTCAAAGCTTCTTTTTCTTGCATCTTCATCCCCGCTTCTGCGTTCATTGTCCTGTTCTTTTCACTGGTTCGGTATTGGACGGAATCCTTCCCGATGGGTTCTTCACAATTTCAGCCAATTGAGCTAGTTGCTAGTCGATCTGGCATTGGTGCGTCTGCATGTCCGCCAGTTGTACCTGCAACGAGTTCAAGACACCGGAATTTGATAATGCACTCTGCGCCAGTTGATTGTTGATCGTATCTTGCTTCTTAACAAAATCAAATAACTGGCCAATCACGTCTGCCTGGCCCGTGCCCTTTCTTTGTTCTCGGTTAGGCCCTTGATACTTCTCCTGTGCTTGGAAGTTCCCTTTGTTTGATGGGAAATTAGTGCTTTTGGGGTATTGGCTTGGTCCTCCCCTTTGCTCAAAAGCTTGAGGTTGCTTTGAGGCGCTTTGCAACTGATGTGAATTTTTAGCTGCGTCCTTGTTGCCATAGTTGAAACCAGGATGGTACGACCTTTTGAAATTCACAAAAGCCACCTTCTCAGTTTCCTCGTCATCAAATTCGGTATCGCTTGATGCGTCTGGTTGGGTGTAGATGCAATTGTCTACCCCGTGTCCGCCTTCTCCACATGTTACACATTTCATTACCTTTTCGACCTGTTTCTTACCCTTTCTGCCAGATTCCTTCAATTGCTTTACATCTGTAGCTATCCTTTGGATCTGAGAAGTGATTGTCTCCAGCGCCTTGGATTCAAAAGAAGGTCCCTCACTAACCTTCTTAGCTTGGCCCCGGTCAGATCTGTCATAGTCAGTGCCTGCTTGCAGCTCGGCCATGTTCTTGATGATCTTCTCGGACCTGCTCGACTTCTTCCCCAGGAAGTCACTTCCGGCTGCTGCGTTCAATGAAACCCTTTCTTCGGGAGTTAGGCCGTTATAGAAGGTAGTGATCAAGAACCCTTTCTTGTAGTTGTGGTGAGGGCAGTCCCTCTAATATTCTTGATACCGCTCCCAGGCGTCATGGAGATTCTCATTAGGCTTTTGCATGAATGAAGTTATCATTTGTCTATTTCTCACGGTCTTCTCAGTTGGGTAGAACTTATTTACGAATGCGTCCGCCAATGCTCCCCATCCTTTCAAAGATTGGTGGGGTAACCCAAGATACCAGGACATGGCCTTATCTTCTAGGGAGAAGATGAAGCCTTTGCAATAGATCACCTCCTGGGGAACCCCCGCATCTTGATAGTATCACAGATGTTCTTAAAAGCATCCAAGTGGTGATAGGGATTGTCATTTTTAGAGCTCCCTCTAAAGATTTTGTTCTGAATCATAGAGATAACAGACGGCTTGAGTTCAAAGTTTGCCGCGTTGAATCGTGGAACGATGACAGGGCATCTGGAATTGTTTGCCTTAGTGGAGGCTAGCTCCCTTAAAGTCTTTTCTTCTTTGCCTGAATCGTCGCTGTTGCTGCCTCCCTGTTGTTCTTGGTTCTGGTGTCTCCTGTGTCGATGACGGTGACGACGCCTGACATGGGGGTGGCCTTCCTCGGAGTGCTCTGATTCCTGATCTTCCTGCTGATCATTTCCGTCGTAGCAATCGTTGCCACTTGGCGGAGGTGATTCATCCCTAGGCCTTCCCTGCTGTTGACCTTCAACCTATTGCGGGTTGACACGGGGAGGCATGATGTCGACGACTGTGCTCAGTCAATCGGTTGAATGGTGTCGGATCTCGGTGGTACATGGATCTTTCTTTCAGGGTTCCTAAGAGAAAGACACGAAAAATCAAGTCAGAAATTGAATTATTTAGCTTAGGCAAAGAATAAGTAGTATTAAAAGGAAACAAAAGAAAAGAAAAAGGGTGATATCAAGCTCGTTTCTAAGCTTGAGGCATGGGAGTGTAGTTAGTGGATTCAGATTCGTCTACAGTACCGTTTTTGCCTTGTCCCCGGCAACAGCGCCAAAAAGTTGACCGACCTAAATCGCGCGTCCTAAATTTTTAGGCAGATTTGAGGTAGTCGAGCTTTTACATTTATAATCCTGAATCCTTCTAGGCCCCCGCAACTTTGTTTATGGGGTCGAAGTAGATATACGGGGTCGAACACAAGGACAAGGGGGGTAGTGTTGAGAACCCAGAATCGACACGCTACACTCCGGTAGGTAAAAAGAGATTGTAAATTCCCCAGAAGGTAAGCGTAAAGATGTCACAAACGAAACAAGAAAACTATCTCCAAGTGGAGTTACTAGAAAGATTTAAGGTTTTTAGCATTTAGCAGTTTTTAAGGGTTTTCATGCAACAGAAACAGAAAGATAACACTAGAGCTAGAGCAAAGTACGAAGGATAGAACTGCGATAAAACAAGCGGCGGTAGAACCAATCATGTACCCCTCCTCTCGAAGCGGGCACCTCTAATAAGGCATCAGTTCCACTCTCGGGGTCACCGGACTCAAATTAGAGTGGAAAGGTCACTAAAGCAACTCCGTTTCGGGCACTCTCGTACTCCAGAATCGGACCAAACACTAGAGCCACAACACAACTCTCGAAGTTGTTGCGACGGGAAAACACGATTCGGTAGCTAAGCGAAACGCGATCCAAAACATGCAAGCTAGAGTTCAGATATCAAATCATAGCAGTCATCCAACATATTGCACCAAGCATAGAGCAGCAAGTAATTAAGCATTTCTGTTTCTATGATCATTAAAGGTCTTAATTACAATGCATAAGTAAATAATTAAATAACAGAATTAAAGATAGGTGTCGCCTTCTTGATGTAGAAGGATGACAGGCTACAGTAACCATCCTGCCCGATATCGGACAGGGACCTAGCCCGATACAGCCATGTCGGACGACACGCTCTCTCAAGCGGCACAGCGCGACGGGCGACTGCATCGCTCAAGGGCCTGGCCGATACACTCAAGTCAGGCGGCACACCCTCTCGGGCGGCACGCATGACAGGCAGAGCGTATCGGGTTCGATATCATGTCGGGCATGGAGCTACGTATCCCACTGTCGGGCACTCGTGTCGCGCATCTACATCGGACGATATCGGCTCCCAGTGTCGCCCGGTACAGTCCTAGGTGAACCAGTCCCCTCCCTCTCGGGATGAGGAAGAGCTCACCTAGTGTCGCCCAGTACGAACACTGGAGCACGATACGTCTGCTCTCGCAGCCTCCTCTAAAGATCACTCGACTATTCGAAACCTGAAGTGACCAAGCTTGTCTGAATTGTCTAAGCTGTCTTTTCGGCTCCCTGTAGCTGCTATTTATAGGTAGCTGGTCGTGAGAAGATATGGTGCTCGAAACGCCACGTGTCCTGCTTTCCGCTGTTCAGTTGGTGGTCAGCTGACGCGGGTATCACCCAGTATCGCTCGGCACGAGGAGGTCGGTTGTCGGGCGTCGAGGCGAGAAGTGCCTACCGGTGGGTGGCTGATATCGCGCGACACCTAGAGTAGTTGCGGCGTGCTCGGCTCCCTGTCGGGTAAAGAGGCGTGTCGTCCATCGGTACCCTATCGCGCGGCATTCTTGTATCACGCGTCGTCGTATCGCGCAGCCCCGCCGGTCAACGTGTGTATCGGGCGTCAGGGGGGCCGGGACAGTCTTGGACTTATTTGCGGGCCGGAATGGCCTTATTGGTGCTAAATGGGCCAAAATAGGAGGAAACTCTGCAAAAGATGGAAATGTTGGACTGAGAGCATTGCTTGGCTAATTATTGCAAAATTGCATATAAAAGAGAGGAAAAGGGCAGAAAAGGGCAGTTTTGATAACAAAAAAATAGTCTAAAACATCACAAAAATTGGTGTTATCAGATACCATGTTTGATTAGCTTCTGTGCCTCATACATGAGGTTTAGTGGGTAGAAGCTATTAAGTTTTGTATAATATTCTTAGTAGTTTGCCTCTTTCACCTCCATGGTGCAATTAGATTTCCCAGTGAATGATGTCATTGGTAAATCTACTATATAGTTCATCTTGTTTTGTGATGGGACCATGGCGGTAAATCGTGAAGTGTAGAAGGAACACATATACCTTACTGTAATTATTGGATGATCATATGACTCCCTTAGGTCTTGCGATGAGGCTGTGTCAATTATGATTAAGAGTAATATGGGGAATGGTGGATGTCTTACCTCGTTAAGGTTTGATGAATTTGACCATGCGTTATAGGATACCCTTCTCCCTCCCATGTAAAAGCATAGTTGAGGTGTAGTCAAATGTCCTATGAGGTGTCTGAAGGATTAGACCCTTTAAGTAAAAAGATGTGACGATAAATAATAGTATGTGTGTGGTTTTGTGATAGGTGGTTGACTTGGTTCTCTGGTTGATTTTGGCGCCAATTTTGAATTTTTCACTGCAAGTTTTGCACCGTCAAATTAATTTTCATTATTAATTTATATTTACAAAAGAAAAGTTTTCAGATTTTATCGATGGTTTTTGGAACCAAGTCACCACCACAAGAAAGCTGAGTAGTAGAGAATCTCTTTAGTGAATTACCTTGGTTGGCATGTTCAACCCTAATACCCTAGGCCTAAGACTGATATAGTTTGTTTCAAATATATATATTAGACCTAGTGGATCCACCCTTTTTCCCCTCTAGGTTATGCACTAAGTTATAGTTTAAACCTTTTAAGGGGCGGAATTTCATACAATTTATTCATTAGGAATCAAACTAACTTAAGGAAGGACCATGACTAATAATGGTTACAATAAGTAAAACTTGGACAACTCCTATGATAACCTCCCATTTTGTGACGTTATCTTATTAGTTATCTTTAGTTTTCCATACTCTTTCTTAGATAAACTAAATAGAATCATTAAACTTTCTTACTTTATTGCAGATACATCAATAAACTAACTTCTCTTATCTTTCCATTACAGAAAACACAAAAAAAATTACAAAGACTCCTCACGGTCCCAAGACCGCGAGAAGCCTCACGGTCCCAAGACCGCGAGAAGCCTCACGGTCCCAAGACCGCGAGATGCCTCACGGTCCCAAGACCGCGAGAAGCCTCACGGTCCCAAGACCGCGAGATGCCTCACGGTCCCAAGACCGCGAGAAGCCTCACGGTCCCAAGACCGCGAGAAGCCTCACGGTCCCAAGACCACGAGAAGCCTCACGGTCCCAAGACCGCGAGAAGCCTCACGGTCTCAAGACCGTTCGGGCTCAACTTGAGCCTATAAATAGGACCTCAAGGGTCACTTCATGGGGATCGAATTTCAAGACGCCCAAAGGCTGCCTCTCCAGATCCAGAGCACTCTGGTCTTCCGTCCACTGCCCCAAGGCTGCCAGTTTTGAGATCTGTGCTCATCATCAAGCTACCTTCTCTCTCTTCTTTCTCTCTCTTCAACAAAGAAGGTGGGAAGAGAAAATCCATCATCAAAGCAACCACGAAGTGCGAAGATCGTTGCTCTCTTCACCAAGGGTTCAACCTTCCCTCCTCCGTGGAGATGACGTTCTTTCTCTCTCTTCTTGCCTCCTTCTTTGTCATGAGCGAGTAGTTTCATTCACTAGGGTGCGGGGAGTAGCCCCGCTACCCATGTTTTCATTTCATGCGATGTAATTCAATAACTTGTAATAAAGATACTCTTCTTTTCAGTTTGACTTCAATCGCTTAATGAATACTAGTTGCTTGATCATCAACTTGTGTTACATATTGTCTTTTGGTATGAATTGTCTATGTTTGTACCCTTAGATCTAAATATCGATTGAATGTTGGTTATGGATGTATGTAGTCACCATATGTCTGTTTCGGTGTCTAGAAGTGTTTTCATGAGTGGAGTAAACTCACCCCCATCATTGCACTTTCATACTATGAAATGGAATCAGTTGACGTATGGAAGTGCAACCTTGGTAAGGTCGAGGAACACATTTCATGAAGGAGTAATGCAAAGCATGTGACCATTCATTATGGAATGGCTGGCATTGCAATACTCCACACTTCTCGTAGCTAGTTATCCGAAAGGAAGCTAGGACTACAAGATACTAACTGATTTGACTCTTTTTGCAGGTTATTTTATTATGTTGCATGACTTGATCCATGTGTAGTGGTGTGAAACCCGATAACATCCTAGTGGTTTTTATCAATTGTTTACAACCTTAATCTTTACTTTCTTGCTTTACTTTCCTCGCGTTTAGCTTTAAAACCAACATCAAACTTTCGATCTAAATATCAACTGTTAAGTAGTTAAGTAAAACTAAAAACGTTTTCCATCTTGACTTTGTCAAGACCGTTGTCCCGAGGATTCGACCCTTAACTATACTACGATAAGACTTCCGCGTGTCTTAGCACACGTGGGTGGAGTTCTTACCATAGTACTAGCAAGGCTAAACCTAAGGATTCATCACCTTAGGATTTTTAGTGGTGTTGCAAAACTCCATCAAAAATTGGCGCCGTTGCCGGGGACAACAGAACTGTTTAGTTTTTACTTAACAACTTCTTGGTTGATTAGGATTTTACACTTTTTCTTGATAACTACTCCAAAACTTCTTGATTTCTTCATTTCCTTCCATTATCCTAACGTGTGATTTTCCTTCTACTCAGGTAGAAAACGTGTATGCAACCCCCGCATAGCATCAGATTCTCCCCTGAACCATAATACGATTCTGAGGTAGAAAGAAGTTTCCTCCGAAGGAATAGACTTAACCGCCAAAGAGCCAGACAGATGGCCGAAGAGCAACGCCTTGTTGCAGAAAGAGTCAATGCCGCCATAGCAGCACAACGAGCACAACTTATTGCCGACACTCGTGCTCAGGTGCAAGCTGAGATCCGAGCTGAGGAACAAGCCCGCATCCAAGCAGAGCATGCTACTGCTCAACTTGCGTTAAGAAACAAGCAACTTCGGGACTACGCAATCCCGAAGAATTATGAAGACGATCATCCTGTCCGACCACCGATTATTAACATACCACACTTTGAAATTGGACGCAATGGATCCAGATCATGCAAGGCATCTCTTTCTCCGGAGCACCCGGAGACGATTGCATGGATCACCTTAAGAGATTCAAGTCACTCTGCCGACTTGTACCCCAAGCAGGAATTGCCTTGGAAGCAATCATGTTACACCTTTTCCACTTCACCTTATCTGGAAGAGCACTAAGCTGGTACAACGCTTTGGATAGACACCCCATCATCACTACTTGGACTCCTTTAGAAGAGAAGTTTCTTGAGAAATTCTTCCCACCTTCGCTAACCTATGAGATTAGGGGACAGATTAATCACTTTTCCCAACTACCTGGAGAAACACTTGCTGAAGCTTGGGAAAGATTCAAAGAACTCCTGAGAAAGTGTCCTCACCATGGCATATCTCAAAATCAACTGATAGAAACATTTTATAGAGGAGTAAGTGATGATATCAAGCAATTCCTAGATTCCTCATCTGGAGGAAACTTTATGAGAAAGAATTATGAAGATGCCTGGAATATAGTTACGCTAGGGGCCGAGAACCAATCCAATTGGGGAAGGTCATCTAACCAACCCAAAGGCGTTCTCAAGGTTTACAAAGCAGAAGAATCCATGGAACTCAAGGCCATTGCTGAGGCCTTGAAGACTATTGCTAGCAAGCAACAAGCCCTCGAAACTTCTTTCGGGGAATATGATAAGAAGAAAAGCTCTCAGGTTCAACAAGTTAAGGCAGCTACTGGAACTTGTGAAGCCTGTCATGCATCCGATCATCCCACATTATCATGTGGCCTGTTATACAATGTCATGATGGATTTACAACCACCTATGCCGCAATATGAACCCATTATCGAGCATCCCGAGGACCAAATGCCAGAGCAAGTCAACTCCATACATTCAATACCTGGCCAAGTGTATTACAACCCAGATAAACCAAGGAACCATCCTGGTTTTCAATACGGGAATCCTGCAGGGACTGCCAACCCACAACAGCAGGCACAAGGTGGATCTTTCAATAGACAACCACCAGGATTTCAGAATAACTTCAATCAAGGGAATTATAGACAAGGTTTCCAAAGATCTAACTATCCCAGGAATCCTTCTTACCAATATGCCCATTCAGGACTGCACCCTCAGTTGCAACAACCTCAGTTGCAGCAGCCACAGCAACCTCAGTTGCAGCAGCCCCATCAACCACAGTTAACTGCACCTCTACAACAACCAGGACAACAAGTCACTCAGTATCAACAAAGGGGTGCTCCTCCCCAATCATCTGATGAGATATCCTTGATTAGACAAATGCTTCAATCGCAACAAACCATGCTTGCAAACCAACAAGCTCAACAAAAGGCCGTAGAAGCCCAACTGGCACAAATTGCCGCTCAATTGAAACCTCAAGCCGACACTTTTGCTGGGCAACCAGAGGCAAACCCGCGTCATAACCCAAACAGAACAGAAAAACTTAATGCCATCACCACGCGGTCTGGTCGTGTCCTGCCTGATGTCACCAGAATCGATCATAATGATGATGACGTAGCCATTCTTTCCCCAACGGGGAATTCAAGCAAAGAAACAGAAAATTCTGCAGAGGAAGAAAAGGAAAAAGAACCAATCCCAGAAGTCCCACCAAGAATTCCTTACCCAGACAGACTAAAAGGAACCAAAATGGATACTAGGTTCCAAAAATTTAAAGAAGCTATGAAAAAGTTATACATTGATATTCCTTTTCTTGATGCCCTTTCCGAAGTGCCCGCTTGGGCAAAATACCTGAAAACCCTCTTGTCGAGAAAGTATATGACAGAAGAGCATGAAACAGTGAAACTTGCTCAGACCACTTCAGATATTCTGCTTAATAAAATGCCAAAGAAAAAGAAGGACCCAGGTTCCTTTGGCATTCAGTGTTCCATTGGAAATGGCTCCAGCAAGAAAGGATTGGCAGACCTAGGAGCAAGCATATCTATTATGCCCTATTCAATGTGTAAAAGATTAGGCTTCACTGATTTGTTACCTACGACAATGACAATTCAGTTAGCCGACTCTACCATAACTGCCCCTCTTGGCATTATCGAAGACATCCCTGTCAGAATAGGAACAAATTCTTATGTCCCGTGTGATTTTGTTATTATGGACATACAAGAAGACCTGAGATATCTGATAATCTTTGGAAGACCTTTCCTAGCTACCGCCCAAGCTCTCATCGATGTAGAAGCAGGAACTATTATTTTGAGACTTGGGAGGGAGGCTTTCCAGTTCAGAGTTCTAAACAGCATGAAAGGTCCAAACATTCAAGAGGAAGTCTTTCTCCTGGATGCTATATATCAAATGTCCCAGTTAGAAATGTCTGAACCATCCGACGAATTGGAAAATACTCTTACAAATCCGGAGGTAGAATTCTCGGTCAGTGAATTAGTGCAACAATGCCTACAATACTTAGAAAAAGCTGAAGAAGCTCCGACAGCCACGTTTGAAGAACTTAAGGCCGTCACAATTATAGAAGCCACTGAGCCACCTAAGGCTCCAGAAATGAAAGCCTTACCCGAGGGGCTTAAACATGTCTTTCTTGATGATGAGAAGCTCTGTCCAGTAATCATCAGCTCCACTCTAGAGGATGATCAAGAAAACAGACTCCTCGATGAACTGAAGAAGCATAAGAAAGCCATTGGCTATAAAATGACTGATCTGACGGGCATAAACCCTGCTTTATGTATGCACAAACTGCCCATGGTTGAAGAGTTTAAACCATCATGAGAACACCAGAGAAAGTTAAACCCCAACCTCAAAGAGGTGGTTCGCCTCGAGGTCCTCAAGCTTCTAAAGGCAGGCATTATCTACCCAATTTCTGATTCTCAGTGGGTAAGCCCAGTGCAGGTGGTCCCTAAAAAGGGGGGAACCACCGTTGTTCTTAATGACAAAAATGAACTGGTTCCCACTAGAACCGTTACAGGGTGGCGTATGTGCATTGATTATAGGAAACTTAATAAATCAACACGAAAAGATCACTACCCCCTGCCTTTCCTAGATGAGGTCCTCGAGCGCCTAGCTCATCTGAAGTTCTTTTGTTACCTCGATGGATATTCCGGCTTTTACCAAATCCCGATACACCCGGACGATCAAGAGAAAACTACTTTTACCTGTCCCTTTGGGATGTATGCTTTCAGAAGAATGCCATTCGGGCTCTGTAATGCACCAGCTACTTTCCAAAGATGCATGTCTGCTATCTTTGCGGGATTGACAGAGTCTATAATGGAGGTATTCATGGATGATTTCTCAGTTTATGGAGACTCCTTCGACAACTGTCTGCTCAACCTGGTTCAAGTCCTACAAAGATGTGAGGAAACAAACCTCATTTTAAATTGGGAAAAATGCCATTTTATGGTAACAGAGGGTGTTGTTTTAGGACACAGAGTGAGCGACAGAGGGATCGAGGTGGATCAAGCAAAAATTGACGTTATCTCAAAATTGATGCCACCAAAAGACGTAAAAGGAGTACGTGCCTTCTTAGGACATGCTGGGTTTTACAGAAGATTTATTAAAGATTTCTCCAAAATAGCAAAACCCATGACACAACTGCTGACCAAGGACACAGAGTTCAACTTTAACCAAGAATGTTTGCAAAGTTTCACAACTCTGAAAGATGCCTTGATTTCTGCACCAATATTATGAGCTCCAGATTGGTCGTTACCTTTCGAAATCATGTGTGATGCGAGCGATTACGCCTGGGTACTAATGCTTCAAGATTTCGATTTGGAAATTAAAGACAAAAGCAGAGTGGAAAACGTCGTCACCGATCATCTCAGCCGTATTAGAATCGAGGATGAAGACAAAGTTCCTATCCAAGATTCCCTCCCGGACGACCACCTAATGAAAGTCTCCAATGGATTTCCCTGGTATGCCGACATTGTCAACTATTTGGCAACAGGAATCATTCACCCATCTGCATCCTATCACGACAAAAAGAAGTTCATTCACGATGCTAAGAAATATTTCTGGGACGAGCCCTATCTTTTTTGCTTATGCGCAGATGGACTCTTTCGTAGATGCATCCCAGAGACAGAAATCACTTCGGTCCTTGAGCACTGTCACTCAGGCCCCACTGGGGGCCACATGAGTTCTAAGAAGACAGCCCTCAAAGTCTTGCAATCTGGCTTTTATTGGCCCACCATCGCAAAAGACGTACATGAATACGTGCGATCATGCAACAAGTGCCAACTATCCGGAGGGATAACCAGAAGAAATGAAATGCCATTGAACATATGGCAAGAAATCAAACTCTTCGGTGTATGGGGAATAGATTATATGGGCCCTTTCCCCTCATCTTATGGATTCAAGTATATCTTGGTTGCTGTGGATTACGTTTCAAAATGGGTAGAAGCTCTACCAACCACCTCTTGCGATTCAAAACTGGTAATCAAGATGTTTAAAGAGATAATATTTCCCAGATTCGGCGTCCCAAGAACGATTATATCTGACGGCGGATCACATTTCTTGGAACGGAGCTTTGAAGCCTTATTAAGAAAATATGGAGTCAACCACAAAGTTTCTACACCATATCATCCACAGACATGTGGACAAGTTGAAGTCTCCAATAGGCAAATTAAAGCTATTCTGGAAAAAACTGTCAATCGGCACCGCACCGATTGGTCCACCAAACTATCTGACGCTCTATGGGCTTACCGTACAGCTTTCAAAACACCCATCGGAACAACACCGTTTTGATTAGTGTATGGGAAGTCTTGCCATTTGCCAGTTGAATTAGAGCATAAGGCTTGGTGGGCCATTAAGCAACTAAATTTCGATCTCAAAGGTGCTGGTGAATTCCGACAACTTCAACTCCAAGAACTAGAAGAACTACGAATGACAGCCTACCACAACGCAAGAATCTACAAAGAACAAACTAAGATGTGGCACGATGGCCACATCAAAAGAAAAGATATAATCGTTGGAGACAAAGTTCTCCTATTCAACTCCAGATTAAAACTGTTTCCTGGAAAACTGCGTACTAAATGGTCGGGGCCCTTCACAATCAAACATATATACCCGACAGGAGCTGTCATTATTATTGACGATAATGGAGGAGAGAGGACCATAAATGGCCACAGATTAAAAAAGTATCACACTCCGGCAGACAAGTTATCAAGACAAACCATAGAGATTCATGACCCTATAAAGTCAGCATAGCCGGGGCAAAATATTGTCGAGCCAGCGACGTTAAACCAAGGCGCTTCTTGGGAGGCAACCCAAGGTCTGAGTATCACCTTCCCTAATTTTTCTAGCCTTTTCTTTTGTTTTTAAACACCCTTTTGTTTATCTTTGTTTTTCCTTTTTCTTTTGCTTTCTTTAAATCCAAAAATACATAAAAATCCACATGATCTTGAGGTCAAACGGTCTCGAGACCGTTTGGGCCCTCGCAATCTCCAGACCAAGAGGCCCCTCATGGTCTCCAGACCGTGAGGCCCTCGCGGTCTCCAGACCATGAGGCTCCTCGCGGTCTCAAGACCGTGAGGCTCCTCGCGGTCTCAAGACCGTGAGGCTCCTCGCGGTCTCAAGACCGTTTGGATCCTCGCGGTCTCAAGACTGTTTGAGCTCTCTCGGTCACCTGACCGAGAGGGCTCCTAAAAACCTATAAATATACCCCCCACCTACGTGTCCCTCTTCTTGATTCCCGAATTCTCGAACTCTCCTATTTCATTCCACTCTGAGCTTCGTCCCTGCACTCCCGCGCGTCGCTGTTTCAAGTGCTTCTCCGACGACTTGGCTTCATCGCCGTCGTTCTCGACTTCGTCGTCGTCACTCCCGGCTTGTCGCCCGCTCTACAGTAGCTAGCCCTTTGCCGACCCACCGACCGCAGCGACAGGTTGACGCATCACCATTTAAAACTCGCGTTCGAGCTCCTCTCCGCCGATTGTCGCCATCATCGTTTCCGCAGCTCTTAGCCGACGAACGGCCGCGCGGTTCGTCTCCCGCGCGGTTCGTCACCTTCGCGGTCTCCAGACCGTGAGGCACCTCACGGTCTCCAGACCGTGAGGCACCTCGCGGTCTCAAGACCGTTTGGATCCTCGCGGTCTCAAGACCGTTTGGATCCTCACGGTCTCAAGACCGTTTGGATCCTCGTGGTCTCAAGACCGTTTGGATCCTCGCGGTCTCAAGACCGTTTGGATCCTCGCAGTCTCAAGACCGTTTGGATCCTCGCGGTCTCAAGACCGTTTGAGACCAAACGGTCTCAGGACCGTTTGAACTAAATCAAACTAATAAAACTCAAATTCAAAATAATTTTACTTTGTTATAATTTCAAAATTTAAGATTTCTAACTTTTGTTTCTTATCAATTATTTCAGAATGACTTCACATGCTAAGCAAGGACCAACAGACGCTCCCTTCTGGACAAAAGAGAAGCTCATTGCTGAACGAGCAAATCTGCAAAGCATAGTTGACGACTTCAAAAGGACTGGAAAAGTCCCAGCAGAAGTGAACCTGACTGCTGTCATGAAGGACATCAAGCGAATCAACCGCTGCCTAGATGAAGAACCTTCTGACGAGGAGGTCGAAGAGACCTCATCCGACGAGGCCTCTGAATACCAACCTTCCCCTGAGAAAGAATCACCCACTACAAAATCTAAGGGGAAGAGATTGGCTCAAGAACCAACAACTGAGCCAACATCTAAGAAGAGAGCCAGGAAGCAGGTCCACCCTGCCTGTGCAAGGGAACAAATCCTAGCAGGGTGCATCCCACCATCCTCCACCACCGTCACCAACCCTGCCACAATAACTGTTCCTATTTTTCCTCCCATCACCACCACAGCACCACCACCCGAGAACCTTCACCTCCAAATCATTCCCCCCATCAGCCAACTCCTTAAACCGACCAAGTATGTCTGCCCCAGCATACTGATGAAGATGGGGATCTACCACAAAATCCTCACTCTTCTTGACAATTCTAACCTTTCCCGGCTCTGCTTTGTATCTGAAATTTCCTACTCTGAGCCCACAACAGAATTCTTCACTTACTTCAACAAAGAAGTGGTGGACATCATGCATAGAGAAAGGGACGGTGGTGACCGCAGAATAACCTCCAGAATCTTTAACCATGAGGTAGTCATTACCGAAACTTTTCTGAATGAAATTTTCATCGACAATCAAGACCAGCTGAAGAAAGCCAAAGCTGCTGGCACAGACAACCCTGGGTTCAACAAGCATACCTTCTGGAAGTCATTAACAGGGTTACCAACCTTCGATGCAAGGACAAGCAAGGCCTCCAACGTTCATTCTGGCCTAGTGCGCACGTTACACAAAATTATCGTCGGCGCACTTTTCCCCAAATCCGAAGGAGGAAATGTTCTTATATCCGACCTTTTTGTCCTCTGGTCTGTCCTCAACGGAATGCCTGTCAACATTGGATGGCATATGCTGCTCAAGCTATCAGCCTTCGCCCTCGGGAAAGAAATCTGCACGGGTGGTCATATCACATCTATCATCAAATATCTTAAGATGGATAGACTTCTACCCAAATGCAGCCCAATAAAAGGCGACATCCTTACCAACAAACAGACACTAAAGAACTCTCACATCTTAAAGGATAAGGATGGAAGGCTGAACTACGTGTTCTGCCCCACAAAATCTTCAAGAACCCTGCTTCCACTTCCAGAGCTTGCTGACTATGATAAGGACAAGCTCCTATTCACTGAAGACGAGATCGCCAAAATCATAGCTTCAGTCAAAGTCAGAGAAAAGAAAGCAAAGGCAGGGCAGTCAGAACTTAGTATAACCACCCCGGCAGCTACAACAACAAAGCTCCTAGTCAAACGACCTTCCAGAAGGCTCGTAAAAGCTCGTGAGCTGTCGGGGACACCTACATCGAAGCCTAACCCCGAAGCTGAACCCCCCCTCCCTGAAGAACATATTACATCCTCATCACTAGACTCTTTTATAATGAGTCTAAATGTTGAGCTCACTACCACCTATCCACCCTCCACCACCCCAATATCCACCACCCCACCACCATCAACCACCCTTCAATCATCCTCCGCTCCACCTTCCTCTACCACCCCTCCACCACCCCCACCCTTCTTCACTTCGGGCACCCCATTCTCCACCACAATGCCCGAATTCTCCTCCTTCACATCCACCGACTTTCCATCAACATTCTCGGATCCATTTCTCTCTTCGGGAATGCCACCTTTTTTCCACCCACCACCACCCCGACATCGCTGGTGACCCCATCTACAGTCACCATGCAATTCGCGGGTCCATCAACAGTGTCCCTTCCGCATGACACTATCATTCCACCCCGACCCCAGCCACCTCACCCTTCGTTCACTGGGGTCCCTTATACTAACGTCGGTGCGGAATTCGGACGTCAATTTGACACCATCCGAAACCTCCTCACCGACCCATCTAACATTTTAAATTCTATTTTTTCATGTGTGCAGGGTCTAACTCAGCAGGTTTCCCAGATTGGCGAGCAGAACCGCGCCATGCCAGGCATCCTCCAACACATTCAACAACGTCAAGATTCAGTGGCCAAGCAAGTCGACCACATCGACGGCCACTGTAACAACTTGCCCGAGTTGATCCAAGGAGTACAACGCCAGCATGAAGTGTTGGCAACGCAAGTCGATCGGATCTCTGTGCAGACTCTGCCTCTGCCAGAGACCCTCCGCGAGCTGAAGCAGCAACAACATGCTTTCAGCACGCGCCTGGACGACATCACCACGACCCTCACACAACTACATAATCGCCAGGAGGAGTCGTCAAATAATGAGCTTATTCAGTTAAGAGCTCAAGTAACCGACCTCTCAGCACGACTCCTCTCGGTCGAACAATGTTATTCAGATCTTAAAGAAACCCACGAAGCACTGCTCGAAACACACGAGCACGTGCAAGTGGCATATGATGAACTCCAATCCATCCATCGTCTGTGCAAGAAGAAAGCAAAAAAGAAGACAACTGATGACGATGAGGATGATGCTGATGACGAGGAAGATTCTGACTCCTCCGCTGACTCAAACAATAGTTCCTCCTCAGCTGATGACTCGGACAAGCCAGATGATGTTGGGGCAGGCCCCAGCCAAGGAGCAAAACCAAAACAACAGCAAGATCACCAAACTGGTGATAAAGATCACAAATCCCCTGCTCATACAGAGAATGTCAACATATACTTCGGGGATCAGTTTCTAAACTTTTCTGTGGGATCTTTGGGGGAGGCTGCCAAAGAAGTGGCTTTTGCTGAGTTCAAAAGATGCATTCAAGGAACCAGCACTACTGCACCAGCCACAGCAGCCCAGCAAATCTCTACACTCGAACCATCTGCGCCTGAACTTGAAGAATCAGAAAGAGTATGCCTCGACACTGATGAAGATTTAGACACTCCTTCTGATTTTGATAAAGATCACGATCTGCAGCAGTACATGGACAACCTAGAACAACCTTCTCCCCCCACACCGCAAGAGCTACCTCCGCCGCCACCTCTACCTAACAAAATGAAAGACTTAGATATGGCGACCATCTCTACCTTAGACGCACATGATATTTTCATCCTCAACACTATTGTAGATGATGCCAAAGCAGGGGAGGATGTCATATATCAAAACACAAAGACCAGACGCGATCTGACGCGTGAAAATTTCCGGTCACTTCTTCGACCCCAGTCACCGGTGAAGATGGCAATCTTTCGTACTCTCCTTCCCAACTCTATCGAGATCTACAAAAGTTCTCGGCGACAGCAACCGGTCCTCAACGCCTCACCCACACTGGGATTGTGCTTACTGTATAAAGAATTACAGCACAAATCCATTACAAGGTTGAAAAGGGGAATCGCAAGAAAAGCAAGATACATAACCGTGCCTTTCCAAGTCTGTAAACACTGGTTACTCATGATTGTGGACACTGTCGCCCGCGACGCCAAAGTGTACAATTTCTGTGCCAGTGACCTAAAGGCCGGGATAATAAATTTTGTCGGACTTGAAGTCGGGGAGGCCCGGTGCATCCCTTTCCGGCTTCTCAAACTCATTTGGGCCGCGTGCCCTTCTCTTCGCCAGAACTGGAGATCCCCCTGGTTCCAAATTATTAACCCACAAGTCCAAGCCGCTGAAGGCTCTTGGGACAGCGCTTTCTACGTCATACGGCACATCCTAGCGCTAAATCAGCAGGTCCCTTTTACTGAACTAATCAATGAAGATTTCCACTCCCTACGAGGACGTTACGCCATGGAGCTTATTTGCGACAGATGGTTCTTCAATGACCCTACCATGGCGGCAGAGGACGTCCTTCATTATCTCTTTTCATCTATACAACAACCGCAGAGGAGACCTTTCCGACAAACTCTAGTGGCGTTGCAAAAAGAAAACCAACCATCCAATGTCACCAAGCAAAGCCAATGGAACCCTTACATCTTCGATCTGGCTCCAGATAAAGGTGACATTGATCTGATATCAGGGGTAGCCATCAAGACATCCTCATCACATATGGAACCCCAATCTGCCATTAAACCGTCTTTTCCCGACTTCGACCCGGAGGCTTGCAAAACACTTTCAGATAACGAGCTCCGGCTAATAATGTCACGGCTATACGCCGAAAAAGACGAGTTGGTATATATCGACGGGGATATTTTAGTTATGGCAGATGCCCTCCGTGAGACCCTACAATTCAAGGGTTCCATGTCTGTAAGTATAATGACCGCCTATCAATACTTACTTGCACGGAATCACAACACGGTCTATATGGTGTCAGCTTACATGAAGGATGATCTTCTCGGGCTGAAGAACTTCGGAACAAAGGAGTCAACCATCTCCTATCTCCAACATACAACTCCGAAGTTCATCATGCTACCTTTCCTTCATCAAGAGCACTGGATGTTACTGGCAACCAACCTTCATGAAGGAACAACAATAATCTACAACAGTTCCGACAGCCAGTACGATCCAAAACGGAAAGCATACACAACAACTCCAAGGACACCAACGGAGGAGGTGGAAAAGGCGTGTGCTGACAAATTACACGATCTTTTGGGTCAGCACACTCGGGCGTATGATAGAGATCATTTCCAAGCACCAGCCTTCTGCCACAGATTCCCCCAGCAAATCAGAGAATCAAATGACTGCGGCTTCCACGTCCTCTACTGGATGTATACAATCCTGGCCCTCCACAAGCCGGTAGAGGACATGACAGAGGTGGATTACCACGCGCTACGAGGGAAGTTCGCCGCCAACTTACTCAGAACACATGGGGCTAATAAAGGATTAACTGACGCCTAAATGCCCTTGTCCATGCATTTCTCAACCTATCACTTTGACACTCTGTGGACAGAGTGCGTGATAAGTTAGGGGGGGGGGGAGTGCACCGGACAAGGGCGAGGTACCATTTCTGCTTCAACCTTTCTATTTTTCCCGCTTATCTTTAGACTTTTTCCAATAATTTTTTTCAATAAAATAACTTTATAAGTATAACTTTCACCCTGGAAAGAATCACCCTTAGCTAAGTTAGAGATAAAGTAGTCCTCATATAAATAACAAGATTAGCATACAGACTTGAAATGGCGAGTTCATAAATTTCATTCACCATTGGTTTCTATACTTTTGCTTCAATTCTATCTCAGACTTTTCACAGGTCAACTTCAGGGCCAAAGCGAACCGAAAACTCTCAAAGTCAAGAGGGAAATCAGGAAAATCCAAAATCAAGAAATCTCACGAGCGGACCACCAATAAAAAAATAAGTGCATGTCAGGAACCCTAAGAACAATTTTCTTCTTTCAATAAAAGAGGCTTGGCCGCCCAATCAAAAACCCTAACAAAACCCACTTCCTAAGCCTGTGAGACTCGAATAAAAGCCAGAGTGCTGAATAAAAACATGAGAGTTGTGCCATGCATAAGGACCTATATGAAGAGCCAACAAAGATCTCACCCGGCCAATACATACAGCTGCCCTCATGAAGGCAGATGTGTTGTGCCCGGTAATGAGATCCTAAGGTTTCCTAATATATGATAAGGCTGATAAAAGAGCTCACCCGGCCGGTACATTCAGCTTCCCTCATGAAGGCAGATGTGTCGTGCCCGGTAGTGAATCTCTAAAAAGCATAGACAAACCCTTCCCCACTTGAAGGGGGAGTTACACAATAAGCCTTTTAAGCCAGCCCTCATACCCACTCTAGCTACCAGTAGGTTTCTCCAAAGAAGTATAAAACTGATTAGAGTCGATGACATGCACATAATAAGAAAGGTGGTCCCAATGCGAGATTCACGATATAAAGGGATCCTGAGATCCATGCAACTTTTGATACTCGAAAGAGTTAGCGTAAGCAGAAGCCCTGATAAGACCTCGGTAGATCTCTGACCTAGAATTGAAGCAAGAGTATGGAAACCCTAATTAAATAAAATCACCTCGCCCTTACATGCCTCAGCTCTATCTAACTTGAGGACAAGCTAGACTCTAAGTTAGGGGGGGTGATAACCTCCCATTTTGTGACGTTATCTTATTAGTTATCTTTAGTTTTCCATACTCTTTCTTAGATAAACTAAATAGAATCATTAAACTTTCTTACTTTATTGCAGATACATCAATAAACTAACTTCTCTTATCTTTCCATTACAGAAAACACAAAAAAAATTACAAAGACTCCTCACGGTCCCAAGACCGCGAGAAGCCTCACGGTCCCAAGACCACGAGAAGCCTCACGGTCCCAAGACCGCGAGAAGCCTCACGGTCCCAAGACCGCGAAAAGCCTCACGGTCCCAAGACCGCGAGAAGCCTCACAGTCCCAAGACCGCGAGAAGCCTCACGGTCCCAAGACCGCGAGATGCCTCACGGTCCCAAGACCGCGAGAAGCCTCACGGTCCCAAGACCGCGAGATGCCTCACGGTCCCAAGACCGCGAGAAGCCTCACGGTCCCAAGACCGCGAGAAGCCTCACGGTCCCAAGACCGCGAGAAGCCTCACGGTCTCAAGACCGTTTGGGCTCAACTTGAGCCTATAAATAGGACCTCAAGGGTCACTTCATGGGGATCGAATTTCAAGACGCCCAAAGGCTGCCTCTCCAGATCCAGAGCACTCTGGTCTTCCGTCCACTGCCCCAAGGCTGCCAGATTTGAGATCCGTGCTCATCATCAAGCTACCTTCTCTCTCTTATTTCTCTCTCTTCAACAAAGAAGGTGGGAAGAGAAAATCCATCATCAAAGCAACCACGAAGTGCGAAGATCGTTGCTCTCTTCACCAAGGGTTCAACCTTCCCTCCTCTATGGAGATGATGTTCTTTCTCTCTCTTCTCGCCTCCTTCTTTGTCATGAGTGAGTAGTTTCATTCACTAGGGTGCGGGGAGTAGCCCCGCTACCCATGTTTTCATTTCATGCGATGTAATTCAATAACTTGTAATAAAGATACTCTTCTTTTCAGTTTGACTTCAATCGCTTAATGAATACTAGTTGCTTGATCATCAACTTGTGTTACATATTGTCTTTTGGTATGAATTGTCTATGTTTGTACCCTTAGATCTAAATATCGATTGAATGTTGGTTATGGATGTATGTAGTCACCATATGTCTGTTTCGGTGTCTAGAAGTGTTTTCACGAGTGGAGTAAACTCACCCCCATCGTTGCACTTTCATACTATGAAATGGAATCAGTTGACGTATGGAAGTGCAACCTTGGTAAGGTCGAGGAACACATTTCATGAAGGAGTAGTGCAAAGCATGTGACCATTCATTATGGAATGGCTGGCATTGCAATACTCCACACTTCTCGTAGCTAGTTATCCGAAAGGAAGCTAGGACTACAAGATACTAACTGATTTGACTCTTTTTGCAGGTTATTTTATTATGTTGCATGACTTGATCCATGTGTAGTGGTGTGAAACCCGATAACATCCTAGTGGTTTTTATCAATTGTTTACAACCTTAATCTTTACTTTCTTGCTTTACTTTCCTCGCGTTTAGCTTTAAAACCAACATCAAACTTTCGATCTAAATATCAACTGTTAAGTAGTTAAGTAAAACTAAAAACGTTTTCCATCTTGACTTCGTCAAGACCGTTGTCCCGAGGATTCGACCCTTAACTATACTACGATAAGACTTCCGCGTGTCTTAGCACACGTGGGTGGAGTTCTTACCATAGTACTAGCAAGGCTAAACCTAAGGATTCATCACCTTAGGATTTTTAGTGGTGTTGCAAAACTCCATCATCCTAGTATTAATGTCAAACATTTGTAGAGGCTACCAAACTGAGAAATTCCAGACGAGCCTTGCTAATCATACCATCATAAAAAAAACCTCGACTATTAATATAGATTTTAAGATGTTATCTTGAGTTATCCTTAACGGATGTATTTAGTCAAATATAGGTAAAAGTAAAATTTCACTTCAAGGCTCAAATTAATATTTTGTACCCCATACCGCTAATAATTAAGTGGTAAGGATGACTATATAGTATAGGCTAGGGTGAACATACTTATTATGGTGGAATTTTTGAGCTTTTCCCATGTGACCCTTTTTGATAATAAGATGTTAATGATGTTTATGATGATGTTGTTGTTGTTAATGATGATGATGATGATGAATATAATGATGAGTAGATGATGATGAGTAGATCAGAAGATAGTGACCATGATGATGTGAATGATGAGGATGATGGCATTGACGATGATGATGATGATAATGTTAAAAAGGAAATTTTTCCTTAGTAGTAATAATGATAGGAATCATGGTGCCCAAGGATCGATATTAATGCGCAAAAGGGTTCACCAAGTTAGCAGTCACAATCTGAATGGATCTGTTGGGAAATTTGTAAATGACGATTGGTCATTCATGCTTAAGTGATGGAAGATAAGGATCTGTAGAACAAACTAGCACTCATGACTAGCGGTGCATTGATTTCGGGGATGAAATCATCTTTAAGGGGTGGAGTGTTGTAACGTACTCAATTCCAGACACATAGGCTAATCCTCCATTCTTCTAGGTCCCTACTTGTCTGTGTGATATCCAACCTCCTTCTTTCTCTCTATTTGACATTCTTTTGAATACATACCTTTTGTATGCATAATTCACTAATTGATGATAGATTAAACATTTTGGGGACTTTATAAACCTAATTGACTCATTAAAAACTCATAGTCATGGAATCTTAGGATGTATTAACTCCAATAATATAATTAAGGGAAATTGATGAATTAGTCATAAATATGTCTATTGTTGAGCTTATTCCTAATTCGAGCCTATATAAGCTTCCTTATGATTAATTGAATAAATTAGAGAAATATAAATCTCAATGATTTAATTGGATGAAGGAAAATAATGAATACACTAAATAAACAACCAACATACAACTAATTATTTTGAACACTCAATTACCACAAAAGGCAAATTTTATTTGAAAATCATGTTCCTTGCTCCTTAAATAGCTTCCATGCAAATTCTCAAATTAATCGGGCCATGTTTGACCCCCCAATTTAATCATAAATACAAAGTTTAATATCACCTAAGTTTTTTTAAGATCAAAAATATAATTACATTCCTCTACCACCCGTTTGTTTACTTGCCCCATGTTCACGCAACTGAAAACTAATGTGATGGAGTCTTCCTCTTCCCTAGCAGCGATCTCACGCTGGCTTAGTGCCCGCAATGACCGGATTGGAGACTACTTCCTCACCTCCTCCTCACTTGTGCCTATTCATATCTACTCTCTTCCCCTCCACACATATCTATTCTCTCCATCCTAGCCCTAGCTGCCCTCATCTACCTCCTCCACCTGTGTCGACGGCGTCAAGAAACGCCAGGCAGCGTCGAGCACCATCAGGCATTGCTGAACATCTCCGTACCTTTGGCTAGCTCCCTTTCTTATCCTCCTCTTCTTCCTCTCTCTTCTGAAAGCAGACGGATGCCTAGCCACCGCATCTTCATCTTCCCCAGCTCTTGATGGGAACACAGCGCCAGGAAGAGCACAGATTCACTAGGCAACATCACCGCCTTCTCTTCTTTACCCCTTCTCCTCCAATTCCAGTCGTTGCCACCTACCTTCGCAAGGATCTGGTGTTTCCTCCACGAGCAACGATGCCTCAAGCTTGATCTGCAACTGCATTATAAACCTGCAACACCACGCCACCTGCAAGTCATCCTCGACGCCCTCCCACGTCTGCCACCACCACTCCGGATTGATCCAGCCACCCTACCCCCCACATCTTCTTCTTCTTCCTCTCTGGCCGCCCCACTCTTCATCTTCCTCCTCGGTGGTCATCTAAAACCAACCCGACCTACAGACCACCTCACGCCCGCATCCACAGCAGCCTGCGGCCTCCCGCACCTGGAACGTCGCCATCACCAGCCCCCTCTTCCATCGACGTACACGCTGCCATCCACACTCCTGTGGCCAACAAAGACTGTAGACTCACCATCTCATCATCCCCAACTCAGGCCGCCGCTGACAAAACCTGCAATTGAATTTCCTCCATCTGCCTTCGTGCATCCTGGCATTGCCCAATACCCAACGCCTCCAAATTCGCCACACTCACAGCTTGACTCCTCCAAATGATCAAGTTACTGTGTAGGTCAATCATTGGTTCCTACCTATACCACTCCACCATTATATCCATTACCACCCATGTTCACAGTGGCCCAAGTGATATCAAAACTTGCTCGTGCAGACTTGTTGTCTATGTCAAAGTCTATTACAGCCAAAGGAGATAGCTACGAATCCGTCACTTATGTGGATTTAACCTCATATCGAGGCATGAAAACCCAACTCGATGCATGGACACCTTCTAAAACTCCATGTAATCAAAGAATGGATACAACTCATGCTTTGTGGTCTGGACATCGTTTGAAGCCGTCAAAGACCCACTCAAATGTGACTTTAGTAAGTTGGTTGTTCCCTTCTTGAATTTCAGTTATTAATTATCATCTTAACTAGATTGTAACATTATATATGTGGTATGGGATTAATTGATAACTACAATGTATGATGTACAACATGTTCAAATACATGAATCATGTTAGACAATCTATTAGATATATTGGTATCTTGATAGGGTATATATGATAACGTATTAGTGGTACTAAATGATAATGATTTGTTATACATACTTGTATTTAGGACCCATTCAAGAATTAAATAATACAATGTTTATACACACTAATATTTGGTTAAATATGATGCAAGGTATAATAATGAATCATAGGGGGAGTAACATTCCAAGACCTTATTTTGAGGAACAAAGTGTCAAAACATATTTATAACTTTGACATGCCTAGAATTATGTACCTCAAGATGGATATCAGAACAAAAATTGATATCGAATCATGTATCTACTTAATAATATTAACAAACTTAATATGCCACTAAGTAATCTGGACTAGGATGAGAATAATATGGAAATATATAATAGAAATGTATAAACATGCTCACTTTAACTGACTAACACACCAAATGTGTTTCTAGGATGAAATCTTGACCTTATGGACCAAGTATATTGTTGGAATTAACCATTAACTATGGTGATCAAGTATGTACATCATCTATTTTATTTTGGGCATTATTTGACTAAACCCATATACATTTTAATGAGGCATCTCTTGAACTGTTATTTCTCTTGGAAATCTATTATTCTTGGACATTTATAACTCTTGTTATGAATCTCTTTTACTGCTGTGATTATTAATTTGACATGATTATGGGTCTTTAGGCCCCTCCTGCTTTGTTGCCTTTTTGGTTTGATATTGACTAAAATGACAGTCTTGCCACTCTATTATAGCATGCTACATGTTTGACTAGATTATCTAGAATAGTGGTACTTATGTACAACCATACTTATATAGGGCGTGCGTATTCCGCCCGGGTGTGCGTTTCCACCTTTGTTTATTTTTTTAGGCCATGATCCTATGGTGTTATGGCCCTGTTTTAGGTACATTTAGTCTACATTGTTATGTATGCAAATATTCTTTGTTTTAATATGAATATGTGGATGAATGTTATGGCAAGACACTCTTTCATTATCATGTTTGTAATATGAAATTTTATATGCCTCATTTCTTTTGTTACTTTCCTCTTGAACATACCTAATTGCAAATAGCCCCCTTTTCTTGTGGGAACATCTCTTTTTGTACTTTTAACCCTATATAATGCCCAGAATGTTTTATATATGTACATACTCAGCCTTTGCTGACCTCTATGTTGTTTCCTATGTTTTGGGTGATATTCTTTTCCACCCAGGTTTAGGTACATTAAAGATCAAGGTTGCTCGAAGATCATATAAAGAGAATTATACCTAAGGATAGCTTGGAATGGCTAGGTTACTCTCTACTACAAGGCTTATTTGTAGTTAGTTCAAGTTTTTGTAATATCACCTTTTATGGTGATGAGCAATTGTATAATGATAGCCTTTATAACTTTATAGTAGTTTTGTTCCGCTGCTTATTCATTATCACGCTATGTAACTTGTACCATTTGAGAAATGAATGAAATTCCTCCTTTCCTTATTACCTTTTGGTACGTTTGGAATTGGATGGGCTATTTTTTCAATTCAGTGAAGAGTGGATCCTCTATTGGGTCTCACTCTTTACATTGTTTGCCCTAATTTTTATGAACCTAATTGCAATTATGTTAAAAATAAATTTAATATCATGCCTTGTTTCATGTATGCACTTTGTATGATGTGGATTGATGCTTTTGATCCTTGGATGTCTTCTATTTCATCCTTGAGTTCTTACCCTAACCCTAGCCCTAGTTTGATGGTGGAGTGTGCTTAGTATCGATGGCTAACCCTAGGTGGTCGATGAAATGCACCATGACCATCATCTATGGGTTGCCTTCTGTTGATCCTCGATGACCTTGCACCCTAATTCGGTGACCCTCGATGTGTGGTAACTTCAACGGGTCAAAGAGTGTTGACCTCAATGGGTTAGTTAAAGGAGACAATTACGGGTGTAGAGGTTGAACCTCAATGGGGTGTAGATGTTGGATCTCGATGGTGTTTAGAGGTTGTACCTCAGTGAGGGTGTCGAAGTTGGACCTTGATGGCATCCATAAATACTAAAGGTCGATGAGTTGGAGACTCTAGGAGGGTCGATGGGTTCACTTGTTGAGTGTTGTTTTGACTTTTCAACTACCTATCCGTATAAATACCACATACTCCTCGACCTATGGACCATTTGACAACCTAAGAGTTACTATAACATGGGGGAGAGCTGAAGTAGATCAAGGGGAGATCCAAGGAGGTTGATGGGCAATTTTTAAGTTTGCATGCTCTAGTAGAAGGTGTTCAAGATTCCTTTAGTGGATCTAAAGCAAGATTGCTTCACTTTTTTCATAGATCATGTAATTTCTTACTTCTTTTTCTTCTACTTTACCTTTTTATCCTTTCTTTATAAAGTCCATGGAGAACCATAGTAGATCATGCTTCATATGGCTAAAGATCTATCATTCTCTCTCTAACCTAGTTGAGGCTAGATTAGAGGAGGCTTTATTGAGCTTTTAGTGGGTTGTTTGAAGGTAGTTTGGGGCATAGTTCAATTTTATCTAGTTTGGATGTTTTCTTCACCTTTGAGGTGAGTGATATAGCTTCTTTTAGCACTCTTTGTGTAAACTCTACGTGCAAGTCCAAAAAATACTTGGATATTGCTTAATATACTTAAAAATGGGTATTTATGGATTGTTTGCTAGTAATATGAACTGATCACTAATTTACTTAAACTACATTCTCTTAAAATGATGATCCATGATGATAATGTTTTTGCCTTCTTGTGGACAAAAGGCTGAAAAATCAAAATATGCATGTTTCTACCCTAAAAATGCTACTTTTGTGGGTTGTTTGATGTCGTGATTGAAGAAATATGAAATTCCTTAACTTCTTTACTATTTGTATGACCCTATAAGATGGAAAAAAAATTAAGCCATTATGATGCTGAAATTTTGTTCATATGGGTTTCATACCTAAAGATGGCATGCTATGTCTAAAAGTGACATTTTTATGCATAAGCTTGTTCTAATTGTATGTCTCTCATGATAAGAAGTTTGAATATGAAATTTACCATGGTGTTTTATTGATGATTTTTGAAGATAAGTACATCTTTGGAGGTGGATTTTAAACATTTATGTGGCAACAAATGATGATTGTGCAAATCATGGGAACTTGGATGCATGGTGTGAACCTTGTATAGCTTCTAGTGTTTCTTATACTTAATTTCAAGTTGAAGTACCTTACGATTTGTTTGAATCTTGATTGCTTCTTAAAAGATGAGTAACTGGTCTAATTAATTAAGTGAACCCTAATCATGTAGTGTCTTGTAACCATAGGAAAGATCTCAATGTTCGAAAAATGTGACAGTGAAATGGGTAACATTGTATCAATCTTAGGTTGTGAGAAGGTACTAATAGTCATATACTTTTAAGAATGTGAAAGAGACCCTAACTTGTTTTCTTCATCACTATAGTATGGATAAGTAGATGACTTCGGTTGAGTTTGTATCTCCTATGATATGTGGAAGTGCAATGAGATATGTGACAATGTAACATATGGGTTTTAATGCCCAATGTTGTGACGTGATGTGGTTCAAGTACCCAAGAAATACATAATATTTTATGTTTGGTTTTTATCTTGTATTGGTAGGTTTCCTCATGTTTATCCCCTACTTGTGTATACTCACTTTGCATGAGGTATGGTAGGGTCATATGGAGAGCGATAATCCTAAGACCTTATATCATGGGCTAAAAGACATTGCAAACACTAGATAACTATTTGAGTGGTGCACCTCAAAATGCTCATGGATTTTTAACAAAACAAGCAATCAATTTCTATAGATATATCTATTTAAAGTGCCTCAACAATTCATATTGTGATATTTTATTGCTCTTATATACCTACAAGCATTACTTTTTATTCATATATGCATATAATGTTAACCATAACTTGTGGAGGTTTGCTTCTTATTAATTAACCTACCTTTAATATATTTATAATAGTAGGCTTATAAGCATAAAATGCTTTATGTTGTTATATCATATCATGGGGACATGAACGTCACCCTCATGGGTATCCATATCTTATAAGGCAATCAATATCATATCTAAAGTTTCAACAATGAGGAGCCTCCTCTTGACATACAACACCAGATGGAGTTTTATGGTAGTATCTTGTTGGTGTTGTATATGTTGGTATGTAGGCCCAGCGAGCCAATCATATGATGATTGTAATGACATGTATTGTAAACAATTTGATTAATAATGAAGGCAACCTTCATCTATATGTTTGTTCATTGATAACCTAGAATTTTCTTTCTCTCTCTAGTAGTGACTCACATCACTCAATTTGAGTTGAAGCACATGGTTTGAGCTATTTGATGCTTAATTTTAGTCATGTTTCCCTTATGTCCCAAAGAATGATATTAAAATCAATGTTGACCTACGTTTCAATGAATTTAGTGCATTATAAGTTTCTTTTTAAAATTGAGCCTCATCACTATTAGATTTGTATTCTCCAGTGTATCTCAAGTTGTAGAGATTCTCTTTGTCTTTCTAACGACACAAAAATCACTTCAATCAGACCATCATAACTTAAGGTATGACCTTTTGACATTTACAATTTATTCTTCAATTTACCACTAATTTATCTTTTTTACCCCAAATAGGGTGTGTGGCCCATCTAGGTGGGCGCCCCTGGTTCTCTAAGTCATCAATATGCATTTGTTAGAGTTTCGACGAATGTTGGCCCTTGATTTAAGTTCAACGAATCACCCCTCGTAATCTAATAGTTGGCATGCCATCTTCAACCTCTGTACTACTCACCAGCACAAAGAACACCAACTCCACCTACCTAGCTTTAGCACTGCTAATCTACCACGTTCTGACCACCTTTAGCCCTGATTGATCCCTGCTTCACCTATAAAACCCCTTCCCAGTTATTTTTCCTCTCCTTTCTTGGTTCCTCGCAAACCCTATTGCCATTTTCCTGCTCCATCTCCTTCTTCTTCCTACTGCTCCACCGCCATCCGTTTTGGGTGTTCAGCCCCTACTTCTCCTCATTGTGGTCTGTGATCATCAATGGCTCTAACGAAGCGTGGTGAGTTGGGGCGGCATATTGGTAGCCCCCCTCGTGGCTTGGACCTTGAAGGCTCTCCCCTCCAATGACCTTGCGTCACCACAGAGGAGGCTCCTTGCACTGGCACTTTCTCAAAGGGGGGAGTGACGGACAATGACAGGAGGCAACCACCGACCTCTAGCACCCGCTCACGCAACGATCCAGATCTTTGGGGGGGGGGTGTCTGCTAGTGACTTAGCAGGCAAGAGCCCTAGCCCACTCTACGTGATTGGTTGCCTACTCTAAGGGCCCATCTAGGATGGTGGCCACCCAACAACTGCCCTCTGGTAGCCCTTGGATCCTGATCCAAAGGTCTCAAATCCCTATTTCAAGATAAAATCTTAAAAAAACTTTTCTCATGCATCTTTTTCCCAAAATGGTCATACAAAATATGTTTTTCGATTAGAGAAATATGATCTATCCGTTAAAATTGGTTCCACAATATAAATGTACTCCTAGTTTCTCTATTTTTGCTAATTTTGGTACCTTTATACCTGGTCCTAGAGCAAGTCCAGAAACATACTCCTCGTTGTTGTAGATGCACAAATGTCTTCTAGTTGCACTAGGACTCATTTGCGGCTTTCTATGGACAAAAAACTCGAACATCCTCATCTACAGTAGCTCCTCTCTCCATGGACTCTTGGTTGATGTTGTCCTTCTAGCGGCAGACAATGGCCTCCCGCCTCTAGAGTAGTCCACGTAGACCACTAGGAACTCCATGTTGCACTACCAAAGCCAACGAGAAGGAGTTGTCCCCTTCTTTAAACGTACTAGTCGTCAACGTACTCTCTCTCATGCTATCCCTCCCTTTAACAGTAGGACTTGCTTGGGATCTCTATTAGTTACCACAACCAGAGAGGACAACAATTATCAGAGTAACTGATTCTCAATGTGTGTCTTGGGAAACCCCCAACACCCCTCTATTTATGGTAGAGACTAGGGTCAGGGGTCCCAATCACTGTGGGAGTAGAAGGGTCTGGAACCATGCATTTTCGAGAACTTGTGAACTGCGAGACGGTCATCTTGCAAAGTAAAACGATTGTCTCATGAGCGAACTTGTCATCTCTCTTAGCTAGATGACCATTTTGTGTAGTTTCCTATTCACAATTGAATTCACAATTCATTTCTAATTAATGTCCCACATTAATACTTGTACCAATTGAATTGAACAAGTGAAACGATCAACTTTTCTCATGATTCAAGAAAGTCACCAGAACCTTTGTCCGACCTGTCTGAGCCGATCGGTTCACTAGGTGACTGGTCATCTCATTGGCCTGAGCCAATGGGTTCACCTTGTGATCCGATCGGTTGGTGTCATGATTCATGTAGAAATCAACCAATTCAATTTTCAATCAACCTGACACTCCAATCACCCATTCCAACACTTGAACTTGATGATTCTTAGTCCAGTCATTTTATCTTTTATTTAATTATATACCTAAACACCATTAACATTCAATATAAACATCACTCATGAATATATTCCTTTAATCCAAATGTATCCTATGTGTGTGATCTTATAGGTCCACAATTACGTTGGCAACAAATGTCCATAACAAATTATAATATGATAACAAAAGAGTGGTGCCTAGTCACACATCATTACTACACAAGTAATTTGGAAAGTTGGAGAACAACTTCAACCTACAATCAATGATTAGTGTTACTATGATCGTATAGTTCCTTTGTCTCTGATATCTAAATTGAACTTGAGGCATGGAATCACATCCTCTCAACGTTCAATTCATGTTCCTTGAACTAAAGCAGACTGTCTAAGATGCGTGTGAGTTCACATATCATATATTGAATCACATGAGTACGTCCATACATTTCTCAGTCTTGTTTATCAAGAGGCCCTTGATATCAAACTCATGTAGGAGGGAAAAATCCCATCTACATCATTCACACTCAAATCCCCATGTGTCACAACTACTAATCATCACCGTTATTGTGAGACCCCTAACCTTGCTTAAAGTGTTGAACAAGCTTAATTATCATAATTGAATTCATGTAACCCTAATATAACCTTTTTATATGCTTTTAAATCATAATACAAGCTTAAGTTTCAAATTTGGCCCAATTTGGACACTGTTTGAGCAAGTTATGCAATTTTATGCACATTTTGGACTTTTCTGCAATTTACCCAGTTGAGAGGTTTTCTTTGCAATGTATCACTTGAATTATGTTACTTGGATATTCTCTCATCATTCTTGAGCTTTTTGATCCATGGGGTGCCTATTTAATCCTTAGTTTGAAGGTGTTTTCCTCAAGGGTATTTAGGGTTTACACCTTCATGGATGAGCTACCTTTAGTAGCTATCAACTAATGAATTATTTGATTGGCTTGGAAATTCTATAAAGGAAATATAAGAAGGTCTATATGGATGGTGAGGGATCTTCTTGTGTGTGTGATTGTATATTCTTGATAGTTTAGGGCCATGGACACTTGGAAAGATACTAGAACTTCAACTTTGTCTTTTTCTTTATCTTAAAGTTTCATATACTTATCCCTAAGCACCCAAACGAGCCATTTTATCTCCACCACTTCCCTCCTTATACAAAACTCATTCTCCCTATGTGCTTATATGAATTTCCTATCTAAGGAAGAATAAATAGGGGATCTTCTTGGAAAAAGAATCTAGGGTTGCAATTGACTTCCTTTTAGGGTTTAAAAAGCTTCCTTCTAGTGATCTTGACCTAAAAGAGTAAGAATCCCCTTCTTTCCTCCATTTATTTCTTTTTTATCCTTCCTCCTACCTTTATCCAGGTTGGAACCTTGCTTTTACATGGTAGAAATGTCTCTAAATCTCTAAAACCCTACCTTTCTTGCTCCTTATGCTTAGGATTTGCTCATTTGATGAAGAAAGGTGCTAGATGGGCGAGTTCATAGCTTATGCTTGGATTTTCTACCCTACTTGCACATGTTTTCTTATATTTGGGAGTTTATATTCTAAGTAGAGGCAAGTTTTATAACTTAGTACCCGTTTATTTCTTACCATAAGCTTGCTAGCTCATGTTCTTACTTTTAAATGATGACCCATGCACTAAAAAGTTATGGTTGACTTGGATTTCAATTTTTTTTAATATTCTTTGTTCTTATTTCAGTTATATATGAACTTTTGATCATGTGTATGTTATTCCTAAGGTATAATATGACTTGGATCAGGTTGGTTTGACAACCTATGGTGCTAAGAGCCTATCAACCAATGGTCAATTTTAGGGTTTTAAGTTGCTTTCTTCTATAAACCCATGACTCGATGATGGTACCATTGCAACAACCCTATGGTGTTGTCTTCATGACAACTGATGGTCAGGATAAAAGGTGTCATATTATGGTGACAACCTATGTTCACCCTCTTAGGTTAGGTTTTGGATCAATTATAAGTTTAATGATCAACCATTAAGTACCCTACTGATATTATCAATCAATGATGACATTAGCTTAATATTTGATGTTGATTAATGAATATAATGCTAATCTAACAACCAATGGTGACTTAATGGTCACTAATGATGGTGGATCAGGTCTCCAAAACCTATGGTGAGTTAATCATATAGTTTTAGCATCAATTAAGCCTTAGACCAATGGTTTCTTGGGCCACTGGATGCAATGGTCGGACCTATACTGTAATTGATGGTTTTAACATATGAACTTGACCCAATGGTCAAGATCTAATGTTTATTCCTCCAATTAAGTGGAAGTATGGCTAATTTAATATGTTGGTGCTAATAATGTGATTTGGATGGTTTCCTTTATATGATCAACCTAAGGAGTTTACTTGTTGACAATGGATGGCTTGTTTTAAATGAACAGTCGATTGTGGGTTTTACCCTACTCTCAACAGAACCCTTATTTTTGTTAATCAAAGGATGTCTAGGGTTAAATAGTGACTTTTATATATCACAACTCAATAACATCATAGATGATTCATTCAAGGTGTTTACTTATGTAAACGACCAATGGCTTTACCTTTTCAACATTTGATGGTTAGAAGTTGATGCCTCAATATTCCCATTGTTTTGGGTGAAGCGTGTAGTGTAATGTTATGATTATAATGATGAGAATTTGTTGGTTCAATGCCTTAAACTTGTAGTGTTACCATTGCCCTAGTATGATTATGATTTATAATCACCATAATGAATTAATGGGTGACCCTAATGAGGTATAGCTTGTTATACCTAGCTTTAATATAACTAAATGATGGTAATTGGGTATGAATAGTCCTTGAATGACATACAATCATGGAGTACTCTGTTACTGTTGTTGAAACTCTAGTATGCTATGACCCAATGGTTACACCTTGATTTATGTGTGGGTTCATACTTGAGAATAGTATGGAATGTGATGGTGATGCTTCACCTTATGCATCCATGATCCAATGGGGATGCCATGAGTTAGGATTTGGGTATAAGTGATGATTAGTAACATTAATATAATTTATCATGTTGAACCTAACTCTAATGCAAATAGATAAATATGAGTATTCATGTTTAACATTCTTAGATGATGGAATGATGGTGGAATAACCTCCTTAATATGATCATAACCTTAATATGTTAATTGGTGGTTAACATAGCCACATGGCTGATACTTTCTTATGCTAAACATGTGCATTATGAATAAGATGAGGGTTAATCATATCTAGATTCCTTACATGTTAATGTAATAAAGGGATGTTATTAATGTTAGTATAACCCTGCTATGATTGTTTATGAATAACTGCTAGCTCATTAATGCAACATTGTGCTGATCCGGTATACTATATGTAAGTGATGTTGTTGAGACTTGTTACAAAGCATGCAAAGATAATGATGATCTTTTTGGGAATAGTATGATGGTCATAATGACCTTTGGGCATGGTTGAGCCCTGAATGAGGTGTAATCATCTTGTGTTGATAAGGGTTGATACCCTGTGATATTGTGAAAAGGATTTATATCTTGTGATAGTATGATGACTAGTGTGGCACCATGAATGGCAAGTGAATAGTACCATGTGATGATGAAATGAGAAATTATGCTCACACATTTTATATCCTTTGAATTTGTGATACTTATATGCTTGTTAAAGGTGAATTAGGGTTTGTATGTCCACTTGTTTGATGTTGCCTTAATTCACCCAATTGGCATAACTAATCAAGTGCAACTGTAATCATGTAGTGCCTTGTGTCGTAGAGCCATATTCAGTGTTAGAACTTGCCGGATGGTGAAATGAGTATTCCATAGGGAAACTCAGAGCACATATTGTAGAGTATGTGGGGGTGGCAAGTTGAGGATATATCCTTATCATCCAAAATGTAGGTTGTGGAGGATGTCTATGGTCATGCCTCATACATCTAATATGATTGAGGACAACTACGATTGTACCTCAGATTAGAGGGTTTTGTATACCCTAGTTTCTAGTATCGTGACCTATACCAAGGGCGTACTAGTGGTTAAAAGCTTGACTATATGTCGATGTGGTGGCAGCTTTGATTGACATGTCACTACCTTTTTACTCATACTGACCGAGGGGAACAGATCTTAGGATGCCGACACTCCTAGATCTTGTATGAAACCGAATGGCCCTTCGCAGGGGTCAGTTGCACTTTGGATGGTACGATTCAAATTCCCCAGGGCATAATAAAAGATGTAAGATAGCCGTGTAACATATCTATTTAGGGTTATACACAACGCTTCATATTGGATGATAACCCTTGTTTGCTTTCTTTTCACTGAGATCATGTATAGTACAATAAGAGATAATAGATATGTTGATGATGTAGTTATGCTCATGTTGTAAACATGCTTATGTTGTCAAATATACTGACACTGATGGTTAAGATGATGTTTCTAGCTATGTGTAATATTGTTAGTCATGCCTATGTAATTATAAATGGTTAAACGACTAATCATGCCTATGCAGTTAATTGTGCTATGATGTTAGTTCTACTTATGATATAGATTTGTTCCCTTTATTTGAGATGCCAATATTGATAGCCATGTTATGATATTAGACATATTCATGATGTCAGGGATGCTTATTCTACTAGATTTCTTGTGTTGTTAGCAATGAATATGATGATAGCTAGATTAATGATAATGATTGTTATTAGATGCAATTTGATGATATTTGAGTAGATATCTATCCAGAGAAATGGATTTATTTGTTACCTATATATGCATTGATGATCATACTTATTGCTAAGATTATTTGCTTAATCTGTTTAGCATACTTAAACTGTTCAATCTATTAAATTGATTATTAAATACTCCAACTGCTTAGTTATCTACTATATAAAATGTTGTAATCAATAAGCGTTATTGGAGGTTATATCTCTTGTTGGGACATGAGTCTCACCCTTGTAGTTCACCACATTTTTTAGGTAATCAGAAGTGACGAAAACAAACATGTGGCAACAAATAGGAGCTATAGTAATGAATATGTGACAAAGTTGATTAGATGTCTAGTGTGTCCTAGAGTCATCCTTGTACTCTCAAGTCCGGGTGAGAAAAGTTTGTATATGGTGTTTCAAAAGAATCAGTTTTTTTAGCATGTTAGTGCTTGTTTGTGTGGCATATACAAATATTGTTCTCCTGTGTATATATATTGTGGCTAAGGTGAAAGAACAATTTGTATCAAATTCTTGTCATAGTATGGATACAAGAAAGATGTTGGGCTCTTATGCAAATGTTTATGAGCAAGTGTTGATGCTGAAATCAGTTTTAATTTACCCATATGTTTGGGTATGTGATTAATTAGTGATCGGTTGTGTTTTATGTTTTGAGTAATCTCATTTAATGTAATGTATTCTAACAGTTATGGCAACCCTTATTTCAAGATTATGTTTGATAATGTCAAAGTATACTGAATGACATGTGATGAATGTAGTGACTTTAGGTCTAAGAACCACAATCACCACTATGACTGTGAGAGATGATTTCGACTGCCACTCCATGGTCTCCATGTATCACTCTCATGGTGGGGTTGTCTGATACATTGTTCTCTAACATGTACCTATGTGAGTGACTTGATATCATATATCATGATTAATGAGATTTTTTCATAAGTCAACACACACTCTAGTCTTATGTATTACTGTCGTCTATTTTGCTTCCACAGTAATATCCGACTAGGGACATAACAAGAATGTATATGTATACTCTTAACATATTAATGATCTCATTGTTCAAGTCATGTACTTGAAAAGATACATCATTGATTAATATCATTCTTTAGACATCTACTTACATTTGTGCCATCATCTCATGATTGAGACAAACATAAAAGATGAAATTACCTTTATTAATTATTACAAAATTAGGCATTTAATGCCCCGTTCCAATCATCACATGATTGGCTCTCTGGGCATACATACCAACATACTCCCACTTGCACTTAGAGACAATCACCCACAAATCATATTCCATGTGATCTTTAACATGTCCATCATGTTTCTGCTGTGCAAGCACTTTTATAGCGGGTTTAGCAACATTTGCTTCAAGCAGGTATTTTGCAATTTTTGCATCTTATTGTTGTGCAACTTTTATCATGAGATGTAAGTGTTGTAGTATGCCATCGCCTATCTAATAGATCCATTGTTGTCATAGTATTTCTACCATGTCATCAATGGTTAGAACCTCCCACAAGTTCACCCATATGAACTTATTCATTCATACAATATCATCTATTGTTCTCATAACACAGAGATACTCGACTTCTTATGCATATATAAACAACTGTCTTTAGCTCAGAACCCTTTCCAGCTTACAATTCTTTCTTTAGAGTCAACCATAAATATATATTGTGATCATTAATTTGTCATTTTGGAAGCTTCCACCCATATAACCCTTTACACCCAATTCTTCCTTATTACCATAACCAAGGAGCATATCCTTTTAGTGTTTCTCAAGTACTTAAGGATGTTCTTGATGGTAATCCAGTGACTCTCACTGACATCTGACATATACCCTCTCATCATGTCCAATACATATGGGATTTCTAGGTAGGTATATAAATATATCCTCTCATCATGTCCAATACATATGAGATAATTGGATATCCTCTCATCATGTCCAATACATATGAAATAACAGGATAAGTACATAACATTACATTCAAGATAGATCCAATTGCGAATCCATATGGCATATGTCCATGTGTCCTTGTTCTTGATAAGAATTGGGACACTAGACTCTTGAGAGACTAACTCCATGGAGCATGGATAGGTTTTCTCTCATCGAGTCTTGCATGTTGAACCGTTCAACATCTTTCCACTGTATGTTCTCTTACTTAGGTGAAGAAACTTTCCAGATCTATCTCTATAGTTCTCAATCCCTATTACATAGGATGTCTTGCCTAAACCCTTCATATAGGAGGTACTTTCCTTGCTAGGTTTTAACATATGTAGGATTAAGGACATTATTACCCATCATCTTGTGGAATATAAATATGCTCCCACTAAATATTTTGTAATCAAATATTTCATGTTCATTTTGACTCAAGTCAAACTCTTTGATTGTCTTGTCAAATAGAAGTTTCTAGCTCTAAGATGCTTGCTTCAATCCACAGATTCACCTTTGTAGCTTATAGACTTTATTTGTATTATTGGATTTATAAAACCTTTAGGTTGTGCCACATACACATCCTTATAATTGTTCCAATTAAGGAATGTGGTTTTTAACATCCATATGCCAAATCTCATAGTCATACTAAGCTGCAACGACAAGCATGATCCAGATGGATTTAACCATGGTAATTGGTGAAAGTCTTATTCATGTTCCACACCTTGAACTAGTTTGAAACTCTTTGCAACCAATTTGCCTTTCCATGTTGGTCTTCTTACAAAAACCCAAATGCACCCTATTGGTTTTACCCCTTCAGGAGGATCTAGCAAGGTCATACCTTGTTTGTGACGCCCCACATCACAAACCATGGGATAAATCCAAACTAAACACGAAAACTAAATTGAATAAACAAATTACTAAAAAACATTAGAAATTAAAACCATTTTCATTAAGCTCCCAAATAGCAAAAAAGTTTACATATAAGTCCTCACAGGACACAAAGTACTTACATCAAAATATACTTACCATGTATGCCATCAACCTGATACAAGAGAACCTGTTCCGAACGTATATACATATCCATTACAGCAAAAATGGGCACATAGGACAAAACTATGTATCAAAATCACATCTACAAAACACACCTAAACACCATCCTAAATACCTGAGTATACAGGGATGACTCTAGGACTCTAACAACAAAGGACCATAAGCAAAACTTCCAACATTATCAGCTTCTATCCTTCTTGTTGTTGCTCTACCTCAGCTGCATGATCTCTACCTCCTCATGCACGTCCACCTAAAAGATGTGGGAAACCCATGGGGTGAGATTCCAAATCTCAGCGGGATATATAACTCTCCACCAACACTATTATTAGCACATATTAGGCAATTTAAGAACACCAAAAGAGTTATAACTATGATAAGCAAGTAAGCATTAATAACAGTATTAAGCAATTGCAATTGGATTATAAAACATATTATCATCATAAAAGGAATATGAAGAACATGTACATTCACTACCAACTATACTATACAAAAGCAAGCAAGGCATCATCTAATATTTTTGTATTTGAACCTAAGCAAGATAGTACACAGCTGATTCCATATTTTATTATGTCTCGAGGATTTGAGTCGTATCACCCAAAATCCAACCGACCATTGCTAAGTCAAAATCAGTGCCATACACGGTCTATGAAAGAGCTGGAATCCACGACCTCACAAAACCTCATGGTTAGTACACGAGTCCACAATAGAGACATATCGGTCAATTGCAACCTGTGACATATAGTCAATAGTGAAAATCCTAGCCCACCTTGGTACAAGTCATGGCACTGATGAAACTGAGCTACGACCCATAGCTAATCTTATGAAACCTCATAAGAAACATATCACTGAGCTATGGCCCCCAGCTACACTCCTTCTAGGATATGACCTTGTGAATGCATATACTCAACAGTATATGACTCCAATCTTCCTCTAAGGGAAAGCCCGTTTCTCCATCCAACAAGTGATGACACTGAGATGGGTCTATGGCACAAGGTAATACTACACGATTAGGTTCCACTTGATTAATTAAGTCAATTAAGTGCCTTTTAGCACCAATCAAATCACAACTTATAAAGTCATAACAAACTCTACAAAGATAAGGGCATAACACATTTCCAGAAGATATAAACATATTGGGTGTGAACTTGTCACACTATCACCACATGATGCTTGTATTATTGTTATTCACCACATCATCAACAAAGCCACATACCATGGGATATCGATCCCTCAACTTATCTCATATTAGTCCACAAGTCACTGCCAGGTCATAGGACCATTCACATCATTCTTGTATCACAAGTGCCTCAACATGCTTCCCAAGGCTCATTTAACCTATATCATATCATAGTCACCATAGCATTCACTAGTTATGATTATCAATCTTATAATACCTACATGGTTAGAAGTTGATAAGCAAGAGAGAGATAACCACATAACATCATAATCCTTTCATGATAGGGAAACAAGCAAGTTCATTATTCATGATTAGGACTAGGGTTTCCTCTTAGCCGATTAGAGTTTCCAAGACTAGGTTCAACCATCAACCCTAGAACCACCACCCTCCTAATGGATCTAGGATTTACACCAAAAGATTGCTCTTCTGATGGAAGTCCTAATGTGCACCAAAAACCCTAGGGAGTTGATGTCCTCTCTAGGTTTACCTACAACTGGTGCTAGATAAATGGTCCAACCCCACAAGAGTGTGGAAGCCTTATTGTAGTATAGATTTAGGATCGAACCCAAAGGACAAAGTGAAGAATCTGGATGTCTTTGTCTCGTTTCATCTGGATCTAAGTCAATCATTTACAATCGAGAGATTGATAGGATTAATCTAAACTAATCTAGAGCATGCAAAAATAAAGGCAAATATGAAATCTAGTTAAAGTTCGAAATATAATATTATTAGATGATGATGGATCACTAGGGTGATGTGGATATTCACCACCACTACACATGCATTGTACTTGTACCAACATAGCAAGACCTGCAAGCAAGATACATGGATGTTGTGCAATGTCGATGCTCTCTTGGACAAGGAGCATTGCATACATCCTTCATAGGTCGAGTAGCTCCCATTCGGTACATATCTGCCTGTCAATGGATATATGTGCCCTCTGAAGGGAGGTATTACTCAACCTCCTGAAATGTGCATCGAAAGACTAACAAACGAGCAATATTATCAATTCGATTAGTATCCTTATAGACTATCCCTCTTTCGAGGACATAGCTACGAGAAACATGGGAGTGTTGTAATGCCAGCCATCCCCGAATGAATGGTCACTTACTTTGCATCACTCCCTTCGCAGAGTGTGTTCCTCGACCTATCAAGATTGTAATTTCATATGTCAACTGATTCCATTTCATAGTATGAAAGTACAATGATGGAGGTGAGTTTACTCCACTCCTTGAAAGGCATTCCTAGATACCGAAACAGATGTGTGGTGGATACACACATCAAGAACCAATGCTAAATCAGTAATTGAGTCTCAAGAGTAGATGTAGACAATCCACAACAAAAGACAATAGATCATGCAAGAAAGAAGCCAACATTCGAGCATGCAATGAAATGATTAGCATTGAATCGAAAAGATAACATTTTTAGGTACAGATTACAAAGCATGGGTAGCGGGGCTAGTCCCCGCACCCTAGTGAATTACACTACTCGCTCCTCATAGAGGGAGAAATAAAGACAGAGAAGAAAGATAGAACAAGCATCGTCAAAGCAGAAGAGTAGATCTGCGACAGCCCGTTGTAGATCGCCCCAGTCTTTGGGACTACTCCTACATGGTCGATGAAGTCTGTCTCTTGCTGCCTTGATCTTTGTATGCACCGCTGGAGACGTACGAGTAGGGTCAGGCAAACCTTGGTGGAGATGAGGTAGCAGTGGAGCAGCCTTGCGGCCTCCCGGATATGATAATCAAATGAAGACCATGTTGGTCCTATTTATAGGCTTGGATGGGGTCTTCACGTTTTTGATGTGAGAATACTTCAAACGGCCTTGGCTCCAAACGGTCTTGGGTCCAAACGGTCTTGGCCCCAAATGGTTTTGGCTCCAAATGGTCTTGGCTCCAAATGGTCTTGGATCCAAACGGTCTTGGCTCCAAATGGTCTTGGGTCCAAATGGTCTTGGCAACCAGTCTTCATCCAAACAGTCTTGTTGTCCAACCGGTCTAGAGTCTTAACAGTTTCAAGATCTAAACGGTCTTCATTTCCAAATGGTCTTGGGTCCAAACGGTCTTGGCTCCAAATAGTCTTGGGTCCAAATGATCTTGGCTCCAAACGGTCTTGGGTCCAAATGGTCTTGGCCCCAAACGGTCTTGGGTCCAACAGTCTTGGCTTCCAATCGGTCTCTACTCCAAACGGTCTTGCTCTGATCGATCTTGCCTCATGGTCTCTTCATCCAAACGATCTTTTATTGATCTACCCATCTAAAAGATCTCTTGCCAACTGGTCTTGTGCCTCGGCATCCAAACAGTCTTGAGACCGTGAGGCTTCACACGATCTTGAGACCGTGTGACCTCATGTGGTCTTGAGACCGTATGAAGGGTAAAACCAGATGGATGGCCAAACCGTGAGGAGATGTAGATATGTTATCGGATGGATGAGAATGATCTACAGAGAATAAGGAAAGTGTGTAAAGGAGGATAAGATCAAATAAACTGGTAATTAGAGCTATTAGAGCACTATTTTCATGAAACTGAGGAGACACTCAGAGTAAGCCAAAACAAGGGTGGATCAGTCGATATGAGGCACAAAATTCCTAGAAATGGTGACTGTGAGGATGAATTTGGAGGATTCATCACCACACTGAACTTAAGCATTGCTCGTCCCGAGGAACGAAAAGGCCCAAGACAGTCGCCAAAAAGATCGTTCGTCTCGTAATTTCCTCATCTTCGTGTAAATGTCAAAATTTTCAAAAAAGTGAGAAAAAAATGAAGCAAAACAAGATAGTCACCAAAAAGCTCATTCATCTCATAATTTCCTCATCTTCGTACAAATGTCAGAATTTCCACAAAAGTGAGAAAAAAATGAAGCAAAACAAAATTAGGGCAAAAACATCGAAAATCCTTTGAATTGGTGACTAAGGATGAATCTGGAGGATTCATCACCCACACCGAACTTAAGCATTGCTCGTCCCAAGGAAAGGAAAACTTAAAAGAGTCGCCAATGAAATCATTCATCTTGTGATTGCCTCATCCTTATGTCATATCATAATTTTGTTCATGGCTCAGATCGATACAGTATCAAGGCTTCCTTAGATCATGGAATACATCTTATGATATCCTCATTTCTGAGTTCACTTTACTGAAGTATTTCCTTCTCACTCTCTGTTGTATCAGTCATGTTTAAAAGTTTTATGTGATTTTGAAAAGACCTGTAGAATTAATCAAACATGTATATGATCCGTCGTTGGTGTTTTCAAGAGAATGGTTGATATGGAGGCAATTGTGGTGCCAGTAGGTTGAAAAAGGAAAGAATAGGGGTGTGATCAAAAGAAGAGTCTCTCCTCTAATCGATTCAAGATTCTTATTATTGGTAGATTCATCAAGATACTTTGAGTGTTTTGTGCACAACTCTGGTTGACTTAGCCTTATACCTGATTTTTTTAAGGTAACTCAGAAGTGTGTATAGGTTAGCTTAAGGCTTTTGGCTAACTTACCTATTCGACAAGAGGTAAGGGGTTGTTTTTTTGGAGCCTTAGGGTCTCACTACCGGGCTCGACACATCTACCTTAGTGACGGCAGCTAATGTACCAGCTGGGCAAGACCTTTGTCGGTTATCCTTATTCAGGGCACAACTCTTATGCTTTTATTCACACTCTGGCTTTTAGTCATTCTCACTTGGCTTAGGAGAAAGGGTATTTTTGGATTTCTATATATTTGGGCTGTCGGGCCTCTTTTTGGAATCGAGGTAGATGTTTCCTCAACCTTGGTATGTGCAAAATCATCATCGTATACTTTTTGAATAAAATGAGAAGGTGATACACCCCTGTTATGCATTGAGGGGTATAGAGGAAGCAGTTATAGAAGAAGAGGTGTGGCGTACCACACCAAACTTAGAGTTCGGAAATGTTCTAGCTTACACTACAAAAGAGTGTGGTGTGCCACACCGAACTTAAAGCTTTGGCATGGTTGGTGAGCAGAGAGGTATGGAGATGAAAGAAGTAGTGTAGAAGATAGTTCAGATCATAATGCAGTTTGCTTAGCGATTCCATATAACAGGTTCCTTTTCTTCATCACACTCTGCTCAAAAAGTGACATGATAAAACTTGAAATGAGAATTCCATACAGCTAATCCTTTAATCAGTGAGAGGCGTGATGCATTTGATCTATCTTAGTCTTATTGAAGCTTATCATCTTTTTTTTTCTATTAAGGATATGACATTAGGATTCACATACTATACAAGATGAAATCATTTATCGGCTAGTTTTAAGCATTCTTTTCTTGTGAATTTGCAATGAAAAGAGGTGATGACCATAGATTCAAAAAGAAAAAGCCGACTAGATAAATACTTTATTTTAAGAAGACTATGAAAATGTGGAAAAAATATGAAAAAGAAACTAGAATGGAAAATTAGAAAGCAGTAAAGATAGATGGTGGAGTGAGAAACATACCACCCACCCTCCATCTCGAATTTATGAGTTTGCTTGTCTTCGAGCAAACACTAGGTTTGAGATGGAGGGGGGAGCTGTGTAGTGTTAACCAGGCGGTCCTCGCAATTGAAAGAAGGTCCGACAAAGATGTTTCATGATAGTCGGCACTGAGAGTGAGGAAGCGACATGGACAACCTGTTGATTGGGTGGTCGTGGCAACTCGAACGAGTTTTTTGGATGACTTGGATGCACATTTCTTTCACCTCTTTGTCCGTCCAGAAGAATCTCGAGACCTTCCCCCATCAACAGGGGAGGTGGAATATATGCAGTTGAAACTGGGGGACTAGGCGAATAATCGAAGTCATGCCTATATGTGTCCTCCAATTGTGGCTCACCCTCAAAATTCGGAGTCAAGCTGCCTTCTTCATGATCCAAAGTAGTTGATAGAGGGTCGTCCACTTGAACTTCTTCTTGTACCAGATTAGGTGGCAGATCCGGTTCAGGCTTCATTTCATCACCCGACTTTTCTTGTGCAGGGTGTGGCAGCCAGGGTGACATTTCTTCATCAAGGGGATTGTTCTGAGGATCATCATTTTGATCCCATGTGTCCTCCGAAGGGTTATCATTATCAATGTTGGCGTCGATAGGAGCAACATGTTTCATTCTGAAGTTAAGGTGTTGTTCAAATTCTTCTTCGTTGTGCACTCTTAATCTGTCTGAGTAACTAGAGAGAGATTCAACAGGAAGAACAAACTCTTGCTTGGATAAGGGAATCATGAGAACCTGAAGTAGAGGCTCCAATGATGTCTCTTTGTGGGAAGGGTTAGACCATGGCACATCATTTTGCAGACTAGAATCCTCCCACAAATCTATTTCTTTGATATTGAGACCAATATACTCCATTCCTGAGTCAGGATGTTGTTCCAGTTCTTCCTCATAGCACTCTTCTAGTTCTATTAAGTGTTCGGGAAGAGTTTCTATGGGAAGAATGAAACCTTGTTCAGGTAACAGAGATATGTTAGTCTCTTGTATATTTGGTAGCTCGGGAGGAGCTTCTCCGTTGGGAAGAGTGGTCATAAGAAGATTTTTTTGTGGCTTAATGTCTTCCCAAGGGTCCTCCTTGTCATTACAAGGGTCTACGGAAATATCATATTCCATTCCAAAATCAAGAGATGGTTCATGTTTCTCTTCATAGTACACCATCAACTCGTTCAAGTGACTAAAAGGAGATTCAAAAGAAAGAACATACTCTTGTTTGTGAACTGGCTGTGTCTGGACTTCTTGTAGGGGTGGCAGCTCTGGGAATGTCATTTCATGGAAAGGATCAGTCATGAAGTCATTATCTTGGGGCCCGTTATCTCTTGGGGAAATGTCATTGATGTTGGATGGAGCTATGTATCCCATCCCAGAGTCAAGATGTTGTTCCGACTCTTCCTCATAGTTAAATCTCAATTTATGCGAGTGACTAGAGAAAGATTCAACGGGAAGAAAGAACTCTTGCTCGAGAGTTGGCTCTATTTATACCTCTTTCGGAGGTGGTAGCTCTGGTAAAGTCATTTCTTGGAAAGGATTGGTCATAGAATCGTCATCTTGAGACCCATCATCCTCCCATGGTTCTTTTTCATCATCATTGGGGTCGGTGAGAATGGTATGGTCCACTCCAGAATCAAGATCTTGATCAGTCTCATCCTCGAAGTTTGTTCTTAGATCAGTCGAATGATAATAAATTTCTTTATAAGGACAAATCAGATCTTGTTCCAATAATGGAGACATTTGAGTTTCTTGCATAAAAGACATCTCCTTATCTGAATCAGTCACATATTCATCTAAGTCTGATTGTGAAGGAGTGTAGAGTTCTTGTAATGTAGAGCCTTCTTCATTGGAATTCACCAACAAGACAACTGAAGTTGAAGAATATTTTTCGTATAGGGAGTCAATCATTGCTGATTGCTCCTCAATCTGTATGGTTGTGTATGGGTCTATGGGGGAAGAAGATGGGTAAATACCGAAATTTATCCCCAATTGATCTCCTGACTATAGAAAAACTTCATATTGGCCAATGAATTTTTCATCTAAGAGAATAGTGCAGGAGTCATTTTCCGAGTCGGACCTTGGCTCAGAAAATGATTCTTTTTCTTGTGATACTGTGGAGAAATCATCCTCGGGTTCAATCATTTGCTCTGAGGATGATTCCTCTCCCTGTACTGCTGCTAGAAGATCATTAGAAGGCACCTCCCACATGATATTGTAATCGTCGTCGTAATCAATTGTAATATGCAGATGAGGAGTGTGCTTAAGGGGAACTAGTGACTGTTCTTCATGTTTCTCAGAAGCGAGGACAAGTTGCATAAGTTGATCAAGCTCGGCTATCAACTTCTCGTTCGTGGTTGTCTGATCAGCTAGTTGTTGAGCCACCAATTTCTGTAGAGCACATACTTCTTCTATTAATGCGTATCGATCTTCATAGTTAGGCTCTTCATTATACCCGTTGGGTTGATGTTGATAGTAGCTCTCCTCATCATTGTATTGATTTGCATTGCAGTCCAGATTTCCTTCTGCATTGCAATCTATGCCTTGAAATCTGTCATAATTGGGTTCTTCGTAGTAGCTTCCAGGAGTATATGGATTATAACTTGCGTTATATCCATAGTCGTGTGAAGAGGCTGCCTTGAGTATCCCAACTATACGATTTGTGATTACTTGACGTAGTGCATTCACATAGTGAGGAGGAGCGTTGAAGAAGTTGATTGATGAATGGGAGTAGTCACCACATAATTGGCATCTAATGGTTGGTGGCATTGATTGCTTCATTTTGAAGAGAATTGGTACCTGAAATCAGAGAAGGTGTTTATTAGGCTTGACCAACCACTTCAAATTCAAGAGAGTATGCAATAAAAACTTTAACTTTTGAGATCAAGGTTTTCACCTCACTTTTTTTTATAGAAAAGAAAACAAAAACCCTAGAGAAACTTAGGTCGATACGGAATTCGACAAAGATGATTCTTATGACATTGTCCCCGACAACGACACCATTTTTTGATGGAGCTAGGATTTACACCAAAAGATTGCTCTTCTGATGGAAGTCCTAATGTGCACCAAAAACCCTAAGGAGTTGATGTTCTCTCTAGGTTTACCTACAACTGGTGCTAGATAAATGCTCCAACCCCACAAGAGTGTGGAAGCCTTATCGTAGTACAGATTTAGGATCGAACACAAAGGACAACGTGAAGAATCTGGATGTCTTTGTCTCATTTCATCTTGATCTAAGTTAATCGTTTACAACCAAGAGATTGATAGGATTAATCTAAACTAATCTAGAGCATACAAAATAAAGGCAAGTATAAATCTAGTTAAAGTTCGAAATCTAAGATTATAAGATGATGATGGATCATTGGGTGATGTGGATATTCACCACCACTACACATGCATTGTACCTGTACCAACATAGTAAGACCTGCAAGCAAGATACATGGATGTTGTGCAATGCTGATGCCCTCTTGGACAAGGAGCATTGCACACATCCTTCATAGGTTGAGTATCTCCCATCTAGTACATATCTGCGTGTCAATGGAGATATGTGCCCTCCAAAGGGAGGTCTTACTCAACCTCATGAAACGTGCATCAAAAGACTAACAAGCGAGCGATATTATCAATTCAATTAGTATCCTTATAGACTATCCCTCTTTCGAGGACATAGCTATGAGAAACGTGGGAGCGTTGTAATGCCAGCCATTCCCGAATGAATGGTTACTTACTTTGCATCACTCCCTTCACAGAGTGTGTTCCTCGACCTATCAAGATTGTACTTTCATATGTCCACTGATTCCATTTTATAGTATGAAAGTACAACTATGGAGGTGAGTTTACTCCACTCCTTGAAAGGCATTCATAGATAACGAAACAGATGTGTGGTGGATACACACATCAAGAACCGATGCTAAATCAGTAATCGAGTCTCAAGAGTAGACGTAGACAATCCACAACAAAAGAAAATAGATCATGCAAGAAAGCGACCAACATTCAAGCATGCAATGAAACGATTAGCATTGAATCGAAAAGATAACATTTTTAGGTACAAATTACAAAACATGGGTAGTGGGGCTAGTCCCCGTACCCCAGTGAATTATACTACTCGCTCCTCATAGAGGGAGAAATAAAGATAGAGAAGAAAGATAGAACAAGCATCATCGGAGCAGAAGAGTAGATCTGCAACAGCCCAGTGTAGATCGCCCCAGTCTTCGGGACTGCTCCGACATGGTCGATGAAGTCCGTCTCTTGCTGCCTTGATCTTCGTATGCACCTCTGAAGACGTACGAGTAGGGTTAGGCAAAGCTTGGTGGAGATGAGGTAGCAGTGGAGCAGCCTTGCGGCCTCTCAGATCTAATAATCAAATGAAGACCCTACTGGTACTATTTATAGGCTTGGATGGGGTCTTCACATTTTTTATGTGAGAATACTTCAAATGGTCTTGGCTCCAAACGATCTTGGGTCCAAACTGTCTTGGCCCCAAATGGTCTTGGCTCCAAATGGTCTTGGATCCAAACGGTCTTGGATCCAAATGGTCTTGGCAACCAGTCTTCATCCAAACGATCTTGTTGTCCAACCGGTCTGGAGTCTTAACGGTTTTGGGATCCAAACGGTCTTCATTTCCAAATGGCCTTGGGTCTGAACGGTCTTAGCCCCAAATGGTTTTGGGTCCAAATGGTCTTGGCTCCAAATAGTCTTGGGGTCCAAACGGTCTTGGGTCCAAACGGTCTTGGCTCCAAATGGTCTTGGGTCAAACTATCTTGGCTTCCAACCAGTCTCTACTCCGAACGGTCTTGCTCTGATCGATCTTGCCTCATAGTCTCTTCATCTAAATGATCTTTCATTGATCTGCCCATCTAAAAGATCTCTTGACAACCGGTCTTATGCCTCAGCATCCAAATGGTCTTGAGACCGTGTGACCTCACGTGGTCTTGAGACCGTATGAAGGGTAAAACTGAATGGATGGCCAAACTGTGAGGAGATGTAGATATGTTATCGAATGAATGAGAATGATCTGCAGAGAAGAAGGAAAGTGAGTAAAGGAGGATAAGATCAAATAAACTGGTAATTAGAGCTATTAGAGCACTATTTTCATGAAACTGAGGAGACACTCAGAGTAAGCCAAAATAAGGGTGGATCAGTCGATATGAGGCACACAATTCCTAGAAATGGCGACTGTGAGGATGAATTTGGAGGATTCATCACCTCCATCATATTGGTGTATAAGAATTAGGAAACATCATTAGAGTTGATTAGATAACATTCCAAACAACATTATATGTGGCTTACGTATCATTCATATATGAATGTCATTAAGTGTTCACATGTGCTTCTCATCTACCCACCATCACCCTATGTTAACCACCTAACCACATAGGTCGTGACCACACATCATGGTCCATGTCATGAATGTGACACTCATGTGTCTCGACCATCCTCTAACATGTCATGACCTCCACCCACTAGGTCATGTCATGTCCACGATACTTACGGTTAGGGTTCCACAAAACATCTCGGCCAGAAGGTGTCAAGATATCAAGGATGTCTCAAACTCCATACATATCTCTACCCAAGACCATCATGGTCATGACCCTACACTTTAGGGTGAGTCCCAGCTCAAGCAAGGTAGGAACAAGACTCCAACACCAAGGGTGACTAGGCCACTTAACACCTAAAGCCTTGACCTAACACTACTAGGTCAAACTCAACCACAAGGAAGCATCTCGAACAAAAGATATCAAGGTCATGACCACTAAGAGGTAAGTGTTGTGACCACACTAAGGTGAACTATCTAGGTCTCAAAACACAACTAAAACCAAGGAAAGAACCATGGTCACCAGGGATGGAAAACTCAAGCAACCGATCACCAATTCCTAAAGCATAGATCAAGAAATCACCAAGAAAGAACATCTTACAAAGCAAGTAAAAACCATGCTCAAAGACACCAAAACCGAACCTAGCATCTATCCCACTTCTAAATACATGAACACCATGTAGGGGAGCAAGATCAAGGGCAAAACTGAGAGAAAAACCCCCATAACTCATAATCTACTAAATCGGGTACACATAGATTAGGGTTTTAGATTTCTTCCAAATCAAGCATGGTATCTCCACCAAACAAGCTCTAGATATAACTACTAAGAACGCACATGATAAGGAAGAAATTTAAAGTAACAAGACAATAATAAAAAGCGTCAATAAGTGCAATAACAGAGTAGATTTAGTGTTATATAACATGCCTAAAATTGATCACCACCAAGAGTTTCAACTCTAAGATCAAGAGCTCCAAGCACACAATTCAAGGGTTGAATACGATCCACCAAAAGCTTCACACGCGGCCACAAGATCACCTCAAGAAGGAGGAGAGACCAAGGTCAAAGATAGCCCAAAGAAAGAAGCAGAGAATCTCTTGGCCTAACCAAAGAAGAAAGGAAGAAAGAGAGGAGAAATCCTCTTCACACTTGGGTCTACCTTATCAAAACATGGTCTATGACCCATTGTGATGAGGAGTTCTTCTCCCAAAATGACCACCATGGAAGAACCATGGCCCAAGGCCAAGAAAAGATAGGTGGATGAAGGTGGGAGATCAAAAGAAATATCAACTTAGAAGACAAACACTTACTAAGGATGGAGGATGAGCTCGGATCACCACCACTATCACATGCAAGAGGAGATTGATTCCCCAAGCTCCAAGGACGAACCTCCTTGCTCCACCAAGCTCCAAGAACAAGTAAAGAAGGAGGAAGAAGGTAGTTGGTCTAAAGGGTTGCAATCAAGAAGGGATAAGGGGTTATATAGATTGAAGGGGAGAGAGAGCAAAAGGTGAGATGTCAGCACACTAAGGGACCCAAGGGACACTTGTCGTCACAAAAGACCAACATGTATCCACATGCAACCACTTGAACATGACATGCAAGACATAGTGATAAACTCTAGGTAATGTCTTGACCACCATGTAATCCCTCATGGTCACAGTCGTGGCCATCCTAGGGTGCACCTCCCATGGTCACGACACCATCAACAACATCACCTCTAGGTCAAGATAAGACACCTCCACAAACCCTAGGTTGAGACAACCCAATCTAGGTCAAACATCTTGACCCAAGACCACCCTAGACCTCCTAGGTCACGACTCAACCACCTGGAGGAGGTGTATCGACTGCAACACCCTCCAAAACCAACCTTGGTCGCAACTGAAGATCAAGACAACACAACCAACACACATGGTCAAGGCACTCAACACTCACATCAACCCTAAATCACCACCTAGGGTGACAATCCTCAACAAAGGCTCAAACAAGGCACCCTCCTCTTTATCTTTCCTCTAGATGATGTCAAGGAAGAGAGGGAACACTCTGGAGGTGGAAAATTGCACATCAACCCCCTATACTTGGTAAATTGCAATTTGTAGCAACACTAGCATAGAAAGCACAAACAACATCCAAACAAGCTTAAATTGGAGACTTAAGCTCTCCACAAGCCCTGATTACATCTCAAAAGATTAAGGCAAGGTTCTAATAACATGATTAAGCCAAAGCAAATAAGGTTACCTGAAAAACCAGGTCAGGGGTCTTACAAGCCATAAACCCCTAACAAGGATTTTGCCGCCGAAATCCTAAGAGAAAAAGAGAGGGGTACTTCATCCTCATCTCTTCCTTGAGCTCCCACATGGCTTCCTTAATGACACAATGATGCCACAAAACCTTCACCAACACTATGTACTTCTTGTTAAACTTCTTTACTCTTTTGTCAAGGATCAACACTGGACCTTCAACATAAGACATATCCTCATCAAGCTCCACCTCAACATGCTACAACACTAACTTTGTATCAGGATGGCACTTTCTCAACATACTCACATTAAACACTAGATGAAACCTATGCAACTCATGTGGTAGCTCCCTGTAGGCCACCTTCCCAACATGCGCCACCTCAGGGTAAGGTCCCATAAACCTGGGAGACAACTTACCCTTCTTCCCAAACCTCAGAACACCTCTCCAGGGAAAGACTTTGAGGTACACTCTATCTCCCACTTGGAACTCCAAGGGTCTACATCGGTTATATGCATACGACTTCTACCTGTCCTGTACTACCTTCAACTGCTGCTAAATCACTTTGATCTTTTTTGTTGTCTACTGAACAAGTTTAGGACCTAGAAGCTGGTACTCGCATGTCTCATACCAGCACAATAGAAACCTATAACATATCCCATACAACACCTCATATGGTTCCATGTCGATGCTTTGCTGATAATTGTTATTGTAGGCAGACTCTATTAGGATGATGTGTATGTCCCAACTGTCCAAAAACTAAAGAACACAGGCTCTCAGTAGATCCTCCAAGGTTTGAATGGTCCTCGAAGATTGACCATCTGTCTGTGGGTGAAATGCGGTGTTAAACCTTAACTGCGTACCCAAAGCTGTGTGCAGTCGCTCCTAAAAGTGACTTGTAAATTGGGACCCTGGTTAGACATGATGGTTGCTGGAACACCATGCAAACACACTATATTATCAACATAGATTTGGGCAAGCTTCTCAGCAGTATACGTGGTCTTCACAAGAAGGAAATGTGATGATTTGGTCAACATGTCAACAACCAACTAGATGAAATCATGACCTTTGGTTGTCCTAGGTAGACGAACCACAAAGTCCATAGTCACATGATCCCATTCCCACTGTGGTATAGGAAACAGTTGCAACATCCCTATAGGCTTCTGGTACTCGACCTTAACCAGTTGACACACAACACATCTTGCGATGAACTTAGCTACATCCCAATTCAAGCCATGCCACCAGTACATGTCCTTCAGGTTATGATACATCTTAGTGCTACCTAGGTGCATAGCATACATGGATGAGTGAGCCTCCTCCAGAACCATTTTCCTTAGGTTATCAACATCAGGAACCACTACTTTTCCATCATCTGATTCGTGGAAGCCATCACACTTCTTGCTGCTAAACTCTAATCTTATCTGTTGTATCACAATATCAACATGTTGTTCCTCTCTGATCTACTGTCTCATCGTGGGCTTCATTTGTAAATGTGCTAACAATCTTGTTAGCAAGGAAACTTCTAACTTAACATTCATCTGACGTAGGAATACCAACATGTATCGCTTGTGGCATACTAAGGAACTCAACTGCACTTTCTCTGACGAAGAGGACTTCCTACTCAATGCATCTGCCATGACATTAACCTTCCCTAGATGGTAATCAATCGTACAATCATAATCCTTGATTAACTCCATCCAACATTGTTGCCTCACATTCAACTCTTTTTGTGAGAAGATGTACTTCATGTTCTTGTGATCCGTGAAGATCTGATACTTCTCTCCATAAAGGTAGTGCCTCTAGATCTTCAAAGCATGAACCACACCAGCTAGCTCTAGGTCATGGGTCGGGTAATTTTCCTCGTGTTTCTTAAGCAGTTGGGAAGCAAAAGAAACCATTTGCTTGTCATGCATTAGCACACAACCCAAACCATTCTTAGACGCATCATAGAATACGATGCATCCTTTTCCTTGCTCAGGTAAGACCACAACCGATGCACTTTTCAACTTCTTCTTCAAAATCTGAAAAGCTCGGTGTCATCTGTCATCCTAGATGAATACACATCCTTCCTTGTCAAATTTGTTAGGGGTAGAGATATAACACTGGAGTTCTTGATGAATCTCCTATACTATCCTGCCAAACCCAGAAAACTACACACTTCTATTGACGTCTTTGGCTGCTCCTACTCTGTCACTGACCCAACCTTCTTGGGATCTACACGAACTCCCTCAACAAATATGACATGCCCTAGAAAAGTTACCTCATTCAACCAGAACTCACACTTGCTGATAAAGCTAATGCTGCCTCAACACAGTCAAAGCCTGAAGAAGATGATGCTCATGATGCTGGATGTCATAACCGTGTATCAGAATGTCATCTATGAAGACCACCATAAACTGATCAAGAAATGATCAGAACACTCTTTTCACCAAGTCCATGAACACTGTCGATGCATTAGTTAGTCCAAACGACATAACCACAAACTCATAGTGATCATACCTCAACCTGAAAGTTGACTTAGGTATGTCATCCTCCTTGATCCTCAACTGGCGATATCCTAACCTCAAGTCTAACTTTGAGAATGTTGTCACACCATGCAACTGATCAAACATGTCATCTATCCTTGACAAGGGATACTTGTTCTTTATCATCACCTTGTCCAACTACCTATAGTTTACACAACCTCATGGACCTACCCTTCTTCATCTTCAAAAATAGCACTAGAGCACCGCACGGTGACATACTCAGCCAGATAAAACCCTTATCATGCAACTCTTACAACTGTCTCTTCAACTTTTCCATATCAACTGGAGCCGACCTATATGAAATCTGGGCTACCGATTGCATGCCTGAGACTAGATTGATCTCAAAATCAATCTATCAGGGTGGGGAAACACCTAGAAACTCCTAAGGAAACACATCCTCAAACTCTCTGAAAACTGGAACCTCTAAGATACTAGGACTCCTCACCTCAGTATTCATAACATATGCTAAGAACGCCTCACAACCTTTCCTCAACAACTTTCTTGCCACCATCGCCAACACCAAACACATCGAAAGAATCTTCCTATCTCCTTGGAAGGTCCACATCTTACCGCCATCTACAAACATCACCTGCTTGGAACAAAAATCCAAGACCACTCTATACTTCTCCAAGGTGTCCATTCTAAGGATTACATCAAATATATGCATGTCAAGTGGTATGAGATCCACTTGAATGTTGTGCCCTAAAAAATAAAGGACATAGAAAGGAAACACCTCCTACAACACTACATAATCAACTAATGGGGTTTCTAACAACAAACTATCTCTCCTACAGCTAACAGGCAAAAGACAACTATCAAGCACCTCACGAGTGATAAAAGAGTGTGTTGCACCCGGGTCAACCAAAACATATACAAAGTAAGAAGAAGACAAATCATAATGAAATAACTCCATCTGACCTATCACTACTCATGGGTTGACCACTGCCTCCAGCTGACTCATAGCGTAGAATCTAGTCATTGCTTGTTGTCGCCCATGTCCTATGCTTCCTTGAGCAGACGATCCGGCCTACGACGCTTGAACACATCCTCATCCTCCTACACCGCTGATCTATTGTCTCTACGAGCCCTATTAGTTCTACCTCTGTTGCTGGGTCACCTCATCATCTCTCACTGGGCACTCCCGCCTCAGGTGTCCTACCTGCCCACCCTCATGGCAAGCTCTAGTCTCAAACTATGACCTATACGGTCATGTCACTGATATTGACGTTGTGTTGTGAGCTCTAGCAGGTGGAAGGCTACGACATGTGCCTTTACTCGGTGAGCACTGTGTATGTGTAGTGAACCTCTATGGTGCTGGAGGTGCTAAAAACCTCGGCTTCTGAAAGCCTCTTAATGATTGTCCTTAGGACCTAGCATGCCTCTTCCTGGCACTTGACTTTCACTTCTCTATTACAGATCTCTCTATCCTTTGAACAGACTCCACAAATGTGGCAAACCTTTCACAATTCTTCAAGGCAGCCGTCGGGGTAGACAACTCAACATTCAACCCCTTCTCAAAATAGCAAATCTGCTCATCATTCGTAGCATCCATGCAAGGATAGAATCGAAGAAGCTCCATAAACTTAGCCTCGTACTCATTGATAGACATGGATCCCTACTGGATTCACTCAAACTGACTAATCTTGTCATCCAGATAGATCTGTGGGAAGTACAAACTAACGAACTCACGTCAGAACTCCTCCCATCCAATAGCCACTCCAGGCCTCTTCTCCTCTTCTATGGCCCACCAATGGCAAACACTCCCCTTCAGAAGGTACACTGCATGCTTCACCTTATCAGCCTTTGGGATGCTGATGATCATGAAGACTTTCTCGACCTCAGCTAGCCATAGATCAACATATGCTGGATCATCCATCCTATCATACTCCACTGCCCCAACATGATGAAGCCGCTCAAAAGTCTTCCCAGTACTCAAAGATTCCACATTGGGAATCAGTGCCCTAGGCTGAGCTGTGGGCATCCTGTCCGCCATATGCATCATAGTAGCCATGAACTACCCCAAAAGAGACTGAAAGGCAGGATTCTCCAGCACGGCTAGGTCAAATTGGGACCCTCAGGAAACTGATCTTCTCATACCTAGTTCCTTACACCACCACCTAGTGTAGCAACACTACTTTCAGTAGCATATTCTTCATGTTCTCCAGACACTACTTTTACCATGATGGAAAACTCAAGCAACTGATCACCAAACCCTAAAGCATAGGTTAAGAAATCACCAAGAACGAACCTCTTATAAAGTAAGGAAAAACCATGCTCAAAGACACCAAAACTGAACCTAACATCTATCCCACTTTTAGATACATGGACACCATGCTGGGGAGCAAGATCAAGGGCAAAACTTAGAGAAAACCCCCATAACTCATCATCTACTAAAATGGTGTACACATAGATTAGGGTTTTGGATTTCTTCCATAGCAAGCATGGTATCTCCACCAAGAAATCTCTAGAGATTACCACTAAGCATGAGCATGATGAGGAAGCAATTTAAAGAAAGAAGATCGTAATAAAAAACATAAAGAAGTGCAATAATAGAGTAGGTTTAGTATTATATAACCCGCCTCAAGTTGATCGCCACTAAGAGTTCCAACTCCAAGATCAAGAGCTCCAAGCACACGAATCAAGGGTTGAAGAAGCTCCACTAAAAGCTTCACACTCAGACATAAGAGCACCTCAAGAAGGAGGAGACACCAAGGCCAAAGATAGCCCAAGGAAAGAAGCAAAGAAGCTCTTGGTCGAACCAAAGAAGAAAGGAAGAAAGAGAGGAGAGATCCTCTTCACACTTGGGTCTACCTTGTCAAAACATGGTCAATGACCCATGGTGATGAGGAGTTCTTCTCCCAAAACAACCACCATGGAAGAACCATGGTCCAGGGATGAGAAAAGAGAGGTAGATGAAGGTGGGAGATCAAAAGAAACATCAACCTAGAAGACAAATACTTACTAAAGATGGAGGATGAGTTCGGATCACCACCACTACCACATGCAAGAGGAGATTGATTCCCCAAGCTCTAAGGACGAACATCCTTGCTCCACCAAGATCCAAGAACAAGTAAAGAAGGAGTAAGAAGGTAGATGGTTGAACGGGTTGCAAGCAAGAAGGGATATTGAGTTATACATATTGAAGAAGAAAGAGATAGAGAGCAAAGGGTAAGGTGTCATCACACTAAGGGACCCAAGGGACACTTGTCCTCGTAAAAGACCAACATGCATCCACATGCAACCACTTAAACATGAATTGCATGACATGGTGATACACTCTAGGTAGTGTCTCGACCACCATTTCATCCCCCATGGTCACAATTGAGGCCATCCTAGGGTGCACCTACCATGGCCGCGACACCATCAACAAACATCACCTCTAGGTCGAGACAAGACACCTCCATGAAGCCTAGGTCGAGACAACCCTAGATAGGTCAAACATCTCAACCCAAGACCACCCTAAACCTCCTAGATCATGAATCAACCACCTGGAGGAGGTGTATCGACCATGACACCCTCTAAAACTAACCTTGGTCATGACCCAAGAACAAGACAACACAACCAACTCACATGGTTAAGGCACTCAACACTCACATCAACCCTAAATCGCCACCTAGGGTGACACTCCTCAACCAAGGTTCAAACAAGGCACCCTACTCTTTCTATTTCCTCTATATGATGTCAAGGAAGAGAGGGAAAACTCTAGAGGTGGAAAATTGCACATCAACCCCCTATACTGGGTAAATTACAATTTGTACCAACACTAGCATAGAAAGCACAAACAACATCTAAACAATCTTAAACTGGAGACTTAAGCTCTCCACATGCTCTAATTATATCTCAAATATTAAATCAAGGTTCTAAGCACATAATTTAGCCAAAGAAAATAAGGTTACCACAAAACTCAGGTCAGGGGTCTTACATTGTTGGTGTACACAAAGTCCATCCTAGATCTCATGGCCTCAAGCCATTTCTCAGGTTCTGGTCCCTCAATAGTTTCTAGGTAGGTTTTTGACTCATCATATATGATCAATTTACCAACTTTCTGAGTTATACGATATCATCATATTTCTAACTCAAGGCGTGTTGTACTAGAACTATGCGTTTTCTATGTTACATGAGGAACTTGAGATTCCACAACATCTTGTGATTCTCCTTGTTCCTATTGTACCTTTTTTAGGTTCAATGCTTTCTTTTTGTCTCAGGCATTTTGAGTTCTACTTTTACTCCCACTGATTCCTTAGGGACTAAGTTCCCTTTTAGGAATACAATCATCTAAACCAACAAACACTTTGTTGTTAGATTGGGATAAGAGTAGTATTTAGCAGAATAACATTTATGTGATTTGTGGACAAAGACTTTTAAGAAACAATTTTCTTATATAGGTATTCATCCCTAATCACTATAAAAGACACATCGGGACACCTCCCATGCCATATCTCATATGGTGTCTTTTGAACCAATTTTAGACAGTACATTGTTTAGTGTTAAGCATGTGCCCTAAAGAAATCGTAAGATCGATCCGATTTTAGTTGATGATCACATAATGACTTAATAAGGTGTGATACCTTCTATATTATATACTTTCATGATACACTATCATTGTGTTTCAGGTGGAGTTCATCATGATACATTATCACAATCTCCCCAAAAGGTCCTCAAACTCTTGGTTTAAAATATTTCAACATCGATCACATCAAAGTATCTTAATAATTTTACCTAGTTAGTTAAGTACTTCATTTACAATATCCTTGATCACTTTAAGAGATTCATACTTGTATTTCATTAAATACAAACTTCATATCTATTGATAGCATCAATAAGTATAATTAGGTTCTACTAACTACCTTACATTTATTCCAAAAGGTCTATATACATTATTATGTATGAGCCCTAATAGAATAGTCGATCTCCCACTACATCTAGTGAATACACTTTTGTCATATTGCACAAAAAATAAGATTTGCATGTCTCTATTGGTTCAATAACCAAAATAGTCTTGATAACCATCATATGGATTCTAGAAAAGCATTTCTCATTTATGTTCTCTAGATGACAATGCTACATGTATCAATGTTTGAGTCATCAAGTCATTCAATATATGTGTCATACACATATTTGTCTTTAATACTATCACATATAGTTTGTGAGACACAGGGCAATTCCATAAAAGATCATATCTTTTAAAATGAAACATAATGCTCTTGTCACACAAGACAGATGATGTTTTCATCAATGACAAGTACATAATATCAATTCACTAACTCTATTATGTGCCCATGAATGACAACTTCCAACTAGAGAGGAAGCAACCCTTGCTCCATATAGTTCTAGCTTACTTATTCTCAGGTCTCGAAATAAAGATCTCTATCTCCATCTTCTTCTTGATATCCCTATAAAGAGGATACTTCCTTTCCAATGTCCAGACATGTGAAAATCGTGGAACTTTCTTTTCTTTATCCTTTAAGTGAAAAGGATAGGTTCCTTTTATAGCACTTACCCTTCTCCATAAATTGAGTGCAGAAGACTTAGACTTCATCTTAGCCTCAGAACTTTTATTGGCCTTTCTTTTGCTGTAGGACTCACTTATGCTAATCACCATCACGTATTTTTCCTTCTTCTTCCTTGCTTTGGTATCAATACACCAATCATTTGATAAACTGACTATATGATTCATGCATCATTTTGTAGAATCATATCCATGATCAAATTTTGACCTAAGAGAAATCCCAGTCACTCCACATGCCCAATCATATTAAGAACATGGGGCTCTACTGGATCTCTATCTGTTAGTTTGCACTCGAATAGCTCTTTGGAAACATTATACCTTTCTTTCTTTACATGATTCTTAAGATGTGTTACCATATATAGAATGTCCATTATTTCATGTTGTTCATGCAACTCATAGTTCATATAACAAAGCAAAATGTACTCAATGGCATCATTTTCATGCTTCCAATAAGCATCCATTTAGCCTTTAGGCACATTTCGAACGGGTTCCTCTGACATTGGTATTTCAAGGACATAGAGCTTTCGCTCATTGAGAACACTTCTCAAAGTCTTAAACCAATTGTTTAAGATTATCCCATTTTGTCCTTCTTAAGGACTGATTGCAATATGAACGTATTTGTGTTTGACATTAGTTTCTACAAAGAAATATTGCAACTTTTCAAAACATTTTGATTTGGTTTGATTTGATAAATTTGACAATACTAATTAGGTTTTTAATTAACTATCTCTCCCACTATTTTGTTCAAATTGATAACCCTTATGTATCAATTTGGAAAATTGCAGCGTACAATATTCTAGTGGGCTAAGATCTAAGATAATTCAACTATGGCCCGACCATGGCCACAATACATAGTGAATAATCAAGGTAGGCAACTTTTTCCAATTGCATCATATGCAATTCCGAATAGATGATATGCAAAACTTCTTGCCATAATCATTTGCATGCCACTAGGCCTAGATGCTTTAAGAATCACCAGTTAAGCCTAACCCAATATCCAACACGATAGATATGCATCCTGCTTTGGTAGAACCTACATATCTATCATCACACTTCCATGAGATAGACGACACCCCACACTTGGGTGTAACCTACGCTTGGTCAATCAAGTTTTCCATGTGTGTTGCTAATGGAAATCATCTAACATTTAATATTTTATTTGAGGGGTTTTGTATTTATAAATACATAGACTTTATCCAATCACCACTTATATAGTATGTATCATATACATGTTGTATCCCACAATGAAAACATGCAATAAACAAAAAGTGATTGTTATGGACAACCTAATGTAATTCCTTGGAGCCACAAGGAATTACCACAACCTAGGTCTACATTACATGCAAAAACCTATTGTTGATGAAGATCCATGCTTGCCAATATGGGTTGATCGATTCAACCTTTGAACCACTCGGCTCGCTTCCCGGCCGGTCGTTTGGTCGTCTCACTGGTCATCTGGTTCTTTTTTCCACCATATGTTGGCTCCTCTAGCTGACCGACTGGATCCACCAACCGATTGATTTGGCTTGTCCTTCGGGTCCTTCTCGGTACTCCCGCCGGTCAACTTGTCTTTGAGATAGTCAGTTGGCATCGTCCGAACGTCTTTCTTCTTTGTCGTAATAGGAAAGTAAACGATCCTACTATTACATGATTATAGATAACTTCGAATTAAGTTCTAGGGGAGAAAGGGTAGGAAAGAATTAACTTTGCATTGGGAAGATAAGATATAAGCTCAGTACATAGGTCGAGAAAAAATAGGATTAACCAACCACACAACCATGCATAGATAATAGGGGTTATTGGCCATAACCATGCCACACATCCACCATAAAACTTTTCCTTTAGGGCGATGCATGTGAATTGCATATATGTATCATATATATTAGTTTGGGATTATCATGGTATTGATTGGACAAGAAATTATTTCCATTACATGCAATAATTAAATGATATTACCAAAATCTGATTATATCGATTATCCCAAAATATAGTAGATTTATGAGGCTCTAATACCATTGTTAGGGAAATATGGCACAAATATAGGCAACAAAAACAAAAATTTTATTGTCATATTCCCCATAAACTAGCAGATCGCGTCAAAAACTATATAATGGAAAAGACTATTTTGAGGATATACCTGACCCTGGAGCAAGTCCAATGACTTACTCATCATCATTATAGATGTGAAACTGTATTCTAGTTGTAGTGGGACTCGATTGTGGCTCCTCCATGGACAACAAACTTTAATGTCATCATCTACAACAACTCCTCTCACCACAAACTAATGACTGATGTTGTCCTCCTAGTGGAAAACAATGGCCTCCCGCCTCTAGAGTGGTCCACACGGACCACGGGGAATTCCACGTTGCACTACTAGAGCCAACGTGAAGGAGTTGTCCCCTTCTATCAACATCCTAGTTGCCGACATGCTCTCCACAACTGATCATTAGTTGTTCCTCCCTTGCTATCCCTCCTTTAACGGATAGGACTTGTTTGGGCTCTCTATTGGTTACCACAACCAGAGAGGACTACAATTGTCAGAGCAAATGATTCTCAATGTGTGTCTTGAGAAGCCCCCAATACACCTCTATTTATAGTAGAAGCCAGGGTCAGGGTTCCCAATTGGTGTGGGAGTAGAAGGATCTAGAATCATGAATTTTCTAGAACCTGCGAACTGCGAGACGGTCATCTCACAAAGCAAAACAATCATCTTGTGAGTGAACCGGTTGTCTCATTTAGTGAGACAATCATTTCACACAATTTCTTATTCACAATTGAATTCACAAATTGTTTCTAATTAATGTCCCACATTAATCCTTGTACCAATTGAATTGAACAAGTGAAATGATGAACTTTTCTCATGATTTAGGAAAGTCACCAGAACCTTCAGCCTACCTATCCTAGCCGATTGGTTCACTAAGTGAATCAGTCATCTCATCGACCTGAGCCAATCGGTTGGTGTCCTGAGTCATGCAGAAATTAGCCAATTCAATTTTTAATCAACCTAACACTCCAGTCAGTCAGTCCAACACTTGAAATTGATGATTATGAGTCCAATAAGCTGATCTATTATTCAATTGAATACCTAAACACCTTTAGCATTAAACCTAAACATAATTCATGAATATACTCCTTTGATCCAAGTGTATCCTATGTGTGTGACCCTATAGGTCCTGAATTACGTTGGCAGTGAATGTCCATAACAAATTATGACATCACAAGCAAAGAGTATAGCCTAGTCCCACATTATTTCTACCCAAGTAATTTAAAAAGTTGGAGAAAAACTTCAACCTATAATCCATGATTAGTGTTACCAAGATTGTATAGTTCCTTTGTCTCTAATATCCAAATTGAACTCAAGGCATGGAACCATCATCATCTCAACGTTCAATCCATGTTCCTTAAACTAGAGAAAACTATCTGAGATCTGTGGGAGTTCACATATCATATATTGGATCACATGAGTACAATCATACATTTCTCAGTCTTGCTTATCAAAGGTTGTAACGAACCAAAACCTAACCTCTAGATCCTGATCTTATGCCTTGGAGAATAGAAAGTTTAGTTCTTTGGGCTTAGCTAAAAAAGGATGAGGATATACCTAATAGTAGTTAATTGAAACCCTAATATGTTAATGCATGAATAAATCACCCTAATATATATATGCTAATGCTCTCGTAATAATCTATAATAATATTGTCACATGTGATAATGTTGTTTAAGGTATGATTTTAAGAGAAATAATGTGCATAGAATGGGTAGGTGTCCATAATTGAGAATATTGATACATAATTCAAATAAACAAGGAATTGATGACGTTAATGAGTTAAATGGAAAACATAAAGAATTTCATGCACAATAATCCTTTTATTTTAATATGAAGGTATGGGATACAATTGGAAGAATGATAATAATAATGGTGAAATAATATGTTAACTAAAATAATAATGGGCCACAAATGTTAATTATGTAAAATTCATAAAAGGAAGACTAATTGGTTGAAAGATAACTTCAGATTCGAATACTTTGGATATGATATGGCTTGGAGGCCAAGTGTAACATCCCAAGATTTGAGTTCTCAGATAAAATGATCTTAAAAGGAATGATTGGGCTACCCATATCACCAAAGTACACCTCCTTTTTCGGGAGCCCATCACTAAAGAACTCCATAGTTAAGCGTGCTTAGCTTGGAGTATTACTAGGATGGGTGACCAGTTGGGAAGTTGACCCCTACATGTGAGTGAGTGTGGGGCCAGTCATCATTCCTAAAACTCTACTAGAGCCTAGGGTAGTAGGCCCAGTCTTTACAAATGGTATCAGAGCCATAACCCCTACAGTAGGTGGGACCCACATGGGCCCGTGGCATGCCAGTCTTTGAGCCATGCAGTCCACACATGTTGGAAAGGGCTATCTGAGTTGATGGATCTGCCCATGCGCTGGTAGTGTCCATGCATTTGGGAAAGGGCTATCCGAGTTGATGGATCCTCCCTTGTGTCGGTAACTATGATCGGGAGCTAGGTGTACATGGGACATCTGGGTCTATACTGAAATGGGGATAGATTATGAGGCCATATAGTTGAGCCTTGATGAGGATGTTAAGAGTTTAAGTGGGGGAGATTGTAACGTCCCATGATTTAAGGCCTCAGATAAAATGATCTTAAAAGGAATGATTGGACTACCCAAATCACCAAGGTGCACCTCCTTTTTCGAGAGCCCATCACTAAAGAACTCCATAGTTAAGCATGCTCAACTTGGATTAGTACTAGGATGGGTGACCAATCAGGAAGTTGACCTCGACTTGTGTGTGAGTGAGGATAAAGTACACAATTAAGGCTAGTGGTAGTCTATGGAGCCAATCTTCATTCCTGAAACTATACTAGAGCCTAGGGCAATGGGCCCAGTCTTTACACCAAGTTTCATAATTTTGGAATGATTAGACTACCCAAATCACCAAGGTGCACCTCCTTTTCTGGGAGCCCATCACTAAAGAACTCCATAGTTAAGTGTGCTCAACTTGGAGTAGTACTAGGATGGGTGACCAGTCGGGAAGTTGACCCCAGCTTGCGCGTGAGTGAAGATAAAGTGCATAGTTAAGGCTAGTGGTGGTCTGTGGAGCCAGTCGTCATCCCTAAAACTCTACTAGAGCCTAGGGCAATGGGCCTGGTCTTTACACCAAGTTTCATAATTATGGAATAATAATAATTATCTTTGTAATATTGGAAATGGAAAATATGAGTTTTCTCCAAAATATGAAATAAGTCATTGAATGACTCCAAAAGTGGTAGCTAATCTTAGACTCGTAATCTACACATTAAAAATAGCCTTTGGGTAAATTTTCATGCAATTTTGATAATATTTAGTGTTCGTGTGTAGATTAGGAGGGAGAAGTATGTAAAAGCCCAAAATATTAAATAATATGTTAAATAATACCAACAAACAAAATTAATAGCGAATTCATGTCTAACATGCTTAAGTTTACTTGAGGGTGAAGTTCCACATTAATTGGGTTACTCTATAAGTCTCTAATACATTAAGAATTATAAAATGAGATTTAATTTAAAAGAATTAATTCATATAGCAAAAGTTGCCAAATGTGAAAAGTAATGCCAAAATCGAATTGTTCATGCCTTAATTGGTATAGGTGCAAAACTTCATATTATTTGGACTATGTTTGGACCCTCAATTTGTGTAGGAAAGAGATGAACATAATAAATCAATGCCACTTTATTTTGTTTCCCTTTAAATAAGGTTTCTCGATTTAATATTTGTCATGAATGGTTGTCTCCGCGGATTATTCTCGATATGTAAGATGAAGTTTGTGCAACTACTTTACCCTCTTCTTTCTTGCTTCCTTTCCCATTTTGCAAGCTACAAGTTTCCAATTTTCTCTCAATAGATTCTCCCTCATCTGTCAATGGTTTTGTGAGATTATTTTTCCCTCAGTGTCGTAAGCCTCTTACTTTTCTATAAATACCTAATATAACCCCTATATGTATGATATACGAGATGCCCTTTCCGCCTCCTCTTATTTTCCTTAACACCCTGTTTCTCCCTTGTTCCCCTTCCCCTATCCATCTTCTCATCTCTTTGAACGTTCAGAACCCTAGGAAACCGATCCTAGACCATCTTAAGATCCATATTAATGTTTCTCAACTTTTTGTTTGCCCCCGAATAGTTTGGTATGCCCTTTCTGAATCCCAGCTTCCTCTGGCGACTGCTCTAGTCTTGTGGCGCTATCTCCAACCTTTGCAACCAATGAAGAATACACAAAGTCTTCTCTTTCTCCCTCACATGCCTTCTGTCTCTGTCAATTGGTTCTCAAGGCAAGTAATTTTAATTTCCCCCCTTCTCTACTGAGTTTGCATCAGTTGTTTGTGTCTGTGATTCGGTCAAGCGTTCCTATATGTATTTGATCCTTCATCTTTGTTGGGCCTTACAACTCGCTCCTGGCATTATTTTTTCATGCTTCATCTCTCTGGGTTGCCTTGCATGACCTGGGTCCTCTTCCTAGCTGTTCATGGTGGAGGATCATCCTCAGGTTCTTGTCCTACTAAAACCCATTGGTTTTGGTTGTTGAATTTGTCAGGATCTCACTAAGCTTTTGGAAGTCACTTCTAGTGTTTTCCCCACTACCTTGATAGTTTTGGTTCTTGAGTTTGAAACTCCACTCTGATGCACTATTTGTTCTCTTCGCAAGAAAGGTGAATATGATGATGATCGATGAGTTCCTGGATTCACCCCTTTCCACGATTTCTGTTTGCTTTTAGGCAAAGGGGCAATTCTATCTTTTAACAGATCTAGCTGTGTGCTTTGATGGTTGGCTACTGGGCCAAGTGGCCAACGTTGGTTGGGCCAACTCAGATTGGTCTTCTAAAATGAATAATGGTTTTATATGATTTGTTGGATTTTTCTAATTGGAAGTGTTTTCCAAAATGCATAACTAATTCATTATAGCTCTGGAAAATAAAATAAAATATGATTTGGAATCCAATTTTCTTTGTCTATCTAATGGTATTATCTCCATCACCTAACTCTAATACAATAAATATGGTATTTTTATAAAATTTCCTAATTGGTTAGAATTTCCAAAATTCATAATTAATAATATATGAGCCAGAAAAATAAAATAAAATAAGTTATGAACTCATAAAAATACAATCTATAAGATGGTATGTTTTCATAACCTAATTCCATAACAATATAAAGATGATTTTTAGGGTTTATATAATAAATGTAAACCTTACCCTAATTCTAGGGGTAGCAATCGAGTTCGGGTTGAGCAGGTTTTATTTCGGGTCATTTTGGGTCAACACTTTTTGGCTAGGCCCTAAACTTGCAAAAGATGGATTTTTAGGTCAAAATCCTTGACCCTAACCCGACCCACAAATAATTTTGGGTCTATCGGTTCTGAGCCATAAATCCAATACTAAGAGAATAATTTAAAAAAATCTACAATTTATCCGATCATTACTAGTTTCCAAGCGTAATTAACAAATTTCATTGTGATAAACTTAAAATGTGATTGAGAAACACATATAAAGCATATTTTAGTTTATTTGAGAGTTCTAAACACAAATTCATGATATAATTAGTATAATACATACTACAATTCAATAAAAATCATGTAGAATTAACAAAAATAAACTTCATCATTGATGGATTAGTTATTTAATAAGCCATGGGTGTCTTAAGATATAGTATTTGTAAATTTATTTGAAAATATAATTCTAAATTTTGGGTCAATCAGTTCAATTTGGGTCTAAAGTCCAAGCCCGCACCCAACCCTAAATTAATCTCGAGTTCTTTGGGTTCGTCTCAATTTCAGGTCAGGTCGAAAAACCTTATACCCTAAACCCACTTAAAATTTTGGGTTCAGGTCGGGTCCATCGGGTCGGGTCTTGTTTTTCCATCCCTACCTAATTCTATATACATGATTAATAGGTGCTTTGGAGATATAGGATGGGACCTCAGACTAACTTTGGACTTGTATAGACTCTGAAGTGAGGTATGATTACATCCCATATTATTTCTACATTGTGCAATTTCTAATTTCTCTCTCTTAATGTATGTTTTACATCTCCTATTTTTCTACATTGAGCAATGACCTATTTTCTTCTTTATCTTGGTCCTATTTACAATAAACCTACACAAAAAACCTTTCTCTTTTAAGAACATATTTCTTGATGAATACTTTATTTATTTCTGATCTTGCAATCAAGTTATTGTAATGGACATTCTTTTGGACTCTACCCTATATATTGTTCGTGATGGAAGTTTACTTGGTGATATATGCTCTTTTTGCCCACTTTTGTGGTGGTTACTTATATTGTTATTTATGTGGTGACAAATCTTGTTTATTCAGACTATACTTTTTACTTGCCTCTACATTAAGCATGTTATGTGATTCACTAGCCCTAGAGTAGTGTAAGTACACTAGTTTTTGGGTTATGTGCCCTTATTATGTTTTTGGGATGGAGGTTGTGTGCCCCATACATCGCTTTCAATTTTGTGAGGCTTGGCCCACCTTTATATATATTGGGAGTCTGGCATTACGTCATTCTCTATAAGGTTTCAAGTTTGTGAGGCTTGGCCACCATTGTCTTTATATTGTTCTAGCACTATGATTATCTCAGATGCATGCACATTGTTATTATTTTGATGTTTTTACACCCAAGAATTTATATGTGCTTGTGCAATACAACCTTTATGTTTTATTAATGGCAAGTATCTCTTTTGTAATCATATGTTGGCAATTCATTTCTCTTGATACCCACTTGGGTAGTTCTTTATGTTTCTATGGGAAGCCTTGTTTACTTCATGTCCTTTAATCTATATATTACTCAATTTCCAATTTAGTATGCACATACCAACCTTTTGTTGATGTCATCTATTTTTCTCCTTTTGCTGGGGTATACTTCCAACCCCAGGTGTAGGACATGGAGGACATGGCATTCAACATGGACTTATCTTGAGGAGTTGAAGCATGGAGACAAACTTGATATGGTTTATATTTCCCTCTACTAGATCCTTGTGATGTAATATCCATGAAAACCCTATGTGGGATATTATGATGTACCTTTATAAAATTGATTATAGTCATGAAACTTTTATTCTGCTGCTTTACTTTGGTCTTTGGTCTACCATCATGTAAGATTTGAAAACCTTACACCTATTCAAGCATACCTTTTAAGTGTGTTTGGAATGGATGTTTTGTTCTTCAAATTTTAGTATGTAGTGGATCCCCTCTGGGTCCCAGTCCTTACAACATGGTATCAAAGCCCATAGTAGTCGAAATTTGATTATTTCAATTTTGTCTCCCTAATTAAAACCCTTTCTTTAGATATTTGCCCTCTAGGTGAGATTTTCACACTATAATTGGTCTATGATCTTCATGAGATAATGAAAGGTTGATATGAGTTTTACATTAGAGCCATGACTAGTAAACCCTTATGTGATTAGGTTTTAAGTGATCTTACCCTACTATATAGGATAATGGTGATATATATCTTTGGGGTGTTATGAGGTTTTAGTATGATGAGGAAAGTAGTTGTTAAGGAGAAAATATATGGAAATATTCTAACTTGGTTCTCACTTTGATTTTGGTCCCTAATTTTAGTTTTTAGTTGCAAAAGTTTTCATATTAAATTAATTTTTCTTATAATACTATATGTATAAAAATAGTGTCTTTTTCTGATTTGGTCGATGTTTTCTTGAGCAGGTAACAACAAAGAGATATGTATATTTTAGTGGAGAAACCCTAGATTTAGTTGTAGTGGATATCATAAACCCTAGTTTTGGCTATGTGGTGACTAGGAATGTATGGTATAGCATAAAGGTGTAGTGGACCTACCCTTTGTACCCTGTGACTTTTTGGTTGATAATGTTAACCTTAGGGTTGTTAGGTTAGAGACACATGGACCTAAAGGAAAACCCTATGCTGATAGGACATGTTAGTTAGATGCTTGACCAAAGAACAACATAACAAGTATTCACAACTAAAAGATTCATATGAAACCCTAATATCTTTAAGAGTTGTTTAGTTTGTCAAATCGGTAAAACCTTTTAAGGGGTGGAGAGTAGTTGGTTTGTGAAGTATGGATGATTAGATTTTGAGGATGAAATCCTTTTAAGGAGTGGAGTGCTGTAACGAATCAAAACCTAACCTATTGACCCCGATCTTATGCCTTGGAGGATATAAAGTTTAGTTCTTTGGGCTTATCCAAACGAGGATGAGTATATACCTAATAGTAGTTAATTGTAACCCTAATACGTTTGTGCATGAATAAATCACCCTAACATATATGCTAATGCTTACATAATAATATATGTCACATGTGATAATGTTGTTTAAGGTATTATGTTAAGAGAAATAATGTGCATAGAAGGACTAGGTGTCCATAATTGAGAATATTGATACATAATTCAAATAAATAAGGAATTGATGGAGTTAATGAGTTAAATGACAAACATAAATAATTTCATGCACAATAATCCTTTTCTTGTAATATGAAGATATGGGACACAATTGGAAGAATGATAATAATAATGGTGAACTAATATGTTAACTAAAATAATAATGGCCCACAAATGTTAATTATGTAAAATTCATAAAAGGAAGACTAATTGGTTAAAAGATAACTTCAGATTTGAATTCTTTGGATATGATATGGCTTGGAGGCCAAGTGTAGCGCCCCAGGATTTGAGGCCTTAGATAAAATGATTTTAAAAGGAATGATTAGACTACCCATATCACCAAGGTGCACCTCCTTTTTCGGGAGCCCATCACTAAAGAACTCCACAGCTAAGCATGCTCAACTTGGAGTAGTACTAGGATGGGTGACCAGTTGGTAAGTTGACCCCAACTTGTGCGTGAGTGAGGATAAAGTGCGCAGTTAAGGCTAATGGTGTTTTTGAAAAACCACTAGAGGGGGGGGGGTGAATAGGGTTTTAAAATTATTTAACAATAATTTAACTCAAACAACCACAAATGAGAAATCAAGAAGGAGACAAGGGGTTTAGAGTGGTTCCAACCTTAGCAAATACTAAGGTTGTCAGTCCACTACGCGGTTGCTTACCCAAATGGGATTTTGAAAGTATCAATTTTATTACCTTCACAAGGAATTACACAAAATACAATACTTTCTTACACCCCTTGAACAACCTTCACTTGAAGTAGATGCACCAACCCGAGGTATCCTTCTTGAAGTAACTCCAAGCTCCCCCTTGAAGTAGCCTTCCTCTTTAGAAGTAACCTCCCGTTGCACCAGCCTTCTTGAAGTAGCTCAAGGTCCCCTTCTTCACCAAGAAGATCTCCAACCTCTCCAATCCGCAGCCTCCAACCTAGGAGTAGCAAGGAGAGTACAAACAATAATAGTGAACAAGAAAGGAAAAAGGAAATTACAACTTATCCTTTGAAGCACAAGGCTTGATTTGCCTAGATCAAGCGTGTAGATATCCTAACCAATGTGTATGGAATTGTGATTGCTGTGGATAGGAGATGCTAGCCTATAGGACACGAAATTTGAGCTGAGAGAAGAAGTAGCCAGTCGTCAATATGCTCAATTGCTCACAAACAGGTTGCTCAATGTAAGTGTATGCTCAAAGATTGCTCAAGTGTAAAAACAAGTTAGTTTAGGTGTCCTAAGGCATGTCCTATTTATAGGAATGTCCTACAAGTGCTTAAGGACGTTCTAGACACTTTCTAGGGGTTTCTAAGTGCTTAACTAGCCGTTAGGTATAAGTTAGTTGCTTTAATAATGGCTAGTTAATTAATTCTGCAGTTGCTGTCAGAGTCCATCTCGGTCGAGAAATGGTCGACCGAGACACCTACTCGGTCGAAGTTTTGTCGACCGACAGGCTCTCTGGATCAAGTGTTTTGCAACATTTATCTCCAACTGCCAACTACCTTGTCAGCTGTGTCTAACGGCTACTTGGGTCTTTCTCGGTCGAGAAGTTTGTCGACCGAGAGTGTCTTGGTTGAGGATTTTGTCGACCGAGATAGACCCTATTTCAATGTTTCAAATAAAGACATTAAGTGTGTGTATGAGTGTGCATATGTGACACTATTGAAGGAGATGACCTATCTAAATGTGGTGTTTAGCTAGGGAAGATCTAACGCTTGATTTACATGAAGTCTAAGTACTTGTACATTATATATTTGTACAAGTTTACAATTGATTACATTTCATGACATTTACAATCATCCAAGCATATAGATTCCCTAGTGCTTTGTCATTCACCTTATTCCTGCAACACTCAAGTAGCACGTTAGATCAACAAGAATGAAATGTTTGTCATTATCAAAATAAAGGGATTTACAGATGTCCATTTAGCCAACAGTTTTGTGGGTCCAATCATCATTCCTTAAACTCTACTAGAGCCTAGGACAGTGGGCCCGATCTTTACAAATGCTATTAGAGCCACAACCCGTCCAGTTGGTGGGGCCCAAATGGGCCTGTGGCATGCCAGTCTTTGAGCTGTGCGGTCCACGCATGTTGGAAAGGGCTATCTGAGTTGATGGAGCTGCCTATGCGCTGGTAGTGTCCAAGCATGTTGGAAAGGGCTATATGAGTTGATGGAGCCACCTGTGCACTGGTAGTGTCCAAGCATGTTGGAAAGGGATATCTGAGTTGATGGAGCCACCCTTGCATGGGTAACTATGATCGAGATCTGGGTGTACATGGGACATCTGGGTCATGGGTCATCAGTTGGGAATTTGACCCCGACTTACGTGTGAGTGAGGATAAAGTACACAGTTAAGTCTAGTGGTGGTCTGTGGGGCCAGTTTTCATTCCTCAAACTCTACTAGAGCCTAGGGAAGTGGGCCCGATCTTTACACCAAGTTTCACAATTTTGGAATAATAATTATTATCTTTGTAATATTGGAAATGGAAAATATGAGTTTTCTCCAAAATATGAAATAAGTCATTGAATGACTCCAAAAGTGGTATCTAATCTTAGACTCATAATCTAAACATTAAAAATATCCTTTGGGTAAATTTTCATGCAATTTGGATAATATTTAATGTTCGTGTGTAGATTAGGAGAGAGAAGTATGTAAAATACCAAAATATTAAATAATATGTTAAATAATACCAACAGATAAAATTAATAGCAAATTCGTGTCTAACATGCTTAAGTTTTCTTGAGGGTGAAGTTTCACATTAATTGGGTTATTCTAGAAGTCTCTAATACATTAAGAAAGATAAAATGTGATTTCACTTAAAACAATTAATTTATATAGCAAAAGTTCCCAAATGTGAAAAGTAATGCCAAAATCGAATTGTGCATGCCTTAATTGATATAGGTGCAAAATTTCATATTATTTGGACTATGTTTGGACCCTCAATTTGTGTAGGAAAGAGAAGGACATAATAAATCAATGTCACTTTATTTAGTTTTCCCTTTGGATAAGGTTTCTCGGTTTAATATTTGTCATGACTGGTTGTCTCTGTGAATTATTCTCAGTATGTAATATGATGTTTGTGTAGCTACTGTACCCTCTTATTTCTCACTTCCTTTCCCATTTTGCAAGCTACAAGTTTCCAATTTTATCTCAACAGATTCTCCCTCCTTTGTCAATGGTTTTGCGAGATTATTTTTCCCTCATTTTTGTAAGCCTCTTTCCTTTCTATAGAACCCTAATATAACCCCTATGTGTATGATATAATATATACCCTTTCCGCCTCCACTTGTTCTCCTTGACACCTTGTTTCTCCCTTGTTCCCCTTCCCCTATCCATCTTCTCATCTCCTTGAACCTTTAGAACCCTAGGAAACTGATCCTAGACCATCTTAAGTTCCATATTAATGTTTCTCAGCCTTTTATTTGCCCCCAAATAGTCTGGTATGCCCTTTTCAAATCCTAGCTTCCTCTGGTGACTAATCTGGTCTTGTGGCGCTATCTCCAGCCTTCGTAACCAATGAAGAATACATAAAGTCTTCTCTTTCTCCCTCACGGGCCTTCTGGCTCTGTCAATTGGTTCTCAAGGAAAGTAATTTTAATTTTCCCCCTTCCCTACTGAGTTTGCATTAGTTGTATGTGTCTGTGTTTCAGTCAGGCGTTCCTATATGTATTTGAGCCTTCGTCTTTATTAGGGCCTTACAACTCGCTCCTGACATTATTTTTCTGCGCTTCGTCTCTCTGGGTTGCCTTGCATTACCTGAGGTCCTCTTCCTAGCCGTTCATGATGGAGGATCATCCTCAGGTTCCTAGCCTACTAAAAACCCATTAGTTTTGGTCATAAATTCATCAAGATCTCGCTAAGCTTTTGGCACTCACTTCTGGTGTTTTCCCACACTGCTTTGCTAGTTTGGATTCTTGAGTCTGAAACTCCACTCGGATGCACTGTTAGTTCTCTTCGCAAGAGAGGTGAATATGATGACGATCAACGAGTTCTTGGATTCGTCCCTTTCCATGATTTCTGTTTGCTTTTAGGCAAATGGGTAATTCAATCTTTTGACAGATCTAGCTGTGTTCTTTGATGGTGGGCTGCTGGGCCAAGTGGCCAGAGTTGGTTGAGCCAACTCAACTTTCTTTCCTAAAACAAATAATGGTTTTATATGATTTGTTGGATTTTTCTAATTGGACGTGTTTTCCAAAATGTATAACTAATTCATTATAGCTCTGGAAAATAAAATAAAATATGATTTGGAATCTAAAAATTATTCTCTGGTCAATGGTATTATCTCCATCGCCTAATTCTAATATAATAAATATGGTATTTTTATAAAATTTCCTATTTGGTTAGAATTTCCAAAATCCATAATTAATAATATAAGTCGGAAAAACAAAATAAAATATGTTATGAACTCATAAAAATACAATATATAAGATGGTGTTTTCTGATAACCTAATTCCATAACAATAAAAAGATGATTTTTAGGGTTTATATAATAAATGTAGACCTTACCCTAATTCTAGGGGTGGCAATCGGGTTCGGGTTGAGTAGGTTTTATTTCGGGTCATTTTGGGTCAACACTTCTTGGCTAGGCCCTAAACTTGTAAAAGATGTATTTTTAGGTCAAAATCCTTGACCCTAACCCGACCCACAAATAATTTTAGGTCTATCAGGTTTGACCCATAAATCTAATACCAAGAGAATAATTTTAAAAAATCTATGATTTGTCTGATCATTACTAATTTCCAAGTATAATTAACAAATTTCATTGTGATAAACTTACAATGTGATTGAGAAACACATATAAAGCATATTGTAGTTTGTTCGAGAGTTCTAAACATAAATTCATGATATAATTTGTATAATACATCCTACAATTCAATACAAAACCATGTAGAATTGCCAAAAATAAACTTCATCATTGATGGATTAGTTATTTAATAAGCCATGTGTGTCTTAAAATATAGTATTTATAAATTTATTTGAAAATATAATTCAAAATTTCGGGTCAATCAGGTCAATTTGGGCCTAAAGTCCAATCCCACACCCAACCCTAAATTAATCTTGGGTTCTTCGGGTTTGACTCAATTTTGGGTCAGGTCGAAAAACCTTAGACCCTAAACCTACTTAAAATTTTGGGTTCAGGTCGGGTCCACCGGGTCAGGTCTTGTTTTGCCATCCCTACCTAATTCCATATACATGATTAATTGGTGCTTTGAAGATCTAGAATGGGACCTAAGACTAAGTTTGGACTTGTATTGACTCTGAAGTGAGGTATGATTGCATCCCATATTATTTATACATTGAGAAAGTTCTAATTTCTCTCTCTTAATGTATGTTTTACATCTCCTATTTTTCTACATTGAGAAATGACCTATTTTCTTATTTATCTTGGTCCTATGTACAATAAACCTACAGAAAAATCCTTTCTCTTTTGAGAACATATTTCTTGTCGAATACTTTATTTATTTCTGATCTTGCGATCAAGTTATTGTAATGGACATTCTTTTAGACTCTACTCTATATATTGTTCATGGTGGAACTTTACTTGGTGATATATGCTCTTTTTGCCCACTTTTGTGGTGGTTGCTTATATTGTTATTTATGTGGTGACAAATCTTATTTATTCAACTATACTTTTTACTTGCCTCTACATTAAGCATGTTATGTGATTCAGTAGCCCTAGAGTAGTGTAAGTACATTGGTCTTTGGGTTATGTGCCATTATTATGTTTTTGGGATGGAGGTTGTGTGCTCCATACCTGGCTTTCAATTTTGTGAGGCTTGGCCCACCTTTATATATATTGGGAGTCTGGCAGTACGTCATTCTCTATAAGGTTTCAAGTTTGTGAGGTTTGGCCACGATTGTCTTTATATTATTCTAGTGCTATGCTTATGTCACATGCATGCACGTTGTTATTATTTTGATGTTTTTATGCCAGAGAATTTATAAGTGCTTGTGCAATACAACCTTTATGTTTTATTAATGGTTCATGTGTTGGCAATTCATTTCTCTTGATACCCATGTGGGTAGTTCTTTACCTTTCTATGGGAAGCCTTGTTTACTTGATGTCCTTTAATTTATATATTGCTCAATTTCCAATTTAGTATGCACATACCAGCCTTTTGCTGACGTCATCTATTTTTCTCCTCTTGCTGGGGTATGCTTCCAACCCCAGGTGTAGGACGTGGAGGACATCACATTCAACATGGACTTAGCTTGAGGAGTTGGAGCCTGGAGACAAACTTGATATGGTTTAGATTTCCCTCTACTAGATCCTTATGATGTAATATCCATGTAAACCCTATGTGGTAGATTATGATGTACCTTTATAAAATTGATTATAGTCATGAAACTTTTATTCTGCTGCTTTACTTTGGTCTTTGGTATACCATCATGTAAGATTTGAAAACCGTACACCTATTCAATCATACCTTTTAAGTGTGTTTGGAATGGCTGTTTTATTCTTCAAATTTTAGTAGGTAGAGGATCCCCCTGGATCCCACTCCTTACAACATGGTATCAAATCCCATAGCAATCAGAGTCTGATTATTTCAATTTTATCTCCCTGATTAAAACCCTTACTTTAGATAGTTGCCCTCTAGGTGATATTTTCACCCTAGAATTTGTCTATGTTCTTCATGAGATGATTAAAGGTTGATATGAGTTTTACATTAGAGCCATGACTAGTAAACCCTTATGTGATTAGGTTTTAAGTGATCTTACCCTACTATATAGAATAATGGTGATATATATCTTTGGGTGTTATGAGGTTTTGACATGATGATGGGGAAAGTAGTTGTTAAGGAGAAAATATATGGAAATATTCTAACTTGGTTCTCGCTTTGATTTTGGGGCCTAATTTTAGTTTTCAATTGCAAAGTTTTCATATCAAATTAATTTTCCTTATAATACTATATGTTAAAAATAGTGTCTTTTTCTAATTTGGTCGATGTTTTCTTGAGCAGGTAACAACAAAGAGATATGTGAAGTTTAGTGGAGAAACCCTATATTTAGTTGTAGTGGATATCATAAACCCTAATTTTGGCTATGTGGTGACTAGGAATATGTGGTATATCATAAAGCCGTAGTGGACCTACCCTTTGTACCCTATGACTTTTTGGTTGATAATGTGAACCTTAGGGTTGTTAGGTTAGAGACATAAGGACCTAAAGCACAACCCTAGGCTGATAGGACATTTTAGTTAGATTCTTGACCAAAGAACAACATAAACAATATTCACAACTAAAAGATTCATATGAAATCCTAATATCTTTAAGAGTTGTTTAGTTTGACTAATTAGGTAAAACCTTTTAAGGGGTGGAGAGTAGTTAGTTTGTGAAGTATAGATGATTAGATTTTGAGGATGAAATCCTTTTAAGGGGTAGAGTGCTGTAACAAATCAAAACCTAACCTCTTGACCCCAATCTTATGCCTTAGAGGATAGAAAGTTTAGTTCTTTGGGCTTATCCAAACAAGGATGAGGATATACCTAATAGTAGTTAATTGTAACCCTAATATGTTTATGCATGAATAAATCACCCTAACATATATGCTAATGCTTACATAATAATCTATAATAATATATGTCACATGTGATAATTTTGTTTAAGGTATGATGTTAAGAGAAATAATGTGCATAGAAGGACTAGGTGTCCATAATTGAGAATATTGATACATAATTCAAATAAATAAGGAATTCATGAACTTAATGAGTTGAATGACAAACATAAAGAATTTCGGGCACATAATCCTTTTCTTGTAATATGAAGATATGGGACACAATTGGAAGAATGATAATAATAATGGTGAAATAATATGTTAACTAAAATAATAATGGGCCACAAATGTTAATTATGTAAAATTCATAAAAGGAAGACTAATTGGTTGAAAGATAACTTAAGATTCGAATTCTTTGGATATGATATGGCTTGGAGGCCAAGTTTCACAATTTTGAAATAATAATTATTATCTATGTAATATTGGAAATGGAAGTTATGAGTTTTCTCCAAAAATATGAAATAAGTCATTAAATGACCCCAAAAGTGGTATCTACTTTTATACTCACAATCTACACATAAAAATAGCCTTTGGGTAAATTTTCATGCAATTTGGATAATCTTTAATGCTCATGTGTAGATTAGGAGAGATAAAGTATGTAAAAGCCCAAAATATTAAATAATATGTTAAATAATACCAAGGGACAAAATTAATGGCAAATTGTTGTCTAACATGCTTAAGTTTTCTTAAGAGTGATTTTTCACATTAATTGGGTAATTCTACATGTCTCTAATGCATTAAGAAAGTGAAAATGTGATTTAATTTAAAAGAATTAATTCATACAACAAAAGTTGAAAAATGTGAAAACTAATGCCAAAATCAGAGTCTGCATGCCTTAACTGGTCTAGATGCAAAATTTCATATTATTTGGACTTTGTTTGGACCCTCAATTTGTGTAGGAAAGAGAAGGACATAATAAATCATCACTTTATTTAGTTTCCCCTTTGGATAAGGTTTCTCAGTTTAATACTTGTCATGCCTGGTTGTATTTGTGGATTATTCTCAGTTCATAAGATGAAGTTGATGCGACTGATGTACACTCTTCTTCCTTGCTTCCTTTCCCATTTTGCAAGCTACATGTTTCCAATTTTCTCTTGATAGATTCTCCCTCCTCCGTCAATGGTTTTGTGAGATTATTTCTCCCTCAGTTTTGTGAGCCTCTTTCCTTACTATAGAACCCTAATATAACTCCCTACATGTATGATATAAGAGATGCCCTTTCCGCCTCCTCTTATTTTCCTCAACACTCTATTTATCCCCTTTTCCCTACCCCTACCCATCTTTTCATCTCCTTTGAACCTTCGAAACCCTAGGAAATTGATCCTAGACCATTGTAAGATCCATATTAATGTTTCTCAGCCTTTTATTTGTCCCTAAATAGTCTGGTATGCCCTTTCTGAGCCCCAGCTTCCTTCAGCAACTACTCTGGTCTCCCGATGCTATCTCCGACCTTCACAACCAATGAAGAATACACAAAGTCTTTTCTTTCTCCCTTGTGGGCCTTCTGTCTCTGTCAATTGGTTCTCAAGGTAAGTAATTTTCTTCCCCCTCTTTTTGCATCAGTTGTATGCATTTGTGTTTTGGTCGGGAATTCCTGTCTATATTTGATCCTTCATCTTTGTTGGTGCTTGCAACTCGCTCCTGACATTATTTTTTCATGCTTCATCTCTTTGGGTTGCCTTGCGCGGCTTGAGGTCCTCTTCCTAGTTATTCATGATGGTGGATCGTCCTCAGGTTCCTGGCCTACTAACAACCCATTAGTTTTGGTTGTTGAATCCGTCGGGATCTCGTGAAGCTTTTGGCAGTCAGTTCTGGTGTTTTTCCCTGTTGCCTTGCTAGCTTAGGTTCTTGAGTTTGAAACTCCACTCTGATGCGCTATTTGTTCTCTTCACAAGAGAGGTGAAGATGATGATGATCAATGAGTTCCTGGCTTTTCCCCTTTCCGTGATTCCTATTTTATTTTAGGCAAAGGGGCAATTCTATCTTTTGACAAGTCCAACTATGTGCTTTGATGGTGCGCTACTGAGCCAAGAGGCCAGAGTTGGTTGGGCCAACTCACCTTGGTTTTCTAAAACTAATAATGGTTTTATATGATTTGTTGGATTTTTCTAATTGGCCATGTTTTCCAAAATGCATAACTAATTCATTATAGCTCTATGAAATAAAATAAAATATGATTTGGAATCCAAAGATTATTCTCTATCCAATAGTATTATCTCCATCGCCTAATTCTAATATGATAGATATGGTATTTTTATAAAATTTCCTGTTTGGTTAGAATTTCCAAAACTAAAAATTAATAATATATAAGCCAGAAAAATAAAATAAAATAAGTTGTGAACTAATAAAAATACAACCTATAAGATGGTATGGTTTTGATAACCTAATTCCATAACAATAAAAAGACAATTTTTAGGGTTTATACAATAAATGTAAACCTAACCCTAACTCCATATACATGATTAATAGGGACTTTGGAGATCTAGGCTTGGACCTAAGACTGAATTTGGACTTGTATAGACTCTGAAGTGAGGTATGATTGCATCCCACATTATTTCTACATTGAACAATTTCTAATTTCTCTCTCTTAATGTATGTTTTGAATCTCTTAATTTTCTACATTGAGCAATGACCTATTTTCTTCTTTCTCTTGGTCTTATGGACAATCAACCTACACAAAAATCCTTTCTCTTTTGACAATATATTTCTTGTAGAGTACTTTATTTAGTTTTGATCTTATGATCAAGTTATTGTGATGTACATTCTTTTGGACTCTACCCTATATATTGTTCATGGTGGAACTTTACTTTGTGATATATGCTCCTTTTGCCCACTTTTTTGGCGGTTGCTTATATTGTCATTTATGTGGTGACAAATCTTGTTTATTCTGAAGATACTTTTTACTTACCTCTACATTAAGCATGTTATGAGATTCAATAGCCCTAGACTAATGTAAGTACATTGATTTTTTGATTATGTGCCCTTATTATGTTTTCAGGATGGAGGTTATGTGCCCCATACTCGAGTTTCAAGTTTGTGAGGCTTGTCCCACCTTTATATATATTGGGAGTCTGGAAGTACATCATTCTCTATCAGGTTTCAAGTTTGTGAGGCTTGGCTGCCATTGTCTTTATATTGTTCTAGTGTTATGCTTATCTCACATGCATGCAAGTTGTTATTATTTTGATGGGTTTTGCGCCCAAAAATTTATATGCTCTTGTGCAACACAACCTTTATGTTTTATTAATGACAAGTATCTCTTTTGTTATCATATATTGGTAATTCATTTATCTTGATACCCACTTGGGTACTTCTTTACTTTTATATGGGAAGCCTTGTTCACTTGATGTCCTTTGATCTATGTATTGCTCAATTTCCAGTTTAGTATGCACATACCAACCTTTTGCTGACATTATCTATTTTTCTCCTCTTGTTGGGGTATGCTTCCAATCCCAGGTGTAGGACATGGAGGACATGGCATTCAACATGGACTTAGCTTGAGGAGTTGAATCCTGGAGACAAACTTGACATGGTTCAAATTTCCCTCTACTAGATCCTTATGATGTAATATTCATGTAAACCCTATGTGGGAGATTATGATGAACTTTTGTAAAATTGATTATAGGCATGAAACTTTTATTCTGCTGCTTTCTCTTTGGTATCATCATGTAAGATTTGAAAATCATACACCTATTCAGGCATACCTTTTAAGTGTGTTTGGAATGGATGTTTAATTCTTCAAATTTTAGTAGGGAGTGGATCCCCTCTGGGTCCCACTCCTTACAAAGTTCATGGATATCAAAATCCTATAGGAGGGACAAATCCCATCTACATCATTCACACTCAAATACCCATGTGTCATAGCTAACCAACCATCATCGTTATGGCAACCCTTATTTACGGATTACGTTTGATGATGTCAAAGTATACCGAATGACATGTGATGAATGCGGTGATTTCAGGTATAAGAACCACAATCACCACTAGCACTATGAGAGATTATTTTAAATACCATTCCATGGTCTCCATCTATCACTCTCATGGAGGGTCCATCCGATATACTATTCTCTAACATGTACTTGTGTGAGTGACTTGATATCATTTTATCATGGCTAATGAGATTCTGTCATCAGTCAACACACACTCTAGTCTTATGTATTATTTTTGTTTATTTTGCTTCCATAGTAATATCTGACTAGGGACATAGCAAGAATGTATATGTATACTCTTAACATCTGTATGATCTCATCATTCAAGTCATGCACTTGAAAACATACATCATTGAGTAATTTCATTCTTTAGACATCTACTTATGTTTGTGTCATCATCTCATGAATGAGACAAACATAATAGAAAAAATTACCATTTTTATTATCAAATTAGATATTTAATGCACATTCCAATTATCATAGGATTGGCTCTCTGGGCATACTGACCAATACTTTTATGCTTTCCTTGAGTTATCAACGATCAATACTCTTTTAGCCCTAGATCAGTAACTTTGTTTCATGTTGGTCTTGAATAAAGCCTTGGATCATCTTGATGCTATCTTTATGACTACTTTGAACCTAAAAATGACTCCTTTAAGTATATGCTTGTTGTAACATAATCAAGATGGAATCTTTATCATTTCCCTTTAAGTATATGCTTGCTGTAACATAATCAAGATGGAATTTATATCATTACTTGTTGTCATATAATCACCTAATTTCAAATTCATTAATCTTCCTAATGTTATGTGCCATGTTTGACTAAGGTCTTATGGACTTTTTTCCCAAGATGCAACTCATGTGGCCTATAGGACCTACCCTTCTACACTATGATGCCCTCATATGTGATGTTTTATACTAATAGCCTTGCATTTTTAATCCCTATGAAAAATGGATCCTAAATGCTCAAACCTATATTATGAACCCCAAACCAGTCCTCAAAATGACTTGCAAGACGAAATGCCCTATAGCATACTCATATGCACTCATGAATTACGTATGACAACTAATGTGATGTGAATACACATATTTATTGTTTGACTCTAATCTTGCATGAATGACCCTCTCATGATTACCATGTTATCTTATAATTTGAATTAATAGTTGTATTATTATATGTCTCTAAACCTCTATGCACCTTAATGCTCCATTATGATCACATGTCTTCAAAATATGATTCTAATGCATGAGTTTGATCTAATATGACTAGTGATGACCTTGCATGACTAAACCTCAAGGATAGTCTAAATATCATGTCTCCCTAACTCCAAATCAGAAATTATCTCATGTATATGTCTAATCTAATGTGGATAGTTCACTTAGATCTAGGACTTAATCTTGATACTTGGTCTATGATTGAATAATGACATGCATGTTTGGAAGTTTGGAACTATTTTTTTAAACTATGTGAAACCTAGATCTAGGGAAACATCCACATGACTCATATTATTCCTATCTTATCAAACCCTAGTGATCCATGACTCTATCTTGTATCTTTTGCATCTTAGGTCCACTTGGACTGAACCATCTCTAGAAACCTTATCATATCTTGTATTCTACTTGCAAGGTATAATTTCCTCTTGACCCTACTATGATATTGGCTTGCTTGTATGTATGTTCGTATCAATGTTTGGCTATTTACTTACTTAGTTGAGATATTGTTCCTATGTTTACTACTTTCATGTTCGAGTAATTTACGTTGATAAACCTTGAATATAATATATAGAAATCCATTATGCAACTTAATGTTGACATAATGGATAAAGGAATATAAAACATGCTTTGTGTAAAATGATATCGTTAAATGTTCTCTCTTTGTTTCTTCTTCTTGACTATAATCGTGTTTCTATCTAAGCAAGTTTTGTATTATTCTTAAACTATTTACATGCCTTTTTGTAAAGACGTGATCTTTACTAAAATAATCATGGTAAACAAAAACACCAATGTGTAGCAGCGGAATTTTAAACTTTGACTATATTCAATTGTATAAAGAGTACTTTACAAAATTTCCCAAAAGGGTGCACAACTTTATACAAAACAATAAGATCTAGGTAGCGGAAGACTCAAACCAAATCAACTTGTCTCCAAGGAAAAAACAACTTAATATATAGGAAGTTATGTCAAGATACAAGGTTGAACTCTTTAATCCCTATCCTTAGGCAGGTTCACCATGCTTCAACTGCACACTCTGATCCTATAACTGGGTTGTTGGGATCACCTATAAAGAGAGAGATAAAAGTATGTGTTAATAAAAAAGGAATAAGGACAAGTAAAATGATTCACAATATTAGGAGATTTCAAGAGTATGAGGCAACTAATCAAATAAGAAATAGAAGAACTGCCATAGTTTAATTAACAAAAAATCACATAGCATGAATAATAATATGACACAAAATCATACCAATGCAAGATGAGGCACCTACCGGACCTACACCAAGAGGAGAGGGGAACATGCACATCCCAAACCTCAAATATATATAATGTGGCAGGGGGACTAAAACCCCAGTTCCTGGCAGGAGGACTGAAACCTCAATGCCTATATAGAGTGGCAGGGGGACTAACACCCCAGTGCCTTATGGGTGGTTTGTACTCATGTACACTACATTGTCATTTGGCCAAAGATACATCATGCTAAATCATTCACTTGGCAGTAGTGAAAATATAAATAACATTGCATCATAGCAAATGGGGAACAAAACCCATGAAGTAAATCACATAAAGAGCCAACATTGGAAACAAAGATTCAAATAAATAAAAGAGCCAAATAAAGGCAAAAGAGATAGATTCCAAGGCTAGAAATGGCCTCATTAGGAAATTAGGGTTTGGGTAAAATCCCAACTGAAGGATATGTTAATTGCACATTCTCATTCATTCATAAATAGACTTCACATACATAAATAGGATCCACATACACAAATAGGTGTCACATACTGATAATCGTCGTTTTGCACTATCAATCACTAAGATGATTAATCCTAGAGTTTAAACCTTTTTTACTTCCGGTTTTAAGGGTAGTATAAAGGGTCGATCCCACAGGACAACTTTAGAGATTGTTTCTTTATTCCCAATTATTTTTGAAGGATTATTTTGTTATTTTTTTGTATTTTTAGAACAGAAAATAAAAGTCGGATTTGGGTGTTGGTGATTATACTAAGAAATGCAAAAACACTTAACAAGAATGAAGAAAATGCACAAGAGAGAATTAAACTATTGTTAGCACAAAAAGAACTATATGAATTGAAAAGACTAAAAATTAAAGAAAGTAAAGGCAAACAAGAATTCGGTGATTAAAATCAAGAAAGGGAATCGAGGCTCGTAGGGGTTTTCACCACCTTAGCCTAGGTGATAGCAACTAAATCTTAACCGACGATTCGATGAAGGCTTGCGAATTTTAAACTCACAAAAGAGAAACTCCACATTAGCCCATTGGTCCTGGTGCTCATGCTTCCTAGTTTATCATCCTAAGAGACGAAAATCCACGGTCATATCAAAACGTCTATGTAATCGATTTTATTGTTCTAAATCCGGATTTCCATGGTCATATCCATCCGGATTAACATACGATCCGAAGATCAATAAAGTAAAATCGACTACCATCTAATCGTACGAGAATAAGTTGCTAAAACCATGGCTAAGGGGTTATTCCCCTTGCCCTGATAAAAAACTACTCACACATGGAGAAAGGGGAGACAGAGGAAGAAAGTTCAAAAGCCATAGTCTAGCCCAAAAATTAGGAGATGAATCCTTATGCTAGAGTCAATGAAATGGCTTAGCCCTTTGTTCCTTGCTCCAAAAATAAGTGCGAAAAAGTAGATTAAGACAAGGCGAGAAGATGAGACAAGAACAAGATTGGAAGAATGTGCTTGAAGTAAAACTATTTTATTGCATAAAAGAAAATGACTACACTATTGCTTGCTGCAGAAATCCGAAAAATACAAGAAGATCCAAGATGCCTTGAGGAGGAGGAAGTGCCCCTCCTTTTATAGGAGAAGGAAGGGGGTATACATTAGGTTTAGGGAAAAAGAAATGGCCGCCGGCGGCTGCCAACTTTCTAGATCTAGTCAATAGAGGAAACAATTGATTTCTTTGCATCCCTTTTGCATTAATTTCCCGCAACAGCAGTTTCGAGCGTATTTTTGAGTCAGTCAAATATTCATAAGCGGCCTTAAAATATATTTTTCCTGTAGATAATTGAATTATCTTTCCAACGCATACTTGCACAATAAATTCCGCCTTGGGATGTGGGAGTTATACCAATTTTGGTGAAAGGTATATACTGAAATCAGATTCTGCGGGAAAACGTAGTGCCACTTTCACTGGTTAATTGCGCAGCCAAATAAACACCAAAATTGCCGCAAAATATATCTTTTTTGTAGCCAATGAAATTATCTTTTCATTCCATACTTTATCTTGAAATTCCGCCTTTAGACGCAAAAGATATGGCTATTTTGGTGATGAGTATCTCAGGCACTGCGGGAATATTTGAAAAGCCTCATATCTTCATCTTTTATTTTCTCGATTTAATTACTTAGATAATTCCTGAAAATTAAGAAAAATATCATAAGAATTCAGGAAAAAATATCAAGAAGATGAAAGTGATATTTATTTTTGAATTAACTAAAATTAACAAAAAAGTCCTAATTAATTATTCTAAATGAAGCAAAAATAAGAGACGAATATGCATTCATCAAAATACCCCAAACTTAAACTTTGCTCGTCCCGAGCAACATTAAAATTAAGAAATACTTTCAAGATATACTCTCAACCTATCATCCTCACTCTCCTAATAACCACTTGATTCCTTCCACCAAATATGGCCAAGCGACCCTGACTTCCTGAATTCACGAAAAGTGACTTTTATATTTCTACTTCACGAACTTGCATTTATTCAAGACCTGCAATAAAACAGATTTTCATTTCACCTTTGCATTTGGTACTCCATTTTTTTTTAATTTTACACAAGAACAGAGCTGATTTGGATAGTTGGGGTTTTTTTAGTTTTCCCCTGGGTAGAAAATTGGAGTGAAGGAGGTATGGAAAAAGGACAGTCTCTCCTCTATTCGACTCGAGACTTTTTTATTTAGTGGACATGCAGTTACATTGACCACATTTTTTTTCTTTGATTTTTGGTGATACACCCAATTGCGTGGGTATGGAAGAAGCGGAAGAGGGGGAAGGGGTGCCACCCCAAACTTAGCTTTTTGGGCATTATTGGCTTTTTTTTGACGAATGGAAAGATTTGAAAGTGGTGGAAGAAGAGTAGAAGAGGCTGTTCTTGTGCAACTTTTTTTTGTCTTATCTTTTTTTTTAGAGTACCATGCATTGGTTCAACTATTACCGAATTATGCAAAAAATCAAGAAAATTTATACAAGTTGTACATGATAAGAAAGCATCACTCTTGAATACTATCAGTCCTCTATGGCTTGCCATCTTTTCCAAGGAGTGGTTATTATTTGAGGTCCTAAGTGACATGAGGATTTCTAGTCATGAAAGTTTCAAAATTTTAGTTGCAAGGCAGTTACATCATTAAGGGGAGTATTTTGACAAATGATCATATCAAGGCCGACTAGATAAAGGCCATGCACAAAGAAACTATATGAAAAAAAATGAAAATAATGCAAGAATAAAAAGATAAGGGGGTGGAATAGAAACATACCACCCACCTCCACCCCGGACTCAAATTTTTGCTCGTCCCGAGCAAAATCGAAACCCGAGATGGAGGGAAGAGAAGAGCAAGGATTTCCAGGTGGCCCTGGTAGCTCAAAAAACATCCAGCTGAAGGGGATGTGTATGAGGGCTGAGACCTTTATCTGAGGAGCTTCATAGTGTACCCTATGATAGGGTAATTGTAGAAGCTCGGTGGGGTGCTCATATTTTCTTTCACCTCGCATTCCCTCCAATAGGATCCACATATCTTCCATCAATAGCAAAGGAAGTGTTGAAGATGGATGTGGATTGGGGGAGGTTAGTGGGTACCAAACTGGTAACACATGCAGTGTCAGATGTGCAAAGTTAGGCGGAGGATCAGGCTCTGGTTTCCCTCGGTCATATTGACCTGCATATAAGAGAATTGGTGGTGATACAAAAAAATTAAAATCATTTACAAAGGTGTTTTGTTTCTCCTTCAAATTAATGCCATCAACATTGGGTTTGGTAAGTTTCATTGTTGATGTAACATATGTCTCTAATTTTTTTGTAGGAGGGATGATGATGTCTTCTTTGCAAACAATAGAAGGGGGTGTGTGGACTTCTTCTAATGGTGGTATCTCCCCTTCTAGATCATCCATGTGTGGGATGGAAATTGGCTGTGATGGCTCGGGAAGAATCATAAAGGGGGTTAGATTCTCATTATCCAAAATAGACTCAAAAGAAGGGTATTGGTCTATGGTATCATTCAGATTTATGTTAAGGATGGGAGGAGTTGTTGGATCTTCATAATGACTCGCCTTCTTTGACATTTCATATTCAAGTAAAAGAGTCTCTAAAGGAAAGATAGGGATACCAACGTCCTCATCACACACAAAATATGGCTCCATGGTTTGTTCTATTTCTTCAGGATCTGACATATATGACAGAAAATAAGGATCATCATCGTCATCGTCAGGAAGAACCATCTTGGGTTGCTCAAGCTCTATAGGGGGAGTTTGTGATTGATCCTCTAGAAAGGTAGTGAACATGGCTTGACTGGATTCAAATTTTTCTTGTGCTTCTGCTACCATCTTTTCTAGGACCTTAAGTCTCTCTTCCGGTTCAAGATCAATTTGCATTTCACCATAGGATTTATACACCCCAAAATTTTGGTCATCCTCGCCACACTCCCCATAGTGTCCTTGGCCATAGTACTCCTCATATTGTTTTGGGTGGCATTGCTCCTCATAATAATCTCCAGAAGATGGTGGATTGTAATTTCCATTGCGTCCATCTTGGTAGGAAGATTCAATATTATAAGGTGTCACCAATTCATGAGGAAACATATTTGAACAATCTATATTTTGGGTTTGGGCTTCTACTAAGGTGGCCAATAAGGTTTGGCTAGTTAGGAGTTTTGCTGCCATCTTCTCCAGGGACCTAAGTTTCTCTTCTTGATGAGGATTATATTGGCTATCATAAATAGGTCCATTTTCCCCAAAGTTTTGTTGGTCGTACCCTCTCTCAGAATATGGATAGCAAGTTTCCCCATATTGGTTCTCAGAAAAATAAGGATTTACATTGTACCCACTAGGATGAAAGGGCTCATAGAGAGGGGTGCTATGGGATAAATTTGGACAGGCAAGAGATGCATGGTGGCAATGACCACAATAATAACATTGTGGGGGATATTGCAATGCCCACTCCATTTGAAAAGTTTTTTTTTTTTACAATTCAAAAAAGAACTAAAGATTTTGTACAAGACTGTAAATTACTAAAATAAACAGAAGCTAAGGGATTATGACTCAAGGTTAAAATTTACAAAACTAACTAAAATTACAATTTTTTTTACAAACTAGCGTATTTGCAGAAAAAACGGACTGCCGGAATGGAAACTCGGCAGAAGGAGGAGTAGCACTTCCGGAATGTTACTCGGAAGGCATAAAAAAGGAAAAAAGTTTTTTCAAAAATTTTGGGGTTCGAGAAAACAATCTGTTGTCCCCGGCAACGGCGCCAAATTGATAATCGTCGTTTTGCACTATCAATCACTAAGATGATTAATCCTAGAGTTTAAACCTTTTTTACTTCCGGTTTTAAGGGTAGTATAAAGGGTCGATCCCACATGACAACTTTAGAGATTGTTTCTTTATTCCCAATTATTTTTGAAGGATTATTTTGTTATTTTTTTGTATTTTTAGAACAGAAAATAAAAGTCGGATTTGGGTGTTGGTGATTATACTAAGAAATGCAAAAACACTTAACAAGAATGAAGAAAATGCACAAGAGAGAATTAAACTATTGTTAGCACAAAAAGAACTATATGAATTGAAAAGACTAAAAATTAAAGAAAGTAAAGGCAAACAAGAATTCGGTGATTAAAATCAAGAAAGGGAATCGAGGCTCGTAGGGGTTTTCACCACCTTAGCCTAGGTGATAGCAACTAAATCTTAACCGATGATTCGATGAAGGCTTGCGAATTTTAAACTCACAAAAGAGAAACTCCACATTAGCCCATTGGTCCTGGTGCTCATGCTTCCTAGTTTATCATCCTAAGAGACGAAAATCCACGGTCATATCAAAACGTCTATGTAATCGATTTTATTGTTCTAAATCCGGATTTCCATGGTCATATCCATCCGGATTAACATACGATCCGAAGATCAATCAAGTAAAATCGACTACCATCTAATCGTACGAGAATAAGTTGCTAAAACCATGGCTAAGGGGTTATTCCCCTTACCCCGATAAAAAACTACTCACACATGGAGAAAGGGGAGACAGAGGAAGAAAGTTCAAAAGCCATAGTCTAGCCCAAAAATTAGGAGATGAATCCTTATGCTAGAGTCAATGAAATGGCTTAGCCCTTTGTTCCTTGCTCCAAAAATAAGTGCGAAGAAAGTAGATTAAGACAAGGCGAGAAGATGAGACAAGAACAAGATTGGAAGAATGTGCTTGAAGTAAAACTATTTTATTGCATAAAAGAAAATGATTACACTATTGCTTGCTGCAGAAATCCGAAAAATACAAGAAGATCCAAGATGCCTTGAGGAGGAGGAAGTGCCCCTCCTTTTATAGGAGAAGGAGGGGGGTATACATTAGGTTTAGGGAAAAAGAAATGGCCGCCGGCGGCTGCCAACTTTCTAGATCTAGTCAATAGAGGAAACAATTGATTTCTTTGCATCCCTTTTGCATTAATTTCCCGCAACAGCAGTTTCGAGCGTATTTTTGAGTCAGTCAAATATTCATAAGCGGCCTTAAAATATATTTTTCCTGTAGATAATTGAATTATCTTTCCAACGCATACTTGCACAATAAATTCCGCCTTGGGATGTGGGAGTTATACCAATTTTGGTGAAAGGTATATACTGAAATCAGATTCTGCGGGAAAACGTAGTGCCACTTTCACTGGTTAATTGCGCAGCCAAATAAACACCAAAATTGCCGCAAAATATATCTTTTTTGTAGCCAATGAAATTATCTTTTCATTCCATACTTTATTTTGAAATTCCGCCTTTAGACGCAAAAGATATGGCTATTTTGGTGATGAGTATCTCAGGCACTGCGGGAATATTTGAAAAGCCTCATATCTTCATCTTTTATTTTCTCGATTTAATTACTTAGATAATTCCTGAAAATTAAGAAAAATATCATAAGAATTCAGGAAAAAATATCAAGAAGATGAAAGTGATATTTATTTTTGAATTAACTAAAATTAACAAAAAAGTCCTAATTAATTATTCTAAATGAAGCAAAAATAAGAGACGAATATGCATTCATCAAAATACCCCAAACTTAAACTTTGCTCGTCCCGAGCAACATTAAAATTAAGAAATACTTTCAAGATATACTCTCAACCTATCATCCTCACTCTCCTAATAACCACTTGATTCCTTCCACCAAATATGGCCAAGCGACCCTGACTTCCTGAATTCACGAAAAGTGACTTTTATATTTCTACTTCACGAACTTGCATTTATTCAAGACCTGCAATAAAACAGATTTTCATTTCACCTTTGCATTTGGTACTCCATTTTTTTTTAATTTTACACAAGAACAGAGCTGATTTGGATAGTTGGGGTTTTTTTAGTTTTCCCCTGGGTAGAAAATTGGAGTGAAGGAGGTATGGAAAAAGGACAGTCTCTCCTCTATTCGACTCGAGACTTTTTTATTTAGTGGACATGCAGTTACATTGACCACATTTTTTTCTTTGATTTTTGGTGATACACCCAATTGCGTGGGTATGGAAGAAGCGGAAGAGGGGGAAGGGGTGCCACCCCAAACTTAGCTTTTTGGGCATTATTGGCTTTTTTTTGACGAATGGAAAGATTTGAAAGTGGTGGAAGAAGAGTAGAAGAGGCTGTTCTTGTGCAACTTTTTTTTGTCTTATCTTTTTTTTTAGAGTACCATGCATTGGTTCAACTATTACCGAATTATGCAAAAAATCAAGAAAATTTATACAAGTTGTACATGATAAGAAAGCATCACTCTTGAATACTATCAGTCCTCTATGGCTTGCCATCTTTTCCAAGGAGTGGTTATTATTTGAGGTCCTAAGTGACATGAGGATTTCTAGTCATGAAAGTTTCAAAATTTTAGTTGCAAGGCAGTTACATCATTAAGGGGAGTATTTTGACAAATGATCATATCAAGGCCGACTAGATAAAGGCCATGCACAAAGAAACTATATGAAAAAAAATGAAAATAATGCAAGAATAAAAAGATAAGGGGGTGGAATAGAAACATACCACCCACCTCCACCCCGGACTCAAATTTTTGCTCGTCCCGAGCAAAATCGAAACCCGAGATGGAGGGAAGAGAAGAGCAAGGATTTCCAGGTGGCCCTGGTAGCTCAAAAAACATCCAGCTGAAGGGGATGTGTATGAGGGCTGAGACCTTTATCTGAGGAGCTTCATAGTGTACCCTATGATAGGGTAATTGTAGAAGCTCGGTGGGGTGCTCATATTTTCTTTCACCTCGCATTCCCTCCAATAGGATCCACATATCTTCCATCAATAGCAAAGGAAGTGTTGAAGATGGATGTGGATTGGGGGAGGTTAGTGGGTACCAAACTGGTAACACATGCAGTGTCAGATGTGCAAAGTTAGGCGGAGGATCAGGCTCTGGTTTCCCTCGGTCATATTGACCTGCATATAAGAGAATTGGTGGTGATACAAAAAAATTAAAATCATTTACAAAGGTGTTTTGTTTCTCCTTCAAATTAATGCCATCAACATTGGGTTTGGTAAGTTTCATTGTTGATGTAACATATGTCTCTAATTTTTTTGTAGGAGGGATGATGATGTCTTCTTTGCAAACAATAGAAGGGGGTGTGTGGACTTCTTCTAATGGTGGTATCTCCCCTTCTAGATCATCCATGTGTGGGATGGAAATTGGCTGTGATGGCTCGGGAAGAATCATAAAGGGGGTTAGATTCTCATTATCCAAAATAGACTCAAAAGAAGGGTATTGGTCTATGGTATCATTCAGATTTATGTTAAGGATGGGAGGAGTTGTTGGATCTTCATAATGACTCGCCTTCTTTGACATTTCATATTCAAGTAAAAGAGTCTCTAAAGGAAAGATAGGGATACCAACGTCCTCATCACACACAAAATATGGCTCCATGGTTTGTTCTATTTCTTCAGGATCTGACATATATGACAGAAAATAAGGATCATCATCGTCATCGTCAGGAAGAACCATCTTGGGTTGCTCAAGCTCTATAGGGGGAGTTTGTGATTGATCCTCTAGAAAGGTAGTGAACATGGCTTGACTGGATTCAAATTTTTCTTGTGCTTCTGCTACCATCTTTTCTAGGACCTTAAGTCTCTCTTCCGGTTCAAGATCAATTTGCATTTCACCATAGGATTTATACACCCCAAAATTTTGGTCATCCTCGCCACACTCCCCATAGTGTCCTTGGCCATAGTACTCCTCATATTGTTTTGGGTGGCATTGCTCCTCATAATAATCTCCAGAAGATGGTGGATTGTAATTTCCATTGCGTCCATCTTGGTAGGAAGATTCAATATTATAAGGTGTCACCAATTCATGAGGAAACATATTTGAACAATCTATATTTTGGGTTTGGGCTTCTACTAAGGTGGCCAATAAGGTTTGGCTAGTTAGGAGTTTTGCTGCCATCTTCTCCAGGGACCTAAGTTTCTCTTCTTGATGAGGATTATATTGGCTATCATAAATAGGTCCATTTTCCCCAAAGTTTTGTTGGTCGTACCCTCTCTCAGAATATGGATAGCAAGTTTCCCCATATTGGTTCTCAGAAAAATAAGGATTTACATTGTACCCACTAGGATGAAAGGGCTCATAGAGAGGGGTGCTATGGGATAAATTTGGACAGGCAAGAGATGCATGGTGGCAATGACCACAATAATAACATTGTGGGGGATATTGCAATGCCCACTCCATTTGAAAAGTTTTTTTTTTTTACAATTCAAAAAAGAACTAAAGATTTTGTACAAGACTGTAAATTACTAAAATAAACAGAAGCTAAGGGATTATGACTCAAGGTTAAAATTTACAAAACTAACTAAAATTACAATTTTTTTTACAAACTAGCGTATTTGCAGAAAAAACGGACTGCCGGAATGGAAACTCGGCAGAAGGAGGAGTAGCACTTCCGGAATGTTACTCGGAAGGCATAAAAAAGGAAAAAAGTTTTTTCAAAAATTTTGGGGTTCGAGAAAACAATCTGTTGTCCCCGGCAACGGCGCCAAATTGATAATCGTCGTTTTGCACTATCAATCACTAAGATGATTAATCCTAGAGTTTAAACCTTTTTTACTTCCGGTTTTAAGGGTAGTATAAAGGGTCGATCCCACATGACAACTTTAGAGATTGTTTCTTTATTCCCAATTATTTTTGAAGGATTATTTTGTTATTTTTTTGTATTTTTAGAACAGAAAATAAAAGTCGGATTTGGGTGTTGGTGATTATACTAAGAAATGCAAAAACACTTAACAAGAATGAAGAAAATGCACAAGAGAGAATTAAACTATTGTTAGCACAAAAAGAACTATATGAATTGAAAAGACTAAAAATTAAAGAAAGTAAAGGCAAACAAGAATTCGGTGATTAAAATCAAGAAAGGGAATCGAGGCTCGTAGGGGTTTTCACCACCTTAGCCTAGGTGATAGCAACTAAATCTTAACCGATGATTCGATGAAGGCTTGCGAATTTTAAACTCACAAAAGAGAAACTCCACATTAGCCCATTGGTCCTGGTGCTCATGCTTCCTAGTTTATCATCCTAAGAGACGAAAATCCACGGTCATATCAAAACGTCTATGTAATCGATTTTATTGTTCTAAATCCGGATTTCCATGGTCATATCCATCCGGATTAACATACGATCCGAAGATCAATCAAGTAAAATCGACTACCATCTAATCGTACGAGAATAAGTTGCTAAAACCATGGCTAAGGGGTTATTCCCCTTACCCCGATAAAAAACTACTCACACATGGAGAAAGGGGAGACAGAGGAAGAAAGTTCAAAAGCCATAGTCTAGCCCAAAAATTAGGAGATGAATCCTTATGCTAGAGTCAATGAAATGGCTTAGCCCTTTGTTCCTTGCTCCAAAAATAAGTGCGAAGAAAGTAGATTAAGACAAGGCGAGAAGATGAGACAAGAACAAGATTGGAAGAATGTGCTTGAAGTAAAACTATTTTATTGCATAAAAGAAAATGATTACACTATTGCTTGCTGCAGAAATCCGAAAAATACAAGAAGATCCAAGATGCCTTGAGGAGGAGGAAGTGCCCCTCCTTTTATAGGAGAAGGAGGGGGGTATACATTAGGTTTAGGGAAAAAGAAATGGCCGCCGGCGGCTGCCAACTTTCTAGATCTAGTCAATAGAGGAAACAATTGATTTCTTTGCATCCCTTTTGCATTAATTTCCCGCAACAGCAGTTTCGAGCGTATTTTTGAGTCAGTCAAATATTCATAAGCGGCCTTAAAATATATTTTTCCTGTAGATAATTGAATTATCTTTCCAACGCATACTTGCACAATAAATTCCGCCTTGGGATGTGGGAGTTATACCAATTTTGGTGAAAGGTATATACTGAAATCAGATTCTGCGGGAAAACGTAGTGCCACTTTCACTGGTTAATTGCGCAGCCAAATAAACACCAAAATTGCCGCAAAATATATCTTTTTTGTAGCCAATGAAATTATCTTTTCATTCCATACTTTATCTTGAAATTCCGCCTTTAGACGCAAAAGATATGGCTATTTTGGTGATGAGTATCTCAGGCACTGCGGGAATATTTGAAAAGCCTCATATCTTCATCTTTTATTTTCTCGATTTAATTACTTAGATAATTCCTGAAAATTAAGAAAAATATCATAAGAATTCAGGAAAAAATATCAAGAAGATGAAAGTGATATTTATTTTTGAATTAACTAAAATTAACAAAAAAGTCCTAATTAATTATTCTAAATGAAGCAAAAATAAGAGACGAATATGCATTCATCAAAATACCCCAAACTTAAACTTTGCTCGTCCCGAGCAACATTAAAATTAAGAAATACTTTCAAGATATACTCTCAACCTATCATCCTCACTCTCCTAATAACCACTTGATTCCTTCCACCAAATATGGCCAAGCGACCCTGACTTCCTGAATTCACGAAAAGTGACTTTTATATTTCTACTTCACGAACTTGCATTTATTCAAGACCTGCAATAAAACAGATTTTCATTTCACCTTTGCATTTGGTACTCCATTTTTTTTTAATTTTACACAAGAACAGAGCTGATTTGGATAGTTGGGGTTTTTTTAGTTTTCCCCTGGGTAGAAAATTGGAGTGAAGGAGGTATGGAAAAAGGACAGTCTCTCCTCTATTCGACTCGAGACTTTTTTATTTAGTGGACATGCAGTTACATTGACCACATTTTTTTCTTTGATTTTTGGTGATACACCCAATTGCGTGGGTATGGAAGAAGCGGAAGAGGGGGAAGGGGTGCCACCCCAAACTTAGCTTTTTGGGCATTATTGGCTTTTTTTTGACGAATGGAAAGATTTGAAAGTGGTGGAAGAAGAGTAGAAGAGGCTGTTCTTGTGCAACTTTTTTTTGTCTTATCTTTTTTTTTAGAGTACCATGCATTGGTTCAACTATTACCGAATTATGCAAAAAATCAAGAAAATTTATACAAGTTGTACATGATAAGAAAGCATCACTCTTGAATACTATCAGTCCTCTATGGCTTGCCATCTTTTCCAAGGAGTGGTTATTATTTGAGGTCCTAAGTGACATGAGGATTTCTAGTCATGAAAGTTTCAAAATTTTAGTTGCAAGGCAGTTACATCATTAAGGGGAGTATTTTGACAAATGATCATATCAAGGCCGACTAGATAAAGGCCATGCACAAAGAAACTATATGAAAAAAAATGAAAATAATGCAAGAATAAAAAGATAAGGGGGTGGAATAGAAACATACCACCCACCTCCACCCCGGACTCAAATTTTTGCTCGTCCCGAGCAAAATCGAAACCCGAGATGGAGGGAAGAGAAGAGCAAGGATTTCCAGGTGGCCCTGGTAGCTCAAAAAACATCCAGCTGAAGGGGATGTGTATGAGGGCTGAGACCTTTATCTGAGGAGCTTCATAGTGTACCCTATGATAGGGTAATTGTAGAAGCTCGGTGGGGTGCTCATATTTTCTTTCACCTCGCATTCCCTCCAATAGGATCCACATATCTTCCATCAATAGCAAAGGAAGTGTTGAAGATGGATGTGGATTGGGGGAGGTTAGTGGGTACCAAACTGGTAACACATGCAGTGTCAGATGTGCAAAGTTAGGCGGAGGATCAGGCTCTGGTTTCCCTCGGTCATATTGACCTGCATATAAGAGAATTGGTGGTGATACAAAAAAATTAAAATCATTTACAAAGGTGTTTTGTTTCTCCTTCAAATTAATGCCATCAACATTGGGTTTGGTAAGTTTCATTGTTGATGTAACATATGTCTCTAATTTTTTTGTAGGAGGGATGATGATGTCTTCTTTGCAAACAATAGAAGGGGGTGTGTGGACTTCTTCTAATGGTGGTATCTCCCCTTCTAGATCATCCATGTGTGGGATGGAAATTGGCTGTGATGGCTCGGGAAGAATCATAAAGGGGGTTAGATTCTCATTATCCAAAATAGACTCAAAAGAAGGGTATTGGTCTATGGTATCATTCAGATTTATGTTAAGGATGGGAGGAGTTGTTGGATCTTCATAATGACTCGCCTTCTTTGACATTTCATATTCAAGTAAAAGAGTCTCTAAAGGAAAGATAGGGATACCAACGTCCTCATCACACACAAAATATGGCTCCATGGTTTGTTCTATTTCTTCAGGATCTGACATATATGACAGAAAATAAGGATCATCATCGTCATCGTCAGGAAGAACCATCTTGGGTTGCTCAAGCTCTATAGGGGGAGTTTGTGATTGATCCTCTAGAAAGGTAGTGAACATGGCTTGACTGGATTCAAATTTTTCTTGTGCTTCTGCTACCATCTTTTCTAGGACCTTAAGTCTCTCTTCCGGTTCAAGATCAATTTGCATTTCACCATAGGATTTATACACCCCAAAATTTTGGTCATCCTCGCCACACTCCCCATAGTGTCCTTGGCCATAGTACTCCTCATATTGTTTTGGGTGGCATTGCTCCTCATAATAATCTCCAGAAGATGGTGGATTGTAATTTCCATTGCGTCCATCTTGGTAGGAAGATTCAATATTATAAGGTGTCACCAATTCATGAGGAAACATATTTGAACAATCTATATTTTGGGTTTGGGCTTCTACTAAGGTGGCCAATAAGGTTTGGCTAGTTAGGAGTTTTGCTGCCATCTTCTCCAGGGACCTAAGTTTCTCTTCTTGATGAGGATTATATTGGCTATCATAAATAGGTCCATTTTCCCCAAAGTTTTGTTGGTCGTACCCTCTCTCAGAATATGGATAGCAAGTTTCCCCATATTGGTTCTCAGAAAAATAAGGATTTACATTGTACCCACTAGGATGAAAGGGCTCATAGAGAGGGGTGCTATGGGATAAATTTGGACAGGCAAGAGATGCATGGTGGCAATGACCACAATAATAACATTGTGGGGGATATTGCAATGCCCACTCCATTTGAAAAGTTTTTTTTTTTTACAATTCAAAAAAGAACTAAAGATTTTGTACAAGACTGTAAATTACTAAAATAAACAGAAGCTAAGGGATTATGACTCAAGGTTAAAATTTACAAAACTAACTAAAATTACAATTTTTTTTACAAACTAGCGTATTTGCAGAAAAAACGGACTGCCGGAATGGAAACTCGGCAGAAGGAGGAGTAGCACTTCCGGAATGTTACTCGGAAGGCATAAAAAAGGAAAAAAGTTTTTTCAAAAATTTTGGGGTTCGAGAAAACAATCTGTTGTCCCCGGCAACGGCGCCAAATTGATAATCGTCGTTTTGCACTATCAATCACTAAGATGATTAATCCTAGAGTTTAAACCTTTTTTACTTCCGGTTTTAAGGGTAGTATAAAGGGTCGATCCCACATGACAACTTTAGAGATTGTTTCTTTATTCCCAATTATTTTTGAAGGATTATTTTGTTATTTTTTTGTATTTTTAGAACAGAAAATAAAAGTCGGATTTGGGTGTTGGTGATTATACTAAGAAATGCAAAAACACTTAACAAGAATGAAGAAAATGCACAAGAGAGAATTAAACTATTGTTAGCACAAAAAGAACTATATGAATTGAAAAGACTAAAAATTAAAGAAAGTAAAGGCAAACAAGAATTCGGTGATTAAAATCAAGAAAGGGAATCGAGGCTCGTAGGGGTTTTCACCACCTTAGCCTAGGTGATAGCAACTAAATCTTAACCGATGATTCGATGAAGGCTTGCGAATTTTAAACTCACAAAAGAGAAACTCCACATTAGCCCATTGGTCCTGGTGCTCATGCTTCCTAGTTTATCATCCTAAGAGACGAAAATCCACGGTCATATCAAAACGTCTATGTAATCGATTTTATTGTTCTAAATCCGGATTTCCATGGTCATATCCATCCGGATTAACATACGATCCGAAGATCAATCAAGTAAAATCGACTACCATCTAATCGTACGAGAATAAGTTGCTAAAACCATGGCTAAGGGGTTATTCCCCTTACCCCGATAAAAAACTACTCACACATGGAGAAAGGGGAGACAGAGGAAGAAAGTTCAAAAGCCATAGTCTAGCCCAAAAATTAGGAGATGAATCCTTATGCTAGAGTCAATGAAATGGCTTAGCCCTTTGTTCCTTGCTCCAAAAATAAGTGCGAAGAAAGTAGATTAAGACAAGGCGAGAAGATGAGACAAGAACAAGATTGGAAGAATGTGCTTGAAGTAAAACTATTTTATTGCATAAAAGAAAATGATTACACTATTGCTTGCTGCAGAAATCCGAAAAATACATGAAGATCCAAGATGCCTTGAGGAGGAGGAAGTGCCCCTCCTTTTATAGGAGAAGGAGGGGGGTATACATTAGGTTTAGGGAAAAAGAAATGGCCGCCGGCGGCTGCCAACTTTCTAGATCTAGTCAATAGAGGAAACAATTGATTTCTTTGCATCCCTTTTGCATTAATTTCCCGCAACAGCAGTTTCGAGCGTATTTTTGAGTCAGTCAAATATTCATAAGCGGCCTTAAAATATATTTTTCCTGTAGATAATTGAATTATCTTTCCAACGCATACTTGCACAATAAATTCCGCCTTGGGATGTGGGAGTTATACCAATTTTGGTGAAAGGTATATACTGAAATCAGATTCTGCGGGAAAACGTAGTGCCACTTTCACTGGTTAATTGCGCAGCCAAATAAACACCAAAATTGCTGCAAAATATATCTTTTTTGTAGCCAAGGAAATTATCTTTTCATTCCATACTTTATCTTGAAATTCCGCCTTTAGACGCAAAAGATATGGCTATTTTGGTGATGAGTATCTCAGGCACTGCGGGAATATTTGAAAAGCCTCATATCTTCATCTTTTATTTTCTCGATTTAATTACTTAGATAATTCCTGAAAATTAAGAAAAATATCATAAGAATTCAGGAAAAAATATCAAGAAGATGAAAGTGATATTTATTTTTGAATTAACTAAAATTAACAAAAAAGTCCTAATTAATTATTCTAAATGAAGCAAAAATAAGAGATGAATATGCATTCATCACATACATAAATAGGCTTCATATACATAGGGTTCACATATGTAAATATGGTTCACATACATAGGAGTCACATACCTTATTTAAGATTCATAAACACCATCTCACCCATTAGATGTGTTCCATGATCACATTATCCTAGTTACAAATATTTCACATGAATTAGTATTTATAAAGCATGAAGTATAAAGAAAGATACCCAATTTAGACCTTATTCGAAAATGACTAATTTAGGACTCAAAACTAGGACCAAAAGCTCACTTAGGTTTCATTGATTAAGAAAACATACTTAATTTCCCGATTTGGAGTTAAAATGAATTAATTATACATTTTAGACCATTTAATATAATCAAATAGGTATCCAAAGAAAACTTCAAAAAAGGAATCATGTTTAGGACTCAAGAAACATAAAATCAGATTCTTCATGAAAAATCCTTTCAAATGACTATTTATTTACATTTTTCTGACCATGGATCGATTTACTATGAATTAAGTAAAATCGGCCAATCAGAATGCAAAGAAAACCATAGTGTGACAATTATTTAAATGAAATGTAAATTGATGTAAATAATAGGTGAAATGACCAAACTGCCCATGTGTTTAAAATGAAATTAATTAAATTATTGAGGGCACTACTGTCATTTATATGTAACATACTCATTGGCGAGGAAAAATAAAACAAGAGGAAAGGACGGAAATGCCCACGCCAATTTAATAGGCAGATTGAAGGGGCAGGGGCGCCGTTGTCATTTGCTTGTTGGGATTCTACCTGCTCTGGCCATGGCAATGGTATTTCGTCGAGAAGGCTACTGGAGCTCAAGCTCCAGGCTCAACTCGCAACAGCAGGCCATCAAACTAAAGTGGAAGGCCGCTGAGGAACCCTCCGAGGCACGACAAAACTGGGGAGCCCCTCGCCATAGGGCAAGGACCACCAGAGTCTCAAGGTGCGACAGAAAAGGCCTAGGAATAGGGGACACGAAAACTGATCAAAAAGATTGAAAACAAAAAGAAAGGTCGAAGCTGAGCACTCCATCAAGTTTGCAGAGGCAAAACAAATCGAACCCCCCCTCTGCGTGGGCGGAGGAGCACATGACTTCAAAAAGGGGATGGCGGTGGCGTAGCTTGACAACGAGCTTATAAGACATGACATACGAGGGTCTTTCAAGGCAACCCGAGGGTAAGAAAGCAAAGAAGGAGGGTCGGAGGAGCTTACCCACAAGCTGATTGAACCGAGGAGGTCAGGGGAAGGCGGGACACGTCACCGTTGTCAGAGATGAGAAGGGAGTAGGTCGGGGAGTTTCGAGGTGGATGAGACCCAATTGGTCAAGGAGGAGAGGATCAAGAGGGTGGAGGGTACTAATACTGGCCTTAAATAGGTGTGAGGAGGGGTCTACACCCCACTGTGAATCCACAACAAAGAAGAGGAAGAGGCCGAGAAGGGGTGTTTCTTGCATAGTGTGAGGGAGAAGACGAGCCAAGGCTCGTTAGATGTGTCGTGAGGAGACGAAGCCGAGGGGATAAAAGTCTTGTCAAACAATGAAGATGAGAGGGAGAGCGAGGTAGAGGAGTCGAGGGGGTCTGTTGGCTCATGCGGTTTGAGGAGGAAGACGATGCTGAGGCTGTCGGATTGAGATCAGACGATGGGGCAGGCACGTGACACAATAAATGAGCAGACCATAGTGTGACACATGAAATAAATGACATAAATGCAAGATCGATTGATATCCTATAGTTACACTATATTGGAATTTGTAAAATCCATTTGGAGGGTCAAATAAAATCGAAATGCCAACCATAGGTTAAATATGACTCCTAGAACAATGCTATGTCATTAGTTTCTTATTTTACACACATTTTGGCCCTTAAATGCTATATTGGCTATTAATATATATTTTAATGTATAAAATGAGTGATTAATGTGAAGATAGTCTTTTAATGACATAAGTGAGTGAAATTCGAGACATATCAATATTAAGAGTCATATCTTATCATAATACTATCTTTTCATGTATTAATATCATTTTTTAGGAGGGAGAAAGAGAAGGATTAATTACTCTCATATATTAACTCAAATACACATTGTTAATCATATCTTTATCCAAATAGAGATAAAAGCTCTAAATTAGAATTATCCACTTATATTCTCTCATTAAAGGCCACATTGCATTATTAGTCCTCAATAATCACATTAAGTGGGTTATTTGTGCAAAACCCCCCTACATTGTCATAAATGTGGGTAGATTGTAAATTACATCCTCAAGAAAGGCTCAATTTCAATATTGAGGCCAAAGAAGACTCAAAAGGATGGTAAATTTATGAAAAATGTCCAAAAGAACTAGAAAGAAAATAAAAGCTTGAAAGTGGGTAAATTGCAAGAAAGACCTTAGAATTCAGTCTGTTACACTTTTCATAGTGTACTTAATGCTTTAGCATTAGTATGTTTTGTTTATTAAACTTTAGTTTCCAAATGAAGATCCGCTGCACTCTAAGATCTACTCTATGAAATGAAACACCAATGGGCACTCTTTATATAGAAATGGGTACATCCTTCTCTATCCCCTTTTAGTATCTTGTTATATCTTTATGTTACTACTTTTATATATATTGCCTGTGTGAAACATTTGTAATATTCTACGGATGGAAACCCAAGTCCACTCACCTTTGTCTTTGTAACCATTAGGAGTGTGGACCTAGGGTAACAAACAGTTCTTGACAAACGGTATCTGAGCGAAACACATAGGCATCTATATATGTCTAAGGCATAACACATTTTAAGAATTTAGGTGGGATTTAAATTCATTTCCTTAAAGTTTAGAGAGTCTTCTAGCATCTCATCTCTTCTTTAAGGACCACCTAAGACACCCAAGTAGATGATGATTAGTTAGTCTTCTCATCTCCTCATGTGATTATTCTTTCTTGACTATTAATCACATGACATCTCGATTATGGGTAGCTTATGCATGGGAAAAGTGAAACTCATTTAAATCATGAAAGTTGATTAAGATGATGATGCCATGATCTGATTTTGAAAAACCCTATTCAATGTATGAAATTACTTTTGAAAGTGACATACCCGTGTAAATTTTTTTATGAAGACTCAAAATTACCAGAACAAATATTAGTCTTTCTATGTTTGAGGTAAATTCTTGATATGGTAAATAAGGTGGAACTCATGTTTTACACCTCATGTTTGATGAGGTCCCTATTGTATATACCTATGTTGGCCTATTGTTGATTAAACCTCAAGCATTGTTAAGCCAACTTTTCCCTATTTGATATAGGGAATGATCATGCCACAAAATGACAATGATGTGAGGACTTGTTATAAGAGGAAAATCCCATGTTGACTATTGTTCCTCTCTGTAGATCCAATTTGAATAATATGCCTTAGATCTCAATATTTCCCAATTATGCTCAAACTCTTGAGTTCTCAATTTGAATTCTCGATAAATCTACCCTTACCATGATCTTTAAAGGAAGGGAATGAAATTATGAACTTGCTATAGCAAAATCTTGAAATATGGTTGCCCTATTATGATCTTGGGGTTGGACTTGTGATCTTGTAAAATGTGATATGATAGTTGATACTCGCCCTATTTGGATATGCTTTATGGCTCATGATTAGTATGGACTAATGTTCTATATTAGGGTGGTAGTTGACTTATGACTCCTCTAACCTAGGTCACCTCTCTTTTTTGATTGTCTCTAAATTTTTGTCTAATTGATTCATTTAGATATTGGAAAGGTATCCCCTTTCATACTAATCTGATTTCATGACCTAAGTCTCGAATATGTCAAATCCATGACAATATTGATACTTGATCTTAATCACAATTTGATGATGATTTTGGAATATGATGATGTCGACTATAGTTAGTGGAAAGACCTAGGCCTAGACCATTCATCAACCTTATATACCATGATAATGAAATTGATGTTGATACTACAAAATGTTGCTCCATTGTTGCTCTATTGATGTATATGGTCACTAAAGAAGTGACTAACAATATGTGACTAAAGAAGTGACTAACAATATGTGACCAAGCCCAGGAGGAAAGTTCACCAAAAGGCAAGACCAAGAGGGAAGGCCGGAGGGAAGGTCACCAAGAGGCCAAGCCTAGGAGAGAAGGCCACTATGAAGACCAAGCCCAGGAGGGAAGGTCACTGTGAGCCCGATGCTGGGACACACCCTAAGAGATGGAGAAAATCTAGGTTAAAGAATTACATAGAAAATAATGTACTCGAATATTGATAGAGAAACTTTAAGAAAAATATATATGACATCTCAATAAAACCTTAGGAAAGGTACAACCCTAAGTCACCCCTAAGGTCTAATATAGGAATCTAAAACCTAGATTCAAAATGTTTGGATCTATGACTTTCATTTCCAAACTAGACTCTCGATACTGAATAAGAAAATTTGGACTCATGAATAATGATCTTGATATTGATTTGATTCCTATGATCACCCTATTTGGATCTTGATGTCACCCTCAATTTATGATTAACAACTCACATGTTTCCAATTCTTTAAAATGTAAAATGACGATTATGTAAACTCGCTTGATTTATGACTCAGGGGTGAGCTCCATGTGGACTAGGGTGGGACCTTCCACTAATTTTGAGCATGAAATCACGATGTTGAGATATGATGTTGGTCTTGAATTGTTGGAATATGAAATCTCAATCATGGATCCCACCTAGGATGATGTACATGCTAGAACCCTAAATTCTGGTAATGAAATTCATGCCTTACTCTTGAACTCTATTCGGTTGACCTAAAATGTAATCTCTCCCAATCATGATCTATGGGAGGATCTCTCCAAAAATTATGATTTATGTAACACTCTCCCCAATTAGATGATCCATGTGACTATATGTTGACTTTAATGCTCGATTTCTCGATTTTGACACGGTGACAATAATACCCATTTAGAATACCAAAATAATTATGGTATGGAGTATTAAATCTCAATATTTATTGATGGATTTATTTAATTTTGGGGACAAAATTCCTTTTAAGGTGGGGAGGATGTGATAACATAGAATTTTATCTCTCTCTCTCTATTAGTGACTCACATCACTCAATTTGAGTTGTATCACATGGTTTGAGTTATTTGATGTTTAATTTAAGTCATGTTGCCATTATGTCCCAATGTGTGACATTAAAATCAATGTTAACCTACGTTCGAATGGTTTCTGTGCATTATGAGTTTCCTTTTAAAATTGAACATCATCACTATTATATTATATTGTCCAATGTATCTCAAGTTTTAGAGATTCTTGTTATCTTTCCAAGGATGCAAAATCACTTAAATCAGACCATCGTAACTCAAGATATGCCTTTTTGAAATTTGTAATTTATTCTTCAATTTACCTCCGATTTATCTTGCTTTTGACCCTAATTGGGCCCAAATAGGGTGCACGACCCATCTATGTGGATGCCCCCTGGTCTCGCCAAGTCAAAAATCCATATTTGTTAGAGTTTTGATTGATGTCGACCCTTTATCTAAGCCCCAAGGATCGCCCCTCATAATCCAACAGTTGGCATGCCATCCTCAAACTCCTTACTACTCACCAGCTCCAAGAATGCCAACTCCACCTACCCAACTTTGGTGCCACTACTCTACCCCGTTCACACCACCTTTAGCCTCAATTGATCCCCAGTTTGCCTATAAAATCCCTTCCCATATCTTTTTCCTCTCCTTTCTTGGTTCCTCACAAACCTTAACACCTTCTTTTCGTGATCAATATACTTCTTCTTCTTAAGGCTTTTCCACCATCCCTTTTGGGTGTTCAACCCATGATTCTCCTCATTGTGCTATGTGACAATCAATGGCTCCAGTAGAGCATGGCGAGCTGGGGTGGCGTCTTGGCAACCCCCTCATGGCTTGAAGCTTGAAGGCCCTCCCCTCCAATGACCTTGCACTTTCGTGGAGGAGGTTCCTCACCTTGGCATGTTCCCTAAGGGGGAGTGATTAACCACGACTAAAGGCAACCACGAACTGCTAGCACTCGGTCACACAACAATCCTGAGCTTTGGGGGGCAGCTATGAGCAGCTTAGTAGGAAAGAGCCCTAGCCCACTCTACGTGATATGCCTATTGCTCTAAGGGCCCATCTAGGATGTTGGACACCCAACGACCACCCTCTGCTAGCCCTTGGATCCTAATCCAAAGGTCTCGAATCCCTATTTCAAGGTAAAATCTTATAAAAATCTTTCTCATGTATATTTTGCCCAAAATGATCATACAATATATGTTTTTTTATCAGAAAAATGTGGTCTATCCATTAAAAATGGTTCGACAATCTAAGTGTACTTCTCGTTCTTCTATTTTTGCTAATTGTGGTACTTTCATACTTATTTACTGATCCTTGTGCTCTTTTATGCTTTCCTTGAGTTATCAATGATCAAATACTCTTTTAGCTCTAGATTAGTAATTTTGTTTCATGTTGGACTTGAATAAAGCCTTGGATCATTTTGATGTTGTCTTTATGACTACTTTGAGCCTAAAAATGAATCCTTTAAGTATACACTTGTTGTAACCTAATAAAGATGAAATCCTTATCATTTTCTTCTACCATATAATCACCTAATTTCAAAATCAATAATCTTCATAATGTTATGTGCCATGTCTGACTAAGGTCTTATAGGATTTTTCCAAGATGCAATTTATGTGGCCTATAGGACCTACCTTTGTACACTATGATGCCCTCATATGTGATGTTTAGTACTTATAGCCTTGCATCTTTAATCCCTATGAAAAATGGATCCTAAATGCTCAAACCTATATTATGAACCCCAGATCAATCCTCAAAATGACTTGTAAGACGAAATGCCCTGTAACATACTCATATACTCTCATGACTTACATATGACAACTAATGTGATGTGAATACACATATTGATTGTTTGTGTCTAATCTTGCATGAATGACCCTCTAGTGATTACCATGTTATCTTAGACTTTAAATTAGTTATCAAATTATTCCATGTCACTAAATCCCCCATGCACATTAATTTTCCATTATGATCACATGTCTTGGAAATATGATGCTAATGCATGAGTTTGATCTAATATGACTTGTGATGACCTTGCATGACTAAACCTCAATGATAGTCTAAATATCATATCTCCCTAACTCCAAATAAGAAATTATATCATGTATATGTCTAATCTAATGTGGATGGTTCACTTGAATCTAGGACTTAATGTTGATCCTTGAACTATGATTGAATAATGACATGCATGTTTGGAAGTTTGGAACTATTCTTTTAACTAAGTGAAACCTATATCTAGGGAAATATCCACATGACTCATATGATGCTTATCTTATCAAACCCTAGTGATATAAGACTCTATATTTTATCTTTTGCATCTTAGGTCTACTTGGACTGGACCATCTCTAGAGATCTTATCATATCTTGTACTCTACTTGCAAGGTACATTTTCCCCTTGACCCTACTATAATATTGGCTTGCTTGTATGTATGCTTGTATGAATGCTTGGATATTTACTTACTTGGTTGAGATATTGTTCCTATGATTACTACTTTCATGTTTGAGTATTCTACATCAACAAACCTTGAATATAACAGACATAAATCCATTATGCAACCTAATGTCGACATAATGGACAAAGGAACCTAAAACATGCTTTGTGTAAAATGATATCGTTAAGTGTTCTTGCTTTGTTTCTTATTCTTGACTATTGTTGTGTTTCTAGCCAAGCAAGTTTTGTATTACTCTTAAACTGTTTACATGCATTTTCATAGCGTACATAATGCATTAGCACTAATAAGTTTTGTTTATTGAATTTTTAGTTTCCAACTGATGATCTGTTGCACTCAAGACTCTAGTCTATGAAATGAAATACCAATGGGTACTCTTGATATAAAAATGGGTACATGCTTCTCTATCCCCTTTTGGTATCTTGTTATATCTTTCTGTTATTACTTTTACTTATATATTGCCTGTGTGAAATATTTGTGCCATTCTATGGATGGACACCTAAGTCCAATCGCCTTTGTATTTATATCCATTAGGAGTGTGGACCTAGGGTAACAAATAGTTATGTGATAGTTCAATTATGAGGTAATGGTATAATATTAGAGATTCCTAAAGAGTAATGCTACTTGATGACATATATTTTTAAGTTGAGAACCTAAACAATTAGATCATATGTATGATAAGAGTACGTACATTCTTGTTATGTCTCTACTCATATGTTATTGTGGAAGCTAATAGATTGCAATAACATATAAGACTAGAGTGTGTGTTGGTTGATGATAGAATCTCATTAGTCATGATATATGATATTAAACCAAGAACATAGGTACTTGTTATACATTAGTGTAGAGAACAGACCCACTTTGAGAGTGGTACATGGATACCATTGAATGGTATTCAGAATCAACTCTCATAGTGATAGTGGTGATTGTGGTTCTTAGACCTAAAATCACTACACTCATCACATGTTGTTCGATGTACTTTGACATCATCCAACATGACCTCGAATAAGTGTTACCATAATAGTGATGCTCGGATACATTGTGACACATGGGGATTGACTGTGAGTGATGTAGATGGGATTTGTACCTCCTACTGGAGTTGATATTTGGGTCACGTGATAAGAAAGACTAATAAATGTATGGCCATATTCATGTGAATCAATATATGATATTGAGCTCACATGCATCTCAGATAGTCTGCTCTAGTTTAAGAAATGTGGATTGAACATTGAGAGGATGATGTTTCCATGCCTCAAGTTCAATCTGGATATTAAAGACAAAGGAACTATACAATCACTATAACACTAATCACAGATTGTAGGTTGAAGTTGTTCTCCAACTTTCCAAATACTTGGGTAGCAATTATGTGTTGCTAGATACCGCTCATTGCTTGTGATGTCATAAGTTAGTTATGAACATTCACTGCCAGCATAATTTGTTACCTATAATGTCACACTCATAGGATGCACCTAGAAAAGGAGTTTACTCATGAATATGGTTGAGCTTGATTACTGAAGTGTTTAGGTATTTAATTTAAACAAGATTGGCTATTAGAAATCTAAAGCTATTGGTTCAACTAGTGAATTGACCGGTTCAGAGATCAATAAGAGTAGATCAAGGATTGATGTTGACATAATGTTGTGCATTATTAGGATATTAAAAGTCAATATGTTTGAAAATAGGAAATATAGTGAACTGACCAGTTCAAGTATTGAACCGACCATTTCACATGTGAACCGATTTTTGGGTTTTAGGGGAGACAGAGAAGGCAGCGGAAACAAAAAATTTCTCCCCCAAACCCAGCACGAGGAAACACGTCAACGTCTATATAATAGGAAAGGTTGGTTTGTGGAATCATACCTTGTCCCAAGGCTTGCTTGGCGACAATACCTCGCGCTATGCACAGTCTTCAACTCCGGTCTTGGATGGCGTCTGTGCAGCTCTTGGTCGCACCGGGACAGACTCCTCCTCCTCCTACCGGACTGTCGGATGACAGTTGTCCTCCTAAGCGGCAGTGACCTCCCGCCTCTGAAGTAGTCCACACGGACCACCTGGAACTCCACTCTCCTTGTCCCACAAGGAAGTGGAAGGAGTCACACCCTCCTGTTGACGTACTATTCGCCAACACACTCTCCTGCCTCCAGTTGCAACTGCAGTTGTCCTTCCCTTGCTGCACCTCCCTTTTGCGGGAAGCACTTGCTCGGGCTCTCTCACGGTTACCAAAACCAGAGAGAACGACAACTTTGCAGAGCAAATGGTTGCACTGAGTTGTACTTTGAGAAGCCCCCAATACCCCTATATATAGGAGGGTCATGGGACAGGATTCTCCATCCCGGGCAATGCGAGACTAAAAGCAGGAGTAGAAGGGTTCGAGATTTTCCACAAAACAACCAACTCACAACCTGAACCGATCGGTTCACAAGTGAACCGGTCGGTTGGGGACCTGAACCGGTCCGTTGACACCTCAACCGATCAGTTGGGACCCATGAGCCGATCGGTTCACTTCTGAACTGGTCGGTTCGTGGTCCTGATCAGTTCCCTTTTGACTTTCCTTCTTTTGTTTTTAATTGGTATCGAATACCAATCCTTGTTCCAATCAAATTGGGCAAGTGAAACGCAAGGAAAATTCTTACCGACCTGACTTTCCCAACTTGCTCAATTGCACCAGTTGAACCGATCAGTTCAACACTTGAACCGCTCATTTCACTCTGTACATGAGCCGATTGGTTCAACACTTGAGCCGACCGGTTCAGCAACCTCAGCCGACCTGTTCAACACTTGAGCCGATCAGTTGGGACTGCAGGTTGTGCAGAATCAGTCAATTGCGATTTCAATCAATCCGATACTCCAATCAATGTGTCCAACACCTTGAACAATATGCTATTGAGCTATCAATTGATTGAGTGTTTAATTGAACTACTAAACTCCTTTAGTAATCAATCTAAACGTTGCTTGTGGACAAAACTCCTCTTCTAGGTTAAATCCTTTGTGTGTGACCCTGCAGGTCCATTTCACGTTGGCAGTGAAAGTCCATAACACTTATGACTTCACAAGCAAAGAGCGGTGCCTAGTCACACATCATTGCTACCCAAGTGAAAGTAGAAAGTTGGAGAACAACTTTCAATCCTACAATCCGTGAATGGTGTTATAGTGAATGTATAATTCCTTTATCACTGATATCCCGAATGAACTCAAGGCATGGAACAGTCATCCTGTCAACGTTCATTCACTTTCTTGATCTTAGTGTAGATTGAAGGAGATATGTATGACATCAATATCACATACTGATTCACACATGCGTGCGCACGCCTATCTCAATCCTACTCATCAAGTGGCCATGGATATCAAACTCCCTCAGGAGGGACAAATCCCATATCTATCACTCACCCCTCAAAAGCCCCATGTGTCAAAGCCACCCAATCATCACCTTTATAACAACCCATGTTTCAGGACTGCATTTGATGATGTCAAAGTGTGCCCAACGACATGTGTTGAGTGTAGTGATTTCAGGTCTAAGAATCACACTCACCACCATCACTGTGAGTACTGACTGTGACTACCATGTCATGGTTCCATGTGTCAAACTCACGGTGGGTCTGTCCGGTACACTTGTTCTCTAACAAGTACCTATGTGTTTGGTTTGATATCTCTATATCATGACTAATGAGATTCTGTCATGAACCAACACCACAATCTAGTCTTGTGTGTCATTGCTATCTATCTACCTTCCATAATGACATCTGACTAGGGACATAACAAGAATGTACAAACTCTTAGCATCCGTATGATCTCATCGTTCAGGTCATGAACCTGAAGGCATACGTCATTGAGTAATGTCATTCTCTAGACATTCAATATGTTCTATCACTATCTCATATGACTGAACCAGAAAGAATTGGAAGCTTGCCTTTAATGTTTATCAAATCAATCTTAATGTATCCCACCAATCATCCCATGATTGGCTCTCAGGGCATACATACCAACACCGATCAGTTTAATGATCAACCGATTGTTTCATCATTCACAACATCTGGAAAGTTCATGAAAATCCATCTCTTTGACTCCCAGATGATCTAGAAACCCTGACCCTGTACATCCTATATAAGGGGGGAGTCTAGACTTTCTATAGACACAATAACAAGCTGTGACAATTGTTGTCCTCTCACAGTTGTGGTAATGTGACAGCTCGATAAAGTCTTACCTATAAAATGGAGTGACAATAAGGGAGAGACAATAAGGAAGAGAAAGTCAACGCTAGCATGTCGACATTCAAAGGCACAACTCCTCTGTGCCAATTCCAAAGAACGTCGGGAGTTCCCGATGGTCCACATGAACTACATAGAGGTGAGGAGGTCGTTGCCACCCACTAGGAGGATGCCATCAACCATAGTCTGTGGTGCTACACCAAGAGTTTTCCACTGACAATTGTCTTGATGCAGCTTGAGAAAGAAGCACGTCACTATAAGAATAGATGATGGATTTGGCATATGCCTTGCAACCTTCCTTCCCAATCTATAGTTGTTGATGCAATCTGTTGTTCAAGGGGAATTTAGAAATATATTTTTTTCACTGCCATCTGTGTCACCATATTTCACTATAGTGGTATCAGAGTCATGTCAATTTACTATGTTTTGGGATTTAATTGATATGATCAAATTTTTGTTTATCAATTATTTATTAAATGTGATGTGAATATTTGAATTATTAATGTGTATATCCAATTAAATACAACATAGCATACCTATATATATGATATATATGAGTCATCCTAAATTTTGTTTTGATGGTAGATGTAAGCGTGGTTATGGCAAATACCCTAAATCTGTGTGCATGATTGAGTGTTTTTTTAATTCTATTTTACAACTCAATTTGCATACTGAGCCTCTCTCTCTTTTCCTATATGTAAATGTATTAATTCTTTTATTCCTATGCTCCCCTATAATGTAACTCAAGGTTTCCCTATTACAATATAATAAATTAAAATAGGAATATAATAGTTTTATTTCCTGTTATGGCAAAAGAAGGCATTCTACACTACACAAACTGACTAACTTAGAAGTCAAACCGATCAACTAGAGGACTAAGGAGGCCAATGATAGGAGGAGACAATCGGTTGGATGGAGGCCCAACTTATCATTTGGAGGAGTCCAGACATCACTTGAACTAGAGACCAGTCAACTGATCCAAGAGATCAATTGAGTAACTAGAAGGCTAGCTGATCAGTTCAAGAGGTTAGTTGACTGACCCAAACTGGTTCCAACACAAATCTTCTTCAACAACAGGTTGCTACATAACATGTGGACCTTAGGTGGTAGCAATTCCTTGTGGCTCTAAGGAATTGCATTAGTGTGTCCATAACCATCATACATATTTTATGATTGCATATTTTATTTCTTTACATAGTATGTATATGATACATATTATCAATATATGGTGATTGAATATGTATATGTATTTATATATAAATAAAATAACTCAATATAATATTAAATGTTAGATTCTTTCCATAAGAAACACATATGAAAAGCTCAATCGACTAAGCGTGAGCATGCCAAGTTTGGTACCCGTCTATCTTGTGGAAGTGTCATGGTAGTTATGTGGGTCTTCCAAGCAAGGTGCTTTACTATCATGTTGCCTTTTAGGTCAGGCTTAACTAGGTGATCTTAATGGGATTAAGAGCCTAGAAGCATAAAGATGGATTACGATAAGGAGTTGTACATACCATCTATCCAAGAATTATATGGCATACAATTGGAAAATGTTGCCTACCTTAATAATTGGTTATGGACGCTGGCGTTGGATGTGTAGTAATTTAATTGTTTTGGTCTTGGCTCACTAGAAGGATGTACGCTACAATATTCCAAATTGATATGTGAGGGCTATCAATTTGAACGAAATATTGGGGGTGATAATTAATTAAAGGCACAACTGAATATTATCAAATTGATTTTAATCAAATCAAATCAAAAATATTTTGACAAATTGCAATTTTTTCTTTTAGAAAAAAATGGCAAATACTTTTTTGTTGCGATCAGTCCTTAACAGGACAAAATTCCATAATTAGTTTTGGACTTTTAGAAGGGTTATCAATGATGAGTATAAGATCTATATCCTAGATAAATCAGTGACAAAAAACCTTCTCTTGATGCGCCTAGGGTTGAGGTGGATGCTTATTGGAAGCATTCCAACAATGCCTTAGACATTAAGCACCTTATGCGATGTTGTATGAACTAAGAGTTGCATGAGAAGCATGAAGACATGGGGATTCATGAGATGGTAAGACATCTTAAGAACATGAACAAGAATAATGCAAAGCAAGAAAGGTATAATGTCTCAAAGGTGCTCTTTGAGTGCAAGTTGATAGAAAGGGATCCATTAAAGACCCATGTGTTCAATATGATTGGGAATATGGAACATCTAGAGAGATTGGTATTCCCTTTGAACTAAGAGTTAGTCATGGATAAGATTCTACAATCGTTTCCTGAATCATATAGCCATTTTATCAAGTGTTATCACTTGAGTAACTTGGCCAAACTGCTGTCAGAATTGCTTAGCATGTTGATAAATGCCAAAGCACGAATGAAGAAGGACAATCTCATGATGGAAATCAGTGAAATGGAATCCAAGAATGAAAGAAAGGCCAAAAAAGGTTCTGAGGCTAAGCTGAAGTCCAAGTTTTTAGCACTCAAGACAAGGAGAAAGGTAAATTGCAAAAGGAATTTGTCCTTTGCACTTAAATGGATTTAGGAAGACGAATAAAGGGATAAAGATATGTAATTCAGGTATTTATGTTATTGAGATATGTCTACTTCTTCATCTTGGGTACTAGATACCGGATGTAGATCTCACACGTGTTCAAATATGCAGGTACTGATAAGAAGTAAGCCTTTAAAAAAGGGTGAGTTCAAACTACGTGATGCAAATGGAGTAAGAGTTGTTGCCACCGTAGTTGGAACCTATCATTTATCTCTACCAACATGGCTAGTAATAGAGTTAGATAACTTCTATTTGTACCTACCGTTAATAGAAACATTTACTATATCTTGTATGGATAAGGATGGATATGAATTTTATATTTAGAATGGTCAATGTTCTATTTCAAAAGATGAGACCTTTTATGACAGTGCCCCAATGTCTTATGGTCTTTATTTGTTATATTTAGAGACAAGTGTTTATGATGTAAATACCAAAAGATCAAAACTTTATAACTCAAACAAAACAATACTTTTGGCATTGTCGTCTAGGGCACATCAATGAGAAACACGTTTCTAGACTCCATAAAGATAGATATCTAGACTCTTTTGATTTTGAATCAATAGAGACATGTGAGTCTTGTTTGTTGGGTGAGATGACAAAGACTCTTGTCACTGGTAACAGTGAGAGAGCTAGTGATCTATTAGGACTCATACATACAGATGCGTGTGGCCCTTTTATAACAAATGCTAGAGGCGATTATCTGTACTTCATTACCTTTATTAATGATCTCAGTAGGTATGCTTATGTTTACTTGATGAAACATAACACTATAACTCTTGAAAATTTCAAGGATTTCATGAATGAAGTACAAAACCAACTTGGTAAAAGTATCAAAGCACTTTGTTCCATCAAAGTAGAGAGCACTTAAGCCAGGGGTTTGAGGACCTTCTGAGAGAGTGTGGTTTTGTATCGCAATGGACTTCACCTAGAACACCACAACAATTATGGTGTATCAGAAAGTACTAGATATGGTGCGGTCAATGATGAGTTTTTCTAATCTTACAACTTCCTTCTGGGGACATGCCCTAGAAACCGTAGTGTTTACCCTAAATCATGTACCATCTAAATTGATTCAAAAGAAACCATATGAGATATGGTATGGGAAGCATCCCAATGTATCTTGCTCTTCTCCCTAGCCTAGTTTTCTTCTTTGCTGGGCTACTTGGAGTGTTCTATTCTTCCTTTCTCTTCATACTATTCCCTTTATCCTTTAATGGTACATATTCATAGGAAACAAGAGTTGCACCTTTCTCACCTTCTGACTCAAAATCTACATGGGATCTCGCGATTAGCAGACGATCCAGTTCTAGTTGCATTTGCATAAACTTCCCAGCTAGGATATCTTTCTTCTCACCCAAAATTTTTCGATCTTCTATACCAACTTCTCCATCTCCTCCTTTGGTAAAATGCCAACTCTTAGGAGTATGAGGTAGACATATTGGTTTCTAATTGCATTTGAATAATAGGATCAATGATAAAAATTCGTTGCACTAAACCGATGGAGAAGATTGATACTCCTTGAGTTTGAATAACATACAGAAACCATTGGGTACTGGAAGCTTCATCATTCCTTGATGTATTCTCTCAGAACAAAAGGGTTGATAAGGTTTCATTGGGGAAGTTTGATGGGTACTTGACGAAGCAAGTCAGTGAGCAAGCTTTGAAGAGGAACTAATAGTTGCAATGAAAAATAATGGTGTTGATGGATATTCATGTGAATACAAAACATGGATGGCAACCTTAGCATGATGATTGATGAGGGTGTCCTCGGTCCTATGGAAAGTATCATTGGAGGAGGAGTGAACGTTGTAAGGATGTTGGTTACCTCCAATGAAATAGTGTTAGGGGGGATGGTTGATGAAGTTGAAAATCAAGCTAAATGATATCACAAAAGGGAAGACTAAGTGAACACTTATGAGGATCAGGGTGGAGAGCAGTAAGCAATGGGATTGAAGTGATTATCAACCATGGTTAGGGACTTACTCTTGTGGTCTCATACTGACAACTGATCTCCATCGCTGCTCCATTGTTAGACCACCATTGCTTAGATGTGCAATGTCACGCTTAGATATTAGGGTCTCTTTGGGATTTGGGGAGGACAATGGTGATGGGGTTCAAGTTCGGTCCTCTTAATTAGATCACAATTTGTCATCAGTGGGTAAAAAGACAAGCTATATTCTGAATTTTTAGGGTTAAGGGCAATCGTCGATAGTTCTTCTTGAGCACACGTGAAGGTGGTGGTCGATGATGACGGGAGGTCGATGAGGCTCCTCTAGTTGTGACTTTGGCCTCTGGGTCAACAAAAGCAATAACTACATGATGAATAGACTAGAGTGATGGTTAGGGTTTGCACTCTTTCAAAAAATTAGTTCTATGGTTATTTAGTAGGAGTTGCACGGTGTTCTTTTATACCGCCTCCTCACTTGTAAGTGTCTCTGATTCAACTTCTTCGTAGGGGAAATGATATCACTTAAGTATCTGATCTCCGATGGAAGATTAGACTTTCATTAACCTAAAGAAATTATGTATTGGGTCTCTAGTCATGTAACTATTCCCGATCAAAATCCTAAATCATATCACAACAACGGGTACCCATGGTGACCTCAAGTTTCTAGGAAAAAGCTTGATGGAAGAATTGAAGAGGAGAACTTTGTCACCCTCACTGACATATTTCCCTTTGGGGAGTGAGTCATGCCACACCTTGGTCTATTTTCTTGTAAATCTGAGCATTCTCATAAGTATGAAAATGTAACTCTTCTATCTCTTAGAGCTATAAGAATCTCTTCTTTCCAATAATTCATGGATCCATGTTGGGAAATTTGATCACCCACAATGCCTTCTTCTGGAACTCCACTGAAATATGACATGCTTTTCAATGTATCAACCTATGGGGAGTGGTCACTGTTAGTGTATTATATGCAGTGTGGTATACCCATAAACCATCATTTATCTTCATTGCACAATCCTTTCTCATCATGCTAATAGTTTTTTTGAGAATTTGCTTGATCTTTTTATTTGAGACTTCAACTTGACCTAAATTATATGGGTGATATGGGGTAGAAACCTGATGATTCACCTCATACTTTCTTAGAAGGGCATCAAAATGTCTTTCCTCAAAGAGTGATGCACCAAAACTAATGTCATTTCTTGGGACCCCATATATTGGGAAGAAAGTTTTCTAAAAAAACTTCATCACAGTTTTAGAGTTGCAAGTGGGGGTCGCAATGACTTCCACTCACTTAGATACATAGTATGTTGCAACAAAGATGTACTAGTTACCACATGATGAATGAAGGGGGACCATGTATTCAATTCCCCTTATGTAAAATATTTCAACTTTGATCCATTCAGACAAGATCATATTATTTCTTCTCAAAATATGCAGGTTCTCTAGAACCCATTGAAAGATTTAGCATAGGTATGTGATTCTTGGAATAAGGTGGGCCAATAAAACCCATATTACAATATCTTTGTAATTGTTCTATTGGCACCGAAATTCCTGCCATAAGGTGAGGCATGACATTCATAAAGAATATTTAGCACTTATTCCTCAGGGATACATCTTTAGTATAGGTTGTCAGAGCATCTATAGAATGATAGAGGATAATCCCAATAATAGTTTTTTTAGATCTCATTGTAAATAATGTCTAACGGGAGTTGCTGAAAACCCACATAGTTATAGATATCAACATACCAAGGTAAGGTATGGTCAATAATTTTAGACACCATAAAAGACTCATCTAAATAGCTATGATAGGTAAGGAGTTATCATCTTCCAAGTGTATTCTTGACATATTGTCAACAAAAACATTTTCTGATCTATTTTTGTCCATAATTTCGTGATCAAACTCCTAAAGCAGAAGCACTCATTTTAACAAGCTTGGTTTAGTATCCTTATTAGTCGTAAGAAATTTGATTGCACCATGGTCAGTGTAGACAATGACTTTTGATCCATTCAGCTATGTCTAGATCTTACCAAAGGCATGATCTTCCTCTAAGGTCTTGCTTGTGTAATAGTTTACATAATGTTTCCGGTCTTTGCTTTGATTGAGAACTATGACAACAACATAATCACTAGCACCACACATTAGTTCAAAAGTTAAATCTATTTGGGTGCTTGTATTACCGATGCAGTTGTGAGAGCTTTCTTGAGCATGTTGAAGGCTTTTAGACACTTTCATCAAATTCAAAGACAACATCTTTAACAAGAAATTTGGATAGAGATTAAGAGATCTTAGAGAGGTTCTTGATAAAATAACAACAATAACTTGCATGACCTAGAAGGCTTCTCACCTCCATCACAGACATAGGCGGTGGTAATTTATGTATGGCTTCAACTTTACTCAGGTTCACTTCAATACCTTTCTTAAGACCTTGTGTCCAAGAACTATCCACTCCTTCAGCATAAAATCACACTTTTCCCAGTTCAGAACAAGATGCTTTTTTTGCATCTTTTCAAGACTAGGGTTAAAGTCTTGAGGCAATTATAAAAGGATGTTTCATAGACGGAATAATCATCCATGAAAACTTCCATGATATTTTCCAAATCTTAAAAAATAATAGATATCATGCACCTCTAGAATGTTGCAGGTGCATTGCACAACCCAAAAGTCATATGCCTGAAGGCATATGTACCATAGAAACAAGTGAATGTAGTCCTTTCTTGATCATCTAGTTGAATAGGAACTTGATAAAAAAAAATGGAGAAATAGTCTATGTTGAAGAAGTAGGAGTGGTGGGCAAGACGCTCCAACACTTGGTCCACAAAGGGTAATGGAAAGTCACCAAATTTGGTTGTTGTATTCAATTTCCTATAGTCAATGTGCATCCTCCACCTCATGATAGTTCTAGTTGTTATTTCATCATCATTATCTCCCTTGATAACTATCATACCTCCCTTTTTTGGCACCGCATGGACATGGATTGCCCATTTACTGTCACTGATTGGGTAAAAAGCACCTACATCATGGATCTTGATGACTACTTTCTTCATGACCTCTCACAGGTTTTGATTTGATTGTCTTTGCCCTTGGGTAAGAGTTTCACATCTGATTCAAAGTGGATGTGATGCATACAATCGATAGGGTTCAATCCTTTATCATCTATTGAATATCCCATCACTTTTCTTCTCACCTTTGGCTTGATTAAGAATTGTTCTTCTTGCTCCTCATATGGAGATGAGCTTATAATGATAGGGTTATGCTCTTTTATATCTAAAAACTTGTACTTGAGATCTTTTGGTAATTATTTTAGCTCATGCTTAGGTTGTTGGACCTCTTTATTATCTCGATTCCTCTCAAGGGAGGCATAATTGAATGTCTCGATCACAAAATCTTCCTCCATTTCTATATCATTTTCATCAACATCCAGATAGTCTAGCAATTCAACAACCTCAAGATCTTCAATATTTGGACTTTGACCAGTCAAATCACTCATTAACGGGTCAAAAATTGCATTTTTCTTAGATCTCCTCATAAAATTGATTGTATCTATCCATGAAATACACTAATTTGAATAGGGAATGGCCCCTTATAAAGTCTTGAACCTTGAAGTGAAGTGATCATCTCTGACCCTTTTGGTGATGAGAATGGCCTTGACATCTATTAAGGTTATTATTGTTGGAAAGGAGGGTCTTCCATAGATCATAGGGCAAGTTCAGTCTTCCATGGTGTCGATAACTAGAATATTGCATGGGATGAAGAATCTTCTAAACCGTATGGTCACATCCTTCACAATACTAACTGATATAGTGATGGTATGGTCAACAAGTAGAATAGTCATTTGGGATTTAACCATGTCAGTGAGGCCAAGACTCTAGGCTAAATAGTTTTATACTAGCTCCCAAGTCAGCTAGTCCTTTCCTTTCTTCATTATCCCCTATGTTTAACAAGATAGTAAATGGCCCATGATCTTTATTTTGCGAGCATCTTGGATTGAATGAAAGCACTCGACATCTTGGAAAGTTTTATCACATTTACCTCATCTCCACATCTTTTTGTAGTAATAAGATCCTTGAAGAACTTTCCATATGTAGGCCTCTCCTCTATGGTATCCAGCAAAGGAATGTCTAGATGTAGCTTGTTTACAGCCTTAATAAATGTCTTATATCTCTTTTTTATATGAGACTTGGTGATCTTATGTGGAAAAGGGATTATAGGAGCATAAGGATCTCTATTTTCAATTTCCTCCATAACAAGATCAATTTGCTTTTATTTAGATTATTTCTTTCCCTTGACTTTTTCTTTGGAGTTTGTGTGATAATTTGATTTTCAATATTTGACTAGAATTCTAGATCTAGATAATGAAATATTGAATCACAATGGATCAAAAACCCAGATCATTACATTAGATTTTATGATATATATGAATTTTAATATGAAACTAGTTGAGGACTCCTTTTAAGTGATCATATGATCTTATCCTGAATCTATGCTTAACCATAAGCTAGATTTATATATGATAAGCATCTGGTTAAAATTTCATGGCTATTAGATGAGCCATTTGAGAAATATTGAGGTTTTAATTTTTGTTTTAATGGTGCAAGTATGATTACATAATATGTACATTTGTATCATGATATGACTTAGATGGAGTCAGTGGGTTTATTTACCCAGTCATGCATCATGTGCCTTTTTGTTAGTGTGTGTATTCCCTTTCTTAGGCATGACCTCAACTTGGAGAGGTGGCACAATATAATCCCTATATGATCTTGATCGGATGGTTAGTCTCTCATATTCAACCATAGACTAAAACAAAGTTGAATCCTGATTGGGCCATCACCCCCGTCAGTTTAAAAATGCAAGAATTGCAAGCCTAAACTAAACCTAGAGAAATGGAATATATCCACAATGCATGGTAGTGCCTAATGACCCCTAATAGTTAGATTGAGATGGTAGGATCATAAGGTTCAACACATTTGCCCTCACACTTTTCTCCATTGCCCATAGCACTAAACAGAAGCAACAGAAGGGTGGGAAAGTTGAATGATAAGGCGATGAGGTGATTAAATGAGAGAGATCAATGGTTATAGGCTTATCCTTCATCGGAATTTTCCATAGAAAGAGGGTAGGAACCTACCTCTGACCATGGAGATTGTCAAGGATTGGTCTGTCAACGTAGACATACCCACCCAATTTATATGACCAATATCTCCATAAAGGCCATGTGGAGCTTCCAAATGGGTTAGAAGGTGTCAGGGGACCTGAAAGTGGTTTACCTCATTTCATCTCCACCACGTTGGCAGATCATGATGACATGGTCACCAACACTGTGAGCAGGAGCCTCCATCGATGAGCCACCATGATGGCAGAGTAAAGGATGACCAGACAGAGCTCATGGACATTAAATATGTGGAGAAGGAGCCATGGAGTCTATGTAATTTTTCATTGGGATTTTCCTTTGTGGTGGCACTCAACATAGAACATGAAGTATTGCACTCGATCACAACTAGATGGAGGAAAGGATACTAGGAGCAAACCAACATTCAAACCTCACTGAATTGGCTGGTTCACATGGCCTCTTCAACAAATTAGATGGTTCAATCAAGTGACAGAGAGGGCCACTTGCAAGGAGGAGCGACTGAGCCATTCTATGAATGACACCTCAGACACTGAGACCTTGTGCCATAAGTTAATTACTCTTAATTTCCAAAAAATGACGTTCTCTTAGAAATGGATCAAAAATAGTAGGCCAAATAATGCCCAAAAACTACCCATGGACTCATAAAAATACCTTATTACTATAAGACCTCTATATCAGAATTTTGAGACATACTTATTAATAATATTTAATTTAGATCATAATGCTTCTTTTTAAGGTTAGTTAATTGGAATGATTAGCAAACAATGGACACTAAATTTGAGAACACTCCTGTTGAACCTAATGTCATTTTCATAAAAACATATACTCTGGTGTGAGTATTATGCCAAAATATTAGGTCTTCTTGCATTAAAGTATAATCACATTTTATAAACATCATATCCATTTTAGAAAAGAGACACATCATCTACTAATTATGGAAATTGAACCAAACATAAATCATGACCTATAGATTAGTACAAAAATACCATACAAATGTTTGAGATCATCTTAGAGTAGGTTTACCCAAAACCTAAATTGGACCTAAATATCAAGAATAATGTTGAACCATGTATTAATGATGATTAATTGCTATTAATTAGATGATTATTTGATTATCTAGATGGTCATGGATATATTACGAATCTCTAAACTCAGGTATGTGGGAATATCCTCCTTGATGAATGTCTAGTTCATTTGAACTAGAAGCATATATCATGTTTAATGTAATCTATTTCTCCTCTTGGCTTATGTACTCATTTGTGCTACGTAATTTTTTATTAAATAATCTATTAAAATTCTATATATGTTTGGCCAAGAACATTGACATAAATGATATGCCCATTATGACTGCATCAATGATGATGATGATATTGGGTACTAGTGACCTCCTAATGTCAGAGAGATGGAGCTTGTACAAAATGGTGACCTCCTCCTTTTGCATGGAGATATGGAGCCCAGTGACCTTCCCTATGTCGTAGGGTGATGTAGCCGTACAAATTGTTGATGTTAAGATAATTCAAAAGTTATCAATAAAATATTGTCGAATAAATCAAATTTTGATCAAGATTTATTATTGTTTTGCTATAAATCCTACCAAGCAATATTCTTTTATACTATACAATTATGCTTTCTTTTTCTAGTATTACATCCTTTATGGGCATCACATACTCATCACATGTGTGCTGAATTTTTCTATTATTTTAATAATATAAGGTTAATGCTATCATGGGATAAAAGATGGCTTGTGAGCAGTGTTCATGATGTAGATAATGAACAAGATCCTAGGTAGTATACATGTTGCTAGACATGTAAATTTACCTTTCAATTTATAATTGCAATATGTAATTTCATCTTGTAATAATATTACATGTTGAAATTTGAGAATGTTTATAGAGTATTCACCAAGTTTATTGTTCATTTATGATTTTGCTTCCGCATTCACACTCTGTTATCTTGTCTATTTCATAATTTTCTAGGTCTATGACACTTTATCTTTTCAAGAATAACCACATGAGTAGGTTCATGTTCAGTCTCGACTGTATCAGGTTTGGACTCACAAGTATGAGTACTCTCTTGATGAAATTTCATATGATTGATTTTCTAGGATGGTATCTTACCTTAGTGTGCCATATTTGCAGTCTCATGTCCTCTAGGGTATTTCTTGGTTTTAAAGTGGATCCTGCCATGTGGATTCTTTATAAGGTCTAAAAATGAGCCAGTTGTTGGTCAATCATCTTGTTATGACTTTGCAGATCAGATATATGACTGGTCACATACCCATTTGTGCTTGCATCATGCTCAACATGTTGTTAGTACTTATAGCATTCTGATTAAACTTGTCATTAATATCGGCTTGTCTTTTTGCAATGGCAAAAATCTCATACATTGAATCAAGACTTGTTTGGTTCTAGTTTTGACTCAGGCCTAGGTTATGACTCTGATGATGAATTTTTCCTTGAAAGTTGTTCTTCTATAGCTGATAATTGTGGTGTGGTTGAACCTAGGTGGTCCATCGCCTCTCCCAAATCCAGATGGTCTTTGAGGTGGATTGTTAGGAACATTCATAATGTAAGAATTCTCTACAACATTCTTGATGCCATAAGAAAATTTGAGATGGTTAAGTCTCTTGAATTTGATGTAAGAGCCATTCTCGATTGAACCGTCATGGTAATCTTCTTGCTTGTGGGTATATATGCAATAGTCTATCATGTGACTACTTTCTCCATAAGTTACACAATTCATAGATGTTTCCACAAGATTCTTCCCCTTATAACTAGTCTCTTATAAGGTGCAGACATCTTTAGCTATCTTATCCAACTTCATGTTAAGAACTTCAAGATCTTTAATATCAATAGTAGTCTCCACAATGGAGACATTGCCACCTCTTTCATATGCTAAATTGGCCCGCAAGACTGCCATGTCATCCATTATATCCTTTGCCTTTTTTGAGTGGTGTCCCATGAAGTCACTTCTTGCAATAATGTTTAGGGACTTCCTCATCTCAGATTCAACTCATTATATAAGGTAGTCAGTAGGAATCGCTTGCCAAAGTTACAATGAGGGCATACTCTTTGATACTCTTGATATCTTTCCTAGGCTTCACTCAATTTCTCATTGGGTTTCTACATGAAGTTAGTGATCTTATTTCTGCAATGTATGGTTTTCTTAATGGGGTAGAACTTGGTGATGAAAGGATCAACTAGGGGTTCCTAGCCTTTTAGACTCTTATCCTTTAGAGACGGATATTAGGCAAGTTTTATGTCCCTCATAGAGAACATGAAGGCTTTGCAGTAGATAATGTCTCAATGGATCTTCCTAATCTTTAGGGTATCACAAATGTTTTTTAAAGCATCTAAGTGGTGGTATGGATTTTTATTCGATGATTTTTCCCCAAATTTTCGTTGTCTTACAACATTTAGAAATCCTAATTTCAACCTATAGTCCACAATACTAAACCTAGAAGAACAATTGTTGCCTTATTTCATTGTCTTTAGTGCAGCCGAGGATCAGAGATATGGACTTCATCGGGTTGGGTTGGGGGATATTAAGGGTTTTGAGCAATTGTTTAGATTCATGCCCCTTGTCTACACGTGGTTTCTCAGTGGGAAGGTTGTTTTCATCCCCATTTCCAGTCCCTCTTCCTCTTCCTCTTCCACCACCTTGAGCAGCCATGACTTTCTTTGGTGAATGAAAAAAGATCTGGTTCAACCTATGCTCCTGAAAGAAATCACATGTGTCAAGGTTAGAAACTAGACACCTTAAATGAGTTTTCAAGATGTGTAGTGTTATCAGATCTATAAGTGTGTAGTTAAGTCTATTTCTAGACGTAAGGCACTGGCATAGTCTAAGTAGACCTCATGTCCTTAATAGTTGTCAGTAGCCTTATCCTGGGAAATGATGCCAGAATTTGATTGCCTAAGATCCCGTATCCAAAATGAAGGTAGATCTAGAGTAATTAGACTTTATATTTGTAACTTGATACTTAAATGCCATCAAAGATAATACTAGGCCTTGTGTAGTAAATGAGGTCAAACACAAGGACAAGGGATGAAAAGTGTTTAGGATATGAGGTATTAGCTTAGTTATGTTCAATTAAAAGGGAGATATATTTTTTGTTGACTTGAGAGTTATACATTATCCATAATTTGATAATGAGTTAACCATTCGATTCCTATGTATCTAATATGTTTGCTTAAGATTGATTTCATCCCTAGTTTGTCCAAGTTCAAGTCAAAAGAAAAGCAAATGTGCAATTTGGGAAAGCACTCCAAACCACCTTAGATTTTTTTGGTAATTATTTGTATTGATGATATTAGTTGTAACTAATATGATAAAAAATCAGGAACACTTGATTCCATCGTTTGATCACTCAAAAATCATTTTGAAAAATTTGTCACAACATCTTTGTCAGTCTAGTTCGAACCTCGATCGATCAGTGATGGATTTTTGGAAATGGTTTCATCGGTTGAGTTGTACACTCACAGAACTCGACTGATCGAATCACTGACCAAAATTAATTTTGACATATCGGTCGAGTTTTCCAGGACAAACTCAACCGATAGTTTGAAAATTGGCTTTGAAGATTAGTGGATAGGTTGAGTTACCTTTATCGAAACTCGACTGAATGTATTGAAAGGAAAACATAGAAAAAGTGATTCTAGTCATTGGAGAGTTGTTAAAAATGAAAATAGATCTGTTGCAAGTTGTAAAATGGCTATTTTTTATTCTTAAGTGATCCCATACTCAAAGGAACACGCCCAGCTATAAATAGGACCTCTTTGAGTTTATTCCAAGATTGGTCATTCATGTTGTCCTTGGTCCTTACTATAGTTGAGTGTGCTACAACCCTTTGAACCCCTTTGTCTCTCTCATATACAAAGCATTTTGTGATTATGAGTGTGTTAGGCATGTTGTAAGAGAGCTACCTCCATGTTATCTTGTAAAACTCTCCATCTTCCCTACCCCCTTTGTTACAACCCCAATTTTCAGGTTCCTTGGGTGAGAAATGTAATTTCTCACATTAATGATATAATTCGTTGTGAATAAATAGTTTTCATTTAAAATAGCCTTGTTGATTTATTTGTGGCCCAATAACAAGGGAAGGATAAAGGAAAGTCCACTATTATCAAGTAAATAAGAAAATAGAGAAAAAGGAAAAGTGTGGAAACCTCTAGAAGGCAAATCCAAAAAGGGATTTCGTGCCTCTTGGGTCCCTTGGGTTCCAAGGAGTCCAAGGTGGCATAGAGAATACAAAAATAAAAGAAAAGATCAATTAAATATTTCCTTATCGAGAAATAAATTGAAAATAATGGTAATATGTGGAAAACAGGTGAAAAGAAGTGCAATCAAGTTATCCTTAGTGGAATTTTGTATCCCAATGATTCCTAATGATAAAAGGAATACCAATCAGGAAAATAGAAGAGAAATAATGAGAAATCCTCAAAAAGGAATTATTTTAATAAGAAATAAACAAGATAATGTGAAATAATGCATATTGATGCATTTAAGGATAATGAGTATTCCTTAAAAAGGAATTTCGAATTCTTAGAGTTTCTTGGGATCCAAGAAGCCCCAATGAAGAAAGAGGAAAGAGAAAATACCAATAAAGCAAAATAAGAGAGTAATATAATACATTATTACTAATTTTTGGTGGCATTGAAAAAGGAAAGTATTTTCTATTAAAAATGAAAGCTTAATTTTGGTGACAATACATTAAAGGAAAGTACAAGGAAGATAAAGGAGGCAATTTTCGTAATCCTAATAATTAAAGAAAAAGGAATATCAAAGGGATGAGGGAGAGAGAGAAGATTTGCTTCTTAATTAAGGGAAGTTGTTTCCTATTAGGAAAGGGACTTGTTCCCTCTCATGTGAACATCTTGATGTGTTGATACCCTCCTCTATAAAATGGGGAGAACCCCTTGATTCAAAGATTAGAGAAATCCCATGATTATCTCTCTCTTCTCCTTCTTCATGACATGCAAACCCTAACCTTGATAGTAGGGCCCTACCCTGGGGCAACGAGGGATATGGAGGAAGTGCGATGGAAGCTTGATGACCCTACAGTGACTTTGGGAAGGTTGGTTACCATCTCCGAGCAAGATCCTCGCGCGGCCGACCTGCTTCAGGCTGCCCGTACAGCCACAAAACGTAGGCTGAGGTTGCTTGAAACCACTGCCATGGTCATGAATAAGAGGTGCCCTGGGTGAGCCAGAGCAAGGCGAAGCTAGGGGAGAGAGTTTTGGCAACAATCATGGCCCTGGGAGGTGAGGAAGACCTGCGCAAGGCTGCAGGTCGGCGGCCGCGCAGGGTCTTCTTAGGAGGAAGACGACCCGAGAACAATTGGAAAAATTTACCCTCAGCGTTGTGCTAGGCCGGTCGGTTAAGTCAAGGGTAGAATCGACAAATTGAAATGTTTTCAAAGCCAAGAGCAACATTGCATGGGAGACGCCTACGTGGTAGCCCCCATTGGACCAAAGTAAGTCAATCTTGCATAATTCATATCTTATCAACCGTAGCTCGGATGGGTACGCGTAATATATGAATTTTGCTCAGAAAAATGAGGGGAATCCATTAAAAATATAATTGGATCTTGATTCTTATTTCAATTCGAAAAGTGATGGAAGTTGTTAACTTTAATGTATTAATGGATAAGAAACCCTATTTTGGTATAATTAATGTGATTAGTAGGGTTTAATTGATGGTTAAGTTGGTATTAACCTGTTAATGATAAAAAGGAATGTTAAGATCGAAAAGGATGCACTTTGCACATAATTGATTAATTTAGAGTCTTAAGTGCATAGATATGCATATAATGGGCTTTGAAACCCTAATATTAGTGAATGAGTCTATTAATGGCTTTAATTGATCAATTTCATGATTAAAATTGAAATATGCTGAATCTAAGTTAGTTTGAGCATTAAAGTCCCTAATTATGGATAAATAACCTAAATGTAGTAATTAGGGTTTTCAAATGAATAAAAGATGGAATTAATAGCAAATCGAGTTCATAAGTGATTTTGACCATACTGAACTATGAATTGATGATAAATGTGTATAATGATCTTGTCATGGATTAAAAGGATAAAAAAATAGTAGCTTTAATAAAAGAGGCTTAATAAGCTTAATTAATGGTTAAGTATGCCTTTAATCCGGAATTGATAATTAGATGTGGAAATAATTAGGGTTTGTGATCAATTGTGATTAATAATGGTTTAAAATAATTGTAATGGAAACCCTAAAAGTGGACTAGAAACCCTAGGAAGCAAGCTAGATTTAATAGATCTTGATGGCATGAGTAATAAAAGGAAATTGTATAATTGTTTTAGGATCTTATTGAATGCTTGCTTGCCTATTGTTGATTGGATTATTTCTGTCTCACATCAGCTTGACAGGTATGTGGTTACGCTTATGACTACCCGAATTAGTTTTCTAGGATTTTATCAATGTTTCCCTTGTGGCTTGAATTAAATTGTTGGATGTATTTAATTCATGCAAAGTATAATGTGAATATGACTATCACATAAGAAATATGCCTACTAGCTCAGATCCTAGTCCCCTCTGTAGCTTAATGGGTTGACCTAGTAAATGGCTACCAATGGGGTAGGCCCATCAGGTCATTGGATGACTTAGTAAATGGCTACCAATGGGGTAGGTCCATCAAGTCACATTGAGTTAGAGATTGGACTACCTATGGGTAGTGCCATGCGACTCAACCCTAGATATTGATCTACCTGTTAGGTAGGATCATGCAGGGTTTAATAAGGATCTACCTAGAGAGAGGTAGTATCTCAGTCCGCTACAGGGACAACACAGAGATAGAGGATAGGAAAGGATTGAGTAGTATGGTTTAAAACGTAACCTTGACTGTTAAATGATAATTGGCCGATTACTTTGTTACTATAGTTGCACAATTATTGTTTCCCCCACATACCAGCTTCTTGCCGACTGACGTTTTGTTTGTCGGCGTTTTAGGTATAAATGAAAGGAACAAACAGTAAAGTGGCATATGTGGAATTAAATGAGAAATAAAGTGCACAGGAGGATTAGATAGATTAGCATCTTCATGGATAGAAGTTTAGAAATCCCAATTTTTCCAAGGTAAGAAAAGATTTATTTTATACCAGTTTTTAGTTTAGTTCGTAAAGTTTATTAATTGTTATTGATTATTTGTCAAACCTTTGATCCTGTAATTGAATAACAGCTATGTCCTTCGGGTCTCCCTTAATTGGGGGTTACCGGGAGATGGGGTCGTTACAATTGGTATTAGAGCATAGGTTCCACAATTAATCTTTAATAATTACTAAATTTTACAAATTCTGTAGAACCCAAGGGAGTTATTAGAGGATTATACAAAAGACAGAGGTGTCTAGAAAAGGATCACGATCGGGGGCTGGCAATATTTTCCTCCGCACCGCTAGTCGGAATACGAGGACTCCCGGATATGTGTGACTGCCTGCCCAAAGTCTTAGGGTATGAATCGAAATAAGATACCTTTAGGACTCTCTCATCTTGTTCATCCTTTCTCAACTCAAATTCTATTAAGGACCTTAAGGATTAGGGTTTTCTCTCTTTTCCTCACCCTCTTGAGGTACGGGTAAGGTTGATAAGGATTAAGGAATCCTCCATCAAATTAATAGAAAGCATGTAAATAAGATGTCATGGACATAAGCTTAATAGAGTAAGCGTAAAAGAATAAATACATGCTTAGGTTGTATGACACGAGTGGTCATTGCCCTCAGGAGAGACATGAGGCCAGACCTCCTTGTCAGGAGGATGAGTTGAGAGAGTTAGTCTTGGAGGTAGACACCTCCATTAAAAGTAGAGACCTAGCACATCCTTTGAGGATGATGTTAACCCTAACCCTAAGTTAAGATTAGAGAGAGATGACATGGTAAGTTAGATGTCATGGTTGACTGAGTGTTTGGTTGGACATGCCTTTGGGATGCCATAAGAGGTTAGATGACCTAGTACCTTTGGAGACCCAACCCTGGAGAGGGTCGTGCATGCTAGAGCGAAAGATAGCTCCTTCATGGATGAGGTTAGAGGAGAACCTATAGTTACCCTATGGGCTTAGGAAAGTAGAGTATAGTGCGACAGTAGTGCTAATAGTAGGATGAAACCCTGGAAAAGGAATCATAATGGATGGCTTATGAGATAAGCATAAGGGGTTATGGATAATCTTGAGTAAACATAAGTTCGAGCATAGACTTCACTCAGGTAGGGGCATGCTTATGAGCTTGATCCTTCATGAAGAAAGGACCTCTTATAGAGAGGTTGGTTGTAGGATTAGCTCTGGAGAGAGAGCAGACCTCATGCAAGAAGGATGGGAGCCTAAAACCCCAAAACTTGAGGAACAATGGGGAGTTGAGAATGATGCGACCTAAGTGAATGATAAGGGTTGCCTCATGCTCGATCCTTGGAGACTGACGATATCATGGTTTCCTTTGGGAAACCAAACCCTAGGGAGAGGATGATGCTTTTGGTATCTATGTGCCTATGGTATAGGTATTACCTGTTGAGATGAGACAAAGAGTGCCTTAGACCCTGTGGAGGTTTATACCTAGTTTGTTGTCCTTGAGGAGGACTCAGATATGAGGAGTTTCTCATATAAAAGGAACATGGGAATACATGACCTACCTTGGATATGCTTGATTCATGGTTAAGAGATTGAGCATGCAGTTGGACACCCGAAAGTGAACCTAGGGTTCCTAGGCCTAAGAGGGGAAGCAGTGTATCCGATGCTCATGATGAGATTTGAGTCTCTATAGTTTCGACCATGGTACTCCTCACGTGTAGGGATAAATGAAATACCTTAAGTTAAGGGTATGTTTGATGAACCCCTCACAGCTAAGTTGATCTAATGTTGAGGAAAGAGAACAAGTATGACCTAGCATAGTTAATAGGTGGTCTGCTTGTGCCTTAGTAGTTGTTGGGTTAGGCATGCTCATAAGAATGTAAACCCTAAGGGCGCTTGTGACCTTTGTTATCAAAGTGTAGTTTCCTCCCATCCTGGGAGAGGGACCCTTTTGTAGGGAGTACACCAGTTTTGTTGGTTTTGAGGTAACCTAAAGAGGTCTCATAAGATCTTGAGAAGCTAAGTGAAAAGTACATGGTACGATGATGAACATATAGACCCATAAATAACCATCTCTATGTGCATGTGGATGTGTTACCATGGAGGTAACCGGTATGGGGCTTGATCAAGGTAGGCAGGTTGCCATGATCCCTATGAAAGGATGAAAGTCAGCCCATAAATGCAAGAAGAGAGATGATGAATGCTTGGGTAAGGTTCTAAGTTGAACATGTACTATAAGAGAATCCTAAGTCTATCCTAGGGTCAGGTAGGGATAAGACCGATGGAAGTGGGAGTTGTCTAATTCCCTAGTTGCACATGACCATAGGGTTGGGAGGTAACAGCTATCATTGTCTGAGGGCCATGGGTTAGGAGATTGATCACCTTCATGAACTCATGGGACCCAAAGGGCAGATGAGTAGGGCACTCTCTGATGCATGAAGGAAGAAGGATGACCCCAAAAGTGTCGGCACCCTATAGACCTACAAGTGATGACCAAGGATTGTGTTTGGACCAAATAGGTTCGAGACAAGTTCTCTATGGCAGTAACTTTGTGATGTAGAGACATAAGTTGCACGTTTCAACTTAGATTTGAAGGTGTACTGGCAATGTGGGATGTATCATCTCTACTCTTGGAACGGGAAGAACTTTATGTTTGGACGGCCACCAAATGCTTATTTCCTCTTGTTATGGGATGTAGAGATGGGACAGTACGCATGCCATACACCAAGGATAAAGGATGATGCGAGTTGGAACGTTGCTACAGAGATGATAACATACCTTGTGGAGTGGATGGTACATGGATGGTTTACAAACACTAAGAGAAGTAGTGTAGTCAGTTTAAGAGGATGTTTATCAGGAGCTATGTGGAATTTGCAAGTTAACAAAGGTTGAGTTTGATCACCATGAAGATAAACTTAGAGTTCAAGATGAGACTTAAGAGGAATACATGGAGGTAGTATGTCTTCAACATTACCTAATACCAAAGAATGTGAAGTGGTAATGGATGCTCTGGTGGAGATATAGCTGCCTCGTTTGGCTAGAAGAGGTTGTTGGGCTAACCCTAAGTTTGGAAAGAAGATGTGTTTTGGCTAACACTCAGATGTAATGAGATAGGTTGAACAAGTTAATGATTGTTTGGTTAGCCAGTCTAGTCCTTGATGTAATGAAAGGATGGTTTAGAGCCTCAGATGCACTTCTCTGGAAGGGAATGTGATGAAACCCTGATTAGAATGGTTTAGGGTTTCCGAGGTATCAAGCTTGAGGAATCATAACAATGCAGGAGATCATGATATACCTTGGTACTACAAAGATAATAAGTGATAGTAGTATTTTGGATGTCTAAGGTGAAGTGCATGTGGTATGTTGTAATGCATAACAGGAGGTGAAGGACGAACACTAGTAACCCAGTATATCAATATAGAGGCTAAAAGAGTCCCTGAGAGGGAATGGGAGTTCATCACTATGGATGTTGTGGTAAGTCTCCCTTTGACCAAGAAGGTCAAGATGCAATATGGGTTATGGTAGATTGCCTCACCTAGATAACATGAGAAAGAAGGGAGTACTGTCAAGAGACAGATTCTGTTGAACTACATAAGAGAGAGAGAGATGGTTCAACTACACCATGATATGTGTTCAAGAGTTCTTGATGTGACCCAAAGGTTCACTTCCATGAGGTGGGAGTAGATACATGAAGAGCTCAGTGTTTGTACAGTTTATCACCCCATACTAATGGACAGTATGATCTGGACTAGAGGGTCGGATGAGAGCATGTGTGCTCATTTAGGGTGATACATAGAGACAATTCTTAAGATGTGATGTTAACCACCGTAGCCTTTATCGGGATGCAAGAAGTTCCATAAGGAGGTAGTGTCGGTCACCACTTCATTAAGATGATGTTGGTGAAGGAGGCCTCGTGAAGGTAAGAAAAGAACCATAGTGTGTGCAGATGAAGTCACTTGATCGAGCAATGGCTGAGAGAGAGCCCAAGGGTGACAGGAGTCACGAGCTGATGCAAAGAAGACTGACATGCAGTTCGCTGTGGGAGAATACGTGACGTGAAAATCTGACCCCTCTGAACTACAGCTGAGAAAGCTGAGTCCTCGATATATGGGTCCATTTGAGATGGATTGGTGGATATGGTTGTGTTTAACCTTACCCCTCAGGATAACATGAGGTATAATGTGTTACATGAGTCCGATCTAGAGCACTATGTGAGGTAGCCAAGCCATGTGTTGAGCCCTGAACCAATTTAGCTTTTGAGAGGCTGAAATGTCCTGAGTCACCTATGAGGGTACAATATACCCAGGTAAGAAGGAACTCAGATGGAAGAATATGAGACGATGAAGGTTCTTGGGAAGCACCATGGAAAGGGTGAGGCCACATGGGAGCCATGATGGACATATGAAAGGCTTATCCTATTTGTTTGTTTGCTTGTTGGAATTTTGAGGACAAAATTCTTATAAGAGGGGAAGGATGTTACAACCCCAATTTTTGGGTTCCTTGGGTGAGAAATGTAATTTCTCACATTAATGATATAATTCGTTGTGAATAAATGGTTTTCGTTTAAAATAGCCTTGTTGATTTATTTGTTGCCCAATAACAAGGGAAGGATAAAGGAAAGTCCACTATTATCAAGTAAATAAGAAAATAGAGAAAAAGGAAAAGTGTGGAAACCTCTAGAAGGAAAATCCAAAAAGGGATTTCGTGCCTCTTGGGTCCCTTGGGTTCCAAGGAGTCCAAGGTGGCATAGAGAATACAAAAATAAAAGAAAAGATCAATGAAATATTTCCTTATCGAGAAATAAATTGAAAATAATGGCAATATGTGGAAAATAAGTGAAAATAGGTGCAATCAAGTTATCCTTAGCGGAATTTCGTATCCCAATGATTCCTAACGATAAAAGGAATACCAATAAGGAAAATAGAAGTGAAATAATGAGAAATCCTCAAAAAGGAATTATTTTAATAAGAAATAAACAAGATAATGTGAAATAATGCATATTGATGCATTTAAGGATAATGAGTATTCCTTAAAAAGGAATTTCGAATTCTTAGAGTTTCGTGGGATCCAAGAAGCCCCAATGAAGAAAGAGGAAAGATCAAATACCAATAAAGCAAAATAAGAGACTAATATAATACATTATTACTAATTTTTGGTGGCATTGAAAAAGGAAAGTATTTTCTATTAAAAAGGAAAGCTTAATTTCGTGACAATACATTAAAGGAAAGTACAAGGAAGATAAAGGAGGTAATTTTCGTAATCCTAATAATTAAAGAAAAAGGAATATCAAAGGGATGAGGGAGAGAGAGAAGATTTGCTTCTTAATTAAGGGAAGTTGTTTCCTATTAGGAAAGGGACTTGTTCCCTCTCATGTGAACGTCATGATGTGTGGATACCCTCCTCTATAAAAAGGGGAGAACCCCTGGATTCAAAGATTAGAGAAATCCCATGATTATCTCTCTCTTCTCCTTCTTCATGACATGCAAACCCTAACCTTGATAGTAGGGTCCTACCCTGGGGAAACGAGGGACAGGGAGGAAGTGTGATGGAAGCCTGATGACCCTACAGTGACTTTGGGAAGGTTGGTTACCATCTCCAGGCAAGATCCTCGCGCGGACGACCTGCTTCAGGATGCCCGTACAGCCACAAAATGTAGGCCGAGGTTGCTTGAAACCGCCGCCATTGTCATGAATAAGAAGCACCCTGGGTGAGCCAGAGAAAGGCGAAGCTAGGGGAGAGAGTTCCGGCAACAATCGTGGCCCCGGGAGGTGAGGAAGATCTACGCAAGGCTGCAGGTCGGCGGCTGTGCAGGGTCTTCCTAGGAGGAAGACGACCCGAGAACGATTGGACAAATTTACCCTCAGCATTTTGCTGGGCTGGTCGGTTAAGTCACTGGAAGAATCGACAAATTGAAATGTTTTCAAAGCCAAGAGCAATGTTGCATGGGAGACGCCTATGTGGCAGCCCCCCATTGGCCCAAAGTAAGTCAATCTTGCATAATTCATATCTAATCAACCGTAGCTCGGATGGGTATGCGTAATATATCAATTTTGCTCAGAAAAATGAGGGGAATCCATTAAAAATATAATTGGATCTTGATTCTTCTTTCAATTCGAAAAGTGATGGAAGTTGTTAACTTTAATGTATTAATGGATAAGAAACCCTATTTTGATATAATTAATGTGATTAGTAGGGTTTAATTGATGGTTAAAGTTGGTATTAACCTGTTAATGATAAAAAGGAACGTTAAGATCGAAAAGGATGCACTTTTCACATAATTGATTAATTTAGAGTCTTAAGTGCATAGATATGCATATAATGGGCTTTGAAACCTTAATATTAGTGAATGAGTCTATTAATGGCTTTAATTGATCAATTTCATGATTAAAATTGAAATATGTTGAATCTAAGTTAGTTTGAGTATTAAAGGCCCTAATTGTGGATAAATACCCTAAATGTAGTAATTAGGGTTTTCTCATGAATAAAAGATGGAATTAATAGCAAATCGAGTTCATAAGTGATTTTGACCATAATGAACTACAAATTGATGATAAATGCGTATAATGATCTTGTCATGGATTAAAAGGATAAAAAAATAGTAGCTTTAATAAAAGAGGCTTAATAAGCTTAATTAATGGTTAAGTATGCCTTTAATCTAGAATTGATAATTAGATGTGGAAATAATTAGGGTTTGTGATCAATTGTGATTAATAAGGGTTTAAAATAATTGTAATGGAAACCCTAAAAGTGGACTAGAAACCCTAGGAAGCGAGCTAAATTTAATAGATCTTGATGGCATGAGTAATAAAAGGAAATTGTATAATTGTTTCAGGATCTTATTGAATGCTTGCTTGCCTATTGTTGATTGGATTATTTCTGTCTCACATCAACTTGACAGGTATGTGGTTACACTTATTACTACTCGAATTAGTTTTCTGGGATTTTATCGATGTTTCCCTCATGTCTTGAATTAAACTGTTGGATGTATTTAATTCATGCAAAGTATAATGTGAATATGACTATCACATAAGAAATATGCCTACTAGCTCAGATCCTAGTCCCCTCTATAGCTTAATGGGTTGACCTAGTAAATGGCTACCAATGGGGTAGGCCCATCAGGTCATTGGATGACTTAGTAAATGGCTACCAATGGGGTAGGTCCATCAAGTCACATTGAGTTAGAGATTGGACTACCTATGGGTAGTGCCATGCGACTCAACCCTAGATATTGATCTACCTGTTAGGTAGGATCATGCGGGGTTTAATAAGGATCTACCTAGAGAGAGGTAGTATCTCAGTCCGCTGTAGGGACAGCACAGAGATAGGGGATAGGAAAGGATTGAGTAGTATGGTTTAAAACGTAACCTTGACTGTTAAATGATAATTGGTTGATTACTTTGTTACTATATTTGCACAATTATTGTTTCCCCCACATACCAGCTTCTTGCTGATCGACGTTTTGTTTGTCGGCGTTTTAGGTAAAAATGAAAGGAACAAATAGTAAAGCGGCATATGTGGAATTAAATGAGAAATAAAGTGTACAGGAGGATTAGATAGATTAGCATCTTCATGGATAGAAGTTTAGAAATTCCAATTTTTCTAAGGAAAGAAAAGATTTATTTTATACCAGATTTCAGTTTAGTTGGTAAAGTTTATTAATTGTTATTGATTATTTGTCGAACCTTTGATCCTGTAATTGAATAACGGCTTTGTCCTTCGGGTCTCCCTTAATTGGGGGTTATCGGGAGGCGGGGTCGTTACACCCTTTCTCAAAGAGCAACTGAAGTGATCTTCTCTGAGTGAAGGAGTTGTTCTTCTTCTTCTTCTTCTTCAAGGTTGAAGAAGGTGTGAAGATATTCTCCAAGTGAAGGAGAAGGACAAGGCAGAAGATTCAATAAGAGTGGGTAATCAAAGTGAGGCCAAAGACTTTATGCAAGTGTGGGTAAGTCCTTGGTGAAGGCTGAAGACATCTTGATCAAGTGGGTAAGTCCTTGTGTAGGTGAAAGACTCTTGGCTTGTATAGGTAAGTCATTGGATGTAAGGTGGTCTTCTGGTATTTCTTATAATGGAATATAAGTACACATGGGTTGCAAAGTCCTACAGGTTGACCTCTCTAGGTAGTGGATTGATGGTCTCCTAGTTTGGAGATTGGAACCACTCTAAACACCTTGTCTAAGTATTTTTTTTTCAATATCTCTCATCCTTTCTATGCTTGTTTAGATAGGACTTCAAATTCTGTTTTAGAATTTGGTTTTGATTGATATAATTTGAAGGTCTAACTATTATTGTGAGATTTTTGGAGCTCTATTCACCCCCCTCTAGAGCCCTAGATCCAACAAGTGGTATCAGAGAAAGGATCTTGTCCAATAAATCTACTACGAGATGAGAAGATGGGTGAGAACCTATTTTGTTCCCTCAACCTATAGGGAGGCTTCTCCATGCGCCCCTCAGTCTTCGACGGCACCATTTTCCTCTATTGGAAATGGAAAATACAGTTCTACATTTAATGGATGAACTTTGATATGTGAAAAGTGATGATTACACCCTACAAGGATCCAACCATTGGAAATGGAAAATACAGTTCTACATTTAATGGATGAACTTTGATATGTGAAAAGTGATTATTACACCCTACAAGGATCCAACCAGAGTTGTATCAACTTGGGATGAAGCATCCTTAAAGAATGCACAGCTCAATGGAAAAGCAATTAGCATCCTCTATGTAACCCTCACTCCATCTGATTTCAACCACATCTCCTCATGGGATGCATCCGAGTTCAACCACATCTCCTCATGGGACACAGCCTATGAGATATGGGACAAGTTGTGCATCACTTATGAAGACATAAAGCAAGTGAAGGAGGCAAGGATATACATGTTGAACATCCTTCTTGAGAACTTCAAGATGGGGAAGAAAGAAGGATTTTCTAAGATGTACTCAAGGCTCAACATTATCATCAATGGCCTAGCTACTTTGGGACACACTTTGGATATAGGAGCAATCAACTCAAAGATCTTAAGGTCTCTTCCAAAGAGATGGGAGTCAAAGGTGACCTCCATTGAAGAAGTTATAAGTCTTGGTGATAATTCAATCGAGGAGCTTATTGGAAATCTACAAGCTCCTGAGCCAAGACTTGACAAGCAAGAAGAGGAAGCAAAGAAAGAAGAAAAGGAATCAAGGAAGATCAAAGATAGTGCCTTTAAAGCTCAAGTGGAGGCCCTCATCCTTCAACAACAACTTCCTTGTCGGACCTCTCCCTCCTCCTCTAGTGAAGATGATGGCCTAGTGAGCATGAAGCCAACTTCTCTAAGGGAAAGCACTTCAAAGGAAAGTAATCTTCTTCATCTACTTCAAGGTGCTACAAGTGTAGTCAAAAAGGACACTACAAGAGTGAATGTCTTGAGGCTAGAAAGTCACACCAAAAGGGCAGTTCCAAGAAGGAAGAAGAGTACAAGAAAGATAGCAAGTACAAGAGGAAGTACAAGAAGGAGAGGAGGCACAAAGGCGTAGCTCATGCATCTCGGGAAGGATCATCCTCTAGTGGCTCAAGCTCCGATGAAGATGGAGAGTGCCACCTGCACTCATGGCCTCTACAAGTGAAGACATTGGTGAGGTAAGTGAGGTGAGTTTGCATGAGTTAGCAAAAGAAACTCTTATTGATATGCTTGTTACTACATGTTCTTTTTATTCTGAATGTAAATCTAAAAAGAAGATGTTAGGTAAAATTATTTAGGATTTGTATGCTAAACTTGATATTCTTGAGAAAAATGAAAAAAATCATCTTGAGAGCATTCATACCTTGCAAGGCCAATTTCTTGATCTTGAGCTCCAATACAATGGAGTTGAAGTAGAGAGTGGTGTCTATCTTAAGAATATTGTATCTCTTAAGGAAGACAACCAAAAGTGCCTTAATGAGCTTGAGTTACTTGAACTAAAAATGCTAAACTTAAGCTTGTTAGTGATGCTCATATAGATGAGAGGGATATTTATCTTAAAGAAATTCAATTACTTAAATCTAAAAAATTCTAGGTTACTTGGTCAAGTTAATGATTTATCTTCTAGACCTATTTTGACTAGTAACGATGTTGCTTCTATTTCTCTTTAAAAATATTCTTATTTGACTAAGGCCCTCTGTTTAGAGGCTGACTTTGTTCATGCTAGATATGATCTTGCTAGTTTGTCTTCTACTGTTATATCTCTTACTGATGACAATCATAGACTTAGAGCCTCTCTGCAGAAATTCCTCAAAGGGAAAAACTTCCTAAATGAAATCCTTGACCATTCTACCAAACAAAGTGGTACTAGTGGTTTGGGATTTGTCAGGGGAGTACCTAAGGGAAAGACTAAGGCCAAAAGTAAGAAAAATAGAAAAGAAACTTTCTTTTTCATTGGAGAGTCTTATGGCACTATGATCCTATGATTTTCTCTCATTGCAAAAGTGATGATCATTATTCTAATTATTGTCCTTACAAACCTAAGGGGACCAACCCAAAGATGAAATGGGTCCCCAAGCTAATTCTAGATCCCAAAGTTTGAGTTGGGAATCGACACTTTCCTTTCTTGTAGGAAAAAGGAAAATGGATTGTTGATAGTGGCTGCACTAAGCACATGATAGGTGATATAAGCCATTTCAACAATTTCACAAAGAAAAAAGGAGGTTCAATTGCCTTTGTGGACAACATGAAAGGTAATGTAAAAGGTGAGGGTGATGTAGGTGAACCCTTGTGTATCAAGAATGTTTTTTTTGTGGATGGCCTACATCACAAATTAATAATTGCAAGTCAATTATGTGATAATCGTTACCTTGTGATATTTACTTCTTTTGAATGCTTGCTTCTAGATTCCCTCACTTATCATGTCATATATAAGGGAACTAAAAATGGTAATCTTTATGTATTTGTGCTTTACTCTATAAAGCCTATTGTTGGTAGATGACTTGTATTCAATTCGAATGATATTTCTCTTTGGCATTGTCGGCTAGGTCAGGTACATATGCATCAATTCAAGAAGTTGAGCAAAAAGGACTTGGTCAAGGGACTTCCCAAGTTGGATTTTGAAGGATGATGAATGCCAACCTTGTACCCACAAAAAGCAAACCAAGTCCTCCTTCAAATCCAAAGGAGTCCTTAGAACCAAGAGAGCTCTTAAACTTCTCCATATTGATCTATTTGGACCTATGAGAACTCAATCGCTTTGTGGTTCCAAGTATCATCTTGTTATTATTGATGATTTCTCTCGATATACTTACACCTTCTTTCTCGTTTCCAAGAGTGATACGCTTGATGTTTTCTCTAGATTTTATAAATGAGTTGAATATGAAGTTTTTTGTCAGATTATTTCCAGCCGTAGTGATGATGGGGGAGAATTTGAAAATGATCTTTTTGAACGCTTTTTTGAAGAATCTGGATATGCACATAATTTTTCTTCACCTGAAACACCTCAACAAAATGGGGTTTTATAGAGTAAGAATAGGTCACTATAGGAAATGGCTAGGACCTTGCTTTTAGAGTATGACACTCCAAAGAAGTTTTGGGTCGAAGTCGTTAGTACCTCATGTTTTGTGCAAAACTAGGTTTTCACACATCTGTCTTTGAAGAAACCCCCTATGAGCTATGGCGTGGTAGGAAGCCTTCAATCGAGTAGTTTCACATTTTCAGGTGTCCTTGTTTTGTTTTGAACACAAAAGATTCTCTTCACAAGTTTGATCTGAAATTGTACAAGGCTTTCTTACTTGGCTATAGCACTACTAGCAAGGATTATAGAGTGTATAATGTTGATCTATCTAAAGTTAAAGAATCTATAAATGTCAAATTTATTGAGACTAACCCATCTATTCCATAAAAGACTATTCCAAATGATGATGTCTAAAATAACTCAACATCACTCAAAAGGGTTGGCCACTTAAGAAGAAGAGATAGATGAAGAAAAGAAGGATCCAACTCCCCACTTGGCAAAGAATCATTCTAAAGAGCTAATCATAGGTGATCCCTTTGAAAGAGTGAAGATTCAAACTACGTACAACAAGGAACAAGCAAACATCACCTTCATATCACAACTCGAGCCAAAGAACATCAAAGAAGCTCTTGGGGTGATGAGTGGATCCTAGCCATGTAGGAAGAATGGGAGAAACTCGAGAAGAACAAAGTGTGGACTGTAGTAACAAGACCATGTGCTAGAAAGATCATTGGCACCAAGTGGGTCTACCGCAACAAAATAGATGAAAGCGGCAAGGATATAAGAAGCCAAGCAAGGATAGTGGATCAAGGCTACAATCAATAGGAAGGTATAGATTTTGATGAACCATATGCACATGTAGCTAGACTTGAGTCCATTTGTATGTTGCTTGCTTTTGCTAGTTATAAGAACTTTCTTCTATATCAAATGGATGTTAAAAGTGTGTTTTTGAATGGTACAATTGAGGAGGAAGTGTATGTTGCATAACCTCTAGGCTTTGAACATGATAGTTTACCTAACCATGTTTATCTATTGCAAAAATCTCTCAATGGACTCAAACAAGCACCTCGAGCTTGGTATAAGAAATTAAAGAACTTTTTGTTAGATCATGGGTATATCAAGGGAAAAGTAGATTCTACCTTGTTTCTCTAACACACTTCTAAAAATTTTCTTATCATTCAAATTTATGTTGATGATATCATTTTTGGCAGAACTAATCTTGATCTTTACAAGGAGTTTAGTGATCTTATGTAGAGTGAGTTTGATATGAGCATGCTGGGTGAGCTTACTTTCTTCCTCAACTTTCAAATCAAGCAAATTAAAGATGAGAACTTCATCAACCAAGGTAAGTACACAAGTGAGATACTCAAGCATTTTGGGATGGAGAACACCAAGTTGATGTACACCCCCATGTCAAACACCGCTAAACTTGATAAAGATGAATAACGTGAGAAAATGGATGAGAAGCTCTATAGAGGTATAATTGGAAGTTTACTTTATTTAAATACCTCTAGACCTGATATAATGTTTAGTGTTTGCTTGTGTGTTCACTTTCAATCAAATCCTAAGAAATCCCATCTTATAGTTGTTAAGAGGATCTTAATATACTTAGCCAAAACCCCAAATTTAGGACTATGGTAGCCCAAGTCAAGGGACTTTACTCTTATGTCTTATAGTGATGTGGATGCAAGTTGTTTGATTGATAGAAAGTGAACAAGTGGCACTTGCTTCCTCCTAGAACCATGCTTGGTGTCTTGGTTTTCTAAGAAACAGAGCATAGTTGCTTTATCAACTACCGAGGCTGAATACATTGCAGTTGAGAGTTGTTGTGCCCAGGTTCAATGGATGAAGCAAATGCACCAAGACTTTAACATTTATTTTGATGCTTCTCCTATCTATTGTGATAATACTAGTGAAATTAATTTATCTTACAATGCTATATTGCATAGTAGAGACAAGCATATAGAGGTTCTTCGTCATTTTCTTCATGATCACATTGCCAAAAAGGATATCTATATCACACATGTAGACATAGAAAATTAGATTGCAGACATTTTTACTAAACCTCTTACTAGAGATCAATTTAATTTTATTAGATATAAACTGCTCATAACTTCTTTGGATGAATCTAATATGCCCTCTAGTTATATACTATCTATACTATATGTTTTTCTTATGTCTTGATCACCCTTTCTTGCTAAAGTGCTAAAATCTCATGTTCTTTTGCCTTGTTTATTCGCTTGTTTTGGGTATTTTTTATAAATGCTTGTTTTATCTCTATATAGTACCCAATAATGAGTGATATGTGCCTAACTATGTTTGAAATGCAAAATGGACCAGAAAAATAAATTTAATTAGCACTCAAATAGCTAGAAATTAAGATTTCTGATGACGGATCAAGTTGACCATCGGTCGAGTTGCCAACTCAACCGATCTGTGGCTGAGGGATTTTGTAAAAAGTCATTCGGTCAAGTTTTCAATCTCATAGAACTCGACTAATGGTCAGGCTAGAGAAAAACTCAAGTAGAGTTTGGCCGGCTTTTCTCCCTCTCAACTAGAGAAAAATCGACCAATTCCTTCTCCAGCTCTTTCAAGCTCTCAACCCTGGCCCCGACCTTCTGTTTCCTAGCCCCATCCAGCCCTTGCCTGACCTTCCTAGATCCCTTTCTTATCATCCCTAGGTGTTTGGATGACCCTTGGTGATTTTTCCTTCATTTTTGACCTCTTATTCTTCTCCATTTTTGCCTCCATGGCTTCCAATAGGAGAAAGAGAGCCACCCCTTCCGAAGTACCATCCTCTTCATCCAACTCTCACCTCATTCCATTTGATGATACCTTCTTTGCTTCTAATGAAGCTCTAAATAGGTATGAGGAGCTCCTTCCTAGGAACCCCTTCTATTTTCGGGCCTTGTTTGGGCCTCATCCGCATAGACAAAAGGTCATAGATGAGGTAATTGAGTTGTTGTATGACCATCACCTAGCTTCCCTGAGTGTCGAACATCAGTGCTATCATGAGTTCTATACAAATTTGTCATGGAATTATGACACTCTTGTACCCATGCCTAATACTCAAGTAATTCTTACTTCCATGATTGTCGGTAAGAAGTTCAAAATATCATAGGATACCTTAAATATGTTTTTCAATGGTACTGAGGAGATCGACACGTGGCAGAAAGATTACCCTGAGTATTTTTACCTCCTAGACCCTGAGGCCTTCTAAAAGCAATATTCTATCACTCTCCCTAACATACATAAGTTCTTGAAGAAGCCTCAGTTTCCCTATAGGAAGAAGTCCACCCTTCCTTCCTCTACCTTGGACCTTAAAAACCACATTCTCCCTTTGGTAGTCAACTGCAATATTCATCCCCAAAAAAATTAGACTAAAATTGCATAGAATACCATAGTGATTATATTTTGCCTTTTAAAGAACATCGGAGTCAAGTGGTCTAGATACATTCTTCACCATATGACCTACTTTGACTCTGGGAATAACACTTGAGGTACCCACCCACCCTACCTTGAACAACCCCGCCTCCCGGTAACCCCCAATTAAGGGAGACCGGAAGGTCAGAGACGTTATCCCAATATTTTCGGATCAGTGGTACGACATTTAATCAATGATAATTATCAAATTCTACTCAAAAATAAAATAGAAAGCTGGAATAAAATAAATCTCTTGCATACCTTGTAAAAATTTCAGATTTCTAGACTTCTATCCATAGATGGAGTCTATCTATCTAATCCTCCTTGAACTGATTATTTGTACCTTCAAAATGTTTCAATTTACTATTTGTCCTTTTAATTGATTGTACCTAAAGCGCCGAAAATCAAAATGTCAGTCAATATATTTCTATACTGGTGTTTGGGGGACAATCAAAATTTTCACAAATAGTTTCTAACAATCTAATTATCACAAATAAGTTATTAACAATCTAAATTACGTTTTCAATGTGACATTCTCAATCACTTTTGCCCTAAACCATGGATTACCCTCTCTTAGGGTTTTGTCCTTGCAAGGGACATAAGGCCACCTTCTCCATCCTGAGCATGGTGCATGGGGTCACCTCTCATGGTGACCAATGGTCTTCCCTCCAGGGCTTCACCGATTAGACCTTCCCTCTGGGGCTTGGTCATGCATCATACATCACGGTTGAATATAGGTTCGAGAATACACATATATACTTAATTTTGATAATCATAGTGACTTTATAGGATTTCATAGATAAACACTCAACAATTTAGGTTGCATCCAATCGATCAAACGTTTGAGAAAACTTTGTGAAACAAGATCGATTATTCATAAATAACCACATACTTGTTTAGCCGAATCAAGATAGCAATATTCCAAGCAAATATGAAATCTAGGCAAGCAAGCAATTTACACAATGAGGATCCTGAACTGAAGATGTGGGAGGGTAGTTTAGTAATTTGCCCAGACTTCATCTTCAACCTCACGTGAGTGCCTATTGCAAGCTGAGGTCAACTCCGAGGTTGACTTTGGGCTACCATCTACCTACGATCAAGTCGACTGGATCGACAGCTCCGCCTGACTCTCACAAACTCATAGGTGCCCTCAATTGCCTCGTCTTCATCCTCCCTTTACTAGAATGATGGCATGTTCCTCCCTAGATTTTGTTGCTCTCCGGCGAGGGGGAAGGTTGAGGTGGAGATCCAAATTGCCAACACCAACGTGTCTGCCTCAGAGTTCTGATCTCGCGAGAACATTTGTGGGTGTGCTGGTACCATGGAGCACCCCCCCATATATAGGGTCCATCCTTGACTCCTTGGAATTGGGGTTTCCCTAGTTTCACCACAAAACCTATGGGAACCTGGGATGATCAGACTCAGAAAGATCTCTCGAGTTCAATGGAACAATTCACATCTACACATAGCCTTTCAATCTCAATCAAAGTGGGAAACAGAAATTGCAACCCCTTCTCCATAGTCCCTTGTGACTGGGACTTAGACCCAACCATCAGATCTCCAATCAACGATCTACATTCCATCTGAATATCCATGTTTTCCTATTTTCGGTGTGACATTTAATATGATCCAATGATTATCCATTTACCTTAGGAAACTTCTAAAAATCACAACTCATTATTCCTTTATCATTTTCCAACCAAATTTTAAAGGAAACTCTGAATTGGTATTATCTAATCGTGTACCAAATTTGAAACCCAAATTTCAAAGGAAAATGGTATTTACTTCATAAGCAAGTTATCCTTTAATAAAACCAATTTAATTGGTATTTTCTCTTTCTTATTCCATTATCTTGGTATCTTGGACTCCTTGGACCTCAAGGAACCCTAAAGGCATGACATACCTTCTTGGAGGATATTCACTAGCCTTTTTCTTTATCTTTTCTCCTTTTCTTATTTATTCATTTATTGTTTGAATTTCTTTATCTTTTTCTTGTTATTAGGCCCAATAGCCAATAAAGCCCACAAAGCAACCAAACAAGGCTATTGTAAACGAAATCCATTCAATTCAAACAAATAAAGAAATTATTGATTTCATTTATCATTAAAAGGAGAAATACAATTTCATTACATGGCTAGGGAAAATGGGGTTATAACATCCTCCCCTCCTTATAGGAATTTTGCCCCCAAAATTCAGCAATCAAACAAACAAGTCAGGATATGCTTTTTCCATGTCTGTCTTCAGCTCCCATGTGGCCTCATCCTCTCTGTGGTGCTTCCAAAAAACCTTTACCATCTCTATATTCTTACATCTGAGTTCTTTCACCTAGGCATCTAGAATCCACAAAGGTGACTCAGGATATGTCAGCTTCCCTTGAAGCTCAATAGGCTCAATGCTCAGCACATGGCTTGGATCTTGCACATATCACTTCAGATTAGACACATGGAAAACATCATGCATCATACTATACTGAGGGGGTAATGCCAAACAATATGCAGCTTCACCAATATGTTCTAACACCTCAAACGGACCCACGTATAGGGGACTCAACTTTCCTCTATTCTTGGATATAGCTTAGAGCGGTCGTATTTTCAAGAATACATGATCTCCCATAGTGAACTACATGTCAGTCTGTTTCGCATCAGCATACAACTTATTTCGATCTTGTGCTCTCTTCATCCTTTGCTTGATCAAAGCAACTTTATCTGCATACACTTGGAGCTCATCTGACCTCAACAAGATCCTCTCACTGACATCATCCCAGTGAAGCGGTGACTGACATGGTCTCCCATAAAGAGCTTCATACGAAGGCATCCTGATACTGGCTTGGCAGTTGTTATTGTAGGCAAACTCAGCCAAAGGTAAGTATTTCTCCCATGATCCACCCCAATCGAGCACACAAGCTCTCAACAGATCCTCTAACATCTGGATCGTCCTTTCTGACTGACCATCCGTATGGGTTGATAAGTGGTACTGAACTTCAATCTTATACCAAGTTCCTCTAGTACTTGTTTCCACAACTTGGAAGTGAACTTCGGGTCTCTATCAAAGATGATGGAACCGGGTGCGCCATGCAAATGTACTATCTCCCAGATATACATCTCAGCTAGGTCTGACACCTTGGCAGTGGTCTTTAGGGAAAGGAAGTGTGCTGACTTGGTAAGGCGATCTACCACAACCCAATTCTCATCATGACCTCTCTTGGTTTGGGGTAGACCCACAATGAAATCCATGGTGATCTGCTCCCATTTCCACTCTGGAATCTCTATCAACTATAAAAGTTTGTTGGGACATTGGTGTTCAGCCTTCACCATCTAGCATGTAAGATAGCTAGCCACATATGCCGCAATGTCTCTCTTCATTCTTGGCCACCAGAAATACCTCTGCAGATCCTTAAACATCTTTTTAGTGCCAGGGTGTACCGTATACTTAGAAACATGAGCCTATTGCAAAATATGTTCCTTCAATGGTGAACCTTCAGGAACCCATACACGATTCTTGGATTTTATCCCTCCATCTATTCCCACTGAGAGACGGGTCTATGACCTTTTCATCAAGCCCTTCATACTGTCAAGTTATCCACTGGCCAACTGTGCTGCCACGATCTCACCCAAAAACTCTGACTGGATCTAAATATTGGCCAATTGAAATCTATCCTCTAATGGCTGTGGAGTCCACTTTACCAGCTCTTTTAAGCTCTTCCATTGATTGGACAAAATAGTTGCACACATGAGTTGTTTTTAACTCAACGCATCAGCTACGACATTCACCTTTCCAGGATGATAGGCGATAGTGAAGTCATAATCCTTCATGTACTCCATCCATAATCGTTGTCGTAGGTTCAGGTCTCTCTGTGTCAGGAGGTACTTCAGGCTCTTATGGTCGGTGAGGATCTTAAAGGTAGCACCGTACAGGTAATGTTGCCATATCTTCAATGCATGGATGATAGCAGCCAACTCTAAGGCATGCGTCGGGTAGTTCACCTCATTAGGCTTGAGTTGTCGAGAGGCATATGCAACCACATGTTGATTTTGTTCCAACACATAGCCAAGTCCCATCTTTGAAGCGTCGGTGAATATCACAAAACCCTCATTGCCGGAAGGTAGGGTCAACACTGGAGCAATGGTCAGCTTCTCCTTTAGCTCCTGAAAATGAGCCTCACATGTATCAGACCACACGAACCTCACATCCTTCTGAGTCAACATGGTAGTGGCAAGGCACTCTTCAAGAAATCCTTGATGAAGCATCGATAGTATCCATCCAACCCCAAGAAGTTGTGAATCTCATAGGGGTTTTTTGGTACAGGCCAGTCTCGAACTGCCGACACTTTAGTTGGATCTATGGTGATCGTTCCTCCTGAGATGATGTGCCCAAGAAACATGACTTGATCTATCCAAAACTCAAATTTTGAGAACTTTCCACAAAACTTCTGCTTTCTCAGGATATCAAGGACTCTACCCAGATGGTCACAGTGTTGATCTAGGTCATCGAAATACACCCAAATGTTGTCTATGAACACGATCACAAAGGTGTCAAGGAAGGGTTGGAACACACTATTCATAAGGTTCATAAAGACAGTGGGTGCATTAGACAACCTTACTCCTTACTCTCACCTGATGGTATCTTGACCTCGAATCAATCTTGGAAAAGACTTGGGCTGATTTGAGTTGGTCAAAAAGGTCATCTATCCTAGGTAAGGGGTACTTGTTTGTAATGGTCACCTGGTTGATCATTCGATAATCAATACACATCTGGACTGATCCATCCTTCTTCTTCACAAAAAGGACCGGTGCTCCCTGATCGGCCTAAAAGGCGAGTCAGAACTTTGAGTTTATAACATGAATCCTTTGAGGATTCCCACAACTTTATTACGGGGTCGAAGTAGTTATACAGGGTTGAACATAGGGACGTGGTGATGTTTAGGATGCCACAAATTTCATTCTTTAGTCAGATAATCCAAAACGATAGTTGATGAAAATATGTGCTAGAACTAGTCTAGCGAGCTGTTATGAAATAAAACAAAACAAAGAAAAGAAAACAAAACAAAATAGAGTCTGCGGGATTCTACTAAATAGAGAGAAGGAGTTCCTGGCTATGTAACCACAACCTGGGCAGTCTATGCACCCATTCTTAGGAGTAGACAACCCTCGAACACTTAAGAAAACATATTCAAACCAAACATAGTACACATTGTGGTATCTGTTCCTATGGGGTCATCCCACTTGCTCTCGCATAGCGTGACTAAAACCATCAATGATATGCCATCAAACCTCTCTCGAGGATAACAAATCAACACCCTAGAATACTCTAGATTCCCTCTCAGGTCTTAGGGTATTCTGGAATGTTAGGAACAGAGGACCTTGAACCGTCCTCCTCTCAGATTTTGATCCATACTATCAAATCTCGTCTATTCCTACAACGGATCTCTCGATACAGGCAGAAATAGCAGTTCAAGAAAGAAAGAGATCAACTAAACTAGCAATTATCACCAGAAAGAGAAGATAGAACTATAACATCCCTGACATGGGTTATGTGTTAACCCTAGATGTTTTACCTAATAAGGTTGAGTAAATTCTTAATCTTATCTTGGGAAAAGTAATTAGGGCTCATGAGAAACTTATGTTTCAATTTTGGTCATGTTTGAACAATGTTGAAGCAATGTTTGCTTAATTTGGACTATAGTGCAAATTACCCAAGTTGAGGGGTTAACTTGAACATTGTACATGATAAAACGTTCCTCTGATGTTGAGACATCATAATAATGAATATGATGTAGTGGTATGGTTTTCACAAGCTTGGGCACCAAGATTAAGCTTGTCAAGCAATCCTTGTGCATTAAAACCTAGTTTTGGTGTAATGTGCAATTTACCCAAAACATAGGGTTCAACATGCAAATTATCACTTCAATAAGGTCCCTAATGTTTATTGTCATCATGTAGAGCAAATAAAATGAGAAGGGCGCCTCATTTTCATTAAGTTGGAGGAGAGAGAATCTTGATATTAAAATAATCAAGATTTAATCCTAATTGAAACCCTAATTTAATTTAGGGCAAAAATGAATGTATTAATTAAAGGGCCTTCAACCAAAATTAAAATGGTTGGATTCAGATTTGTATGGATGAGCTTAAAGCCTTGCAAAGGCACGTGCATATCCTAAGGAGGTGAAATCCCACTCACCATTATTATAAGAAAAAGAAATATCCACTCACATAAGGATATTAGTATAATATGATTTGAGGTGCTTAATTTGCTTTTCTTTAAATCATGGATAATTGATAGGAATAATAGGCAAACAAGATGTCTTCTTGGACAAGGAGTTGAGGGGGAAGATTTGGCACCATTTTTGGGATTAAATGAATTTTTATACGGCACTTCCTCTCTCCTTGAATTTCTTATAAAAAGACCCTTTGCAAACCAAATGAAAGGCTTTTTCGTTTGAACTTCTTCCCTTTGCTTGGAAAACGACCAAGGAGCTTGGGAGGTCCAGGAGGACGAATCCCTACCTTTTGGTAAGGTTCTTGACCTCCTTTCTCCTTGATTCAATGGTGGAAATCGAAAATAAATCATTGATTTCTTCTTATTTCAATCTCCTCTTCAACCCTAGCCAATCTTTTCAACCAAAAGCTTGAGGACGAGCCTAGGGGGAGTTGCAAGAGGTTAATCAACCATTTTTTACATGATCTTGGATCTTTGTATCTCAATTGGAGGCGGGTTTTATAACTTGAAACCCTAACTTTGTTATTGCATTCAATTCCCCATCAAATAATGATCATTTCTCTATTTACAATTAATGATTTGGTTGATTGATGCAATTTCCATGGAAATCACAGCAGGTTTTGTGGGTCTAGAGATTTATGATGATGAAATCATCATCAGCACACACCTACCCAAATATCTAGACCAAACAGTTTCAATCAAATGTCCAAACGGTTTGTGTTTTGGGACCAAACGGTTTCAAACTGTTTGGAATGAAACGGTTTCGCTAAACCGCATAGAAGCAAACGGTTTAAGACCGTTTGGTGATATTGACCAGGGTTAACCATTTGGGGACTTGTTCATAGTTATCTAGGTTAATTATACATTAATTATTATTGATTAACTCCAATTGGTTCATGAGTTGAAGGTCCATCAACCACCTAAACCCTAATCGGGTTGAATGCTGATTTCATAAGTGATTGAGTTTGAAACTTGGGTTGATTGACCCAAACGGTTTCCAAACCATTTGGGAATCACCCAAACGGTCTCAAGACCGTTTGGAGGTCAACCAAGACCATTTGGAGGTCTAGGTTTGAGTATGGTTAGGTATTTGAAGATTCAAACATATGGTATAAACCCTAATCGGCTAAGTGCTGAATTTCCAATTGATTGAGATAATGTTTTGGGTTGATTGACCCAAACGGTTTCAAAACCATTTGGGGATCACCCAAACGGTCTCAAGACCGTTTGGGGGTCACCCAAGACCGTTTTTAGGTCTAGGGTTAAGTATGTCTAAGTGTTTGAAGGTCCAAAGGTACCAAATTGATTTGCAACTAAGTGCTGATTTGATAATCAATCCAATGGTCCAAAACCCTAATTGGATGTTATGGATTTTGATGATGGAATGGGAAAACGGTATCAAGACCGTTTGGAGATCAACCAAATGGTCTCAAAACCGTTTGGTGGTCATCCAATACCATTTGAGGTCAGGTCATATCATGTGATGATGATAGTTCATTGATTTCAATTGATTTGATTCCACAATGTCAACCATTGATGGATCCTCGATTTCAAACCCTAAGTGATGGTTTCTTGATTATCAAACCTAGTTCAATTGGGTTCAAAACCCTAAATTGAAGGTCTAATTGAATGGTGATTCATTGGTCCAATTGATGAATACTTTAGTGGTTCAATTGTAATTGGACCATGGATTGAAACATTGAGTCGATTGAGTGTTGAAGTGCCTTTTTGGTCCATGCGGTTTTGAGAAGGTTTGGACCAAACGGTCTCAAGACCGTTTGGGTCCAAATGGTCTCAAGACCGTTTGATTCCATACGGTCTCAAGAACGTTTGGGACCAAACGATCTCAAACCGTTTGGAGACCCAAAATGCAAACAGTTTCAATACCTACCTTGTCCAATTGGTTTCAAGTATAACTTGTTCAAATGGTTTTCAACCAATTGATGTATGAGAACCAAGATCATTGAGGGTCTAAGTAATTAACTTTGTGAAGATCAACATGGTTAACCCATTTGAGTACCTCATGTAATTGAAGGTCCAATATGGTGAACCCATTTGGATACTTAATGCAATCGAAGATTTCAATGGTTAATTCAATTGATCACTTTGTGAAATTGAAAGTTTAATTGGTCAATTCTTTTGAATTCCTTATATAACTGATGGTTTAATTGATTAGACCATTTGGACATCTAATATGATCAAAGGTCAATTAGCTATGTGATTATTAATGATGTAGACCCATGATGATTATAAAGGTTAACCCTAGCTTTGTGTACTCAAGTAAAGAGTTGAACTAGATTAATCTTGGAATAGTTAACATCCTAGTGAGGATGAGAGGGAGAGTGAATGGGAGAGATGATTTCTTACTCAATAAGCCCTTATCCTCTTATTGTGAATAAATGTGTAATCAGGGTTTGATTCATAATATGAGATCATGAAATCTTCATTGAAAAGATTGATGTACCTTGATCCTAAATTAGAACAAGGTTATGTGAAACCTTAATTTAAGGGCAAAGCTCAATGAAACCATAATCTAGGATGATGATGTAACCCTAACTTAGTGTCACAATTCAAGAAACCTTAATTTAATGGTAGTTGTATATCCTAACCCTAATTTGGGTATGAGGAAAGAGAAACCCCACTTGGATGTGAATGGTAAACCCTAATTCCCTAAAATGGGATAAAGTTATATGAAACCCTAATATAGGGTAGTGTCATTAATACTAATGTGAAGCCTTAATACTGGGTGACGTGTTGTGAAATCTTAATTTCACATAATACTAGGTGAAACCCTGATATAGAAGGATGTTATGTGAAACCCTAATAAAGAGTGATCCTAGGTGAAATCTATATATGTTTATGAGATGCTAAGTGAACCTCAATTATTATGATGGAAATCGTATTCCTATTAATGGAGTAATGATTAATGTATTGACAAATAAAATACCTAAATGGGTTGATTATGGATATCCTTACATTAATAGTCCCTGACTCAAGGGTGAGTCCATATCTTTGGCAATGGTTGTGTTTTCTAAAATAGATGAATCATGACCAATACATAGCATAATGAATGTGATGATATAGTGCATAAGTATTAGGATGAGTGATACCCTAATACAAGCTAAGTGAATAACTCATGTATGATGAAGGTGTTGAGGGAAGTGATACATCAAGGTATGATAGATATCACATCCAACACCCCAATTCTGATATACCATGATGTGTTCTAAGTTCATTATAATTGGAATGGATGACACATGAAATGTGTCATGTCAATTGTTACATTGAGATATAATACACCTTGATGGTTGTAGGCTAACATGCCTTATGAAAAGGTTAATCCAAATTAATATACTATGATTCAATCATAGACTGATAAAGATGAGAAAGAAACTCATACTTTGTGTTGATAATACATTCAATGATGAATGATGAGGATATATAAGTATGTTTGAATACTTATGATATCTATTTTTGGTTTCTAGCTTTGAGAAGCAATGGAATAGGGCTGATCATTAATGATATGATCTTAAGAACCCAAGTGGTTATTGTTTATTTATGGAAAACCCTAATGAAGGGTATTGATGTGAAAGAGAAATCATGAACCCTAAAAAGGGATGATACTACTTCATGTTGTATGATACTGATGTGAAAGCATTATAATTGTTACCATGAATACTAATCATGCAGGGATGATGAGATGGGAAGCATAACCAGGTATGGGCTATGATGCTTGTTTATTGAGAATGTTTTATAGGCTTTATAAGCCTTCATATGCTTTGTGTAGTAAGAATCAATGAGCATTGTGTACTATGTAAAATACATTGTATAGCATGAATTATGATGTCTTTGGTCAGATGATCTGAAGGTAAACAGTTACCTAACAAGTGGTAATAAGTATCCTATGGTGGGTTATGGGTTCAAATACCCAGATGCTATAATCATGATGATGAACTTGTTAAGAAGAGGAAATGTACTTGGTGAGCTGAGGGATTAAGATCCCAACACTTTGAGAAAAGAGTATGGCTACAGGCCATGACTCCATAATGACAATGCCAGGTAGTAGATATATGATCTAAGCCTAAAGATAGTTAATGATGTGGTAATGATGTTGTAGTGAATAAATGTTATACATGTTCTTCATATTCCTTAATGAATAAGTGACATGTGGCTCTTTCAAGTTATAGCTGCAATGTTTTAGATAAGAATAATATTCTAATTTGTTAGACATTGAATTAGCTGCTACCAAATAAATATGATTCCTTTGTGCATATTTATCTTCTTAAACTGCAATAATAATGTTACTGGCGAAGAGTTATATCTCTCGTTGGAGCAATTTATAATTGTATCACCCCCGTGGGAACTACATTTTTAGGTGGATGCGGACGAGGAGACAGGAATCCTTCAGTAGGAGAAGGACAACAGCAACAGCAGTAGGGACAACAGTAAAGTCTCGGGTGGAAACACTGGCTGTTATGCCTTGTATAGATGTAGATAGAGTCCTATGTGTTGTCTCTGTACTCTCAGGTCCTCGGAGTAGTAGTTAGTGCTTTCGAGATTTTGGCTCAGTGCCTCGAGATTTTATATTACCTGTGTTTAGCTTGACAGGATAGTTAATGTTTGTAATTCTCAGAAGGAGAAGATACAGAATATGTACCTTTGAACAAGAATGTAAAAGTGTTACTTTGGTTCTATGTGAGAAAGTTTTCCTTGATGGGTCTTTTGATAAAAAGGTTTTAATTTTTAGTGATTTTTGGTAATCCGCTACTTAGTGAACGCTTCCGCATGAGTTAATTATGTTTTTGAGAGTTGTATGCCACAAGAACAAGAAATCATACTAGATCTGGAATAAAACTACTTGCTTAAGGCAAAAGTACATAAACATGTCCAAACCGGGCTACATAGCCAAGAAGGAGCTCAACTAGCCATGGACAAGCATAGTTGGCACCGAACAAAGATGGAAGAACATCATTGTATAAGAAATCAAGGAACACAACAGAAGAATGGGGAAGAAGATAAGATTTAGCTCGTGGAGGAGAGGTGGCTCTCGCTCCTTAGCCTCTGTATAGGCTGGATCTCATCTTTTGGTCCTCCTCCTTGATCTTTCTAGACTCCTTGGTCCTCTCTCCCCTTAGATCTACCCCAAATAGTGGCTTGGTGGATGAACGGAAGTGGAGGATGATCCAGATCTGGGTCTCTTCCATAGACCTGGGTGGAAATAGGTGAATGGATGGAAAGAGAATGGAAGCTTGCTGTAGAGGGTAGCGTGGAGTGAGCACCTCAGTCTTCTCGGACCTCTTTTCTCTCCCGCGGGACTCCGGGTCGAGGTCCCCCTTGGACTGGACACAAACTCGTAGCCTTCAGGTGTCTGGACTCCGCCCCCCTCTTTTACAGATTTGGGTCCTGGGTATTTATAGAGTTGGGTGTACAGGGAGTCTGTGACTCCGAGTAGTGGTCGTGGTCTCCTTGCTCTTAACCTGATTGTGATAACAGAAACTGCGACCGCGGTTTGGGTAGGAAGAAACCACGACCACGGTTAGGGTGGTGTGGAGGTCGCGGTGCAGGGCAATAGTGAGGTCGTGGTGCCTTGTGGTCGCGGTCTGGAGAAGGTTGTTGTCCACGGTTGTGTAGCTAGAGATGTGTGATGGCAGAGCGAGCTATTGGCTGGTAGCGGTTGATGGTGGTGGAAGGCAGTCACTGAGCAGACGATACTAGAGCGGTGACCGCGGGTGGATTTGGCATTGCCGCAACCGCGGCATTGAGATGTGGAGGACCCAACCGTGGGTCGCGGTCCGATGGATGGAGACTGCCATCGCGGATAAGGTAGTGAAGGGAGGACATGTCGCGGTGTTTTTTTATGGTTGCAGACTGTGATGGCGAGGAGGATCAGATGAAGATCGTGGCTTGGTGGAGGTTGTTGACGATCATGGTGAAGAGGATGGAGGCGAAGAGGTTGTTGACGATCATGGTGAAGATGAGGTCACGGAAGATAGGCAGAGATCGCGGAAGTAGAAACCATGACCACGGTTAGGTGTGGAGAAATTGTGACCGTGGTTTTTGAGAGGGGAAAGGTGTCTCGCGGTCTGGAGTTGTTGGCATGTCCAAGGTTGTTGAAGGTACAGCGTTGCGATTAGTGGATGGGAGAGAGGACCGTGAGAGGCACCACGGGTGTGGCTTGGAGGCAGGGTCATGGATGGCGAAGGCGGGAGTTGTTCACGGTAGTGGGATGAAGAGACCACGATCACGGTTGAAGGCACTGCGGATGCGGTGTGGGGAGATGGATGTCGGTGGTGGTGCTTGACAATGATGGTGGCGTATGATGGCCGGATGTTGACCACAACCAAGAAGGTGATGGGGATGCCTATAAGCGGATGATGGAGGTGAAGAGCAATGGAAGGATGAGGGACCATAATCAGTGGATGTGAGGGTAAAGGCCACAGCACAGTCTTTGGTTGGTGATGGTGGGAGAAACGTTGATGTAGAGGGGATTCAATGCCCTTATAGGAGGCGACTGTGGATTGTAGGTCGTGGGCATGGTGAGGAGATAAATAATCGTGACCGCGGTTATATGGGAAGGGGTCACAGTCTTTGAACTGGAGGTCACGGTCTGTAGAAGAAAGGAGCCGCAGTGTAGGGTTTTAGAGGTTGCATGCGGTGTTTATGGTAGAGAGGGACCGAGACCAAAGAAGCTTGAATAAAAGTCCATGGATTAGTGAATGGGACGAGTTCTATGGGCCTCTTTGTACCAAATTAACCTACAAAACAAGAATAAAATCCAATTAAAATAGAGATTAAATCAATTAGGTTAAGTAAGGATGTATAAGAAGGATTAGGTAATAAAAGAAACTAATTAATAGTAGAACTAAGCCCAAGAAGGTAACTCAGACTAAAATGAAAAATGCATTAATCTTTAGACGATATGTCAAATAACACAGTTTCACTGGGCCACAAAGAGAGAGAAAACATGGACAAAGATGTCATCACAAGTTCGGTTCCTACTTGTCCCAAAACTGACTAGATTGGATACTTTATTGGCTAGCTAGTTACTTTATCTATGTAAAGATAAAAGGTACCAAAACATGAGCATTAGAGGGCATATTAAGGCCAAAGTGGTGCAAAACCATAGATAAATAGCATAGAGAATATGCGCTAATTTGGGTGTTATCACTCCCCATGGTGACGTACTAGGTCGGATGAAACCTTTATCTAACAACTCTTGCAACTGAGTTTTCAACTCAAGAAACTCATTTGGAACCATTCTATAGGGTGCCTTAGATATAGGGCTAGTCCCGAGAGCTAACTCAATGGAGAAACCTACCTACCTCTCAGAGGGAATCCCTAGTAGATCATCTGGAAACACATCTGCATACTCCCGGACAACCTCTATCTCCTCTAAGGGTCGTATCTTGGCCTCAGGCTCGGTGACTATGGCTAGTTATGCTCGGCATCCTTTGGATATCATCTGCTCAGCCTTCAAAGCCAACACATAAAGGTTGGTAGTTGTATCTCTTCTTCCTCGAATGGTAAAGTGTGGATGACCAAGTTTCCTAATAAGGATTTTCTTCTCTCTACAGTCAATATGTGCTCTATAGGTGTAAAGCCAATCCATACCAATGATTACATCAAAATCATTCATATCGAGGAGGATGAAGTCAGTGGGAAGATCATGACTCAGGTACTTAACTGGAAAGATAGGGTTTTTTTTAAAGAGATGTATATATTTGACCACTCAAGGTTGTGATATCCAAAACATAGCCTAAATCCTTGATGTCCAAACAGAGCATAGTTTCCAGATTTCTCAAAATGAAAGTATTAGTAGAACCAGAATCAAAAAGAGCTTTTACATTTTGTTCCATGACTTCAAGCATGCCTACATAGTTTCATACCGTATCAGACTGCTATTACATGATCAAACTAAATTGAAAGGAAAACTCTATGGGTTATTACCCTCAATCAACTGATTAGCATTTGCCTAGGTTTCTTCATTGTCAATGGTGAACACTCTAGCATATCTTCTCTCTCCAATAGGTGGACCTCCAGCTGGTACTCCTCCTACTGGGGGTGCTGCTACCACTGGTTGCACTGCCACTGGACCTCTTGGATTAGGAAGAGGACAATTGGCAATGAAGTGTCCCTCCTGCTGGCAATGGTAGCACACCCTCTTCTCAAAGCGGCACATCTGAGGATGTGTCCGTCTATAGGTACGACACTTTTGAAAGTGACTCTCACCACATGGCTTTCATTTGTGTCCATGATTTCCCTTGTTGTGGTTACGCCCTTTTCCTTTCTTGTGGTCATTCTTCTATCCTTGAGTACCTTCAATGAAACCCAGATATCCTTTGGGTGGGTTCTGAGCAGGTATCACTGTCCTCTCCATGAGTAAGGCGATGTTTTAGGCTTCAATGAAGGTTGTAGGTTTACTCGCCATTGCATGAGGCTTGATTGTGAGATGAAGATGCTCCAAAAAATGGTCCACCCGCCTTTCCTCATCCATCATGTGCCCAAAATGCTCTAGGATGCTAAACTTGCAGCCAAAATCCTCAACGGATAGGTTACCCTAGATCATGTTGGTGAACTCTCTTTCCTTCTCCTTCTTAGTTGAGGTGGGGATGAATCTGGCGGTGAAGATAGTCCAGTAGTCGATCCATGCCATGGGTTCCTCACTTAGATCTCTTCCCATGATGTGGTTTTCCCACCAGATCTTGGATACTCCTTCCAAGAGGTGAGCAGCAAAAAGAACCTTCTTATTCGGTTGTACCTCCAGCATGCGGAAACCATTCTCAACTGCCAGCAGCCAAGCATCCACTTTATCGACCACTTCGGTCTTATCCTCTCCCCAGAATCTCTCAATGTTCAGCTTGACGAAGTCCAGAATGGTGACTCCGAGTCAGGGGCGAACGGAAAGTGATTCTCCATTTTCATCTCTGGCTATATCTCTGAGGGCCAGAGCACTGATGGCCTCAGTTAGCCTCTTATGTTGTTCCATCCATAGGGCATCAGGGGTGTGAACCACCATTGCTGGTCCTGGACCACCAGTCTGGTTCTCCTCAAACTTGACTTCATCCTCAGACATGTGTTCTTCTTCCGAGTCCATCTCGGGGTTGTCGAAGAGTATCGACTTAGGATCGGGGCCTTCATCTGAAGCTCCCTCAGGTCTCTTTCTCTTCTTTGAGGACCCATCACTATGGTCCCTCTTCCTCTTCTCAGAAGATCCCCTCCTCTTGTGGGGAGGTAAACCCTTAGCAGGGTTCTCGATGGCCTCGGGGATAGCTACGGTCTTCACATGAGCCATCTACATAAGCATACAAACAATCTTTAGTTTATGTTTAAACTAATTATACTTATGTCGATGACATCTTATTTACATATCTTTTATTAATTTGATGGAGGATTCATTAATCCTTATCATACTTACCCTTACCTCAAGAGGGTGGGGAAGAGAGAGAAAAACCCTAAATCTTAGAATCCTTAATTTAATTAGAGTTGAGAAGGGACGAAATAGATGAGATAGTCCTAAAGGTATCTTATTTTGAATCAGAACCTCAGACATTGGCCAGGCAGTCACACTACATCCGGGAGTCCTCGTGACTGACTAGCGGGGTAGAGGAAAATATTTCTAGCCCCCGGACCGTGATCCTTTTCTAAACACCTCCGTCTTTTAAAAAATCCTCTAATAACTCCCTCGGTTCTACATAGTTTGTAAAATTTAATAATTACTAAGGATTAAATGAGGAACCACAGCTCTGATACCAAATGTAATGGCCCCACCTCCCGGTAACCCCCAATTAAGGGAGACCAGAAGGTCAGAGATGTTATCCGTATATTTCTGGATCAGTGGTTCGACATTTAATCAATGATAATTATCAAATTCTACTAAAAATAAATTGGAAAGCTGGAATAAAATAAATCTCTTGCATACCTTGTAAAAATTTCAGATTTCTAGACTTCTATCCACAGATGGAGTCTATTTATCTAATCCTCCTTGTATTGATTATTCGTACCTTCACAATGTTTCAATTTACGATTTGTCCTTTTCAATGATTGTACCTAAAGCATCGACAATCAAAACGTCGGTCCGTATATTTCTATACCGGTATGTGGGGGACAATCAAAAATTTCACAAATAATTTCTAACAACCTAATTATCACAAATAAGATCTTAAAAATCTAAATTATGTTTTCAATGTGACATTCTCAACAAATTTTGCCCTAAACCCTGGATTACCCTCTCTTAGGGTTTTGTCCTTGCATGGGACATAAGGCCACCTTCTCCATCCTGAGCTTGGTGCCTGGGGTCACCTCTCATGGTGCCCAATGGTCTTCCCTTCAGGGCTTGACCGATTAGACCTTCCCTCCGGGGCTTGATCATGCATCATACATCAGGGTGGCATGTAGGTTTGAGAATACACATATATACTTAATTGTGATAATCATAGTGACTTTATAGGATTTCATAAATAAACACTCAATGGTTTAGGTTTCATCCAATTGATCAAACGTTTGAGAAAACTTTGTGAAACTAGATCGATTATTCATAAATAACCACATACCTATTCAGCCGAATCAAGATAGCAATATTCCAAGCAAGTATGAAATCCAGGCAAGCAAGAAATTCACACAACGAGGATCCCGAACTGAAGACGTGGGAGGGTAGTTTAGTAATTTGCCTAGACTTCATCTTCAACCTCGCATGAGTGCCTGTCGCGAGCCGAGGTCAACTCTGAGGTTGACTTCGGGCTACCGTCTACCTGTGATCAAGCTAACTGGACCGAGAGCTCCGCCTGACTCTCCTGAACTCATAGGTGCCCTCAATTTCCTCGTACTCATCCTCCCTTTACTAGAAAGATGACGTGCTCCTCTCTGGCTGTTGTTGCTCTCCGACGAGGGGGCAGGTCGAGGTCGAGTTCCAAATTGCCAACACCAACGTGTTCGCCTCAGCGTTCTGATCTCACGAAAATGATTGGTGGGTGTGTTGGTACCACAGAGAACCCCCCTATATATAGGGTTCTTCGTCGACTCCTGGGAATTGGGGTTTCCCTAGTTTCACCATAAAACCTATGGGAACCTGGGATGATTAGACTCAGAAAGATTTCTCAAGTTCAATGGAACAATTCCCATCTACGCATAACCTTTCAATCTCAATCAAAGTGGGAAATAGAAATCACATCCCCTGCTCCACAGTCCCTCATGACTGGGACTTATTCCCAACCATCAGATCTCTGACCTACGGTCTACGTTCCATCCAAATATCTAGGTTTTCCTATTTTCAGTGTGACATTTAATATGATTCAATGATTATTCATTTACCTTAGGAAACTTCTAAAAATCACAAGTCATTATTCCTTTATCCTTTTCCAACCAAATTTTAAAGAAACTCTGAATTAGTATTATCTACTCATGTATCAACTTTGAAATCCAAATTCTAATCGAAAAGGGTATTTCCTTCATAAGCAAGTTATCCTTTAATAAAACCAATTTAATTGGTATTTTCTCTTTCTTATTCCATTATCTTGGTATCTTGGACTCCTTGGACCTCAAGGAACCCTAAAGGCACAAAATCCCTTCTTGGAGGATATTCCCTAGCCTTTTTCTTTATCTTTTCTCCTTTTCTTATTTATTCATTTATTGTTTGAATTTCTTTATCTTTTTCTTGTTATTAGGCCCAATAGCCAATAAAGCTCACAAAGCAACCAAAAAAGGCTATTGTAAACTAAATCCATTCAATTCAAACAAATAAAGCAATTATTGATTTCATTTATCATTAAAAAAAGAAATACAATTTCATTACATAGCTAGGAAAAATGGGGTTATAACACTACCCAACCCTGATCTGTGGTCTCTTCCAATCTACCACCGGGAAGTCTCTTTTTCATGATCTTCATTACAAACCTTCTAGAAAATAAGTCTGTATCAATGAAACTACAATCAAGAATAGCTTGCCTCCATCTTCTTCTACCACACTAGGAGCCTCTACCTCCACCCAGGCACCTCCACCTCCACCACCATCCTGACCTACCCGTGCCTCATTCAATGTATCTAATGAAGCCCTCATGGGTTACATGATGCATTAGCATGCGTACAACTGATAAGTTCAGGAGCATCTACATCAGGATCTCTATTCTATCATGTCTACCATGAACCTATCATGTGTCCATCCTTGTCTTGCCTACCACTCCTACCCAAGTGATGATTATGCATCCTATGCATATAATCACTTCTACCCTACCCCTCCACATGTTTCTTCTGCTGCTACACCCTCTACTTTTAGTGGATCTACCCCTGGAGTGCTACCTCTCCATGTTGGTCCTATAGCTAGCTACCTTGCTTATAGGACTTGACACCTCTTCTCCCACTTTTCCTCAAGTCCAAGAGTTACATGACCTTGGTATGTCTTGGGCTGAGAAGAATCCTATGTGGCCCAGTCGTAGTTTCAGTCCTTCTGCCAATGAGGAGATGCACAACCAGGTTAATGAGGAAGCTATTGCCTCTTATGAGGAAGCATTTGATGATGATGGTGAGGATGGTTCAGATGATGATGATGCCTTTGTTGGTGGCTCTAGTGATGGAGGTGTTTTTGTTGCCCCTTCAGATGGAGATAAGGGCTATAAGCTTGAAGTTGATGATGTCAATGATGATGCAGTGGTCATGGATGCCATAGATGTACAGATGTTATAGTTTTTTGTCTTTAGATGCTAATCATATATATCTTTCTAGGTTATTTTGTACTTAAAACATCTGGGCACATTATCTGAGATGTGCTATTTTCTATCATCATGTTGTTTTCATCATTTTGGCTTGTAGTTGCTTTCAGATATTGCTTTTGTGTTGTAATATTAATCTTCTGTATCATAACTCTTTCTATGTTCCATCATGTGAGTTATTGGTATGCTTTCCATATTTTGATTATGGCATTGGTTACTTTTTTCTCTCTCATCTCTGTTTGAAGTGTGTTATGTGGTTGCATGTTTTTATCTTGTGGTTGAATATATTTTTTGTTGTGCTTGGAGAAGACCCATTTTTATGCTTTTCTAACCCCCTTCCTTTTTGATAATTCCAAGGGGGATAGAAGTTTGATGTTTTGAAGCTCAATCATATTGTTTGTATTGCCTTTGTGATCCTTTTCTTATCTAAATATATGTTGTATCATGTGACTTGCTAAAGGACCACGTAGTATACATGTTATATTTCTTTGTCTAGAAAGACTAACTATGTAGGTAAGAGTGAGCATAGATTGAGGGGGAGTAACTCACATTGTTTAAATTATGAATCCCCTTGCAATTCACAAGGGTAAGGTATAACTTTACACATCCTTTTCAATATGTTGAGAATTGGTTTGTCCATGGGGAGAATGTTGACTTGAGAGTTATACATTGCATATTTTGATAATGACTTAACCATTCCATTCCTGTGTATCTAATATGTTTCTTTAAGATTGATTTTAGGCTTTAGGCACATGAAAAGGATCAAAATACACAATCCCTATCTTATCCAAGTTCAAGTCAAAAACATTACAAATGTGCGATTTGGGAAATCACTCCAAACCACCTTAGAATTTTTTTAAATCATTTTATTGATGATATGACTTGTAACCAAGATGATAAAGAATCAGGAACACTTAATTCCATCATTTGATCACTCAAAAATCATTTTGAAAATTTGTCACAACAAATTTGTCAGTCAAGTTTGAATCTCGACCGATCAGTGATGGATTTTTGGAAATGGTTGCATCGGTCGAGTTTTAGACCCACAAAACTATTGACCGACTCAGTGACCAAAACTAATTTTGATTGATCAGTCAAGTTTCAGGACAAACTCGACTGATAGTTTGAAAATTGGCTTTGTCGATTAGTGGATCGGTCAAGTTACCTTTATTGAAACTCGACCGAATGTATTGTACAAAAAAAATAGAAAAAGTGATTCCAACTATTGGAGAGTTGTTAGAAACTAAAATTGATCTGTTGCAAGTTGTAAAATGGATATTTTTTGTTCTTAAGTGATCCCACACTCAAAGGAACACTCATAGCTATGAATAGGACCTCTTATAGTTCATTCCAAGGTTGTTCATTCCTTCTATCATTGGTCCTTGCTATAGTTGAGTGTGCTACAACCCTTAGAGCCCCTTTCTCTCTCTCATTTACAAGGCATTTTGTGATTATGAGTGAGTTAGGCATGTTATAAGAGATCCACCTCCATGTTATCTTGTAAATCTCCCCATCTTTCCATCTTCCCAATCCCCTTTCTCAAAGAGAAAAGGCTGAAGTGATCTTCTCTAAGTGAAGGAGGAGTTGTTGTTCTTCTTCTTCAAGGTTGAAGAAGGTGTGAAGATCTTCTCCAAGTGAAGGAGAAGGATAAGGTGGAAGATTCAAGAAGAGTGGGTAATCCCTACGAGGTCAAAGGCTTGATGCAAGTGTGGGGAAATCAATTATGTTCAATTACACAATGAAATCAATTAATATGTTCAAATGAATTATGTTCAATTATATGATGAAATCAATTATGTTCAAATCTTGTGATGAAATCAATTATGATGAAATCAATTGTGATGAAACCCTAACATCTACATGAATCCCTATTACATGATGAAACCCTAACATCGACATACTCTATATGATACCTAAAATTGTGATGAAACCCTAACATCAATTGTGATGAAACTAGGATTGCATGTATTGGAATGACAACATACATGTATTTGTTGGCCTAGAAACCCATCCAAGATTTACCCATTAGGAGTAAATCTTGGATAGTCCCCGGTTTGGGACTGTTCTTGAACACCTAATCTCACTTAGGATGTAAGTGTATAATGTGTATTGGGTTTTCAAGAAAATTTCAATAGCATTTCCCCGTTTGTTCTCTAAGTACATATGTACTTGGAGAACAGCGGGGAAATGCTGCCAAAATTTTCTTGAAAACCTAATACACATTATACACTTACTAGTGAGATTAGGTATTCAAGGATGGGATAGGTGGTATACATTTATTATATATAAGATGAAATTAGGATTGTAGGTATTGGAATGACAACATACATGTATTTGTTGGCCTAGAAACTCATCCAAGATTTACTCATTAGGAGTAAATCTTAGATAGTCACTGGTTTGGGACAGTTCTTGAATACCTAATCTCACTTAGGATGTAAGTGTATAATGTGTATTGGGTTTTTAAGAAAATTTTGACTGCATTTCCCCGTTTGTTCTCTAAGTACATATGTACTTGGAGAACAGCGGGGAAATGTTGCCGAAATTTTCTTGAAAACCCAATACACATTATACACTTACTAGTGAGATTAGGTGTTCAAGGATGGGATAGGTGGTACATGTACATTTATTATATATAAGAATGACATCACATGTATTTGTTAACCCTAAACCCTAATCTTGTCCTAATATATACTTGTTTTCTCTTTGATCATAGAATGGATAGATCATGGATGTCCATTCGCAATCACTGCACCCCAGAGTTTATATATGGTCTTGATCAGTTTATTAGATTTTCCAAGGAACATAGGAAACAACCTGGAGATAGGTTCTATTGTCCATGTAGGCATTGCAGTAACAACTTGAAAGTCAGCACTGGTGATGAAATCAAAAGTCATGTCATGTGCAACGGGATTGTACAAGGCTATATAGAGTGGCACTGGCATGGAGAGATTTCAAACTCAAAACCAGTGGATATCGATAGCATTGCTTGGGTGGAAGAAGAAATTGTCTCTGATGATGTAGATGTAAACAAACCATTTTCAGTAGACATCATTGATGCGATGTTAGATAGTTGTGGGGTAGAGCACACTGATCCACCTCCCATCTTTAGAAACATTGTGCATGATGCTAAGATATCGTTATACATAGGTTGTACTAAGTTTACAAAGCTTAGCATTGTGTTGAGATTTTATAAGTTGAAATCTAACAATAGATGGAGCGATAAAAGCTTCACTTCATTGTTGACTTTGTTGAAAGAAATGCTTCCTGAAGGAAACGAGCTGCCAATCTCAACATACCGGGTAAAGAAATTGTTGTGCCTAATGGGAATGGAGGCCAAGAAGATACACGCATGCCTGAATGATTGTGTATTATTTCAAAAGAACTATGTGGATTTGAAAGATTGTCCAAAATGTGGTGTGTCACGGTATAAATTGATGACTTTGGGGGAGTCCAAACTTGGTTCTCCTACCAAGGTGATGTGGTATCTACCGATAATATCACGGTTTCAATGCTTGTTTGCAAATCCGATAGATGCGAAGAATTTGAGGTGGCATGCAGATGTTAAGAAAAATAATGATGGGATCCTACGACATGCGTATGATTCCCCACAGTGGAATAAGATTGATCTATTGTAGCCCAAATTTGGTGAAGAAGACAGGAATCTAAGACTTGGGCTTTGTACAGATGGGATGAATTTGTACGGGAAATTGAGCAGCCAACATAGAACATGCTTGTTATATACAATCTTCCTCCCTGGATGTGTACAAAAAATAAGTATGTTATGTTGTCGTTGTTGATATCGGGCCCTAAACAACCTAGAAATGATATCGATGTTTATCTTGAACCTCTGATTGATGACTTAAAGAAACTCTAGGGTGAAGGTGTGATGACCTATGATGCTTCACAAAGAGAGACATTTCGTTTGCATGCTATGTTGTTTTTCACTATTAATGACTTTTCAGCATACGGGAATTTGTCTAGATATAGTGTCAAAGGAGCTAAAGTGTGTCCTATATGTGAAGAGAACAATGATTCAATAAGACTAAAACATGGCGGCAAGACTATATATCTTGGTCATCGAAGGTTTCTTTCAAAATTCCATCTGTATCGTAGGAAGCGCAAAGCATTCAATGGATGGAATGAGGAACGGAGTGCACCTAAACCTATACCAGGGGATGTTGTTTATGAAAGAGTAAAAGACTTTGTCAATGAATTTGGTAAGAGATCACAATGTACTATGGCCACATGGAGTGACAATTCTTCATTCAAGAAGCAGTCAATATTTTAGGATCTTCCTTATTGGAGTTCTTTAACAGTCAGGCATTGTATCGATGTCATGCACGTTGAGAAAAATATTTGTGATAGCATCATTGGTACTCTGCTGAATATACCAGGTAAGACTAAAGATGGGATAAAATACAGATCGGACCTACGTGAAATGGGAATAAGCTCAGAACTAACAGAATTACATGAAATGGGTAATAAAAGAACATACTTACCTCCTACTTGTTACACGTTGTCTAGAAAGGACAAGAAAGCTTTTTGTGAATGCTTGGCAAATGTTAAGGTGCCACAGGGTTACTCATCCAACATCCGTAGATTGGTATCAATGAAAGATCTGAAGTTGATAGATCTTAAATCTCATGATTGTCACACTCCAATGCAACAAATATTGCCCGTGGAAATTCGATCTATATTGTTGAAGCATGTAAGGTTTGCAATCACCAGACTTTGTTTCTTTTTCAATAGTCTGTGCAGAAAAGTTATTGACCCTGATACTCTCGATAATTTGCAAAGAGAAGTGGTTGTTACCCTATGTCAGCTTGAGATGTATTTCCCTCCTTCGTTCTTTGATATCATGGTACATCTTGTTGTCCACTTGACTAGGGAAGTGAAAATGTTGGGACCAGTTTTCTTGTATTGGATGTATCCCTTTGAATGATACATAAGCGTTTTTAAAGGTGATGTTCGAAACCATTATCGGCCTTAAGGGAGTATTATTGAGGGTTATGTGGTGAGAGAGGTTATGGATTTTTTCAATGACTTTCTGAGTGGTAATGACACTCCCGTTAATGACAAGAATATTAAGGAGGGCAAAGGAATTTTGGGATCACGGGTGAAAGTAATCAGCCTCGAGCAGTTGGAACAAGGTCACTTGTATATTTTACACAGCATGGACGAAGTGAGTGTTTATATCGAGTAACATACCAATTTCATCAAGAGACAACATCCTTGAGCCAGTTCAATGTGGCTTGCTAGAGAGCATAACAAGACTTTTACTAAGTGGTTTGAAGATAAAGTCTTACATCAACTATCTCAAACACCAGATGATATTACAGAAACTATCAAATACCTCGCCTTTAAACCAAAATCGAATGTTATGTCTTATGAAGGGTTTGACATTAATGGGTTCACATATTACACAAAGCACCAAGATGATAAGAGTGTCGTCCAAAACAGTGGGGTCACCCTTCAAGCGTTGACTATGTATTTTGCAAATGCAAAGGATACGAGTCCACGTGAAGCTAAAATGTCATATTACAGTGTCATTGAAGACATATGGGAGTTTGACTACATAGATTTCAGAATTCCGCTCTTCAAATGTAATTGGGTTGATAAAACCAAAGGAGTTATAGTGGATGAATTCGGTTTCACTTTAGTGAACTTTGAAAAGATTGGCGAGAAGGGTGAACCATTCATATTGGCATCATAGGCGAAACAAGTATTTTATATCGATGATCCTGCAAATGATAAATGGTTGGTTGTTCTTCATGGTAAAAGACAGTTCATTGAAGATCGTATAGATGAATAAGAGTACTATGATAAGTATGATGACTCCAATCCATTCTCAGTTGGGTTGCCAAATCCACAAAATATTGAAGCTAATGGTGACTTATATGTGCGCGGAGATCACAATGAAGGATTGTTAATTGATAAAAGATCGCAATTTTAGAGGCATGCATGTTTATATTTTTTTATATGTTTCATTTTTATATGTAAACTATATAAAATGATAAATGTTTGTTTTTTTAATATCAATATCATTTTCAGATATAATGTTTCATTATCTTCTAGTTAATATAAATGCTAAATGTTTGCCTTTTTAATGACATTTTCATATGGTTGACCATGGGCATGATGGTCCATGATGAGCATGATGTCCATGATGAGGATGATGTCCATGATGAGCATGGCAAGGATACCAATGTAAGTTTTAAAAACATATCCTATATTTCTATAGAAATTCATTATCTTCTAGTTATGTCATATATCCTATATTTCTATATTAGGCTAATTCAGTGTGTTTATTTTGTCAAATTTTAGGTTGATGATGCACATGTACCCTCTGAAGAACTGGAGGCACTTGATGCACATCACCAAAAAGTTAACAAGAAAAGGGGCATCACTCTGCTGAAGAAGTTAACAGTGTTAAGGGGCAGTGGATCCAGATTGGTTGTGGAGTTTGATAATACAGGAAATGCAATTGGAGTGAACCGCAATAATTTTGTAAACTATCTTGGGTTTGTCTCTCGAAGCCATTGTGGTCTTAAGTATGATAATTGGCATAAAGTTTCTCAGGTGAAGAAAGACTTGATATGGAAGGATTTATGCATGAGTTATTATTATTTGCAATTCTATTTTGTAGATAACAAATTATATTATTTGCAATACTATTTTTGGATACTAGTTAATAGCAATTCTATTTTACAGAATCTGTTTGCATTGGATGATAAGATGCATTGTAAAAGTGTGATGCAATGCGCTAGAAAGATGCTAAGGAACTATAGGAAAAATCTCAACAGAGAATACATAAAAGATGGTGATAAGAAGAAGTCAGCCCTAGAAAAGTGGAACTTCCTGGACAAAGAAGATTGGGACATGTTTGTTGCTTCAAGACAAACTAAAGAATTCAAGGTATTAAGCCTCACTCCCAATTTAATTAATATACATTGTATTCACCTATTCAAGATTAACCTTTAGTGTTACTAACCAAATCAATGTGCATACTAACTAGGTGTTCAGTGAGGCATAAAGCGCAAGGCGTGCATTGAATGTGCATGACCACACAATGGGTCCAAAGGGCTATGCAGGTGTTCGCCAAAGACTACAGGAGGAGTCTACTACTACTCAGGAGTCCTCTACTACATGTACCACACCCATGCCTCACCATGATGTCTGGATAGCTGGGAGGCAAAACAAGAAGGGTGAAATATAGAAGCCCGTAACTACTGAGGCGGCTGCGAAAATGGTAAAATACAACTCAACAATGCATGTCGTTCGAATATTGATTATTTGTGGTGTTTACTTACCAATTTCTATTGATGGTGATTAGTGGGAGCTGCATGAGTAGAGGAAACAGGGCACGTTCATCCCTCAGGGAACAAGGGATGCATTGATAGTTGCTCTGGGTAACCCAAAGCATCATGGACGTGTTAGGGGTGCAAGTGTTGGTGTGGGCATCAAAGCATTCTTTGGGCCATCCCAATGCAAACCAATCATAAGAGCGGGACTTTCACAAGAAGTGGTAACCTATTCTTTTTTTAGAATGTTACTGCAAAAGGGAATTCAATAATAAGAAGCTAATATTTCTTTTATCCATGTATAGGAGAATAAGAGAGTTGAGGATATAGTTGCTAAGAAGGTCAAGGAAGAAATGTTGCAGTGGTAGGCATCTCAGGCTTCCAATCAGCCTATGGTGACCCGCTCTTCTCCTGATGCACATGCTGAGAGTAATCATATAGACCCACCACCTATCACGTCTGTTGTAAGTATTATTTATGATATAGTAGCTAGTCTTTTCAAGATGATATGTATATATGTATAACATTCTTTATGTAAATTTGTAGGCGTTGAAGCCATGCCGCTTAAAAATTGAAGATTATGTTGTTGCAGAGGTGTAGGCTTACCCGTCCCTTCCTGGGGCAATGATTCACGGGACTCCAATACCACAGGGTTACGTTCGTGTGAGCCTGATACGTGTAATCCCCAATTGGAGGGAAGTTGCATTGCCATATGCCCACCCGAATATTGATACACTTGGTGAGGCAGAAGGCGGGGTGATATTGTGGCCCAAAGTGGATTTTGTCTACACTACTAAAATTGTAAGATAAATTTACATTACGTTAAATTGTTAATGTGTATATATGAGGTCAATTGATCTGAAATTATATATACAGGTTAAAAACAAGACACCCGGGGCATCTAGGCCTCCACCTCCACTTCCTGCATTACGAAGTTGGGTTCCAACTAACCTAAAATTCCCTTTAGGTCCTACTTGTAAGGGAATGGTAGTATGGCTATGTGCACATAATATACATTGCCCTATAGTTGTCTCTTTAGAAGCGGATTATGCAGGTCAATCATACGAAAGCTCTCTGTTTATACAAGATATTATTGAGTTGTTTAACTATGATTGGCTGAATACATCAATGATAGAGGCATGGATAAGGTGAGATCTTGTTTATACATCCATATACCTTGTGTAGGATTCGGTGATCTGGTTTCTTATATATTAATGCATACGTAATACATGTTTTGGAGCTACTTAGTCAAAATTCAATGTAAACAATTTGGATTTGAACATGTGGGATTTTTTATTCCATCATTGATTAGTCCGGTAGCTAAAGACCCTGATAGCATTCAACAATATTGTTGTGATGCTTTTACAATTTTCGGTCAAAAAAAGAAGACGATAATAATAGCTCCATTCAATGTGAAGTAAGTTTACTTTGCTTATAATTTGGACTTAAGAAAATTACATTTTTATTGTGGATTTTGAGTTATTAATTTTTAACTTTTTTACCACTAGCGCTAAGCATTGGGAGTTACTAGTTATTCTCCCTGGGACGTTCACTGTCTATTATCTAGATCTTGCGGGGAGTACATTGAATCCAAAAATTGGACACGTAATGAGAATGGCATTATTCTGGTGAGAAATAATTCATTTTTATATACGTTAACATCTGTTATTACATTACTATTTAATTATGCAATTTACTGTGTTACATTAACATGTAGGGGTTTAGATGCGTTCAAAAAGACTGGAGGAAAGGTCCCCAATAAAAAGAACCAACCAATAATTTGGGAGAACGTGAAAGTAAGTTCCTGACTCCAATGTATATGTTATTTATGTGAATTGTGCTTATTTGTATTTTTTAATATTTTGTATCCATTTTATAGTGTGCTACACAAGATAATGGCTGGGCATGTGCATACTATGTGATGCGGTTTATGGACCTAATTATCAAACATGTAGATGAAATCAATGCCATTGATGAATGCATATTCATCATGGATTTCAATCACCACATTGGGTCAAATTCAACTCAATGCATTCAATTTCATTTACTAAATATCAAAATTTGCAAAATTACTAAATTGGTCCAATTATCATGATTTTAACTGAAATTATGTTGATTTGATGCAGGTCTTGATAAAGTTGAACAATCAGCCAGGGCCCACCTTCACTCACTCTTGGTTCTAACCAATCGATCTAACCAAGTAATTTCATCCATTCAGTCTCAAGACCGTTTGAGCCCATTCGGTCTCAAGACCATTTGAGCCCATTCGGTCTCAAGACCGTTTGAGCCCATTCGGTCTCAAGACCAGCAGAGACCGATTGGAGGCACACCTCAAAACCATTTGGAGAAGTCACGGTCTCAGACCGTTTGAACGACCAAATCTAGCAGATCATTTGGCACTTGGCTGAAACTGAATGAGCAACGTAGACTGTTTGCTCATAGATGAAGACCATTTGCTGATTGTTGCTACGTGAAGACTGTTAGCAAAAGATGATTATAATGACCGAATGAACATAGCAGTGAAAACCGTATGAAGTCATGCATGCAAATCATTTGTTGTACACATGAAGACCATTTGGTTTAGTAGCATGGAAATTGTATGGCCAGCAATGCAAAGACCGTTTGGATCAGGAAATATGAAGACTGAATGAGCATCATGTGAAAACTGTTTGACCCTCACAAGTGATGACTGTTTGCTCCATGCTAATCACAAACTGTTTGAGCAAGATCTTGCATGCAAACCAAATGAAAAGGATTCTACCAAACTATTTAAGCAATGAAGACCGTTTACTAAAGAAGCAGGCATGCAAACCGTTTGAAGTAGATATTTAGTAAACTGTTGGGCACAAAATATCTCCAAGACCATTTGGACCGAAAGCACACCAAAAGTGTGAGGACCAGTCCAGTGCCTATAAATAGGACCAGTGGGGTCCTTATTTGGGGCATCAGTTTCGGGACGCCGACAGGATGCCGGTACACATGTTCAATCCAGATCAGCTCCATCCACACCAGTTTCACTCCACCTACTACCTGTGCTGCAATCAAGGAGACCGAGAAGAGAAGGAAGATGGAGCGAGAGAGACTGTCTGGTCTGTCTTGTCATCTCCCATTTCGTGTCCAGATCTGCTCCGACACGACGTAGAAGACCACATCACCTTCACCGAGCTGCGACTACCTTCTGCACTGTTCTAATGGTGGATTTCTCTCTCTTTCTTATTCTTCTTGTTTCTCACATCATGTGTGAGTAGTTCCTTTTCGCTAGGGTGCGGGAACTAGCCCCGTTGCCCATGCAATCATGTTCTTTTATTAAACTTTCCATGGCAATGTATATAACTTTTCATTTCATTGTTAATCGCTATGTACGTAGTTAGATTAATTGCTTGCTTTCATCTTTGTTCTTCCTATGTTGTGAGAACTTCTATATGTAGGATCGAATGTCGTTTTACAAGTTGACTCCCAAACTAGAAATAGAATGAGATTCCTTGAGGTCGTAAGTGTATGATCCGCGAGGGGACGACCCATCTAGCCTTCGGTGACACTTATGTGTACCTAACACCTATATAGGGGGTTCACAGACTTAGTTAGATTTTGTATCTTCTAGTTAATCGTCGATGTTTGCTCGTATATTAATCGCCTACTTGCTTATCGATTAATGCGGTTGACTCCCAAACTAGAAATAGAATGGGATTTCTTCAAGGTTGTAAGTGTATGATCTATGAGGGGACAAGCCATCTAGCCTTTGGTGATGCTTCTGTGTGCCTAACGCCTGTATAGGGGGCCCACAACCTTTGTTGGATTTCTGTGTCTTCGGAGTCGTAAGTAAGTGATCTGGATGGTGATGAGACATCTGATGCCTAAGGTGATGCTTATGCGAACCTAACGCCTGTATGGGGGTTTTGCAGCAGCTCTATTTGGATTGTTATATCTTTCCCGGATTGTTTACGCTTGAATGTGTTTGCATGTGTAGTGGTGGTGAAACCTGATACCATCCCAACAATTTCATATCATTGATCTAAATTCAACTTTAATTCAACTTTTACTTCCTTGCAATTAGTTTAATTAATCTTAAATCAACCGATCATTTTAAACATTAGTCTTAACTCAAACTAGACTAGACTGACGAAGATTCTTAAAAACATTGTCCTTTGGGTTCGATCCTTAACTATACTGTGATAAGACGTGTCCGCTTGCGGGTGGTATTATTGCACATTGGTTTTGGTAAAATCTCGAGGATTTCAACCCCGAGTGAGTTTGTTAGTGTGATAAAATCCCACGTCAAATTCTGGCACCATTGCCGGGGACAACGGAATCAGTTTGTCAAACCTAGTTCTTTTAAGGCTAATCTAGGATTTTGCTTTTTCTTTTTGATACAATCAATCATCTACTTGAATTTGACCCTACTCTATGGTTCTCACTTTTGAAATCTTTCTATTTTAGGTACAACCCAAAGCATAGTGCATGCACCGTTCGAACAGCCCCAGACTAACAGCAAGTTTTGATCCTGAGATAGAGAGAACTTTTCATCGTCAGATCAGAGAAAATCAAGCAAGGATGGCTCAAGAAGAAGAAGTAGCTCGAAGGGTGGCTCAAGCCATCAATGCACAGAGAGAGAGACTCATGCAAGAAGCCAGAGCCGCAGTTCAAGAAGAAATCCTAGTGGCACAAGCGAAAGCGCAAGCAGCAGAACTACAAAAGGACCTTAGAGAGTTCTTGATCCCCAAAGCTGCTAATGTTCATCATCCAGTACAACCTCCGCCCATCAATGCTTCCAATTTTGAGATTAGGGCACATTGGATCGCATTGCTTCAAAATAGCCCATTCTATGGCAAACAAGGAGAGGATAGTCAGGAACATCTTTTGAGGTTTATTTATCTATGTGCCATGACAAAGCCAAATGGAGTATCCTATGATGCCATTCGACTCCGTCTCTTCAAGTACTCTCTCGCTGATAGAGCCATAAGTTGGTATAACTCATTACAAAGTGAACCCATCACCACTTGGGAACAACTTCAAAATGTATTTCTGGAAAAGTTCTACCCTCCATCTCTCACCTATGAAATTAGAGGCCGAATAACGAATTTCACCCAAGTCCCTAGAGAAACTCTTACTGAAGCATGGGATAGATAAAAAGAGCTTCTACACAAGTGCCCACACCATGGAATTCCTAAGAATCAACTCATCAAAATTTTCTATAGGGGTGTGGATGATGATATCAAGAGATTCCTAGACTCCTCATCTGGAGGAAACTTCATATGTCAAAGTTATGACAGCGCATGGAGAGTCGTCACCCTTGGAGCTGAAAATCAAGCAAATTAGGGTAGATATGTAGGTAAAGGAGTCTTGAAAGTAGTTATGGCTGAAGCTACTCCCGAGTACAAATCTATCGCTAAAACCCTAAAACTCTTAGTTTCCAAGCAAGACCATATTGAATCATCTCTTACTGCTATTGGAAGAGGACGTTTGCCTACTCGACAACAAGAACAGATCAAGTCAGCTTCATTGTTCTGTGAAGCATGTAAAAGTACTGATCATTCCACATTAGCATGTAATGTTCTTTATGATGTTGTTCTAAACAACGTATGTGGACAAGGAGATAATGGTCAAATGGAAAATCTTAATGTTGTTAATACCATACCTGGTCAAAGTTACTACAATCCGAATAGAAACCACCCTGGTTTTCAATATGGAAACCCCTCTAGAGAAGTAAACTCGCATCAATTTGGTTCGAACAATCAACCACGAGGCCCACCAGGATTTCAATATAATCAACAACAGAATTTGGGAAATCAAGGAAACTTCAAGGGAAACTTCCAGAATAGGAACTTCAATAATTATCAAAACAATTTCCAATACCAGAGTCTTAACCAAGCTCCTTATCAACAACAAGGACAACAAGTAGGTCCCATCTCTCCTGATGACAAGCTATCAGCCATTGAAAAAATGTTGCAAACTCAGCAAACTATGATAGCTAACCAACAAGCTCAGTAGAAGGCTATTGAATCTCAACTAGCTCAACTCACAGCTAGCATAAAGCCACATGCTGGAGTCTTTGCTGGCCAACCTGAGAATAATCCTAAGCATCCTGAACAGTTGAAGGCAGTCACCACCAGGTCAGAAAAAGACTATTCTGATCCCCCTATCAAGACACTTGTGGTTGTTACAGATGAAGATGAACCTGAGATTGTCCAAGACTCAACAACACTGGAATCCCAACTGAAAGAACCAATAACTGTTGATAAGACAGACAAGGAAAGTCTTGAGAAACCTATTGATGAAGAAACTAAAACACTATAACCTAATATTCATGTATACAAGCCTCATATACCATTCCCTGCTCATTTAAGGAAAACCAAGCTTGATACTCGGTTCAATAAGTTTAAGAAAGCTATGAAGAAACTTCATGTTGATATACCCTTTTTGGATGTGTTGGCTGAGATACCAGCCTGGACAAAGTAAAGTCACTCCTCACCAGGAAATATATAATTGAAGAATATGGGGCAGTCAAGTTAGCTAAAACCACTTCGGATATCATTCAGAGTAAGATGCCAAAGAAGTAGAAAGATCCAAGATCTTTTGGGATTTTGTGCCATATTGTCGATTCTTCATGCAAGAAAGGACTGGCAGATCTTGGTGCTAGCATCTCCATCATGCCACTCAGCCTTTGCAAAAGGCTAGGGTTTTCTGAACTACTTCCAACTGGCATGACCATACAACTCATAGGAAATTCGATAAAATGCATGTTAGCAATTATTGAGAATGTACCTTTCAAGGTAGAAAAAAATTCCTATGTTCCTTGTGACTTTGTCATCATGGACATAAAAGAGGATGCTAGATATCCTCTCATCTTTGGACGCCCGTTCCTTACCACTGCAAGAGTTTTAATTGATGTTGAAGCAGGAACTTTGCTTCTCAGACTTGGTAAAGAAACTCTATAATTCAAGGTTTTTGAAAGCATGAGAAGACCAAGTATGCAAGAAGAAGTTTATCTGATTGACTGCATTGAACAAATATCACTCCTCACACGAGTGGGATATGAACAAGATGATACTTTAGAAGTGACACTAACAAACCCCTCTACTGATAATTCCATCAGTGAATGAGTTAAAGAGTGTGTTCTTGAACTTGACACTGCCAAAGAGAATCCCGAAGCTACGTTTGAAGGACTCAAGGCTGTGGAAGCTATTGAAGAAACATGCGAAAAACCAGAGGCCCCCGAAATGAAGCCCATGTCTGAGGGACTGAAGTATGTGTTTTTGGATGACCTCAAGGTTTGTCCAGTAATAATAAATTCTGATCTTAAGACCAAATAAGAAGATAAACTTTTGAAAGAATTGAAGGAAAGGAAGAAAGTGTTTGGATACAAAATGAATGATCTCATTGGGGTTAGTCAAGCGTTGTGCATGCACAAGATCCCTATGATGGAAGATCACAATCCAACTATTGAACATCAACATAAACTAAATCCAAATATGAAGGAGGCGGTCCATAAAGAGGTCATTAAACTGCTCACCGCTGGAATTATCTATCTGATATCAGACTCACCATGGGTGAGCCCAGTGCATGTATTCCTGAAGAAAGGTGGAACAACTGTAACATGAAATGAAAACGATGAACTCATCCCCACCCGAATAGTCACAGGGTGGAGGATGTGCATTGATTATAGGAAGTTGAATAAGGCAACTCAAAAAGATCATTTTCCAATGCCTTTTCTTGATCAAGTATTAGAGCGACTGGCCCATCAAGAATACTTCTGTTATCTCAATGGTTACTCTGGATTCTACCAAATACCTATACATCCAGATGACCAGGAGAAAACCACTTTCACCTTCCCATTCAGAACATACGCATTCAGAAGAATGTCGTTCGGCCTCTACAATGCACCTGCAACTTTCTAGCATTGCATGGCTGCCATATTTTCCGGTCTCACCAAAACCATTATGAAAGTTTTCATGGATGATTTTTCTATATAAGGAGATTCATTCGATTCATGTCTAAAACACCTCTCCCAGATCCTCAAACGATGTGAAGAAGCATATCTTGTGCTGAATTGGGACAAGTGTCATTTCATGGTAAAGGAAGGCATTATCCTGGGCCATAGGGTCAGTAACCGAGGTATTGAAGTAGATAAGGCCAAGATTGAAGTGATTTTAAAGCTCTCTATCCCTATTAATGTAAAGGAAGTTCGAGCATTCCTAGGTCATGCAGGATTTTATAGACAGTTTATAAAGGACTTCTCAAAAATAACCAAGCCGATGACAAATTTGTTACTAAAGGATAATGAATTCAATTTTGATGAAGAATGTGTTAAAAGTTTCAATAAACTGAAACATGCCCTTACTACTGCACCCATCATCAGAGCTCCCAATTGGGACCACCCTTTTGAAATCATGTGTGATGCAAGTGATTATGTTTTAGGTGATGTCTTGGGCCAATGCATAGAAAAAGAAACATTATGTGATCTATTATGCATCGAAGACCCTCGATGAAGCTCAAAGGAATTATGCTACTACTAAGAAAGAACTTCTGGCAGTCGTGTATGCCTTTGACAAGTTCAGATCCTACCTAATTGGTTCAAAGGTCATTGTCTACACAGATCACGCTACCATTCGTTACCTTCTAGCAAAGAAAGATGCAAACCCCAGGTTAATTAGATGGATTCTCCTATTATAAGAGTTTGATCTAGAGATCAGAGATAAAAAGGGTACAGAGAATGTTGTAGAAAACCACCTCAGTCGCATCCACACTCTAGATACCGAGAAGATCTCGATTAATGATTCCCTTCCAGATGACCAACTTATGAAGGTCTTAGAAGCCACACCATGGTACTCAAATTATGTGAACTATCTTGTTGTTGGGGTTATCCATCCTCAATGCACCAGAAATGCACTGAAGAAATTTATACATGATGTGAAACAGTACTAGTGGGATGAGCCGTACCTTTTCAGGCTATGTGTTGATGGTCTATTCAGACGATGTATCACCAAAAAAGAAGCTCAACATAAAGGAACAATGTCACTCAAGACCAGTGGGAGGACATATGAGATCTAAAAAGACTGACTTAAAAGTTTTGCAATGTGGATTCATCTGGCCAACCATATCCAAAGATTCCTATGACTTTGTCCTATCATGTGACAAATGTCAAAGATCTATAAATATAACAAAGAGAGATGAGATGCCACTGAATTTGTGGCAAGAAGTAGAGATATTCGATGTTTGGGGGTGGACTACATGGGTCCATTCCCATCTTCTAATGGATTTTCATACATCCTAGTCATTGTTGATTATGTCTCGAAATGGGTTGAAGCCATTCCTACAGTCACTAGTGATTCCAAACCCATCATCAAATTATTCAAAGATATTATTTTCCCCCATTTTGGAGTTCCACGAACTATGATATCTGACGGAGGGTCTCATTTCCTTAAAAGAAGCTTTGAAGCATTACTGAGAAAGTATGGTGTAATGCACAAGGTAGCCTCACCCTACCATCCACAAACAAGTGGACAGGTAGAGGTTTCTAACCTTCAACTCAAGACTATTCTAGAAAAAACCGTAGGTCGCAATCGGAAGGATCGGTCAATGAAAATCAATGACGCTTTATGGGCCTATCGAATGACTTATAAAACTCCCCTCGAGACTACACCTTTTCGATTAATATATGGAAAGGCTTGCCACCTGCCAGTCAAATTGGAACACAAGGCATGGTGGGCAATCAAACAACTGAATTTTGACATGAAGAAAGTGGGCCAAGCCAAGATTCTGCAACTCCAAGAGCTGGATGAACTCAAGATGACAGCTTATGAGAATGCACGAATCTACAAAGAACACACCAAACTTTGGCATGATGGTCATTTAAAAAGAAAAGACATACAAGTGGGAGACCAAGTTCTGCTATTCAACTCAAGGTTGAAGTTATTCCAAGGGAAACTCCACTCTCACTGGTCTAGACCATACATTGTCAAAAACATCTCCCAACATGGTTCTTTCTCTTTATGGAGTGAAACGTTGGGCGAATTCGTGGCGAACGGTCAACGTTTGAAAAGATATTTCACCACAACCGACATAAGCACTGAAGAAATAATAGATCTCTCCAATCCAAAGGCTTACAACATCTATTATTTGTCTAAAACCGACAACAAAGGCTTACAACGTTGGTTAATAGCAAAAAACTGCCGCCTAATGTTGCTAGACAGCCTGGCCAACACGGCTGTGCTAGACAACACGGTCGTGCTGGACAACACGGTCCTGCTCGACAACACGGTCCTGCTGGACAACACGGCCATGCTGGATAGCACGGATGTGGCGGCAGGTGATATGGTGTCAGTTATTAGTAGAAAACTGACGTCATGCTGGCCAGCACGGCCGTGCTGTCCAACACGACCATGGCGGCAGGTGATATGGTGTCAGTTATTAGTAGATAACCGATGTCGATAGTGTCCTAGATGGCACCTTTTTTGTGGCGTGGATGATTATAGTGTCGGTTTAGTTACTTATAACTGACACTGATGGGGGACCTGCTGGCATGTTTTTGGTGGTGTGAAGCATTTTTGCGTCGGTTGGAAAACCGACGCCGAAAGGGTTCGACTTTTAGCGGCGCCCACATAGGCGTCGCTTGGAAACCGTCGTGAAAAGGGTTTAAATAACCGATGCCAAAGGCCGGATCTATAGTAGTGAATATCAGGTCATGTACGAGCATAAATGTTGAGTCCTAGTCGAGCATCAATATTAGAGTTGAAGGTGGGGACACCATTGTTGCATGGATGATGGTTGCCTGGGTCTTCATCCCCATTGGTTCTCAGTTGTTGGAAGGGGTTTCCATTTATGAATGATCGACGATTCTCTTGTGTGACCCTATCACTGTTGCCTTAGGCTGTCAAAAGGTGCATTGGGCTCTAGACAATGGTGGTCCTAGTTTTTAGTCTTGGTTCCTACAAAGCACGTGGAACTATAAGCATGGGGGGAAATACTTCTAAAGTGCAATAAAAGATGAGATTTGTCAAGAAAACACCTAGAATGTTTAAAGAAATGAGGATAAAATAGGCACACAACATCCAAAAAATTGGATTCTATTAATATATAATATCAACGTCAATAATATGTGTCAGTAAATATGATATGTACTAGCTCATAAAACATGGTGCGGGGATAGGGTGTTGGCATTGACAATATTCTTGTAGTGACTTTGTAATGTGATGCATATAATCATTTTAAACTTTATTGTAGGTTTTACAATAATTGAGTGTTATGATAGGCTTGGCTATATTAATGTGACCAATTGATATTTATTAAAAAGAAAATATTGAATTTAAATTAATTAACATCATGAATCACCAAATTAAGGACAACATTGAATAAAAAAATCCAAATTATCTAGAAAGATACAAATAAACAACTTATTTTTCAGTCATTAATAGGTAACTTTACATTGATATCGTTTACTAATCTATGTCACAACTTGTATCCAAAAGATAAATCGACATGGCGTGCAAGCAAAAAACCAATGTTGTAGATACATCACAATATAAAGCCACCTTGCCTAGACCTGACTTTGTATACATGACTCTACTGTAGAGAAATATGACGATCAAGATAGCAGTGGAAAAGAAAAATCTTATCATATTCCCCTTGAACAGTAGATTGCATCAACAACTATAGATTGGGAAGGAAGGTTGCAAGGCATATACGTGGTCTTGGATCAAGTCCAACAACTATCCTTACAGTGGTGTGCTTCTTTCTCAAGATGCACCCGGACAATTGTCAACGACGGCCTCCTGGTGTAGCACCACAGATAGTGGTTGACGACATCCTCCTAGCGGGTGTCAATGACCTCCTCACCTCTATGTAGACCACGTGGACCACTTGGAACTCCTATCATTCTTTTAGAACTAAAAGGAAGGAGTTGTCCCTTTAAACGTCAATGTGCTAGCGTTGACTTGTTCTCCCTTATTGTATCTCCTTTGGTATCTCTCCCTTTGACAAGTAAGACTTGGTCAGGCTCTCATGTTACCACAACTATGAGAGGACAAAATTGTCAGATCTTGTTGTTATGTCTATTGAAATCCTAGAATCCCTCCTTTACATAGGATGGCCAAGGTTAGGGTTTCCATATCATCTGGGAGTTGAATAGACATACTTTCATGAATTTTCCAAAATTTGTAAATAATGAAACGGTAGGTTCATCACTGAATGGATCAGTTCACATGTGAAACGGTCAATGCAACACTTGGATCAGTTGCTTCACTATGTTTCCTATTCACAAAAATATTTTATTTTAATATATGATTAATGCACAACATGACGTCAACATCAATCCTTGATCCAGTCTTACAGATCTCCCAACCGATCGATTCACAACCTAAACCGGTCTGTTCATGTTTCTAAACCGATCAGTTCACCCACTGAATTGATCATTTCAGATTTCTGACAGCCAATCTTGTTTACATTACATACCTAAACACTTTAGTAATCAAGTTAAACCACATTCATGAGTAAACTCCTTTTACAGGTACATCTGATGTGTGTGACCATGTAGGTCCCAAATTATGTTGGCAGTGAATATCCATAACTACCTTATGACATCACAAGCAATGAGCGGCATCTAGAAACACATCATTGCTATCCAAGTTATCAAAAAGTAGTTGGAGAACAACTTCATCCTACAATGCATGGTTACCGTTAAAGTGATCGTATAGTTCCTTTATCTTTGATATCCAGATTAAACTCGAGGCATGGAAACATCATCCTCTCAATGTTCAATCCATGTTCCTTAAACTAGAGCAGACTATCTGAGATACATGTGAGATCACATATCATGTATTGATTCACATGAGTATAGCCATATGTTTCTCAGTCTCTCTTATCAAGTAGCCTAGATATCAACTCTAGTAGGAGGGACAAATCCCATCTACATCATCATAGTCAATTCCCATGCATCACAATGTATTCGAGCATCACCTTTATGGTAACCCGTATTCATGGTCATGTTGGATGATGTCAAAGTAGATCGAATGAATGTGATGAGTGTAGTGACTTAATGTCTAAGAACCACAATCACCACTACCACTATTAGAGTTGATTTTGACTACCATTCAATGGTTTCCATATATCATTCTCAAGGTGGGTCTATCCAATACACTATTCTATAACAAGTACCTATGTACTTGGTTTAATATCATATATCATGACTAATGTGATTCCGTCATCAACTAACACACACTCTAGTCTTATATGTTATTATTGTCCATTAGCTTCCAAAATAACATCCAACTAGGAACATAACAAGAATGTAAGTACTATTATCATACATATGATCTCATTATTTAGGTCCTCAACTTGAAAACATATGTCATCAAGCAGCATCATTCTTTATACATCTATCATGTTATACATTATCTCATAATTGAACAAACATATAGACAAAGATTGCCTTTATTATTAATCAAATCATTTACAAGACATGCCTTACGATCATCATATTATTGGATCTCTGGGCATATATACCAACAAACTCCCACTTACACTTAGAGCCTATCACCCATGAACTTAATCCCAAGTGATCTAACATGACCATCATGCTTCTATTGTGAAAGAGCTTTTGTCAAGGAGTAACAACATTGCTTTAGGTTGGTACTCTACAAATTTTCACATCTCCTTGATGTATGATCTCTCACATGAGATGGAACCACTGTTGTATGTGCTTGTAATGCGAGTGTGATCTAGGTTCCTTATCTTGTACAATAGCACGATTGTTGTCACAATACAAATCTATTGCATCATTGATGTTGGGAACCACCCCAAGTTCAATGATATACTTCTTGATCCAAACAGCTTCCTTTGTTGCATTGGAGGCAGCAATGTACTGGGTCTCTGTTGTAGAATCAACTATTTCTTGCTTGAAAATCTACCAGCTTACAACTCTATTGTCGAGGCAAATTACAAATCTGGATTGCGATCTATAGTCATCTTTGTCAGTTTCGAAGCTTGCATCGGTGAAACCCTTTACCACCAACTCTTCCTCAATGTCGTAGACAAGGATCAGATCCTTAGTTTTTCTCAAGTGCTTAAGGATGTTCTTTATGGTAGTCCAGTGGCCTTTACCGAGATTTGATTGATATCTTCTCATCTCTCTCAAGGCATACGATACATCGGGATGAGTACATAAAATTGCATACATGATAGACCCAATTCCAGATGCATATGGAATCTCACTCATACTTTCTCATTCTTCACAAGAATTGGGACATTGAAGCTCTAGAGATAATGATAGCTTGAAACATAGGTAGGTTTCCTCTCTTTGACTTCTCCATTTTGAACCTTTTCAACACTTTATTAATGTATGTGCTATGACTTAGCCCAAGAAGCCTTCTCGATCTATCTCTATAGATCTTGATTCCTAAGATATAGGATGATTCACCTAATTCCTTCATAGAGAATGTATTTATTGTCTAATTTTCTACCATTTTTAAGGTAGGGATGTCATTCCCCATCAATAGTATGTCATCTATATACAATATGAGGAATAAAATCATGTTCCCACTAACCTTCTTGCAAACACATGGTTCATCTTCACTTTGACTAAAGGTAAACTTTTGGACTGCTTTGTCAAATCGAAAAATCTAGCTCTGAGATGCTTGCTTCAATCCATAGATTTACCTTTGTATCTTATAGACTTTATTTGCATCCTTTGGATTTATAAAACCCTCAGGTTGTGTCATGTACACATCCTCAAGTAGATTCCCATTAGAGAATGTAGTTTTAACATCCATCTGCCAAATCTCATAGTCATAATAAACTGCAATGGCAAGCATGATCCTGATAAACTTAACTACAACAACTGGAGAAAAGGTTTCATCATGGTCAATACCTTGAACTTGTATGAAGCCCTTTACAACCAATCAACCTTTATAGGTTTGTACATTAGCATCCATTTCGGTCTTCTTCTTGAAGACCCACTTGCACCCTATGGGTTTTATTCCTTCAGGTGGATCCACCAAGGTCCATACCTTGTTGGTGTACATGGATTCCATCTCAGATCTCATGGCCTCAAGCCACTTCTCATACTTTGGTCCCTTTACAACTTCTAGGTAGTTCTTTGGCTCATCATCAATGACCAACTCATCACCTTCTTGAGTCTAAAGATAACCAAATCTTTCAAGATCAAGGCATGTCCTACTAGATCTGTGAAGTTCTTGTGTTACATGAGGAACATGAGATTCCACAACAATTTTTGACTCTTCATGTTCCTTTTGTACCTCTATAGGTTCAATGCTTCTTGTTGGTCTCAAACATCTTCTAGTTCTACTTTTATTCCACAAATTCCTTTGAAAGTAAATTCCTTTTCTAGGAATATAGCATCCCTAGCAACAAACACTTTATTGTCAGATGGATTATAGAAGTAGTATCCTATGGGTTCTCTGGGATATCCAACATACTAAAGGTGTTATGGTTTTGATACCATTTGTAACACCCAGACCCGCTACCCAAGGCTCTAGTGGAGTTTTAGGAATGACGATTGGCCCCACAGATCACCATTGGCCTCAACTGCGCACTTTGTCCTCACTCGTGCACAAGCATGCTTAACTTTGGAGTTCTTAGTGACAAACTCCCTAAAAAGGAGTTGCACGTAGGTAATATGGGTAGTTCAATCGTTTCTTTTAAGATCATTTTATCTGAGGCCTCACCTAGGACATTATAACGACCTTGGTCCTTATCATGTTCTACTGATTGGGTTTCATTTGTAGTCGCATTTTGTTTAACATGAAATATGAAATTGTGTTAACGTCCGGTGTTGGCTAATTTCAGCTCCCCCTTGACATCAACTTCTATTATGTTATGGGTTTGTATTAAACTTGTGTGCTTTTCAACCTTTGACCCTTTGGCAATAACTTTGCCAATTTGAACTTTAACTTTTTCCTTGTTGATGTCTCATTGGTCTGTTTTTCCTTAGGATCATGTTACCTTTGTGTCATACTACTTGTTTTAGCTCCATCATGTTGCTTTGTCACCACATATAACATCTTCAAAATATTAATGGAGAAGGTGAGCTTCTCATAATTGTAGTTGCTCATTTTGAGTAAATATATTATGTCAATGAATCTATCTTTATTTATGTTGACTAATCTATCTCCCTTGATATGTGAAGTTTCATAGGATGCGGAAGGTCCCTAGATGGTGTCCTATCAGCGTAAACCTCCCATGCATAAATCTCTTAACCCTTTAGGTCCACTTGTGGTAGATAGTTTGTCTATTAACATTCACCCAACATTTACTGCTTATTTTACATTATAGTCCATAGAACAAACAAGTCAGATCTTGGCATGTTCCATGTGTATGACCTTGCAAAGAATGCATACAAAACTATCTTATGGATCACCCTCATGATTCCTAAATGGACTTGTGATGCCTTGGATTTTCTACATAATTACGTTTCTACTCTTGTCAACTCTTCCCATGTTTTATTCATGTTGAATTTTTAGACTTCTATATCCTACACTGCTTTGTCAAAAATGGCTCTCAATTCATCCGTCCAGGAGAAGATCTTATTTAGCATATTTTCAGTAACAATATACTATTTGTTTAACATTTGTACTGAAAGGAGGAAGGTACCCCTTACTCTTTCTTTGTGTTTCTCTTCCATTGAAAGATTCTTTAGTGATGACATGAATTTTGGTGTTAATTCATTGTAAGACCTTTGGTGGTAGAAACATGGGAGGACCAGATTGATATATAACATCTTGTTGACGCTATTGTATATTCTTATTTTATTAAGGGTCTTATCACACCTATATCTTGTTGCCTTGCACGTCTTAGCTCACTTCATAGAATTGAACATCACTTGGTGCTCATCATCCCTGGGGGAGAATTTGTTCTTTAGTTTCTTAGTTGATGTTGTAGTTGTGGGTTGTTCATTTGTTACCATATCATCTAGGGGTTTCTCTAGTGTCTCAGGAGGGTCTGACTATTCACTAGTAGCCTTAGGTTCTGATTTTAGTTGTTCAAATCCCTTACCATTGGCTTTCTACATGGGCATGTGATATGTCAGTCTTGATCTGTGTGGTCCATGCATGTTGGAAAGGGTTGTACCTAGTGATGTAGCCATAGTTGTGCTGGTAGCTAAGATCGGGAGTTGGGTACACATAGGTCATTCTAGGTCTACACTGAAATGGGGAATGATTGAGGACTTATAGTTGAGCCTTGATAAGGACGTCAAGAGCCAAAGTTGGGGAGACTATAACATTCCAGGTCTTGAGGTCCCAGAAAAAATGATCTTAAAATGGATGATTCAATAACCCATATCATGAAGGTGCACCTCCTTTTCAGAGATCTCATCTAAGAAATCCAAAGTTAAGCATGCTCGACTTGGAGTAGTACTAGGATGGGTGACTAGTCACAAAGTTCATTCTAAATCGTGTGTGAGTGAGGAAAAAGTGTGTAGGAAGTGGTGATTTGTGGAGCCAGTCATCATTACCATAACTCTACTAGAGCCTTAGGTCTAGGGCCTAGGTGTTACAAACCTAAAGAAGTCCACATGAATAAGGGAGAGGAACCTCCAACAAAAGAATAATCTGAACAACCTAAGAATGTTGCTCCATCCCCACCATAGGTTGAACCTGAATTCACCTTGCAAACAAAGGACACAATCACAACAAGACTTGTATCTCCATAGAGATAGACACATCCACCCATTTTGAGGGAGGCAAATGGGTGTCAATTTGACGTCATCTGCGAGAAGATTTGAAATTTCTTCATAAATTTTCTTCTTATTCTTCTAGCCTGCAAGTAATTACAACACAAGTAGAAAGAATTGACGTGAGGACTACACCTCTCATAGAATTCATGATAAAAATTGTAGAATAACAACACCAGATGATGAAGAACATGACTGCTATGACATCAAAACTAGCAGAGATGTGAAGAGAGTGTGATGAGATGATGCGAAAATGGGATGAATTCATAGAATAATGGGAGAATGAGTGGCAAAAATATAAAGAAAAGCGCACAAGAAAAAGGTTGCAATATGCAAAAAGACCACCCCGGTCATCTACTTCATCAATCACATCAACCCAATCATCTCCAAAAGAAAGTGGGGTAGTCAACATCAGTTGTAAAAGAAGAAAGCAAACTACAAGTTTCACAAAGCAAGAAGAGCAGTCCAATCATCCAAATAACCCTGATCCTCCCACCGACTACTGACAAACCTCTAAAAAAAGAACAACATAATAAGGTTGCACTTATACAACCAATGGGAGAACTCCCACACCAAACACAAGGGCCCCAACCACCTCCCACCAGAAGCTATAGTACCCAAGGAGGTAGTAGTAATACATGCAGAAGATGTTGTGTTTAAAGTACTATAGGACAAAGCCACACAAGCTATAGATTAGATACTCACCATTGCAGTGAATCTTATGGATCTGGATGTCTTCAAATTAGGCATATGCAACATCAACATGTAGCTTGGAAAAATTGAAGACCCACTCTTTGGGAATAATGTGACAAATAATGGGATCGTAGTATGTGAAGTCACAACAAAAGGAAACCCAATAGAATAAGAACTCTTTAATGAATATGTAGAGGGGATGAACTCATTCTTTAATGATGCTCCTGCCAAAGACTCTGCTCCATTTTCCCATGAGATAAAACCTCAAGAAGTCATACAAGGTCTGATGCCTCCATGATTCTTCCCCTTTATCCCGGGAGCCAGAACCTCAAGAAGTCAGACAAGGTCCCATGCCTCCATCCCTTCCTTACAAAATGAAGGGAATGTAAATCATGACAATGTTAAGGATTTCCATAAGAGATGTTCACATCCTCGTAGATATATTAGACAACAATCTTTTTAGAGTATATATTCTATATACACCCCATCAATGGCGTGATGACTGGAAACAACAAGAGAGGCAATTTTGGCAGCACGTTTGCTACTGATGGTGGAAAGAGTGTTGAGCAGGCATCGTCATCTCATCCTATTTATTGGTTGTGGGAAGATCTGTTCCAAAAGAAGGTTGAAGGTGACACTTCTCTGGATAAGGTCAAGACTGAAGTCAAGGAATCGACGCTCATTTATCTAAAGGAGGAAGCTATTCAGAATGTTGAGAGATGGAGCCATTTCTTAGCTAGGTACATTATGGGGTTTAGGCCTCATCTTCCCACATTAGAACGCTATATATCATAGATCTGGATCCGCAAGGGTTCACTAGAAGTCATGAATCTGGGTAGGTTTTTTTTTCTCATTCGGTTTTCAGATCAAAATGACTTGGGATTGGTTCTAGATGGAGGTACTTATTTTGTCAGAAACAAACTGATGGTGATGATGAAATGGCTACATGGACAAGCTTTGACTAAGTTGAAGATGGATGAAGTCCCAATGTAGATCAAAATACATAAATTGCCTCTCAAGCTGTGGGAGAAGAACATGTTTGACAAAATTGGGTCATATCTTGGCCATCTACTGCACACTGATAGGCTTACACATGAGTTCAAATGACTTGAATTCTTAAGGATGTAGGTCTTGTTAGAGGAAGGTTGAAACTTCCTTGAGTCTTTGGAGGTGGCCAGTGAAGATGGGAAACCCCATAAGATCTTCTTTGAGTATGAGTGGAGATCAAAACCCTATCCCATTTGCAATCTATTTGGTCATGACGACTATAAGAGAGTGGATGCTCCTAAGGGTAGAAAGGTCTGGGCAGTTAAGAAACCAAATGTTAGCAATACTAAAGGAAGTAATGAAATGGTGAATGTTAGTAGTAATGATGATGGTGGCATTGCTGGTGAGGAATACATTGAAACATTGGAAGCCACTAAATCAATCACCATGGAATCTGTTATTGCTGCAAAGTGTTCTGAAGTGGACTCAGAAAAGGAGGAATTTCATGGTGCAAATGAGGTGTTTGAAACAGTTCCTGAGACCTTGGAGAGTAATGTTGATTCTATGATTTTTGACCTAATTACTCCTCCTAATTCTATTATTACATCTAAAACAACTAAGTCAAGCCAAGAGTCGAATGGGTTTGTCATGCCAAGGAAAGTAAAGAAATTCAAGAACATGAATGCAAGCTGCTCCCCTGACCCTGCATCCCTAGACAATAGATTTAGCAGGTTAGGAGAAGAAGCTGAGAGAACAATGAATGTGAATAGCCAAGGGGAGGAGGCAACCAACAAAGTACTAGGTAAATTGGTTTCTAATGAATGACACCAATCTCAAAATTTTATCCTGGAATGTTAGGGGTCTGAACATTAAGGCTCCTAAGATTCAGGTGGAAATAAGGCAGTTAAATATCCAATTAGTGATTCTTAATGAGACAAAAGTTAGAGAGAGGAAATTTCAGAAGTTCATGAATAAAAATTTCCCTAATTTCTGTTGGATATCTAATCATTCATCCCATGTTTTAGGAACAATTATGGTATTGTGGAAGGAAGATTTTTGCATTGTTTTTAAGTTGGGTGAATCAGATCAACATCTGCATTCTTTTATTCGTGTTGGCAATAGCTCTTTTTTACTCATTGTTGTTTATGGTCACAATGGTGACTATGACAGAAGCAAGCTTTGGAAAAATTTGGAAGCTATTCATAGTAGTGTTAAGAATCCCTGGTTGATCATGGGGGATTTCAATGTGATGAGAAAGGGGATAGAGAAGTTGGGGAAGGATCATCCTTCTAGAAAGTAGATGGAAGATTTTAACCAATTCATGCTGAAATTTGGGATTTTTGATTTGAATCTGAATGGTCCAACTTTCTCATGGGACAACCATCAAAAAGGGGATAAGTTCATTTCTTCTCTTACTGATAGAACCATTTATAACCGTGAGTTTATGAAGGTTTCTCAATTTGAAGGTTTTCTTATCTCTAGTACGATTAGCGGTCAAAGAGTGATGAGTCTACATATTGGTGTTAGAAGAAGTGTTCGTTCCCCCTTCAGGTTTATTAATTTGTGGACTACTAGAGATGATTTTCTAGGGAAGAGTTTTGGATGGGTGGTCTTCAGATAGGGATGGGACACCTATGTTTCTTGCATATGATAAAATGAGGAATCTGAGAGCTACTTTGTCTAAATGGAACAAAGTTTCTATTGGTAATTTGTCTGGTAATGCCAGGATTTGTGAATGAAAAGCTCTTATCTTTGAGATTTATAGAAATATGAGAAGTGTTTATTTGTAAAAGAGGGTTGTTACTTGTAGGAAAGAGGCTCATTTAACTTTGAAGGCTGAAGAGTCTCTTATGATACAAATGTCTAGAGTGCATTGGCTCAAAGAGGGAGATTCCAATACTAAGTTTTTCTATTCTTCCATTAAAGTTAGAAGACAGATCAATCATATTAAATCTATTGCGATTAATGGTGTCATGTATACAAAGAAGGAGGGGATTGGGGACTAAATTGTAAAGTATTTTTATGGTATTTTCAATTCTAGCTTTTAGGGGAATATTGCAAGGCTGTTGAATTTAAAGTTTGATACTTTGAATGATGTACATATGGTGGTACTTGACAGAGTTGTCACGCCTGGGGAAATTGATGATGTGATCAAATATTTGAACCCTGATAAGTGTCCTAGCCCTAATGGGTTCAATGGCTATTTCTTTAAGTCTTGTTGGAGTGTTGTGAGGACAGATGTGATTAGAGTTGTTTTGCACTTCTTCAGAACTAGGAGGCTCCTAAAGGAATTAAATAGAACCTTTATTACTCTCAATCTGAAGTCTAGAGATTCTCATTTGATTAAAAATTAGAGACCCATTTCCCTTTACAATGTGTTGCTTAAAGTCATTACCAAGATTTTGAGCAAGAGACTTCAACATGTCCTGCCTTCAATTATCAATTTGAATCAATGTGCTTTTATTCAAGGTAGGAGCATTCATGATGCCATTCTTTTATCTAATGAGTTGATTCATGACTTTGACAAGAAGGAAGGGAACATACGATATGTCTTAAATTAGAATTTTTTTGATAGCAAACAGATTCATTCATTACTCAAGCCATACGACATCTACAAGTAGAGAAGTACAACCAGAAGAAACCTAGATCAGTCAAGAATATAGATTTAACACCACTACCACTCATATTGGAATGAGATTGAAACACTTATGCATAGAACTCTCTTCTTCATGGCTGACCAAAGCAACTATTGTGAGAGATACCTTCAACTTGAGCATAAGGCAGCGACATTAAGCATGAACCTGACCGAGATTCCGTCTGATTGTTGACTCTACCATCCATGGCACAGCTCGAGCAACAAAGAACCTGAGGCAAAAATGAGACCAACCAGGGATCTCGTCACTCTCACGAAAAGAGAGACACCCAAACCCCGAAGGGAGAGACAAACGCCGAAGGAACACGGCGAGAAGAAGGCAAGAAACTGCCTAGAACTAGGACCAAAACAAAAGGCAGGGAGCCAACACGGATTGAACTGAAAAATAGAGCGAAAGCAGAAAAGTGAGAAACGCCCGCCCCCATCAGATCCACGCCAAAAGCTTCATGGCGGCCACCTCCTTGCCTCCACCAAGCGACCAACTTCGCCAGAGACAAATCCACCGCCCAGAAAAGCACCGCTCCACCACCTTGAAGCCTCGATCTAAAGGCATGAAAGACAAAGGCGACGGAGAGGAGAGCCATCCAGCCGCAGCCCCAGCGCCGCACAATCTACAAAGAGGACAGTCACCCGACGAACGCCCAGGGGGAGAAGGTGGCTACGTGCCAACAACCGACCACCTCCCCCGAGCGGGAGAGTCCCACACACAGACCCTAGCCACCTCCGGAGGGCAGCGAGGGAGTTATACGCGGGGGAAGGCCTTGATGCATTACCTATGTCTTAAATTAGATATATCTAAAGCATATGATTCAATCTCTTGGGATTCTCTTTTTAAGACTATGGAGTGCATGGGTTTCCCTGTTTGTTGGATTGTTTAGCTCAGAGAGGTTTTTCCCACTATTTCTTATGAAGTCTTACTAAATGGTGAGCCATCTAAATCATTCAAACCTAGCAATGCTTTGAGACAAAGAGATCCCCTGGTACCTTATCTATTTGTCATGATTATGCAATTTTTTCTCGACATATCAATAAAGCAGTTGAAGAAGGGAATCTTATTCCTTTGAAGGCCTCAATGAATTTGAAGGTGTCTCACCTTATCTTTGCTGATGACCATATGGTTTTCTTGGAGGCTAATGAGGTGAATGCCAAAGCTTTGAGGGATATTCGTGTTGAGTTCTATAGCATCACTGGTCTAAAGATAAACTATGATAAGAGTACTATTTTATTCAGTGCTGGAGCAGATAAGGATGTTATTTGTGAGATTTTGTGTATTCTCGAAGACAACCTGGGCCAAAATTATCTTGGGATTCCCCTTTTCATTGGAAAGTTATCTAAGAAGTTTCGTAGCCCTCTTATTGATAAAGTTAAGAGTAGACTTGAAGGTTGGAAGTCTAAGCAACTCTCTATGGCTGGTAGAGTAGATCTTGTTCAATCAACTTTGTCATCTATTCATTTATACTGGACTACTACATTTCCTTTGCCTTGTTCGATCATTGATGAAATTGAGAAGATTACTAGGGACTTCATTTGGGGTCATTCTGAAGGTAAAGATAAAGTTCATCTTGTTAAATGGGAAACAATTACCAAACCTAAGGAGGAAGGGGGGCTTGGTATTAAGTCTATTAGAGATTTGACTAAAGTTGTGCTTGTCTTTCAAGCTTGGAATATTGTTAGTAAAGCGGATTCCTTATGGATTAAATGGCTTCATGAGAAGTACTTTAGCAAGAGATCTTTTTGGCTTGTTAATGGAAATAATCTATTCTCTTGGCATCTCAATAGGATTATTAGGGAGAGGTGTATCTTGAAGAACTTCACCAATTTTGAAATCGGTGATGGAAATGATATTTATCTATGGGGTGATCTCAAGGTTCACAAGTCTACTCTTCTTATGGATAAGCTTGGGAGTCAAAGTACCATTAGATTGGGCTACCCTTTAGATTGCAAGATTAGCCATTTTATGCTAATGGAGACTGGGTTATTGATAACTCTGGGCTTCATAAGGAACTGTATGATATTCTATTAAGCATTGGTCCACCTATTAAGTCCAGAGATAAAATTCTCTTCAATGGTAATTCACGAGTCAAACTTAAAAATGTCTGGGAAGTGGTTCGTTCTAAAGTTGTTGTTTCTATTATATGTTTGGATGGATTTGGAAGTATAGTAGTCCTAAATATTTTCATTTACATGCATGGAAAGTGGGACATGGCAAGGTGCTTACTACCAATTATGTCAGAAGCATGGGTATCAGTACCCCATCTATTTGTTTTTTCTATAGAAATGAGGAGGAGAGATTGGTTCACTGTCCGTTTACTTGTGAGTTCTCTGTTAAGATCTAGGCTGAAGGTCTTAAGAGTGGTCTCCCTTATATCCTGACTGGATGTGAGTATCTCCGTGTCTGTATTGATAGAAAGAGTCATGCTCTATCTGTATCTATATTGTTTTGTCTATGGAAGGAGAGAAATGCTAGAGTTCATAAGAGTTTTGAACTCAGTGAGGATGATCTGTGGAAGGTGATCTTCAAATATTTAAAGTTGATGGTGGAATGATTCTATTTTCATCCTCTTCTGGTGGATCCCTTCCTTGCTTGGCTTTCTTATGTGGTGCTGGCTCGAGGAGGTTTTCTGTTGCTGTTGAGTTTTGGTCCTACTTGAAGTTGTTTTGAGCTGATGATTTTGTTACTGACCTATTCTATTTTAGGGCACAACTGCTTGAGATCGACAATGTTTTGGCTCCATAAAATTTTCTAGGACACTTCTTGAGTCCTGGGCCTTTTTGGGAGTGGAGTCTTCTTTAGATTACTTGTCTGTTTTGTTACTTATACAAATTTTCTTTTCTTCTATACAGTTACGTGCTGCATTGTACATCTCAAAACATAAAAATTGTAATACAAAGGAGCTTGTTTTACAAAAAAAAAGATATTCTATATACCAACAAGGGATGACGAGAAAACAATTTAGAGTTATATTCATCAAAAAGGTGCAAGTTAATGCACAACTATTCAGGGTGTTGTGCACAACAATCCTAGAAGAGTTCCTAGATCCAAATAAAGTGAAACTTTTGTATAATGGGACACCAAGTCCCACCAATTGTCTCTTCCACAATAATAGTTATCACAACCAACCTAGAGCTACAAGATGTCATAAACAAATAACATACCGAGTTTATCATGCTACCATTCAAGAGCAAGGACCATTGACATCTGACAATGGCTGACCTTTATAAAAGAAACATGTTCATCTACAACTATTGCACCCAAAAACTTAAATGTAATGAGATGGTCTTTTGTGATGTGGAGGCACGTGAATTTTATAAGATCCAGATACAGATAGAACATGCCATCAAGGGGACTGGCATATGCCATAAAACATATTTATGATAATCACTGAAATCCCCCAAGAATAACACAAATCTGAGGACTATGAATTCATCATATTAAGGCTCATGGAGGCTATCAATAGTGTGCTTATTTTCAAGGAACTAATCTAGGAGGACTTACAAAGACATGAGATCCATATGTGATGTAGGTCATCTACTACATGTGCTTATTCCATGACCCTATGTCGTCTCTTGATGTTGTACCATGGAGACTCTATACAAACATCCCTCTATCTAAGAAGTGTCCATGATGAGAGATTGAGAAAGCACTGTACACTAACCCGACTGAGAAGGAAAGGGCCATAGAGTGGTAAAATGGATGAAAGACTTCTTAATAATAGATGCAACAACAAGAAATTCCAAATGAGATAGTAGTAAAGGACCAATTGACTCTGCCAAAAAAATAACAACAAACTGAGGAGCATAAAGAAACATCACCTCTAGTGAAAGCAACTAAGGAAGTGGACATCACACATACAAAACTTGATTAAATTCTACAAACAACCATATAGAAAAGGAAGAATTGGGAGATGAAGTTCCTAACTCCCAAATCTAACTAAAGATACAGTCTTCCTAGATTTTGAAGAAGCGGTACTTGAAGGGCCAATTATGACTGTCCAAGCTACTTTCCCTAACTTTAATAGGTGGGCATGCGAGAGTCTATTGCAAGATGACTTGAACCTATGAACAGACAAGTTGATGGAAGATGACAATGATGAAGATATTAACTTTCAAAGGGATAAAATATGTTTTTTAAAAGACAACCTCCATGGAACTTTATAAGTTAATGGGTATATGTGCATGAGTGTGATGTTGATATGCCAATCCCTGCTAGGGGATGGGTTGCCCATTGTGAACATGTCATAATACATTTTACAGGATAATATCCTATATCATAGTAAGTCAAGGGATAAATAAAGACTGATAGGATGCCTAAAAACCTCTCTCCAAGACTTCATCCTCCTTCCTCTTCTACACGAAAACCATTGGACCCTATTGGAAATCAGTATCCTAGAAAAATAGTTGTCATATATAATTGTTCTATTGCTGAGTATGGACCAACCTGGTACACCAATGTGACAAAGCCATAGAGCGTCATTGAAGAAAAAGCAAAGACTTGTGTAGAAGAAATTCTTGAGATTGTACAGAGACATGTCAAGGGATATCAATACGTTCAAAGCAAAAACCTCAAGAAGCCATAGTTCTGTCATAGAGTCCCTCAACAACTACACCAATCAAATGACTATGGGTTCTACTACCTTCTCAAGATGCACCCCCTTGCCTTGAGGGTGTAAGAGTCAAAAGTATACAACATGAGCTTTGTCATCCTCTTCTTGGTATATATACTACCCAACTATTGCGATCTCACTGGGTTAATGAGGGGACTTTAGAACAAAGAATAAACCTCACAAGTTTACATCCAACCTCATTCCTTGATACTCTAGGGGTAGAGTGTAGGATATGTTTGGGGGGTATAAACATGCAAGGGAGGTATTACTACCTTTCCCCTTTACCTTGAATATATTTTTACTATATTGCCATTGCAAATATTTTTCCTTTAAAACTTCCTCCAGTTTGAAATTTTTGAAGTTTTTTATCTTTTTCCAACACATGTTGAGTTACTATTTTCTTTTAGTTAGGAATTGTTTTTATTGAAATAAAGGATAAAATTTTGCTTTAGGAAAGTTTTGAATACAATTTTGGAGGATGTCATTCTCATTCATAGATTACACTTATTTGTCTTAAAGCTACTTCCTAGCTTAATCATGTGACGAGTGATGAATCTGGGCAATAAATCCACCTAATAACTTGTTGAGTGATCATATTTTTCATCACCTCTATTTCAAGTTATTGCAAACCACAAGAAAATGGTATGTATCCCTAGAGAAATTATCAAAATTTAGGAGGACTTAGTCTTATAGACACATGATCAATCACTCAAGCCTCCTAGTACATGTCAGAACTATATATATCTTGCAAAAAGTTAAAAAGATACCCCTTCTAATGCTTGAAATTCTACAAGGGATGAAAGAGAGTTGACAACTCAAGCACTCTAAAATTCCTATAAAACCCAAGACATACATGCAAGAATAAAAGCCTGAGAGAGGATAAAAACAAGAGAGTTGTGCCTAGTAAGAGCTGAAGGATTTTGCACGAACGGTATATAGCTACATTCAAGAACACAGATATGTCATGTCCAATACTAGAAGATGAAAGCCAAAACATCACCCCTTATATTTCAAGGATAATCACATAAACACATGATGTTACAACATAACTCATGGTTAAGTAACCCCGAGAAGGACATGTTTCACTGTAGTCTTGACTATATACAAAGGTTGGGAGTGAGAGTTAACTTTAGACAAATTAATAAATAAATACAGCTAGAAACCGAGTGCCAGAGTCAAAATCATGAGGGAGAAACCTGTGCAAGTTAACTTTAGACAAATTAATACACAAGTACGACTAGGAATAGAGTGGCAGGGTTGAAATCACAATGAAATTCCTTAGAAAAAGATAGTAATAGATAAAAAGGTCAAACAATCTAGACCTTTAAGAAGGAAACTAGGGATACAACAAGAGAGCTAATTAGTTAGGAAGAAATATTGACCTAAATATGGCATAAGGACACGATCAATGCAAATATATATTAATTAAGAAACCCCTTTAATGTTGCTTGATTCTTTGATTGTATTTATTAGCTTGAGGGCAAGCTAGACTCTAAGTTGGGTGGGGTTAATAAAATCCAATTTTGTGGATGGTACATTCCTAGTTTATCCCCATTTATCTAATTTTTTTAGTGTTATATTGATATAATATTGTTTCTACTTGCACTTTAGAAATATTTTCCTCCATGCTACACGTGTTTTGTAGGAAAAAAAGGAAAAAACCTAGCACCATCATAAGCCTGAGCCACCTTTTGATAGCCTAAGGCATCACTGACATGATCACACATGAGAACCGTCAGTCAGTCACTGATGGAAATCCCCTCTAATAACTCAGTACCTAGGCCAGCCATCTGCCACACACCTAATGGCATTCCCACCTTTAGCTCCAACAACGATGATTGCCCATAACCTAATGCTAACGCTTGGCTAGGACATGACATTAATGCTCAAACCACACCATCGGGCTGTATCCTGATAGACAAGCAAGAAAGCATCCCCCCAACATGCCCTGATGGCTGACCCACACCTGATGTCGACGGAAGAACAGACCAACATCAACCGATGATTCCCTAAATCTAAGACCAACGATAAGAAGCAAAAATGCGATGAAGCTTCTACAGACTATGCCTGCCACCATAGTTAGTTAAGTGCAACCTCAAGGCATGTGCTTTGAGACTTGAAGCACAAGCAAAGTACCCTGCACCCAGGTGCCTTAGGTATATGGAGATAAACTGTAAATAGAGATGCACAAACTCCATTAAGAGCACCTTCACCTACACCATGAAATGTTGCCCAACTCAACACTCACCATCGACTCTCAGAGGCCAAGGATGAGATTTCGAGCCTCTTCACCATCGAATTCACTTGTGAGGCCTAGAGGGCCCATCTACAAGAGAAGGACTACTGGAGCCATCACCCTGATCGACACCATTATCATAGTGAAGAAGGAGGTCACTATCAACTACCAATATCCTTGTGATTACTATTTGTTGTATTTTCTTCCTTCTTCCCTCATCATGTTCCTCTTCATTTATCCTTCCATCGTGTTATGAACTCATTCATGTGTAAATATGTATTATATCTCATTACCATGAGTGTCTAGACCAATTTCTTGGGTTGAGAGTAGCCACTAAGACTTTCCCAACATATAAATATTCACATCTATTGATTACATATACTCTTAGCAATCTTTACCTCTATACTGTTTTTCTTTAATACTCCACTTATTAGATATCACACTTGTGTTGTTTGATTTCTAATACCTCAAAAGCGTAATTTTAGTCTATATCTAGAGCTATAGTGTAGTATGAATGCATCAGAATGTTGGAATGATAAAACTAAATGATCATATGGTTGTGCTTTTGATGATATGTTTGCCATCTTTAGAGAGACACAGTTGTATAATCTAGATCCAACCTGATCTCGAAAGGGGAAATTATATACACTAATGATGATTTCTTGTAAACTATGCTAAGGGTATGTTATGTTTGTGAGTGTTTCATGTTTTATAAGAGACTTTAATTGGTGAAACCTAATTAAAGTTTTATCCATATACTCAAAACACACAAAAAGATACAAGTTCTATCTCGCTTTGTTAACTTATATTTACTTTTTCTTTGTTGTCTTGCATTTCTTTGGTTACCTTCTTTCCGCAAGGGATATTGATCTCTCCTTTTTAGTTGGACTTAACTAAGCTAAGACCTCAAAATCTAAACTCTTGTCATCCATTATCCATGCGTTTGACCTCATTTACTACACAAACCCATGTATTATCATTGTGGGTGTCTAAGTATTAGGTTACAAATATAAAGTATGATACTCTAGACCTATCTCCACTAAGGACACAAAATATTAGGTGATCACATATATAACTTGCCAATTTTATAACTTCTTGTATATATGACTCTTCAAAAAAATACTATAAAGAGTGGGACCTGATAGGGAGTCCACTCTTCACTGAGTTGAGACAATAAAATCATCCTGTTATAAAAAATGGATGAAAGGAGGAATTTTGTTACTTCCTATATATATACATACATACATACACACACACACACAGATATATATATATATATATATATATATATATATATATATATATATATATATATATATATATATATAGATAGATATATATCTGTGTGTGTGTGTATGTGTGTGTGTGTGTATACATAAGCATAAAATTTCATAAGTAGAGGAAACATAAATATAACAAACTTAAAAAGTGCATCATTATATAGTTGTTCCTAACCATAAAAGCTAGTATAGAAAAGTAAGAAGGTATACATCTAATCACATGAGAGACCTATTGTAGAGGGCAACTTGGCCAGTCCAAGCCATCTCTAGGTCTAATATCATGTATACGATCTTTGTGCATCATTGTATTCTAATGTACGTATACCTGGGTGGAAGGGAAAATCACTCAGAACATAGGAAACAAGGTATAGATCAACAAAAGTTGAGTATGTACATATAATAAACACTTTGGGCATTATATTGGATTAAAAGTGTAAAAAGAGATGTTCTCACAAGAAGGGGGCTATGTGTAGTTAGGTAAGTTCTAAAGAATTACGCAAGAGAAATAAGGCATATAAAAATTCCACTTACAAGTATGAGAATAAAGTGCTTTTCCATAACAATTATCAACAATTGCAATATAAAATAATAACTTTTGCACGCATAACAATTTAGACTAAATATACCTAAAATAGGGTCATACACCATAGGATCATGGCTTGTAAGAAAAAAGAGTGGAAAGGCACACCCTAGGTGGAATATGCACACCCTATATAGGAATGGTTGTACATAAGTACCACTATTCTAAATATTCTAGTCAAACATGTAGCATGCATAAATAGAGAGGTAAGACTAGAATTTTAGTCAATTTCTCATAAAAAGGAAATACAGGAGGGGTCCAAATACCCAATATCATAGAGTTATTCAACAATCGTAGGATCTTATATGAATCCAAATAAGAAAATATGAATGTCCAATTGTTGAATTTCAAATAGAATTGATAGTTTAAGAGATGCATTGTTAAATGATTTAGGTTCAAGTCAAATTATACCCAAAATAAAATAGAGGATGTACATACCTTATGATCAGACTTAGGTATTGATTTACACTCCTTAGTCTCAGGGTCATGAATTTTAAAACCTAATCACAACACTTGTACACTTAATTAACATGATTGACATTGAGTTCATTACATAGAATATGGCATTACTATAATATGGAAATCTAGACTCAAAACCTATCCATTCAATCCATCGTATGTTTCTAATCACAAATAGTGTTTATATGTATTATTTGGATAAAATAATAATTTTCTATGAATTTAGATAATAAAAACCAATTTTGATTAAATGAAAACTAATTGCACAAGGACACAAATACCCCTGTGCAAAGTCCAAATGATACCAACATTATGCCAAAATCAAAGTTGCTTTCTGCTATTGATGAATCACAGTCAGACTTGGTCAAAGAGGATAAAATACTTATTATAACCCTTGTGGGTATTACGGGCAAGAACAATCACCACGAGCAAAGGTGGGCATTTTCCCCAGGGTTTGAACTGCACATGCACCATGGTAGCTTAAACAACTCAATGTTGTGAGCAAAACTTTGTGCCAGGCCTCCAAGAAGGTGGGCTACCAATCCACTGGATTTTCCTTGAAAAATCATACATAGGGAGCCTTGGTACAAGTCCTGAGGTCTCTAGGAGATGAGGAACAACTCGTCCCATCTAGGACGTGATAGAATGGGTAAACCAAAACTGAGCACCGGATGGAGGTTCCAATGCCCTCATACTCCAGCGAATGGTTAGAGTATTCCTCGGGATGTAGAGGATATATACACGTATCACAAGGGGCCTTGCAGTGCATGTATCACAGTAGCACCATATGTGGGTGGCACAGTTAGGGAGAGAATTAAATGGTGCAACAAAGAACACACAACACCAACATACCAATCAAAGGCATGTAAACATCGTAGTACATCCATGTGCGTGTTGTGATTGTTTAAAAAGATAAAATGGGTCATAATCCCCAAGGACCTTCCTCATGTGAGGTGCTAAAACCACAAGAAATGACGATACTCACTATTTGGGCAAACTAGTGAAGAATGAGGTGATTCGAGTATATGGAATGAAAGAGGGATATTGTTGGTATGTATGCCCATAGAGCCAATCATGTGATGATTTTAAATGGGCATCATATACTTGATTTGATAATTATAAAGGTACTCCCATCTATTATGTTTGTCTCAATCATGATATGATGACACAAACATGGTAGACGTCTAAAGAACAATGTTACTCGATGACATATGTCTTCAAGTTGAGGACCTGGACAATGAGATCATATGCATGAAAAAAGTGCATACTTTCTTGTAATGTCCCTAGTCGAATATTATTGTGGAAGAAAAATAGAAAACAATAATAAGAAAGAATAGAGAGTGTGTGTTGGTTGATGACAAAATCTCACTAGTCATGATATTTGATGTCAAACCAAGCACATGGGTAAATGTTAGAGAGCACTTTATTGAATAGACCCACCTTGAGAGTGATATATGGATACCATATAATAGTAGTTAGAATCATCTGTCATAGTGATAGTGGTGATTGTGGTTCTTATACCTAAAGTCGCTACACTCACATCATTTGATTTATTTTGACATCATCTAATGCAACCTTGAATAAGGGTTGCCATAACAGGGATGCTCAGGTTTGTTGTGACACATGGGGTTTGAGTGTGAGTGATGTAGATGGGATTTGTCCCTCCTACATGAGTTTGATACCCTGGACACTTGATAAAAGAGACTGTGAAATGTATGGCCATACTCATGTGACTTAATATGTGATGTGTGAGCTCACATACATCTCATACAATCTACTCTACTTCAAGGAGCATGCATTGAATGTTGAGAGGATGACAATTCCATGCCTCAAGTTCAATCCAGATATCATAGACAAAGGAACTATACGATCACTATAACACTGATCATGGATTGTAGGTTGAAGTTGTTCTCTGACTTTCCAATTACTTGGGTAGGAATGATGTGTTGCTAGATACCGCTCATTGCTTGTGATGCCATAAATCAGTTATGGACATTCACTGCCAACGTAACTTGGGACCTATAGGATCACACACATAGGATGCACCTGGAATAGGAGTTTATTCATGAACCATGTTTAACATGATTACCAAAGTATTTAGGTATTCAATTTAAACAACAATGGCTATAAATTGGCTGACTGGAATGTGAACCGATAGGTTCAAGTGTTAAACTAATCAATTCAAGTGTCAAGTCAGTTTAAACTGCATTAGTTGAACATTTCTTAAACTAGGATATGAATCGACCTATTCAGGTGGTGAATCGATCGGTTCAAGGTATGCAACAACTGATTCAACTTGTGAATCGTCTGGTTCAATGATCAATATGATTGATACTGACATTATGTTGTGCAATAATTTGCATTGAAAGCCAATATGTTTGAGAATATGAAAGCAAGTGAACCAACCGATTCAAGTGTTGAACCAATTGTTTCACATGTGAACTGACCAGTTCAGTAGTGAACCAACTGGTTCAACATGTGCAACTTCCAAAAAATTCATGAAATTACAATTCTTCACTCCTAGATGATCTAGAAACCCTGACCCTGACCATCCTATATAAAGGGCACTGGTACTTTTCTGAACTCTAATGTCACTTGACCTGATGTGGGTTCTAAATAAAAAATGACACTATAGACTGAACAACTTCAATTCATTAGCATAAATGTCACCATTGATCAAGTCATGTTGATTTAGAAAAGATACAGGTACAATTTTTCTTTAATGTCGGTTACATTTTAAAAAAATCGATGTCTAAAATAACCCATGGAATATAAAATTTTAGGGGAAATATTTGCCTCCAAATTTTTTAAAATGAGAGTATGTTTTCAAAGAAACGATGACAAACAAATTCATAAAAAATTTTTTTACCTCCAAAATACTTCTAGCTTTGGTTGTTTATCCGTAAAACCGACATTGATACCAGAAAAAACTATGATAAATTGTACAATCAACACTAAATTTTTGTCAAGAAGCCGACATCAGAGGTATCATGCCACGTCCCCATGAAAAAAGTGTTCCCCCAGTATTGCTCTCTAGTGTCACTTCACCCAGAACTAACCAACGACCCAGACCTTACTCAGGCTGACTTTTTCCGTTCGGGTAATGGCCTCTGACAGTGGGTTTTTACAGCAAACCAATGTCTAAGTCATTAGGTTACGTGTCATTTTTTAGTATACAACCGATGACTCTAGCCTTACCCAGGCTGAATTTTGTTTGGTTGGACAATGGCCTCTTGCATTGGTTGTTTACAACAAACCAACGTCTAAGTCACTAGGGTAGATGCCAATTTTTGATAACCAACCGAAGTCTAAGTACTAAGTGTCAATTTTTGTGAATAATCGACGACTATGTGAAACTTAATAGCACTCGTATGAAAAACACTTTCTCCCAATCTTTGTTTCATTGCTCAGTTGATTTTTCCCTAGCTCTGGTGTTTCAAATCTCCATCGTCACTGCTCCTGCTCTACTTGCTGCCACCGCTAGCTGCTCCTGGTCCCACTACTACAACCACTAGCTAGTCTTGCTTCCCCCAATCCTACTCCTGCTCCTATTGCCTATTCCTATTCCTTCCATTTCTAGATGCTCCATCCTCCGCCACTGTCACTGCCTGCAACTCCTCCTTTAGCCACCAACAATGCTGCTACCTACTCCTACTCTAGCCTCCACCACCGGTGAAACCACTGCCTACGACTCCTCCTCTAGCCCCCTGTAATTCCACCACCTGCTCGTGCTCCTACTCTAGTCATCTACCTATTTCATTACTTGTTTTGAAATCTTTCTCTATAGCTAACATTGGTTTGGGTTTGCATTGTGTATATGAATGAATATGCAAAAAAGTGTATACTATGTTTGGAATGTTTGTGTTTGCATTATGTGTATGAATGAATATGCAAAAAAAGTATACTATGTGTGTTGATGGTGTTTTTTTGGGATTTTTATTTAAATTGGGAAGTGAATTTATTATATGTAGATTTGGATGTATAATTTAATGAGTTGATGAACCTTAAACTTCTTTGTGCTTAATTGTGGATGGAACATAAACATTAAAATGAAACTTGGACCACACTTTCTTGAAAAATGCATGTGTTATTCTAGAATTATCTTAGTGTATAATTTTTTCCACATATGATGTAAATTATGACACTAAGATCATAGGTATATAATTCTCTATTGGCCTGGAAACCCATCTGGGATTTACTCATTAGGAGTAAATCTTGGATAGTCCCCTGTTTGGGATTGTTCTTGAACACTTAATAGCACTTAGGATGCAACTGTATAATGTGTATTTGGTTTTTAAGTTGTTTTGTTAGCACTTCCCCCATTTGTTCTCTAAGTACATATGCAGGTGGCTATTTTCCCATCTACATCGAGGTACTTGGAGAAATGTAGGGAAATATTGTGGAATTTTCTTGAAAATTGAATCACACATTATACACTTACTAGTGATATTAGGTGTTCAAGAATGGGATAGGTAGTACCCACATTCATTATTAAACTCTAAGCCCTAATTTGTAAACCATAACCCTAAATCCTAATCTACTAAACCCTAAACCCTAATATGTAAGCCCTTATCTCTAACCCTAAATGATAACCCTCATCTATAAACCCTTATCCCCAACCCTAATCATGTAAACTTTCAACCCTAATGATGTAAACCCTAAACCCTAATAATTCTTTTCTCATTGATCATAAAATGGATAGATCATGGATGTCCATTCCAAATTGTTGCACCCCAGAGTTTGTTACTAGTCTTGATCAGTTTGTAAGATTTGTAGAGGAACATAGAAAACAACATGGATATTGATTCTATTGTCCATGTAGGAATTGCAGTAACAACTTGAAAGTTGAAAATGTGGATGAAATCAAAATCCATGTCATGTGCAACGAGATTGTACAAGGATATACAAAATGGTACTGGCATGAAGAGATTCCTACAATGATATTAGTATATGTCGATAGTAGTATTTCTGTTGAATAATAAATTGTCACCGATGATGTAAATGAGAATGACCTAATTCTGATAGACATGGTTGACGTGATGCTAGATAGTTGTGGGGTAAAGCACTCTGATCTACCTTCCTTATTTAGAAACATTGTGCATGATGCTGAGAGACCATTATACTTAGGTTGCACTAAGTTTACAAAGTTGACTGATGTGTTGAGGTTGTATACTTTGAAGGCTAACAATAGACAGAGTGAAAAATCTTCACATCATTGTTGTCTTTGTTAAAGAAATTCTTCCTAAAGGCAATGAGCTTCCAATCTCAACATATGAATTGAAGAAAATGTTGTGCCCAATGGGAATGAAGGCTAAGAAGATACATACATGCCCGAATGACTGTGTTATTTCAAAAGGACAATATTGATTTGAAAGATTGTCCAAAATGTGGGGCATCAAGGTATAAAATGACGACTTCGAAGAAGTCCAAAATAGGCTCTCGTGCCAAGGTGATGTGGTATCTACTTATAATACCACAATTTCAACGCTTGTTTTCCAATACCATGGATGTGGAAAATTTAAGGTGGCATGCAGAGTCAAAGGAAAATAATGATGGGATCCTATGACATGCATTTAATTCCCCATAATGGAAGAAGATTGATTTATTGTACCCTGAGTTTGGTGAAGAAGTTAGGAATCTAAAACCTAGACTTTGTACCGATGGGATGAATCCATACAACACATTGAGCAGCCAACATATCACTTTGTTATGATTGGTATATACAACCTTCCTCCCTGGTTGTGTATGAAAAATAAATATGTCACGTTGTCATTGTTGATATTGGGATCTAAAAAACCTAGCAATGATATCGATATTTATCTTGAACCTATGATTGACGACTTAAAGAAACTCTAGGGAGAAGGTGTGATAACCTATGATGCTTCATGTATAAAGACATTTCATTTACATACTATGTTGTTTTGCACTTTTAATGACTTTCCAACATATGAGAATTTGTTTAGATACAATGTAAAAGGATCCAAAGCATGCCCTATATGTGAAGAGAACACTGATTCAATATGAATAAACATGGAGGCAAGACTGTATATCTTGGTCATCAAAGGTTTCTTCTAAAAGTTCATCCTTATAGAAGGTTGTGCAAAGCGTTCAATGGATCAAATGAGGAACAGAGTGCCCTAAACCTATATCGGGGGAGGTTGTTTATGAAAGGGGAAAAAACTTTGTCAATGCATTCAATAAGAGATCACAATCTACCATTCCCACACCGAGTGAAAAATATTTATACAAGAAGAGGTCAATATTTTGGAATCTTCCTTATTGGAGTTCTTTTGTAGTTAGGCATTGTATTGATGTCATGTATGTTAAGAAAAATATTTGTGATAGCGTCATTGATATTATGTTGAATATACCAGGTAAGACTAAAGATGTCATCAAATCTAGAATGGACCTACATGAAATGGGCATAAGGAAAGAATTAACAAAAGAATTTAGTAGTGATCCGAAAACATATTTACATGTTTCTTGTTACACATTGTCTAATAAGGAGAGGAAAACTTTTTGTGAGTGATTGCTTAATATTAAGGCGACACAGTGATACTCTTCCAATATCGGTATGTTGGTATCAATGAAGGATATGAAACTGATAGGTCTTAAATCTCATATTTTTCATAATCTAATGCAACAAATATTACCTGTGGCAATTCTATCTATACCACCGAAGCATGTAAGGCTTGTAACAACCAGACTTGAGATGTATTAGTTGTAAACAGAAGTGGTCGCTACCCTCTGTCAGCTTGAGATGTATTTTTCTCCTTCATTGTTTGATATCATGGTTCATCTTGTTGTCCATTTGACTAGGGAAGTGAAAATACTGGGAGCAATTTTCTTGCATTGGATGTATCCTTTTAAATGATACATGTGTGTTTTTAAAGGTGATTTTAGAAACTACTATCACCTTAAAGGGAGTATTATTGAGGGTTATTTGTCCATGGAAGTTATAGACTTTTGCAATGACTTTCTGAGTTGTTATGAAGCTCTTGTAAATGGAAAGAATACTGATGACTATTCAGGTAAAAGGGCTGTACCAGTGAAAGTAATCAATCATGAGCTTTGAGAATAAAAACACTTGTATATTTTACCCAACATCAATGAAGTGAGTATTTATATCACCGAGCATACCAATTTCATCAAGAGAAAATATCCTCAAGCCCATTCAATGTGGCTTGTAAGTGAGCATAATAATACATTTATTAGGTGGTTTGCAGATAAAGTCTTTCATCAACTATCTCAAATACCAAACAGTGTTGCTGAAAATATCAAATGCCATGCCTTAAAACCAAAAATGAATGTTATGTATTATAAAGGGTTTGATATAAATGGAGTTTCATATTACACACAGAATCAAGATGATAAGAGTGTCTTTAAAACCAGTGGTGGTCACTCTTCAAGCGTCTTCATTGTATTTTTCTAGTATGAAGGATAAGAGTCCACATGAAGCTAAAATGTCATATTACAATGTCAATGGAGACATATGAGAGTTTGACTACATAGATTTTAGAGTTTCGGTCTTTAGGTGTAATTGGGTTGATAACACCATAGGAGTTGTAGTAGATGAATTGGGTTTCACAATAGTGGATTTTGAAAATATTGGCATGAAGGGTGAACCATTCATAATGGCATCACAGGTGAAGCAAGTATTTTATATCGATGATCCTACAAATGAAAAATGGCTGATTGTTATTCATGGTAAAAGGTAGTTCATTATAGATCCTATAGATGAAAAAGAGTACTATGAGAAGTATGATGACTCCAATCCATTCTCAGTTGGCTTGCCAACACCAAATATTGAAGTTGATACTGACTTATATATGTATGGAGATCATACCAAGGGAATGTTAATTGATACAATATCCCAATATTAGATGCATGATTTTTTTTTAATGTTAGATATTCATTTTACATTCTTTATCACTCATATTTCATTATTTGACTATTTTTGATATTACATTTTTTAGATGGCGTATGACCATGAGTATGATGACCGTGATGATGATTACAGTGAGGATGAGAACCATGACTATGTGCATCATGAGCATGACATTGGAGTAATTTTTATAGTTTTATTAGATAGATGTTAATTTTATAATGTCTATCTTGTTTTATTGTTTTATCACATTTATAAGTTATATCTTTTTGCATCTTAATTGTGTTTTTTTGTCTATTTTAGCATGATGATTTGTGTCCTAAGGATCTTGTTGAGCTTGATGAGTAGCATCATCAGTGTGCAAAAATAAGAGGCATCACCATGATGAACAAGTTATTAGATCAAAGGGGTGATAGACTGAAGATGGTCGTTGAGTTTGATGATGCATGAAATCCTATTGGGAAGAATTAGAGTTCTTTTGTGTAATATATAGGGGTTCTTACTCATAGCAAATCAGATGTAACAGTATAATCTTGGCATAAAATTTATCAAGGCAAGAAAGAATTAATATATGTGAGATATTATCATTTGCAATTCTATTTTAAAGCTATTAACAATTGTGTTTATAATAATATTCCATTAAGTATATGAACTTTTGTAGAGCATATTTGGCCTAGATGAAAAAATGCATTATAAAAAGGTGCTACAATGCTGTGGGAGGGTATGAAGGAATGAAAGGATAAATCTAACAAGAGAATACATACAGAGTGCTGAGAAGAAGAAGAAGTGAGCCACTTAGCAATGGAACTATCTTGACCCAAAGGTGTGGGAAGTGTTTAAGAGACAAATAATTGAATTCAAGGTATTAAGCCTCACTCCTCATTTTTAATACATTCTTATGAATTCTTTGTATTACATATTTAACATATACTTTTGACTAACTATGATGTAAGAGATGCTCAAAGAGAAAGGTGTGGAAATAATGTGCACAACCACACGATGGGTCTAGGTGACTGTGCAAAGCTTCCCCAATAGATACTGCAAGTGTCTTCTTCCAAGCAGCCTTCATGGGACTATCGAGTCATCTACTACTCCTGCACTTCTACGTCACCATGATCTATGGATAGCTGGGAGGCAAACCAAATCTAGAGAAATACCCAACCCCGCAACTACTGAGGTGGCTGTAGAAATGATTAAATTCAACTCTTAGAGCAATTACTATTGATGATTGTTATGTTTTACCTTGTCCTTGACTGTTATGTTTTACTTACCAATTACTATTGATGGTGATTAGCTAGAGCTCCATGAGCAAAGGAAACAAGGCAAGTTCATCCTGAGGGCACAAGGGATGAATTGATAGTTGCTCTAGGTAATCCAAAGCATCCTGGGCATGTTAGTGCTATTGGAACTGGTGTCGTTATAAGAGCCTTCTTTGGACCATCAGAGTATAAGCACAAATCTGTCCAGAAAGGAGGATTCTCAAAAGAGAAGGTACAAAAGATGATTTCAAAGGGAATAGAGGAAGCAATGAGACAATATCATGCTTCTCATTCATCTCCTTACATAATACATGTGACGTCCCACTCTTCATATGAGGCAGACTCCTCATACGACAAAGATGGTTGGGAGTAATCATGTGGATCCACCACCTAGCACATCTATTGTAAGATTTTTATGATATATTAGTCTTTCACAATGATTTGTATAATATGTTTGAGTTAAGGTATATATAACACTCTATACAAATTTGTAGGGGTTAAGGCCATGCTGTCTTTTATTAGAAGGATTTGTTGCTACATTGGGTGCGTCTTACCCACACCTTACAGGTGACATGATTCATGGTGCTCCGTTTCCCATTGATGCGGTTCATGTGACGCCAAGGCTTACATATGACACTTGGAAGAAGAATGCACTACCATATGACCACCCCAAGTATGAGATGATATGTGATGCAGAAGGCAGTGTGGTTGTGTGGCACAAAGCAAGAGTTGTCTATAATGATGTATTCTAAATTTACAATGTGTTTGTATATGTATATACATGACAATTGAAATGAGAATATATATATACATGACATAGAGCCTAAGAAACCCCTTACAACTCATCCTCCACCTCCTCCTCAGGATATTCGATTACCTCATTGGCTTGTAGAGGACCTATTTAACTCACTAGGTCCAAATTGTAGGGGGTGGCATTATGGATAAGAAACTTTGAAGAAGGGTATCATATGATGGTCCATATTAAGGAGGAAGTTGTATGTCAACCTCATGTAACTAGTATATTTTTGCAAGATGTCTTGGAGATGTTTAATATGCTTGGTTGAAAACATCTATGATAGAACTTTGGATATGGTGAGATCTTATATGGCTAAATACCTCATTTTATATATGTTAATCTATTTTCTTGTATATTAATGCATACATGATATACATTTTGCAGCTTCCTACATAGGGTGTACAAAGTTCACATTCTCCCATGTGGCATTTCTAGATCCATCATTGATTAGTCATGTAAATAAAGACCCTACATTTTTTTACCGACTACTACTCTATCACATTTAAATATTTTTGTGAAGGGAAAAAGAGAGTGATTATATATCCTTTCAATGTTGAGTAAGTTTCAATTACTTTGTGTATATTTTTGACTTAAGAATTACATTTCATTGAGGATTTTGAATTTCCTTTTGTTTTTCATCTTTTCACTCAAGAATAATCATTGGTTGTTGTTAGTAATTGTACCTACGATGCTAACAGCATATTATCTAGATCCTAAGGGTGACAAACTAACAATGTAGGACACAAAATGAAAAAGGCATGATTCAAATGAGTAAATTTTTATATTTATATTTGTTAACGTATAGTATTATATGACTATTTACTAATATAATTCAATGTGTTACATTAAGGTCTGGGGCTATAAAAGAATTCAAACATGCTAAAGGAAAGGTGGACAAGTAAAAGAAAGCATTAAGTTGGTAGAATGTTGATGTAGTTTTTTTTACTCCAATGCATATTTATGCCAACTATGCTTACTTTTATATATTAATTTTTTTATATTGGTAAATTTGTTGTGCCATGTACAAGCAATGGTTAGGCATGCATATACTACATGTGGTAAATGGACATGATTGTTAGATATGGGGAACTAGACATAAACTGCATATGAAAGTAAACTATATATAGTCTTGATCATCATAAGTAAACAATCTCATTTGATAATATGAAATTATAAAATTCTTTAATTATGCCATTTTATTACTACTATTTGACATGACAAAACTCTATATGACAGGGCAGCTAGATGAGATACGATAATAATGGGCATACACCTTCATTAATGAAGTGAACTTTGAATTTGATTAGAATAAAGAATGTGTTTTCTAAACTTTGATATCATTATTTCTATATACATGTGGTGTTTATGACATCTTGTAACTTTAAATTTGATGTAAAGTATATTATTGGTGCTGATGTGAATGATGAATATACACATGAATGTGAAGATGAATGAGTGAGAATTGTGTTTCTAGATGGAATTGGTATGGAATTGGTGCATATGTGAATGATGTATCATGTGTATGAATGAATGTGAAGATGAATGAATAGAATTATGTATGTACATGTGATGAGAATGGAATTGGAGAATGGATCTTGTACGTGGGTGGATTGTGTTTGTTATTCTAGGTTTGTTAGCCTATTGTTAAGATGAACAAAGGATGGAACCTGCAGTTCTATTGACCTATAGGTTCTGCATCCTGCTGAACACCTGGACAACAGGTATATAAACCTGCTATTTTAAAAAAACGTAGCTGTCAATTATTAAAAAAAATGATATTGTAGGTCTAAGTAGTTAGTTTTAGGTCAAAAATCGACATTATAGGACTACCCTAAAATAGCCGTGATGGACGAAATGGTCTATAGGGTTGTAGTTCTTGGTTTTATTGAATAAACCGACACTAAATCACTTAATTGCCATTTTTTTTCTTGATGTGCTCGATGACTAAGTTTCTAAAATGGTGTCTAACAGTATGAAGTCAGTATGGAGACTTGTTGGTTTTAGAAACTGACACCCAAAAACTATTACCAAGTACACATGTGATATGGTATGGCAATACAACATTAGTTGGAATACCTAAACCAATGACTCAGACTCTTAATTGTGCTAGTTTCTTTTATCATAGCAATCTATATAAGCAATAATTTTAGCCAAAAAATAAACCAAAAAACTTAGTTTCTTTTGTAGAATCTAATGGCAAACACAAATATGTTTTATTTGCAATCGGTCCTTGAGAAGGACAAAATGAATGGGAATAACTTTCGTGAATAGTTCAAGATGTTGAGAATCACTCTCACTCAAGAGTCCAAACTCTATGTCCTGGAGCCAACAGAGCCAGATGAATCCGCTCCCAATGTGCCTAAGGTTGACAAGGATGCTTACTACAAGCATTATGAACACGATGTGGATGTCAAGTGCCTGATTCTATGCTCAATGAACTATGAGTTATAGATACAACATGATAACATGGATGTTATTGAGATGGTTATACAATCTAAAACATGTACCAAGACCAGAAAAGATAAGAGAGATATGATGTTTATAAGGCCTTGTTCAAGTGCAATATGGTTGAAGGAGATCTAGTAGGTCCCCATACACTCAAGTTGATTGGGTATGTGGAGAACCTTGATAGACTAGGATTTACCTTGGGTTAAGAGTTGGCTACAGATGTGATTCTATAGTCACTGTCAGAATCATATAGCCAGTTTGTCATGAACTACAACATGAATGATTTTGACAAACTGTTGCCATCATCATTTTGAATGTTGAGTATAGATGAAGCGCAAATGAAGAAGGAAAAACCCAAATATGTGATGATGATAAAAAAAGGGAAGTCCAAGGGCAATGGAAAGGCTAAGAAGAGTTCTAAATCTATCCTAAAACCAAAGTCTTCTGCACTAAAGGCTAAGGCAGGAGTGAATAAGTAAAGGAAGTGCCACCATTGTCACCAGACTAGACACTAAAATAGGAACTGAGAAGAATTAAGCTAGACATAGAAGAACTCATGAAGAAGAAGGAGATAGACATCTTCACTTCAGGTCCTAAAAAGAAGTAAGCTAGAACTATAGGGAGTAATAGTATCTGCCACTATAGTTGGAACATGTCATTCAACACGATGGGCATGTAATAGAATTAGTGAATTACTATTATGTACTTTCCATTGATGAAATTATTATGTATCTTGTATAGACAAGAATATGATGAATATTTTGATGAGATCTTATATGGTAGTACCCTATGTCTTGTAATATATACTTGATAATTTTAAAGACAAATATGTATAACATACATACTAAATGACAAGATGATTCAAATAATGAATACCTATAGCATTTTGATCTAGAGAACATGAATGAGAGATGCATTTCTAGGATCCATAATGATGGTTGTCTAGACTCTTTTGGTTATTGAACCAATAGATACATGCAAGTCTTATTTATTGGGAAAAATGACAAAAGCACATTTCACTAGATGTCATGGGACAATGAGTATTACATTAGGGCTTATACATACTAATGTATATAGACCTTTTAGAATAAATGCTAGAGGTGGTTAATAGTACCACATTATATTTGCTGATGTTTGCAGTAGATATGGTAGATTGTATTGAATGAAATACAAGTATAAATCTATTGAAGTGTCCAAGGAGATCATGAATGAAGTACATAACCAACTTCGTAAAAGTATTAAAACACTTCAATATGATTGTTATGAAAAATATTTTGAACCAAAAATTTGAGGACCTTATGGGAGATCATGATAATGTATAACAATAAACTCCACCTAAAACATAGTAGTGTATAAAAGACAAGGAATCACCCTATTAAGTCATGGCAATCATCAATAAATCTAGTTGATCTTCTAATATCCTTTTGGCACATGGTTTACACAAACAATGTACTGTATAAAATGGTTCAAAAGACACCATGTGAGATATGGAAATGGAGGTGTCCTTATATGTCTTTTAAAAGTTTAGGATTTAAAGCTTATATAAGAAAAAGTTTATTGAAAAGCTTTGTCCATAGATCACATAAATTTTATTTTGTTGAAAACTAATTTTATATTCCAATCTGAAAATGAAAGTATTTGTTTCTAGGATGACTGGATTCCTAAAGGATAATTTAATTCTAAAGGAATTAATGGAGAAAAGTAGAAATCAAAAAGTTCAAGACCAACAACAAAACATTGAACCTAAAAGGGTATAGTAGGAACAAGCAGAATCACAAATTGTTGTGAAAACTCAAGTTCCTTATGTAAACACAGTACCTCAAAGATCTAGTAGGACACACCTTGAGCTTGAAAGATTAGGATATATTATGTCTCAAGAAGGCAGTAAGTTGGTCATAGATGATGAGCCAACACCCTACATAGAAGCTATTGAGGGACTAGAATATGAGAAATGCCTTTTAGGCCATAGGTTCCAAGATGGACTCCATGTACACCAAGATGACCTTGATGTACCACCCAAAGGGGTAAAACCCTAGGGTGTACTTGGGTCTTCAAGAATAATACCAACAAGGATGGTTGTGTACGAATCTATAAGGGCAGAATGGTTGTAAAGTATTTCAATCAATTTCAAATTGTTGAACATGACAAATCTTTTCACCAGTTGACATGGTTAAATCAATTAGGATCATGCTTGCCATTACATATTAGTGTGACTATGAGATTTGACAAATGGTTGTTAAAACTACAAAGGTTTTGTAAAACCAATTATTGCAAATAAAGTTTGTAAGCTACAAAGGTCAATATGAGGATTGAAGCAAGCATATCAAAGATGGAATCTTCTATTTGACAAGACAATCAAAGAGTTTGACTTTAGTCAGAATGAAGATGAACTATGTGATTACAAAAAGGTTAGTGGGAGCATATTTATATTCCACATAATGATGGGGAATAATATCCTTATACTACAAATATTGAAACCTGGCAAGGAAGTACATTCTCTATGAAGGGTTTAGGCAAAGCATCCTATATCTTAGGAATTGAGATCTATATAGATATATCTAGTAAGCTTCTTGACCTAAGTGAGAGAACATACATTTGCAAGATGTTGAAGGAATTCAACATGCATGACTCAATCATAGAAAATTTGTGAGATTAGTCTCTCAAGAGCACAGTATCCCAATTCTTGTGAAGAATGGGAGAACATGTGTAAGAAGCCATATACATTCACAATTGCATCTAGAATGTATGCAATGTTATGTACTCATCTTGTTGTCTCATATGTAATGAACATGATGAGAGGATATATGTCAGATGATATTGAGGGTCACTAGATTGCCATAAAGAGCATCCTTAACTACTTGAGAAGCACTAAAAGGATTAGTTCATTGGTAATGGTAGTAACAAAGATATGGGTGTAAAGGGTTACACCAATTCAAGCTTCGAAAATGACAAAGAAAGTTAATGATTGCAATATAAAATTGTGTTTGACCTTAAAATAGAATCGCAAGCTGGAAAAGTTTTGAGCAAAAGATAGTTGTTTAATTCTACAATAGAAGCCAAGTAGATTGATATTTTGAGAACCATAGAGGATACTATATAGATCAAGAAGTTCACGTAGATGAACTTGTGGGAGGTTCCAACCATTGATGCCACAATAGAGATATTGTGACAACAATGAAGCTACTGGTTAGGCAAAGGAACTCATATAGCATACTATGGTAATTCCATCTCATGTGAGAAGTTGTACAGTGAGTAGATGTGAAAACTTACAAAATACCGACTAGAAAAAAAACATTGCTAACCTTCTATAAAAGCACTTGTGCAGCAAAAACATGATGGACATGTTGAAGGTCACCAAGAATAAGATTCGTAAGTGATTGGCTCTAAGTGCAACTGGGAGTTTTTTGGCATGCATACCCATAGATCCAATCATATGATGATTGTAATAGGGCATCATATACTAATTTGATAAATATAAAGCTAATTCCCTCTATTATGTTTGTCTCAATGATGAGATGATACCACAAACATGCTAGATGTCTAAAGAATGATGTTACTTGATGACATATGTCTTCAGGTTGAGGGTCTGAATAATGATATCATATGTATGATAAAAGTCCATATGTTCTAATTATGCCCGTAGTCGGATATTACTGTGGAAGAAAAATAGACAACAATAATACACAAGACTAGAGTGTGTCTCGGTTGATGACAAAATCTCATTAGTCAAGATATGTGATACCAAATGAAGTGCATATGTACATGTTAGAGAGCAATGTATAAGACAAACCCATCTTGAGAGTGATATGTGGAGACCATAGAATGGTAGTCAGAATCAGCTCTCATAGTGATAGTGGTGGTTGTGGTTCTTAAACCTAAAGTCACTATACTCATCACATGTCGTTCGATGTATTTTGACATCATCCAACGTGACCTTGAATAAGGGTTGCCATAAAGGTGATGTTGGGGTATGTTGTAATGCATGGGGATTGAGTGTGAGTGATGTAGATGGGATTCGTCCCTCCTATAAGAGTTTTGATATCCTGACCACTTGATAAGTGAGACTGAGAAATGTATGTCCATACTCATGTGACTCAATATGTGATATGTGAGCTTACATGCATCTCATACACTCTGATCTAGTTCAAGGAACATAGATTAAATGTTGAGAGGATGATGATTCCATGCCTCAAATTCAATCTTGATATCAGAGAGAAAGGAACTATATGGTCATTGTAACAATGATCGTAGTTTATAGGTTCAAGGAACATAGATTGAACATTGATAGGATGACGATCATTGCTTTACAACTTTTCAATTACTTGGGTAACAACGATGTGTTTCTATATACTGCTCATTCTTTGTGATATCATAAGTTAGTTATGGACATTTACAACCAACATAACTTGGGACCTATAAGGTCACACACATAGGATGCACCTTAAATAGGAGTTTATTCATGAATGATGTTTAACTTTATTACTAAAGTGTTTCAGTATTCAATTTAAACAAGAATGGCTATAAATTGGCAGATTGGACTACGAACTGAACAATTCAAGTGTTGAACTGATTGATTGAAGTGTCAGGTAAATTCAAACTACATCGACAGAACATTGCCTAAATGGGACATCAATCAATCAGTTCAGTTGGTGAACTGATCGGTTCAAGGTCTGAGATGACCAATTCAACTTGTGAATTGCCCAGTTCAATGATTAATACAGTTGGACCAAGGACTAATGCTGATGACATGTTGTGCATTAATCATCACATTGAAGGCCAATATGTTTGAGAATATAAAAGCAAAAGAACCGACTGGTTCAAGTGTTGAATTGATAATTTCACATGTGAACCAACCGGTTTTGACAATGAACCAACCAGTACAACGTTTGCAGCTTCCAATAAATTCATGAAATTCCATCTCTTCAACTCCTAGATGATTTGGAAAACATGACCCTAGCCATCCTATATAAAGGAGGTAGTCTAGGCTTTTATAGACACTACAATAAGCTCTAACAATTGTTGTCCTCTAAGAGTTGTGGTAATGTTAGAGCCCGAGCAAGTCTTACTCATAAAAGGGAGAGACGCCAAGGAAGAGACAACAAAGGAGAGCAAGTCGACACTATCACATTGATGTTTAAAGGTATAACTCCTTCCTATTGGCTCTGGTAGAACAACATGGAGTTCCTGGTGGTATTCTTGGACTACGTAGCGGCGTGGATGTTGTCTCCACAATGCTAGGAGGACAACAACCACCGTTGTATGTGGTGCTGCACTTGGAGGCCATCATGGCCAGTTGTTCATGTGCATCTTGTGCACAACACCGTGTGAGAGTAGTTGATGGACTTGCTCCGGGACTGGGTATATCTCTTGCTACCTTCTTTCCTAGATACATCATTGTTGAAGTGATTCCTTGATCAAGGAATAGAGACAAAATTTTTGTTTCAGTTGTCATCTTTGCCTCTCTATTCCATAACAGAGGTCTGACATTCTTACCGACTAGCCAATTTAGTGTTGGGGGTGCCAATAAAATGATTTTCCTTCCAATAGAAGGAGTAGAAGGTCGACCTCAAGGGATTAGGTTAGAGGTTCTTGTAGAGAATCGTGGGTGGGGAGAAGTGAAGGAGGAATTAGAGGATTCTTTTGTATAGATATATCCTAGCGGCGTCGACAAAAGAAGGGATATGTGTCCTCAAAATGTTGCGATGGTTGAGGAGGTAGGAGAGGAATTGGGTGTTTTGTATATTGTCATGGGAAGGGGTCAAATAGGGCTCACTATGACCGCAAGGGAATGACATATCAAATAAAGAAGAAATTACATTAAATGGCAAAATGTAGAGGGAGATAGGTGAGGAAGACCCTTGATGTGTTGAGCTAGTCTTACATAGATGTGAAGTAGATGGATGTGGGACACAAATTCTCTCACCTGATTTCCCAACCTGATGTGATTATCATGACACTATGAGTCAAGGAGTCGGCAAAAAAATGTGTGTGGCATTTACATGAGGCTGGAACCTTGAAAAAAAATAGAGGGCATGATGTTCAATTAAATCAATAAAATCAGCCACACTAATATCGTATTTCCTAATGTTAATTTTAGTGGTGTATTTGATGTCTAATGAGCCCCAAAAATGGTAGCTTCTCTAATTAGGACATGAAGAACATGAATTTGGAGTTATTTTTGGTTTTTGATATTATCTTTTTTATATTTATGACATTGCACACTAATAACTTAAATAGAGTAATTTGACTTAACCTATTAGACAAATAGGGTGAAACCTTTTGAGTTATACCCAATTCCAGATTATAATATTCTAGGGTTAAAATAGAATATCTAGTTATGGTAGAGACTATAATTTATTATTATTATTCACTAATTTTCCATAGATAAATTATTAAGGTTATTACATCCTAAGATTTCATGTCCATTGGATTAGTAATATGCCAATTAGGGATATTAGATCCACATAAATTTTAATCTATACTACAATAGGGAAATATGGGTACTAAAAAGTGTCTCTAATTGAAGAACAATAAAGAAAAGGGACTAAAGGACATTGGATAACAACATAGTTGAATAGGGGCCTAAAAGAAAGGATGATGCATCTATATGCCTAAGATCAAGTATGCTAAAAATACACCATAAAAAAGGAAACAAAAACATTTGTAATATGGTAATGATATAAACCATCATATCTTTTTATTTTTTTAATATCAATGAAGGGAGTATAAATGTTACCATGATAACAACTAATTTCTACAAAGGCATCTTTCCTCACAGTCGGGCAATCAGGCACTACTAAAATTATAGAGATAAAAATGTTCACTTTGTTGTAATCATAGGCGCCTTTATCTTTATTTGCTCACAAATGTAATCTTCTAACTCTATTGGTAGATAATGATTGGTCAATCATTTTGAATGGAATTAAGTATCAAATTTTAATCTTCTGTACTCCCCTAATTAGTTGTTGGCATAATGCCTCCTAATAATTGATAATGGTGTCCACATGAAAGCTACTATATTTACACATATAAGATAATATTTAATAAAGTCTCGTCTGCATTGTGGTCATAAATTATATAAAAAAATATCATATATATTGATCAAAGGGCATTTATGTTCATGAACTTTGCTTGGATAGCCGTGAAATAAGGTGTGAGATTCGACTGGAAGCCTGTATACATGTTAAAAGGTCATCATTTTATATTAATGTCCAACAATTTTTGGAGTTCTCAAATAGAGAAACAAATAATTTCTTATTAATGGTGTGAGGAGAATAGATCCAACACTATTGCCACAAGTGGGTGCCACAATGACTTTACAAGCATTAGTACAGAAACAATCTCTAGTTTCGATTAAAATAATCCTATAATGTTGGTTATAGACTGACACTTAAGTAGGCGACACTATAACCACATGCCTTAGACGTTGGTTCATTGGGGACAACATAACTGACGCCAAAGATCTAGCCTTGGTTGTGTGGATTAAAGAAATTGACATAGATAGGAGTCTGAGACATCAATTGTATTACCAAAACTGACATCCCAAGAACCATGTTGGGTCCTATTTGTAACTGGTAAAGGACCCTACATTGCCATTTTTGTAACAATAAACACCTATTATGATGAATAGTGTTGGTTGCAGCCAAATTAATCGATGATTATGAGATATAATGACGATTGTATCTATTAAATTGATGAATATGAGAAGCTACCCAGTGAGGCTATGTTATCCATCATGGTAGTTTTGGTTTTGTCCTTTAATGTCAGTTATTTTACCGAAATCGACAGCTCAGGACTATAGTGTCATTTTTTGTTACAACCGATGAATAATTTTTTTAATTAGCAGGCTTGCAAACCTGCTGCCCGACTGGTTAGTAGGATGCAGAACATGTAGGTTAACAACATCCTGTGAGTTTATCTTAACAACAGGTCACCAAGCCTACAATAACAAACATAATATGCATTCTCCAATTCCATTTCATCACATATGCAATCACAAATCTTCACATTCATTCACACACATGATACACCAATTCCATTGTCATGACATGTAGAAACACAATTCATTTATTCATTCATCTTCACAGTCACACACATGTATATAGATTATCATTCACATATGCACCAATAATTTACTCGCATCAAATTTAAAGTTGCAAGAAGTCATAAGCACCACATGTACATAGAAATAATGACATCAAACTTTAGAAAAGTCATTCTTTAATCCCAATTAAATTCAAATTTGACATCTCTTTTGAACGATTGTGCCCATTGTTCTCGTATCTTATCTAGTTGTTCTATCATATAGGGCATTTGTATGCCTTCTAGCTTTTCTTGCATATTGAAGTCTTTTGTTTTCAACACCTACAAAGAGAATGATGTATATAATTACCAAGTTTGATATTTTCATATGATCTAATGAGATGATACACTTATGATAATCAAGACTATATATATATATTACATTTTGTATCTCATCTATGTATAGTACCCCATATATGAAAATTGTATCCATATACCGCATTACATAGTATCCGCATTCCCAACCATTGTATTGTACATAACACTATAATTTTCAACACATAAAATTTTAATAAATAAAAGTAAGCATAGTTGGCATATATATGCATTGGACTCGGAAAAATACCTCAACATTCTCCCAAACTATCACTTTCTTTTTATTGTCCACCTTTCTTGCATCTTTTTTGAATTATTTTATAGCCGTATACATTAATATAACAGATTGAATTGTATTATTAAATAGTCATGTAATATATATTTTAACAGATAAAAATATAAAATTTTACTCACGTGAATAATGCCAATTTCAATTTGTGTCCCCCATTGTCTACTTTGTCACCCCTAGGATCTAGATAATACACAGTTAGCATCATAGGGACATAACCAATAAAACCTAATGGTTATTCCTAACTGAAAAGAAGAAAAACAAAATAAAACTCAAAAATCAACAATGAAATGTAATTCTTAAGTTAAAATTATAAGCATGAGTAAGTAAACTTTTCCAACATTGTACAGAGCTAACATCACACTCTTTTTCCTTATATCAAAATATTTAAATGTGATACAACAATATTAGGTAACAAATGTAGGGTCTTTAGCTACACAACTAATCAAGGATGGAACTAGAAATGCCACATGGGCAGTGAAAGCTCTGTACAGACCCTAAGTAAGTGGCTATAAAACATATATCATGTATGCATTGATATATAATAAAACAGATCAACATATATAAAATGAGGTATATAGCTATATAATATCTCACCATATCCAAAGTTCTGTCACAGATGTATTTAACCAAGCATAACCAAACAAATTTAAAACATCTTGTAGAAATATACTAGTATCATGAGGTTGACCTACAACATCCTCCTTAAGATGGACCATTATAGGTGACCCTTCTTCATGTTCGCCTATCCATATTGCCATACCCCTGCACTGAGGACCTACCGAGTTGAATAGGTCTTTTGTAATCCAACCAGGTATTTGAGGAGGAGGTGGAGGTGGAGGACGAGTTGTAAGGGGCTTCTTAGGTAGTATTTCCAACACATATATAATCTTATATCAATGGTGTCATGTATATAAAGATAGAAACACAATGTAAATGTACCATACATCGATATAGATAACTTAAACTTTGGGCCATGTGACCACACCGCCTTCTGCATCACCTATTGTTTCATGCTCGAGGTGGCCATATGGCAGTGCAGTCTACTTCCAAGGGGCTAGACAAGCCTCGACATCATGCAAACCACATTGGAGAGCAATGGTGCACCATGAGTCATGTCTCCTTCAAGGTGTGAGTAAGCCTTTGCCCAGTGTAACAACATATTCTTGTAATTTAAGATGGCATGCCCTCAACCTCTACATATTTACATAGAGTGTTATATATATTATACAAAATCATTGAAAGACTACTATGTCATAAAAAATACATATAGCAGATGTGTTAGGTGGTGGGTCTGTTGGATTACTCCCAACCACCTCTATTATAGGGGGTCCACCTCGTATGAAGAGTGGGGCATCACATTTTTAGTATGAGGAGATGTTTGACAAGTATGTTACTATCTCGTTGCTTCCTGAATTCCTAAAGAGCGGGGAACACAAGTTCAAACTCAATGATCAACTTCAGTTTGTTACCCCTTTTTGGTATTAACTTGTTCATCATGGTGATGCCCCTTATTTTTGCATGCTAACGATGCTGCTCATCAAGCTGAACAATATCCTCAAGGTGTACATCCTCAACCTAAAATTGACAAAAAATAGATATAGGCCATAAAAGATATAACTTATAAATGAGATAAAATAATACAACAAAATAGACATATTGTAAAATGCACATCTCTGTAATAAAACAATACAACTTACACCAGTGTCAAGGTGGACATCATGATGCATCTCAACATCACAATAATCATCATCACGGTCATCATACTCATGGTCAGATGCCATCTGAAAATTGTCATATAAAAATAGTCAAATAATGAAATATAAGATTATAAAATGCACATCTAACATATAAAAAATAAGCACACCTCTAATATTGAGATGCTTTATTAGTTAACATTCACTCAATGTGATCTCCGTGAACATATAAGTCAACATCAGCTTCAATATTTGGTGTTGGCAAGCCAACTGAGCATGGAATTGAGTCATCATACTTGTCATAGCACTCTTCTTCATCTATAGGATCTTCAATGAACTGCCTTTTACCATGAAGAACTACCAACCATTTTTCATTTACACGATCATTAATATAAAATACTTGCTTCGGTTGTGATGCCATTATGAATGGTTCACCCTTATCGCCAATCTTTTCAAAATTCACTAATGTGAAACCCTATTCATCAACTAAAACTCCCTTGGTGTTATCAACTCTATTACACTTAAAGACCGAAATTTTGAAATATATGTAGTTAAACTCCCATATGTCTTCAATGACACCATAATATGACATTTTAGCTTCATGTGGACTCTTGTCCTTCGCACTATAAAAAAACAATGAAGACGCTTGAAGGGTGACCCCACTGTTTTGGATGACGCTCTTACCATTTTGACACTTTGTGTAATATGAAAACTCATTTATGTCAAATCCTTCATAAGGCATAACATTCATTTTTTGTTTAAAGGTGAGGCATTTGATATTTTCAGCAACATTATTTGGTGTTTGAGATAGTTGACGTAAAGCTTTATCTTAAAACCACCTAATATATGTCTTGTTATGCTCTCTAGAAAGCCACATTGAATTGGCTTGAGGATATTGTTTCTTGATTAAATTGGTATGACCAGAGATATAACCACTCAATTCATTGATGTTGTGTAAAATATACAAGTGTGCTTGTTCGCACAGCTCACGACTGATTACTTTCACTCGTTCTCCCAAAGTCCCTTTGTCAGAATAGTCCTCAATAATATTGTCATTTATAGGAACTTCATTATAACTCATAAAGTCATTGCAAAAGTCCATAAACTCCCTCACCACATAACCCTCAATATTTCTCCCTTCAGACTGATAATGGTTTCGAACATCACCTTTAAAAACACTCATTTACTGTTCAAAAGGATACATCCAATGCAAGAAAATTGGTCCCAACATTTTCACTTCCCTAGTCAAATGGACAATAAGATGTACCATGATATCAAAGAATGATGGAGGAAAATACATCTCAAGTTGGCATCGGGTAACAACCACTTATCTAAGTAACTTATAAAGATTCTCATGATCAATAACTTTACTGCATAGAGAGTTGAAGAAGAAACAAAGCCTGGTGATTGCAAACCTTACATGATTCGGTAGTGTAGACCAATTGCCATGGGAAATATTTGTTGCATTAGAGTGTGACAATTATGAGATTTAAGACCTATCAACTTTAGATCTTTCATTGATACTAGTCTACGGATATTGGAAGAGTATCTGTGTGGTATCTTAACATTAAGCAAGCAGTCACAAAAAGTTTTCTTCTCCTTTATAGACAATGTGTAATGAGTAGGAGGTAAATATGTTTTTCGATCACTGCTAACTACTTCTGTTAATTTTTTTCCTTATTCCCATTTCACGTAGATCTATTCTCGATTTGATGCCGTATTTAATCTTACCTGGTATATTCAACAAAGTACTGATGAGGATATCATAGACATTTTTCTCAACATGCATGACATCGATACAATGTCTAACTGCCAAATAACTTCAATAAGGAAGATCCCAAAATGTTGACCTCTTCTTATATATAGATTTGCCACTCTATGTGGGAATGTTACATTGTGATCTCTTACCGAATGCATTGTAAAAGTCATTTACTCCTTCATAAACAACCTCCCCAGATATAGGTTTAGGGGCACTTTGTTCCTCATTCGATTCATTGAATACTTTGTTCAACCTTCGATAAGGATGAAATTTTGGAAGAAACCTTCAATGGATAAGATATACAGTCTTGTCACCATATTTTAGTCATATTGAATCAGTGTTCTCTTCACATATAGTGCATGCTTTGGATCATTTTACACTGTATCCAGAAAAAATTCAATATGATAGAAAGTCATTAATAGTGCAAAACAACATATCATACAAATGAAATGTATCTCTACGTGAAGCATCATAGGTCATCACACCTTCTCCTTAGAGTTTCTTTAAGTCATCAATCAGAGGTTCAAGATATACATTGATATAATTTCTAGGTTGTTTAAGGCCCGACATCAATAATAATAGCATGATGTACATATTTTTCATACACAACTGATAACATCACATTTTGTGAACTTTCTGCACATGCTTTATTCCTATTTTAGCACTCCTTTTTATGGACTTCTCCAATTATTTGAGTATTTTTGGACAGAATCTGGATCTGATACCCCTTCCCACTCCATGTATTCTCACATCACATCACGACCGTAACAATAGCCCAAAGATGTCTCACCTGGGATAGTGACTAGGACTGACAAATTCTAGTCATGACTGTGACATTGAAGGAGTTATAAATGGGCGTGAAAGGCTCACACCATGGACACGACCAAGACGACCCATAATGACCGTGATGAAGGAAGGAAAAGATACCACGATTGATACATACGTCGTGGTCAGGGTTGAAGAAGAAACTACGACATGCGTCGCAGCAAGGACACATCACGATCGTGACACCCGTTTCAACCTCTATTAAAGACGCAATCATGATAATACTTCCTCACCACAACTGGGACATTTTCCACAGAAGGTCATGAATGTGATGATGGTCATGGTGGAGACATAGGTCGTGACTGTGAAAAAAGGTTAAGTTGGTGGCTACACCTATAAATAGGCTCCCGACTCCACACACCACGATTATCAAATCATCAAGGGAACAAAGTGTTGCCAAACTCCAGAGTCACCCTTGCCCATCTCTTGAGGCCTTGGATCTCTAAAGATGAAAGTTCGAGGAGAGATAAGTTCTATCATCCTATTCTTTGAGAGAAGGAGTTGTCATCTTACATGTTCGCACCAGATCTAGATCTAAAGAAGTATTGCCTCCTTCTTTCTTCAGATCTATTATATTCCCCATGTTGTATCTTCCTCTCTTTGTTATTCTTGGTGTATCCTCACAATTGTAAAACTGTTATGCTGCCCATTAACATGTGTGGCTAAACACCTAACTTGGGTTGGGAGTAGCCAATAAGGCCCTCCCAACATGTATATACTTGCATCCTTTTTTTAATATATATCCTTAGCAACGTTTATCTCCATACTCTTATTCTTGAATGCTTCACTTGTAAGCTTAGATACCATATTGTGATGTTTGATTGTTGGTGCCTCAAAAGAGTGGTACTAACCTTATCTAAGTGTTATGGAGTAGTATGAATACATGAAGATGTTGGAATACTAAAGTTTATGGTCATATGTTTTGCGTTGTGTTTTTTTTTGTTTGTCTTGTCAAGAGAGAGACAATCTTATAATCTTGATCTATCCTAAGCTCGAGAGAGTATGGAATAAACATATATGATAATTTTTTGTAATCTCTCTAAGGGTATACAAAAGGGTGTGATAATTTCATGTTGGTGGGAGGTCTTAGTAGGTGAAACCCTATCCAGGTTCCCATCCATATTTTGGTTACATCTTTCTTATTTGATTTTGGTTTTCTCGTTTGCAATATTTTCTTGTTTATTGTTTTTTTTGTTTGGAGTAGCACTATTCCTTAGGGAACACCATCTTGATCTACTTTTTTGTTTGGTGTATCTGAGTCTGAGGCTCTATGTTCTTAGCACTTACTAACCTTGTCCCTATGGTTCGGCCCCAATCTACTACATTGGACCCCGTATAATAGTTGCAGGGGCCTGAGTGTTGGGTTATAAATTTAAAAGTCTGACTACTCTAGACCCACTCCAATTTGGATGTGAGATTTAAGACGCTCAACTTTTTGGTGCCTTTGTCGGGGAATAAGGAAAAATAGTACTATTAAGAGCATGAGTCCAATCATTATACACTCATGCCTCGAGCTTAGCAACAAGCTTGACTACAGAAAACCCTAAATTTTCTACATCTAGATTGCTAAGGATATTTCATTTTACAAGTCTACTTCTTTAACTTGACTGTGTGATTTATTTAGGTAGCCTGAAGGAAGCAAATTTAAGTGACACCTCAACCCTCTTTCATGACACCATGATGCCACATAGAGACGACAACCTCATTGGGGAGGATCAAAATGCAAGAGTCCAACATAATCACCCACCTTAAAAAACTGAAGAAGAACGAGAGGAATTTCACTCTGACAGTCACCACAATGAGGGGGAAGATCATGAAGACCGACATGAAGAGGAGTGACATCACCATGAACACCACCATTATCGTCGTAGAATATACTGAAGGAATCACCATGAATGTGAATGTGATCGTAAACATGAACGTGACGACCAAAACAACGATGGTGAAGATGCTGAGGAAGAGAAAACTCTAATAGACCTAGTCGCAACTAGAGCCAATGAGTCAAGATGCCCATAGTCATCCCATACTTCATTGCAGCTAATTTTGAGTTGAAACCTGTTGTCATCTCTATGATTCAAAACAAGCCTTTCCAAGTGAATTTGAAGAACAAAAATCCCTACCATCATGCTCATGCCTTCAGAAATATCTGCAACACCATCAAGATGACGGGGGTGCCTCAAGAAGTTGTATATTGCCAGGGGTTCATTGTCTCTCTTGAAGATAAAGCTTTATAATGGTACCTTAATATACCCTACCACTCCATAGATGGATGGAGGCCTCTTGCTGATGCTTTCGTCACTAAATTCTACCCCACTGAGAAAATCATTAGAAATATGCAAAAGATCACTTCCTTCATGAAAAAACTCAGAGAAAATATTCATGAAGCTTAGGAATGGTACTAAGAATATCAAAGGGATTTCCTACACCATAACTACCATAAGGGATTTCTGGTGATAACATTTTACAATAGGCTAACCCCACGGAACAAACTTCGCTGAATTCAGCCACCGGGAATGATTTCCTTCGAAAGAAACTGAACAGAACTATGAAATCATCTGCAACATGGCTGCATTGCAAGCATGAATGGAGTATGAATGAAGTGATACATGTTCAACCAATAAAGCTAGTTCTGAAAGACCATCAATTGAAGCCAAGTCTCTAGAAACCATTACCGCTCAAATTCAAAATATTGCCACAGATGTAAAGCAACTAAAAGACACTAGAGGCGAAGGCAAGAAGCACATCGAGAAAATCATAAAGTTTGCTACGGATGCCATGAAGTCGACAATTGTATCTATACATGACTGAAAGAGAGTGAATCAAGTGAAAGTGAAGAAGAGATAGAAAATGTCTCTTATGCAAAATTTAAATGACCAGACCATCCAAGATTCAATTACGGCAACAAAGATGGTGCTAAGAACTCTCATCAACTGAGTGGTTTGTCTAAACCACCTCCAGGATTTGAGAAGAAAGGTGGACCAACTCAATATACCATAACTACTAGCTATCAGTCAAATAAGAACAATTATCAAAATCAAAACAAAAATGTTAGTTGTTAAAATCAAGGACAAAATCAGAGTCAGAATCAGACCAAAGATAACAACTAGCCTGATGTGATCGCTTAGTTGTTCAATTTTTCAAAAAGGTAACCTTTAATAAATGACCACTTTACTCAGAGCACCATCACCAACTCAGGTGTGTTAAACACAATGCAAACTTAGATGATAGATATGAAAACCCATCAAAGGCAAATTGATCAGTAGCTTGCCCAATTAACAGAGATCATGAAGAATCCTTCAGGGAAGAATTCATCAAACATAGAGACAACAAAGATGGCCACACTCCGATCAGGAAGGAAGTTGGAAGATATTGGTGCCAAGATCCCCATGGGAGACAGAGATAGTAATGAGCCACAATATGAGAAAGTAATTGTGCAAGAAAAATCTGAAAGAGAAGAACTTGTAGATGAGAACAAAGAAGGAGATTTTTGCAAGAAGAAGAAGGGTGCAAGGGTCAACAACTGAGATCTTGTGAAAGAGTCATTTACGCAAAGAAACCCAAATGCTTTGAGAGTTCCATTTCCCTACAAACTGATCAAGGCTCATCTAAGAAAGAGATACAAGAAGTTTATGGAAGTAGTGAAGAAATTGCACCTAGATATCCTAATTCTAGATGCAATTGAAGAGATGCCAACATATGCTAAGTTCTTCAAGGACTTGATCACAAGAGAAGGAGAGGGGACCATGTCGAGAAAGTACAATTGGCCAAAATTTCAAGTGCCTTTATTCAAGTTGAGCTACCCACAAAGAAGAAAGACATAAGGGCATTCAATACCCCCTTTTGTATTGGAGACAATGTGGAAAGGAAGGGGTTAGCCGACATGGGGGAAAGCATTAGCCTTATGCCCTTAACCCTAGCTCAAAGGCTTGGATTAACAGATATGGTAAAAATTGGCATGAGAATCGAAATATCCGACCACACCTATACAAGACCAGTAGGGATAGTAAAGGATGTCCCAATATGAGTTGGGAAATTCTTTATACCATGAGACATAGTGGTAATCAACACTGTGGAAGATTTGAAGTGTCTGATGATATTTACAAGGCCCTTCTTTGTCACAAAGAGAGCTCTAATAGACATGGTGGAAGGGATAATTACCACATGTTGGTAACGATCATATAGATTTCCGTGTGCAAGATTCCACAAGGGGACCCTCTCTCTTTGAGTCAACATACTTTGTGGATAACTAAATTCAATACTATGAAGAAGTGCAAGAAGATAAAGAAATTGTCGATCTCCTAATGTGAGTCTTGAACAACCCTAACCCCAGTATGGAAGATCCAGAAGTGGTTGAGATTTCAGACTACCTGAATCAACCCGATGAGGAGGATTTGAGTGACAAGGAGGAAGTAACCTTCGAAATAACAAAGTACACATCCCTCGAGCAAACCCCTGAAGAAAAGGAAACACCAAAATTGAAGTGGGAGTCAAAGCCTCTTCCTGAAGGGTTGAAATATGAATTCCTCGATGATGATGGGAGGAATCCTATAATAGTTAACGCAAACCAGACAGATGAACAGAAAGAATGGCTGCTAAAGGAACTCAAATTGCATAGAAAAGCTATAGGGTATTCTATTGAGGATATCAGAGGCCTTAGTCCCGCCTTATGTATGCACCTAATCAACCTTCAGGAAATAACTAAAACTCTGGCTCAACCACAAAGGATGTCAAATCAAATGCCAAAGGAAGTTGCGAAGAAAGAAATGACTAAGCTATGGGATGCCAGAATCATATACCCTATAAGCGATAGCAATTGGATGAGACTTATTCATGTAGTACCTAAGAAAGGTGGAATGACCGTTAAAAGGGATGAGGGTGGAGATGAGGTAGCAACGCAAATGGTAAAAGGTTGGCGTATGTGCATGGACTATCTAAAATTGAATGCCGCTACAAGAAAAGACCATTTTCCCCTACCCATTATTGATCAATTCCTGGAAAGATTAGACATCATGATTACTTCTATTTTTTGGATGGGTGTTCAAGATTCTATCAAGTTCCAATTCATCTCGACGATCAGGAGAAGACAACTTTTACCTGCATCTATGGAATGTATGCCTTCAGAAGAATGCCATTTGGACTATGTAATGCGCCTGCAACCTTCCAACGCTGCATGATCCCTATGCTTTAAGATTTTCTAGAAGATATAGTGGAAGTTTTTACAGATGACTTCTCTGTATATGGGACAAACTTTTATGAGTGTCTAAAAATATATCCCTAGTTTTACAACATTGTGAGGAAAAGCACCTGATTCTGAATTGGGAAAAATGTCATTTTATGGTGATATATGGCATTGTCTTAGGGCATAAGATCTCCAAGAAAGGAATAAAGGTTGATTTAAGTAAGATTCGGGCTATATCTAAGAATTAACCATCTATGCCTATTATGAGAGTAGGGAGTCTCTTAGGACATGCATGATACTATAGGAGCTTCATAAAAGACTTTTTGAAGATTGCTAAGCCCGTATCAAACCTCCTCATTACATATGCTAAATTTGAGTTTCCTAGTGAATGTTTAGAAGCCTTCAATACCCTCAAAGAGGCCTTGACAACAACCCCAATTCTACAAGCACTAGATTGGGAGATACCCTTCAAAATTATGTGTGATGCAAGTTACTTCACTATCGAAGCTTTTCTAGGACAAAAGAAGGACAAAAAGTGTCATGTGATCTGCTATGCAAGTCAAACTCTAGATGAAGCCCAAGTGAATTATACTACAACGGAGAAAGAAATGCTAGTGATATTCTTTGCCTTTGACAAGTTTAGATCATACTTAGTAGGATGGAAAGTAAAGGTATACAACTGATCATGGATCTATAAAATACCTTATGTAGAAAAAGGATACAAAACTGAGGCTATTGTGATGGGCCTTACTACTACAATAATTCAATCATGAGATTATTGATAAGAAAGGAACAGAGAATGTGGCAGCAAACCACCTGTCTAGTATAGTTTTTAATGGAGAAAACCAATTACCAGTGAATGACAACTACATAGATGAAGCTCTATTAATGGAACAGTAAGTTGAACCAGTTCACCTTGGTTTGCTGACATTTGTAACTATCTAGCCTATAGGAAACTGCCACCTGATATTACTTATAATTAGAAGATGAAGTTGTTCTTGATCTAAAAATTACTACTAGGATGATCCTCTTTTATTTAAAAGATGCTCTGACAATTTATATCATCGTTGTGTCCCACAAGAAGAGGTGCCTCAAATTCTTAAGGAATGCCATCCTCACCTTATGGGGGGCACCATGGGGGGAAAAGATTGCTGCTAAGGTTTTGTAATCAATCTTCTATTGAATGAAACTCTTCAAGGATGCTACGTCATTTGTTAAGACCTGTAAGGAATGTCAGCTCATAGGAAATATCAGTAGAAGGAATGAGATGCCAATGGTCGATTGGGTCAAAGTACAAATTTTTGATGTTTGGGGGATTGATTATATGGGACCATTCCTGTCGTCAAGAGAAAACCAATATATTCTTGTCAATGTAGACTATGTCTCAAAGTGGGTAGAGGTTATTTCTACCCAAACTTGTGACTCGAAGGTTGTGATTGAGCTATTTGAGAAAACTATCTTTCTAATGTTTGGGGTCCCACGCATTGTCATAAGTGACAGAGGATCCCACTTCAAAGAAAAATAATTCAAAGCTCTATTAAAATAGTATGGAGTAAAGCACAAAGTGGAAACACCCTACCATCCACAAAGTCATGAAAAGTAAAGTATCTAATAGGAAAATCAAGCAAATCCTAGAGAAGATAGTAAGTTGTATAAGGAATGATTGGTTCATGAAACTTGACGATGCATTATGGGCTTACCACATGGCATACAAAACACCAATTGGCACAACACCCTACAGATTGATTTACGAATAGTCATTCCATCTCCCTATTGAACTAGAGCACAAAGCCCTTTGAGCTCTCAAATTTCTAAATATGGATCTAGACAAAGCAGGCAAGAAAAGTGTGACGTCCCTAGATTTTCTAAAACTTAATCTGATGTGCGACGTCCAAATTGAAACCCTCACCTCATCGAGAATCCCAATTTAAACACCCCACACTAGGCTAAGAAGAAGAAAATCGAGGGAGTCAGAAGGAACAACAATCAGTAGCACATGTACATGAACAATAATAAAACCATACAACTAATGTTCACTATTCAACATATAATTACAACATGAATTGTTACAACATTTGATATTACATATTGAACAACAAACTATACATATACATGTGCTATAGCTAAACAACATGATCTTAAGACAACATGTCCACCTGAACATCAGCTCGCCACACAACTCACAACTATCCTGGATCTTTAGAGCATCACCACAACCTAGACAAAAGATTACATGCGGTACACGTCAGCACAATATTTCAAGAATATTGTACTGAGTACGCCTACATGTCTTTTTATATACCTCTCATCATATCTTGGCAATAAGACAAAACTAATACTTGGCAGTAACATAAGAATATAAGAAAAGTGTATACTTGCACAAAGATGTCCATCAACAAAGAGAACACATATTTTAAGCACATTTTCCATTATATCATCAAGGTCTTTATGATCACTACCAAAGAGTTGGATCATATGTACACTATGACCACTACCAAAGAGTTGGGTCCAAGCACACTACCAAAGAGTTGGTGCTTCCATATGTACAATGTGACCACTACCAAAGAGTTCGGTCACTTCCAAGCACACTGCCAAAGAGTTGGTGCTTTCATATAATGGAACAGAGATATTATGTTTGATGTGTTCATAGCAGTAAGTATAGAAAACCAACCAACATATCATACAAGAACAATCATTTCATCCAATACCATATGCCAAGTATTTTACTATGCATATAACACAAGCATATTATATAATAAGCCAAGTAAGAGGTAATGGAGTACCTTCCAAAGAGACATCCTAATCACATGTTCCTCATGTCATCTATATCCTTGGTTAAACTTGATCAATACAAGGCCATATACTATCAGCAGGTTCTCATCCTATTATATCTCATCTTAACCCTAATCGTGCTCATATTAGGGTTTGCTTATCTCATTATGATATATAAATTATTACTTGTCTTATCTTCATCCTTATATGGGATTTATGTTACTGATGTTATGTTCCAGATTAGGATACATAATTTGAACATTATCTTCCATATCCTTTTTGTGCACATATTAACCCTAGGTTACATCATTAACCTAGATTAGGGTTTTATAACATGTAGTAATATTCATCTTCATATAACATGGATTTTGTTCATCATTATGACCTCATAATTAAAACTGAGGTTCAATATGCTGATATGAGATTTTTCTGTAAATTTCATCATTTATAGAGCATGTATGTATTAATTGCATCATCTTTAGTGTTATTAGCCTTAATTAGACATATTAATCAAATTATGTAATTTCGTACATCAACATGATCATATCTGACATCATATGCATTCTATACATAATTATGGACTTACTGATATTTTTCCATGATTTTATGCCATCATTTGCTATTTATTATCCATTAAACAAGCATTACACATCTCACATGATATTACTGATATTTAATTATCAAAAGCATGATATTATAGTTTCATATTGTTCTACTAATTTTTCTGAGAATAACAATACCTTGTTTGCATTTTTCTGATAATCGAGCTAATTACTAGGAATTATGTAAGATCTGGGAATTTCTGAGATTTTTACCTTGTTCAGCGAATCACACATTGCCACGTGTCCAATAAGAGGATGCGACCCTCTTTTCTGGGTTGGCTGGTTGTCTGCGGTTCAGATGTAAGCTGGCAGGTCTGGTCTGGGTCCTTCTGGTTTGGAGGTCTGGGATTGGGTCGGTTCAGGGCTCTCTGATCTCTCTCTCTCTCTCGTTTCTCAGCCCAACACCCTACTGTCTCGTGCGTGAGCCGCCTGGAAAACGGCCGCCGCATGCCATATGGTCTTCGTGACCTGGACTGTCGCCATCGAGCCCGTAAGAGGATCACCAGCTCACGATCGGCCAACCTCCAGTTCTCATCGCGAATGAATTCAACTGTGTGACCTTTGGCCCTTCTCCCTCTACGCCGCTGTCTATGTGGGCGTCGCCGGTGATTGACCATGATGGAGACCATGTAGACAACGCGACCTCCTCCTCGCCCGTATTGGTCATCCTCACCGCCGCCGCCACACAGCTCACCTCCAACGAGTAATAGTTGCACCAGCACCGCCCACAGGCCTCCGTGCTCTCAAGATCGCCGCCAGCCCGCCACAGGATCCTCCTGGTTTCCTCAACTGTAGGTCCTCCTCTAAGATCTGTTCTTCTGGGCAGGAGCTGCCGCCATGGTCACGACTCTCCACTGTCAGGAACTCAGTTGTTGCGGACTCGTCCTTCTCCTTTCCAGCTTCTCGAGCTCAAGGCCAAGGCCCTCACCGTCTCTTGGAAACCATCCGCCATCGTGGAAGATTTGCTCTGGTGAGGAAGAGGTTGTGATTTCCTTCTCCTAACCACCATTTGTCTGCTGCCATTGGCTGCGACGTGGTCTTGCAGACCTCCTTTCCTTCTTCCAAACCACATGTGAAGCCACGAGTGGCTCCACTACTGCGTCGCCTACCTGTGCTCATGCACCACCGCACCGTCCCCATCTGCCAAAGAAGTGTCGACATGGGTTTCACTTTGCTATAGAGGAGGAGCAGTTATGGGAGGGCGAGCTAGTTCTCTATCAATACAATGCTGAAAGCAACACACACGTTGAGGGACTGGGTGGATGCGAGGCCAACTACCCACTTTGTATCCCACCTCGACCCATGGTGGGAGATCGTGATCATGATGCATCCAGGCACAACAGTCGTTTTCGTCCCACTGCCTCTGTTGTGCTATATCCAAAGGCCATGATTTCCTCCCTCTAAGATATAATTTGTGGATGCATACTAAGTCAAGTCAACCAAAAACCAAAGTACATGTGGGCAATACACAACATCCAACTGATGACAACTTATGTTTCTAAAGTCACCAATACATGCCTCATTACACCAATGTCAAACCATAAGGTCTCCTTCTAGGAACTTCAAAACATTATGAATTTTGACCCTTAGTTTTATCCTCATCACTCAAACTACTTTGTACTTGAAATTATACCAAAACTCCAGTCTTTCACATCATATACATCTTAAAAGATCTTTCATCCTCAAAAGTAAACCATACTCCTACTTCCAGGGAAAACCTTATCCTGCTCTCATCCACTTGTAGGCACCATTCTATGTGCAACATATCCGCAAAGGTTACCTAGAACCATGTATCCAAAGCACTGTTAGGAGGTTTCAAAAGCATCAAGGGTGAAACCTCACTCCATAGAAGGCTCAAACAAGGGTTTAGAAGCTCTGATAAGGTCATAACACATCTCATTGTTAGGATTGCATCCTTATCTTTACCCATGTATTAGGGTTTCCATATCATATTATCATGTTCCAAAGGAGTTAACTAAAGTTAGCCCATTATATCAAGGTGTTATAAATGTTATGTTGTGTGCTAACCGTCAAACTATATATTTCATCTTTATTAAACACTAAGGTTAACACCTCATGTAACATGTGTCATTCATATAATCTTATTTCATTGCTCGTAGTGAATTGCATCATTTATTAATGAATTCTCACAAGATTAACCAACACTATCACATTATCGTCATTATTCATGTACATGATTAACCATTTATGCATTGATATTTATTAAACCATTTCTAGATTTCCATCACATCATGTTTATATAGCATGTCTCGAGATTAGATCACATCCTTACATATATTATATCATGGTTGTGATAAACAAACTTATGTGGGTTTCTCTTTAAACATATATCAAACTTCATCTAGTCCAACTTAGGTTCTCTTGACCCGTATCATGAGGGTAATGCCATGCTCAGTCTTTCTGAGCTGACTCAACTCTATGCGTATCTCATATGCATAAACTTTATCTTCCCTCTCCTGATCTAGGGTTCTTAGATTACCTCATTGGTACTCGTGATTAACTTCACAAGGTCTAGCCACATAAGAACAAACCAAAACATGCTATGACATGATGTTCTCATCACAGGTCTTCTACCCATGAAACATGCTTACCCAAAACACTCTATATATATACACCACTAGAGTCCTACATGGGGAACCACAAACCCGAGCATGAGGCTTCTTAGAAACTAACATAGCTACCTCCTCCAGGGTCTTGGGCTCTCTCCCTCACCCAGATGGTAGGCACTCATATTCATGTTCACATATGCACATATAGCCCGCCTCTCTTTGTCTCTAGGGTTTGGTCCTCCCAAGGACATCTAGGGTTCAACAAAACTATAGGAATCATACATAAAGCAACTCAACTCAATCACTCAGGAGTAGTCTAGTTTAGGACATATCATAACACATATTTCTCATCATTCTCATATATTGGAGTTTAGGTTCTCTAACCTTCTCCCAATGGGTCTCACTCTCTCTGGAGCTAACCCTAAAACTGGTCCTAACACTAGAAGTCCTCCTTTGTAAAAGAGCTTGAGGCTCATGCTGACTCACCACCTAGTCTTAACTTAGCTTATCTTATCTTAGAAAAGCACACATACTTTCATCATGAAAACTTATCTCAAATTCTCAAAACTGAACCTAAGTCCTCAAAGACAAACATAGATCATCATAACAATCCTATATCATCTATATAAGGCTTACATCATAACATCAAAACTTATATCATCTATTCCATCTATCGTATATTCCAATAAGGCTCTAGACATCTAATCTAAAACTACTCTCTCTTCTAGACTGATGTCATTCACTTTCACTTAGGTTGCATGACCACATCCTACTCGTACATGTGTGGGGACACATTTTTGTAATACATATACATATTAAAATATTATATAGTTTTTCTCCGATAAAACATGCGTCAGAGAAAACTATCAAGGTTCGATCCGATTAGAATCCAAAACCAAATCCAGAAATGAGTGCCCCACACATAGTAGAGAGTCTAGTGTCATGAAAACTAGTGAAAAGGGTGAGAACAAGGGGTAGACTAGTGTAGCTACACTAGACAACATGCACAATATGTCTAGGGTTTCTCTTCCCTTGATGCACGTCATTTCCAAATAGTGCAACGTCCCATACCGCTGCACTACAAGAAAAGAACGACATCTAAGGACTTGCTACTCAACAAGCACCAGTCTAGACCTAGTTCTCAGACATCTAGGTGCTAACCTAGAGGCTAGGTCAGATCTAGTCTCTAAAAGACAACTAATCTAACCCTAAAGATTTATTAAGGTTCAAGGTTCTTTAGTTTTGAGTTTCTTAATGAGCAAATGTCAGGCTTTGCTATTGTTCATGCTCTGATACCACCTGTGACGTCCCCAGATTTTCTAAAACTTAATCTGATGTGTGACGTCCAAATTGAAACCCTCACCTCATCGATAATCCTAATTTAAACACCCCACACTTGGCTAAGAAGAAGAAAATTGAGGGAGTTAGAAGGAACAACAATCAGTAGCACATGTACATGAACAATAATAAAACCATACAACACATGTTCACCATTCAACATATAATTACAACATGAATTGTTACAACATTTGATATTACATATTGAACAACAAACTATACATATACATGTGCTATAGCTAAACAACAGGATCTTAAGACAACAGGTCCACCTGAACATCAGCTCGCCACACAACTCACAACTATCCTAGATCTTTAGAGCATCACCACAACCTAGACAAAAGATTACATGCGGTACACGTCAGCACAATATTTCAAAAATATTGTACTGAGTACGCCTACATGTCTTTTTATATACCTCTCATCATATCTTGGCAATAAGATAAAACTAATACTTGGCAGTAACAGAAGAATATAAGAAAAGCGTATACTTGCACAAAGATGTCCATCAACAAAGAGAACACATATTTTAAGCACATTTTCCATTATATCATCAAGGCCTTTATGATCACTACTAAAGGGTTGGATCATATGTACACTATGACCACTACCAAAGAGTTGGGTCCAAGCACACTACCAAAGAGTTGGTGCTTCCATATGTACAATGTGACCACTACCAAAGAGTTCGGTCACTTCCAAGCACACTGCCAAAGAGTTGGTGCTTTCATATAATGGAATAGAGATATTATGTTTGATGTGTTCATAGCAGTAAGTATAGAAAACCAACCAACATATCATACAAGAACAATCATTTCATCCAATACCATATGCCAAGTATTTTACTATGCATATAACACAAGCATATTGTATAATAAGCCAAGTAAGAGGTAATGGCGTACCTTCCAAAGAGACATCCTAATCACATGTTCCTCATGTCATCTATATCCTTAGTTAAACCTGATCAAGACAAGGCCATATACTATCATCAGGTTCTCATCCTATTATATCTCATCTTAACCCTAATCGTTCTCATATTAGGGTTTGCTTATCTCATTATGATATATAAATTGTTACTTGTCTTATCTTCATCCTTATATGGGATTTATGTTACTGATGTTATGTTCCAGATTAGGATACATAATCTGAAAATTATCTTCCATATCCTTTTTGTGCACATATTAACCCTAGGTTACATCATTAACCTAGATTAGGGTTTTATAACATGTAGTAATATTCATCTTCATATAACATGGATTTTATTCATCATTATGATCTCATAATTAAAACTGAGGTTCAATATACTGATATGAGCTTTCTCTGTAAATTTCATCATTTATAGAGCACATATGTATTAATTGCATCATCTTTAGTGTTATTATCCTTAATTAGACATATTAATCAAATTACGTAATTTCATACATCAACATGATCATATCTGACATCATATGCATTCTATACATAATTATGGACATACTGATATTTTTCCATGATTTTATGTCATCATTTGCTATTTATTATCCATTAAACAAGCATTACACATCTCACATGATATTTTTGATATTTAATTATCAAAAGCTTGATATTATAGTTTTATATTGTTCTACTAATTTTTATGAGAATAATGATACCTTGTTTTTATTTTTCTCATAATCGAGCTAATTACTAGGAATTATGTAAGATCTGGGAATTTCTGAGATTTTTACCTTCTTCAGCGAATCACACGTTGCCACGTGTCCAATAAGAGGATGCGGCCCTCTTTGCTGGGTTGGCTGGTTTTCTGCGGTTCAGATGTAAGCCAGAAGGTCTGGTCTGGGTCCTTCTAGTTTGGAGGTATGGGATTGGGCTGGTTCAGGGCTCTCTGATCTCTCTCTCTCGTTTCTCAGCCCAACGCCCTACTGTCTCGTGCGTGAGCCGCCTGGAAAACGGCCACCACACGCCATCTGGTCTTCGTGACCTGGACCGCCGCCGCCGAGCCCGCAAGAGGATCACCAGCTCACGATCGGCCAACCTCCAGTTCTCATCACGAATGAATTCGACCGCGTGACCTTTGGCCCTTCTCCCTCTACGCCGCTGTCTATGTGGGCGCCGCCGGTGATTGACCACGATGGAGACTAGGTAGACAACGCGACCTCCTCCTCGCCTGTACTGGTCATCCTCACCGCCGCCGCCGAACAGCTCACCTCCAACGAGTAACAGTTGCACCGGCACCGCCCGTAGGCCTTCGTGCTCTCAAGATCGCCGCCAGCCCGCCACAGGATCCTCCTAGTTTCCTCAACTGTAGGTCCTGCTCTAAGATCTATTCTTCTGGGCAGGAGCCGCCACCATGGTCACGGCTCTCCACTGTCAGGAACTCAGTCGTTGCAGGCTCGTTCTTCTCCTTTCCATCTTCTCGAGCTCAAGGCCAAGGCCCTCACCGTCTCTTGGAAACCAGCCGCCATCGTGGAAGATTTGCTCTGGTGAGGAAGAGGTTGTGATTTCCTCCTCCTAACCACCATTTGTCTACTGTCATTGGCTGCGACGTGGTCTTGCAGACCTCCTTTCCTTCTTCCAAACCACCTATGAAGCCACGAGTGGCTCTACTACTGCGTCGTCTACCTGTGCTCATGCACCACCGCACCGTCCCCATCTGCTAAAGAAGTGCCGACCTGGGTTTCAATTTGCTGCGGAGGAGAAGAAGTTATGTGGGGGGGGTGGGGTGGGGTGAGCTAGTTCTCTATCAATACAACACTAAAAGCCACACACACATTGAGGGACTGGGTGGATGCGAGGCCAACTGCCCACTTTGTATCCCACCTCGACCCATGGTGGGAGATCGTGATCATGATGCATCCAGGCACAACAGTCGTTTCCGTCCCACTACCTCTGTTGTGCTATATCCAAAGGCCACGATTTCCTCCCTGTAAGATATAATTTGTGGCTGCATACTAAGTCAAGTCAACCAAAAACCAAAGTACGTGTGGGAAATACACAACATCCAACTGATGACAACTTATGTTTCTAAAGTCACCAATACATGCCTCATTACACCAATGTCAAACCATAAGGCCTCCTTCTAGGAACTTCAAAACATTATGAATTTTGACCCTTAGTTTTATCCTCATCACTCAAACTACTTTGTACTCGAAATTATACCAAAAGTCCAGTCTTTCACAAAAAGATTTCTTTAGCTCCAAGAACTTGAAGAGTTGAGGCTACATGCTTACGAGAATGCAAAAATATATAAACAAAGAACCAACATGTGGCATGATGCCCACCGAAAAAATAAGGATGTGCATGAGGGAGACAAGGTTCTTTTGTTTAACTCCAACATTAGTTTATTTCTTGGGAAGCTAAGGAGTAGATAGTCTGGCCCTTTTTCTATGGTAAAGCTCTACCCATCAGGAATGATGGAAATCACAAGCAATAAGACTATAACATTTAAGGTGAATGGACACATGGTAAAAAGATACTATGAAGATGAGGCCTTTGTAAGAAGGTCAGAACTAAGTTTGGAGGAACCCACTCTAGAAACAGATGAAATGCGTGAGCACTTGCCAACACAAGCCAAAGGAGGATGAGAACAGGACGGGAGAGTCAAGGTAAAGACGTTAAAATAGCACTTCTTGGGAGGCAACCCAAGCATTTATTGCTTTCTTTCATACTGCAAGCTTGAGTTTATCTTTTGTTTCTAGTTTAAACTATGTGCATACTTATCTTTGAAATTTCTCTTTCTACATATTTTGTTTTCCTCTAAAGTAAATGGAAAATGTAGTTTGATATGTCTTCAAATGGACTTTAATGAAGTACAATGGAGTTGATTAGTTTAAAGCCTAAAAGTCTATTCTTAAAAGCCATGTATCATTCCAAACACCTTTTAGTGTGTTGCAGTCGTGACTTCCATCATGGTCACAACATCTGGTTTGCCCAATGTTGCATCGCGACCGAGATGCGCATCTCGATCGCGAAATCCACCATGGTAGAAATGACCATCGTGGCTGTGACACCTGTCGAGTATAAAAGAGGGAGGTTTTAGCAACAGTGCTTTCTTCTTTTCTCTCCTTCTCTAGCATTGTCTACAATTTGAAGAACCCTATCATGAGGGAACTAAGTAGTCACGATGAGATAAAGGCGTCAGAAGCCATTCATTGAGGACTAAAATAGTAGGGAATCACTACCATAGTTCCATTGCCACCTTCAGCTGTCACTTTTGACCTCCCCGTTCTTTTCCCTTCTCAACTCTAGGAAGGCACCACCGTCTTTTCTCTCTTCCTATTTACTTCCCCTTTTATCGAATCACATGTTTCCTACCTCTTTCTTTTTGACACGATGATCGTTGTCTTTCCGAAACCCTAAACCCAACCCTTCAAGGTCTCACACAAGCTTCGGTCATAGTTGTTGTCATGATGGAGCTATTCTGATTCACTGTCATCCCGACACCTACGACTAGCCCCACCTTCTTTACCTCTTCACCATTTACCTGGCTTTACAATCGCAATGAACCACAGTCTATACAGTCGTCTCGACGAAAACTGACATCGTCTTTCCTTTTGGCACTTTCCTATGTGCCATGACCACGATAATCGTCACGACTGCGATGTTTGCCCGATCGCTTTGACTCATATCTAACAAGTTGACCCTTGATTGCAACTTGCCGTGTAGCCTCATTCACCCTTGTTTCCACCCTTGATCACTCATGTACTCAATTCCCTAGTCCTAAGAATGTATAACTGTCATGACGACCACTACAATGGTCACACTCGTGACATTCTCCCCTTTGCTTTCCTAATCTATCTCGGTCGCGACGACAGAGCCTTCTCGACTATATGTGAAACCTGCTTTATGCGCATCATGGTCACAAAATTTCTGAGGTCGCAGTCGCAATCGTTACTTACGGTAATTTCTATCTCGACCAACACTATAAGAACAAAAATAAACTCTAATAAATAATAAATGATGTCATGAAAAATATTGACTATAACATCTCTGACGAACCCCTAATGCTAAATTTTAGAATGTCAACCTCGACATAAGACACTTTGATGAAGAAGATGACTTCTCTGAAAGGGACCGAAGAAATCCTAGGGAAAATCACCAAGGCACTAAATGATCACCTGAACTTGTCGCCTATAAAGAAACTCAAGCTATAGATATTGAAGAAGAAATATGAGTACATCCTTGACCATAAGACACCAGAAGAGTCTGAAGAGTCTCAAGGAATGGTAGAGACAGCAACCTAAGAATCCATACCTAAAGAAGAGGAACCCAAGAATAAGGGAAAGAGAAATGTTGCCACACATGTAGAAGTTAAAACTAAAAGGCTGAGGAAAGCTAGTAAAAGATAGCTCAGGCACCCCAAGGAAAGAGGCCGAGTCATGGGTGGAAGAAAAGGAAGAAACAAGTGCAAGGGGTACAACAGTAGGGGTATAAACAACTTTTATACCATGATATCTGGTGCACAAGTCATGTTGTGAGATGATCGGGACAACAAAGGTGTTCAAGCCAATGAGATATATTCACACCAAAGACTTCAAGAAGATCCAAATCCATGACATGGTAATGGATTTCCTCAGAGGAATGAATGTGCATTGCATTGGCCCCATGAAGACTATCTCTCTAACAAAACTCGTGGTGGAGTTCATATCTTTTGTTGTAGTAGTAGCCATTGATGATAGAGAAAAGAAAGAATCTAGAGGAGACTTTAAGCTACAAGGAAGATGGGGCGGGAAAGAGCACTACACGATAGAGGCAATCTTGAACCAATTCATCACTAATGAAGATGAAGAAGCAAAGGCATGCTCAACGGCCTAAGGGGACAAGATGACCATTGGGTATAACATCCACAAAATGTGGGAACAACTATCAGGAGAACCTAGACATATCCCAAAGAACTCAAAGGCGGCACAAATCTCCTCATGCTTCCTGAAAGTAATCCAAAAAATAACTGCCAACACGATCTTTACAAGATTGAAGACGAGGGGGTGCCTAAAGGAGACATATTCTTGATATGGTCAATGTTGAACAAGAGACCAGTAAATACAGGAAAGCCCTTGATAGAGAAACTAGAAACAACTATAGGGAAGGATGCTAAAAGATAAAATACCTATGCATGGGAAGGAAAATAACTCATATTGCCTCCCACTTACTGCTGTACAAGCAGCTGAGAAGATATGATGAAACAGAGGGATACACAAAGCTAAATATTAAGTACCTCATGACCACTGTCATTATAGTACAAAAGAAGAATAAACTCTTCTACAAGAAGTCTTATTCAAAGATTCTACTCCCCCTCCCAGAGATGGAATACTACGTCACCCACAAACTACACCCAATTGAAGAAGAAATTGACAAAATGTACTATAGCACTATCATAAGGGGTGCAGATGTTGAGTCATCAGCTAGGGCAACACCAGAATCTGAACAAGCGTTGCAACCAGAACAACACTTGCCAGAAAAGAGAAAGAAATTGGCAACTCGACCATGTCAAGTAAAGATGGCAAAACCTCAACCCTCTAAGAGAAAATAAACTGCCAAGCCCTCACCCTTGGAAGGAGAACCTGAGGAGTATGATGAAGGTTTCTTCAATGCACCTCCTTCTCCCCCCGCTGCCACTAAAATGAATGCAGCCTGCAAAGAACCTGAGACAGTCAAGGAAGTGGGACAAGCCCGGTACCCCCATGCCATCCACTCAGAGCCACCTGAAGCGTCATAAGAAAAGCAAGCTAACCCCAATGTACATGAAGAACCTATATTGGAATCACCGAGAGACAACTAGCAAAGACCCCTGATCCAGAGGCAGGAACAACATCGACAGATGAATGACAATGACCACTGACATTTGGCGATGTCCTAGGACATCAATTTGACACCATGTGGGTGTAGGTGCAAAGTTGTTCTGCAAACAATTCACATATAAATACATGTCTAGAAGCGCTAACTATGCAGGTACAAAGGTTGAATGCAAGGATTGCATCGCTTCTGCAGTTCATGCAAAACGTGATCAACCACCAAACGATGATGATGGGGGTTATAAAGTCCATCTCAAAAGAAATGGTGGACCTAAAAAAGAGAGGGATAACATACGAGCCAAAAAAGAGATTTTGTGCAAGGGCTATGAAGAGGCAATGCAAGATATACAACAAGAACACAGACGCCTAGAGGAAGAACGTAGAGAGATAGAAACTGAATCCCAAGAGCTGGAAGACTGGCAAAAATGAAAGAGGGCAAGGCATATGACTAGCCCCTCACAAGCTCATGCTTCTTTCAGCCACTCAAATCCTAACAATGATGATGATGGAGTCGGTGCAGCCGCAACACCCAAGGATGAAAGCGCAAATGCAAGGTCCACCCAGAGGGAGGAGCATATCGCAAAAGAGGCACCACCTCAACCCAAAGAACAACAAGGTGCTAAAGAGAAGAAGAAGAAGGATTTATCAGTTCAGGAGTTCAATTTGAACTCCTACCCAACCAAAGACGAGTCACTCATTGAAAAGCATCCAGACAAATGCGTCGTTGGGGTGGAAACCAACACTTTTGATAAGTTGACTACTGGCGAGATAAATGATATAAATAGAATCCTGGATGAAATGAACATTGCCATGGATATTTGTGACACATTCCTCAAGGAACCAACACACAACCAACACAATGACGCCATTTATGACAATAAAATTGCTGCAAATTTATTTGCACTAATGAAGAAGTCCTTGAGTCGCCCTCAAAAACTAACATTCTCCTAGAAGAATCTATCAAAGAAATTACCATCGCCAACATAACGCAAGAAAGGCCATAAGTGAACAAGATTACTTACAAGATGGCTTAGACCCCTACTACCCCACCTTCTCCTAGTAATGCAATAAGAGAAGGAACATCAGAAGATGATGAAAGCAGCCTCGCTTCATTTTTCGTCAACAAACTAACTAGACAGTGATGGGAAACTACTGAATAGACAAACTTGGGTGCCCCTCCACCTCTCCCATGTAAGATGGAAGGAGTGGACATGGCCTTACTTTCTCAGATAAGATGCAAGTATGTCCATGTCCTGTTAGATATGCTAAATGATAACCTTGTAAGTATAGATGTTATGTATCATAATAAAGGATGGTCTCTGACTAGGGAGCAATTCAGAGGAATATTTCTGAAGAGAGCATGGTTTCACAAGAGGTTGTTTAAAGTGCTCTGTGCTACACTATTAGAAGATTTCATCCATGTTGATAAGGTGCAACCAGTTTTCAATGGTACCACTCACTTGGTGGGGCATCTATTCAACTAGAAATATGATTCTGACGATGTCAAAGAGCTACAACAAGTTGTGGAGAGGGAAGAGACCAGATTTGTGACTTTGCCTGTGAGAACAGTCAAGCACTAGGCCCTAATCGTGGTAAATCTATATGAGCACCGCACCATAGTATATAATTGTTGTGTCGCTGAACTAGACAACATGTCCTTGGTCTACAAAGATAAGGAAACCAAGGACATCCTAAAGGTACTGTTGCATCTACAACGTGCAATCTAGAAAGTAGGATATCGACACCAAGGCTTCTGAAAATAGTTTTCTATCTATAAGAAGGTACCTCAAGAAAAGGTAGGAATAAGAGATTGTGCTTTCATCGTGCTAAGAATGATGGAAGCCATCAACAAAGAAATTCCACTAGAAGACCTCTACAGTGAAGATCTGCATGGCCTACGTGGTGTGTACACTATGGAAGTAATCTATGATTGCCGCTTTTTGGTGATGCCTTCATATGTGATACCATGTAGGCTCCATACTAAAATCCCCTTACATAATAAGAAGACATGGCGGGAATAGCTAAAGACCCTATGGATTGATCATGAAGAGCCATCTAGGGCAACTGCGTGGAAGGAAGGGTGGGCATCAAACACTCAAGATAAAGAACAACCTGAACCTATAGACAAGCAAGAAGTCATCCCCACAGTAGAAAAAGAGAAAGTTAAACCTACCGATAAGGAGCCTGAAGAGGGAGAAATCAATGAAGATGATATGCCCAAAATAAAGTCTGATGGGCTTGCATGAGAGATAGTACCTACCTTCTAAGACTTTGATAGATGGGGTTGTGAAAGCCTATCCTTGGAATCACTATAGTTGATAATGAAGTGCCTAAAGGAAGGCGATACTACATGGGAAGTGATCTTTGAAAGGGATGGAATATGTGTGCAAAAATATGACCTCCACGATACTTTGAAAGTAGGAGGGTACCTTTTAGTAAATACTATGTCTTCCTACCAATCTTTTCTAGGTGAAAACATGAAAAATGTACACATGGCATATTTCCTGCTCATTGACGACATTCTAAAAGATAAAAAGTCAGGAGAAAGAGAACACTTGTAGCAAAGTCTGATGACCTCTCTCCCTGACTATATATTATTGTCCATCCTACATGATAGCTAGTGGACTCTTCTAGTAGTCAATATTATAGCAAGGACTGTGGTTCTATATAACAACTTAGATTTAGACTTTGCACTGAACAACCACACTAATATGACTACTACCATGACACCTATAGAATAAAAGGTTGTTACATGTGTTGAAGCAATCATCGATATGATTAGAAACCAAAGAAAGGGGTACAAACACACAGAAGACAAAGACTTCAAAAAGACGTAGTTGTTCCATAGATGCTCACAACAAGTATCAGTGTCCAATGGCTGTGGATTTTATTATGTAGCTTGGATGATAACCCAATGATAAATATGAAGGTTGAGAGCATCCATCACAAACAATACCACATGCTCCGTGGAATATATGACAGCATGCTCCTGGAATCAAAATGGGTAATCACTGAAGACCAACAACAATAAAGTAAGCTTGTTTATACCTACAAATCCATTTTTGACACTCTGAGACAGAGTGAATGATAAGTTTGGGGGAGGAGTTATAAATGGGCATGAAAGGTACAATTTTGTCACTTAAGTATAGGAGAATTTGAAACAATTTTGAAAATTTCAAACAATTTTGAACAAACTTTTAATATAGTTTGCAATTTTTGTTGTTCCCTTTGAGATTAGAATCCCCCTTTACTTAGACTTGTTTTCCCTCTTCCTATATTTTGTAGTGTAATCATTTGTAGAGAGGCACAAATGAGCTGCTACTACACATAAAAGTAAAAGTAAGAGACACGTCACTACAGTCTTAACTCCTTCTTACAACAAAACATTGTGTATGGAACAATCGTGAATCTATGAAACCCCTAGATACTGGAGGACTTTAATAGTCACACTCCCAACTAATCGCCCCATCTTGAAGGTTCTAGCTAGAAAGTATACACCTCCCATAAGAAGGAAATATCTACCCCTTCTAGTTTTATTTATCCCAACTTTGAAATGAAAAGAGGCTTGGCAACCTAAAAATCCTTCCAAATCCATTTCCCAAACCTGAAAACAAAAATGAAGAGCCAAAAAGAAAGAAAAAAAAATCATGAGAGTTGTGCCTATAAAGATGTCGAAGGATCCCACACGACCAAGGTATTACTGCACTCATGAATGCAGATATGTCACGTCCATAAGTGGAATATTGAAGCCAAGTATACACGCCTTCACTCCAAAGCAACCCTCATACAACCACCTGATGTTACATCAGGGCCCATTGAGCAACACTGTCTTTACAAAAGCCTATGGGTGAGGGATAATGAGGAGTGTAGGAAAACACCAAAAGCCTAAAACCTACACAAGCACAATTGTATAGGCACAACAAAAACAAAGGTAGGGTGTGAAAGCTACCCCTTGTGAGAACGATGTACAAGTATAGATAGCAACCTAGGACAAGGAGGTCATTAAGAGGGAGAGTTCTTTATTAGATAAAGGCATTGGCAAAGGTACCACGTCATGCAACTCTGGATATGAAAGGAAGGAAATTGAATCTCAGGATTTGAGCCAAGTAGGTCACGAGGGTTTTGTTGTAAGGATGAGACAACTCTGTAATGGTGGGTCGATCAAAAAGAAAAAAAAGTTATCCATATATCATATCTTGATGATTTTATCCTATATATTAACCAGAGGACATGCTAAGTTCTAAGCTTGGGGGAGTTGATAACATCACATTTTGTGAACTTTCTGCACATGTTTTATTCCTATTTTAGCACTCCTTTTCATGGACTTTTCCAATTTTTTTGTGTATTTTTTGATAGAATCTGGATCTGATACCCCTCCCCACTCCATGCAGGCTCACATCACATCACGACCATGAAAATAGCCCAGAGATGTCTCGGTCAAGATAGAGATTAGGACCAATAACGTTTAGTCACAACCGCGACATTGAATGAGTTATAAACGGATGTGAAAGGCTCACACCATGGTCGCGACCAAGACGACCTAACACGACCACGATGAAGGAAGGCAAAGATGCCACGATGGAGACATACATCATGGCAGGGGCTGAAGAAGAAATGGTGGCATGTGTCGTGACCGCGTCACCCATTTCAACCTTTGCTAAAGTACACAATTGTGACAATACTTCCTCACCGCAACCAGGACACTTTCTGTGAGAACCCATTACACTAAATGAGATTACTCAATACATAAAGCATAATCGATCACAAATTAATTACATACCCAAAAATATGGGTAAATTAAAACCGATTTCAACATCAGCGCCTACTCAGAAACATTTGCATAAGAGCTCAAGATCTTTCTTTTATCCATACTATGTCAAGAATTGGATACCAATTGTTGTATTTCCTTAGCCACAACATATATGCATAGGATAATAATATTAATATATGCCACACAAACAAGCCTTATTGTGCTAACAAAAGTTTGATTCGTTTGAAACACCATATACACACTTTTCCTGCCCGGACCTGAGATTACATGGATGACTCTAGGACACACTAGACATATAATCAACTTTCTCAAAGATTCATTACTATAGCTCGACTTTGCTGCCACATGTTTATTTTCATCACTTTCGATTACCTAAAAAAATGTGGCAAACCACAAGGGTGAGACCCATGTCCCATCAAGAGATATAACCTCCAGCAATGTTTATTGATTATGACATTTTCAAGTAATTAAACAGTCAAACAATTTAATCAGATATAACAAATAAGCTCAGCAGTACTGATGATTAACAAAATACATAATGGAGCAGATAATAACTATCGTCACTAGCCAGACTATCATCCTTTATCTTGTTGACAATATAAGCAATTCAGTAGCATATGCATATCTAGCATCATGAGCAAGTCTAATAACATAGCATAGCTAACAACATGAGCATGTCTAATTGGTTGAACCTATCAACATCATAAGAAGAGATAACAACATAAGCACAACTATCTGGATAAGCATGATTATCCGTGTATGCATATCTAGTTACAAAGGCATGGCTAGCATGCTAAACATAACTAACAACATGGGATAGCTAGCATCATGATTATAATCAATAGTAGCAATATAGTTATCAACATAATCATGGCTACTATATGTACACATCTACAATCTTAAGCATATCCACAACATAAGTATATCTACTATCTCTTAATTACACTAAGCATCATCTTTATGTAAAGATAAAAAAACAAGGGTTATCATCCAATGTGAAACATTGTGTATAAACCTAAACAAATATGCTACATGGCTATATTACATGTTTTATTACGCCCTGGGGAATTTAAATCGTACCATTCAAAGTCTAACCAACCCTTGCGAAGGGCTATTCGGTTCCGTATAAGATCTAGGAGTGTAAGTATCCTAAGATTTATTCCCCTCAGTCAGTACGAGTAACAAAGTAGTGGCATATCAGTCAAAGATGCCACCACAGTGACATATAGTCAAGCTGATAACCACTAGTCTTCCTTTGGCATAGGTCAAGACACTAGAAACCAGGGCATACAAAACCCTCTAATCTGAGGTACAACCGCAGTTGCCCTCAATCACATCATGTTATAATCACCAAGACACGACCGTAACCGTTCTTAATCACATCAGATGTGTGTGGCATGACCATAGCCAACCTCCACAATCTGAATTGTGGATGACAAGGATATATCCTCAACTTGCAACCACCACATACTCAATAGTATGTGCTCTGAGTTTCCCTTAGAAATACTCGTTTCACCATCCAGCAAGTTCTGACACAGAAGATGGCTCTGCGGCACATGGCACTACATGATTAGAGTTGCACTTGATTAGTTATGTCAATTGGGTGAATTAAGGATGCATCAAATAAGTGGACATACAACCCCTAATTCACTTCTCGCAAGCATATAAATATCACAACTTTGAAAAGATATAAAATGTGTGAAACATAATTTTTCATCTCATCATCACATGGTACTATTCACTTGCCATTCATGAGACCACACTAGTCATCATATTATCACAAGATATAAATCCTTTTCACAATATCATAGGGTATCAACCCTTATCAACATAAGAGAATTACACCTGATTCAGGTCTCAACCATGCCCAAAGGCCATTAAGGCCATCATACTATCACAGGATATAAATATTTTTCAAAATAGCATAGGGTATCTACCCTTATCAATACAAGAGTATTACACCTCATTCAGGGCTCAACCATGCCCAAAGGTCATTAAGACCATCATATTATTCCCTATAAGATAATCATTATCATTCCATGCCTTATAACAAGGCTCAATAACATCACTTACATATAATACACCAGATCATCACAACATTGCATTAATGAGCTAGGAGATATTCATAAACAATAATAGCAGGGTTATATTAACATTAAGAACATTCCTTTATTACATCAACATGCAAGGAATCTAGATATGATTAACAATCATCATATTCATAATGCACATATTTAGCATAAGAAAGTATCAACCATGTTTCTATGATAACCACCAATTAACACATTAAGGTTATGATCCTATTAAGGAGGTTATTCCACCATCATTCCATCATATAAGAATGTTAAACATGAATACCCATATTTATCTATTTGCATTAGAGTTAGGTTCAACATGATAAATTATATCAATGTTACTAATCAACACTTATACCCAAACCCTAACTCACAACATCCCCATTGGATCATGGATGCATAAGGTGAAGCATCACCATCACATTCATTACCATTCTGAAGTATGAAGCCACACATAAATCATGGTGTAACCATCATGTTATAGCATACTAGGGTTTCAACAATAGTAACAAAGTACTCCATGATTGTATTAGTCATTTAAGGACTATTCATACCCAATTACCATCATTTAGTTATATTAAATCTAGGTATAACAAGCTATACCTCATTAGGGTTACATATAAACACAATATGATTATCATTCCTTCTATTCATATGAGTGAATAGGTAAGACTACCTTATTAAGGGTAGCCCTCCATTTATTCCATCGTCTTTCAACCCATATCTCCATACCACTATGTCACCTAGAACCATTGGATGTTTAAAAAGGTAAGACCATTGGTTGTTTACATAAGCACACACCTTGGATAAAACACCTATGAAGTACTTGATTTGTTCTCTAGAAAGAGTCACCATCTAACTGTAGACATCCCTTGATTAACAACACAAAAAGTTCCATTGAGAGTAGGGTAAAACCCACAATTGATTGTTCATTTAAAACAAGCCATCCATTGTCAACACATAAGCTCCTTAAGTTGACCATATAAAGGGAACCCTATAAATCAAATTATTAGTACCAACATATTACATTAGCCATATCATTCCACTTTATTGGAGGAATAAACATTAGATCTTGACCATTGGGTCAAGTTCATAGGTTAAAACCATCAATTACAGTATAGATCCGACCATTGCATCAAGTGATTGAAGAAACCATTGGTCTAAGGCTTAATTGATACTAAAACTGCATTGCTTAACCCACCATAGGTTTTAGAGACCAGATACACCATCATTAGTAACCATTAAATCACCAACACTATATTTAGTAATCAACATCAAATATTATGCTAATGTCATCATTGATTGATAACATCAGTAGGGTACTTAATGGTTGATCATTAACCTTCTAATTCATTAAACTTCTAATTGATACAAAACCTGGCCTAAGTGGGTGACCATAGGTTGTCACCATCATATGACACCTTTGATCACGACCATCGGTTGTCATGAATACAACACCATAGGGTTGTTGCAATGGTACCATCATCGGGTCAATGGTTTATAGAAGAAATCAGCTTAAAACCATAAAATTGACCATTGGTTGATAGGTGCTTAGCACCATAGGTTGTCAAACCAACATGATCCAAGTTATATTATACCTTAGGAATAACTTACACATGATCAAAGGTTCATCTAGAACTGAAATCTAAATAGGGAACAATATAAAAATCGAAATCCAAGTCAAGCATAGCTTTTTAGTGCATGGATCATCATTTTCAAGCAAGAATATGAGCTAGAAAGCTTATGGTAAGCAATAAATGTGGAGAAAGTTATAAAACATGCCTCTAATGAGAAGATAAAACCCCACACAGAAGAAATCTTGAGCATGTAGGGTAGAAAATCCAAGAATAAGCTATGAATTCGTCCATCTAGCACCTTTCTTCATCAAATGAGCAAACCCTAAACATAAGGAGCAAGAAAGGTAGGGTTTTAGAGCTTTAGAGAAATTTTTACCATGGAACAGTAAGGTTTCAACCTAGAGAAAGCTATGAGGAAGGATAAAAAAGAAATAAATGGAGGAAATAAGGGAATTCTTACTCTTTTAGGTCAAGATCGCTAGAAGGAAGCTTTTTCAACACTAAAATGAAGTCAATTGCAACCCTAGATCCTTTTTCCAAGAATATCACCACTTTCTTCTTCCTTAGACAGCAAAATTCACAGAATCACAGAGGGAGAACAAGGTTGGGAGAAGGAGGGAAGTGGAGGAGAGAAAATGGCTCGTTTTGGTGCTTGGGGATAAGTATATGAAACTTTAAGATAAAGAAAAAGAAAAAGTTGAAGTTCTAGTATCTATCCAAGTGTCCATGGCCTTAATTTATTAAGAATATACAACCACACACATAAGAAACTCCCCCACCATGTGTATAGATTTACTTAGTGTAATGACCCCGCCTCCCGGTAACCCCCACTTAAGGGAGACCAAGAGGTCAGAGTCATTATCCCAATAAACTGGATCAAAGGTTCGATAATTAATCAATAATAATTAATAAATTCTACCAACTAAATTGAAATAAGGTATAAAATAAAATTTTGCATACCTTTTAAAACTTTGGGAATCTATCTATCAACAGCTTGAATTATTCTATCTAATCCTCCTTTCACTTTATTTCTTATTTTCACATAGTGTCACTTTACCGTTTGTTCATTTCAGGGTTGTACCTAAAATGCCAAAAAATTAAACAACGATCAACATATAAGAATATGTCGGTATGTGGGGACAACCAAAAGTTCACAAATATGGCTAACAAACTAATTATCACAACCAAGGTAATTAACAAGTCAATTTACATTTTCAATGTGTCAATCTCCACCACTTTTGCCCTAACCCTGGAATACCCTCTTTAGGGTTTGACTTAAGGCCACCTTCTCAATCCTGAGCTTGGCGCCTAGGGTCACCTATCAGGGTTCCCTTTAGTCATGCAACATAGACCACCTTCTCATTCCCGAGCTTGGTGTATGGGGCCACCTCTCATGGTGCCCATTGGTCTTCCCTCCTGGGCTTGACCTTTTTGCATCATCCATTGTGGTGGCATGTAGGTGCGAGTGTACACACTTTATTTATAGTTGTGATAATCGTAGTGACTTTATAATTTGGAATTATGAACATCCAAACTGGTTAATTGCAATCAATGCGATCAATTCATCTGGAAAACCTTCGGGAAACTAAAGCGATTAACCATAATTAACCACATACCTGTCAAGTTGACTTGAATGCAGAAATAACTCAACCAATCAAGAAATCAAGCAAGTATGCACAAGTTGATCCTAAAAAAGGCATCCAATTTTCCTATCATTAATAATGTCATCATGATCTATTAATCCTAGTTGTTTCCTAAGGTTGTTAGTCCTTTTTAGGGTTTTGAGCATAATTAGGGTTCCACTTAATTTTTATTACTTTAAACCCTAATATTATAAAATAACTTACAAACCCTAATTATATCATCTTTCTTTCACAAAAGATTCTAAGTTCACCTTTTAGCAACATGAAACCCTAATTTCGGATTATAAGTACGTTTCTTTTCTTTTTCTCTGGTTTAGGGTTTCTAAGCATATTAATCATCATATTAGGTTTAAAACCCTAAACCTTGTAATTCCATCATTAAAATAGGTTAAAATCCATCTTTATCATTAATCAAGTTAACCATGCTTGAATTAATCTATTTGTAATATTAAATCTATCCTTGGTTAACAATTAGGGTTTCTAACCACAAATTAACACCCTTTTCATAAAAATAATACACTTTTGTTGAAAGAGATAGATTTAGGTTTTCAAAGCATTTTTAACTTATTCCTCATATTTTTTTGATTAACTTTCATGTATAAACTTTTCTTATCTGAGCTTTCTAGCAAAATATATGATTTTATCAAGAAAATTCCTTTTTATTGATTTATTTGCTATTTTCAGAAAAACTAGGATCATTAGAACTATGGTCCGCTGGTCCACTCAGGATCCAATGGCCAGGGATGCACATGCCGCTTCTTTGCAAGCAAAGGGCAAGTCTACCCTTACCTTTAGTGAACGCACCGCGGGGGTACTTTGGTAACTTCGCGGGTCGACACCTTCTTCAACCTCGTGACATTGCAATTGATGCGAGGGTCAACTCCACAGTTGACTCCTTGATCTAGTCAACCTACGAGTGCACCAAGGGGCCAGGAGGCTTCATCTTCCTCCGTTGAACCTGCCTGCGGCTTCAATTGCTTGCCCGAAACTCGCCAAGACCTCCCCCTACTCGCCAGACTCCGGCAAGGTTTACTGAGGTGTCGAGAGTGCATGTTAGGGTGATCGGAGAAATTGAAGACACAAAGACAATCATTGTGTCCTTCTATAGAGATTGGAGTAGCAAAAGGAGGTGTTGATCCTCTCGTTCACACTCCCCTATATAGGGTCGGGGCAGGTTCTTGTCAGATTGGGAATTCTCCCAATACGTGGCCAATCCCCTACAAAGTATGGTTGATTTTGATCATTTTCCTCCTCTGAGTCCAAGGCAATCATTATCAGGCGTGCACACTCCCTGGATTGCGAGAAAACTTGAGAGGAAAGACCCTCTATAACTCACAGAGTCCCAGTCCCGGTGGGACTTAGATGATGAGCGTCTAGCGTTGGATCAAGATCCAACGGTTCCCATTGCTCATGATCAGCCAAAAGGAAATATATTTTCCTATTTGCTAAATTAATGCTATATCTTAAGAAATTCTATCTCCTAAGCCATAGCTCCTTTTTGTCTCAAATTTTAAGGGAACGTTCATTTTGACATTATCTAGCTATTTATGAAATTTGGGAAACAAATTCCAAAGGATGAGAAGGTTTCCTTCCCTCCTAAGTTATCCTTTAATTAATCCAAAATTAATTAGTTTTCTTTTCCCTTTGATATTATCTTATTATTTTGGGTCCCTTGGACCTCAAGAAAACCTAAAGGCACAAATTCCCATATTGGAGAATATTTACTTGCCTTTATTCACTTATCTATTTCTATTTCACATATTCTCCTTTTGTTAATCAAATCCTTTTCTTTTTATTTATCTTTTCTTTTCAATTGGGCTCAATGGCCAAGAAGGCCCATGATCAATCAATCAAGGCCATTTCACACAAAATCCATCACAACTCAAAGAAATAGATTTTATTTATTCTTTAAAAGATAATTACATCTTTTACTACATTCTTAAGAAAATGAGGCTATAACATCCTCCCCTCCTTATAGGAATTTTGCCCTCAAAATTCAAGCAATCAAACAAACAATTCAGGGTATGCTTTCTCCATGTCCGCCTTCAGCTCCCAAGTGGCCTCATCCTCTCCATGGTGCCTCCAAAGAACCTTTACCATCTCTATTTTCTTGCATCTGAGCTCTTTCACCTTGGTATCTAGAATCCGCAAAGGTGTCTCAGAATAAGTCAACTTCCCTTGAAGCTCAATAGGTTCAATGCTCAGCACATGGCTCAGATCTTGCACATATCTCTTCAGGTTGGACACGTGAAAAACATCATGCATCATGCTATACTAAGGGGGTAACGCCAAATGATATGCATCTTCACCAATCCGCTCTAACACCTCAAACAGACCCACGTATCGGGGACTCAGCTTTCCTCTATTCTTAACTATAGCTCGTAGCGGTCGGATTTTCAAAAACACATGCTCTCCCACAGTGAAATGCACATTAGTCCACTTTGCATCAGCACATGACTTCTGTCGATCTTGGGCTCTCATCATCCTTTGCTTGATCAAAGAAACTTTATCAGCATACACTTGGAGCTCATCTGACCTCAATAGGGTCTTCTCACCCACATCATTCCAATGAAGTGGGGACTGACACGGTCTCCCGTACAAAGCTTCATATGGAGGAATCCCGATTCTGGCTTGGTAGCTGTTGTTGTGGGCAAACTCATCTAAAGGTAAGTACTGCTCCCATGAGACACCCCAATCGAGCACACAAGCTCTCAACAAATCTTCTAACGTCTGGATTGTCCTTTCTGACTGACCATCCGTCTGGGGGTGATAAGTTGTACTAAACTTCAACTTGGTACCCAGTTCTTCTTGAACTTACTTCCATAGCTTGGAAGTAAACTTTGGGTCTCTATCAGAGATAATTGATCTGGGTACACCATGCAAATGCACTATCTCTCTGATATACAACTCAGCTAGATCTGACACCTTAGCAATGGTCTTTAAGGCAAGGAAGTGTGCTGACTTGGTAAGACGATCTACCACGACCCATATCGCATCATGACATTTCTTGGTCTGGGGTAGACCCACCACAATATCCATGGTGATCTGCTCCCATTTCCACTCTAGAATATCTATCGACTATAAAAGCCCGTCAGGTCGTTGGTGTTTAGCCTTCACCATCTGGCACATAAGACAGATGGAAACACATGCCACAATGTCTTTCTTCATTCCTAGCCACTAGAAAAACCTCTGTAAGTCCTAGAACATCTTAGTAGTTCCTAGGTGTACTGTGTATTTGGATCCATGAGCCTCTTACAAGATACGCTCCTTTATTGATGAATCCGTCAGAACCCATATGCGATTCTCAAACCTGATCCCTCTGTCTACTCCCACAGATAGACGAGTCTGTGGCTTCATCATTAAACCTTTCATCTTGTCTAGATCTTCACTAGTCAACTGTGCTACTATGATCTCATCTAACAACTCTGATTGAATCTGGATGTTAGCCAAACGAACTTGATCTTCTAGCAGTTGTGGAGTCCACTCTACCAGCTCCTCCAAACTCTTCCACTAACTGGACAAAACAGTTGTACACTTAAGATGTTTCTGACTCAAAGCATCTGCTACGACATTCGCCTTACCAGGATGATAGGCGATGGTGAAGTCATAATCCTTCATATACTCCATCCATCATTGTTGTCGTAGTTTCAGGTCTCTCTGTGTCAGTAGCTATTTTAAGCTCTTATGGTCGGTGAAGATCTTGAAGGTAGCACCATACATGTAATGTCGCCATATCTTCAAGGCATGGATAATAGTAGCTAGCTCTAGGTCATGTGTTAGATAATTCACCTCATTGGGCTTGAGCTATCGGAAAGCATATGCAACCACATGCCGATTTTGTTCCAACACATAACCAAGTCCCATCTTGGAAGCATCGGTGAATATCATGAAACCCTCATTGCCAGAAGGTAGAGTCAATACAGGGGCGGTGGTCAGCTTCTCCTGGAAGCGAGCTTCACATATGTCAGACCACACGAACTTCACATCCTTCTGGGTTAACATGGTCAGTGGAAAAGCAGTCTTTGAGAAATCCTTGATGAAGCGTCGGTAGTATTCGGCCAACCCCAAGAAGTTGTGAATCTCGGAGGGGTTCTTTGTTGTTGGCCAGTCTCGAACTGCCGATACTTCGGTTGGATATACGACGATTGTTCCTCTTGAGATGATGTGTCTAAGAAACATGACTTGGTCTAACCAAAACTCACATTTTGAGAACTTTCCAAAAAACTTATGCTTTCTCAGGATATCAAGGACTCTACCCAGGTGGTCACTGTGTTGGGCTAGGTCATCCGAGTACACCAAAATGTCATCTATGAACACTATCACAAAAGAGTCAAGGAAAGGCTGGAACACACTATTCATGAGGTTCATGAAGACACTAGGTGCATTGGATAATCCAAACGGCATGACCACAAACTCATAGTGACCATATCGGGTTCGAAAAGTCATTTTAGGTGTATCCTCACTCCTTACTCTCACCTAGTGGTATCTTGACCTCAAATCGATCTTGGAGAAGACTCGAGCTGATTTGAGTTGGTCAAATAGGTCATCTATTCTAGGCAAAGGATACTTATTCTTAATGGTTGCCTGATTGATCATCTGATAGTCAATACACATCCGAAGCGACCCATCCTTCTTTTTCACAAAGAGGACTGGTGCTCCCCAAGGTAATGTACTGGGCCGGATGAAGCCTTTATCCAACAAATCTTGCAACTGGGTTTTTAACTCAAGCAACTCTGTAGGGGCCATTCTATAGGGTTCCTTAGATATAGGGTTAGTCCCAGGAGCTAACTCGATGGAGAAATATACCTCTCTCTCTGGGGGAATTCCTGGTAGATCATTCAGAAACACATCTGCATACTCCTGGACCACCTCTATCTCCTCTAAGGATCGCCCCTTAATGTCAAGTACGGTAACTATGGCTAGGTAGGCTCGACAACCCTTGGATAGCATCCGTTCAGGTTTCAAAGTAGACACATAAAGGATGGTTGTCACATCCTTCCTTCCTCAAATGGTGAAGTGTGGATAACCAGTTTTCCTAATAACAATCTTCTTCTCTCTACAGTCAATATGGGCTCTGTAGGTGGAAATCCAATCCATACTGATGATTACATCAAAATAATTCATATTGAGAAGGATGAAGTCAGTGGGAAGCTCATGGTTCAGATACTTAACTGGAAAAATGGGGTTTTTTAAAAGAGAGGTATAAATACGACCACTTGAGGTTGTGACATCCAGAACATAACCCAAATCCTTGATATCCAAACTAAGCATAGTTGCCAGATTTCTCGAAATAAAAGTATTAGTAGAACCAAAATCAAAGAGTGATTTTACATTTTATCCCATGACTTCCAACAGGCCTACATAGTTTATACCACATCAGAAATCTATTACATGATCTACGGAACTAAAAGGAAAAACATCTAAGGGTTATTACCCTCGATCAGCCTATTAGCATTAGCCTGAGCTTCTTCATTGTCGATGGTGAACACTCTAGCTTGTCTCCTCTCTCTAGCTGGAGGTACTCCGACTAGAGGTGCTGTAGCTACTGGTTGTGCTGCCACATGCTGTGACTCCAAAGGTCCTCTTGGGTCAGGCTGAGGGCAATTGGAAATGAAGTGTCCCTCTTGATGACATCTGAAACATACCTTCTTCTCAAAATGACACTTCCTAGGATGTGTCCGTCCACAGGTGCGACACTGTTGGAGGTGACCGTGGGGCTTGCCTTTGTGCCCATGCTTGCATCCTTGTCCCTTCTTGTGTTCGTTCCTCTTCCCTTGAGCTCCTTCAGTGAAACCCAGGTATCCTTTGGAGGGATTCTGTGTAGGCATCACCGTCCTTTCCATGTCCAAGGTAGTGTTGTAGGCTTCAGAGAAGGTCTTTGGCTTACTAGCCATCACATGTGGATTGATGGTAGGGTGCAGATGCTCTATGAAGTGGTCCACCCTTCTTTATTCATCCATCATGTGACCGAAACGTTCCAGGATGCGGAACTTGTGACCAAAGTTTGCAATTGACGAGCTTCCTTGTGTCATGTTAGTGAACTCTCTTTCCTTCTCCTTCTTAGATGAGATGGGGATGAATCTGGTGGTGAAGATGGTCTTGAAATCGGTCCACGCCATCGGTTCTTCGCTTAGGTCTCTTCCCGTGATATGGTTCTCCCACCATATCTTGGATGCACCTTCTAAAAGGTGAGTAGCAAACAGAACCTTCTTGTTTGGCTGCACTTCAAGCATACATAATCCATTCTCGACTGCAAGCAGCCAAGCTTCTGCCTTGTCAACCACTTCAGAATTATCTTCTCCCCAAAACTTCTCGATGTTCAGCTTGATGAAGTCTAAGATGGTGGCTCCCAGTCAAGGACGAACATGTAGTGGCTCACCATTCTCATCTCTAGCTATGTCCCTGGGGGCTAAGGCATGGATAGCCTCAATCATTCGTTTCTGCTGCTCCATCCATTCTGTAGTGTGAACTACCAAGGTCAGTTCTGGACCACCAGACCAGTCCTCATCCATCTGGGCTACCTCCTTGTACTCATATTGTGCCTCATATCTCGGTCCCTCCTCTTGTTCAAGGTTGTTGAAGGGTATTGGGTCAGGGTTGGGAGCCTCATGAGCAGTTCCTTCAGGTCTCTTTCTCTTCTTTGAGGTTTCACCACCATGGTTCCGCTTTCTTTTCTCAGAAGAACCATTATCTTTGCGGGGAGGCCCACCACTATTGGTGGCGACCGGAATAGCCACAGTCTTTGTACGAGCCATCTACATAAGCACACAAATAGACCTTTAGTCTATATTTAACTAATTATACTTATGTTGATGACATCTTAATTATGTATCTTTTATTACCTTAGTGGAGGATTTCTTAAACCTTATCAACCTTACCCATTCCTCAAGAGGGTGAGGAAGAGAGAGAAAATCCTAATCCTTGAATCCTTAATAGAATTTGAGTTGAGAAGGTGATGCGATGATTTTGAGTCGCATTTATAGACCGATTTCATATGTGTTTTGTGCCTTAGTTACTCATTTTCATGGATATTATTGCATAATTGACTTTATTTGGTCTTTGCCATCATTTTATATCAAATCCCCTTTATTTCATTATTTTAAGCATTATTGATCATCTTATCATAAATCGTGTGGATTTATTTGGTCTTGTTGTGCAATTTCAGGAAAAACAAGTATCTACATCCGTCGATACCATCGACGGATGTCGATACCATCGACCAAGCCACAGGTTGTCAGCCGAGAAGAGCAATACAGAGTCGATACCATCGACACACAAGTCGATGGCATCGAGATGTCTCCAGGCTGCTGGCGAGGATAAAGTCGATACCATCGACGCAAGTCGATGCCATCGACACAAGGAGAGCTACAGCGTCGCTAAACGACAACAACCGACGCTAAAGGAGTCGATACCATCGACACCCAAGTCGATGGTATTGAGATCACCACAGGCGCCCAGAATAAAAGAAAGGAAAGCTGCCGCTAATCCGCTGGGTCGATACCATCGACCCGCGTCGATGGTATCGACGCCGGCAGATATGCGTTGGATTTGTTTTGATTTCGATCGGACGGATGTTGTTATTTGACGACCTAATTAGGGACTTATACCTAATGACGGCCGCCCAGACGTGAGAAGGATCTCATTTTTTGGATTGCACGAGTGCCGAGGAGGAGAGAAAGGAGAACGGAGGCCGAGAAGCTCATCCCGGTTGATTCGGACGCTGCCGAAGACAATTTCCACCACCGACAGGCGGGGAAAGTTTGTGTTCTACGCCAAGGATCCACCGGTTCTTCTCCGTTCAGGGGTTTTTCCCATCTATTTCACGTTTTTCTTATGAATTCCCCAATTTCTACCATGTATTCGTGTAAGATGAACATGAGAGGCTAAAACCCTTAATCTTTAGGACCAGGAGTAGCCCGGGGATACATTGTATGATGATTTTAGATTGATAATTCATATTTTTCTCTCATATCCGTGGTTTAAATTCGTTTTCTGTATTGCTATTGTTATGCTTGATCACCATAATAATAAATTAATGCCCTTAATCACTTCGACAGAAGGATTAACGGTTGAAAAGAGACGAATTCTACATTAATTAATAAAACCCTTGACAAAGGAGTTGTAAAATTAATGGTGGGAACTGAGGGACCGATCTTAATGCGCTTAGTTTAGGGGAATGATTACTATGACGATGGAATCAACCTAAATCTAAGTAGTGGATTACACCACGACAGTGGGTAATTCTCATTTCAGGACACTACCCGGATAGAGAGAGAAGTGTGAGGAATTATATGAAATCTAACACAATGTTGACCCGCGGTGAAACCGCCATCCTAAAGATATCCCTTTTAATTGATTAAATTAACCTTTAATCAATTGTTTTCTTTGTTTGATTTTTATTTTCTTTCAATTTGAACAACAAAACCCTACTTTGTAAATCGGTCTAGCTGATTGCGATTAGTTAGTAGAAGTCTCCAATAATTCACGTATCCCTGAGTTCGACTCGGGCCTTACAAGGCCTATATTACTCGACGCGTATACTTGCGTTTAAGTGCGTAGTAAAATACACGTCAAGTTTTTGGCGCCGTTGCCGGGGATACGGCGAATTATTGGCACTTTGAGTGCTAAGAGCGGCCATTCTAGGCCACATTTTTTTAAATTAATTTTAAAACAATTTTAAAAATTCCTTTATTTCTCTATAATTGTGTTGACTCGTTCAAAGCATTGTACTGAACCCTTATTTCCATATTTCAGGTACTTTGCATGGTGCACACACGTAGTCGAGACTACGTGAATCGCACACCTGAGGTTCCATCTGCGGGACCAGAGGACGAGGACTACTACGAGGAGGAACACCACAGGGATATACATTCTGAATCTGAGCCAGAACAAGAAGAAGTAATGGCTGAAGCACAGACAATTTGGGAGAAGATCAAGGCGTCTTCTTCCTCTGCATCAAAGGGGCCTATAAAGAAACAGGGGCTAAACATACCTACATACAAGATCGACCCAGCACTGATTAACTTGGTCAAATCCAATGCATTTCACGGACTGAAAAATGAAGATCCAGTGGCACACATTAGTCAGTTTGTGGAGAACTGCGATATGGTGAAGATAGATCGCTTTCCGCAGGATGTGCTCTATCTCAAGTTATTCCCCAGTTCCTTGGCGGGGGTAGCAAGAGAGTGTCTCCACAACCTCGACGACGAGTTTGTTGAGTCATGGGATCACATGGTGGAGGTTTTCTTCGAGAGGTTCTTCCCTCCTGAGAAGACCAATGATATGATCCGAAAGATCCACAATTTCACCCAACAGGCGGGTGAAACCTATTCTGAGACTTGGGAGCGATTTCAAGTCATGTTGAGGAGATGTCCACATCATGGATTGGACAAGGAAACCCAAGTGAAGATCTTCTACTTTGCTCTCTCCGAGCATGATAGAAGCAACTTGGACTCGGCCGGCTCTGGATTCTTTCTAAATAACACTGATACAAGATGCTGGGAAATACTGAAGAATATGGCACGAAAGCAATCTTGGGGAGAAAGAGAAAGAGGCCCAGTTGAGCAAGCAAGAGTTGCCAGTGAGTCAAAGGCAATGAGAGAGCTGAATGAGAAGATGGATCTTCTCGCAAAGAAGTTGCTACAGAAGGAAGACAATGAGTCCGAGGATGAGGCTCAGGTCAAGTATATGAGGCAACAGCAAGGGTACAGGAACAACGATTACTCATGGCGGAAGGACAAGAAATTTTCATGGAAGGATCCAAACAACTTCCTGCAAGATCCGGACGCCAAACCTGCACCGGTCACGTAGGACAAGAGCACGGAGTTGCTCAATCAAGTCATAAAGCAAAATCAAGAGTTGATGAACACTTTTGGGCAGCAAATAAAGCAGCAGGGTGAATTCATGAACCAGTTCGGGCAGACATTGCAGAGCCACGGGGCTCAGATGTGGACTATAGAGACTTCCATGGCACAGATGGCAGCGGAGATTGCAAGCTTGAAAAAGCCGGCACATCCGGGTTTTCCGAGGAACACCAATGTTCCCGGGGGAAACCAACAGGCCAAGGCCATATTGTTGAGGAGCGGTAAGAAGGTGCTTAATCCAAGGGCGGATGACACAAGCACACCGCAGGACACAGTAGAAGAAGCAACCGCTAAGGAGCAGCCTGCACCAGTCATAGAGCAAATTGATGACACAACCGAAGATGGTAAGGAAGGACAAGCCACTGAGGAGGAACCACAGAAATTAACTCCCTATGTGCCACCTCATCAAAGAGCACATACCGTTCCGGTTCCCTATCCCAATAGTGCAAAAGCAAGAAAGGTGGATGAACAGTTTAAAAAATTTCTGGACAGCTTTAGAAAGTTATCTGTGAATATTCCCTTGTTAGAGGCAATTGAACAAATCCCGTCTTATGGAAAGTTTCTTAAAGATGTAATCACCAAGAAGAGGAAGATACCCGACACTGAGGTTGTGGTATTGAAGGAGCAAGTGAGTGCTTTTATTATGGGCACTTTGCCGCCAAAGCGACAGGATCCCGGGTGTTTCAATATTTCATGCTTTATCGGGAAGTTCAAATTTGGCGAAGCGCTTTGTGATTCCGGGGCAAGCATCAATCTGATGCCCCTTTCTACATTCAAGAAACTTGGATTGATGGAGTCAAGGCCAAGCAATATGACTATCCAATTGGCCGATAATTCTGTGGTGAAACCATATGGAATCTGTGAGGATGTTTTGGTAAAGGTAGACCGCTTTGTTTTTCCCGCTGATTTTGTTGTGATGGAGATGCAGGACGAACACGGAAATGAGTTACTTCTTGGTCGCCCATTTCAAGCTACAGCTGACATGATCTTGGAGATGGGGAGAGGTCGCTTGACCTTAGGCATTGCGGATGATCGCTTTGAGATGGTCATGCCCAACAGCAATACATCTACTAAAGCAAAGGCACAGTGCAACATGGTGAAGCATGTGGAAAGCAATATCTCACTTTGTCTCGGGAAGCCATTTTTAGATATGGCCCATGTGATGAGCAGGATAGACAATGGGACCTTGGCGGTAGACCTTATGGAGCAAACGAAAGCTGTCTCTTTATGCAAGGCTGTCGGGTTTCCAAATGATGAGAATGAGGACATTCCACCTTCGTGGGAGGATGATGTGATAATTACTTCTGTCTGTGATGCATATCCGGAATTGCCTCTAGAGGCGTGTTTGCTTAATGTCACTTATGATTGGATGCAGAGTACTTCACTCAAGGAGTGCGCCAAAATGCTTCAAATGCTTCCATGTTTCTACACGAGGCACTATGAAGATTTGGGTACACTGCCCCCACCGCTACAATCATCCCTTATCTGCCCACCTGATCTGGAGTTAAAGCCATTGCCCCCGCACTTGAAGTACATCTTTCTAGCTGAGGAGGACAAGTTGCCAGTGATTGTTTCTGCATACTTGAGTGCGGATGAGGAGGAGCAGCTACTGATAGTGCTCAAGAACCACCGTGGAGCCTTTGGGTGGTCAGTGGCGGACATCAAGGGGATCTCCCCTACACTTTGTCAACATAAGATTCGGCTTGAGGAAGGAGCCAAGTCAGTCATACAGCCTCAAAGACGTCTAAATCCAAGCATGATGGAGGTTGTCAAAAAGGAAGTCATTAAGTTGCTTGCTGCAGGGATTATTTATGCCATATATGATTCGACGTGGGTGAGTCCCACACAGGTAGTCCCTAAAAAGGGGGGAATCACTGTCACTACAAATCTTCTAAATGAACCTGTCACCACCCGATTGGTAACCGGGTGGCGTGTATGCATTGATTATCGCCGACTGAACGCCGCAACTCTAAAAGATCATTTTCCATTGCCATTCATTGATCAGATTTTGGAACGCTTAGCCGGTCGGTCGCATTTTTGTTTCCTTGATGGTTACTCGGGGTACAACCAGATTTCTATTGATCCTTTGGATCAAGAGAAGTCTACGTTTACATGTCCCTATGGGACTTTCGCCTACCGCCGTATGCCGTTTGGTTTATGCAATGCGCCGGCGACTTTTCAACGCTGCATGCTCGCCATTTTCTCTGACATGGTGGAGCGGTGTCTCGAAGTCTTCATGGACGACTTCTCGGTTTATGGAGCGTCTTTTGATGAATGCCTTTATAATTTAGATAAGGTGTTGCAGCGGTGCGAGGACACACACTTGGTCCTCAATTGGGAGAAATGTCACATGATGGTGACAGAAGGAATTGTGCTAGGACACAAGGTGTCTAGCAAGGGTCTAGAGGTAGACCCCGTAAAAATTGAGGTGATTTCTAAGCTACCCCCACCAAATTCTGTAAAAGGGGTGAGAAGCTTTTTAGGACACGCTGGGTTTTATCGGCGCTTTATCAAGGATTTTTCAAAAATCGCAAAGCCATTATCGGAATTGTTGGAAAAAGACGCAGTTTTTTATTTCAATGAGAAATGTCTTCACGCATTCGAGGTTTTGAAGGAAAAGCTGATTTCGGCTCTGGTTGTTCAAACGCCGGATTGGACAAAGCCTTTCGAGTTGATGTGTGATGCGTCTGACTATGCTGTGGGGGCTGTTTTGGGGCAAAGGGTAGATAACAAGCCTGCTGTGATTTTCTACGCCTCAAAAACACTTAATGATGCTCAATTAAATTACACAACCACGGAAAAAGAGTTACTTGCTGTTGTTTTTGCTTTTGAGAAATTTCGGCAATACTTAGTGGGTTCTAAGGTGGTTGTGTGGACGGATCACGCCGCAATAAAATATTTGATGGAGAAGAAGGATGCGAAGCCTAGACTAATTAGGTGGATTTTGCTCCTACAAGAATTCGATATTGAAATCAAGGACAAGTCGGGAATTGAAAATGTGGTGGCTGATCACTTGTCTAGGTTAGAGAGGGTGGATGAACAAGGTTTGCATATACCCATTACCGAGACTTTTCCCGACGAACAACTTTTAAAAATTGATTCTAAAGAACCATGGTTTGCAGAAATTGTGAATTATCTGGCTTGCGGGATCATCCTGGAAGATTGGTCTTATCAAGAGAAGAAGAAATTCTTCCATTCATTGAGATACTATTTTTGGGATGACCCAATATTGTTGAAGCAATGCAGGGATGGTATTCTTCGCAGGTGCGTGCCGGAGTTAGAGTACGAAAGTGTTCTACATCATTGTCATGCGTCGCCTACGGGAGGACATCATGCTAGCTCACGGACAGCAGCTAAGGTGTTGGAGAGCGGCCTTTATTGGCCCACTTTGTTCCGGGATTCCTATGATTTTGTTAGGCAGTGTGACCCATGCCAGCGTGCATGTAATATCTCAAGGAGACAAGAAATGCCCCTGAATGTGTTTCAGGAAGTCGAGGTATTTGATTTATGGGGCATTGACTTCATGGGACCCTTTGTGTCCTCAAATTCAAATCTTTATATTTTGCTTGCGGTGGATTATGTGTCGAAGTGGGTAGAGGCAATCCCCACAAGGACTAATGATTCGAATGTAGTGTGCAGGTTCGTCAAAGAGAATATTTTCTGCAGGTTCGGGATTCCTCGAATGATCATTAGTGACGGAGGCACACACTTCCGAAATCAGAAATTTGCTTCACTTTTGAAGAAATATGGGGTCAAGCACAACATTGGCACCCCATATCATCCACAAACGCAAGGACATGTGGAGGTATCAAATAGGGAAATCAAGAAGATTTTAGAAAGGACCGTAGCATCTACACGGAAGAATTGGAGTGCATTACTACCGGATGCACTTTGGGCTTATCGAACGGCGTACAAAACACCTATAGGCACTACACCTTTTAGGTTGGCGTATGGCCGGGCGTGCCATCTTCCGGTAGAATTGGAGCACAAGGCCCATTGGGCGCTAAGAAGGCTGAACTTGCGCTATGACGAGGCCGGGAGGAAAAGAATGTTTGAATTGAATGAATTGGATGAGCTACGTATGACGGCATATGAGAATGCTCGCATTTATAAGGAGCGCACAAAGCTGATCCACGATCGCCACATTGAGATGCGCACGTTCAAGAAAGGAGACAGTGTCCTATTGTTCAACTCTCGTCTCAAATTGCATCCCGGGAAACTGAAATCCCGATGGAGTGGACCCTTCGAGGTGGAAGAAGTGAGACCGCACGGAGCGATTCTCGTGCGAGATGGAGAGGCCACGTTCTTGGTGAACGGGCAACGCTTGAAGCTGTACTTTGGTGAGAACTATACGAGGAAAGTGAATGAGGTTAAACTCATTTCACTTGTACATGAATGAAAAGAAGGACCGACATCTAGCCTAAGACGCTAAAGAAGGGCGCTTGTTGGGAGGCAACCCAACCATTGGTACATTAGGATAGTTTAATGTTAGGTGTAGTTTGCTTTTATTTTGTTTACTTTTTAGTTTAAAAATGATACCTTGATCCGTTTGTTAAATGTGCAGGAACAGGCAGGGTCGATACCATCGACACATCAGTCGATGGTATCGACATGGGTTCAGGTTGACACCAGCAGAAATTGCACTGCGTCGATGGCATCGACATGGTCACAGGCAGGTCGCAATAAAAGTGTCGATGGTATCGACACCTCAGTCGATACCATCGAGATCTCTGGAGATATTCAGACGAATTTTGCTCAGTCAACTCGATACCATCGACGGCCTCGTCGATGGTATCGACATCATCACAGGTTGAATGCGATAAACGGAGGTGTCGCAATAAAAGCAAGTCGATACCATCGACGGACATGTCACCGATCCGCATGAAGACATCGACGACGCTCGCAACAGCCACGTCAGCGATCCGGGTGCTGCGTCGATACCATCGACTTATGTCGATGGTATCGACCCGTCAGCGATCCGGGTTTCTCGATCTAGCAAACGTCAGCTGTCGATACCAGCGACAGATGCGGCTACCCGCGAGACATGTCGATACCATCGACACGCGTCGATGGTATCGACGGGTCAACAGGGGCGCCGGTCAAATCTATTTAAGGGGACTTGCAACGTCATATGACATCACACCCTCAGAGCAAGTATCTCCCATTGCGCCGAGCACTCCCCCGAGCCCTCTACACCTGCGGAGAAGCGTCATCGAGTGAAGATCTTCACCGAGCGGAGAATTTCTCTCCATCTTCACCAAGCTCTTTTCTCCCAATCTCATTCTTCTCGCAATCATGGTGCATACGGGCGGAGCATCTTCATCAAGCGCGCACCCCAGGGAGATCGAGGAGTTTGTTCCTCCTCCAACCGCTTCCATCTCTCGTCCACGCCTCATTCATGCCAACATGGATGTAAGGAAGGTATACGAGGAGATAATGAAGCGGAAGTTCGAGGCCACCCGGTATGTGGACCGGGGAATGATCAGGGACCTGGGATTCGAGGCCGACTTGGCCTATGTGTTGGTCGGGCAAGCGTGGCACACCGGTCGCATATATGAGATGGACTGTCATGCAGATGGGCAGTCGTTCTTTGGCGAATGGCCCACATACAAGGAACTGGTGGCCGAGTTCATGGCGTCTCTCGATATCTGCGTCGTACCAAATGACGTGGTGCCATCGGACCAGACGTGGATCCAGGGAAGGGTGTCCTTCCGACTCTTCAACAACAATTACAACATCACGTTGAAGCAGTTCAACGCCATCTTCAACTGGAACCACAGCCGCCATGATCACCGACGCCCCGACGCCCGCACCGACTACGACAAAATCTTCGCCGAGCTAGTTACAGTGCCGGCAGGGAAGACCGTGAGCTACCACAATGCCGCGGTAGCTGATTTTGAGCACCTGTTCGTCTGGGTATTGCATAGGATGCTTAGCTTGACCTTCTTCGGGCGGAGCGATATTGCTTTGAGCAAGTTTCAGGAGAGCGACTTGTTCTTTCTGTACGCCCTCCTCAAAATGTCAAGAGTGCAACTGGGGAGCATTCTGGTTACAGCGCGTCATGGCGGTGAAGCGGAGCACAAGGAAGGCTCCAATTCATTTTGGTGGTTTGGTCACCGGGTTGGCGCTTTACTTGGGGCTGAACTTTCAGTCCATGACTCCGATTTCTACGCGGAGTAAGGTGAACGTGCAACACTTGCACCGTTCAAACCTCATTCTTATCCGGGACGGGTTGGCGTACGCTCATTGCCACGTCAACCAAGCTTACCAGGAGGCATCCCTGCCGGACGACGTCTTCCACATCGAGGGCAAGCAGAATTTCCGATGGCCCATCATAGCCATCGAGTCCTCGGAAGAAGAAGGCGGAGGTGAAGACCAAGAAGGCGAGGCCGAGGAAGATGAGGAGGCTTTCACACCTCTTCGAGCACGCGTGGCACCACGGAAGCGTCCTAGGATGCACCCGGGTGCATCTTCATCATCTCAGCCCCCGCCGCCATCACCACAGCAAGAGCAGCCAGCTGCGGATCCCTACTCAATGCAAGGGATGTATACCATGCTGCAGGACATCCAGCAGACGCAGCACCAGCATATGACTTTGTATACCGGCATCCATGAGACAACGGGCCGGTTGCTTGATAATCAAAGGGCTATGTTCGAGAACGAGCGGCTCATCCTCGCCAACCAAGAACAAATGCACAACCGGTTGCAGCGGATAGAGACGCAGCAGGAGCCTTTCTTCGACCACTACTGGAGTCGAGACTACTTTGGAGGTTATCCACAGCCTCCGCCGAGGACCCAATATGATCCAAGCTTCCAGGGGGAGTACCCGTCTTGGGATCCTACGGCACCACAATACCCACCACCGCCTCCGCAAGATTGATCAGGGTATCACTGTTCCACCCTTAAGTTGGTTTTTGACTATGAGGCCATAGTCGGATTCAAGCTTAGGGGGGTGGCTGGAACAGCTCTATCTTTTATCTTTTCTTTAGTTGTTTTTAGTTTCTGCTTTGTTATTTGTTTTTGCAATTTTAAGTTTTTATTTAGGATCCACATCTATCTAGTGTAATTGTGGATGTCGTAAAAATTGTCATCTTGCTGTTTTCATGGGGAAATTAAGGGAATTGAAAATTTTTTCTGTGTCATTTGGATAGCTTTACTTGGTTGTCCTTGGGGAACTTGTTCTATGAAAATGATTGATTATGTCAACTTTGAAGCAATATGTCATACCCACACCCCCATTGACTCATGAAAAGTGGATAGTAACGGTTGTTTGAGCCTAACCTAATCAAATGGTAATGAGACCTTAATCAGATGTAAGAGAAAGAACCCTTTAAACTACTACACATGTCAATAAGGAGGGATACATAATTTTCTTTTAAGGTTCAGTCACTTAATCTTGTGATCATTCCACCCCATTTCCTATAATCCACCCAAGAATTGGAAGTAAAGTGCAGTTTCAATTTTTTTTTTTTGCATGCATGGCATGTAGATAGGTTTTGCATTGTTATTTTCATGTTTTTGCATAGAATAATGAAAAAAATATATAGTGATACATGCATATTACCCTTAGGTGCATGTCATGTAGTTGCACTCACAATTTCATGATTTTCATGCATAAGCACACCATGTATCTCAGTTTTCCTAAATAAGTGATCTAATTTGTTCCATACCCTCGAAATAAGGCAAAGATCTCCAATTGGAAAGAAAATGGCCTTACACATGTATCTCTAAACAATTATGGATATATGGGCAAAGAAAAAAAAATTTCTGGAAACATGAAAAAAAAAGGGGAGAGTTGGAAAGAAAAGGAATAAGAGGGAGAAAGGAATGATATCACTTGTATAACAGGGGAATTGAGTACATGATGTGGCTTGAGTAGATTTCTATCTCATGTTGAGGTATAAGGTTAGTGCATGCATCATTCCACCCACTTTTAGGCAGTAGGGCATTCTTAATGTGCACTTGCATCATTTAGGGCATTTTGTTATATGCATTTTGAAACTGTGTAATACTTCCAAATTCTCCCATGAACCACCCATTCCATCCACCCGTTGCTCGGATTGGTAGTCCACCGTGATATTCTCCTCACTCATGTGTATAAGGAGGACGGCTTCCATGTAGATGGTAGTTAGGGCGAGCAACGTAGTTTAGGTGATCACAAGATGCACCATGGCTGAATCGGCAAACTTTATTATGATAACTGCCCTATGTGATAGTGTTCATCGGTTTGAAGGATAATTTCTTTTATTGATGGTTATTGTCGCCTATAGGGTAATTACTGTTCTGTGATTAGGGTAGGCCGGTTTGAGAACGTCCAGTGGGAGTCATTTGTGAGGTGGGTTGGTATTTTGATTGTTAGTTGACATTCGCAATTCTATTCTAAGGATTAGTTGCTTGAGGGCGAGCAATGTTTAAGCTTTGGGGAGTTTGATGCGATGATTTTGAGTCGCATTTATAGACCGATTTCATATGTGTTTTGTGCCTTAATTACTCATTTTCATGGATATTATTGCATAATTCACTTTATTTGGTCTTTGCCATCATTTTATATCAAATCCCCTTTATTTCATTATTTTAAGAATTATTGATCATCTTATCATAAATCGTGTGGATTTATTTGGTCTTGTTGTGCAATTTCAGGAAAAACAAGTATCTACATCCGTCGATACCATCGACGGATGTCGATACCATCGACCAAGCCACAGGTTGTCAGCCGAGAAGAGCAATACAGAGTCGATACCATCGACACACAAGTCGATGGCATCGAGATGTCTCCAGGCTGCTGGCGAGGATAAAGTCGATACCATCGACACAAGTCGATGCCATCGACACAAGGAGAGCTACAGCGTCGCTAAACGACAACAACCGACGCTAAAGGAGTCGATACCATCAACACCCAAGTCGATGGTATCGAGATCACCACAGGCGCCCAGAATAAAAGAAAGGAAAGCTGCCGCTAATCCGCTGGGTCGATACCATCGACCCGCGTCGATGGTATCGACGCCGGCAGATATGCGTTGGATTTGTTTTGATTTCGATCGGACGGCTGTTGTTATTTGACGACCTAATTAGGGACTTATACCTAATGACGGCCGCCCAGACGTGAGAAGGATCTCATTTTTTGGATTGCACGAGTGCCGAGGAGGAGAGAAAGGAGAACGGAGGCCGAGAAGCTCATCCCAGTTGATTCGGACGCTACCGAAGACAATTTCCACCACCGACAGGCGGGGAAAGTTTGTGTTCTACGCCAAGGATCCACCAGTTCTTCTCCGTTCAGGGGTTTTTCCCATCTATTTCACGTTTTTCTTATGAATTCCCAATTTCTACCATGTATTCGTGTAAGATGAACATGAGAGGTTAAAACCCTTAATCTTTAGGACCGGGAGTAGCCCGGGGATACATTGTATGATGATTTTAGATTGATAATTCATATTTTTCTCTCATATCCGTGGTATAAATTCGTTTTATGTATTGCTATTGTTATGCTTGATCACCATAATAATAAATTAATGCCCTTTATCACTTCGACAGAAGGATTAACGGTTGAAAAGAGACGAATTCTACATTAATTAATAAAACCCTTGACAAAGGAGTTGTAAAATTAATGGTGGGAACTGAGGGACCGATCTTAATGCGCTTAGTTTAGGGGAATGATTACTATGACGATGGAATCAACCTAAATCTAAGTAGTGGATTACACCACGACAGTGGGTAATTCTCATTTCAGGCCACTACCCGGATAGAGAGAGAAGTGTGAGGAATTATATGAAATCTAATACAATGTTGACCCGCGGTGAAACCGCCATCCTAAAGATATCCCTTTTAATTGATTAAATTAACCTTTAATCGATTGTTTTCTTTGTTTGATTTTTATTTTCTTTCAATTTGAACAACAAAACCCTACTTTGTAAATCGGTCTAGCTGATTGCGATTAGTTAGTAGAAGTCTCCAATAATTCACGTATCCCTGAGTTTGACTCGGGCCTTACAAGGCCTATATTACTCGACGCGTATACTTGCGTTTAAGCGCGTAGTAAAATACACGTCAGAAGGGATGAACAAGATGAGAGAGTCCTAAAGGTATCTTATTTCGAGTCAAATCCTAAGACATGGCCAGGCAGTCACATAATTCGGGAGTCCTCGTATTTCGAATAGCGGTGCAGAGGAAAATATTGCCAGCCCCCAGAAGTGATCCTTTTCTAGACACCTATGTCTTTTAGAAAATCCTCTAATAACTCCCTCAGTTCTATAGAATTTGTAAAATTTAATAATTATTAAAGATTAAATGAGGAACCTATGCTCTGATACCAATTGTAATGACCCCGCCTCCCAGTAACCCCCACTTAAGGGAGACCAAATGGTCAGAGTCATTATCCCAATAAACCGGATCAAAGGTTCAGCAATTAATCAATAATAATTAAGAAATTCTACCAACTAAACTGAAATCGGGTATAAAATAAAAATTTTCATACCTTTTGAAACTTTGGGAATCTATCTAGCCACAGCTTGAATTATTCTATCTAATCCTCCTTGTACTTTATTTCTTATTTTCACAAAGTGTCACTTTACCATTTGTTCATTTTAGGGTTGTACCTAAAACGCTGACAAACAAAACAACAGTCAACATATAAAAATATGTCGGTATGTGGGGACAACCAAAAGTTCATAAATATGGCTAACAAACTAATTATCACAACTAAGGTAATTAACAAGTCAATTTACATTTTCAATGTGTCAATCTCCACTGCTTTTGCCCTAACCCTGGAATACCCTCTTTAGGGTTTGACTTAAGGCCACCTTCTCAATCCCGATATTTGTGCCTAGGGTCACCTCTCAGGGTTCCCTTTAGTCATGCAACATAGACCACCTTCTCATTCGTGAGCTTGGTGTCTGGGGTCACCTCTCATGGTGCCCATTGGTCTTCCCTCCTGGGCTTGACCTTTTTGCATCATCTCCATCGGGGTGGCATGTAGGTGTGAGAGTACACACTTTATTTATAGTTGTGATAATCATAGTGACTTTATAATTTTCAATTATGAACATCCAAATTGGTTAATTGTAATCAATGTGATCAATTCATCTGGAAAACCTTCAGGAAACTAAAGCGATTAACCATAATTAACCACATACCTGTCAAGTTGACTTGAATGCAGAAATAACTCAACCAATCAAGAAATCAAGCAAGTATGCACAATTTGATCCTAAAAAAGGTATCCAATTTTCCTATCATTAATCATGTCATCATGATCTATAAATCCTAGTTGTTTCATAAGGTTATTAGTCCTTTTTAGGGTTTTGAGCATAATTAGGGTTCCACTTCATTTTTATTACTTTAAACCCTAATATTATAAATAACTTACAAACCCTAATTATATCATATTTCTTTCACAAAATATTCTAAGTTCAGCTTTTAGCAACATGAAACCCTAATTTCGGATTATAAGTACTTTTATTTTCTTTTTTCTCTTATTTAGGGTTTCTAAGCATATTAATCATCATATTAGGTTTAAAACCCTAAATCTTGTAATTCCATCATCAAAATAGGTTAAAATCCATCTTTATCATTAATCAAGTTAACAATGATCAAATTAATCTATTTGCAATATTAAATCTATCCTTGGTTAACAATTAGGGTTTCTAACCATAAATTAACACCCTTTTCATCAAAATAATACACTTTTGTTAAAAAGAGATTTAGGTTTTCAAACCATTTTTAACTTATTCCTCATATTTTTCTAATTAACTTTCATGTATAAACTTTTCTTATCTGAGCTTTCTAGCGAAAGATACGATTTTATTAAGAAAATTTCTTTTTATTGATTTATTTGCTATTTTCAGAAGAAACCAGGATCATTAGATCTGTGGTCCGCTGGTCTGCTCAGGATCCAACGGCCAGGGATGCACGTACCTCTTCTTTGCGATCAAAAGCAAGCGAAGGACAAGTCTGCCCTTAGCTGTAGTGAAGGCAGCACTGGGGCACTTTGGTAACTTCGCGGGTCGACACCTTCTTCAACCTTACAACACTGAAGTTGTTGTGAGGGTCAACTCTACAGTTGACTCCTTGATCTAGTCGACCTACAAGCGTGCCAAGGGGCCAGGAGGCTTCATCTTCCTCCGTCGAACCTGCCTGCAGCTTCAATTTCTTGCCTGGAACTCGCCAAGACCTCCCCCTACTCACCAGACTCCGGTGAAGTTTACTGAGGTGTCGAGAGTGCATGTCAGGGTGATCGGAGAAACTAAAGGCACGAAGACAATCCTTGCGTCCTTCCATAGAGATTGGAGTAGAAAAAGGAGGTGTTGATCCTCTCGTTCACCCTCCCCTATATATAGGGTCAGGGCAGGTTCCTGTCAGATTGGTAATTCTCCCAATACGTGGCCAATCCCCTACAAATTAGGGTTGATTTTGATCGTTTTCCTCCTTTGAGTCCAAGGTAATCATTATCAGGTGTGCACACTCCCTAGATCATGAGAAAACTTGAGAGGAAAGACCATCTATAACTCGTAGAGTCCCAGTCCCAATGGGACTTAGACGATGAGCATCCAGCGTTGGATCAAGATCCAACGGTTCCCATTGCTCGCGATCAGCCAAAAGGAAATATATTTTCCTATTTGCTAAATTAATGCTATATCTTGAGAAATTCATCTCCTAAGCCATAGCTCCTTTTTGTCTCAAATTTTAAGGGAAAGTTCATTTTGACATTATCTAGCTATTTACGAAATTTGGGAAACAAATTCCAAAGGATGAGAAGGTTTCCTTCCCTCCTAAGTTATCCTTTAATTAATCCAAAATTAATTAGTATTTCGTTTCCCTTTGCTATTATCTTGTTATTTTGGGTCCCTTGGACCTCAAGAAAACCTAAAGGCACGAATTCCCATATTGGAGAATATTTACTTTCCTTTATTAACTTATCTATTTCTATTTCACATATTCTCCTTTTATTAATAAAATCCTTTTCCTTTTTATTTCTCTTTTCTTTTCAATTGGGCTCAATGGCCAACAAGGCCTATTTTCAATCAATCAAGGTCATTTCACACGAAATCCATCACAACTCAAAAATATAGATTTCATTTATTCTTTAAAAGAGAATTACATCTTTTACTACATTCTTAAGAAATTGAGGTTATAACAATTAGCTTTCCTTTGTTGAATTTCCCAGCCAATCAAATAATTCATTAGTGGATAGCAACTAAAGGTAGCTCATCCGTGAAGGGGTAAACCCTAGCATACCCTTGGAGAAAACACCTTCAAACCAAGGTTTAAATAGCTTCCCCATGGCTAAAAAGACTCATGAATGATGAGAGAATATCCAAGGAACATAATGCAAGTGATAAATTGCAAAGAAAACCTCTCAATTGGGTAAATTGTAGACAAGTCCAAAATGTGCATAAAATTGCATAACTTGCTCAAACAGTGTCCAAATTGGACCAAATTTGTAACTTAAGCTTGTATTACGATTTCAAAGCATATATCAAGGTTATATTAGGGTTATAAGAATTCATTTATTATAATTAAGCTTGTTCAACTCATTAAGCAACTTTAGGGGTCTTACAACTATAAACCCCTAACAGGGATTTCTCCCCCAAAATCCAAGGTAAACAAAGATGGGTACTTCCTTTGCACCCCATTCTATTACCTTCACATGGTTACTTAAATATCATGGTAATGTCACATCATTCATACATGTCTCATCTTGGGTCAACACAAAAACCCCCCCACATAAGAAGACATTTGCAAATATGGAACATATAAACTTGTTGTGCCACATGTACAAAGCTAATAGTAATGTTCAACTTTAAATTCTAGCTATCATCCTAAAATTATATCTATTGTATCAAAACATTACTGAAAAGTCATACTTGCTAGCTTTTTACCAATCATACCATGTGTCCCATACCATTCCTTGAAGCATAAAAAAGGCAATGTATCCATCCTTTTTTTATACACTGACACTAGAACTCTTGTCAGTTCTTTTTCAGCATCAAAATAAATGTTGACGCTGGCACCTATCATTCCCTACAGGAAACATCATTCCTAACCAACCTTGTTAGGGGTGAAATAAAAACACTATCTTCACCTTACTAGGATTTACACAACCTATTTAGAAGACATATCATGATCCCATAAAGAAATTTAATCAACCCCATCTCACTCTTGTTCAACTTTTTCTCATAGCTATTGCTTCTTCGGCAACCCTAAGGTTTTGGAATAAATATTGATCATATTTTTGATCATATTTGAAATACTTTGACATGTCATCATTTAAAGCTTGATATAACTTGTAAGACATGAATGGAACACTCTGTTCCTCCTATTCATAAATTCTATTTGTACATTGGTTAGTCTATAGGACATAACTCTAAACTCATCATGGTCATGTGAATTATGTCATCCAATCTAAATCTTATGCATTGATATTTGATCATAGGTTTATCTTAAAGGAACACGATATTGCATATCTATTGACCAACAAACCATATATCCTTGATAGTGGTCTTGTCCAGCTATCACTGAAACATACACAACATTATAGAATCACTTTTTTTAAACAACATTTAGAGGATCATCATCAACTCTCTCTCTATAAGGGAGAGGAATACTTGGAATGTTCATTTAATAAACATCTCCACCCTTCACATACTTCCCATACTATTAACACATCTTGGATACTAAGATTCAATACCTTAGTATCCACCTCATGTGCTATAAGGAACTCACATCCTTATCTCATCTACTTTTACCAACATAACAAATCTCAAGACATATAAGAAGAGTCTTCCTAATTATTGGAAGGCTCAAAAGCAAATTCATCACAAACTTTATGATCTTGGAACCACAGTCCAAGCAACCTTATGCCATAATAAGCTATCCACCCTCATGTTTGCAGCTAATCCACATGTACCAAGTGGCAATGATCCACTTGAAAGTTGTGCCCTAGAAAGGAAAGACACAAAGGGAAACACACTTCCCACATCATAGAAGCATTTTTCAAGGGTCACTAGCAAAAGGTAACCAATTCTATTTCATTATGCAGGTTACAGCTTCTAATGTATCGTTTTACCTTTTTCATTTCAGGTTCCTTGCCATTAGCATAGGAATCATCATGATTAACATATCTCATTACTCCTTCCTTGATGACTATTTCTCCCACTAGGGTATGTTCTCTTATTTTATTATGTTTTTCAATCACTTATCAATAGGTAAATCGTCTTATTCTTCATTTTATTCATTAAACATGGATCATATCCCTTAATTTCTTTCACATGTCATGCTAATTTTACATTAACACTTTCTTATACACATAGGTTGGTCTGAGATTAACTCAGGTTCCACCTCATTCCTTTGTCATTGTTCCCATTTATCTTCTCATTTTGTACTTGTTATAGGAGTTCTTTCCATCTTATGTGGATTTCATACCTTGAATCACTTTATAAGCATAGTCTTATCTATCTTTTACTTTATTATCTTCTTGAATCACATATTCAATAAATCCTCTTTTCCTTATTTGTATTCAGATTTATATTTCATGGTTTATATCTTTCTCTTATAGTTACTAAACATTCAAGTTTTGATAGATAATGATGCAATTATCATCTTCTTTAAGGTAGGATTGAGGTATTCACACCATGATTTCTTATTCATTATGCTCTTTAGATTGTCTCAAAATGACTACTTGATTAGAGTAATCAGAAAGATAGCAATCTAAGAGTTCCATACTTACCTTTTCTTCAATAATTGAATACCTGGCCAGTGCACCCACATACTGAGATTAGGTAGTATACACCCTATTTTATGTCATATTCCTAATTTTGACCTCATCTTAGTCCTAAGTCCTAGTGTCCCTGTAGACTTGATTAACCTAAAGCTCTAATACCAACTTGTGAGAACCCATTACACTAAATGAGATTACTCAATACATAAAGCACAATCGATCACTAATTAATCACATACCCAAAAATATGGGTAAATTAAAATTGATTTCAACGTCAACACCTACTCAGAAACATTTGTACAAGAGCCCAACATCTTTCTTTTATCCATACTATGACAAGAATTTGATACAAATTGTTCTATCACCTTATCCACAACATATATGCACATGAGAACAATATTCATATATGCCACACAAACAAGCATTAATATGCTAACAAAAGTTCGATTCATTTGAAACAACATATACAAACTTTTCCTACTCAGACATGAGAGTACAGGGATGACTCTGGGACACACTAGACATATAATCAACTTTCTCTAAGATTCATTACTATAGCTCGTCTTTGTTGCCACATGTTTGTTTTCATCACTTCTGATTACCTAAAAAAATGTGGAGAACCACAAGGGTGAAACCCATGTCCCAGCAAGAGATATAACCTCCATCAACGTTTATTAATTCCAACATTTTCAAGTAATTAAACAGTTAAGTAGTTTAATTAGATATAACAAATAATCTCAGCAGTACTGATGATTAACAAAATACATAAAGGAGCAGATAATAACTATCGTCATTAGCCAGACTACCATCCTTTATCTTGTTGACAATATAAGAAATTCAGTAGCATATGCATATATAGCATCATGAGCAAGTCTAATAACATAGCATAGATAACAACATGAGCATGTCTAATTTGTTGAACATATCAGCATCAACTATCTGGATAAGCATGATTAGAAATATATGCATATCTAGTTACAAAGGCATGTCTAGCATGCTAAACATAACTAACAACAAGTGATGTCTAGCATCATGATTATAATCAACAGTAGTAGTATAGTTATCAACATAATAATGGCTACTGTATGTACGCATCTACAATCTTAAGCATATCCACAACATAAGTATATCTACTATCTCTTAATTGCACTAAGCATCATCTTTATGTAAAGATAACAAACAAGGGTTATCATCCAATGTGAAACATTATGTATAACCCTAAATAAATATGCTACATGGTTGTATTACATGTTTTATTATGCCCTGGGGAATTTGAATTGTGCCATTCAAAGTCCAACCAACCCCTGCAAAGGGATTTTTGGTTCCGTACAAGATCTAGGAGTGCCGATATCCTAAGATCTCTTCCCCTTGGTCAGTACAAGTAAAAAGGCAGTGACATATGAGTCAAAGTTGCTACCACAGTGACATATAGTCAAGCTTATAACTACTAGTCCGCCCTTGGTACAGGTCACGACACTAGAAACCAGGGTATACAAAACCCTCTAATTCGAGGTACAACTGTAGTTGTCCTCAATCACATCATGTTATAATCACTAAGACACGATCGCAGTCGTTCTCAATCACATCAGATGTATGAGGCATGACCAAATCCAACCTCTATAATCTTGATTGTGGATGACAAGGATATATCCTCAACTGGCCACTACCACATACTCAACAGTATGCACTCTGAGTTTCCCTTAGGAATACTCATTTCACAATCCAGCAAGTTCTGACATGAAAGATGGCTCTACGGCACATGGCACTACATGATTAGAGTTGCACTTGATTAGTTATGCCAATTGGGTGAATTAAGGTTGCATCAAAGAAGTGGACATACAAATCCTAATTCATTCTAGCAAGCATATAAATATCACAACTTTGAAAAGATATAAAATATGTGAAACATAATTTTTCATCTCATCATCGCATGGTACTATTCACTTGCCATTCATGAGACCACACTAGTCATCATATTATCACAAGATATAAATCCTTTTCACAATATCATAGGGTATCAACCATTATCAATACAAGAGGATTACACCTCATTCAGGTCTCAACCAATCCCAAAGGTCATTAAGACCATCATACTATCACAGGATATAAATCCTTTTCAATATATCATAGGGTATCTACCCTTATCAACACAAGAGGATTACACCTCATTCATGGCTCAACCATGCCCAAAGGTCATTAAGACCATCATATTATTCCCTGTAAGATCATCATTATCATTCCATGCCTTATAACAAGGCTCAACAACATCACTTACATATAATACACCAAATCAGCACAACATTGCATTAATGAGCTAGGAGATATTCATAAACAATCATAGCAGGGTTATATTAACATTAAGAACATTCCTTTATTACATCAACATGCAAGGAATCTATATATTATTAGCACTCATCATATTCATAATGGACATGTTTAGCATAAGAAAGTATCAACCATGTTTCTATGATAACCACCAATTAACACATTAAAGTTATGATCATGTTAAGGAGGTTATTCCACCATCATTCCATCATATAAGAATGTTAGACATGAATACCCATATTTATCTATTTGCATTAGAGTTAAGTTCAACATGATAAATTATATCAATGTTACTAATCAACACTTATACCCAAACCCTAACTCACAACATCCCCATTGGATCATGGATGCATAAGGTGAAGCATCACCATCACATTCCTCACCATTCTTGTGGTGACACATCCCTCTATTACACCCACAACGAGGTGCCATGCAAAAACGTGCGGAAATCACCATAAACCACTCGATTACCAAAAACATGGGGTAATTAAAATTGATTGCAGAAACATACATACAGAACATTTACAACTAGGCCCTGCAAGAAGATCAGGTCATATATAGATATATTCAAGGTCACCTGCCAGATAGTTTCACATCTTAAAGCCACCCACTGTCGCAATAGAGCATATTAGTTCATCTCCTGTTTATACATACATAACAGGACACGTATGGCCAGCAGCAGGATATACAAAAATTATAGCAGCTACACATCGTGAAACGTCGCCAAACACCTCCGAGGACCTGAGAGTACAGGGATGACTCTAAGACTCTACTACAAAACCACCAAAACAACATCATATCCATCTCTTGCCTTCTACTACTCTTCTTGCTGCTCGGCCGCAACCTCCCGACCACCGCCACATCTAGCACGAACACCTAAAAAAAATTGTAAACCAACAGGCTGAGACACACAGTCCCAGCGAGAAACATAACTCCTCTCTGAAACCATAAAACCTCAGAAAGGTAAAAGCAACAACAATAGATAACTGATAAAACATACAATGAGAGCAGTCTATAGAGCAAGGTTGTTATTACCATCGAGCTTACCAAGTTGTATGGAAGGCATATAACCAAGTATTTCCTTATGGAACATGATTCAAAAGATAAGATTTATAAGATCTTACCACATAATATAAAGAACATACAAGTAACTACAATGTATAACAAGATCAACTACACAAGCAAGGCCTCAACCAATGTTTTGTGTTTTGCCTTAAGCAATAAATACTATTCGGTTGGATTACATGTTATTATGCCCTGAGGAAGTAATCCGTACCGCTCAAATCCAACCTTCGGTTGTGAAACCCAAGTCGGTGCCATAAAAGGTCAATGGAAGAGCCGGACTCCATGACCTCACCACCTCATGGTCAGTGCACGAGAACCAAAGAAGGACCGCAGTCTCATGCTTAAGTGGCCTCAGCCACAGGGTCATCTCCCGCAGGCTACCCTTTCTCTACTCCACCATGGTACAGGTCTCGGCGCTAGTATATCTGAGCCACGGGCCAGTTCACCGTGCTCCCTGATCCATGAACACATTCATGCTCTATCACACTGAGCCATGGGCCTATTCACCATGCTCTTATACACATCTTGAGTCTACAACTGAAGTTGCACTCTAACCTCCTCATTTTCGGCTAGGAGAAACCACACATATTCAATAATATGTGCTTCCAAGTTAACCCGCAGGAGAACCTATTTCACCATCACCAGCTACTGACGATGATGGATATATGGCCAGGGCAAACTACATGAGAGATTCATATGTAACTAGTTAATGTATTTTAAGTAGATTGTTGGGGCAAACAAGTTGTATCACATATATAACATTAAGCTACATTATTGTTACCACCATCATAATATCCCGGGATCTCAATCCCTCATCACAAGAAACCACTACCTCATAAGGCATTCCTGATTTCATCATTAGAGGGTAACACCTCAACTAGGCACTTTAGCCAAACTCAGGTCCTCAGACCTAAACACGTCATACTGGTGATGAAAGTTATCTTACCATAAATGCAGTGTTATTTAGACATATATACCTCATAGCCCTTTACCTGGCTATGCATCCACATGAAAGACCTGCATGGTTAGTATACACAATCATAGATATAACTGAAGTCATTATGGATTAATAGAAGGATCATGGTATCAACATAGGGCAACATTGATGATTATACGCTTTATCATTCATGCCTCAAACCTGTGACCATAGGCATGGGTCACATCATCATGTGAAGAAGCTCATATTATTCCAAGCTTATCATTACTCATCATCATTATATATATATACGGATCCACAATGATCATAACACATGTAACATTGTTATTAACATGGAACCATCATCTATATACTACCCGGGTTATCAAAACCCTTACTAAAACTCTCACAACCCTCACTAAAAGAGGTGGCGGGTAGCGTGTCCCTCACCACAACTTGTGATGGGTAGGGTAGCATCCCTTACCAAAAGCATATCGGCCTATACACATATCGGCCAACCACAGTCGGTAACGACCATCACCCAAGGGTGTCGTGCAGCTAGAGGTCAAGACATATTGTGCACAAGGCATAACATGCAACTGGGTTTAGGGGGCATGTCGTGCATCAAGGTGACAACAATCTACAGAACCGGAAAAAGCTTATCGGCCTACCCCTTTAGGGTTAGGGTTATATCGGGCAACAGCTACCATATCGACTAGAGCCATGGCGCCCATGCCAACCCTATGACATCCACTAGAGGTGAAGGTACCTATCGGGAAGCCACACCACTCACACACCCAAGGCTCTCACTGCCAGCACACAACGCCCCAACACAAAATGGTATCGCCCAACACTAAGGTAGCTCCTTGAGTTCTAAAACATCCAAGGTACATCGGGCACCAAGCCACTACCTTAGCTAGGTGTATCGGGAAGGGAACTCAACAAGGCATATTGCCCAACACACAAGGGTATCACCCATCAAACAAACACATCTAGGCACAATGGCCAAGGGTACAACTCAAACGGGAAGCAAAGGAAAGCCTATCGTCCAACCAAGATAGCCTCATCCTATCGGCCAACACACAAGGCAAAGACCAAGGTGTATCGCCCAAACCCAACATCATCATAATAACCCAGAACTCTAGTCCAGGAGAGGGTATTGGGCAACACCATCCCAAAGCCATATCGTGCAAGATACAACCCAACAAGATCGTCATCAACCTCAAGCACAAAGGCACCAAACCCTAGATTAATCAAGAAGATCGGCTCACCTCTGAACAACCAAGAGAGAGGGGTCTTTCACAACCTCTATCACAACTCGGGCAACCACAAGGATCAACCTTGACATAGGTCTACATCTACCAAAAAGCTCACCTCTCGAATCCATGGTGAGAGGAGGATATTGTTCAAGCAACTAGAACACAAGCTCACCTCTCAACTTAAATGAGAGAGGGGTATTGCTCATATTACTATAGCTCAAGCTCACTTCTCTAGACCAAAGAGGGAAAGGAGTGTTGTTCAACAAGGAAACCCTAAACAAGATTAAATGTGCAACTAAGCAAGAACCATATCTAGCAACATACATGGCTGATTATGATCATATGAAAACATACAAGAATGTAGAAGAAGGTAGTATGGTTAGGGTTAGGAGTTATGTAACCCGCCTTAAGCAAGCTCCAAGCTCCTAGCACCAAGCACACCTTCGACCACCTCAAGAGGAGGAAGAAGAAGACTCCAAAGAGAAGGATCGACCACCAAGCTTTGCAAAGGAAGAGGTGTCGTGCACCAAGGGGGAGGGAAACTAAGGAACTAAAGGGATCCTTAGCAAGAGAAAGGGAACACATATATAGAAGAGGATGGAGGAGAAACCAAGGTAAGACAAGGCAAGGTGTCACCCACCTAGGGAAACTTATCCATGGGAATTTCCACCTCTCTATCTTGCCTTAAACACATGTCCAAGGCCATTGCCACATGCAAGCATCAAGCGCCAAGTGTCCACTAGTGGTGACACAAACGAGGTCAAAGGGTCAAAAGGGGGGTCCATAGACGATACACCCCAACTCCATGCCCGACACACCTCCCTGGGCGACACACCTAAGGCCAACACAACCATGTCCAACACACCTATGGATGATGCAAGGTCCAACAAGGTTAAACAAGGCTCGAACAAGGCATAACAAGGCTCATCCAAGCCTAAGGCAACTCATGCAATGAGCCCAACCCTTCCTTTCAACACTAGAGGAAGCAAGGAGAGATAGAGACACCTCTCAAGGTGACAAACTTGCTCAAAAACCCTAGACTTGGGTTAATTGTAAGTAGCACCTCCAACACACAACAAGCACAAACAAACCCTAATCACCACTAAGGGTGATTAGCAAGCAACTAAGCACCAGGGTTAGGCAAAGCAAACAGGATAAGCCCTAAACGGAGGTCAGGGTCCTTATAAGATATAACCCTCTACAAAGGGATTTCATCCTCAAAATCCGAAGAGAAAAGTGAGGGATACTTCATCCTAATCTCTTCCGGAAGCTCCCACGTGGCTTCCTTAATGCCACGATGATGCCAAAGAACCTTTACCAGAACCAGGTCCTTCCTCTTCAGCTTCTTTACTCTTTTGTCAAGGATCATCACAAGACCTTCCTCGTAGGTCACATCTTCATCAAGCTCAACTTCGAGTGGCTGTATCACTGTCCCTCTATCTGGGTGACTTTTCTTCAGTATGCTGACGTGGAATACTGGATATAACCTGTGCAACTTTGGTGGCAGCTCTAACTTGTAAGATACCTTTCCAACACGTGCTATTACTGGATATGGCCCCATATACATGGGTGCTAGCTTACCTTTTCGACCAAACCTTAGCACGCCTTTCCAAGGTGAGACCTTGAGGTACACTTTGTCTCCCACTTGGAACTCTAAAGGTCGTCGGCGATTGTCTGCATAAGACTTCTATCTGTCCTGTGCTACTTTCAGATGTTGCTGTATCACTTTGATCTTTTCTGTTGTCTACTGTACTAACTCTGGACCCAAAAGCTAATAATCACCAAATTCATACCAACATAGAGGAGATTTGCACTTCCTCTCATATAAGGCCTCATAAGGAGCCATGTCAATGCTCCGTTGGTAACTATTGTTATACGCGAACTCCATCAAACTGAGATGCACATCCCAGCTTCCTAGGAACTGCAACACACAAGCTCAGAGCAGATCCTCCAAAGTTTGAATAGTCCTTTCAGACTACCCATATGTTTGTGGGTGGAAGGCGATGTTGAACCTCAACTACATTCCAACGCTTTGTGCAACTGTTCCCAAAAATGACTCGTGAACTGAGGACCTATGTCGGAAACTATCATTGCTGGTACACCGCGCAAATGTACTATCTCATCTACATATACCTGAGCGAGCTTCTTGGTTGTATACGTTGTCTTTACATGTATGAAATGGGCAGACTTCATCAATCTGTCCACTATCACCCAAATGGAATCGTGCTTTTTTAGCTGTTCTTGGCAGACTAACCACGAAATCCATGGTTATATGATCCCATTTCCACTGTGGTATTGGTATGGGTTGTAACGTACATGCCGGCCTCTGATGCCCATCCTTGACTTGTTGGCATACCGCACATCTAGCCACAAACTCAGCTACATATTTCTTCAAGCCAGGCCACCAATACAGGTCTTTCAGATTGTGATACATCTTGGTGACTTCTGGATGCATATCATACATCGATGTGTGTGCTTCCTCAAGCACTATCTTCCTTAGATTATCAGCATCAGGGACCACCATCCTATCATGGTAGTAAACTAATCCATCTTCATACTCATGGAATCCATCACGCCTTTCATTGTCGAGCACTGATCTGATCAACTGCACTGTATCATCTATTTGTTGTGCATCTTTGATTTGCTTTCTCAGCGTAGGCTTGACTTGCATTTGTGCCAAAAGTCCTGCTAACAAGGAAACTTCCATCTGCACATTAATCTTCCGTAAGGAGACAAACATATCTCATCTATGGCATACCAAGGAACTCAATTGTGCCTTCCTTGTAGGAAGAGAAGAAGACTTTCGGCTAAGTGTGTCAGCTACCATGTTCGTCTTACCAGGGTGATACTCAATGGTGCAGTCATAATCATTGATTAGCTCCATCCAACGACGTTGTCCATGTTTAGCTCATTCTGCAAAAAGATGTACTTTAGGTTCTTATGATCTGTAAAGATCTGACACACTTCCCTGTAAAGGTAGTGTCTCCAAATTTTTAACGCATGAACCACCGCTGCCAACTCCAAATCATGAGTCGGATAGTTCTCTTCGTGTTTCTTAAGCTGTCGCAAAGCAAAAGAAACCACATGGTCTTCCTACATCAGCACGCATCCAAATCCCTTCTTGGAAGCATCGCAAAAAACAACATAGCCTTTCCAAGGCTCTGGCAGGACTAACACTGGAGTACTAGTCAACTTTTCCTTCAAACTTTGGAAAGATTGTTGGCAATGATCATTCTATACAAAAGGTACATCCTTCCTAGTCAACTTTGTCATTGGCAACGCGATCATACTGAAGTCCTTTATAAACCTCCGGTAGTATCCTGCTAAACCCAGGAAACTACAAACTTCAGTTGGCGTCTTTGGCTGTTCCCATTCTGCAACGGACTCTACCTTCCTCAGGTCCACTTTAACTCCTTCAACAGATATCACATGACCCAAGAAAGTTACTTCTTTCAACCAGAACTCACACTAACTAAACTTGGCATACAACTGATGTTGGCGAAGGAGAGTCAATGCTTGTCAAAGATGTTGATCATGATTCTGACTGTCCTGACTGTAGATCAAGATGTCATCTATAAAGACTACTACAAACTGATCTAGAAATATATGGAACACCCTGTTCATTAAATTCATGAAAGTAGTAGGTGCATTGGTTAGCCCAAACGGAATAACCACAAACTCATAGTGACCATACCTCATCCTAAAAGCTGACTTTGGTATGTCATCTGCCTTAATCCTCAGCTGATGATATCCAGATCATAGATCGATCTTTGAGAACACTATAGCACCACGCAACTGATCGAACAGATCATCTATCCTCGACAACGGATACTTATTCTTGATCGTGACTTTGTTCAACTGTCAGTAGTCTATGCATAGCCGCATCGATCCATCCTTCTTCTTAACGAACAACACTGGAGCACCCCAAGGCGACGTACTCAGTCGGATCAAACCTTTCTCCAACAACTCTTATAACTACTTCTTTAGCTCTGACATCTCTGTTGGAGCCATCCTATATGGTGTCTGTGCAACTGGTTGTGTTCCTGGAACCATATTGATCTCAAAATCAATCTCTCGAGGTGGAGGAACACCGGGGAACTCCTCAGGAAACACATATGCAAACTCTCAGACAACCGTCACCTCCTCAAGGCTAGGACCCTTTACCTTGGTATCCACAACATTAGCTAAGATCGCCTTACATCCTTTCCGTAACAACTTTTCTGCCACCATCACTGATACTAGACACATCGAAAGAATCTTCCTATCTCCTTGGAAGACCCACTTCTCACTGTCGTTATCAAACACTGTCTGCTTGGAACCACAGTCCAACACAACCTTATACTTCTCTAAGGTATCCATACCAAGGATCACATCAAATCCATGTATATCAAGTGGTATAAGATCCACTTGTATCTTGTGTCCCAAAAAAGATAGAACACAAGATGGACACACTTCTCGAAGCATCGACGAACCATCAAGAGGGGTTTCTAACAACAAGCTATCTTTCTTACAAATAATAGGTAAACAATAGTTTTCAAGCATACTATGGGCGATAAAAGAGTGCGTAGCACCTGGGTCAACCAGAACATATATAAAGCAAGAAGAAAACAAATTAGAATGAAATAAATCCATCTGACCTGCCACCACTCGCGGGTTGACTATCGCCTCTGTCTGACTCATAGCATAGAATCGAGTTGTTGCTTGCTGTCCACATCCTCTACTTCCTTAAGCAGACGATCCCGCTTGTGACATTTGACCACGTCCTCGCCCTCTGCTACTATTGGGCTGTTGTCGGTCTGACCCTTTTTGATTCTGCCTCAGTTGCTGTGTCACTTCAACATCTTTCCTTGGACAATTTGACTTCCAATGCCCGATCTGACCACAAAGATGGCATGATTGGTCTCACTATTTTGGCCTAGACGGCCCTGTCACTGCTACAGAAGCTATACTATGTGCCTTTGACGGTGAAAAACCATATCCTCTTCCCTTAATCAGAGACCACTGCGACGGTGCACCAGAACCTCTTAACCCAGAAGGTGTTGAAAACCTCGGCTTCTTGAAGCCATCAAACCTCTGTCTTTGGAACTGAGTAGGCCTCTTCTTAGTCATGGATTCTCTTTTCTCCCTAACTGGCCGTTCAATCCTCTGGACAGATTCCACAAATGTGGCAAACTGTTCTCGGTTCTCCAACGCAGTAGCAGGTGTTGTCAGTTCCACACTCAGGCCTTTTTCAAAACCTCTGATCCACTCATCATTTGTCGCTGCCATGTGAGGACAAAACCTTAATAGGTCTATGAACTTGTCTTCATACTCGGTGATGTCATCGCTCCATGGCGCAAGTGCTCAAACTGGTTGATCTTCTCGTCTAGATTTGTCTTTGGAAAGTATCTGCTGATGAACTCTTATCTAAAAACCTCCCAGCCGATCACCTCACTGGGTCGCTTCTCCTCCGCGATGGCCCACCAATGGCCATCACTACCCTTCAGAAGGTAGACAGCGTGCTTGACTTTGTCTGCTTCGGGGATGTTGAGGATTTGGAATGCCTTCTCAAGACCTGTCAGCCACAGATCTGCATCCGTTGGATCAGCCCTCCCAGCATAGTTTGAAGCTCTGACTCGGCGAAGCCTTTCAAAGGTCTTCCCAATACCCGATGTTTCACCATGGGGAGCATGTTCTCTCGGCGGAGGCACTGGCAATCTCTCTACCATGAGATTCATCGTAGCCATCATTTGCCCCATAATCTATTGGTAGGCAGGGGTTTCGAGAATGGATGGGTCAAGTTAGGGAATCTCAGGCACCCGATCTCCATGTGCCTGCCCTTCAGCTCCATCAACTTATGCAGCCTCGCTGCTCTCGGTAGCATGTTCTTCATGGTTTCCAGACATCTTGGCTTTTTCTTCCACTGAGGGTAGAAGATGATTGTAAGAAAATCTGGAAAACTCACAAGAATAGACACAACCTAGTCCTAAATCCCTATAGACTCAGTGAACCTGGGGCTCTGATACCAAGCTTGTGGTGACACATCCCGTTATTACACAGACGACGAGGTGCCACATGAAAATGTGCAGAAAACACCATAAACCACTCGATTACCAAAAACACGGGGTAATTAAAACTGATTGCGGAAACATACATACAGAACATTTGCAACCAGGCCCTACAAGAAGATCAGGTCATATATAGATATATTCAAGGTCACCTACCAAATATGTTCACATCTTAAAGCCACCCACTGTCGCAACAGTGCATATTAATTCATCACTTGTTTATACATACATAACAGGCCACGTACGGCCAGCAGCATGATATACAAAAATTACAGCAGCTAAACATCGTGAAACATCATCAAACACCTCTGAGGACCTGAGAGTACAGGGATGACTCTAGGACTCTACTACAAAACCACCAAAACAACATCATATCCATCTCTTGCCTTCTACTTCTCTTCTTGCTACTCGGTCACAACCTCACGACCACCGCCACGTCTAGCACGAACACCTAAAAAAATTGTAAACTAACGGGGTGAGACACACAGTCCCAGCGAGAAACATAACTCCTCGCCGAAACCATAAAACCTCAGAAAGTTAAAAGCAACAACAGTAGATAACTGATAAAACGTACAATGAGAGCAGTCTATAGAGCAAGGTTATTATTACCATCGAGCTTACCAAGTTGTATGGAAGGCATATAACCAAGTATTTCCTTATGTAGCATGATTGACAAGATAAGATTTATAAGATCTTACCACATAATATAAGGAATGTATTAGTAACTGTAATGTATAACAAGATCAACTTCACAAGCAAGGCCTCAACCAATGTTCTGTGTTTTGCCTTAAGCAATAAATACTATTCGGCTAGATTACATGTTATTATGCCCTGAGGAAGTGAGCTATACCGCTCAAATCCAACCTTCAGTTGCGAAACCCGTGTCGGTGCCATACAAGGTCAATGGAAGAAATAGACTCCACGACTTCACCACCTTGTGGTCAGTGCACGAGAACCAAAGTAGGACTGCAGTATCATGCTTAAGTGGCCTCAGCCATAGGGTCAGCTCCCGCAGGCTACCCTTTCTCTAGCCCGCCTTGGTACAGGTTTCAGCGCTAGTATATCCCAGCCACAGGCCAGTTCACCATGCTCCCTGAGCATGAACACATTCATACTCTATCACACTAAGGCATGGGCATGTTCACCATGCTCTTATACACATCTTGAGTCTACAACCAAAGTTGCACTCTAACCTCCTCATTTTCGGCTAGGAGAAACCACACATATTCAATAATATGTGCCTCTTGGTTAACCCACAGGAGAACCTATTTCACCATCACCAGCTACTGACGATGATGGATCTATGGCCACGGAAAACTACATGAGAGATTCATCTGTAACTAGTTAATGTATTTTAAGTAGATTGTTGGGGCAAACAAGTTGTATCACATATATAACATTAAGCTACATTATTGTTACCACCATCACAATATCCCGGGATCTCAATCCCTCATCACAAGAAACCACTGCCTCATAAGGCATTCCTAATTTCATCATTAGAGGGTAACACCTTAACTAGGCACTTCAGCCAAACTCAGGTCCTCAGACCTAAACACATCATACCGGTGATGCAAGTTATCTTACCATCAATGTAGTGTTATTCAGACATATATGCCTCATAGCCATTTACCTGGCTATGCATCCGCATGAAACACCTGCATGGTTAGTATACACAATCATAGAGATAACTGAAGTCATCCTGGATTAATAGAAGGATCATGATATCAACATAGGGTAACATTGATGATTATATGCTTTATCATTCATGCCTCAAACATATGACCATAGACATGGGTCACATCATCATGTGAAGAAGCTCATATGCTTCCAAGCTTATCATTACTCATCATATATATATATATATATATATACAGTTCCACGGCGATCATAACACATGTAACATTGTTATTAACATGGAACCATCATCTATATACTACCTGGGTTATCAAAACCCTTACTAAAACTCTCACAACCCTCACTAAAAGAGGTGGCGGGTAGCGTGTCCCTCACCACAACTTGTGACAGGTAGGGTAGCATCCCTTACCAAAAGCATATCAGCCTATACACATATCGGACAACCACAACAGGTAACGACCATCACACAAGGGTGTCACACAGATAGAAGTCAATACATATCATGCACAAGGCATAACATGCAGCTGGGTCTAGGGGGCATGTCGTGCATTAAGGTGACAACATTCTACAGAATCTGACAAAGCTTATCGGCCTACCCCTTTAGGGTTAGGGTTATATCGGGCAACAACTACCATATCGACTAGAGCCATGGCGCCCAGGCCAACCCTATGACGCCCACTAGAGGTGAAGGTACCTATCGTCCAACCACACCACTCACACACCCAAGGCTCTCACTGCCAGCACACAACGCCCCAACACAACATGGTATCGCCCAACACTAAGGTAGCTCCTTGAGTTCTAAAATATACAAGGTACATCGGGCACCAAGCCACTACCTTAGCTAGGTGTATCGGGTAGGGCACTCAACAAGGCATATCGCCCAACACACAAGGGTATCACCCATCAACCAAACACATCTAGGCACAATGGCCAAGGGTACAACTCAAATGGTTAGCAAAGGAAAGCCTATCGTCCAACCAAGCTAGCCTCATCCTATCGAACAACACACAAGGAAAAGACCAAGGTGTATCGCCCAAACCCAACATCATCATAACAACCCAGAACTCTAGTCCAGGAGAGAGTATCGGGCAACACCAGCCCAAAGCCATATCGTGCAAGATACAACCCAACAAGATCGTCATCAACCTCAAGTGCAAAGGCACCAAACCCTAGATTGATCAAGAAGATCGGCTCACCTCTCAACAACCAAGAGAGAGGGGTCTTGCACAACCTCTATCACAACTCGGGCAACCACAAGGATCAACCTTGACATAGGTCTACATCTACCAAAAAGCTCACCTCTCGAATCCATGGTGAGAGGAGGATATTGTTCAAGCAACTAGAACACAAGCTCACCTCTCAACTTAAATGAGAGAGGGGTATTTCTCATATTACTAGAGCTCAAGCTCACTTATCTAGACCAAGGATGGAAAGGAGTGTTGCTCAACAAGGAAACCCTAAACAAGATTAAAGGTGCAACTAAGCAAGACCCATATCTAGCAACATACATGGCTGATTATGATCATATGAAAACATACAAGAATGTAGAAGAGGGTAGTATGGTTAGGGTTAGGAGTTATGTAACCCGCCTTAAGCAAGCTCCAAGCTCCTAGAACCAAACACACCTTCATACACCTTAAGAGGAAGAAGAAGAAGACTCCAAAGAGAAGGATCGGCCACCAAGCTTTGCTAAGGAAGAGGTGTCGTGCACCAAGGGGGAGGGAAACTAAGGAACTAAATGGATCCTTAGCAAGAGAAAGGGAACACATATATAGAAGAGGATGGAGGAGAAACCAAGGTAAGACAAGGCAAGATGTCACCCACCTAGGGAAACTTGTCCATGGGCAATGCCACCTCTCTATCTTGCCTTAAACACATGTCCAAGGCCATTGCCACATGCAAGCATCAAGCGCCAAGTGTCCACTAGTGGTGACACAAATGAGGTCAAAGGATCAAAAAGGGGGTCCATGGACGATACACCCCAACTCCATGCCCGAGACACCTCCCTGGGAGACACACCTAAGGCCGACACAACCATGGCCGGCACACCTATGGCTGACACAAGGTCCAACAAGGTTAAACAAGGCTCGAACAAGGCATAACAAGGCTCATCCAAGCCCAAGGCAACTCAAGCAACGAGCCCAACCCTTCCTCTCAACACTAGAGGAAGAAAGGAGAGAAAGACACCTCTCAAGGTGACAAACTTTCTCAAGTAGCACCTCCAACACACAACAAGCACAAACAAACCCTAATCACCACTAAGGGTGATTAGAAAGCAACTAAGCACCAGGGTTAGGCAAAGCAAACATGATAAGCCCTAAATGGAGGTCAGGGTCCTTACAATTCTCAAGTATGAAGCCACACATAAATCATGGTGTAACCATCAGGTTATAGCATACTAGGGTTTCAACAATAGTAACAGAGTACTCCATGATTATATTAGTCATTCCAAGACTATTCATACCCAATTACCATCATTTAGTTATATTAAATCTAGGTATAATAAGCTATACCTCATTAGGGTTACATATCAACACAATATGATTATCATTCCTTCTATTCATATGAGTGAATAGATAAGACTACCTTATTAAGGGTAACCCTCCATTTATTCCATCATCTTTTAACCCATTTCTCCATACCACTATGACACCTAGAACCATTGGATGTTTAAAAAGGTAAGACCATTAGTTGTTTACATAAACGCACACCTTGGATAAAACACCTATGAAGTACTTGATTTGTTCTCTAGAAAGAGTCACCATCTAGACATCCCGTGATTAACAACACAAAAAGTTCCATTGAGAGTAGGGTGAAACCCACAATCGACTGTTCATTTAAAACAAACCATCCATTGTCAACAAGTAAGCTTTAAAGTTGACCATATAAAGGAAAACCTATAAATCACATTATTAGGACCAACATATTACATTAGCCATCATTCCACTTTATTGGAGGAATAAACATTAGATCTTGACAATTGGGTCAAGTTTATAGGTTAAAACCATCAATTATAGTATAGATCGGACCATTACATCAAGTGACCAAAGAAACCATTTGTAACGGTCGTCATCGAACCGGAAAACAAATCATTACTTAATTAAGCGTAATTACCATAAACAACAGATTAATAAAAAAAATCACTAAAATTTAAAACTATTTTGCAAGGAGATCCTTTTCTAAAAAAACTTACTGAAAGATCCAAAACTCTTACATATCATGATTTACATTGTACAACATTGTTTTATCTCATCTCAAGGATGACATATAATAGTTTCTCTATCAAAATATATATTGGAGAAACATAAAACCTCGAGGCATATAAGCCAAAATCTCATATTGTTCATGAAACCATTACGAACCAACTCCAAGGACCTGAGACTACAAAGACGACACATAGGACTTCTTATCTACAAGACACGACAGACAGTACACTCAACCTGAGCTGTCACTACTGCCTCAGCTATTGTTCCTCCTCTGCAACAAGGTCTCCACCGCCTCGTACACATCCACCTAAAAATTGTGGATCCCACGGGGTGAGACAATTGTCCCAGCGAGAGATATAAATCTCCGCCAACCATATTATTATTGGTGATAAACATTATAAAACTGAGAAGGGGTTCTTTTATATTAATAGGTAGGATTAATCATTGTATGAACAGAATAAGATAATATCCTTTCTTAAAGAGAACATTACATCTACCCATGGTAGAATTATAAATCATCTATCTTCTTTGCAAGGAATGTAAAGAAACATAAATAACATCTATCAACTAAGATGTATAACTGAATTGTGCATCAAGCAATGTTTTTCTATATTCGATCCTTAAGAAGATATGCTACACGGTTGAACATATTTTAACAATCAAACTTATGCCCTGAGGAGATGAAGCATACCCCGTTCATCTCCAACCAACCACAAACTTCTCACAAGTCTGTACCATACAAGGTCAATGGAAGAGCCGGTTGCCATGACCTCCCTTGTCTAGGTTAGTACGAGACCACTTAGGCTTAGCAGGACATCTTGTGTCAGTTGCAATATAGTTGTGCCAGGGTACGTAGGCATCCTCGCTTAGAGCTACAACATCAACCGTGCTCTCTTAGGGGACCATCTACAACAACCGTCCCCAGTTATTGAGTTATGGTCACTTAGGCACCGTACTCTGAGCCATGGTCACATAGGAACCATGCTCTGAGCCATGGGTCAGTTCATCGTGCTCTATTGAGACATTCTTATTGAGTCATGGACACTTAGGCTCCATGCCCCCACATATTCAAAAATATGCATTCTGACTTATGTCGCGGGAAACCTGTTTTACCATTCAGTAAGTTCTGACACTGATGACTCTATGGTCAGGGCAATGTTTTATAGTTCCCAATCATGTATTACATGTATTACAACATTCTTTTATCATCAAACAAGTCATCATTATTAATCACAACAAATTCTACAAAGAAAGGTGTAATACATCTATTCAAGTCTTTAAAAACACATTTAGATACTTGGTACTTGGGATCTCATCCCATTATCACATTACTGGGGATCCTCATCCCTTCATATCATTATCATCATGATTACTGGATCTGGGTATTCAAACCCCTAGATCATCACATAGCATTGTTACCTCTGTAACAGGTAACTATTACCTCTCGGTCCTCAGACCAAGGTATTCATTTTACTTGTTGTACAAGTATTTCACATAGTTCACATGGTTTGATTAAGTATCTTGCCACCTCTCATTAGGCAACAAATATACACATGGCTCACAAGGCCCATTAAACAGCTTGTCACCTTTCACTAGGCAACAACTATTCACATGTCTCACAAGGCCATTAAACATTATACTTATCATATAAGTATTTAACATGGCTCACAAGGCTTATGCAATAAGAGAAATACAACTTTCCCATTATTAGGGTTAGGGTTTTCTTTTATAGCCGAATAGGGTTTCAAGTTCATATTATTAGTCAAAACCTTAATTCATTACTCCACACATCTAGGAGCATACATTGATATCATAAGTATTCAATCATACTTATACAACTCATCATTTATCATGAAATGTTCATCAACACAAAGTAAGTGTTTCTCTCTAATCCTCACTAGGATATCAAATACATCATACTTTTGGTTTAATCCTCCTTTTTTAGGAATATTAGTCCATCATTAACCATTCACATTATCTTTCATTAAAAACCACATTCAACATATGTCACTCAATCAATCACACATGATTGAAATGTCTCTTCCATATTGGGTATCAAGATGTAGGTATTATCATATTAAACTTTAAACCACATCCTTTACTTCATGTCATATATTCATATTGGGCATGTGGTACAACCACATCACCATGCCATGGTTTAGGATGTATTCCCTAACCAACATATGATAAACCCACATCAGATGGACTATCACTTAGATCTTATCATTTCAAATTAGCTTTGTATCAGGTATGAGCTAGGTGCTTGACCCCATATCGGGTATACACTATATGCTTGGTGTCATATCGTGTATAAGGTATACACCATATCGGGCATAGAATATATGCCTCAATATGTATCATTTAAGTGGTATATATACAAGATACCCACTTAATCTACTACCTAGGATTATCATATCGGGCATCCATGATAGGTATCTTATTAGGTTACCATGTTAGGTAAACCCTTAAACTCATGATCCCTTCATTCCTTCAAGGATCAACCTCATCATATAGTTACATGACATTCTAGATGTCTTATTGAATTATCATACCACAACCCATTACACTAGGGATAGGGTATATTGGGTTTCAATCCATTCTCTAGGATTCCACACCACATTTGGTGGATTATACCATATCGTGCATAAAGTATGATTTGAACCTTATATTATTCACAAGGTAGGAGTAGGTATTATTCTTAGTATCCAAGGGATGTCACCCATATCATACATATGGTATCATTCACCACTCATCTCGGTTTACCCATCATCTATGGTTTCCAACTCTATGTGGATTAGAGTGTTCACTACCTCTATATCATGTAAGAGGTGTAGTCTAGACTTGTATCGTGCATAAGGATAAGTGGGGTATCTCTAATATCATGCAACAAGCATGACTCATATCGTGTATGAGCTAGCATCCATCTTCATATCACGTTAACCCCATCTTGGGTTTCATATCAAGTAGATGTATCCCAACCATATTGGATTACACTTTGTTCTTGAATCCATACCTTATATCATTCATTAGGGTTTACTTAAGTATTCATATCGTGTACCAGATGTGTGTGCTTCAAGGTATCAAGTACCAAAGATATATTACTTGGTCATATCATGCAAGAGCACTTGCTATTCTTTACTCATATTGGGTTACCCAAATTAAGGTTTCATATCGACTTTCAAGTATACTTTAGACCTTATATCATGCAAAGAGTATATACTTGACTCCATATCGTGCAAGCATATCATATAAGAATATTGTGCAAGCATATCGGGTGTGCATCTCATACATGCATAAATATAAGAACTGATGCACCCTAATTTTATACTAATTGGGTGAAATATGTGTGAAAATATATTCAATTAAGCACAAATGACAAAGAAAACAACCAAATTATATTTCCAAATAGTGAAAATTTATGCACACATCACACCTATTGCTCATCCTCCGGCAACACTACTCTTTGATTTGTTTGAAAAAGCAGTAAAAGGACATAAAACTGACCTTCATTGACCACTGAACAATCAACTACTCTCAAGTGACCAAAAATATCCATAAAAGATGTCCACCCTTAGATCAGTGAACACTATCAGGAGAGCAGTTAATATCATAGACAATGAGGCATTCACTTGGTGCATCATAAGATTCCCTATTCTACATTTCTCTTTTCCTAACTACCAACTACTTAGAAGCAGTTCTCCTTATAAGAATAAATGAGGAGAATTATCATTTATGTGGCCTACCAATAATAGCAATGGATGGAATGAATTGGGTGGCTAATGAAGAATCAGAAGTAACATCTGAATTATTTATGCACAAATAAAACATGATGAACCTATATGGTGAAGATAATGAAAATTGCATGAATCCTAATGCCTAATATTACTGGTGAAATGATGCATGTATCAACAATCTCATCAAATGAATGAGAATGAATTAAAGAGGAGACTACATCATATGAATGTTTCCACCTCTTTGTGAAGAGTTTAGGCATCCTTTCTCCCTCTTTACTTCAAAACATTAATGATTTTTTTCTTTGGCCCACCATTTTAGCATGATGGAAAATTGTGCTTGGGCTTCACTAACATCATTCATTTTTTATTTTCTTTCTTGTTATTCTGAGGGTATGGATGTGTATCCTTGCATTCTTATTTCAAAAGAAAACAATATGTCCACATGATATAGAAATGAATGATAAGAAATGCATCCAATCTACATGTAATTGTTATGCAACTAGATTGATATGCACAAAAATGTTATGCATAATAACATTTTTGTTGTTTTATAACTAATGCAATCAAAGAGAACTATATATCATGTCATGCAAATGCAAAAAAGAGGAAATAATTCAGACTACTTGCTCATCTTAAGGTGGTGAGTCAAAATGAATGGAAAATGGATGGAATCACATAATTAAGAGACAATGCCTTTCATGAAATATGATATGTCCCTCTCTAATGATGTGTGAATAGGGTAACCTTAGGATTTCTTTCTTAAATTTCAATTTAATATCTCATTGATTATTTGATCAATTTAGGCTCAAACCCAATCTTCATCCACATTACATGGATAATTAAGATTCCCATTCATATCAAATGTCCAAAAGTTGACTAACCCATACACTTCCTCTAGTTATGTACTCTTAAACATATAAAATTTAGCTTAAAAAATAAAGCATGAGAGCACACATTTCAGAAATTTTCAAAATTGATACCACATCATCAACAAATGGCTAATCCTAACTAAAATTTTATATTTCATCTACAATTACACTAGATAGAAATGGACCCAGAAAAACAAAAGATAAAAATATTTCTGAAAACAAAAATCATTTAGATATATGATAAAAAGAAAAGACGAAAGAAATAAAGATAGAACCACCATTCCATTCATCCCCCTAAGCTTGAATATGACATTGTCCTCAATGTCAAAAGCTAAGTAAAACAAATAGAACGGTTATACCAATATGTGAGATGAGATTTGGGGCAAAAGAAGGGTGGGTGGGATCCACATAAAGACTGACTTGGTGCCACTGACATAGTGTCAGTGGTACTGACTCAATGCATTCCTACACACTGAATACACATATCAAGTCACCCTTTTTACTTACATTGAAACTAGATATCAACAATCTACAAATAGGTATGTAAAAATAGAATTGAAAGTTTAACAAAATAAACCTGATTGTTGGGTTGCCTCCCACAAGAATACTTGTTTAACGTCTTAGGATGGACACATATCAATCAAAAATAATCAAGTGGTCATGGAGGAGGGTGAAGATCTCTCTGCCTCTTCCTTCTAAACATATGGTTCCTAGCAACAATGATAAAAAAACAAATAATATTCAGAAGACCAGCATGTATGGTTGACATTCCATTTCAAAAGTAAATTATCATTGCAATGAACATGAACATGAATCACAACCAAGTATTGATGTGGGAGCACATGTATAAATAGGTAGCCATGAGGTGAAATTTATAATGATGATTGCTCCTTAATTTCTACAACCATACCCAATGGATCACTCCTATCTGCACAAAATGGAGGGGTTATATCAAAGGTGAATTTGTGTGCCTCCTCCTCCTCTTCTAATAATTTTATATCCACACATTCATTGATATCCTCACAAAAATTTTCAAAATTATCATCTGAATATGTATCCCATATATGATCATCCATAGGGAAAAGAAGAGATGGATCTTGTGGTAAATGAATTATGTGATGGGTAATGGGATATTCTTCCACCTTTTCACTCTTAGTATTTTCTTCCTCACTTTCTTCCTCCTCTCTAAAATATCTATAAAATAAAACACCTTCTGGTTCCTCCTCTCCTTCACTCATATTCCAAACAAATGTATCAAAATTATTTTCCACCTTATTTGCATCATTCTCCTCATCTTCCTCATCAGATCCCCAATCATATTCAACATCAATCCTAGGAGTCGAGTGTGTGGGTGCGGGTGTGGGTGTGGTGTCAATGGAAGGACGTGGTAGAGGTGATTCTAAAATTTCTTCTATTATGTTCTCCTCACTCTCTACTTCCTTATATTCAACCTCAACTTCTTCCACTTTCTCTACTCTACCCCAAACTCCATTAAAAATAGGACTTTGGCAATTTAAAACATATTGAACCATATTCCTAATATTCTCACAATAAATTTCCTTAAAGATTTTCCCATAATGTGATGAAGGTGGACTCAGACAAATAAAACCTACATGTGCATTTCCACACTCAGGACAAATAAGAGCCATGTGATTTTTTTAAAACTTTTTATTTAAAGGAAATAAGACTAACTACAAAGAAATATCTAGATGAATATGAACAATTCTTAAATTAACAGAGAAGTTTTATGTTATGAAAAATGGAAAGAAAAAAATAAAAAAATGAAAACAAATACAATGGCCTAGAGTGGTCAGTCTCAGCACTCATAATGCTAGTGATGTCGATTCCCCGACAACGGTGCCAAAAACTTGACATGCGTAGAATGTACGGTGTAATACGCAAGTGCATGTGTTGTGTAATATAGGCTAAAAGAGGCCCGAGTTATCAAACTCAAGGAAGTGTACACTAGATCAGCTAGTCCTAGAAAAAAAAGCTGATTGGTTGTGTAATTAACTAAGAACAAATAGTAAATCTAACTAAGGTTGTTTTGATCAAGAATGGATGAGTTCCTTAGGATTTTTGGATTCACCATGGTATATACTATATATAACATCATTTATTAATATTTATTTCTCCTAACCTAAACTAAGAGCCTGCATCAAAAATTACCCACTCTCACTATGTAATTCACTACCTAATCTAATACCAATCCCACTCTCATATTGATTGTGTTATTAGTTAGGTGCTTTATTGAAAACTTTTGGTCATCTCTTCACATTCGTAAGCCACCTTTCTCAAAGGACGACATAAAATATGTATTTTTATGAAGTTTCAACCATTAATTCCCCTTTTCAAAGCAATAACAGGTCTAATTAACTACCTATGGTGATCAAGCATGGATAAATCATAACATTCGCATAAAAATAATTCCAAAAAGTAGGAAGAAACATATATATCAATTCATAATGTCAAATACAGTACAACACGAGGCTACTCCTGGGTACTAAGGAAAATGTTTTTAGACAAAAATAGATGACATGGTATCACCATAAATAAAAAAGATGTAAACATGAATTTTTAGATATAGTAAATTGGATACAGGGCTAAAGAATGTGTAACGACCCTGCCTCCCGGTAACCCCCAATTAAGGGAGACCTGAAGGACATAGCCGTTATTTATTTAATAGGATCAAAGGTTCGACAAATAATCAATAATAATTATGAAATTCTACTAACTATACTGAAACTTGGTAGAAAATTAAAAATTTGCTTACCTTTATAAAACTTTGGAAAACTATCTATCCACAGCTTGAATTACTCTATCTAATCCTCCTTGCACTTTATTTCCCGGTTTCACAATGTGTCACTTTACTGTTTGTGTTTTTCAGGGTTACACCCAAAACGCCGACAAACAAAACGTCGATCAACATATCGAAATATGTCGATATGTGGGGACAACCAAAATTTCACAGATATGGCTAACAATTTAATAATAACAATTAAATTATTTAACAAGACAATTTACATTTTCAATGTGTCATTCTCCACTACTTTTTCCCTAACCCTAGCATACCCCTCTAGGGTTTCTCTTTTCCCATTGACTTAAGGCCACCTTCTCAATCCCGAGCTTAGTGCCTGGGAGTCACCTCTCATGGTGCTCCATAGTCATGCATCATAGACCACCTTCTCATTCTCGAGCTTGGTGTCTGGGGTCACCTCTCATGGTGCCCATGGGTCTACCCTCTTGGGCCTGACCTTTATGGCATCTTCCATTAGGGTGGCATGTAGGTGCGATAATACACACATATATATAACTGTGATGGCCATAGTGACTTTATAATTGCAGTATGAACATCCAAACTGTTTAGATTGCATTCAATGCGAGGAAACATTCAGAAAACCCTCGGGAAGCTACTGCCTAGGCGCCTTCCATGCAATGTGCTTTGCTGGTTTTGGAAACATGACAAAAGGACGACTCTGCCCTTGGTAAGTTGTTTGCTGCTACAGCCTGTGGAGGGGCATATTGGTCCAACTTCCAGCTCGTCTTCCACCTTGCGCGCCCTAGCGTTGCAGAGGGTGTTGTTGCCTTGCAGGGGGTCTGTTTCCTACCTTCCAAGGTCTGAGGATGCTGGCGACCGATTTCCCTGCCTCCGCCACCCTTAACTGCATTGGACAGTGCCCTCAGCCCGCAGCCACGACGTCGGGTTCAGGCTGGGTAGGCCTTCACTTTGCGGCCTCCTAAGTAGACATGCTGCTGCTGTGTTCAGGCTAGGGTGGAGTAACCTCCGTCGAGCCTCCCTCCAACTTCACAATAGCAGCACACTTCTGCCGTAACTCCTCCACGGTCATGCTTTGCTTCAGGATTTGAACTAGACTCTTGGTTAGGGTTTGAACGTGGAAGAACAAGAAGAGGAAGAAGAGATACTTGTGAGATCTCTTTGGAACTCGAACCAGAAGGCCAACCCCTTATAAAGGGGAGGGTTTTCGCACCCCAAGATGTGCATCTATCAAGATGCAAGATCTTGTCCCAATAGGAATCTAATTCCTTCTTTAAAAGCAAGCTTTCTCTCTCTTCTTTACCCTTTGGATATCCCCTATTATATGGATATTAGGAATTCAAAATTCCTCTATCATTTTCTTTATACTTGCCCCTTTTTAATTCATTGGCCTCAAAATTATGTCCTCCTCAGATAGGAAATACTCCTTTTTAATAAAACCACATAATTCCATTAATTATGTATTCCCATTATCCTTTTATTTTTCAATTTTGGTATTTTCTCTTTCTTTCCTCTTTATTGGGACTCCTTGGATCCCAAGAAACTCTATTATTTCGAAATCCTTTTTATTGGATACTCATTATCCTTCTAGATGCATCTAAATGCATTATTCTTCATTATTTCTCATTATCTTATTTATTTCTCATTAAAATAGTCCTTTTTGACAATTTCTCTTTATTTCTCTTTTATTTTCCTCATTGGTATTCCTTTTATCATAAGGAATCCTTGGGATACGAAATTCCACCAAGGATAACTTAATTATACCTCTTTTCACTTATTTTCCGCATTTCATCAATGTTTTCAATTTCTTTCTTAATAAAGAAATGCCTAATTAATCTTTTCTTTTCTTATTGTTTTTCTTTGCAACTTTGGACTCCTTGGAACCCAAGGAAACCAAGAGGCACGAAATCCATCTTTGGATTGCATTCTTTTACCTTCTATAGGTTTCCATATCTTTCTTTTCTCAAATTCTCAATTATTCATTAATTAATTGATTTTTCTTGTTATTTGGGCCCAATAGCCAATAAAGCCCACAACACAAACATCAAGTCCATTGTAAACAAAATCCATTTATTTGAACCAATTTATATCATTATTTGTTCAAATATCCTTAATATGAGAAATTACATTTCTCACTAAATAAACCCAAAAATTGGGGTTGTAACATCCTTCCACTCTTATAAGAAGTTTGCCCTCAAAATTCCATCAAGCAAGCAAACAAACAGGATAAGCCTTTCATATATCCATCATGGATCCCATGTGGCTTCACCCTTTCCAAGGTGCTTCCCAAGAACCTTCATCATCTCATATTCTTCCATGTGAGTTCCTTCTCACCTTGGTATATCATACCCTCATAGGTGACTCAGGACATTTTAGCCTCTCAAAAGCTGAATAGGTTCAAGGCTCCACATGGCTTGGGTACCTCACATAGTGCTCTAGATCAGACTCATGTAAAACATTACACATCATATTATCTTGAGGGGCAAGGCTAAACACAACCATCTCCACCAATCCATCTCAAATGGACCCATATATCGGGGACTCATCTTTCTCAGTTGTAGCTTAGAGGGGTCGGATTTTCACATCACATATTCTCCCACAGTGAACTGCATGTTAGTCTACTTTACATCAACTCGTGACTTATATCACCAAAGGGCTCTCTCTCAACCATTGCACAATCAAAGTGACTTCATCTGCACACACTGTGGTTCTTTTCTGACCTTCGCGAGGCCTCCTTCACCGACATCATCTTGATGAAGTGGTGACCGACACAACCTCCCTTTAGAACTTTTGCATCCCGATAAAGGCTATGGTGGTTAACATCACATCTTAAGAATTGTCTCTATGTATCACCCTGAATGAGCACATGTGCTCTCATCAGACCCTCTAGTCTAGATCATACTGTCCATTAGTATGGGGTGATAAACCATACTATCATCGAGTTCCTCATGTATATACTTTCACCTCACGGAGGTGAATCTTTAGGTTACACTCAAAAACTTTGAACTCACATCATGGTGCAGTTGAACCATCTCTCTCTCTCTTATAAGTAGTTCAACCGGATCTGTCCCATGACAATACCCTTTCTTTCTCATGTCATCTAGGTAAGGCGATCTACCATAACCCATATTGCATCTTGACCTTCCTTGGTTTAGGGGAGACTCACAATATCCATAGTGATGAACTCCCATTCCCTCTTGGGAACTTTTTATACTTTATATCCATGTACTGGGTTACTGGTATTCATCCTTCACCCCCAGCTTGCATGGCCATATGCCACATGCCTTCATATTAAGCATCCAAAGTGTTACTATTACTTACTATCTTGGTAGTATCACGGTGTTTGGTGATCTTAAAACCATTATATGTCATGATTCCTCAAGCTTGATACCTCGGAAACCATAAACCACTCTCATCAGGGTTTCATCACCTTCCTTTCCAAATAAGTGCATCTGATGTTCTACAACCATCCTTTCATTACATCAAGGACTAAACTAGCTAACCAAACAACCATTAACTTGCTCAACATATCTTGTTACATCTGTGTGTTAGCCAAAACACATCCTCTTTCCAAACATAGGGTTAGTCGAACAACCTCAACTTCTTCCAGCTAACTAGGCAACTATATCTCAACCAGAGCATTCATTACCACTTCTTATCCTTAGGTGTTAGGTAATGTTGAAGACATACACCTCCATGCATTCTACTTATCATCCCATCTAAGTTTGTCTTCATCAAGAACTCTGAGCTCATCCTAATGGTGATCAAACTCAACCTTGTATCACTTGCAAATTCCACATAGCTCATGCTAAAAACATCCTTATAAGATGACTACCTTATTTCTCTTAGTGTTTGTAAACCATCCCTGTATCATTTTCTCCATAAAGGTATGTTATCTATCCTCATACCTTGTAGCAACGTTCCAACTCACATCATCTTTATCCTTGGTGTATGGCATGTGTATTGTCCTATCTCTCACTCTCATAACAAGAGGAAATAAGCATTTGGCTGTAGTTCAAATACAGAGTTCTTCATATTCCAACAGTAGAGATGGTACATCCCACCTTGCCAGTACACCTTTAAATCTGAGTTGAAATGTGCCACACATGTCTCTACATCACAATCATCCCGATATCTAAGTTACTTCCATGGAAAATTATTCTCGAACCCACTTTGGTCACCACACAATCCTTGGTCATCTCCTCTAGGTCTGAAGGGTGCCGACATTTTTGGAGTCATCCCTTTTCCCTTATGCATCCAGAGAGTGCCCTACTCATCTACCCTTTGGGCCCTATGAGTTCATGAAGGTGATTAATCTCCTAACCCATGGCCCTCAGACAATGATAGGTGTTACCTCCCGACCCTATGGTCATGTGAAACTAGGGAATTAGGCAACTACTTCTTCCATCGGTCTTATCCCTACCTGACCCTAGGATAAACTTAGGATTCTGTTATAGTACATGTCTGACCTAGAACCTTACCCAATCCTTCATCATCTCTCTCTGCATTCTTGGGTTGTCTTTCATCCTTTCACAGGGGTCATGGGGAACATGCCTACCTTGGTCAGGCCCCATACTAGTTACCTTCATGGTAACACATCCACATGCACGTAGCGATGGTTATCTATGGGTCTACAGGTTCATTCTCATGCCATGTACTTTTCACTTAGCTTCTCAAGATCCTCTGAAACCTCAACAAAACTGGTATACATCCTACAAAAGGGTCCCTCTCCCAGGATGGGAGGAAACTATACCGTGATAACAACAGTCACAAACATCCTTATGTTTAGGGTATACATCCACATGAGCATGATTAACCCTAGCAAGCTACTAGGGCACAAGCAGACACCTACGAAACCATGCTTGGTTATACTTGTTCTCTTTCCTCACATTAGATCAACTTAATTGTGAGGGGTTCATCAAACATACCCTTAACTTAAGGGGTTTCTTTTGCCTCTACATATGAGGAGTACCATGCTCGAAACTATAGAGACTCAAATCTCATCATGAGCATTGGGTACACTTCTTCCCCTCTTAGGCCTAGGAGCCCTAGGTTCACCTTTGGATATCCAACTGCATGCTCAATCTCTTAACCATGAATCAAGCATGTCCAAGGTATGTCATGCACTTCCTATCATCCTTCTATTCAAAAAACACTTCAGAGTGGAGTCCTACTCAAGGACAACCAATCAGGTACAAGGCCTCACAACCTGTTACTAGACCTCTTCAGGGTCTAAGGAACTTCTTCTTTCTAACCCTAGAAGGTGATCATCTATACCATGGGCTCATAGGTACCGGCTGCCTCACCTTCCCTCTAGGTTTTTGTTTCTCCAAAGGCAACCAATATATCCTCAGCCTCCAGGGATCATGCATGGGGTAACCACAACCATCCACTTAGGTTGCATCATCCTCAACTCCCCACTATCCCTCATATCTCAGAGTCTAAGCTTCCAACCTTCCTGCTTGGGTCCTACTTTCTCTCTCCACATCCAACCTTACTACTAGAGGTCCTCTCTCCAAGAAGGATCAAGCTTATAAGCATACTCCTACCTAGGGGAAGTCTATGTTCAAGCTTATCTTTGCTCATGATTATCCATAGCCCCTTATGCTTATCTCATAAGCCCTCCATCCTATCCTTCTGTCCTTGATTTTAACTTACTACTCATACTACTGATGTACTTTGGGTGCAAGCTATATCCTACTTGCAACAACCCATACGGTTTCTATAGGTTCTTCTCTAACCTCATCCATGAAGGAGCTATCCTTCGCTCAAACATGCACGACCCTTCACAGGGTTGGGTTGCCAAAGATGCTAGGTCCTCCAACCTCTCATGGCTCGTATGGCAATCCAAAGGCATGTCCATCTAAACACCCAGTCAACCATGACATTTAACTCATCATGTCATCTCTCTCTCTAACCTCCACTTAAGGTTAGGGTTACCATCATCCTCAAAAGATGTGATAGGTCTCTACCTTTAATGGAGGTCTCTACCTCTAAGACTAACCCTCTCTACTCATTCTCCTAACAAGAGGTTGATGTGATGATTTTGAGTCGCATTTACAGACTTATTTTACTCGTGTTTTATGCGTTTATTGGTCACTTTGGTGGTTAATATTGCATAATTCACTTATTTTAGTCTATGATCCTTCTCAGTGTCAAATCTCTCTTATTTTATTTTTTTGAGCATAAATGATTATAATTATAGGTTTTATCCCGGCTGATGTGGTTTTGTTTTGTAATTTCAGGAAAAACACATATCTGCAACTATCGATACCATCGACATATGTCAATACTATTGACACAGCCATAGGCAGGCAACCGCAAGGAGCAGCACAGAGTCGATACCATCGACTGGGAAGTCGATGGTAGCAACTTGCCATCAGGTTGCCAGCGACCAGCCAGTCGATACTATCGACCCCAAAGTAGATATTATCGACACGTGTAGCTTCAGTGACGTAAAAGGGATAAAATTGACACTAAAGGAAGTCGATGCCATCAACCTGCGTTGATGGTATCGAGCCAGCATCAGGTGCAATGACAGAAAAGAAAGAAGGCTTGCTGATATCGCGAGGGGTCGATACCATCGACCCGCGTCGATGGTATCGACGCCGTCAGATTGAAGTTTGCTTCAGATCGACTCTAATCTGACGGTTGTGATATTTTTGCAACCTAACTCAGTGATTATACCTAATGACGGAGGCCAAGAGCAGGGTATCACGTCATTAGCCACTGCACACGTCCCGAGAAGGTGTAGAGAGAAGAACGGAGCCCAAAAGCATGCCCCGACCATTCCGGAAGTCGAAGAAGACGTTGTCTACCGCCGAAAGGCTATAGATTGTGCACTCTACGCTGAGGAACGATTGGATCTTCTCTGTTCAGGGGTTTCATCACTTATTCACATTTTTCTCCATGTTTCCCCTTTCTTCAACCATGTCTTGCTCTGAGATGAACATGCGGGGCTAATCACCTTTATCTTTAGGACTGGGAGTAGCCCGGGGAAGCATTGCATGACATTTTCATCATAGTAATTCATAATTTGTCTCTTAAATCCATGGTATGATTTCGTTTTCTCAATTATATTGTTATGCTTGATCACCGTAATGATAATATAATGCCTTTAATTGCTTTGAAAGAAGAATTAACGGTTGAAAAGAGACAAAATTCACATTAATTAACAAATCCCTTGAACAAGGTGATGTACGGTTAATGGTGGACACCCAGAGGTCGATTCTAATGCACCTAGTTTAGGGTATAGGTTACTACGACGGTGGAACCGACCTAGAGTTAGGTAGTGAATTGTACCACGACAGTAGACAATTCTGACTACAGGCCATTACCTAGATTGAGAGATGAACCTGAGTAACTATATGGAAATTCATACAATGAAAACCCGCGGTGAAACCGCAATCCTAAATATCTCCACTTGAATTGATTAAACTAAACACTTAATCGATTGCTTTGTTTTATTTTGTTCTCTTTTATTTCACAACAACTCTCATAACCTTTTTATTGGTTTAGATTATTGTGAGTAGTTAGTAGTAGTCTACCGATAATTTAGTGTCCCTGAGTTCGACTCGGGCCTCACAAGGGCCTATACTACATTGACGTGTGCACTTGTGTTATACGCACGGTAAAATCGTGTCAAGTTTTTGGCGCCGTTGCCGGGGACACAGCAAATTGTCGGCACTACGAGTGCTACAAGTGGTCACTCTAGGCCACATTTTTATTTTATTATTTTATTATCATTTTTTAAATTCATAGTTCATCTTTCATATTTAGAAATCATCTAGCACCGTACTTAACCTAAATTATTATTTTGCAGGTACTAGTGCATGGTGAGGACGCGTAGCACAGACTACACACAACTATCACCTGAGGTTCCACTGTCAGGACCAGACGATGAAGAGAAAAACATTCAAAATCGACCTGAAGATATAGATTCAGACTCTAAACCAGAAGCTATGGCTGAGGAACAAACAATCTGGGAGAAGATAAAGGCGTCTTCTACATCTGCATCTAAGGGGCCGATCAAGAGGTAGGATATCAACATTCCTAACTATAAGATCGATCCAGACCTAATAAATTTGGTCAAATCAAATGCATTTCACGGGCTCAAAAATGAAGACCTGGTGACTCACATTAGCCAGTTTGTGGAGAACTGTGACATGATCAAGATAGATAGATTTCCACAGGAGACGTTATACTTGAAGTTATTCCCCAACTCTCTGGCGGGAAATGCACGAGAATGGCTACATAATCTTGGTGATGAGTATGTGGATTGTGGGATCATATGGTTGAGGTGTTCTTTAAGAGATTTTTTCCACCCGAGAAGACCAACGTTCTGGTACGGAAGATCCATAACTTCAGTCAAAAGGTCGGGGAGACTTACTCTGAGACTTGGGAGCATTTTCATATCATGCTAAGGAGGTGCCCGCTTCATGGGATTGACAAGGAGAAACAAGTTTAAATCTTCTATTTTTCTCTTTCTGAGAATGATAGAAGTAACTTAGACTCTGCAGGTTCAGGATTCTTCTTAAACAACACAAGCATGAGGTATTGGGAAATTTTGAATAGCATGGCTAAGAAGCAATCTTGGGGCGACAGAGACGTCGTAGAGCATGTTCGGGCTGTAGGTGAGTCAAAGGCCATCAAAGAGCTAAATGAGAATATGAACCTTCTTGCCAAGAAATAATGACTACTCGTGGAGGAAAGACAAGAAATTCTCCTGGAAGGACCCAAATAATTTCTTGCCAGACCCTGATGCAAAACCCCAACCGGCGACAGAGGAAAAGAGCAATGAGTTACTCAACCAAGTGATCAAGCAGAATCAAGAACTAATGAGCACGTTTGGTCAGCAGATTAAGCAACAAGGGGAATTCATGAATCAATTCAGGCAGACCCTATAAAGCCATGGGGCTCAGATGAGGACGATAGAGACATCTTTGGCACAAATGGCAGCTGAAATAGAAAATTTGAAGAAGCCAGCGCAGCAAGGCTTTCCAGGTAATACAAACATTCCAGGAGGAAACCAACAGGCTAAGGCAATTTTGCTACAGAGCGGTAAGAAGATTTTAAACCCCAGGGTCGATGATCCAGGCACACCCCAACCAGAAACTACAGGTGAGGCCATTGAGGAGGTTCCAATTCCAATCACCGAGCCGGTAGAGGATGTGGTAGAGAATGTCACATCAGAACCAGTTGCTGAGGAGGAGACACAGAAGAGGATGCCATATGTGCCGCCACATCAAAGGGCACAGACTGTCCCGATCCCATATCCCAATAGCATGAAATCCAAGAAAGTGGATGCTCAGTTCAAGAAGTTTCTAGATAACTTTAGCAAGCTTTCTGTCAACATTCCATTATTGGAGGCAATAGATCAGATTCCCTCTTACGGCAAGTTTCTAAAAGACTTAATCACAAAGAAGAGGAAAATCCCAGATACCGAGGTGGTGGTTCTTAAGGAACAGGTGAGTGCTTTCATTATGGGCACACTGCCACCTAAAAGGCAGGATCTGGGCTGCTTCAACATTTCATGCTACATTGGTAAAGTGAAATTCGGCGAAGCACTATGTGATTTTGGGGCAAGTATAAATCTGATGCCTCTCTCTACGTTCAAAAAGTTGGGACTGAAAGAATCAAGGCCAAGCAATATGACAATTCAGTTAGCAGATAATTCAGTGGTGAAGCCATATGGTATTTGTGAAGACGTTTTGGTTAAAGTCGATCGGTTTGTGTTTCCAGCAGACTTTGTAGTAATGGAAATGCAAGATGAACAAGGTAACGAGATACTCCTAGGAAGACCCTTCCAAGCCACTACAGATATGATACTAGAGATGGGAAGAGGCTGTTTGACCTTGGGTATCGCTGATGATCGGTTTGAAATGGTCATGCCCTCAAGCACAACACAATCTAAAGCAAAGGAGAAATGCCGCATGGTGAAGCACTTTGATCAGAATATTTCTATTTGTCTAGGGAAACCATTTCTAGATATGGCTCATTTAATGACTAAGGTGGAGAAGGGTACACTGGCTGTAGACATCATGGAACAAACCAAAGTCATTTCTCTTACCAAGGTTGTGGGTTTTCCCAATGATGAAGAGGAGGAAATCCCGCCTTCTACTGAAGATGAGGCCATAGCAAGTTATGTCTTCAATGCATATCCATAACTACCTCTTGAAGCCTGCCTAGTTAATATAATGCATGACTGGATGAGAAGCAAGTCACTACAAGAGTGTGTTAAGATGCTTCAGGTGCTTCCATGCTTTTATGCTAGGTACTATGAAGATCTTGGAGAACTCCCACCACTGCTTCAGTCATCCTTGATCGTTCTGCCAGAGTTAGAATTGAAGCCACTGCCGCCTCACTTGAAATATGCATTTCTAGTCGAGGGTGAAAAGCTACCAGTGATTATCTCGGCATATTTGAGTGTCGAGGAGGAGGACAAACTGCTGATCGTGCTAAAGAACCACCGAGGTGCATTCGGGTGGTCGGTTGCGGACATCAAGGGGATCTCCCCTACACTGTGCCAGCACAAGATCCGGTTCGAGGAGGGAGCTAAACATGTAATTCAGCCACAGTGCCGACTAAATCCAAGCATGATGGAGGTATTCAAGAAGGAGGTGATCAAGATCCTTTCTGCAGGTATCATCTATGCTATATCCGACTCTACGTAGGTGAGTCCCACACAGGTAGTCCCTAAAAAGGGGGGAATTATTGTTACTCATAATCTGTTGAATGAGCCGGTCACGACCCGCTTGGTAACCGGGTGGCGTGTGTGTATAGATTATCATAGATTGAACTCTGCTACGTTGAAGGATCATTTTCCTCTTCTATTTATTGATCATATTTTAGAGCGATTAGCAGGTCGATCCCATTTTTGTTTTCTCGATGGTTATTCGGGCTACAATCAAATCTCCATTGATCCTAAGGACCAAGAGAAGTCCACCTTCACTTTTCCTTATGGAACATTTGCATACCGCTGTATACCCTTTGGTTTGTGTAACGCACCAACAACCTTTCAGCGTTGCATGCTTGCCATTTTCTCCGATATGGTTGAGCGTTGTTTGGAAGTTTTTATGGACGATTTCTCCGTCTATGATGCGTCTTTCGATGAATGCTTATACAATTTGGATAAGGTTTTACAACGATGTGAGGACACGCACTTAGTTCTCAATTGGGAGAAATGCCATATGATGGTTAGTGAAGGGATCGTGCTTGGACATAAAGTGTCTAGCAAGGGGTTGGAGGTAGATCCAGTGAAGATTGAAGTTATTTCCAAATTACCCCCTCCGAATTTTGTAAAAGGGGTACAGAGTTTTCTAGGTCACACCGGTTTTTATCGCCGCTTTATAAAAGATATCTCAAAAATTGCTAACCCATTATCGGAGCTGTTGGAGAAAGATGTAGTCTTTGATTTTAATGAAAAATGTTTGCATGCATTTAATGTGCTTAAAGAGAAATTAATTTCTGCACCGGTTGTGCAAACACCGGACTGGAAAAAGCTGTTTGAACTGATGTGTGATGCATCGGATTTCACAGTAGGGTTAGTTTTAGGACAACGTGTGGACAACAAACCCGCTGTGATTTTCTACGCATCCAAAACTTTAAATGAAGCACAACTCAATTACACGACAACTGAAAAAGAGCTTCTCGTCGTTGTTTTTGCTTTTGAAAAATTCCGGCAATATCTTGTAGGATCTAAAGTCGTGGTATGGACGGACCACGCTGCCATAAAGTACTTGATGGAAAAGAAAGATGCCAAACCTAGACTAATTAGGTGGATCTTACTGTTACAAGAATTTGATATTGAAATTAAAGACAAGGCGAGCATAGAAAATGTGATTGCGGACCATTTGTCTAGGTTGGAAAGGGTAGATGAGAAGGACATTCATATACCCATCACCGAGACATTCCTTGATGAGCAACTTCTATCTGTTAAATCTAAATATCCATGGTTCTCTTATATTGTTAATTATCTTGCCTGCAAAATTTTCCCGGATGATTGGACATATCAAGAGAAAAAGAAAATTTTCCATTCTTTGCGATATTATTTCTTGGATGACCCCATTCTATTGAAGCAATGCAGGGATGGCCTGTTGCGCAGGTGTGTATCGGAGGTTGAGTATGAGAGTGTACTTTGTCATTGTAATACTTTACCAATGGGTGGCCATCATGCAAGTTCCAGAACCGCAGACAAGGTACTTATGAGCGGTCTTTACTGGCCTACATTGTTTCGGGACGCATATGATTATGTGCGGCGATGTGATTCCTGCCAATGGACAAGTAACATTTCAAAGCGACAGGAGATGCCCCTTAATGTATTTCAAGAGGTTGAGGTGTTTGATTTGTGGGGTATTGATTTCATGAGACCCTTTATGTCCTCAAACTCTAACTTGTACATTTTATTAGCTGTTGACTATGTTTCAAAGTGGGTAGAAGCAATACCCACTAGGACTAATGATGATGTTGTAGTGTGCAGGTTTGTCAAGGACTATATTTTCTGTAGATTTGGCATACCAAGGATGATTATCAGTGATGGAGGTACCCATTTCAGAAATCAAAAGTTCATTGCATTGTTGAGAAAGTATGGGGTAAGGCACAACATAGGTACCCCGTACCATCCGTAGACACATGGGCAAGTTGAAGTCTCCAATAGAGAGATTAAGAAAATCTTGGAGCGCACAGTGGCTTCGACACGGAAGAAATGGAGTACTCTGCTATCGGATGCCTTATGGGCGTACAGGACGGCATATAAGACACCTATAGGTACTATGCCTTTTAGGTTGGCTTATGGGCGGGCTTGTCATTTCCCAGTGGAATTGGAGCATAGGGCACACTGGGTGCTAAGGAAGCTCAATTTGAACTATGATGAAGCAGGAAAGAAATGCTTTTTAGAGCTAAATGAACTCGATGAGCTGAGGATGAATGCATATGAAAGCTCGCGGATTTACAAGGAGCGAACAAAGCTGATTCACAATCGACACATTTAGATGTGTGTCTTCAAGAAGGGAGATCGTGTTCTCTTGTTCAACTCAAGGTTGAAGATACATCCTAGGAAATTGAAATCTCAATGGAGTGGACCTTTCACTGTAGAGGAGGTCAAGCTACATGGAGAAATCATGGTGCGTGATGGCGAGACAACATTTTTGGTTAATGGACATCGATTGAAGTTATACTTCGGTGAGGATTACACGAGGAAAGTGCACGAGGTCAAACTCATTGCACTTATGGATGCATGAGGAGCTTGATTTCATCTAGCCTAAGACGTTAAATAAGGGCGCTTGTTGGGAGGCAACCCAGCCATTGGTAGTTTCGTTTAGTTTCTTTCACATTTGTAAGTTAGTTTGGTTTAATTTTGTTTTTAGTGTAAAAATGATACCTTGATCGTTTATTCAGTGTGCAGGTCTGAGGCAGGGTCGATACCATTGACCATTGTGTCGATGGTATCGACATGGGCACAGTTAGGCGACTGCAAAAATTTCTCTGAGTCGATACCATCGATGGCCTCATCGATGGTATCGACCAACCATCAATAGCGCTGAAGAAATCGCCACAACGGGATCGATAGTATCGAAATGGTTGTCGATACTCGCGAGATCCCTGAAGATATTCAGACAAAATTTGTCTCAGTGAAGTCAATACCATCGACGGGCCTGTCGATGGTATCGACCCAGTTCAGGCAGAAAGCGGCGGCCGGGCCTCACGAGGGTGGTTGCCCTAAGAAGAGTCGATACTATCGACTTGAGTCGATGGTATCGACGCGACATGTCATCGATCCGTGAGAGGGAATCAACAGTGACCGCTATGTCAAGAGAATCGATCTGTGGGATGGGTCGATACCATCGACGCCTTTCGATCGTATCGACACATCATCGATCTGGGGCCCCACATCAGGCTATCGATAGTTGTCGATACTAGCGGAAGACCGGATTGTGCTACAGGTGTCGATACCATTGACCCGCGTCGATGGTATCGACGGGTGCGCAGCAGCGACAACCATAGTTATAAAAGGGAGGGATGGTTGTCATATGACGTCACACCTTCAGAGTCTTTCCCCCTTACTTGTGCTTTGCGTTGTGTTGTGCGACCGGAGGCCTACCACAAGCATCCAAGGAGCGCGATCTTCATCGAGTCTTCACCGAGCGGAGATTGTCTTCTCTGAGATCGTCTGCACTGAGCTCTGTCATCTATTCCTTCTTTCTCGACGACAATGGTGCATACTGCAGGAGCATCTTCTTCATGAGCGGTACCCAATGATATTCTCGAGTTCATTCCTACGCGACCTACATCGATTCCTCATCTGAGGATAGTCCACCCTTCCTTGGAAATCTGGAAGGTCTACGAGGAGATTTTGAAGAGAAAGATTGAGCCCACACACTATGTCGACCGGGACATGGTTCGTTACCTCGGGTTTGAACCAAATCTCACTTACGTCTTGAAGGGGTAGGAGAGACACACAACCAGGAGGCCCGATGAGCTGGAGTTCCATGCCGACGGTCAGCCATTCTTCGGCGAGTGGCCTACTTACAAGGAACTCATGGCGGAGTTCATGACATCATTGGACATCAATGTGTTTCCCAATGACTTGATCACCACCGACAGAGAATGGAAGAAACGGCGGGTGTCATTCAGACTCTTCAACAACAACTACACCATTACCTTCGCCCAGTTCAATTTGGTATACAACTGGTATCATGACGCTTACCAGCACCGGAGGCCAGACAACAAGACGGACTACGATGATATCTTCGCCCAGCTCGTGACTGCACCTCCGGGCAAATCCGTCAGCTACCACAACGCTATAGTTGCTGATTTCGAGCATCCGTTTGTGCAGATTCTGCACCGCATGCTCTACACCATGCTATTTTCTCGTGGCGACTTGTCTCTTAGCAAATTCCAAGAGACGGATTTGTTCTTCCTGCACAAACTGTTGAAGCGCGAGGAGTGCAATTGGGGTGCGTTCTTCTTGACACGTGTGGTGGCCGTGAAAAGGAGTACGAGGAAAGCTCCTATCCATTTTGGAGGGCTAATCACACCATTGGTCGTCTATCTTGGGTTGGATATCTCGCAGCTTACTCCTCTTTACAATAGGAGCAAGGTCAACCTGTAGCATTTGCACCGCTCCAACCTCCTCCTGCTTTGTGATGGCTTGGCATATGCACATTGCCATGTTAATCACGCATATCAAGAGTGTTCGCTTCTCGACCCCGTCTTCAACATCGAGGGCGCTCATCATTTCAGGTGGCCCGTCATAGCCATTGATGACTCAGATCAAGACGGCGGCAATGACGACAATGATAATGATGGCGACGAGCATGAAGAGGAAGAGGAGGCTTTCACTCCTCTTTGTGCACGAGTGGCACCCCGGAAGCGCCCCCGCATGCATCCGGGTGCATCTTCATCTTCACAGCCTCCTCCACCTTAGCCCTCTCCTCAAGGAGAGGATGCCTATTCAATGCAAGAGATGTACTCAATGCTATAAGAGATTCATCAGACCCAGCAACAGCATACAACTTCATACTCTGGTATTCAGGACACCATGAACCGGCTGTTAGATAACCAGAGGGACATTTTCGAGAATGAGCGCCTCCTCCTCGACAACCAACAAAACATTCAGGACAGGTTGCATAGGATGGAGATGCAGTAGTAGCCCTTCTACGACAATTACTGGAGCCAAAATTATTTTGGGGGGTATCCACAACCTCCACCAATGCCCCAGTACGATCCGAGCTTCCAGGGGCAGTACCCATCTTGGGACTCCTCAGCCCCACAATACCCGCCTCCTCCTACAGAATGATCGGTATCACTGTTCCACCTTTTAAGGTTGTTTTTTACTATGAGGCCATAGTCGAATTCAATATTGGGGGGGAGTTGGAATAGTTTCTATCCTTTAGTTTTTAGTTTTTATTGCTTTGTGTTTTGTCATTTATTTCTCTTAGTTATTCGTTGTTCGTAGGATCCATACTCTATCTACTGTAATTGTGGATGTCTAATGTCACGTGTCATCTCGTTGCTTGTACATGGAAATTAGGGGTAAATTTGAAAATTTTTAGTGCTTTTGCAAGCTTGGGTTGTTTAACTTTGAGCACATAACTTAAGGAAATAATTGGGTTTTTCAACTCTAAAATAGGAAATCACAACTGTACATTCCTATGGTTCATGAAAAGTGGATGGAACTGGTTGTTTTAGCCTAATCTGACCAAATGATAATGAGACTTTAACTTGAAATAAGAGAGGAAAACCACTTAATTACTACACAGGTCAGTAAGGAGGGACACATAATAATTTCCAAAGGTTCAGTCAGTTAGTCTTGTGATCTATCCACTCCATTGTTTTCATACCCCACCATAAGAACTGGAAGTACATTACGGTTTTCATCTCTTTGATTGCATCCCATGTAGATAGGTCTTGCATTGCAACTATTTTTACATATTTTTGCATGAAAAAAAAAATAGATAGAATAGTTATACATGCACATTATTCTTAGGTGTGTGTCATTTAGTTGCATAACTATCATTTTGTAGCTGCATTCACATCTTTTGTGCATATAGTACATTATGTATCTTATGTCTTCTAAACATAAAAGGTGATGAACTTATTCCATACCTTCTGAATGCTTCAAATGTATAAGTTATGCGGCAATAAGTGAGCTCGACATAAGATTCATGGTCAACTATAAAAATTTGTCTCTTAAAAAAATGAAAATTGAAAAAAAAAAGAATTTTGAAAAAAAAGAAGGAAAAAAGAATAGAGAAGTAAGTAGGAATGAAAGAGAGGAAGGAACCTATTCTCACTTGCATACTAAGAATAATAAGCGCATGGTGTAGTTTCTTAGATATTCCATATCACCTTAGATTCCCTACTAGACATTCACATTTCGACCCTCACTAACCACAAAATCATAATTACCCTAAGGGTGACAATAATCATCCATAAAAGATATCTACCTCAAAATTGATGAACAATATCACATAAGGTAGTTGACATAATAAAATCCTCCAGTCCAAACTCAGTGCATCTTGTGATCTCCTATCTACGTTGCTCGCCCTAACTACCATCTACATGGAAACAACTTCCTGGTATTAACAAGTGAGGAGAAAATCACGGTGGCCTACCAATTTGAACAACGGGTGGATGGAATGGGTGGCTTGTGGAAGAAATGGAAGAATTATACGGTTTTAAAATGCACAAAAACCATAATGTCCTAAATGATGCATATGCAAGTGAAAATGCCCTAATGCCTACATTTGGGTAGGGATCATATGGTGCAATCTGTTGTGATAATCTGTTCTTTAGTTGACCGTCGCAATTCTATTCTAGAGTTTTGTTGCTCGAGGATGAGCAATGTTCAAGCTTAGGGGAATTTGATGCCATGATTTTGAGTCGCATTTATAGACTTGTTTTACTCGCATTTTATGCGTTTATTGGTCACTTTGGTGGTTAATATTGCATAATTCACTTATTTTAGTCTATGATCCTTCTCAGTGTCAAAACTTTCTTATTTTATTGTTTTGAGCATAAATGATTATAATTATAGGTTTTATCCCGGATGGTGTGGTTTTGTTTTGTAATTTCAGAAAAACACATATCTGCAGCTATCGATACCATCGACATATGTCGATACTATCGACACAGCCACAGGCAGGCAGCCACAAGGAGCATCACAGAGTCGATACCATCGACTAGGAAGTCAATGGTAGCAACTTGCCATCAGGTTGCCAACGACCAGCCAGTTGATATTATCGACCCCAAAGTTGATACTATCGACACATGTAGCTTCAGCAACGGAAAAGGATAAAACCTATGCTAAAGGAAGTTGAAACCATCGACCCGCGTCGATGGTATCGAGCCAGCATCAGGTGCAACGACAGAAAAGAAAGAAGGCTTGCTGATATCGTGAGGGGTCGATACCATCGACCTGCGTTGATGGTATCGATGCCGTCAGATTGAAGTTTGTTTTAGATCAACTCTAATCTGACGGTTGTGATATTTTTGCAACCTAACTCGATAATTATACCTAATGACGGCGGCCAAGAGTAGGGTATCACGTCATTAGCCACTGCACACGTCCCGAGAAGGTGTGGAGAGAAGAACGGAGCCCAGAAGCACGCCCCGACCATTCCGGAAGCCGAAGAAGACGTTGTCCACCGTCGAAAGGATGTAGATCGCGCACTCTACACTGAGGAACAATTGGATCTTCTCCGTTCAGGGGTTTCATCACTTATTCACATTTTTCTCCATGTTTCCCCTTTCTTCAACCATGTCTTACTCTGAGATGAACATGTGGGGCTAATCACCTTTATCTTTAGGACCAGGAGTAGCCCCGGTGTTACGACCCCACCTCCTGATAACCCCCAATTAAGGGAGACCCAGAGGTTGAAGTCGCACCCATTAATCCCGGATCAAAGGTTCGACATATAACCATAAACAATTATTAAATTCTAACAGACTATACTGAAAATGGTAATAAAAATTTTCTTCGCATACCTTTGAAGAGATTGGAACAAACTAAACTTCTAACCTTAGCTGAACTATTCTAACTAGTTCCTCCTTGTTCTTTAATTCTTGAATTCACAAGGTGTCATTTTACTGTTCGTTCTTTTCATTGTACCTAAAACGCCGACAAACAAAACGTCAGTCAGCCGAAGCTAGTATGTGGAGGAAATAGATAATGTTCAACTATGTTAACAATATAATCATTCAATTAATCATTTAACAATAAACATTACATTTTAATCCATACAACTCAATCCATACATATTCTCGAACTCTGGGTTGTCCCTACAGTGGACATAGATTTCACCTCTCTTTTAGGTAATAGAGTCGCATGGCACTACCCGAAGGTAGCCCAACATCTAACTCAATGTGACTTGATGGTCCTACCTCCATGGTAGCCATGTACTAAGTCATCCATAGACCTGATGGACCTACCCAATAGGTAGCCATGTACTACGTCATCCATAGACATGATGGACCTACCCAATGGGTAGCCATGTACTAGGCCTTTCTCTAACCTGATGGACCTACCCATAGGCAGCCATGTACTAGGTTAGCTATTATGCCACAGAGAGAACCAGGATCTGAGTTTATAGGCAAATACATTAAGTGATAGTCATAGTCACTTTATCATTGCAATATGAACATCCAAGCAGTTTAGTTGCATTCAATGCGATTAAACGTTCGGGAATCCATCGGGAAACTAAAGCGTTTATTCATAATTAACCACATACCTGTCTTGGAGATCTCAAGCAACAATTTATCCAAATCCAACTAGATGTCCAATCAAGCAAGCCAATTAATCAATCAAGCAAACATTGATCCTGAAAACATGTATAATGTCTAATTGTCACAAGCATATCCCAAACAACTCCTTATTGACTTGGGACACCTTTCTAAGGTTTCTAAGTCTCATTAGGATGCATTAGGGTTTCTTAGATCAATTTCTCAAACTTTATCCTTTTTAGGTCAAAAACCCTAAAACAACTTTTCCACTCATAAAAACCCTAATTATTCAAATTATCCACATTAAGGATCTTTTATTCTCAAATTGGCTTAGGATCATTACATCTCTATTTTATTCATGGATTTACACAATTAAACCAATTAAAATACGTATTCATCAAAATTAGGGTTTTCAAGCTCATTAATGCATAATCATGCATGAAACCCTAAATTAAACCAAATATATAAAAAGATCATCTTTTTAGATCCTATTCTCACTTTTATTAACAACAGTTTAATTTCAACCTAAATTATCCAATTAATGTCATTAAGACCATCTATCATCAAATCTAAGAGTTTTCCCATAATTAAAACATTAAAGATGATAACTTTTATGTACTTTTCCAATTTCAAGCATATAAACTCTAAATTAGACTAATCATGTGCAAAGTGCTTCCTTTTTTAACTCAATGTACCTTTTTACATTTAACAGGTTAATATCAACTCTAATGATCCATTAAACCCTATTAAACACTTTATTCATTTCAAAATAGGGTTTCTTAATCTTTAATTCATTAAAGATGATGATTTACATTACTTTTCGATCTATGATCAGATTCAGGCTATAAAACTATTTTTATTGGATTCCTCACGTCTTTCTGATCAACTTTCATATATTATTTATGTCTATCCGAGTTACGGTTTGCTAGATATGATTTTCGCAAATAAAACTGAAATCAACCAATCAAAAGGCACCACGTCAGCGCTTACCATGCACATACCTCTTGTGCACGCCCACTCTCTAATATAATGAAAAGATGGCCTTGTCCCTGGTTAAGTTATCCGGTCTTCACACCCCCGGAGGGCATATCCGTCCAACGCACAGTTGGTCTTCTTCCTCCTCACCTAGCCTAGCGCAGCCGTTGCAGCAGGCGCTGAGCGCGGCCCTGCCGCCCCCTTCCCGGACCACAATGGTCACCAAGGATGGTGCCATTGGCTCCGACGGGGTCCCGCACTCTAGGAGCATCTTTTATCCGCAGCCCAGGAAACCCGTTCACACTTGCTGCTCCCTGGACGGCGGTCGTTCTTGCTGCTCTTCTGCAGGTCTGAAAAACTGGGCACTACTCAGCACTTCTCCCGGCGCTCTGCCACCTTCCCCGGGCGACAAAGATCAAGGTGGTGTGTTGCGGTCTTGAAGGATTCTCTAGGCATCCGAATCCCCTCTTAGAACCTACCTCTAGTGAAGCTGTGAAGGTCTGGTCGTGGTATCACCTTGGTGAAGATCCAGCGGCTGGTCCCCTCCCGTTGGGTGTTTTCTTGAGAACGACGACCCTTGGGTCCTTATATATATAGATCCTCGTAGGAACCCTAAGGTGTTATTGGCACAGGGAGGTATGTGAGGGATGGGACTTGTTTCCCTATTCATGCATAAAGGCTAAGAGATTCTCGTGCTCATAATTTGCTAGTATGGGAAATTCTAAACATATTATCCACGGACTTCCATGGTTTAATATTTCCCATATGAAAAACATCAATAAAACAAATATTCTTAGTTATTATCTCTCTCATCTTCTTTTTGCTTGGTTTTTAATCCACTATCACAGAATTCTATTTCCATTTAATAGAATATACTTCCTTTTAGTAATACCACATAATATATTAATTGTACACTCACATTATCTTCTTATTTTCTATTATGGTTATTTTCTCTTTCCTCTTTTTATTCATTGGGACTCCTTGAACCTCAAGAAATTCTTTTATTTTGAAATTCCTTTTTAAGGATTCTTATTACCCTTCTAGATGCATCTATATGCATTAATTCTCATTATCATGGTTATTTCTTATTTAAAATATTTCTTTTTGAGGATTTCTTTTTATTTCTCTTTTTTTTTCCTCATTGGTATTCCTTTTATCATTAGGAATCCTTGGGATACGAAATTCCACTAAGGATAATTCCATTATACTTCTGTTCACTTTTTTTTCCACATTTTACCATTGTTTTCAATTTCTTTCTTAATAAAGAAATACTTAATTAATCTTTTCTTTTCTTATTGCTTTCTTTTTGCAACTTTGGACTCCTTGGAACCCAAGGAACCCAAGAGGTACGAAATCCTTTTTCGATTTGCCTTCTAGAGGTTTCTACACATTTCTTTCTCAAGTATTCAATTATTCTTTAATTAATTGAAATTCCCTTTTATTGGGCCCAATAGATAAATAAAGCCCACAAAGCAACCAATCAAGGCTATTGTGAAGGGAAATCATTCATTTCAAAATAAATCATATCATTATTTGTTCAATTATCTTTAGTATGAGAAATTACATTTCTCGCTAATTGAACCCAAAAATCGGGGTTATAACATCCTTCCCCTCTTTTAGGAATTTTGTCCTCAAAATTCTATCAAGAAAACAAACAATCAATTTAGGATAAGATTTTCCATATCCATCATTGGCCCCTATGTGGCTTTACCATACTCATAGCGCTTCCACAGAACCTTTATCATCACATATTCTTTTCTTTGAGTTCTTTCATCCTGGCGTCTATAAACTACATAGGTGACTCAGGCCATTTCAGCCTCCCTTGGGGCTCACTAGGTTCATTGCTCAGCACATGGTCGAGGTACCTCACATAGTGCTCTAAATTGGACACATGGAAAACATCCCCCATTACTCTATCCTGAGGCGTAGGGTCAAACCTAACCTTCTCCACCCATCCATCTCTAATGGACCCATGTATCGGGGACTTAGCTCTCTTAGTTATAACTTAGAGGGGTCGGATTTTCATGTCACATTTTCTCCCACAGTAACTTGTATGTCAGTCTACTTTGCATCTGCTCACGACTCTCATCGACTCTAGGCTCCTTTCAGCCCTTGCACGATCAAAGTGACTTCATCTACACGCACTGGGGTCCCTTTTTCTAACCATCATGTGGTCCTTTTCTAACCATCATGTGGCCCTTTTCACCAACATCACCTTACTGAAGTGGTGACCGACACAACCTCCCTTACAGAGCTTCATATAAAACCCGATACTGGCTATGGTGGTCATTGTCACATCTTTCATAGGACAAGACTTGTCTCTAGATATCACCCTGAACAAGCACATATGCCCTCATCAGACCCTTTAGTCTGGATCATACTAACCATAGTTAGGGGTGATAACTATAATAACATTGAGTTCTTCATGTACCTACTTCCACTTTATGGAAGTGAACCTTTAGGTCAAACTCAAGAACCTTTGAACTCGCTTCATGGTGTAGTTGAACCATCTCTCTCTCATGGGTAGTTCAACCAGATCTGTCCCTTAACAGAACACCTTCTTCCTTATTTCATCTAGGTAAGGCGATCTTCCATAACCCATATTGCATCTCGACCTTCCTCGGTCCAGGGAAGACCTATCACAACATCCATAGTGTTGAGCTCTCATTCCCTCTCAGGGATTCTTTTGTCCTCTATATCGATACACTGGGTTACTGGGGTTCGTCCTTTACCTCCTGGCTTGCATGGTCAAAAACCACATGCAACTTCATCTTAAGCATCTAAAGTGCTATTGCCATTTTCCACGGTGTAACATGATTTCCTGTATGTCATGATCCTTTCAAGATCGATTCCTTCGAAACCCTAAACCACTCTAGTCGGGGTTTCATCACCTTCTCTTCTAAAGAAGTACATCTGAGGTTTTACCACCATCCTTTCATTGCATCCAGAATTAGACTGGCTAACCAAACCACCCTTAACTTTTCAACGTATCTTGTTATATCCGAGTGTTATCTAAACACCTCTCCTTTTCAAACTTAGGGTTAGCCAAACAACCTCTTCTAGCTTCTAGTCAAACAAGTCAGATGTATCTCAACCAGATCATCCATTACTCCTTCACTTACTTAGGTATTAGGTAACATTAAAGACATACACTTCCATGTATTTCACTTATCATCTCACCTCAAACTTTATGTCTATCTTCATTAAGAACACTCTCTGATTTCATCATCATGATGATCAAACTCAACTTGATATAACTTGTAAGTTTTACATAGCTCATGATAAAAACATTGTCATAAGGTGACTACCTCATTCCTCTTAGTGTTTGCAAACCATCCATGTATCATTCACTTTATTAGAGTAAGATATCTTCTCTATCCCCATTCCTTGTGGCAACGTTCCAACATATCTTATCCTTGGTGTATGGCATGCGTAATGTCCTATCTCTCACTCTCATAACAAGAGGAAATAAGCATTTGGCTGCAGTCCAAATACAGAGTTCTTCCTATTCTAAGAGTAGAGATGGTACATCCCACCTTGCCAGTACACCTTTAAATCTAAGTCGCAACGTGCCACATATGTCTCTTCATCACAAACATCATGATATCAAACTAGTCTCGAACCTACTGAGGTTTATATCCTTGGTCATCTCCTCTAGGTCTATAGGGTACCGAATCTTTTGGGGTCATCCCTCTTCCCTCATGAATCAAGAGAGTGCCCTACTCATCTTCCCTTTGGGTCCCATGAGTTCATGAAGGTGATCAATCTCCTAACCCATGGCCCTCAAACAATGATAGCTGTTACCTCCCGACCCTATGGTCATGTGCAACTGGGGAATTAGGCAACTCCTACTTTCATCGGTCTTATCCCTACCTGACCCCAGGATAGACTTAGGATTCTCCATTACAGAACATGTTCACTTAGAACCTTACCCAAGTCTTCATCATCTCTCTTTCTGCATTCATGGGCTGACTCTCATTCGTTCATAGGCATCATGGCAACCTGCCTACCTTGGTCAAGCCCCATACTGGTTTCCTCCATGGTAACACATTCACATGCAATAGAGATGGATATCTATGGTTCTGTAGATTCATGTTCATACCATGTACCTTTCACTTAGCTTCTCAAGATCCTGTGAGACCTCTTCAGGTTACCTTAAACCAACAAAACTGATATACACCCTACCAAAGGGGTCCCTCTCCCAAGATGGGAGGAAAACTATCTCTAAGGTCACAAAATTTCTTAGGTCTAGGGTTTACATCCACATGAGCCTACTTAACCCTAGCAAGCCATTAAGGCATGAGAAGATCACTTACTGTACCATGCTAGGTCATACTTTTTCTCTTTCCTCAATGTTGGATCAAGATCATACCTTTCTTTATCCTCAACCTAGCTGTGAGGGGTTCATCAAACACACCTTAAACTTAAGGGGCTTCTCTTTTCCTCTATTCCTGAGGATTACCATGCTCGCTTCTATAGGAACTCAACTTCTCATCATGAGCCTTAGGTACACCACTTCCCCTCTTAGGCCTAGGAACCCTAGGTTCACTGCATGCTCTGTCTCTTAACTACGAACCAAGCATGAAAAGGCATAACATGCACTCCTTGTCATCCTTCAGCTCAAGCAACACTTAGATTTGGGTCCTCCTTAAGGACAACCAACAAGGTACATGGCCTCATAACCTGTTACTAAACCTTTTTAAGTCTAAGGAACTCTTCTTCCTACCTCGGAAGGTGAACATCTATACCATAGGCATGTAGGTACCAGAAGCTTCATCTTTTCTCAAGGGTTTGGTCCCTCTAAAGGCAATCAAGGTATCATCAACTTTCAGGGATCGATCATGAGGCAACTACTATCATCCATTATTCCGAGTTTTAGGCTTCCAACCTTCTTGCTGGGTTTCCTGCTCTCTCTAGAGCTAACCCTACATCCAACCTCACCATTAGAGGTCCTCTCTTCATGAAGGATCAACCTCCAAAGCATTCTCTACATGGGTGAAGCCTAGGTTCACACTTATGGTTGCTCAAGATCATCCATAACCCTCTATGCTCCATCATAATTCCTTATCCAGGGTTTCATCCTACCGTCAGCACTATGACGTGCCCTAGATGCCAGCTATGCCCTACTGGTACAAGCCCATAGGGTTTCTATGGTCCTTCACTAACATCATCATCTAAGAAACTATCCTTTACCCTAACATGCACGACCCTTCCCAGGGTTGGGTTGCTAAAGGTACTAGGTCACCCATGGATCATACGGCATCCCAAAGGTTTAAACACCTGGTCCAACTCATCTCTCTCTATCCTTCACTTAGGGTTAGGGTTAGCATCATCCTCAGAGGATGTGCTAGGTCTCTACTTGCAATGGAGATCTCTATCTCCAAGACTAACTCATCCTCCTGACAAGAAGGTCTAGCCTCAGGTCTCTTCTGAGGACATGCCAACTTATGTCATACGACCTAAGCATGTATCTATTATTTATTTTGCTCTTAATCTATTAAGCTTATGACCATGACATCTTATTTACATGCCTTTCATTAATTTAGTGGAGGATTTCTTAAACCTTATTAACCTTACCCATACCTCAAGAGGGTGAGGAGAAGAAAGAAAACCCTAATCCTTTAGGTCCTTATTAGAATTTTGTGATGAGAAGGGATGAATAAGATGAGAAGTCCTAAAGGTATCTTATTTCGATTCATACCCTAAGACTTTGGCCAGGTGGTCACACGAGTCAGGGAGTCCTCGTATTCCGACTAGCGGTGCGGAGGAAAATCTTGCCAGCCCCCGGTCGTGATCCCTTTCTAGACACCTCTGTCTTTCGGATACTCCTCTAATAACTCCCTTGGGGTCTATGGAGTTTGTAAAATTTAATAATTATTAATGGTTAAATGAGGAACCTAGGCTCTAATACCAAATGTTACGACCCCACCTCCCGATAACCCCCAATTAAGGGAGACCAAGAGGTTGAAGTCGCACCCATTAATCCAGGATCAAAGGTTCGACATATAACCATAAACAATTATTAAATTATAACAAACTATACTGAAAATGGTAATAAAAATTTTCTTTGCATACCTTTGAAGAGATTGGAACAAACTAAACTTCTAACCTCAGCTGAACTATTCTAACTAGTTCCTCCTTGTTCTTTAATTCTTGAATTCACAAGGTGTCATTTTACTGTTTGTTCTTTTCATTGTACCTAAAACGCCGACAAACAAAACGTCGGTCAGCCAAAGTTGGTATGTGGAGGAAACAGATAATGTTCAACTATGTTAAAAATATAATCATTCAATCAATCATTTAACAATCAACATTACATTTTAAGCCATACAACTCAATCCATACATATTCTCGAACTCTGGGTTGTCCCTGCAGTGGACATAGATTTCACCTCTCTTTTAGGTAATAGAGTCGCATGGCACTACCCGAAGGTATCCCAATATCTAACTCAATGTGACTTGATGGTCCTACCTCCATGGTAGCCATGTACTAAGTCATCCATAGACCTGATGGACCTACCCAATAGGTAGCCATGTACTAGGTCATCCATAGACCTGATGGACCTACCCAATGGGTAGCCATGTACTAGGCCTTTCTCTAACCTGATGGACCTACCCATAGGTAGCCATGTACTAGGTTAGCTATTATTCCACAGAGAGAACCAGGATCTGAGTTTATAGGCAAATACATTAAGTGATAGTCATAGTCACTTTATCATTGCAATATGAACATCCAAGCAGTTTAGTTGCATTCAATGCGATTAAACATTCGGGAATCCATCGGGAAACTAAAGCGGTTATTCATAATTAACCACACCTGTCTTGGAGATCTCAAGCAACAATTTATCCAAATGCAACTAGATGTCCAATCAAGCAAGCCAATCAATCAATCAAGCAAACATTGATCCTGAAAACATGTATAATGTCTAATTGTCACAAGCATATCCCAAACAACTCCTAATTGACTTGGGACACCTTTCTAAGGTTTCTAAGTCTCATTAGGATGCATTAGGGTTTCTTAGATCAATTTCTCAAACTTTATCCTTTTTAGGTCAAAAACCCTAAAACAACTTTTCCACTCATAAAAACCCTAATTATTCAAATTATCCACATTAAGGATCTTTTATGCTCAAATTGGCTTAGGATCATCACATCTATATTTTATTCATGGATTTACACAATTAAACCAATTAAAAGACATATTCATCAAAATTAGGGTTTTCAAGCTCATTAATGCATAATCATGCACGAAACCCTAAATTAAACCAAATATATAAAAAGATCATCTTTTTAGATCCTATTCTCACTTTTATTAACAACATTTTAATTTCAACATTAATTATCCAATTAATGTCATTAAGACCATCTAACATCAAATCTAAGAGTTTTCCCATAATTAAAACATTAAAGATGATAACTTTTATGTACTTTTCCAATTTCAAGCATATAAACTCTAAATTAGACTAATCATGTGCAAAGTTCTTCCTTTTTTAACTCAATGTACCTTTTTACATTTAACAGGTTAATATCAACTCTAATGATCCATTAAAACCTATTAAACACTTTATTCATTTCAAAATAGGGTTTCTTAATCTTTAATTCATTAAAGATGATGATTTACATTACTTTTCGATCTATGATCAGATTCAGGCTATAAAACTATTTTTATTGGATTCCTCACGTCTTTCTGATCAACTTTCATATATTATTTATGTCTATCCGAGTTACGGTTTGCTAGATATGAATTTCGCAAATAAAACTGAAATCAACCAATCAAAAGGCACCACGTCAGCGCTTACCATGCACATACCTCTTGTGCGCGCCCACTCTCTAATATAATGAAAAGATGGCCTTGTCCCTGTTTAAGTTATCCGGTCTTCACACCCCCGGAGGGCATATCCGTCCAACGCACAGTTGGTCTTCTTCCTCCTCGCCTAGCCTAGCGCAGCCGTTGCAGCAGTCGCTGAGCGCGGCCCTGCCGCCCCCTTCCCAGACCACGATGGTCACCAAGGATGGTACCATTGGCTCCGACGGGGTCCCGCGCTCCAGGAGCATCTTTTATCCGCAGCCCAGGCAACCCGTTCACACCTGCTGCTCCCTGGACAGCGGCCGTGTTGGGTTTTAGGGGAGACAGAGAAGGCAGCGGAAACAAAAAAAAAATTCTCCCCAACCCATATCGAGGAAACGCGTCAACATCTATATAATAGGAAAGGATGGTTTGTGGAATCATACCTTGTCCCGAGGCTTGCTCGGCGACAATACCTCACGCAATGCGCGATCTTCAACTCCGGACTTCGACGGTGTTTGTGCAGCTCCTGGTCGTACCGGGACTGACAACTCCTACTCGAACCGGAATGTCGGATGACAGTTGTCCTTCTAAGCGGCAGTGACCTCCCGCCTCTGTAGTAGTCCACACGGACCACCTGGAACTCCACTCTCCTTGTCCCACAAGGAAGTGGAAGGAGTCGCACCCTCCTGTTGATGTACTAGTCGCCAACACGCTCTCCTGCCTCCTGTTGCAACTGCAGTTGTCCTTCCCTTGCTGCACCTCCCTTTTGCGGGAAGCACTTGCTTGGGCTCTCTCACGGTTACCAAAACCAGAGAGAACGACAACTTGTAGAGCAACTGGTTGCACTGAGCTGTTCTTTGAGAAGCCCCCAATACCCCTATATATATAGGAGAGTCATGGGACAGGGTTCTCCATCCCGGGCAATGCGGGACTAAAGCAGGAGTAGAAGGGTTCGAGAATTTTCCACAAAAAGGCAACCGGTTCGCAACTTGAAATGATCGGTTCACAATTGAACCGTTCGGTTCGGCCATTGAGCCGATCAGTTGGACCTGAGCCGATCATTTGGGGCACTCCAACCGATCGGTTGGTGCCCTGAACCGATCGGTTCATGGTCCTAATCCGGCTCAAAAAGACTTTCCTTGTTTCTTTCCCAATTGGTATCGAATACCAATATTATTCCCAATCGAATTGGGCAATTTGAAACCAAAGGAAAATTCTTGCCGACATGACTTTTCCCAACTGGTCGGTTGCACCAGTTGAGCCGATCGGTTCAACTCTTGAACCGGTCATTTCAACCTGGGCATGAGCCGATCGGCCTGGACACTCTAGCCGACCGGTTCAGCACCTCAGTCGACCGGTTCATCACATGAGCCGATCGGTTGGGAGCACAGGTTGGGCAAAATCAGTCAATTGCGATTTCAATCAATCTGATACTCCAATCAATACGTCCAACACCTTGAACCATATGATATTGAGCTATCGACTGATTGAGTGTTTAATTGAACTACCAAACTCCTTTAGTAATCAATCTAAACATTGCTTTGTGGACAAAACTCCTCTTCCAGGTTAAATCCTATGTGTGTGACCCTGCAGGTCCATTTCACGTTGGCAGTGAAAGTCCATAACACTTATAACTTCACAAGCAAAGAGCGGTGCCTAGTCACACATCAGTGCTACCCAAGTGAAAGTAGATAGTTGGAGAACAACTTTCATCCTACAATCCATGAATGGTGTTACAACGAATGTATAATTCCTTTGTCACTGATATCCCGAATGAACTCGAGGCATGGAACAGTCATCCTGTCAATGTTCATTCACTTCCTTGATCTCAGAGTAGACTGGAAGAGATATGTATGACATCAGTATCACATACTGATTCACACATGCGTGCACGCCTTTCTCAATCCTACTCATCAAGTGGCCATGGATATCATACTCCCTCAGGAGGGACAAATCCCATATCTATCACTCACCCCTCAAAAGCCCCATGTGTCAAAGCCACCCAATCATCACCTTTATAACAACCCATGTTTCAGGACTGTGTTTGATGATGTCAAAGTGTGCCCAACGACATGTGTTGAGTGTAGTGATTTCAGGTCTAAGAATCACACTCACCACCATCACTGTGAGTACTGACTGTGACTACCATCTCATGGTTCCATGTGTCAAACTCACGGTGGGTCTGTCCGGTACCTTGTTCTCTAACAAGTACCTATGTGTTTGGTTTGATATCTCTATATCATGACTAATGAGATTCTGTCATCAACCAACACCACAATCTAGTCTTGTGTGTCATTGCTGTCTATCTACCTTCCACAATGACATCCGAATAGGGACATAACAAGAATGTACAAACTCTTAGCATCCATATGATCTCATCGTTCAGGTCATGAACCTGAAGGCATACGTCATTGAGTACTGTCATTCTCTAGAAATTCAATCTGTTCTATCACTATCTCATATGACTGAACCAGAAAGAATTGGAAGCTCGCCTTTTATGTTTATCAAATCAATCTTAATGTATCCCACCAATCATCACATGATTGGCTCTCAGGGCATACATACCAACAGACTCCCACTTGCACTGTGAGCCAATCACCCATGAATCATATTCATAGTGATCTTCAAACATGTCCCACATGTTACTGTGCTTTAGTGCCAACATAGTGAGTAATGGCAACACCTTGCCAAAGTCTGTATAAATTGCATGTCTCTCATCTCTTCATTGTACGTCACACGTATGAGATGGAGTTGCTGTAATATGCGATCTTGTATTCCATTTGCTAACCTTTAGCCACATTACATGATCAAGGATTCCAGACTTGTCATCAATGAGTGGAATATAAGTTCATCTCATGAACTTTCAGATCCATATAGTATCCACTGCTGTTCACTAACACATAGATACTCGGCATTTCCCTTTTCAAATGGCTTCATTGGAACACTTCCAATTATCAACAAACATTCTCTTTTATACATCTTATGTATATTTTGCGATTAATTTTCTGTCCTTTCGGAAGTCCGCATCAATGTAACTCTTTACATTGAACTCTTCCTTATCTCCATAGAACTAGTACTTCACAAGCACTTATCAAGTTCTCATGGTATTCCAGTAACCCTTACTGGAAGTAGACAGACATCCACTCGTCATGTCCCACATACGAGTTATCAGGATGAGCACATCATATTGCCATGTCCTACATACAAGATGATGGATGCACTTCATTCTTGCCATGTCATACATGCAAGACAATGGGATGATTACATACATGATAGATCCATATCTATTCTTAGTGTTCCCATTCTTCATAAGAATTGGACACTTGGCCTTGGGATACTAACTCCATGTAACATGGACAAGTTTTCTCCCACTGAATCTGTGCATACTGAGCACTTCAGTACAGATTGCCAATGTATGCTCTCTCTTTCCAGGTCAAGAGATTTTCGAGAACTATCTCTATAGATCTCTATTACTATCACATAGGAAACATCTCGATCTTCCTTAAAGATAATTTCCACATTAGGATTTCCAATCTAGAACATTTCCATTTCACATCGATATGTGGAATGTGAACACGCTCCCACTAAATCACAGATCCCTTCTTTATCTTTGACATATCAGTCAAACCCTTTGACTATATCATCAAAATAAAGATCCAATTTTGAGTTGCTTGTACTCAATCAATCACATTGATTAGTCTATTGTAACTTATAGACTTCATTTGCATTAGTGGATTCATAAACCTCATAGGTTGTGTCACGTACACATCCTGGTTTTATTCCTCATAGGAATGCGGTTTTAGTATCCATATGCCAAATGTCTTAGCCATTAAGTTGCAATCAACAAGCATCATCTTTCTCAAAATGTTATCCATGTGTCTTAACACTTAAGACTCATCTGCACTTATGGATATGATCCAATGAGTGCTACCATCAAGGTTATACCTTATGGTTCACATGGAAGTCATTTAGGATGTAATGGTTTTAAACCATAACTCAAGATTTGGTTCCTCATATTCATCTTGATAGTTGACTCATCACATGAACAACTGATCACATAGATAATTGAGGTGTATCTGTTAAAGATATAAGAACTCACAACCCTTGTGATTCTTAATTTCTTTTATTAGTGTGGGGTATTCTTTTATTAAGAAGAATTCAGTTATTTGATAATCATTCTCTAACTCCTTAGAGTATGATTCCTTCTTGATTCAGACATCACCATGCCTTAATCATGAGTTTACTATGATACACTATCATAATTACTCATAAGGATCTCAAACATTTGGTCCAAGTATTTCATTCATTGATCTCATCAAGAATTAATACTTTACCAAATTTGTACTTCATTTATGATAATCTTGAACACTTCGAGACATTCATATTGGTATTTCTCTAAACACCATTTGAAGTATTAGCATTTATTCCAATAGGTATGTAAATACATCACATGTATTATACCTAATAGGATAATCACTCTCCCACTACATTAGTGAAGATTGATTAATCATGTCCAAGATATTCATGTCCCTTACTGGTTCTCTAACCAAAAGAGTCTAGTTTTATCCATCACATTGAAACTAGAAATGAATTTCTCATGATTAATGCTAATTAAATTGTTTGAGTTATCTATAACTTTTAGGTATCGTCTTATCTCATGCATATCAAATATCATAAGATAAATAAGGCATTGCCACAAAGATCACATTGAAACATCTCTTTATTAATTGCCATCATTGTCATACAATATGCAAAAATAAAGTGTTTCTATCTATTGGCAAGTATGAAATAGCAGTTCATAACTGTATTACATGCCTTATTGGCTGAAAATAAACTAAAGTATTCCTATCTATAAAGGCAACACTTGCCCCAAGTAAGAATGCTTTACACTTTACATCTTGGTATCATATACCTCAAAAAGTGTTACAAGTTTATTTACATGACACCTTTAAGTAGAGGCTTCAGTCGCCTCCTTCTTCTTTTGTTCTTCCAGGTAGAGAGGACAATTCCTTTTCCAATGTCCTGGATTTTGACAATGGTGGCAATTTCCTTTCTTGGTCACACCTCCCTTGGCCTTGAGAGCTGAAGATGGCTTGGACTCCTGGCTAGCTTCAGAACCTTTCTTAGCTTTGCCCTTGCCCTTGTGCTTGGACTTGCCTTTCTTGCTCGTGATCACCATCACGGACTTAGGCTTGTCCTTCTTCATCTGTAACTCGGCTGTCCTCAACATGCCCAACAACTCTGACAGTGGCCTATCAAAGTTGTTCATGTTGTAGTTCATCACAAACTGACTGTAAGATTCTGGCAACGATTGCAGTATCACGTCAGTAGCCAACTCTTGGCTCAGTGGAAATCCCAGTCTCTGTAGGTTCTCCACATACCCAATCATCTTGAGTGTGTGAGGACCAACTGGATCTCCTTCTGTCATGACGCACTTGAACAACGCCCTAGAAACATTGTACCTCTCTTGCCGTGCCTGATCTTCATACATGTTCCTGAGATGCAGAATTATCTCTATGACACCCATGTTCTCATGTTGCCTCTGCAACTCATGGTTCATTGAACATAGCATCAAGCACTTTGCATCAATGTCATCATCAGAATGCTTCTTGTAAGCATCCCTTTCTGTCCTTGGTGCATTAGGAGCGGGTTCCTCTGGAATTGGAGTATCCAGGACATAGAGCTTACGCTCTTGAGTGAGAACAATTCTCAATGTCCGATACCAGTTGTGGAAGTTTGTCCCATTTAGCTTGTCCTTGTCAAGGACCGATCGCAAAGAAAAGTTGTTGTTGTTTGTTGCCATTTGAACTACAAAAAGGAAAATATGCAATTTTAGTCCAAAACTCATTTTTGACTTATTTGATTGATTTGAAAGTTTGACGATATAATTAGGCCTTTAATTAATTATCGCTCCCACTATTTTAGTTCAAATTGATAGCCCTCACCATCAATTCGGAAGATTGCAGCGTACAACCTTCTAGTGGGCAAGATCATGAAATCCTCTAAGTCATGGACCAGCTTGGGCTGTCACCCACAACATAGATCTCTCAGGTAGGCAACTTTTGCCAATTGCATCATATGCAACTCTTGATAAGATGTCATCTACAACTCCTTGCAATGATCATCTCCATGCCTCAAGGCGCTAGATCCTATCTAGGTCACCTTGTTAAGTCCGACCCAAAGCAAACACGATGAATATGCACCCTGCTTGGGCAGACCCACATATTCATCCTTCACGCTTCCATGAGATAGACGGTGCACCATGCTTGGGCGTGCCCACACTTGGTCGATCAAGCTTTTCACGTGTGTTGCATTTGGAAGGCATCTAAAACTTAATATTTAATGAGGGATTTGGTTTTATATACATATACATATCCAATCACCACAATACATAGTACGTATCATATACATGCTATATCCCACATAAAACATGCACAAATGATAAAAAGCGATGATTATGGCCATCCTAATGTGATTCCTCAAGCCAAGATGAATCACGGTCATCTAGGTCTACATCACATGCAACTTGTACAAGATGAACATCTGTGCCTTGCCATCCGAGTTGATCAACTCATCACATGAATGATCTGTACTCTCCAGCCGGTCGTCTGGGTGCCACCAGCCGATCGGTTGGCTCCTCAACCGATCGGTTCGCCTGGTCATCGTGCATCTCGTCATGTCCGTCACCCGCTCGTCTCGCTCCTCGAACTGGTCATCAACCGATCGGTTTCACTCCTTGAACCGACCGTCTGGAAGGTCAACCGATCGGTTCACTCCTTGAACCGATCGTCTGAGCAGTTGTCTTGATGTCCGCCGGTCTTTGACATAACAGGAAATAAAATCTATCCTATTTATTACATTGCTTTAAAAAGGAGAAACCCCGAGTTACATTCGGGGGGAGCAAAGGTAGGAAAGAATTTCGAATTATTTCGAGTTACATCAGGAATAAGAGAGGGAAGATCGGTGCGCAGACTGAGATACAAGCAACCACAAACAACCAATCACAGATAGGGGTTTATAGGCCATAATCATGCTACACACATCCACCACAAAACTCGTTTAAGGGCGACGCGTATCGAGTGCATTAATAATACATATCATATATGTAATTAGGGATTTGTGGATTTAGGATTGGACATACATAAAGCCAATATTATTCGCATCGTATGCAATAAATAAAGGCGACAAACCAAAATCGATCATATCGATATTCCTAAAATATAGAGCAGTTGACGTGGCTCTGATACCACTGTTGGGTTTTAGGGGAGACAGAGAAGGCAGCGGAAACAAAAAAAAATTTCTCCCCAACCCATATCGAGGAAACGCGTCAACGTCTATATAATAGGAAAGGATGGTTTGTGGAATCATACCTTGTCCCGAGGCTTGCTCGGCGACAATACCTCGCGCAATGCGCGGTCTTCAACTCCGGACTTTGACGGTGTCTGTGCAGCTCCTGGTCGTACCAGGACTGACAACTCCTACTCGAACCAGGATGTCGGATGACAGTTGTCCTCCTAAGCGGCAGTGACCTCCCGCCTCTGTAGTAGTCCACACAGACCACCTGGAACTCCACTCTCCTTGTCCCACAAGGAAGTGGAAGGAGTCGCACCCTCCTGTTGACGTACTAGTCGCCAACACGCTCTCCTGCCTCCTGTTGCAACTGTAGTTGTCCTTCCCTTACTGCACCTCCCTTTTGCGGGAAGCACTTGCTCGGGCTCTCTCACGGTTACCAAAACCAGAGAGAACGACAACTTGCAGAGCAACTGGATGCACTGAGTTGTTCTTTGAGAAGCCCCCAATACCCCTATATATATAGGAGAGTCATGGGACAGGGTTCTCCATCCCGGGCAATGCGGGACTAAAGCAGGAGTAGAAGGGTTCGAGAATTTTCCACAAAAAGGCAACCGGTTCGCAACTTGAAATGATCGGTTCACAACTGAACCGATCGGTTCGGCCATTGAGCCGATCGGTTGGACCTGAGCCGATCGTTTGGGGCACTCCAACCGATCGGTTGGTCCCCTGAACCGATCGGTTCATGGTCCTAATCCGGCTCAAAAAGACTTTCCTTGTTTCTTTCCCAATTGGTATCGAATACCAATATTATTCCCAATCGAATTGGGCAATTTGAAACCAAAGGAAAATTCTTGCCGACATGACTTTTCCCAACTGGTCGGTTGCACCAGTTGAGCCGATCGGTTCAACTCTTGAACCGGTCGTTTCAACCTGGGCATGAGCCGATCGGCCTGGACACTCCAGCCGACCGGTTCAGCACCTCAGCCGATCGGTTCATCACATGAGCCGATCGGTTGGGAGCACAGGTTGGGCAAAATCAGTCAATTGCGATTTCAATCAATCTGATACTCCAATCAATGCGTCCAACACCTTGAACCATATGATATTGAGCTATCGACTGATTGAGTGTTTAATTGAACTACTAAAATCCTTTAGTAATCAATCTAAACATTGCTTTGTGGACAAAACTCCTCTTCCAGGTTAAATCCTATGTGTGTGACCCTGCAGGTCCATTTCACGTTGGCAGTGAAAGTCCATAACACTTATGACTTCACAAGCAAAGAGCGGTGCCTAGTCACACATCAGTGCTACCCAAGTGAAAGTAGAAAGTTGGAGAACAACTTTCATCCTACAATCTGTGAATGGTGTTACAGCGAATGTATAATTCCTTTGTCACTGATATCCCGAATGAACTCGAGGCATGGAACAGTCATCCTGTCAACGTTCATTCACTTCCTTGATCTCAGAGTAGACTGGAAGAGATATGTATGACATCAGTATCACATACTGATTCACACATGCGTGCACGCCTTTCTCAATCCTACTCATCAAGTGGCCATGGATATCATACTCCCTCAGGAGGGACAAATCCCATATCTATCACTCACCCCTCAAAAGCCCCATGTGTCAAAGCCACCCAATCATCACCTTTATAACAACCCATGTTTCAGGACTGTGTTTGATGATGTCAAAGTGTGCCCAACGACATGTGTTGAGTGTAGTGATTTCAGGTCTAAGAATTACACTCACCACCATCACTGTGAGTACTGACTGTGACTACCATCTCATGGTTCCATGTGTCAAACTCACGGTGGGTCTGTCCGGTACCTTGTTCTCTAACAAGTACATATGTGTTTGGTTTGATATCTCTATATCATGACTAATGAGATTCTGTCATCAACCAACACCACAATCTAGTCTTGTTTGTCATTGCTGTCTATCTACCTTCCACAATGACATCCGACTAGGGACATAACAAGAATGTACAAACTCTTAGCATCCGTATGATCTCATCGTTCAGGTCATGAACCTGAAGGCATACGTCATTGAGTATTGTCATTCTCTAGACATTCAATCTGTTCTATCACTATCTCATATGACTGAACCAGAAAGAATTGGAAGCTCGCCTTTTATGTTTATCAAATCAATCTTAATGTATCCCACCAATCATCACATGATTGGCTCTCAGGGCATACATACCAACAGGCCGTTCTTGCTGCTCTTCTGCAGGTCTGAAAAACTGGGCACTACTCAGCACTTCTCCCGGCACTCTGCCACCTTCCCCGGGCGACAAAGATCAAGGTGGTGTGTTGTGGTCTTGAAGGATTCTCTAGGCATCCAAATCCCCTCTTAGAACCTACCTCTAGCGAAGCTGTGAAGGTCTGGTCGTGGTATCACCTTGGTGAAGATCCAGCGGCTGGTCCCCTCCCGTTGGGTGTTTTCTTGAGAACGACGACCCTTGGGTAGGAACCCTAAGGTGTTATTGGCACAGGGAGGTATGTGAGGGATGGGACTTGTTTCCCTATTCATGCATAAAGGCTAATAGATTCTCGTGCTCATAATTTGCTAGTATGGGAAATTCTAAACATATTATCCACAGACTTCCATGGTTTAATATTTCCCATATGAAAAACATCAATAAAACAAATATTCTTAGTTATTATCTCTCTCATCTTCTTTGTGCTTGGTTTTTAATCCACTGTCACAGAATTCTATTTCCATTTAATAGAATATACTTCCTTTTAGTAATACCACATAATATATTAATTGTACACTCACATTATCTTCTTATTTTCTATTATGGTTATTTTCTCTTTCCTCTTTTTATTCATTGGGACTCCTTGAACCCTGAGAAATTCTTTGATTTTGAAATTCCTTTTTAAGGATTCTTATTACCCTTCTAGATGCATCTATATGCATTAATTCTCATTATCATGGTTATTTCTTATTTAAAATATTTCTTTTTGAGGATTTCTCTTTTATTTTCCTCATTGGTATTCCTTTTATCATTAGGAATCCTTGGGATACGAAATTCCACTAAGGATAATTCCATTATACTTCTGTTCACTTTTTTTCCACATTTTACCATTGTTTTCAATTTCTTTCTTAATAAAGAAATACTTCATTAATCTTTTCTTTTCTTATTGCTTTATTTTTGCAACTTTAGACTCCTTGGAACCCAAGGAACCCAAGAGGTATGAAATCCTTTTTGGATTTGCCTTCTAGAGGTTTCTACACATTTCTTTCTCAAGTATTCAATTATTCTTTAATTAATTGAAATTCCCTTTTATTGGGCCCAATAGCCAATAAAGCCCACAAAGCAACCAATCAAGGCTATTGTGAAGAGAAATCATTCATTTCAAAACAAATCATATCATTATTTTTTCAATTATCTTTAGTATGAGAAATTACATTTCTCGCTAATTGAACCCAAAAATCGGGGTTATAACACCCGGGAAGCATTGTATGACATTTGCATCATAGTAATTCATAATTTGTCTCTTAAATCCATGGTATGATTTCGTTTTCTCAATTATATTGTTATTCTTGATCACCATAATGATAATCTAATGCCTTAAATTTCTTGGAAAGAAGAATTAACGGTTGAAAAGAGACAAAATTCACATTAATTAACAAATCCCTTGAAAAAGGTGATGTACGGTTAATGGTGGACACCCAGAGGTCGATTCTAATGCGCCTAGATTAGGGTATAGGTTACTATGACGGTGGAACTGACCTAGACTTAGGTAGTGAATTGTACCACGACAGTAGACAATTCTGACTACAGGCCACTACCCGGATTGAGAGATGAACCTAAGTAACTATATGGAAATTCATACAATGAAAACCCACATTGAAACCGCAATCCTAAAGATCTCCACATGAATTGATTAAACTAAACACTTAATCGATTGCTTTGTTTTAATTTATTCTCTTTTATTTCACAATAACTCTCATAACCTTTTTAATTGGTCTAGCTGATTGTGAGTAGTTAGTAGTAGTCTATCGATAATTTAGTGTCCCTGAGTTTGACTCGGGCCTCACAAGGGCCTATACTACATTGACGCGTGCACTTGCGTTATATGCACGGTAAAATTGTGTCAGAGGTCTATCCTCAGGCCTCTCCTGAGGGAGATAACTTGTGTCATATGACCTAAGCATGCATCTATCCTTTTACGCTTACTCTATTAAGCTTATGTCCATGACATCTTATTTACATGCTTTTTATTAATTTGGTGGAGGATTCCTTAATCCTTATCAACCTTACCCATACCTCAAGAGGGTGAGGAGAAGAGAGGAAACCCTAATCCTTAAGGTCCTTATCAGATTTTGAGTTTTGAAAGGATGAACAAGAGGAGAGAGTCCTAAAGGTATCTTATTTTTATTCATACCCTAAGACTTTGGCCAGGCAGTCACACAGATCCAGGATTCCTCGTATTCCGACTAGCAGTGCAGAGGAAAATATTGCCAGCCCCCAGTCGTGATCCTTTTCTAGACACCTCTGTCTTTCGGATAATCCTCTAATAACTCCCTTGGGTTCTACAGAATTTGTAAAATTTAATAATTATTAAAGATTAATTGAGGAACCTATGCTCTGATACCAATTGTAACGACCCTGCCTCCCGGTAACCCCCAATTAAGGGAGACCCGAAGGACATATTCGTTATTTATTTAACATGATTAAAGGTTCGACAAATAATCAATAATAATTATGAAATTCTACTAACTAAACTGAAACTTGGTAGAAATTAAAACTTTGCTTACCTTTATAAAACTTTGGAAAACTATCTATCCACGGCTTGAATTACTCTATCTAATCCTCCTTGCACTTTATTTCCCGATTTCACAATGTGTCACTTTACTATTTTTGCTTTTCATGGTTACACCTAAAACGCCGATAAATAAAACACCGATCAGCATATCGAAATATGTCGGTATGTGGGGACAACCAAAATTTCATAGATATGGCTAACAATTTAATAATCACAATTAAATTATTTAACAAGACAATTTACATTTTCAATGTGTCATTCTCCACTACTTTTTCCCTAACCCTGGCATACCCCTCTAGGGTTTCACTTTTGCCATTGACTTAAGGCCACCTTCTCAATCCCGAGCTTGGTGTCTGGGAGTCACCTCTCATGGTGCTCCATAGTCATGCATCATAGACCACCTTCTCATTCCTGAGTTTGGTGTCTGGGGTCACCTCTCATGGTGTCCATGGGTCTACCCTCTTGGGCCTGACCTTTATGGCATTTCCATCAGGGTGGCATGTAGGTGCGAGAATACACACATATATATATAATTGTGATAGCCATAGTGACTTTATAATTGCAGTATGAACATCCAAACTGTTTAGATTGCATTCAATGCGAGGAAACATTCGGAAAACTCTCATAAAACTAATGTGATTAATCATAATTAACCACATACCTGTCAGGCTGATTTGGGACAGAATAATCCAATCAATATATCCAATTAAGCAAGCACATTATGAGATCCTGAAATATGCATACAATGTCCTATTATTAATCATGCCATCAAGATCTACTAAACCTAGCTCGCTTCTTAGGGTTTCTAATCCACTTTTAGGGTCTCCATCGCAATTAAGGTTTCCTTTCATCTTTCACTATTTTAAACCCTAATTATTCATCTATTCTTCACAAAAGATATTAAGGTTATCCCTTAACAACATTTAACCTTATTTTCGAATTAAAGGCATCATTATCAATCAATTAAACCCATTAAACTTATTTTACATTAAAACTGCCATTTTTATCCATTTAATCCATGACAATATCATTATGCTTATTTGTCATCAATTCATATTTCATCATGGTTTAATTCACATATGAACTTTACTTGTCATTAATTCTACCTTTATCCGTTAGTAAACCCTAATTCCTATATTGAGGGTATTTATCCACTAATTAGGAACTTTAATGCTCGAAATATCTTATAACCATGAAAACTCAGTTTGATACATGAAATCGAATAATTAAAGCCATTAAGAGTCAAATTTGCCAACATTAGGGTTTCAAGGCCCATTAAAGCCCATTTATGCACATAAACTCTAAATTAACTAATTATATGCAAACTCCATCCTTTTTGTTCCTAATGTTTCTTTTTATCATTAACAGGCTAGTATCAACTTCATTCATCCATTAAACCCTTATAAATATATTATTCATCTCAAAATAGGGTTCTTTAAACATTAATACATTAAAGTTTACATCTTCCATTACTTTTCGAATTTCGAGAGGAATCAAGCCTCAATTATATTTTTAGTGGATTCTTCATGTTTTTTTTATCAACTTTCATGTATAACATGTCCTTATTCGACCTACCAATTATTTACTATTAATTTATCAAAACTCACTTAATTTGGGCCAATGGGGGGATGCCACGTAGGCACCTTCCATGCAACACACTTTGCTGGTTTTGGAAACATGATAAAAGGATGACTCTGCCCTTGGTAAGTTGTTTGCTGCTACAGCCTGCGGAGGGGCATATTGGTCCAACTGTCAGCCCGTCTTCCACCTTGCGCGCCCTAGCGCTGCAGCGGGTGTTGTTGCCTTGTGGGGGGGGGGGTCTGTTGCCTACCTTCCAAGGTCCGAGGATGCTGGCGATCGGTTTCCCTGCCTCCGCCACCCTCAACCGCACTGGACGGTGCCCTCAGTGCGTGGCCACGACGTCGGGTTCATGCTGGGCAGGCCTTCACTTTGCGGCCTCCTAAGCAATCGTGTTGTTGCTGCTGTGTTCAGGCTTGGGTGGAGGAACCTCCGTCGAGCCTCCCTCCAACTTCACGATAGCAGCACGCTTCCGCCATAACTCCTCCACGTTCATGCTTTGCTTCAGAATTCGAACTAGACTCTTGGTTAGGGTTTGAATGTGGAAGAACAAGAAGAGGAATAAGAGATACTTGTGAGATCTCTTTGGAACTCGAACTAGAAGGCCAACCCCTTATATATGGCTCGCCTCCCAGTCGATTGGTTGGGTGTCACCAACTGATCATCTGGCTCCTCTAGGAAATCAGTCTATCAAGTCTTCGTGCACCTCATCAGGCCACTATCCACTCATCTCGATCCATGAGACAGTCATCTCGGTCCTCCAAATTCTCATCTGGGCACCCACCGTTCTTCGACATAAAAAGAAATAAACTACCATGTTTTACATATCTATTTGGGAAACCCCGAGTTGCATTCGGGGGGAGTAAAGGTAGAAGAGAAGGCTCAAGTTATCTCGAGTTACATAGGGATAGAAGAAAGGACTCGGTACATAGACCAAGATGCAAACAACCACAACCAACCATGCACACACATAGGGGATTATAGGCCATAACCACACTACACATCCACCATCAAAACCATTTTAGGGTGACGTGTATCGATTTCATATAGCATATCATATATGTATATTTGGATTCATGGTGTTTAACCAGATATGCATATTAGCCAGTTAAAGTATTCACATAGTATGCAATAAATAAATGGTGATAAACCAAAATCCGATCATATCGATTAATCCTAAAACATAGTATGTTGATGTGGCTCTGATACCACTGTTAGGTTTTGTGGGACAGAATAGGCAGTGGAAACAAAACATTTCTCACCACAAACCCAGAACCAGTAGATCTCATCAACAACTATGCAATAGGAAAGATGGTTTTAGATAGATGTACATGCTCTTGAGGCTTGCTCAATGGCAATACCTCACAGCTAGTACGGTCTTCAACCACCTAGTATTCGATGATGTCTGTTCAGCTCCTATCCTTAACCCAGACTATGGTTGACCATCGTCCTCCTAAGCAGCAGAAACCTCCCGCCTCTATAGATAGTCCACACGGACCATTGGGAACTCTAGTCATCCTGAAGGACACTAGAAGGGGTCATCCCCCTCTATCGGTGTACTAGTCACCGACACACTCTCCCGCCACCAGTTGTCATCCTGTAGTTGTCTTTCCCTCGTTGTGCCTCCCTGGTCGGGTAGCACTTTCTTGGGCTCTCTTGGTTACCACAACTAGAGAGGACAACAACTTTGTAGAGCAACTTATGTTCAAAGTTGTGTGTTCTGAGAAGCCCCCTGTACCCCTCTATTTATAGTAGAGGGCAGGGTCAGGGTTCCCAGTATGTGCAAGAATAGAGGGGTCCAAATTTTTCACAAACTGATTGCACTGCAGTAGGCGAAATGGTCATTTCACAAATGAATCGGTCATTTGGGCAGGTGAGCCGATCGGTTCACTTTTGAACCGGTCAGTTGGGAGTGTGAACTGTTCGGATCACTTAGTGAACTAGTCATTTCACTTCCCATACTTGCCCACAATTGACTTTCCTTATTCATTTCTAATTAATACAAAGATTAATTCTTGTCCCAATTAAATTGAACAAGTGAAACAAAAACCCTTTCTCACAAACTGGGAAACCCAACACCTGCTCGGTTGGTCCATGTGAACCAATCAGTTCACCAGTGTGAACCAGTCATCTCACAAACCATGAGCTGATCGATTCACCCATTGAACCGGTCAGTTGGTGGTCCAAGTTGTGCATAACTCAGTCAATGTAGTTCTCAATCAATCTAACACTCCAATCAATTGGTTCAACACTTGAACTTTATGATTCTAAGTCAAATTTAATGATTGAATGTTTAATTGAGTATCTAAACACTTTAGTAATCAATCTAAACATCATTCATGGATAAACTCCTCTTCTAGGTTAATCCTATGTGTGTGACCCTATAGGTCCCATTTCACATTGGCAGTGAATGTCCATAACTAAATTATAACATCACAAGCAAAGAGTGATGCCTAGTCGCACATCAGTGCTACCCAAGTGAAAAGGAAAGTTGGAGAACAACTTTCAACCTATGATTTGAGATTAGTGTTACTGTGATCGTACAGTTCCTTTGTCACTGACCATCCAGATTGAAATCAAGGCATGGAACGTCATCCTCTTCAACATTCAATCCATGTTCCTTGACCTCTGAGTAGACTATATGAGATGCATGTGAGTTCACATATCATATATTGAATCACATGAGTATGGCCATACATTTCTCAGTCTCTCTTATCAAGGGTCCCTGGATGTCATACTCCTTGTAGGAGGGACAAATCCCATATCTATCACTCATAGTCAAAACCCCATGTGTTAGAGTCATCCAATCATCACCTTTATAACACCCATGTTTCAGGAATGTGTTTGATGATGTCAAAGTGTATCCAATGACATGTGATGAGTGCAGTGATTTCAAGTCTAAGAACCACTATCACCACTATCACTATGAGACATGATTGTGACTACCATTCCATGGTATCCATGTATCACTCTCACAGTGGGTTTGTCTGATATACTGTTCTCTAACATATATCTGTGTGATTGACTTGATATCATATATCATGACTAATGAGACTCTATCATCTTTCAACACACACTCTATTCGTATGTATTACTATTGTCTATTTTCTTCCACAGTAACATCTGACTAGGGACATAACAAGAATGTATGTAATCTTAACATACATATGGTCTCATTGTTTAGGTCCTTAACCTAAAGACATATGTCATCGAGTCACATCATTCTTTAGACATCTATCATGTATGTGTCATCATCTCATGACTGAGACAAACGTAATAGACGAAATTACCTTTATCATTATCAAATCAAGTATTTAATGCCTCATCACAATAATCATATGATTGGCTCTCTGGACATATCATACCACCAGACTCCCACTTGCACTTAGAGACAATCACCCACGAATCATATTCCAAGTGATCTTAACATGTCCATCATGTTTCTGCTGTACAAGTACTTTTATAGAAGGTAAGAAACATTTGCTTCAAGTCTGTATATTTCATGTTTCACATCCTGTCGCTTCAATTACATGTGTCATACACATTTATCTCTTTAACTATCAAGTATAGTTGATGAGACATAGGCATTGCCTTCAGTTCATTACACTCTTGTCCAAACAAGATGTATGATGATTTCATTGACGACAAATGTATAATAGCAATTCACTAATTCTATTATATGCCCATGAATGTCATATTGTAACTGTAAAGGTAGAAACTCTTGCTCTGCACAGTTTCTAGCTTACTTCTTCTCAAGTCCTGAAGTAGAGATCTCTATCTCTTTCATCTTCTTGAGATCTTCCATGAAGAGGTTATTTCCCTTTCCTACTTACCCCTCTCCATATCTTAAGTGATGAAGACTTGGACCCAAGCTTGGCCTCAGAACACTTCTTGACCTTGCTTTAGTCTATGGACTTTACTCTACTGGTCATTATCACATGTTTTATCCTTTGTTCATTCATGCTTTGGCATCAACATGCTAAGCACTCCAGACAGTGGTCTAGCCAAGTTTATCAACATTTGATAAATTGGCTATATGATTCACACAACTATTTGTAGAATCATATGTTTAGTCAACTCTTAACCTATAAGAAATCACAGTTAATATTTATGCACAATCACATTGAGCATATGAGATTACACTTGATCTCCATCTATCTATTTATACTCAAACATTGCTTTGAAGACATTATACCTTTCATGCTTTACATTATTCTTAAGATGTATAACCACCTCAAGAATGTACATGCTTCAAGCTATTTATGCAACTCATAGTTCATATAGCTCAACATAAGGTTCTTGATGTCTTAGGCATCATTGGCATACTTCAAGTAAGCATCCAATTTTAGCCTTAAGAGCATTTGGAGTGGTTCTACTGGCTCTGGTCTTTCAAGGACTTTAGAGTTTACACTCACTATTGAGAACACTTCTCAAAGGTCCCAAACCAGATTTGAAGTTTTATCCCATCTATGAACTGGTCGAAATGATATTGTATTTGTGTTTGTCATTTGGATTCTATAAAATAATTTTTGCAATTTTTTAAAACATTTTTTATTTGTTTGATTTGATCAATTTGACGATATTAATAAGGTCTTTAATTAACTATCACTCCCACTATTTTGATCAAATTGATAACCCTCAAGTATCGATTCAAAAGATTGCAGTGTACAATCTTCTAATGACCAAGATCCAAAATAATTGCATCAATACCCAATCAACGTTGATGCTCATGACCAATTATTTACGTAGGCAATCATGCCAATTACATCATATGCAATTCTTGGATAGATGATATGTGCAACTCTTTTCCATAAACATTTGCATGCCTCAAGGTTCTTGATCCGATCAAGGTCATCTAGTTAAGTCCAACCCAAATGCCAACACAATGAATATGCACCCTTCTAGGGTAGACCCACATATTCACCATCACATTTCTATGAGATAGACGGTGCACCATGCTAGGGCGTTCCCACACTTAGTCGATCAAGCTTTTTAGGTGAGTTGCTTTTGGAAGGCATTTCAAACTTAATATTTACATTGAGGGGTTTGGTATTTATATACATATACATATCCACACACCACATATATAGTATGTATCATATACATGCTATATCCCACAAGAAAACATGTGAATTGATAAAGCGATGATTATGGCCATCCTATTGTAATTCCTTAAGCCACAAGGAATTACGATCATCTAGGTCTACATCACATGTAGCAACATGTAGAAAATGAAGTCATGTGCTTTAGCCGTTCCAAGTTGATCAGCTCATCCCATGATTGATTGGCTCGCCTCCCAGCCGGTTGGTTGGGTGTCACCAACTGATCGTCTGGCTCCTCTAGGAAATTAGTCTATCAAGTCTTCATGCACCTCATCAGGCCACTATCCACTCATCTTGATCCATGAGACAGTCGTCTCGGTCCTCCAAATTCTCATCTGGGCACCCACCGTTCTTCAACATAAAAAGAAATAAACTACCCTACTTTACATATCTATTTGGGAAACCTCGAGTTGCATTCGGGGGGAGCAAAGGTAGAAGAGAAGGCTCAAGTTATCTCGAGTTGCATAGGCATAGAAGAAAGGACTCGGTACATAGACCAAGATGCAAACAACCACAACCAAGCATGCACACACATAGGGGATTATAGGCCATAACCACACTACACATCCACCATCAAAACCATTTTAGGGTGACGTGTATCGATTGCATATAGCATATCATATATGTATATTTGGATTTGTGGTGTTTAACCAGATATGCATATTATCCAGTTAAAGTATTCACATTGTATGCAATAAATAAATGGTGATAAACAAAAATCCGATCATATCGATTAATCCTAAAACATAGTATGTTGATATGGCTCTGATACCACTGTTAGGTTTTTCTGGGATAGAATAGGCAGTGGAAACAAAACATTTCTCACCACAAACCCAGAACCAGTAGATCTCATCAACAACTATGCAATAGGAAAGATGGTTTTAGATAGATGTACATGCTCTTGAGGCTTGCTCAATGACAATACCTCACAGCTAGTACGGTCTTCAACCACCTAGTATTCGATGATGTCTGTTCAGCTCCTATCCTTAACCCAGACTGTGGTTGACCGTCGTCCTCCTAAGAAGCAAAAACCTCCCGCCTCTATAGATAGTCCACACGGACCATTGGGAACTCTAGTCATCCTGAAGGACACTAGAAGGGGTCATCCCCCTCTATCGGTGTACTAGTCACCGACACACTCTCCCGCCACCAGTTGTCATCCTGCAGTTGTCTTTCCTCATTGTGCCTCCCTAGTCAGGTAGCACATGCTTGGGCTCTCTTGGTTACCACAACTAGAGAGGACAACAACTTTGTAGAGAAATTGATGTTCAAAGTTGTGTGTTCTGAGAAGCCCCATGTACCCCTCTATTTATAGTAGAGGGCAGGGTCAGGGTTCCCAATCTGTGCAAGAGTAGAAGGGTCCAAATGTTTCACGAACTGATTGCACTGCAGTAGGCAAACCGGTCATTTCACAAATGAATCGGTCATTTGGGCAGGTGAGCCGATCAGTTCACTTTTGAACCGGTCAGTTGGGAGTGTGAACTGGTCGGATCACTTAGTGAACTAGTCTTTTCACTTCCCATACTTGCTCACAATTGACTTTCCTTATTCATTTCTAATTAATATAAAGATGAATTCTTGTCCCAATTAAATTGAACAAGTGAAACAAAAACTCTTTCTCACAAACTGGGAAACCCAACACCTGCTCGGTTGGTCCATGTGAACCAATCGGTTCACCAGTGTGAACCAGTCATCTCACAAACCATGAGCTGATCGATTCACCCATTGAACCGGTCAGTTGGTGGTCCAAGTTGTGCAGAACTCAGTCAATGTAGTTCTCAATCAATCTGACACTCCAATCAATTGGTTCAACACTTGAACTTGATGATTCTAAGTCAAATCTAATGACTGAATGTTTAATTGAGTATATAAAGACTTTAGTAATAAATCTAAACATCATTCATGGATAAACTCCTCTTCTAGGTTAATCCTATGTGTGTGACCCTATAGGTCCCATTTCACATTGGCAGTGAATGTCCATAACTAACTTATGACATCACAAGCAAAGAGTTGTGCCTAGTCGCACATCAATGCTACCCAAGTGTAAAGGAAAGTTGGAGAACAACTTTCAACCTACAATCTGTGATTAGTGTTACCGTGATCATATAGTTCCTTTGTCATTGACCATCCAGATTGAACTGAAGGCATGGAACGTCATCCTCTTCAACATTCAGTTCATGTTCCTTGACCTCTGAGTAGACTATCTGAGATGCATGTGAGTTCACATATCATATATTGAATCACATGAGCATGGCCATACATTTCTCAGTCTCTCTTATCAAGGGGGCTTGGATGTCATACTCCTTGTAGGAGGGACAAATCCCATATCTATCACTCACAGTCCCATGTGTCAAAATCACCCAATCATCACCTTTATAACACCTATATTATAGGAATGTGTTTGATGATGTCAAAGTGTTCCCAATGACATGTGATGAGTGCAGTGATTTTAGGTCTAAGAATCACTATCACCACTATCACTATGAGACATGATTGTGACTACCATTCTGTGGTATGCATGTATCACTCTCACGGTGGGTCTGTCTGATATACTATTCTCTAACATATATATGTGTGCTTGACTTGATATCATTTATCATGACTAATGAGACTCTGTCATCAGTCAATGCACACTCTAGTCTTATGTATTACTATTGTCTATTTTGCTTCCACAGTAGCATCTGACTAGGGACATAATACGAATATATGTACTCTTAACATACATATGGTCTCATTGTTCATGTCCTTCACCTGAAGACATATCTCATCGAGTCGCATCATTATTTAGACATATATCATGTATGTGTCATCATCTCATGACTGAGACAAACATAACAGATGGAATTGCCTTTATCATTATCAAATCAAGTATTTAATGGCTTATCGCAATCATCATATAATTGGCTCTCTAGGCATACCATACCAACATTTAATACATCCAATCTTGGTCGTCAGCGTATGTGTTGGTACTACTGAGTTGGAAGTCAGTACTACTGACTTTTTGTAATAAAAGTCATGTTTCTTTTCAATCTGGAACTGTAATATTTTTTTGTACTTTTATTCCATGTCGATACTAAATCAGTGGTATCGACATTGCTCTAGTAAATGATAATTATCTGTAATAAAACAAATAATGAATTATATCAAATAATTATTATAGCAATTAAAATATGTAAAATACATGCATAAATATAAGAACTAATGAGCACTAATTTTCTACTAATTTGGTGAAATATGTGTGAAAATATATTCGATTAAGCACAAATGACAAAGAAAACTGCCAAATTATACATCCAAATAGTGACAATTTATGAACACATCAATATGATGTGAACTATGTGTTGTTGGTTACACACACAACCGACGTCGTATTGAAAATTTAGGAGGAAAATTTTTTTCCCTAAAAATTTATATTTTGTGGGCAATTTAAGGCTTCGGTTTTTTAGAAACAAAACTGACGTTATAGTGAAAGTGGTACCAGTGTCTTTTGTAAATCAGTAGGACTTGACATATGGTGACAGTTTGTCTTTACAACTGACATTATTTATTGAGTGATGTCAATTTTTCTTAAGAATCCGTGTTAGCAAAAGTGACATTAGACGTCAGATTTGTAGTAGTGAAGCCAAGTTGATTGTTCACTACGATGACCACCATTAGAAGGTTTAACATAATGGTGATGTACCTATACAAATCTAAGTGAGAAATAAACCTTGAGATCTATTCTCATATAAACCTTGAGATATATTTTCTTTCACTAAAGACCACATATAAACATTTTTGTTTGACTTATTGTTTCATATATCATATTTACCCTTTTTCCCCAAAGATAGCTTATGATAATTTAATCATGTAGAAATTATCTTGCAGTCCATGACAATTTCAATTTTGTGGACTAGATCTTGTATAGCCCATAGTAGCCGCAGATCTCAAACATAAAAATAATATAATTATATATTTTTTATTAGAATTAAATTTTAACAGTTACATATCTTAAACTTGACTTTTATTTTTAACTATAAAAGATAACACTTATTTATGTATATTTTTTATTTGCTTATTAGTTAAATTAAAAGGAGAAGGAATATTTTGTGCTACTCTAAATAATGTGACGGTTCCTGATGGGTATCCATCAAACATATTTCATGATGTAATTGTAAAAGAGAACACGATAAGCCTATGAAAAAGTCACTTTTATCAGATACTATTCTAACAATTACTTGCTATAGCCATAAGGGCTATGTTGCCTAAAAAGGTTTGTAAAATTATCATTTAATTTTGTAGGTTCTTCAAATACATATGTGCAAAATATTATTGCTTTAATGATTTTCATAGATTGGAGATCAAAATTGTAGAAGTTTTATGTCAACTTGTTAATATACAAAAAAGTGTGAAGAGTGAGCTGAAACAAACATATTTTGACCCATACTATCCAAATAAGGAAGAACACCATGAACCAATAGTGGTTGATGATAGACTAAATTCATGCTAATGGGATGTCTTGTTGACTTTTGCTTTTCACTAGAAGGAGAGATAAATGGAAAATGTTTCAAATAGCATGATAAATAATCACCATTAAAATTCTTGAGTTTTATTTTATGAAGTTGCTATGGAAGAAAAATAATTTTCTAGGAGTAAGAAATCACTGAACACTACTTGTTGTTCAAAGATAATGCAATAGTAATGCATGAGGAGGTAACTACTAATATTTAATCAAATTTTCAAGATGGGCTTTCGTTTTATATGGACAATTAGTGTTATATTATTTTTGTATACTTTGAGAAGAAGCGGAAAGAGGCCTTTAAAATGCGAGATTTGGAGAATGACTCATTGTCATAAGGATCCAACTCCTTTATCATAAGAAACATGAATCCTTTTATAATTTCACATTGTAGTTTTTACGTCAATGTAAAATTAGTGTAATAGTCATTGTACTTCTCACATGAAACAACAAATAGATGAGACTATACCCAAAATTCCAAGAACATGTTATAAAAAATGGTCTGGATCATATACTTTCACAAGTTCTTCCTAAAAAAACATAATAGACTTAGATCAAGGGGTCGTGGTGGCACAAGAGCAAATACTTGAAGGAAGGAGCCAAAAAATTGAAAATTGGAGCTTGAAGCACAATTGCAAGAGGCTCTGTCACATGGAGAGAATTTGTGTGCCTAAAGTTTAATTTCAAGAAAAGTTCCAACCTCTTGATGATAGACTTTTGAAACTTGAAGGAGAATAAATCCACAATGTCAATAACATATAGGTACAACATAATCTCACGTATTTTATCACCTTCATTTCATGAACCATACATATTTAAATATTTCTTCATGTTTTAACAGACTAAACTATACTACCACATTATAACTTGTTGTTCAAATATATCATTTATAACTTATAAAGTGAGGCTGAATACTTTATAAATAAGACATGAATAATACTCATTTAGTATGATTTTGAATGTCTAATGACCTTTTATATCTCTCACCTACATCCAATTTCATAACATTTATGCTACCTGTGAAATCACAATTCTAATTCACAACTTTTATTCTGCAAGAAAATTATATCAATATGGAGAAATAAGAAGTAAGAAGACATCATCCAAAATCAAAATGGATCAAGTTATTTTTTTTATTGGGGTTAAAAGTTTTATAAGAAGTTCCTTATTTATATTTTTTTCTTATGTTCATGTAGCATCAAACAACTATATGGATGTGTCCCACATTGTTCAGATTTATAAAAATAAGAAATATATGATCATTTGATTAGTCTCAAGAATCATATCCAAGGTTCTATTTGTCATGTTATTATCTCTAGGAGGACAAATAGTTTTTGTGTGGATGTTTAAATTTTATATAAACTTGGATTTGATTTGTAAGGTTGGTGTACAACCCGATGCCACATGACGAGATAACTAAAAATCAAAGTGTGCGATAACAACTAAGCAACCAAATTATCACAAAACAGGGTAAACTTAAATCTTATATCCCAATTTCCGCCTGGATTTACCACCCTTCCGGGTGTTCGGCCTCCACCACGGGTGTGGGAGAGGGGGAGAGAAATATTTCTATCTTAATCCCATATTACATAAATGTTGCCGACAAGGAGTGGCTCAAGTGGTCAACCACGGTGTCCCCTAACAAAGGGACACAGGTTCAAATCCCAGTTTTCGTCTTCATTTACCACCCTCCCGGGCGTTTGGCCTCCGCCACAGGCATGGGAGAGGGGGAGAAATCTTTCTCTCTTAATCCCATATTACATAAATGTCCATGACTGTACCATATCACATACCAGGACAAGTATATACATCTATATAGTGGTCAATTTCCACACACCTATTACAAAAGATAGTATGTTCACATGTAAGAGACACATACACAACCAAGGCAGACTGCCAAAACATGTATCGATGTATGTATCATCTACAAAACATAACCCTCCCAAACCTGAGAGTACATGGACGACACATAGGACTCTACTACTACACTAGCACCTTTCCAACCTTCTACGTTCACTAATCTCCAAAATGCTTCTCCTCAACAACATGATCTCTACCATGCCATGCACGACACTTAAAAAGATGTGGTGAACCATGAGGGTGAGACCCATGTCCCAGTGAGAGATATGAATCTCCGCCAAAAACTATTGTAAACATAAATAACAACTAAGCAAGAAATAACATTATTAACAGAATGAGAAGATTCAGCTAAATGAATAATTTAAAATTGATTGTTCAGACTTAGCAGGTTAAGAAGCTACAACAGATCAGTAGAACATGTTACGTATTGAGAAGGAATATGAAGAACATGTATAATAGTTGATTTCTCTTACCGCATTATAAATCAACTGAGCAGTACAAGAAATAAGGCAATGGAAACAACCAATGTGATTCATATTTAACCCTGAGCAGATATACTACATGGTTGTATTACATCTTTTATTAAGCCCTGAGGATTTGAGTCATACATTCCAAATCCAACTGACCACTAATAAGTCAAAATCAATGCCATACAAGATCTAAGAAGAGTCAGACTCCAAGATCTTTTCCACACTCGGTCAGTACGAGTCTGCACCATAGTGACATATCAATCAAACTACAAATCAACGATATATAGTCCTAAAAATAACTAGCATGCCTTGTTATAGGTCACGACGCTAGAAAATAGGTTGTACACACTTTTATCGTTGAGGCATTACTGTAGTTTTTCTCACCGTTTCTTCACACAATCACATACACCAATATCCAAGACACAACCTCATCCATTCTCAATGACTTGATATCTTTGGATGACAAGGATGTCCTCTCCAAGCAACCTATATACTCAACAGTATGTGTTCTGAGTTTCCCTTGGGAATACTCATTTCACCATCCTTCAAGTTCTAACATTGGAATGAATCTATGGCATAGGGCAACTACATGATTATGGTTTCACTTGATTATATAGGCCAATAAGGTATCTTTTATACTACATCAATCAAGTTACAACATGCAAACCCTAAAAAAATTCTACAAAGATAGGGGTATATTCCAAGTCTAGAAGATATAAAATGTATGAAGCATAAGGTTGATCACATCACCACATGATATTGTTCTACTGTCAGACACAAAGCCATCACCATTTTCACATCACCATGGGATATCAATCCCTTATGACATCACACAAGGATATCATTGCAATCAGGCACTGAGCCTCTACCAAGGTTATAAGACCATTCTCACTATTCCCTATAAGAACATCATTATTTCTCCATGTCTCATAAAGGCTCTTAGTCTCCACACATGTGACACATAAGTATTTTCACAAGCAAGCGTTAGATTTGATGTTTATTCAACTACAGATTAGGGTTACAACAAGGAGGAGAGAAAGAAGACTTCATCAGTGTATAAATCTATCAAGCAATCTAATCATGAACACCATGTACTCAAATTAGGTTTAGGGTTTCTCATAGCTAACCAAATTAGGGTTTTACAATAATAATTAATAGTTAGCCCTAATGTTCATCACCTCCCACATTCTTGTAAGCTAAAACCATCATCTTCAATGAACTTGGAAGCATTAGGTCAACCACATCGATCACCAGGGTTTCATAGCGACTTCTAGGGTCAACCCACATTGGTGACCATATATAGTTCCAAAACACTACAACCATGTATACCAAGATGTAGAGACCAAACTATAGTGACCATATATGAATACTAGAGACCATGCAAGATGAAATTACATCTAGTGACTTATTAGGGTTAGGGTTAGCAATCAAAATAGTAAGGAAACACATTGATCACCACAAATAAGTACATAGAGACCACATGTAGGGTTCAATATAGAGACCACCCAGGGTCATAGAGACCACAACCTGACAACATAATGACCACAATAGATGGTTCATCATCAAGAATCTGAAGATTCATCAAGGTGAAAACACACGAAGAAGATGCAAACCACAAACCCTAATTATGATCATCACATGCACAACATAGAAATCATGATGAGAGAGAAAATACCATAAACACAAGATCCATAAGTTGAATAACACCATTAAACCAAAACTAAAAATGAAGTGAGGTGCATGGAGGAAATCATCTCCAAAACCCTAAATCTGATAATCACATCATAGGAAAACCAAACCATGATTCAAGAGGGAAAGAACTAATATTTCACATCACATGCATCCAAACCCTCCATCACCAAGATAGAAAACCAACCTAAATCAAGAGGAGAAAACCATCGTTCATGATGTGCATGTAAAAAACAACACTTCCACCATTAAAAGATTACAGGGTACAAGAATCGGGGTTCAATAAAAAGGGATAATATATACAAGATCACCACATAATCATAAATCCTAGTTCAAGATAGCATCATCAAACTACTTATAATCACATTTCTAGAGTAGATTATTGACATGCAATATGAGTGTAATCCTACAGAGACTTTTCATGATATTTTTGGGATCGATAAACTTCTTGGATATTTGAGGGCAAAGTTATATAACTCGCCTTGGATTATGATGCAGAGATTCCAAATAGCAAGAAAGATCAAAAGGAGAGAGAAAACCAAAACTTGGTTCAACTCCATGACCAAGCTAGCATAACCTCAAAGGAAGAAGATGAAAAATCCTAGGTTAAAGATGCACAAAGAAAGGAGCACAAAACTTAGGCTAAAAAAGAAAGGGAAAATAGGAGATCTTCATCTCACTTAGGTGATACCATGGGAAAACCATGGATTCGACCACAAAGAGAGAAATTCCTCAAGAGGCTCTACCATGATGACCAATGGATTTGACCAAGAGAAGAAAGAGAGGTAGGGTTTTCAAGAAAATTAAACCAAGAAGGATAGCTCACTTATCAAGATCAAAGAACACCAAAGGATCACCTAAGGAGGGTTGCTCCAGCCCTAGATCACACATGCAAGGGTTTGGACACCTTGATCCAAGGATGAGATCTTTATAACCACTAAGATCACAAGGGATGAGCTCCAAGTATGAGAGAAAGAAAGAGGGTGTAAAGAGATCACTTGCATCCAAAGAGAGGGGTATATATATATATCCAAGGGTAGGAGAAAGGTAAAGGAGTTAGGTGTCATGCACATAAGTACCACTTAGCATCCATAAAACATCCATGCAGGCACTAAAAACATGCATGCATCAAGGGTGATAAAATCAAGGAAGGCTAGAGACCACTTGGTCCACAAAAACTCATCGGTAAAAGAAGAAACATGTTGACCAAAACAAGGGTAGAGACCACTACCACCATGGTGACCAAGAAACATAGCGATAAAGAAGAGGGAAAAGGTCTTCAACCACAAGAAATGAAGGCACTCCTTAAAAACTCTTTGACCACAAAAATTTGGACCAAGGAAACACATTGATGGCCATACTCATAGGGGTTAACACCCAAGAAAGGTCAACCATCCACACAAGACTTCTAAGCAAAACCCTAATCACCACACATGGGATCATCATATCCAACCAAGGTACAAAAAGTGATACTAAGAAATTTGAGTCACATCAAACAAGTGACAAATTGCAAGATAAACCCTAAGCATGGGTAAATTGCAACTTGATCTGAAATAAGCACACATATAGCATAACTAGCTCAAACATCATCCAAATTGGGCCAAACTGAAAACATAAGCAAGTAACATGTTATTAAGGCACATAACATGATTAGATTAAGGTTTTAAGCATCTTATTATGATAATCAAGAAATATCATGTAAAATCTAGGTTAGGGGTCTTACAATAAACCCCTAATAAGGGTTTCACCCCCGAAATCCTATGCAAAAAGAGATGAGTACTTCCTACACATCTTGTCCTCTTAATCCCACATGGCTTCCTTCATGCCATGGTGATGCCAAAAAACCTTAGCCAACCCTATATCCTCCTTCAACATCTTCACTCTCCTATCTATGATCAACATAGTACCTTTAACATACAATACATCCTCTTCCAACTCAAACTCCACTAGATACAACACCAACTCAGTATCTGGATGACACTTCCTCCACATCAAAACATGAAAGATTAGATGCAACCTATGCAACTCTGGAGGTAGCTCCAGCTTTTAAGCCACCTTCCCAACCCGTGCCACCATAGGGTAAGGTCCCATAAACTTGGGAGCCAACTTACCCTTATTACCAAGCCATAGCATGCCTTTCCAAAGAGAGACCTTAAGAAACACCTTGTCTCCCACTTGGAACTCCAATGGCCTATGATGATTATCAGATAAGACATTTGTCTGTCCTGGGCTACCTTTAGTTTTTGATGTATCACTTTGATCTTCTCTGTTGTCTACTACAGAAGCCCATGACATAAAAGTTGATACTCACCGGCCTCTTACCAACAACGTGGACACGTACAATGCCTCCCATACAAGCCTTCATAAGGTGTCATGTTGATGCTCCTTTGGTAACTGTTGTTGTAGGAAAACTCTATCAAACGCATATGTACGTCCCAACTGCATGAAAATTACAAAACACAAGCTCTCAACAGATCCTCTAAGGTCTGAATAGTCATGTCAGAATGGCCATATGTCTACGGGTGAAACACTATACTAAATCTAAAATGTGTACCCATCATTGTGTGAAGATGCTCCCCAAAATGACTGCTAAATTGAGGACCTCTATCAGACTATCGTAGTTGGGATACCATGCAAACATACTATCTTGTGAACATATATCTGTGCTAACTTCTCAGCTGTCTTTACAGGAAGGAAGTGCACTAACTTGGTCAACCTATCCACTATCACCCAAATGGAATCATGACCTTTGGATGTCCTAGGGAGACCAACCATAAAGTCCATAATGATATAATCCCATTTCCATTGCAGTATAGGTAACGGTTGCAATGTTCTTGCAAGGTTCTGATGTTCAACCTTGACCTACTGACACACTAGACACCTTGCCACAAACTCAGCCACATCACACTTTAAACTGAGCCACCAGTAAAGATCCTTTAGATTGTGGTACATCTTGGTACTGCATGGATGCATCGCATACATCAAAGAGTGAGATTCATCCAAAACCATCTTCCTCAGACCATAAACATCTAGAACCATTATCCTACCATGGAAACAAACTGTCCCATCCCCTTACTCGTGGAATCCCCCATGCTTCTTGTTGCCAAACTCTTATCAGATCGGTTGTAACACAGTATCATCGCACTATGCATATATGATCTACTATCTCAATGTGGGCTTCACATGTAACTATGCTAGAAGGCCTTACAACAAGGAGACTTCTAGCTAGACATTCATCTGATACAAATACACCAACATGTCTCACTTGTGGCACACCAGAGAACACAATAATGCCTTATCAATAGATGATGATGAAGAAGACTTCCTACTCAAGGCATCAACGACCACGTTCACCTATTGTGGATGTTAGTCTATGGTGAAATCATAATATTTGATCAAATCCATCTAGAATCGTTTTTGCATGTTCATCTCCCTCTTCAAGAAGATTTACTGAAGGTTCTTGTGGTCGGTGAAGGTATGACACTGTAATGACTACATTTGTGCTTAATTAGTAAACTAGGGTTTACCAAAATGATTACATGCTTGATTAGATTGAACATCGCTTAGACTTGATTAATGATAGTAGATCAATTGTGATGTTTCAAACCTAAGAAGAAACTCTAACTATGATTTTAGTTTGAAGAATTAGGGTTTGAGAAATGTAAACCCTAATCGGCAAAAATTAGGGTTTTGATAGTACATGAATATGGAATTTGATCAGGATAGTAGTGTGGTAAATGATTTTTCATATTTTCTAAATTTTTTGTATTTAGTTTAATTTTGGATATTATATGGATAACTCAATCATGCATAGTGGAGAAAAAAATTAGAATATTTTAGTGTTCTTTGAATGTGTTTCTCGATCAAACTATACTTTGACCAAAATGTCGATAGAGTGCTTTTTGGCAGTGTAGTGTTTTATTTTTAGTTATTTATTGCTAACACCAACTGATCTGAAATTTTAACTAGTGATCTGAAACTCAATAATAAATAAAATATAAAATTGTCATAATTTTTGGATGCATTTAGACCTTATAATTAGATGAATTGTAGTAATATTTTTATGACAGAAAATTCAGCTGAAATAAGAAAAAGTATAGTGAGGGGTCAATGTGCAATTGACCCAAGCAGATCAATTGCTTTATATGGTCAACCTAACACACAAGGAGCTCTCATAATTCGTGATTCAATCCAAAGAAATGAAATCTTAGAGAGAGAGGGAGAGTTAGGGTTTGAGAGGAGAAAGTGATGGAGATGCTGACCTAGGGTTCTGCGGTCCGAGGAATGATGAAATCATGTAAGTTTAGCCTCATTGGATATAGTTTCATGGTGAATCTTCTCTCACATGTCAAGATTTTTTCCCTCCTCTGATTTGATCCAAATGGTGTCAAAACTTTGCCTTTTCTCACTCTTTCTTCATAATCACTCATTTTTAGGGTTTCCAAGTTGAAAGGAAGAAGAATCGGGTGAATTGCTAGGGATTTGATATGAGATCGAGAGTTTCAGGGATGAGCTGCGTTTTTAAGGTGTTTTCACACCTTAGGGTGAGTGGTAACTTCATTTAAACAATATATTGCACAAAAATTGGTTAAATCATCCATAATCTTTAATTGTTTAGTATGCGACTACAAACCCTGAATTGTCTGTTTGATCTAAATTGTTGCAAAATGATATGAAATAGATTCTTCCTCTGTTTGGATGAATTTAAGATGATAAAATCATATTAGAAATGTATAAAATACAACCTAATGAGAATTCCCTAAGTATTCACAGAGGTTATAAGAGTAAACTGAAATATAGGGAATTTGTTTATGACTAAAATTGTTGTATAATTAAATAGAGGAATTTGTTTATCTGGATCCCCTTGGTTATGAATGATTGTTTATCTGAATGCATAGTACATATATGTCAGATACTATCTTGGATTTCGTTTAAGGTGAATAGTGTTTGTTTGATATCTTAGTAAACATGGTGAAATCCTAGATGCGAGGAAAGTCAGATATTTGCGAATAGATATCGTGAAATCCATTTGAACGGATTTTCTTGACATGATAGACTTTATTTATTCAATTTTATTATTGATGCATGTTATCTCATTAAATGGCATGGAAACCCAAATTTATCTCAGTTCCAAGGTTTCATATATATATTAATTTTATATGATTTGTTGATAGTAATCCTTACTCAGTGAATGTTTATGTCGCATGAAATCCTTATGAGAGCCATATGATAAGTGAATGAGGTAAATGAAACCCTAAGGATAGCATGTTCAATGAATCAAGTATTTTGATATCAATGTTCTCAGTATGAGATGTGGTGATGCACAACTCAAGATTTGGGTTGAGGTGCACATTTTTCAAGAAAGTACAAATAATTTATAGGTGCAAATGATGATTACTCGTATGTCAAGTAATTAACTTTTATCAGTATATTAGAAGCTCAATTGCATGATTTCAGTGTATATGTGCCAAGTTGACATGTATTCAATTTATTTAAGAACTTTAGTCTTCCTGTATTTATAGTATGTTGATTTCTCAGTAAATTACAATGTTTTAAATATAAAGTTCTGCCAAGTTTAGAACGATGTACATGTTGTATTATAAACTTTAATTAAATAGATGCGGTACCTTAGAGATATAAAAGTCAAGTATAAGTAAGAGAAAGTTACAATGTAGAAAGAGCTTTCCAAGAATAATAAAATAATAGACATAGGTGACCTGAACACCGTAGATTCCCTACGGATGTCTGCACTGTAGGGAGGAAACGATCCACCCTGACTACGACCAGTATACAGGGATCGGATCGCACCCACAGAGCGTGCGGGGAGACAAATCCCTTGAGGAAGTCTCTTAAGAGAAGATAGGTTACCCAACATGAACTGGAGATCCCGGTGGTAACCCAGAGGTACCCACAGAGCATACCAAGATGAGGCCCACAAAGCTTCTCAGACCCTCCGCTTGTGTACTCAGCCTAGAAGGAGAGGTCCAGTTAAAGGCCAACTATTTAGCCACCTTAGTCAGACGTGACGGATCGAGTCAAGTAGACTCGGATTCAGTTCTAGGCTTAGCTTCTCGGGTATTAAGCTAAGTCTTGTACGGTGAGATCGTAGTTCGCTACGAGTCTTCATATGTATAGTACACTTCATATGATCAGGGCACAAGCTAAAATATGTTCATATAGGTTTAAAGAGTTTCTCATAAGTAAGAAAGGTTAAGAAATATTTGAGTACAGTTTCCCATCTATTATTCTTTGTATGTTTCTGAATTATTAGTTCTCTTTGAAATTTATCAAGCATGCTCATATATTGATTTACTCTTGTAGACATCTAGAGTATCATGCCATATTTATGATTGTCAATTATTAGACTCTTTAAAGCTTACTGATGTTATAATTGATATCAGTTGCTCAAAAGTATATCTATAATTATATCAGTGCTTTCGACTATTTCTTTGAAGTACTCATTCACTGAGCGAGTAGGCTCACCCCTCTACTCAAATCTTTTAGGGAAACCACGTGGACTTGAAGAAGGTCAAAGCATCAGAGTAGATCTGCCACAAGAGTTAAGTCTGAGTATAGTTAAGTTCAGTCGGTTCCTATCACTCTAGGTCCTAGTATAGATGTGAGAGTATTATAAGTGATGTTTTGTATCTTTGTTTTCTTAATAAGAGAGAATGTATCTGATTATCATGTCGTATGAACCTGAGAATGAATGTATGGATGTGTATCGTTTATGTTGAGATCATATTAAAGTAATTAAAGTTTGATTCTCTTGTAAAGTTGTTTATGTGATTGGATGTGAGAAAAACAAAGAGTTTGAAAAAGAAGAAAAAGTTAAGGGTGATCTTTGTATTACGTTAAATCCTCAATTTATACCCTAATCTCATGATTAATGGTAATTGTGAGATTGGGGTGTAACAAACTTGGTATCAGAGCTTAGGCTGAGTTGTCAGGGACCATTAAGTTAGTAAGTTAGAGTCATAAGTGTGGCAGATAGGAGATGTTATGATGTTATCTCTAGGGATTTGAGTATTTGGATATCCCGGCCCGATATCTGAGTACTTGGATCAACCAGTATCATACTACTCTATCTATTCTTTCATGTATACCCTGGCTAGGTATATAGTGGAAGGATGGTCTAGATATGAACCCTAGAAATATTAGGGTTAGAAACAAGATAAGTAACATGAACTAAGAGCATAAATATAAAATGAGATAGAACTTTAATTTCATATTATTGTTTTATTGGAGATGAATATAAAAGCTCTTATATGTTTGAATTCAGATATTCAGTATTTTGAAATATATATGGGTCTTAAAGATTTGTTGTACACTATGCAGTTGTAGCATTTATTGATTACATTCTTTGTATTAAGTAGAGTAGAAATGATCTTTGAATGAGCTTTCCTAAGTGGATAAGTTTTCTTCCACACATTTGAGATGAATAGGAGTTGAGTAATCCTGAGCAACTCTTGGCTTTAGGACTGCAGGTTCGGCCTGGTCCAGATGACAGGATGCATTACTGGGATCTAATGACTCCTATTAGTAACATAACAAGAGTAAATTTTGGATATATTAGATCTAAATTCTAGTATGAATGTATATACTCTAAGACTTTGAAGTATAAGGGAAAGACTGGGATAACTAAGAATCAGTTGGAACTGATATCTGAGATCCAACTTTGGGGCCTCATATGAGAAACCCTTAATTGGGAATAAAGGAACACAACATAAGGTTCAGATTAAGTTTAATTATTAGTATTATATGAACTCTAAATATGAACTATGGAAAAGATATGAAAAAAGTATGTAAGTGGCCAAGATAGTAAGAATCAATCATGAGGAATGGATTATGTAACCAAGTATAATGTTTTTAATGTACTCTAAAGCAAAGGGAAAATAGAAGAAAAGAGCTAAGTATACAATAAGTACATAGGAGTGAAGAGTCTTCATAAGAGTTAAAGTGAAGAGAACTAGATGAGCATGTAAATCATAAAACTGGGATAAGCAACTTAGTTGAAACAAAGAGAAATGTTGGAAATAATGAGCTTGATTAAGGAATGAGGGTTATGATATAATTGAGAGCATGGAATTCATAACTTTATTAATAAGTTTAATACATTCATCCTTGCTACCTTTGGATTCTAAGTCTCTATAGAACAAAAAACTAGTTTCTAAAATAAGAACAAAAGTGTAGATAAATAAACGAATAAGTTATATAAAGGTAGACTATATTCATGAAGGAAAAACTTGATTGAAAGAAAAACTATGTTTCACCCATGCATGAGTCGTTTCATTTAAGATGAAGGATATGTAATGTATTAAACATGAGGTGATACTAGTAGAGAGATTATTGATTTAGAATTTCAACTTCACATTAGTAGAAGGATAAAAGGAAATATATGCAACTTGGTATACATGATCATACACATAAAAGAAGCAACATGATCATAAGAGAAAACTAGAAGTTAAAGATGGCATGTGGAATAGTAGTATATGGTAAGGGGATTATGGAAAGTAAAGAAGGGTTTGAAACATAATGGAGTAATATAGATTATAAAAGAAAGAGGTTGCGAGATTCAAGAAAGTGCTAATTAGTCAAGTATCCTTGTTGATAATTAATTAAACCTACATATGAGAAATGTATTATTGAATGTTTGAAGATAAGAATTCTAAGTCTCAAAATCATCTTCTCTTTCATATCTTCCTTAATGAGATCAATGTGGGAATGAAGTGATAAGAAAATGAATTATATATGATGCATAACCACCGTGGTAGAGACATCTAATGAATGTAATAATGACACACAATATGATGATGAAACCCTAGTAGGGTAATTGAGAATGTAATCTATCTGAATGGCTAAGTAAAAGAAAGGAAATTCAATCGATAAGATAAGGAAGACTTTAGTAAAACTTATGAGATCCAAAGTTTGATTTTCAAATTAAGGGAGCAAAGTCACACCACAATAACATCATGCTATTGATAAGGACCAAGCCCTAGAATGTTTAGAGTTGTAGTATTTAAGGGATGTCACTAGTGATTTGACCTTGAATACTAGCATCTCTATAAAACAAGATCATGAGATTTGCACTATGAGAAGTAAACTAGCACTGATAGTAATCCAGGGTTTAAAGATAGCTAATCTGAAAGGTAGATAAACAATATGGAAATGATTCAAAGTAAAGAGTAAGATATAAATTTGAAATGTAACAAGTGTGTTTTGAACAAAAGGAGAAATACAATATGAGTGAAGTGTGATATGAGATAAATTCTTACAGTGATAGCAAGAATGATGAATAATCTATTTGTACCTTGTATGTTTCAGTTTTAGGAATGTTTAATCTACATGATTGAGAAGGATAAGTAGCAAAAAGTAAGTAGTAGTGAACGAGGAGAGAGATAAGAGAAAACAATGGCTTTTAGTAATATGTGAATTTGTTTTTAGAAGTATAATTTGTTGAAGGTATATTAAGGGATGTAAATTGGTTCTACGTATGATTTCAGTGTACATGTGCAAGCAATATGTTAATTAAAGGTGTCTGATAGTTGTAGTCATTCATACCAGTAATCCATCTTAGTACTGTACAATTGTGGTATGGTGATATGGGTTGAATAATGATGGAACAAATGAAGGGTTACCCTGCATAAGGTAATCTTACCTATTCACTCATATGAATAGAAGGGATGATAACCATATTGTATTGATATGTAACCCTAATGAGGTATAGCTTGTTATACCTAGCTTTAATATAACTAAGTGATAGTAATTGGGTATGAATAGTCCTTAAATGACTAATACAATCATGGAGTACTTTGTTACTATTGTTGAAACCCTAGTATGCTATAACCTAATGGTTACACCTTGAATTATGTGTGGGTTCATACTAATATGGAATGTGGTGGTAATGCTTCACCTTATGCATCCATGATGCAATGGGGATGTCGTGAGTAGTATTGTACAATTGTTGTTGAATGTAGTCTTCCAACTCAAGACGGTTTTGCTATTTGAGTAGCACAATAGTAATATTCAAAACAACATGGTGAACTTTCTTTTGTGACTCAGAGGTAATATAAAACAATAGTACATATTGAGTCGTATGAATTGAGATGGTTGAATTAGATTATCAATATTGAGGTAATACCTCAAGAGTATGAAAATATTGAAATGTTTTCTTCTCTATCTACTCTATGATTTATTGTGGCATAGAGAATTTGTTTGTTATCATTGAGAACTATTTTAACATGTTGTGATTAGAAAATAAATAAAGTACTTAATGTTGAAAACTACATTCAACTATAAAATACAAGAATGTAATGACATGTAAGATTTTAGAAGCTTAAAATAAAGTTTGAATATACTTTTTTTGCGTATTTATGTTTTGGGGATGAAACTTTTTAAGGGGGTGAGAATTGTAATGACCACATTTGTGCTTAATTAGTAAACTAGGGTTTACCTGAATGATTACATGCTTGATTAGATTGAACATCATTTAGACTTGATTAATGATAGTAGATCAATTATGATGTTTCAAACCTAAGAATAAACTCTAACTATGATTTTAGTTTGAAGAATTAGGGTTTGAGAAATGTAAACCCTAATCGGCAAAAATTAGGGTTTTGATAGTACATGAATATGGAATTTGATCACGATAGCAGTGTGCTAAATGATTTTTCATATTTTCTACAAGTTTTTTATTTAATTGAATTTTTTATATGATATGGATAACGAAATCATTCATACTGGAGAAAAATTTCATAATATTTGATTCTTCTTTGAATGTGGGTCTCTATCAAACTATACTTCGACCAAAATGCTGACAGAGTGCTTTTTAGCAGTGTAGTGTTTTATTTTTGTTTATTTTTTGGTAACTCCAAATCATATGAAATTTTAACTGGAGATCTTAAACGTAATCATAAACAACATGTAAAATTTTCATAATTTGTGGATGCATTTAGACCTTATCAGTAGACGAATTACAGTAATATTTTTTGACAAAAAAATCAGCTGAAATAAGAAAACGTATAGTGAGCGGTCAATGTGCAATTGACCCAAGCAGCTCAATTGCTCTATATGGTCAACATAACACACAAGTAACTCTCATAATTTGTGATTCAATCCCTAGAAATGAAATCCTAGAGAGAGAGGGAGAGTTAGGGTTTGAGAGGAGAAAGTGATGGAGATGCTGACCTCGGGTTTTGCGGTCCGAGGAATGATGAAATCATGTAAGTTTAGCCTCTTTGGATATAGTTTCATGGTGAATCTTCTCTCGCATGTCAAGATTTTTTCCCTCCTCTGATTTGATCCGAAATGGTGTCAAAACTTCCCCTTTTCTCACTCTTTCTTAATAATCCCTCATTTTTAGGGTTTGCGAGTTGAAAGGAAGAAGAATTGGGTGAATTGCTAGGGATTTGGTATGAGATCGCGATTTTCAGGGATGAGCTACGTTTTTAAGGTGTTTTCACACCTTAGGGTGACTGGGAACTTCATTTAAACAGTATATTGCACGAAAATTGGTTAAATCATCCATAATCTTCGATTGCTTAGTATGCAACTACAAACCCTGAATTGTTTGTTTGATCTAAGGTGTTGCAAAATGATATGAAATGGATTCTTCCTCTGTTTGGATGAATTTTAGTTGATAAAATCATATTAGAAATGTATAAAATACATCCTAATGAGAATTCCCTAAGTATTCATAGAGGTTATAAGAGTAAACTGAAATATAGGTAATTTGTCTATGACTAAAATTGTTGTATAATTAAATAGAGGAATCTGTTTATTTGGATCCTCTTGGTTATGAATGGTTGTTTATCTGAATGCGTAGTACATATATGTCAGATACTATCTTGGATTTCATTTAAGGTGAATAGTGTTTGTTTGATATATCAGTAAAGAGAGTGATACCCTAGATGCGAGGAAAGTCGGATATTTGTGAATAGATATCGTGAAATCCATTTGAACGGATTTTCTTGACATGATAGACTTTATTTATTCAATTTTATTATTGATGCATGTTATCTCAGTGAATGGCATGGAAACCCAAATTCATCTCAGTTCCAAGGTTTCATATATATATATATATATAAATATATATATATATATATATATATTGATTTTATATGATTTGTTGATAGTAGTCCTTATTTAGTGAATATTTATGTCGCATGAAATCCTTATGAGAGCCATGTGATAAGTGAATGAGGTAAATAAAACCCTAAGGATAGGGTGTTCAATGAATCAAGTATTTTGATATTTATGTTCTCAGTATGAGATGTGGTGATGCACAACTCAAGATTTGGGTTGAAGTGCACATTTTCCAAGAAAGTAAAAATAATTTATAGGTGCAAATGACGATTACTCATATGTCAAGTAATTAACTTTTATCAGTGTATTAGAAGCTCAATTGCATGATTTCAGTGTACATGTGCCAAGTTGACATGTATTTAGTTTATTTAAGAACTTTAGTATGCATGCATTTATAGTATGTCGATTTCTCAATAAATTAAAATGTTTTAAATATACTGCTCTGCCAAGTTTAGAATGATGTACATGTTGTATTATAAACTTCAATTAAATAGACTTGGTACCATAGATATATCATAGTCAAGTATAAGAGAAAGGTACAATGTAGAAGGAGCTTTCCAAGAATAATAAAACAATAGACATAGGTGCCCTGAACACCATAGATTCCTTACGGATGTCTGCACTATAGGGAGGAAACGATCCACCCTGGCAGTGACCAGTATATGGGGATCAGATCGCACCCACAGAGCGTGCGGGGAAACGAAGCCCTTGAGTAAGTCTCCTAAGAGAAGATAGGTTACCCAACATGAACCAAAGATCTCATGATAACCCAGAGGTACCCACAGAGCATACCAAGATGAGGCCCACAGAGTGTCTCATACCCTTTGCCTGTGTACTCAGCCTAGAAGGAGAGGTCTAGTTAAAGGCCAGCTGTTTAGCCACCTTAGTCAGACGTGACAGTTTGAGTCAAGTAGACCCAAATTCAGTTCTAGGCTTAGCTTCCCGTGTTTTAAGCTAAGTCTTGTATAGTGAGATCATAGTTTGTTATGAGTCTTCATATGTAGAGTACATTGCATATGATCAGGGCATACGATAAAATATGTTCATATAGATTTAAAGAGTTTCTCATAAGTAAGAAAGGTTAAGACATATTCGAGTACAGTTTCCCAGCAATTATTCTTTGTATGTTTTTGAATTATTAGTTCTCTTTGAAATTTATCAAGCATGCTCATATATTGATTTACTCTTGTAGATATCTACAATATCATGCCATATTTATGATTTTCAATTATTAGACGCTTTAAAGCTTACTACTGTTATAATTGATAGCAGTTGCTCAAAAGTATATCTGTAATTATATTAGTGCTTTAGACTGTTTCTTTGAAGTACTCATTCACTGAGCGAGTAGGCTCACCCCTCTACTCAAAAATTTTAGGGAAACCATGTGGACTTGAAGAAGGTCAAAGCATCAGAGTAGATCTGCCACAAGAGTTAAGTCTAAGTATAGTTAAGTTCAGTCAGTCCCTGTCACTCTAGGTCCTAGTATAGATGTGAGAGTGTTATAAGTGATGTTTTGTATCTTTATTTTCTTAATAAGAGAGAATGTATTTGATTATCATGTCATATGTACCTGAGAATGAATGTATGGATGTGTATCGTTTATGTTGAGATCATATTAAAGTAATTAAAGTTTGATTATCTTGCAAAGTTGTTTATGTGATTGGATGTGAGAAAAACAAAGAGTTTGAAAAAGAAGAAAAAGTTAAGGGTGATATTTGTATTACGTTAAGTCCTCAATTTAATCTCATGATTAATGGTAATTGTGAGATCGAGGTGTAATAGACACTTCTCACCATAAAGGTAGTGTATCCAAATCTTCAAAGCATGGACCATAGCTACAAGCTCCAGATTGTGCATTGGGTAGTTCGCCTCGTGTTTCTTAAGCTATCGTGAGACAAAATAAAATATGTTCTTGTTCTACATCAGTACACATCCCAAGTTGTTCTTCACTGCATCAAATAAGATGACATAGCCTCTCCCTTGCTCTGACATAACTGGTCAGCTTCTCCTTCAAAATCTAGAAAGAGCACTGACACTTGTCATCTCAGACAAATGGTACACCTTTCCTCATTAACTTGGTAAGGGGTAACGCCACATCACTGAAGTTCTTGATAAACCTCCTGTAGTAACCTGCCAAGCCTAGGAAAATATGAACCTCCATCGGTGTCTTAGGATGCTTCCATTCTAACACTCATTCTACCTTCTTAGGGTCCACATGAACACCTTTGAAAAATATCACATGCCCAAGAAAAGACTCCTCTTTCAACCAAAAATCGCACTTGCAGAACTTAGGATACACCTTGTCTTACCTTAACAACGTCAAAGCTTGACATAAATGCCACTCATGCATCTAGATGTCACTAGAGTATATCAAGATGTTTTCTATGATCACAACCACGAACTGGTCAAGATATGGCCTGAACACTCTATTTATTAGATCCATGAATATTATTGGTGCATTAGTTAGTCCAAACGACACTAACTGCAAATGTGTAGTAACCATACCAAATCCTAAGAGTTGACATGGGTGTGTCATTCACCTTGATCCTTAATTGATGGTATCCTAACCTCAGATCTATATTTGAGAACATGGTGGCACCTCTTAATTGATCAAACAGATCGTATCTCTTTGGCAACGTGTACTCATTCTTGATCGTCACTTTATTCAATTGTTGGTAATCTATGCAAAACCTCATCGAACCATCATTTTTCTTTACAAACAACATGGGAGAAGCCCAAGTGGAAGTACTCAGTCTGATAAATCCCTTATCTAATAGCTCATGCAACTGCTTCTTAAACTCTCACATCTCTATTGGTGCCATTCTGCATGGTGATTGCATTATTGACTGTATACCAGGGACTAGATTGATCTCAATTTCAATCTCTCTAGGAGGGGGAATATTGGGAAACTCATCAAGGAACACATCCTCAAACTCTCAAAGTACTAGCACCTCCTAGATACTATAACTCCTCACCTTGGTATCCACCACATGTGCCAAGAAAGTCTTACAACCTTGCCTCATCAGCCTTTCTATTTCCATTGTCGACACCAAGCACGTCGGAAGAATCTTCCTATCTCCTTTGAAGATCCATGAAACATCACTATCAAAGAATGTCACTACCTAGAAACTACAGTCCAATACCACCTGATACTTTTCCAAAGTATCCATTCCAATGATCGCATTGAATCCATGCATGTGAAGTGGCATAAGGTCCACTCAAATACTACGTCCTAAGGAAGAAAGAACACATTATGGACACACCTCTTGTAACTCGATAGAACCAATAAGAGAGGTTTCTAGAAGAAGACTATCGGGTCTACAACTAACAAGCAAAGAACAACTATCTATCAACTCTCTAGTGATAAAAGAGTACATCACACCTAGGTCAACCAAAACAGATACAAAGGAAGATGCAAATAAATCAACATGAAAAAGTTCCATTTGACCTATCACAACTCATGGATTGACCACACCCTCCAGCTGGCTCATGGTAGAGAATTGAGTCATCGCCTATTGTCACCCCCATCCTCTACTGGCCTGCCCAGAAGATCCTATCTACGATGCCTGATCACGTCCTCTGTCGCCACCACTACTGAATTGTTGTCGTTGGGAACCCAGGTGACTCTGTCTCAACTACTAGGTCACCTCCTCATCCTTCATTGGGCATGCCCACTTCAAGTGTCTTGTTTGCCCACACCTATAATAGGTCTTGTCTCCATACCATGGCCTAGATGACCCTATCGTCAAAACTAATGTTATGTTGTGAGATCCTATGGACATAAAAGTACATCCTCTACCCTTGCTCGGTGACCACTGATATGGCACTCTAGATTTCTACTATGACTAAGGTGATGAAAACGTAGGCTTATTGAAACCTCCAAAAGACTTCCCCTAAAACTAAGCATCCCTCTTAATAGTGTTAGCCTCATGCTTCTCTACAGCTGTCTGCTCTATCCATCTCACAGACTCAAAAAAGGTAGAAAACCACTCTCAGTTCCCTAGAGCAGACACTGTTGTCGTCAACTCCCTACTTAAGCCCTTCTCAAACCGTCTGATCCTCTCCTTATCCATCATTTTCATGTGAGAACAAAACCACAGTAACTTCATGAATTTTTCCTTGTACTCGTTGATCGTCATCGATCCCTACTGAATCTTCTCAAACTGTGAGGTCTTCTCGTCAAGTTACGTCTTTGGGAAGTATTGGCTCACAAACCCCCTCCACAAATCTTCCCAACTGATCACAACACCATGCCTCTTATCTTACTCAATGGCCAACACTTCCCTTCAACGGGTAAACTTCATGCTTCACCTTATCCTCTTCTATGATGTTGAGGATCTTAAATGCCTTCTCCAACTTTCTCAGCCACATGTCTACATCTTTACCTACATACTCCAACTCTCTAGCACACCAAAACCTCTTAAAAGTCTTCCCAGAACCCTGATATTCCGCATTGGGGATAGCTACCCTCTCTTGAGGTATGGGCACCCTATCATCCATATGTGAAACTGTGGCCATAAACTATCCAAACATGGAAAAAAGTGGGGTTGGCCATAGTTGTTGGGTCGAATTGAGGCACTTCAGGCACTCCATCTACTCTGTCCTGCCTCCTGGCACTACCTCCTAGTGTAGCAATAATACTCTCAACATGTTGTTCATGTTCTCCAGACATATCTTCTTCTTCTACATAAGCAGAAGCTACAATCACATATACTAGATAACGCAAGAATAGACACAATCCTAGCCCTATGTCTCGATAGACTCAACAAACCTAGAGCTCTGATACCAACCTAACTTGTGACATCTTGATGCCACACAATAAGATAACTATCAAAGTACACCATTAACAGCTAAGAAACCACATTACCACAAAATAGGGTAAATTAAAATCGATCTTATATAACCATCATGTGTGGAAACTTATTACAGCAAGGTCCACAACTGTACCATATCCAATATCAGGATAGGTATGTACATTTGTATAGTGGCCAACTGCCACACATCTATTACAAAAGATAACATGTTCACATGCAAGAGTTGCATATACAACCATGGCATACTACCAAAACACATATCAACATGCATATCATCTAAAAACACAACCCTCTTAGACCTGAGAGTACATGGATGACACATAGGACTCTACTACAACACTAACAACTTTCCAACATTCTATGTTCACTGATATCCAAGGTGCTCCTCCTCAACAACATGATCTCTACTATGCTGTGCATGACCACCTAAAAGGTTGTAGTGAACCACAAGGGTAAAACCCATGTCCCAGTGAGAGATATAGCTCTCTGTCAAAATATATTGTAAACAAAGATAATAACTAAGCAAGAAATAATATTATCAACATGATGAGCAAATTTAGCTAAATGAATAATTTAAAATGTATTATTCAGACTAAGCACGTTAAGAAGCTACAGTAGATCAGTAGAACATGCTATGTATTGAGAAGGAATATGAAGAACATGTATAACATTTTATTTCTCTTATCGCATTATAATATGACTGAATAGTACAAGAAACAAGGCAAAGGCAACAACCAATGTGAGTCATGTTTAGCCCTGAGTAGATATACTACTGTCACTAAACTATTTATTACCCTAGTCCACACTCCTAATGGCTTCATAGCCAAAGGCAAGTGGACTTGGGTGTCCAATTGGTGTTTCAAAAAGATATAACAAGGTACTGAAAGGAGATAGATAAGCATGTACCCATTCCATTTCTAGCATCCCATTGGTGTTTCATTTCATAATGTAGAGCCTTGAGTGCAGCAAATCTTCATTGGACAACTAAAAATTTGATAAACAAAACTTATTAATGCTAAAGCATAAAGTGTGTTATGAAAAAGCATGTAAACAGTTTAAGAATATATAAGTGGTGCTTGGCTAGATCAAGTACTAAGTAACACAAGAAACAAGGTGAGGAAAAGTTGACAACATCCTCTTATGCAAAGCATGTTTTAGTTTTCTTTATCCATTATATCAAAATGAATTTCCTTATATAATGTTCAAAGTTTATCAACATATGATATCCAAACATGAAAGTGGTATTCATAGGAACAATATCTCAACCAAGTAAGTAAGTAGCCAAGCATTCATACAAGCATACATACAAGTAAGCCAATATCATAGTAGGGTCAAGAGGAAAACATACCATTATTGGAGCACAAGATTAAGATACTTGATTAGAATATCGTATAAATGAGCTCGACTAGATCTTGGCAAAAGAGTTGACCAATTGATCTTGAGATTACAAATGAATACATTTGGATTAACATCAACAAGAGTATGTCCCATTAATCATTATCATTGTGGTTGTATGTGTCACCTAGATCTAGGTATCATATCATTCATCCTTGGTTTCAACATCTCGACTAGTCATGTAAGTTCATTATCAAGCAACATAGTATGTCTGGGTTCATCAACACTTAGAGTGACACATCACAACTAGATCGGGGATGTATTATTATAGTTCTAAGATCTTAAATAGAGCAATAGTATAAATTAAGCCAGCTTAGTCAACATAAGCATCAACATCGGCATAACTAGTCATATTGAGTTATAATCATGCAAGATTATCACCATTAGAGTATAGATGAGGTCTACTAGAGTCGGGTGTCATAAACATCACCAAGCTACTGTTTAGATTTCATTCTGTACATGGATTATCATTAGAGCAAGATTCATACAAGATTAAGGATCTAGTTATCCACAAGTGCACTTAGGTCACAAAACAACTCAAGATCTTAGTACATTTCAAATTAGAGAACAAGGGTGATCTATAAGGCAATTAAGGGTACAAGTCATGATAATTTACTGATTTCAAGGTCACATAAACCCTATGGACATAAAAGGCCCACATCTGAGAAAGCTTTGAGATTCAACATCAAAGCATCCATATTAAGTATGTTTCAAGGTTTAAAGCACAACACCAAAGCAAAAAGGGTAATACATATGGGAAAGTTCAAACCTTGGCTACAATACACCAGACATTATGGATTTAGACCAATCATACTGATTTAGGGCACATTCAAACATGGTTAAGCATCAAAGTGATCATATTTAACATAGGAGTCCACATTAAGCCATTTAAGCAAGATTAGGTCACTTAAGGTTTCAGAAGTAGACAAGTTTCAAATTGGATGTATCAAGATGATCAAAGTACAGATATTAAGCTAACACAAAGATTTAGGGCATAAGTGAGTAAGCTTGTACATAAAAAATAGCATTAATCACTTCAAAAAGACATAGAAGGCATGTATTTTAGGGTATCCGTAGAGCTATGGGCATAAACAGACAAAGAAACCACTTTTATTGTATAGGGATCATTTTTCTAATCAAAAATCATATATTATATGTCACATTTGGCTTAGGGAGTTGCGAGATATGAATTTACAAAGATTCACCTCAAGAATAGAGGATTTTGGTCGTTGATTATGGATTTGAGGGCCAAGGAGAGGCCACGTAGTCAGGAGCAGTGGGGCATATCTTCTGGGCTCACTCCTTATTGGGCCTATGACTCGTGCAGTTGGCATCTTGGCCCAACACATTGGCTTCAATCGGGATGTGGTGGTCGAGTGTTGCTAACCGCTATGTGGCAGCTTCCAGGCGAGTCATGTCATTCTGACATGTCCATCCATCGCCACTTGACACTACCCATCACAGTGGTGAGTTGTGCATGAAGTAGCTGATTGGCATTGAAGCATCTCACCGGAGCTACTAGAGAAAGGGGTTTGAGGAGGTCAGATGGCTTGGTACCTCTCCGTCCACCTTCAGCCACCCATCACAGACTCATGGAACCCTTTCCCCATAGCGGAAGAGGACCATGACATGGAAGCCCAAAACTAATGATGGTGACAGCACAGGAAAAAGGTGGAAGAGGAGGCATGAAATTGGGGTGTTAGGGTTTGCAAAAATGAGAGGAAAAAGGGTGATAAGAGTCAAGGGAGGAGTTTTATAGGGATAGTAAGGGTTGATTAGGGAAAATAAGGCATGAAAAGGGGCCTTGGATTGGTGCCATGGAGAGGCGGCTAGGTGGCAGAAAGGGTTGATGCACTGACAGGTGTATGGAGGAGGGAGATTACCTTTCGGCCATTAGATGTTGAGTCTGATCCCAGGCCAAAGGATCCGAGGGCCAACATCCATTGCTCAGAGGTCTGATCCTCGTGATTGGTCCATAGAAGAGTACTTGAAATGCTAGAAAACAAGGAAGGGTGAAAGTGGGCTGAGTGCATGTGGGTGCCCCCAAGTGGGCTCACACTGGTCAGCCCAAAAGCAACACAAGGATATAAAAGGTTAGAAAATTTTGGGTTTCAAGGTATAGCTCATCAATTGAGCATATCTTCCTCATCCGAGCTCCAAATTGGATGAAACAAGGTGCTTAGAAACGTTAGAGTGTCCTATACAATATGAGAATAAGAATGGGGCACAAAAACCACAAAGATGTCATCCATATCAAGGAAAAAGTAATGATGGGTAATGTGAATTGAAAATTAGATTTTTATCAAATTGAATATCACTAAGGTGATGCATGCATAATATATGGAGCAATAGTGTATTAGAAGACATGTATACATAAAATTTGTTTGTGTGAGCAAGATCGAGGTGAAAACTAGAAGTCTTATAAAATGTGAAGTTCTGGGTCAACACAACTAGACAACTGTATTACATCTTTTATTAAGCCCTGAGGATTTGAGTCATACCACCCAAATCCAACTAACCACTGGTAAGTCAAAATCAATGACATACATGATCTAGGAAGAGTCAGACTCTAAAATCTTCTCCATAGTTAGTTAGTATGAGTCTACACCACAGTGACATATCAGTCAAACTGCAAATCAGTGACATATAGTCTTGAAAACAACTAGCCCGCCTTGGTACATGGCACGACGCTAGAAAATAGGTTGTACACACCTATATCAATGAGGCATTACCGTAGTTGTTCTCACTGCTTCCTCACACAATCACATACACCAATATCCAAGACATGGCCGCATCCTTTCTCAATCACCTGAGATCTTTGGATGACAAGGATGTTCTCTCCAAGCACCCCACATACTCAACAATATGTGCTCAAAGTTTCCCTCAGGAATGTTCGTGACCATCCAATAATTTCTGACACTATAATGGATCTATGGAATAAGGAAACTATATTATTATGGTTTCACTTGATTAATTAGGGAAATTGGGTATCTCTTATACTACATCAATAAAGATACAACATACAAACCCTAAACAAATTCTAAAAACATAAGGGTAGATTACAACTCTAGAAGATATAAAATGTATGAAGCATAAAGTTGATCACATCACCATATGATACTATTTCACTGCCATACACAAGGCCATCACCATTGTCACATCACCATGGGATATCTATCCCTTATCACATCACACAAGGATATCACTACAATTAGGCACTAAGCCTCTATTAAGGTTATAAGGATATTCTCACTATTCCCTACAAGAACATCATTATTTCTCCATGCCTCATCAAGGCTCATAGTCATCACACATGTATCAATAAGTATTATCACAAGAAAACATTATCTATGATGTTTATCCAACTTCATGTTAGGGTTACAACAAGCACAAGCGAGAGAAAACTTCATCGACGTATAAATCTACCAAGCAAAATAATCATTAACAACATGTACTCAAATTAGGTTTAGGGTTTCTCATAGCTAACCAAATTAGGTTTCACAACATCAACTAATAGTTAACCATAATGTTCATTACCTAAAAAATTCACTTAGGGAACTGAGTATAGCATCGGAAATAAAAAAAATTATCTATATATATTCCCATAACAGCAAGATCATGTCAACTACTATGAAATAGGAAGGATCGTTTAACGAGTTATACCTGGTCCAGGAGCAAGTTTAGTAACAAAAATTGCTTCAATGCAACTGTGAACTGGTTGCCCTTGGATGGTGGTTGTACAGCTCCTGGTCTTCCCCATGAACAATGAACAAATAGTTGTTGCAACAACTCTTATTGTCTCGCCACGGACTGCAGGCTGACTTTTCTCTCCTAGCAGCAATCAAAGGACTCATGCCTCTAGAGTAGTCCACACAAACCAACTAAAACTCCTTTCGTTCAACTAGAACAGACAAGAAGGACTGTCCCTCCCATTTGCGTACTAGTCACCAACTTGCTCTCCCACAATAATGATCATCAGTTGTTCTCTCCCTTGCTATCCCTCCCTAGTCAAGTAGGACTTGCTTGGGCTCTCTCGGTTACCACAACCAAAGAGGACAACAATTTTCAGAGAAACTAATTCACAGTTGTCTGTGTTGTTTTGCTCTGGGAAGCCCCTAGTACCCCTCTCTTTTATAGGCAAGGTTAGGGCCAGGGTTCCTAGTTTGTACGGGATTGTGCGGGAGTGGAAGGGACTAAAAGATCTTAAATTTTCACACCCTGCGACCATTGAAAGGTCATCTAGCGACCCAGACGGTCGTCTAGTCACACGAGATGGTCATCTCGCACTGCCAAACGGCCATTTGGTAGTTTCCCAATCGCACACAAATTTGGCAATTGTGATTCTAGTTAATAGTACATATTAATTTCTTGCACCACAAGTAATGTGCAATCAAAACAAGTTTGGAAAACATCCAAAACCTTCATTCGGCCCCAAACAAGCCATCTCACCCATGTGAGACACCCGTCTTACTCACCCAGATGGCTGTTTGGTGAGCATGAGTCAAGTCGGTCGATTCAACAGATCGAACCATTCGATTCACTCCTCAATTTAGGCAGAACTTAGCCAATTCAAACTTTAATTAGGCTGAAAACCCAAACGGCCATCTCAACACCTGAGACACTCATTTGGCTACCCAAACGGCCATCTGAACCAGTGAGATGGTTGTTAGGCAGTGCAGTTATCCAATCTATTAATCTGTTTCGTGAATTGAATACCTAAACACTTTAGTAATGAATCCAATCATCATTCAAGATTAAACTCCTCTTCTAGATGAGTTCCTATGTGTGTGACCCTATAGGTCCCATACACATTGGCAGTGAATGTCCATAACTAGCTTATGACATCACAAGCAAGGAGTGGTGCCTAGTTGCACATCAGTGCTACCCAAATGAATGGAAAGTTGGAGAACAACTTCAACTTACAATCTATGTAAGGTGTTACAGTGATTGTATAACTCCTTTGTCTCTTATATCTGGTATGAACTTGAGGCATGGAATCATCATCCTTTCAACATTTAGTTTGTGTACCTTGAACCAATAACAGACTATCTGAGATAATGTGACCTCAATATCATATATTGATTCACATGTGCATGCACATGAATTTCTCAATCTCACTTATCAAGTGGCTTGGATATCATACTCCAATAAGAGGAGCAAATCCCATATCTATCACTCACAATATATCCCCATGTGTCAAAGTCATCCAATGCTCACCTTTATAAAAACCCATATTTCAAGACTTTGTTTTATGATGTCAAAGCATGCCCAATGACATGTGACAAGTGTAGTGATTTCAGATCTAAGAATCACAATCACCACCTTCACTATGAGAGATGACTATGACCACCAATGATGATTTCCATGTGTCGTCTCAAGGTGGGTCTATCCAATACAATGTTCCCTAACATGTGTCTGTGTGCTTGGTTTGATATTGACATATCATGACTAATGAGATTTTGTCATCAATCAACCCATACTTTAGTCTTATGTGTTACCGTTGTCTATCTACCTTCCACAGTAATAACCGACAAGGGACATAACAAGAATGTACACATTCTTAACATTCATATGATCTCATCCTCTAAGGATAATAATTGAAGACATATGTCATTGAGTATTGTCATTCTTTAGACATTCATAATGTTTCCTCATTATTTCATAACTGACTGAAACAAAATGAATTGGAAGATTTCCTTTATGAGTATTAATCAAATCCTTTATGGTATATGCCATGTCAATCATCACATGATTGGCTCTACGGGCATACCTTGCCAACAGACTCCCAATTGCACTTAGAGACAATCACCCATAAATCTTATTCTTAGTGATCTAAACATGTCCATCATGCTTCTGTCGCGCAAGTGCTTAATTTGGCTGGTTAGCAACATTTTACTATTAGTCGGTTTAAAAATGTTTCTTATCTTTTCACTTGAGTTGAAACCGCTGTAATATGGCCTTTGATATTCCTTGCCTAACATGTAGCTCCATTGTTGTCATTGCATTACTACCGAACATTAATGGTTGGAACATCCATAAGTTCATCATATGAACTTCTAGATCCATATAGTATCATTATATGTTCATAACACAAGTATACTCAGCTTCTATCATAGAAGACAATTAATGGCTATTAGTTCAGAACCCTTCCAACTAACAACATTTCTCTTTTCAAATCAATCATATTTTATTGTGATTACTTTGTCATTATGGAAACTTACATCGATGTAATGCTTTACATCCAACTCTTCCTTTTATTGCTATCCTTATTGATTAGCAATCTATCCTTAAGTACTTCACAAGTACTAATGGATGTCCTTAATGAAATTCCAATAACCCTTATTGGAATTTACTATCATCTTGTCATGTCCAATACATACAAGATGATATGGGATAAGTATAGTTATAGCATTCACGATAGATCCATTGCTACATCCTTTGGCATCTTAATCATGTTATTTCCATTCTTCATAAGAATTGGAACATAAGGTTCATGAGAGACTAATCTAGATTCTCTGACATTGAATCCTTTCCGTGTTGAACTCTTTCAACACATTGATATTGTAAGTGCCCAAACTTCCATTGTGAAACATTCAAGAACTATCTCTATAGATCTCGATCCTTATATCATAAGATGTTTCATCTTATCCTTCATTGTTGAAGTGTTTCCATTCCAGTTCTCGATATTCACAATACTAAGATGTTATTCCTCATCATATGTGGAATGTTGATATATGCTCCCACAAAATATTTTATAATCACATATTTCATATTTATCTTGATTCAAGTCAAACTCTTTTCCTATCTTGTCAAAATCAAAAGATCCCATCTCTGAGATACTTGTTTCAATCCCAGATTGAAATGTGTAGTTTATAGACTTTATTTGCATTCTTGAAGTTATAAATCTTTTTAGGTTGTCACGTACACATCTTATGATGTATTCCTTTTAAGGAATCTGATTTTATCTTTGCATGCCAAATCTCTTAGTCTATTTTAACTACAATAACAAGCTTGACGATTGGTGAAGGAATTTCTATCATGTTCAACCACTTGAACTGATTTGAAACCTTATTCAACCAATCTGTCCTTTTATGTTGTCCATGTAGATCTTTGCCACAAGACCTCATTGCACCCTTTAGGTGTTACCCATTTAAGTGGTTCTATCAAGGTCCTACGTTGTTATCTTACATGGACTCCATAATGACCTTGATCAATTTGCTTAGATCATGGTACTTCATAGCTTCTAGTCGATTAGTTGGCTCATCCTATTATGACCAACCCATCTGAATTGTTGGATTCACAACCCTCAATTTCATACAGTTCTACTAGAACTATTTTGTTCTATTTTATATGATGAATCTCGAGATTCCACAACAACTTATGATTCTCTTAGTTCTCATTGTACCTTTTTGTTGACCTCAAACATTTCGAGTTCGACTTTTACTCCCACTGATTCTTTTGGAACTCAGTTATACTATGAACAAAACACTTTCGTTATTGGATTGGGATTAGTAGTAACATTCAGCAATTATGGTTTGTGGATAAACCTTTTCAAGAAATCACTTTCTCAATGTCAGTTTCAATCTTCTAGACAAATTGGGGCATTCCCAAATCATATCATATATGATGTCTTATAAACCATTCATGCGGTTCATAATTTAGTGATAGTTTTATATTTATGAGGATATAAGAAGATTATATTGATTGATAACTATTTCATGACTCATCATGGTATAATTCCTTCATTCTAACACATCATCATACTCATATGGATTTGACTCGTGATACATTATCATAGTCCTTTTCTGAAGGTTCTCAAGATATTGATGCAAAGTATTTCAACATTTGATCTCATCAAAGTTTCTTCATACTTTCATCAAAGTCGTACTTCATTTATGATCTCCTTGAACACTTCAAGAGATTTATGTTTCTATTATACCGAGTACATATCATCATGTGACCAGTAAAAGAAATGAAGTATGAGTAATTATCAATAGTATTCATTCCATAAGATCTTCATGCATCACATGTGTGAGGTCTGACAGAAAGCTTATCCTCCCACTACATCTAGTGAAGGATGACATGTCATGTTATGTACAAGCAAGAATCACATATTTCCTTAGGTTCAGTAACCAAAGGAGTCTAGATTAACATCAATATGTATTCTAGATATGCATTTCTTATATATACATCCAAGGTAACTATTGTTAATGATAATCTTAAGTTATCAATTATAATCCTTTAGTATTAACGTTATAAACACTCATATCAAAGTCTTCCATGCAAAGATTGTTAGATGTTTGGGCGTTTCCATGTAAGATCATATCTTTTTAAATAGAAACATAAACAACCTTTTATTGATTTATCATCCTTGTCTTAAAAGATGCTTAAAAGTAAATGTTTCTATTTGATGGCATAATAAAATAGCAGTTCAACTGACTCTATTACATGCCCATTGGGCTAAGACAAATTTTAAATGTAGACCAAAGCTTCTACAACTCTTGCTCCACCTTGTCCATCATTGTTCTTACATGAAAGCCTTTACTTCTTGTCAGATCCTGCACATCAAGTATGTCAAATCTCTATTTGGTATCACATACCAAAATGAAGAAGTAATCAAATTTATCTTATAATGTTTATACCTAAAGTTGAGGCCTCAATGCCTTCCTTCTTCCTATTTAATTCCTCTAACCAGAGTGGGAAATTTATTTTCTAATGTCCATCCTGGTGATAATGGTGACAATCACCTCTTATTTTCTTTACACCACCTTTTGCTTTGAGATCTGAAGAGTTGGGCTTCTGACTAGCTTTAGAACTCTTCTTAGCTTTGCCTTTAGACTTTCCTTTGTCTTGTTGATCATCATCACAGACATGGGCTTGTCTATCTTCATTTGTGTCTCAGGTGTTCTCAACATGCCCAACAACTCTATCAATGGCTTGTCAAAGTCGTTCATACTGTAGTTCATGAAAAACTAACTATATGACTCTAGTAGAGACTGCACAATCACTTCAGTGGCCAACTTTTGACCCAAGGGGAATCCCAGTCTAGCTATACTCTCCACATACCCAATGAGCTTGAGTACATGAGGACCTATTGGATCTCCTTTTGTCATGTTGCATTTGAACAATTCCTTAGAGACATCATATCTCCCTTGTCTTTCCAGATCTTGGTACAAGTTCTTGAGATGTGTGAACATTTCAATCACACACATATTCTCATATTACCTCTGCAACTCATAGTTCATGGAGCATAGCATCAGACACTTGACATCCATGACATCTTTAGTATGCTTCTTATGAGCAATCTTGTCATCCCTTGGTGCATTTTGAGGTGCTTCCTCTAGTTCTGGTATTTCCAGGACATAGAGCTTGCACTCCTATGTGAGAATGATTCTCAATGTCCTAAGCTAGTCATGGAAGTTGTTCCCATTTAGTTTGTTCTTCTCATTGACTAATCACAGAGAAAAGTGATTTTTGTTTGTTGCCATTTGATTCTACAGAAGAATTTACAATTTTGTCAAAAACTCATTTTGATTTGATTTGATTTGATTTGATTAAATTTAGGCGATAATAATTAGGTCTTTGATTCATTATCGTTCTCAATATTTTGATCAAACCGATAACCCTCAAGTATCAATTCATAATATTTGTAAATAATCAATTTTCTAATGAGTCAAGATCCAAAATGATCCAATTATTACCCAGCCTACACCTACGTCCATAATCAACCATTAAGGTAGGCAAGCATGCCAATTGCATTATATGCAACTCATGGATAGATTATATGCACAACTCCTTGACATAACCATATGCATGTTTTTGGGTTTAGATGCTCTAAGAATCACCAATTAAGCCTTAACCAATAGCGAATACAATAATAATGCACCCCGCTTTAGTAGAACCTACATTACTACCAACACACTTCCACGAGGTAGACGGTGCACCATGCTTTAGTGTAACCTATGCTTGGTCGAACAAGTTTTTCATGTGTATTGCTATTGGAAAGCATCTTAGACTTAATATGTTTGATTGAGGGATTCATTTATATTATATATATATACATATATTGTATCCAATCACCACATATATAATATGTATCATATACATGCTATATCCCACAATGTAAACATGCAATATAAAACAAAAGGCGGTGGTTATGACCATGTCTACTTGTAATTACTTGGAACCACAAGGAATTACTACCACCTAGGTCAATCATCACATCACATGTATGAACTTGTTGTTGGTGTAGACATGTACTTGCCGATCTAGGTAGATCGATTCAACTCTTAAACTGGTCATCTCGCTTATTGGCGAGTCGGTTGGTCATCACAAATGGTCGTCTAGCCTCCAGTCCAACCGATGTTTGGACTCCTTCCAAATAGTCAATTGGTTCCACCAGGTAGTAGATGGCTCCATCATTTTGTCCCCCATGGTCCTCCAAATGGTTGGCTTGTCTAATGAACTGGTTGTCTCATCTAACGATGAACTTCTTCTTTGTTGTTGCAAGAAAAGAAATTATCCTATTGCTATTTAAACTATTACCTTGTAAAGAGAAACCTCGAGTTACATTTGAGGGGAGCTAAGGTAGGAAAGAATTAACTTTACATTGGGAAGAGGGAGGTAGAGGTTCGATACATAGATCGAGATAAACAAGAATAAAACCAAATCATCCAACCATACAAAGATTTAAGATTTATGCCATAGCCACGCTACACATCCACCATCAAAACCACTTTTAGGGTGACGCATGTAAATTGCATATATATCTCATATATATATATATATATATATATATATATATATATATATATATATATATTAGTTTGAGATTATGTAGTTTTTTATTAGATACGCATATGAGACAATTTAAATATTCACATCATATGTAATAAATAAATGATTAAACCAAAAATCCAATCATATTGATTATCCTAACTCATAATAAATTGACATGGTTCTGATACCAGTATTGGGAAATACGGGCAAAACGTATAGCAGTGGAATATTTTTTATCTATCTATATTTCCATAACAACAAGATCACGTCAACTACTATGAAATAGGAATGATGCTTTACTGAGTTATAACTAGTCTTGGAGTAAGTCCAACAACAAATTCACTTAATGAAACTATGAACTAGTTGCCCTTGGACAGTGGTTGTGCAACTCCTGGTCTTCACCACAAACAACAAATAAAAAAACTTCTACAGCGACTCATGTGGTCTCGTCACAGACTGTAGGCTGAATTTGCTCTCCTAGCAACAACCAAAGGACTCCTTCCTCCAGAGTAGTCCACACAAACCAACTAGAACTCCTATCATTCAACTAGAACAAACAGGAAGGAGTTAGCCCTCATGTTGGCATACTAGTCACCAATTTGCTCTCCGACAACAACAATCCTCAGTTGTTCTCTCACTTTCTATCCCTCCCTAGTCGAGTAGGACTTGCTTGGGCTATCTCAGTTACCACAAATAGAGAGGACAACAATTTTCAGAAGAACTGATTCTCAATTGTTTGTGTTGTTGTGCTCTAAGAAGTCCCCAGTACCCCTCTATAAATAGGTGGGGTTAGGGCCAGGGTTCCCAATATGTACGGGATTATGTGAGAGTAGAAGGGACCAAAAGATCTTCAATTTTCGCAACCTACAACCATCAAAATGGTTGTCTAGTGACCTAGATGGTTGTCTGGTCACACGAGATGGTCATCTCACTTTTCCAAATGGCCATTTGACAGTTTCCCAATCACACACGAATTTGGAAATTTTGACTCCAATTAATATCACATATTGATTTCTTACACCAAGCAATGTGCAATCAAAACAAGTTTGGGAAACATCTAGAACCTTTGTTCAGACCCAACCGAGCCATCTCACCCATGCGAGATGATCGTCTCACTCGCCAAGATGACTGTCTGGTGAGTCTGAGTCGAGTCGGTCGGTTCAATTGATTGAACTGGTTGATTCACTCCTCAATTTGGGAAAAAGTTAGCCAATTCAAACTTTGATTAGGTTGACAACCCAAACGACCATCTCAACACTTCAGAAACTCGTCTGTCTGCCCAAACGTTGTCTCACCTAGTGAGATGGTTATTTGATAGTGCAATCAGTCAATCTATTAATTTGTTGCGTGAATTGAATACCTAAATGCTTTAATAATCAATCCAATCATCATTTAAGACTAAACTCCTCTCCTAGATGAGTTCTGATGTGTGTGACCCTATAGGTCCCATATCACATTGTCACTGAATGTCCATAACTAGCTTATGACATCACAATCAAGAAGTGGCGCCTAGTCGCACATCAATGCTACCCAAGTGAATGGAAGTTGGACAACAACTTCAACCTATAGTATGTGTAAGGTGTTATAGTGATTGTATAATTCCTTTGTCTATGATATCCAGAATGAACTTGAGGCATGGAGTCATCATCCTTTCAACATTCAATCCATGTTACTCGAACCAAGAGCAGAGTGTCTGAGATAATGTGACCTCAATATCATATATTGATTCACATGTTCATGTGCATGCATTTCTCAGTCTCGCTTATCAAGTGGCCAAGATATCATACTCCAGTAGGTGGGGAAAATCCCATATCTATCACTCACAGTCTATTCCCATGTGTCAAAGTCACCCAATCATCACCTTTATAACAACCCATGTTTGAGGATTATGTTTGATGATGTCAAAGTGTACCCAATGACATGTGACGAGTGCAATGATTTTAGGTCTAAGAATCACAATCACCATCTTCACTATGAGATTTGACTATGACCACCAATGATGGATTCCATGTGTCTTTCTCAAGGTGGGTCTGTACGATACATTGTTCCCTAACATGTATCTATGTCCTTGATTTGATATTTCCATATCATGACTAATGAGATTTTTTCATTAACCAACCCACACTCTAGTCTTATGTGTTATTGGTGTCTATCTACCTTCCATAGTAACAATCGACTAGGGACATAACGAGAATGTTCACACTCTTAACATTCCAAGGAGATAGGAATATTCTTTCGATGTGTCTGGTATCGGTGATGGTGGTAGGGAAGTTGTTGAGACAGGGTTGTGAGGTGTTCTTGGCACATGTGTTGGATACTAAGGTGAGGAGTCCTGGTATTTAGGAGGTACCAATTGTCAGAGAGTTTGAGGATGTGCTTCCTGAGGAGTTTCCAAGTGTTCCCCCACCCCAAGAGATTGATTTTGAGATCAATATGGTTCCCGACACTCAACCGATAGCTCAGACACCATATAGGATAGCTCCAACAGAGATGGCAAAGTTGAAGATACAGTTGCAAGAGCTACTTGACAAGGGTTTCATTAGGCTAAGTACGTCATCATAGGGTGCTCCATTATTATTTGTAAAGAACAAGGATGGGTCTATGAGGTTGTGCATAGACTACAAACAGTTGAACAATGTGAGGATAAAGAACAAGTACCCCTTGCCAAGGATAGATGACCTATTTGATTAGTTATGTGGTGCAACAATGTTTTTGAAGTTAGACCTGAGGTCAAAATATCACCAGTTGAGGATCAAGGAGGATGACATATCTAAATCAGCTTTCAGGACAAAGTATGGTCACTATGAGTTCGTGGTTATTCCGTTCGGGCTGACTAATGCACCAACAATGTTCATGGAATTGATGAACAAAGTGTTCTGACCATTTCTTGACCAATTTGTGGTCGTATTTATAAATGACATCTTGATATATAGTCATGACAATCAGCATCATGAACAACATCTTCGTCAGGCATTGACTGTGCTGAGGAAGCATCAGCTTTATGCCAAGTTTAACAAGTACAAATTCTAGTTAAGGGAGGTAGCTTTCTTGGGGGCATGTTATATCTGTCGAGAGAATACATGTTGATCCTAAGAAGGTTGAGTCAGTGACAGAGTGGGAACAGCCAAAGATGCTGATAGAAGTGCACAATTTTCTAGGATTGGTAGGCTATTACAGGAGGTTCATCAGGGACTTCAGTGCTATCACTTTGCCCCTAACAAAGTTGACAAGGAAGGACGTGTTGTTTGTCTGGGATGATAGATGTCAGGATGCTTTTCAGATGTTGATGGAGAAGTTGACAAGTGCATCGTTTCTGGTCTTACCTGATCAAGGAAAGGGATGCATACTCTTCTGTGATGCATCCCGACATGGTTTGGGTTGTGTGTTGATGCAAGACAAGCAAGTGGTTTCTTTTGCTTCCTGACAACTTAAAAAACATGAGGAGAATTACCTAACCCATGATTTGGAGTTGTTTTTTGTGGTCCATGATTTAAGATGCAGAGGCACTACCTTTAGGGCAAGAAGTGTCAGATCTTCACATATCACAAGAACCTGAAGTACATCTTTTCATAGTAGGAGTTGAACATGAGGCAATGACGCTGGATGGAGTTAATCAAGGATTACAATTGCACGATTGATTATCATCCAGGAAAGGCAAATGTTGTGGCAGATGCATTAAGAAGGAAGTCTTCGTCTTTTCCTATGGATAAAGCCCAATTGAGTTCTTTGGTCTACCACAAGCGATACATATTGATCTCCTTACGTCAAATGACTGTTAAGCTAGAAGTTTCTTTGCTAGCATGATTGTTAGCATAGTTACAGGTGAAGCCCACACTGATATAGCATATCAGAGAGGCACAATAGGTTGATACTGTGATACAGCAGATTAGATCAGAGCTTGATAGTGAGAAGCGTGATGGCTTCTATGAGTTAGATGATGGGACAGCCTGTCACCATGGTAGAGCAGTGGTTACTGATGCTGATGACCTAAGGAAGAGGGTGTTGAAAGAGGCTCACTCATCCATGTACGCTATGCACCCAGGTAGCACCAATATGTATCATAATCTGAAGGATATGTATTAGTGGCATGGCTTGAAGAGGGACGTGGTTGAGTTTGTGGTGAGATGCATTGATTGTCAGTAGGTTAAAGCTGAGCATCAAAAGCTTGTAGGGACGTTGCAACCGTTACTTATATCTTAGTGGAAATGGGATCATGTGACTATGGAATTTGTGGTTGGTCTACCTAGGACAGCCAAAGGTCATGATTCCATCTGGGTGATCATTAACAGGTTGACCAAATCAACACATTTTCTTCCTGTAAAGTCAATGTATACTGCTGAGAATCTTGCCCAGATCTATGTTGAAGAGATAGTGCATTTGCATGGTGTTCCAGAAACTATCGTGTCTGATAGAGGCCCTCAATTCACAAGTCAATTTTGGGAACAACTACACACAACTTTGGGTACGCAGTTGAGGTTCAGCACTACCTTTCACCCATAGATAGATGGTCAGTCTGAGAGGACCAATCAGACCTTGGAGGATCTGTTAAGAGCTTGTGTTCTTTAGTTTTTGGGCAGTTGGGACATACACCTCAGTTTGATATAGTTCACCTACAACAATAGTTATTAGAGTAGCATCGACATGGCACCATATGAAGCATTGTATGGGAGGCATTGTAGGTCTTCGTTGTGTTGGTATGAAATAGGAGAATACCATCTTCTTGGTCCCGAGCTTGTGCAACACATGATGCAAAATATCAAAGTGATCCAACAACAATTGAAGGAAACACATAACAGATAGAAGTCGTATGCAGATAACCATCATAGAACCTTACAGTTCCAAGTGGGAGATAGAGTGTATCTTAAGGTCTCTCTTTGGAAAGGTGTTTTGAGTTTGGGAAGAAGGGTTAGTTGGCTCCCAAGTTTATGGGACCTTACCCAGTGGTGCCATGTGTTGGGAAGGGTGCCTATAGGTTGGAGTTGCCACCTGAGTTACACAGGTTGCATCTAGTGTTTCATGTGAGTATGTTGAGAAAGTGCCAGCAGGATATAGAGTTGATGTTGCAGCCTATGGAGGTGGAGCTTGATGAGGACATGTCCTATGTTGAAGGCCAAGTGTTGATCCTTGACAGAAGAGTGAAGAAGCTGAAGAAGAAGAAGGACATAGTTCTTGTGAAGGTTCTGTGGCATTGTCGTGGTGTTGAGGAAGCCACATGGGAGCTCAAGGAAGAGATGAAGAGGAAGTACCCCTCTCTTTTCTCTTAGGATTTCAGGGGCGAAATCCTTGTTAAGGGTTTATGGCTTGTAAGGACCCTGACCTGAGTTTTGGGGTAACCATATTTTTTTTGTCTTGATCTTGTACTTAGAACGTTTCTCTAATCTTTTGAGATGTGATTAGGGCTTGCAGAGAGGATAAGTCTCCAATTTGAGCTTATTTGGTTGATGTTTGTGCTTATTGTGCTAGTTTTGATGCAAATTGCAATTTACCCAATATAGGGGGGTTGATGTGTAATTTTTCACCTATAGAGTGTTCCTTCTCTCTCATGGCATCTTGATGGAGAGTGTGGTTATTTGGGTGCCTTGTTTGGCTCTTGGTTGAGTAGTATCACCCTTAGTGGAGATTAGGGTTTTCTAGGGTTTGTGTGCCTTAGCCTTGTGACCTTGTCGTTTTGCCTTGACCTAGGTCGTGACCTAGAGCCTATTGTGGGGTATCGCGGTCATGGCACTTCCCCCTTTGTGTGGTGGTCATGAACAAGGTTGTCTTGGGTCGAGGTAGAGGTTGGAGAGGTGTGTTTCGACCTAGGCCTCATGTGGTGGTCTTGGTGTCGCGATCTTGTGGTGATGTTGCGGTGTGTCATGACCTTGAGACCCTAGGTGTGTCATGATCATGACATAGGGTCAGTTGCTTGAATGGTCAAGATCCTACCTAGGGAGTATCACCATCTCTTGCATGTGGACCTTATGTGGTTGCATGTTGGTCCTTTTAGTGGATAAGTGTTCCTTTTAGAGATTTATCTTGTTGACACCTCATTGTTTGCCTTACCTCCCTCCTCCTTTGCTATATGAACCCTCTTCTCTCCATGCAAGTGGTTATTTTCGGTCATCTTCTTTCTACCTTCTCTTGTGCTCATCCTTGGAGCATGGTGGAGTAATAAGGTGTGTTCTTGGCACCTTGGAGATGACTTATCCCTTACATGTGGTGCTAGTGGTGACCCTTCGCTATCTCTAGCTCTGGTGAGTGTTTTATCTTCTTTCTTTGATGTTCCTTCAGATCATCTAACCTATTTTCTTCCTTCTTCTCATCCTTGGGCCATCATATGCCAAGGTGATTCTCAGGTGTGTGTGAGAGAGAGAGAGAGAGTCTCTTTTCTCTTTTCTCCCTTCTTTCCTTGGTTCAGTTTTGGGGTTTTACTCTCTCTTCTTGAAATATCCTTTGACCTTGGTCTTTCTCCCTTATTGAGGTGCTCTTGTGGCCATGAGTGGAGCTTTTGGTGGATATTCTTCTACCCTCGCATTCTTGGAGCTCTTGATCTTGGAGCTTGGAGCTCTGGTGGTAGTCTTCTTAAGGCGGGTTATATAACACTAAACCCTCTCTAGTATTACACGTCTTGTTATATTCTATTGATGTTTTATCTCCTTAAGATTTCCTCCATCATTCTAACACATGAATCTTAACCCTAGAATTTGTTGGGAAGAGTTATCATGCTTGGTTTGGATGTAACCCCAAACTCTAACCTTTTTGGTATCGGTCTTGGGTAGATGATATGGAGTTTCTTCCCCATGTTTGACCCTTAATCTAATTCCCATGCTTGATGTTTGTACCCCTAGAATTAAGTGAGAGGTTAGTTTCAGTTTTGGTTATCTTGGCTATGGTTTCTCTTCCTTTAGTCATGATTTTCTTGGACCTTTGCCTTAGGGTTTATGGAGATCGGTTTGCTTGAGTCTCCTTCCATGATGATTGTGGTTCTTACTTAGTTTTGGACTTTTTTGGTGACCTAGATATATACCCTTGGTGTGGTCTCAACCTAGGAGGTTTGATGGTCGAGGCATGGCTATGGGTGTCACGATCATGATATAACCCCTTGAGATGGTCGCAACCTAGTTGACTTTGGCTGAGACGTCCCTCCTTGTGGTGGTGTTTGACCTAGTGGCATTAGGTTGAGACCTTTGGAGCATAGAAGCCTTGAAACCCTAAGCTTCTTGCTTTAGCTGGGTGGGGACAACCCTTGGAGTGGTGGTCGTGTCTAGGAGATGATGCGGTCGTGACGTGGTGGTGTGGAAGCGTCACTGTCGTGACATAGAGGTGCTTGAGGAACTTGGCTGCGACACATGGTTGAAGTGTGAAGTGAAACCCTCACCCTAATGCCATGGGCGCGACATGTAGGTGGTGGTCGTGACATGGTAAGGGAGTAGGTCAAGGTACCCATGATGTATGTCGTGGTTGCTACATACTATGGAGGGAAGCCACAACCAATGTGTCTTAGTGGTTAACATGTGGTGATGGTAGATGGTTATGTACCATGTATGGACATCTAACGTTAATCATGTATACATATGTGTTATGCTATTTAGTATGATCTCCAATCTTCTTTGATGATGATTCTTAATCCTGACACACTCCATGATGGTGGATGGTGGTGGTTCTAGGGTGGTTGGTTGACATTAACCTTGTGGACCCTAATCGGCAAAAGTGGAGACCCTAAACCCTAAAAGTGAATAAATCTTGCTTATACCTTCATTGTGGATGGCTATGTTATTTGTGATTATCTCTCTTGATTATGATCTTCTAAACATGTAGGTGTTATGGAATTGATTATCATAGCTAGTGTGTTCTATGATGGCTATGATGTGAGACAAGGATTGGATATGCCCTTGTGAGGCATGGTGATTATGCAGGTGATACAAGAATATGGTGGTTGGGCCCTAGGACCTAACAGTGGTTATTGTTCTGACATGAAAGGATGTTTCCTACTGATAAATTTGAGGGATTGATGTCCCATAGCATGTGGCTTTGTTGATGACGTTGTGAATGGCAACAATATAGGCATCATGCAATGATAGTGTGAAAAGTTCGCATCCTATGTGTTATATTTGCGGGAAGAATGCTATGCCTTTATCTTTGTAGAATTTGTTATGGTTTTATACTTTGTAACTTAGTTGATTCTAAAAGACATTTAAATGACTGAAAACCTAATCATGTAGCTTTGACATGTGCCATAGATCCATTAAGTGTCAACACTTTCTGAATGATGAAAAGAGTTTAACTCGGAGTGCATATTTTTGAATTTGTGGGGATGAGGACGAATATCCCCTTACATCTAGGTTATGTGATACAAGATTGGTTGTGGGCCATACCCTGATAGGAGTGCGAGTTAGGGTCGTAGCTCAGTGATATATGATAAAGGATTGGCTACGGGCCATACCCTATGAGGAGTGCAGCTGTGGGTTGTAGCTCAATTTCACTAGCGTTGTGACCTGTACCAAGGCTGGCTAGGTTTGTACAACTGGACAATATGTCGTTGGTAGCACTTTGACTGATGATGTCACTATAGGTTCACTCGTACTGACTAAGGGGGTGAGTTTGTGGATTCCAGCTCTTCTACTAGACCTTGTATGGCACTGATTTCAATTTAACAGTGGTCGGTTGGATTTGGGTGGTATAACTCAAATCCTCGGGGCATAATAAAATATGTAACCAGTCGTGTACCATACTTATAAAGGATCAAATATGGAAACAACGGATGATGCTTTTCTTGCTTTTATACAGTATAGTTGGTAGTAAATATACATGTTTTTCAGATTCATTTTATGATGATAAGATGTATCATAGTATTATGGCAAATTGATTATTCTCTTAGCGATGATTACTTGTTTATCATGGTTGTATCTTTATAGCTATTCTTTAATCATCTTATCCATGCTAATAATAGTGTTGATGGAGAGTTATATCTCCCACTGGGATTTGGAATCTCACCTTGTGGGTCCCCCACATCCTTTTTAGGTGGACGTGTATGAGGGGGAAGAGATCGTGCAACTGAGGTTGAACAGTAGCAAGAAGGATAGTAGCTGACAAGGTTGGAAGTGATGGTGGTGGTTCTTTTGTTGTTAGAGTCCTAGAGTCATCCCTGTACACCCAGGTCTTTGGGATGGTTGTTGGGTGTGTTTTGTAGATGAGTTTCGATACATGTTTTGGCTTGTGTGACCCTTTTCATGTATGGATACAGTGGATGTATGTATATATGTTCGGAACATGTTTTCTTGTAACAGGCTAATGGTATACATGAGAAGTATCATTTGATATGAAAGGACTCATATGTAAAGGTTCTTATTGTTTGGATCTGATCAAAATATGGTTTTAATTTCTAATGTTTTTCGATAATCTATTTGTTTAAGTTTGTTTCCACGATTAGTTTTGGGTTATCTCGTGACTCGTGGTGAGGAAGTGTCACATAACTTGATTCACTTATACCAACATCGACAGATGTAGTATAGCCTTTAAAAATAGTGGTAAAGGTTTATGCCGACATCAATACACTCAAATTATTTTTGTAGTGAGTGTTATAGATATTAAGTTTAAATAATTAAAATAAAGTGTTTTTAGAAGTAATTAAAAAAATTGTAGGAAAAATAAACTATATTTGAAAATGAGAATATTGATGATGAATATATCAATACTTTGTTAATAGGTCTGGTATCTCAATGGTAACAAATGTAAGAATATTAGGCTGTTTATATATATATGTATATATTGGTATGTGTATAACTTAGAGTGTGAGAACTCGTTACACTAAACGAGATTACTCAAAACATAAAGTATAATCGATCACTAATTAATCACATACCCAAAAATATGGGTAAATTAAAACTGATTTCAACATCAGCACCCGCTCAAAAACATTTGCTAAAGAGCCCAACATCTTTATTATATCCATACTAAGTCAAGAATTTGATACAGATTGTTCTATCGCCTTAGCCACAACATATATCCACAGGAAAACAATATTTGTATATGCCACACAACAAACATTAATATGCTAACAAAACTTCGATTCGTTTGAAACACCATATACAAACTTTTCCTGTCTTGATCTGAGAGTACAGGGACAACTCTATGATACACTAGACATCTAATCAACTTTCTCAAAGATTCATTACTATATCTCATCTTTACTTCCACGATTCTATTGCCATCACTACCGATTACCTAAAAAAATGTGGTGAACCACAAGGGTGAGACCCATGTCCCAGCAAGAGATATAACCTCCAACAAAGATTATTCATTAAAATATTTTTAAGTAATTAAACAGTTAAGTAGTTTAATCAGATATAACAAATAAGCTCAGCAGCACTGATGATTAACATCATACATAAAGGAGCAGAAAATAACTATAATCATTAACCAGACTATCATCCTTTATCTTGTTGACAATATAAGCAATTCATATGCATATCTAGCATCATGAGCAAGTCTAGTAACATAGAATCTCTATCATTATGAATAAGTCTAGCCACATAAGCATAGCTAACAACATAATAGGTTGAACATATCAACATCATAAAAAGAGCTAACAACATAAGCACAATTGTCTGGATAAGCATGATTAGCATTATATGCATCTCTAGTTACAAAGGCATGGCTAGCATGCTAAACATAACTAACAACATGTGATAGCTAGCATCATGATTATAATCAGCAGTAGCAGTATAGTTATCAACATAATCATGGCTATTGTATGTACGCATCTACAATCTTAAGCATATCCACAACATAAGTATATCTATTATCTCTTAATAGCACTAAGCATCATCTTTATGTAAAGAGAACAAATAAGGGTTATCTTCCAATGTGAAGTGTCATGGATAACCCTAAACAGATATGCTATACGGCTGTATTACATCTTTTATTATGCTCTGAGGAAATTGAGGATACCACTCAAAATCCAACTGACCACTGCTAAGTCGAAATCAGTGCCATACAAGATCTAGGAAGAGTCAGACTCCTGAGATCTTCTCTGCCCCCAATCAGTATTGTTGACCTATAGGTTATACATTGTCCATATTTTGATAATGACTTAACCATTCCATTCATATGTATGTAATATGTGTATTCAAGATTGATTTTAGGTGTTAGGTACATGAAAAGGATCAAATTACCCAAGCCCTAATTTGCTACAATTCAAGTCAAAAGCTATACAAGTGTGTAATTTAGGAAATCTATGTAAATGACCTTAGAAGATTTTTATAATCACTTGTATTGATGATATGACTTTTAACTAAGATGATAAAATTTATTGGGACACTTAAAACCAAGTTTTAATAACTTTTGATGCACTTTAGAAAATTGATCACATGCAGTCAATCGGTCGAGTTACAATCTTGACCGATCCACTGGATCAATTCTCTGAAGAGTGCATCGGTCGAGTTGTGCACTCACAGAACTCAATCGATGGGGTTACTCACCAAACACAACTTTCATTGGTCGGTCAAGTTTCCTCAGGACAAACTCGACCGATGGTTTGAAATTTGGGTTTGTCTTTTACCCAATCGGTTGAGTAACCTTTATTGAAACTCGTCCAATTGCACTGTACGGAAATTGTAGAAAAAGTGATTGTGATTGTTGGTGACTTATTTGGGCGAAAATAGATATGTTTCCTTGGGAAAAAATGGCTATTATTCGGCCCTAAGTGTTCCTTAACTCAAAGGGGCACCCCCAGCTATAAATAGGACCACTTAGAGTTCATTCCAAGGTTGCTCATTCCATATATGCTTGGTTCTTGCTTAGTTGAGAGTGTTGCACACCTTTGATCCCCTTTCTCTCTCTCTACCTTCAAGTCAAATATGTGAGTATGAGTGAGATAGGTTCTATTGTAAGAGAGCTACTTCTTGTATCCATGTAAAGCTCTCCACCTCTATCTTCCTACCCCCTTTCCTTATTGAAGAAAAGGCTTGAAGAACTTCTCCGAGTGAAGGAGAAGGAGTTGCTATCCTTCAAGGTTGAAGAAAACATGGTGTTCCAGATCTCCAAGTGAAGAAGATAGGCAAGGCAGATGTTCAAGGAGGATAGGAAATTCCTTGAAGGCCAAAGACTTAAAGAAGGAGTGGGTAAGTCCTTGTTGAAGGTTGAAGACTCCATGGTTCAAGTGGGTAAGTTCCTTCAGTAGGTTGAAGATCCTTGCTTGAGGTATTAAGTCCTTAGATGAATGTGGTTGTTGTTGTCTTATAATCTTATGAATGAATATAAGAGCATCAATATTGCAAAGTCCTAGAGCCTAACCACCTCTAGGTAGTGGACTGACTCATTTCTAGTTTGAAGTGTGGAACCACTCTAAACCACCTTGTCCAAGTGTATGTTCTTCCTTGTCTCTCACCCTTGCTATGCATGCTAGTTAGGACTTCAAATTGGTTATATGATTTAAGTTTCTGCACTTAATATAATTTGGTGGTCTAATTCATTTTTTGAGATTTGTGAAGCTCTATTCACTCCCCTATAGAGCCCTTGATCCAACAAGTGGTATCAGAGTAGGTCTTCTCCAAGCTACTTCTACAAGTAGGAGAAGATGGGCGATTTCGCACTTGGATCTCTCAACTTGGAGGGAAGATTCTCCATGTGACATCCGGTCTTCGACGACACCAAGTTCCTCTATTGGAAGAGAAGAATGTAGTTTTATCTCCGAGGAGTAAGCTATGAGATGTGGAAGGTGGTGCATCTAAAGTATGAAGATCCAAAGGAGGAAATCTCCACATGGATCGAAACCCAAATGAAGCAAGCTCAGCCCAATGCCAAAGCCATGAGCATCATCTATACAACCCTCACTCCATCTGAGTTCAACCATATCTCCTCTTGGGACACCACACATGAAATTTGGAACAAGCTATGTGTCACCTATGAAGGAACAAAGCAAGTGAAGGAAGACAAGATCTACATGCTTGGTGGTCTACTTGAGAACTTCAAGATGGGCAAGAATGAAAGAGTGGCAGACATGTACACAAGGTTTAATGTGATCATCAATGGATTGGTAGCCCTTGGTAGTATGATGGACAAAGGCCCAATCAACTCCAAGATCTTAAGATCTCTTCCAAAGAGATGGGATCCCAAGGTGACATCCATTGAAGAAGTGTACAAGCTTAGTGAATTTTCAACCGAGGAGTTGGTTGGCAACCTTCAAGCTCATGAGCCAAGCCTTGATAAGCAAGAAGAAGAAGAAAAGAGAGAAGAGAAGGAGTCTAAGAATATCAAGGATACAACCTTCAAAGCTCAAATTGAAGAGATGGTTCGGCAGCAACAACTTGCTCTCAAGTCCCCTACTCCTTCCTCAAGTGAAGATGAAGGCCCAAATGAACATGAAGCTAACTACTCCAAGGGCAAGCACTTCAAGGGGAAGCCTTCTTCATCAACTCCTAGATGCTATGAGTGTGGCCAAAAGGGCCATTACAAGAGTGACTACCCCAAGGCCAAGAATAGCCACCACAAGAGCAACCACAAGAAGGATAAGGAGTATAAGAAAGAAGGCAAATACAAGAGAAAGGAGAATAGAGAAAGAAGAAGCAAAGATGCAGCTCATGCGGCTTGGGAGGAGTCTTCCTCAAGATCTTCTAGCTCCAAAGATTGAGAATGCCACCTTGCTCTCATGGCCTCTATAAGTGATGATGTAGGTGAGGTAAGTGAGGTAAGTGAAGTCAATTTGCATGAGTTATCTAAGGAAACTCTTATAATATGCTTAATGCTTTCCGGTCATCTTTTACTAAATGCAAATCTAAAAAGGATAGGTTAGGAAGGATAATAGATGATATTTATGCTAAGATTGAGATTCTTGATCAAAATGAAAAGCTGCACCTTGATAGTATTGATACCTTGCAAGGGCAATTTCTTGATCTTGAGCTCCAATACAATGGAGTTGAAGTTGAGAATGGTGTCTACCTTAAGACCATTGCTAATCTTAAGGAAGAAAACCAAAAATTCCAAGATGAGATAGATGTTCTTAAAACTAAAAATGTAGAACTTACTCTCATTGATGAAGCTAGGAAGCAAGAAACTCATATTTATCAAAAAGAAATTTTTTTGCTTAAATCTAAAAATGCTATGTTTCTTGCTCAAGTTAATGATCTATCATCTAGACCTATTTTGCAAAGTAATGAGGTAGCTAGCACTGCTCTAGAATGTGATTCTTTTCATACTAAAACCCTCTGCTTAGAGGCTGACCTATTGCTTGCTAGAGATGATCTTGCTAGTTTATCTTCTACTATCATTAACCTTAGTGATGATAATGCTAAGTTAAGAGCTTCTTTGCAAAAGTTTCTAAAGAAATCCCTTAATGATGTCCTAGAACACTCTACCAAAAAAATTGGTACTAGTGGTTTAGTATATGATGGGAATGCTCCTAAGGGTAAGAAAGGAGTGTGGAACCTCCTTTCTTTCATGGAGAGACTTCTGACTCTAAGAACCCAATCGTATGTGTTCATTGTAAATGTGATGATCATTACTCAGCTTATTGTCCTTACAAGCCAAAGGGGACCAACCCAAAGATGAAATGGGTCCCCAAGCTAACCCCGGATCCCAAAGTTTGAGTTGGGTACAGACATCCTTCTTTCATGCAGGTCAAAAAAAAGTGTATTGTTAATAGTGGTTGCTCAAAGCATATGACAGGTGAAATTAGCCATTTCAACCAATTCAAGAAAAATAAAGGAGGATCGATGACCTTCGGGGATAACAAAAAGGGTAAGGTAATCGGTGAGGGTGATGTAGGAAATGAGTTGAGTATCAAAAATGTTTTGCTTGTTGATGGCCTACATCACAATTTGATTAGTCTAAGCCAACTTTGTGATAATGGTTACCTTGTTTTATTTACTTCTGTTGAATGTTTCCTTCTAGATTCCCTCACTTACAATGTTGTACCGCAAGGGAACTAGAAATGGTAATCTTTACATTATTGTGCATGATGCTCTAAAGCCCGTACTTGATAGATGCTTGGTTGTGGATAAAAATGATATTTCTCTTTGGCATTGTCGGTTGGGTCATGTGAATATGCATCAAATGAATAAATTGAGCAAAAAGAAATTGGTTCAGGAACTTCCCAAATTGGATTTTGAAAAGGATGAGGAATGCCAACCATATACACAAGGCAAGAAAACCAAGTCCTCCTTCAAATCCAAAGGAGTCCTTAGCACCAAAAGAGCTCTTGAGCTTCTTCATATTGATCTATTCAGACCTATGAGAACTCAAATGCTTCGTGGTTCCAAGTATTGTCTTGTGATTTTCGATGATTTCACTCGCTATACTTGGACCTTCTTTCTCGTTTCTAAAAGTGATACTCTAGATGTTTTCTCAAGCTTTTGTAAATGAGTTGAAAATGAAGCTTCTTGCCGGATTGTTTCTATCCGTAGTGACCATGGGCGAGAGTTTGAAAATAATCTTTTTGAGCATTTTTGTGAAAAATCTGGTTACTCACACAATTTCTCTTCTCCTCGTACACCTCAACAAAATGGGGTAGTAGAGAGAAAGAATAGGTCACTACAGGAGATGGCTAGGACCATGCTTCTAGAATATGACATTCCTAAGAAGTTTTGGGCTAAAGCTATTAGCACCTCTTGCTTTGTGCAGAATCTAGTTTTTACACGTCCTTCTTTGAAGAAAACCCCTTATGAGTTATGGCATGGTAGAAAGCCATCCAATGATTTCTTTCACTTTTTTGGATGTCCTTGTTTTGTTTTAAACACGAAGGATTCTCTCAACAAGTTTGATCCAAAATCATACAAGGCTTTCTTCCTAGGCTATAGCACTACAAGCAGGGCTTATAGAGTTTTCAATATTGAATTATCTAAAATTGAAGAATCTATTAATGTTAAGTTTATTGAAACTAACCTAGTTGTTGGAAAGAATGTTGTTGATAATGATGTTTCTGATGACTTAATTCCTATCTTAAAAGACCTCAACATCGACAACAAAGGTAAGTAGATGGATGAAGCAAATGCTCCAAGACTTTAACATTCATTTTAATGCTTCTCCTATCTATTGTGATAATACTAGTGCAATCAATCTTTCTTGTAATCCTATTTTACATAGTAGAGCTAAACATATAGAGGTTCACCATCATTTTCTTCATGATCACATTGCCAAAAAGGATATTTATATCACGCATGTGGACACGAAAAATCAGTTGGCGGACATTTTCACCAAACCTCTAGCTAGAGAGCAATTTAATTTTATTAGATCTAAATTGTTCATAATTTCTTTAGATGATATTGACATGTTATCTAGCTAGTTGTTTTTATCTTATATGTCTTGCTCAAGCTTTTATCACCTTGCTTGCCTAAAATTGTTAATTGTGCTAAATTTTGCTTGTTGACATGCTTAGTTTCACTTGTTTTTGGGAATTTCATGAATTTCGGGGTTTTATCGCTAAATAGTACCCAGTGATGAGTGATATGTGCCTAAGTATGTTCAATATACATAATAGACTTGAAAAATGAATTTAATTAGCTTTCATATGACTAGAAAATCTGTTTGATGGTTTTAGGTCAGGTTGACCATCGATCGAGTTTCCCCAGGACAAACTCGATTGATTTGTGGTCGAGAGCTGTTCTAAAATGGACCAATCAGTTGAGTTTCTGACTCTTAGAACTCGAATGATCAGCGGGTTGAAGCCAACTTAAGTTGGGTTTGGCCGACTATTCTCCCTCTCAACTAGAGAATAGCCGACTGATTCCCCTTATTCTAGCCCTAAGCTCTCTACCTAAACCCTTACCTTCCCTATCCTAGCTCTTTCCCGACCTAGATAGGTGGACCTAGACCTTACCTTTTGCTCATTGTTGGTGTTTGGACATTTTTGATGGCTTGCTTTGTGTGTTTAATATCTTTTTCTCCTTTTTCTTGCCACCATGGATTCCCACAGGAGAAAGAGACCCGCCCCTTGCAATGCACCTTCATCTTCTTCATCTTCTCACTTGATTCCCTTTGATGACACCTCGTTTGTCTCAATAGAAGTTGTAAATAGGTGTAAGGACCTTCTTCCTAGGAGTCCTTTCCCTTTTTGATCTTTGTTTGAGCCTAGCCCTAGGCGTCAAGCAGTTATAGACCAAGTAGCTAAGTTGTTAGCCGTCCATCACCTCTCTGCCCTGGCTGTCAAGCGTGACTGCTTTCATAACTCGATGACTATCATGAAAGCAGTTCACAAATTCTATGCTAAGTTGCATTGGAATTACGACACCCTTATACCCTCGTCAAATACTCAAGTGATCCTGACTTCCATGATCGCCGGTAAGAAATTCCAAATCTCTGAGATATTCTAAATGACTTTTTTCTGGATATGAGGAAAATGACACACGGCGCAAGGATTATGACGAGTATTTTGACCTCTTGGATCGTGAGGGTTTCTATAAATAGAATGAGATCACTCTCCCTGATATCCATCACTATCTCAAGTAACCCAACATTCCATACAAGAAGAAGAGCACCCTACCCTCCTCCTCGCTCAATATTAAGAAGCATGTATTAGCCTTAGTGGTCAACTGCAACATCCATCTAAAGACAAATCAAACAGATATTGCAGAGAACACCACGGTAATAATGTATTGTCTTCTTGAGAATATCGGAGTCAAATGGTCAAGATACTTTCTCCATCATATGACCTATTTTTATTCTAGTAAGAACAATCGAGGCACCCATCCACCCTATCCAACCCTGATTTATGGTTTGTTTCAGTTTGCTACTGAGAAATCACTCTTTTCTGACTTTCATTACAAGCTATCCAGGAAAGGTGTATGTATTAGTGAAACCACAATTCAGAAGTTTGTGCCTGTCTTTGCCTCCTCCACACCTGGTGCTTCATCCTCAGCCTCTACCTCTGCATCCCCTACCTCCTCTGCCTGAGGTCCTCCTCCTCTGCCTCCTCGACCTAGTTGTGCTTCGTTTCATGTATCCAATGAAACCCTTATGGGCTACATGATGCACCAATAAGAATACAACCAACATGTTCAGGAGCACCTGCATCAGGATCTATGTTCAATCATATCTACCATGAACATATCATGTGCACACCCCTACCCCACCTACCAGCCTTTCACCGGTAGTGATTATGCTACTTATGCATATCATCATTACTACCCTACCCCCGAGCCTGCCACTGCTATTGCTCCTCCACCGTTTGCTGGTGGTGGTCCTGCTCCCTCCTACCTACCATTTCTTGCTGGCTCCTTGGCCACCATGCTTGCCAATCTTGGCCATTCTACTCCATCCTTCCCTCAGGCCAATGAGCTCTATGTTCTTGGTATGACTTGGGGATGATAAGAATGCTTGTTGGCCCAGTTGTGGTTTTGGTCCTCCTACTGATGAGGAGATGTCTGACCAGGAAGATGATGCTGAGGTTGTTGCTGACAATGATGATGGCGATGGCGAGGATGCTTCTGATGATGGTGATGTCTCTAGTGGTGATTTCGGTGATGAAGCCACTACTGTTGATGCACCTTTTGATGGAGACGAGGACTACGAGCCTGGAGCTGATGATGATGATGATGATGACATTATGGACATAGATAGTCTAGATGTCTAGTTTGTTTCTTAGTTTTTAGTCTAGTTTGTTGATCATATACATCTTTCTAGGCTATTTTGTATTGGAAACATCTGGGCACATTATCTGAGATGTACTATTTTTATCTTCAGTTTTTCATCGCTTCTTACTTGTAGTTGCTTTTATGAAAACATGCTTCTGAGTTGTAATATATATGATATGCACTCTTGCTCTCTGCTCATGTTATATATTATGAGTTGGTGCATGTTTCACCATATTTTTATTATGACTGAGATTATGTGTTTCTTTCGATTCTGGTTGATATATGATATGAGATTGCATGTATGATTATCTGCTTGATTGTGTTTGGAGAAGACATGAGTTTATGCTCTTCTACCCTCCCTACCTTTTGATAATGTCAAAAGGGGGAGAGAATTTCTGTGACGCATCGTTCGAATAAAACATTATTAACTTAGAGTAAGTAATCACTAAGTAGTGGATTAACAAAAATTACTAAAAATTAAAACCATTTTACAAAGAGGTCCACACATAGGAAAGCTCTTTCATAAAGAATCAGAGTAACTTAATTACATACTGGTTCACAAGTACATGTCCTGTATCATCTTTTTCTGAGAATTACAAGCATCAACTGCATTGTTAAACTAAACACAGGTAGTATAAAATCTCAAAGCACTAAGCCAAAATCTCAAAAGCACTAACTACTACTATGAGGACCTGAGAGTACAGAGACGACACATAGGACTCTATGTACATCTATACACGATATTTCAGTCAGTGTCTCCACCTGAGAATTCACTATTGTCCCTACAGTTGTTGTTGTTGTCCTTCATCTACTGAAGGATTCCTGCCTCTTCGTCCGTGTCCACCTAAAAATATGGTTTCCACGGGGGTGAGACAATTGTAAATTGCCCCAACGAGAGATATAACTCTCTGCCACAAACATTATTATTGCAAATTAATAAGATAAATCTAAACAGAAGAATCATGATTGCTTAACAACAATTAATTCATTGTTTAACAGATTAGAACATTAATTTTATCTAAAGCCTTTCAGCTATAACATGATAGAGCAGCATGTCATTTATCCAATAATGAATATGGAGAACATGTATAACCTTTATCCGCTATGTTAAGCAGGATTATATCAACAAATGTTTCTCGTATTTTAAGTTTATGCAAATACACTACACGGCTGATTATATTTTACTCTTCATGTGTCAAACTGCACTTAGCTTGTCATGGTATATTGACATCTTCACTATAGAGTTATAGCCGCAGCATATACTCTCTTTAGGCTGAGATCACATAGATAATGCATGGCATTGTTTTGTGGAGTCATGGCCTATAGCCATACTCTTTTTAACAAAGTATTGGGATCTTAATCCCTCATCTCATCAAGTACCTTTCATTTCTTAACAAGTTCATCATCATGATTATAGAACATGGGTATTCAAACCCTTAGTTCATCATAGAATACTTGTTACCACATAACAGGTAACTTAGTACCTTTAGGTCATTTGACCAAGGTAAGCATGATTCTTACTACATAAGCATTCCACATATCACACAAAGCTTAATTCATCTCTTGTTACCTCTTAATAGGAAACAAGGCATATTATGGCTTATGAAGCCATAAACTATTTCAATAATTAAAACATCATATGGCACACAGGGCTCATTAATCTTAGATTACCTCTCACTAAGCAACAAAGCATATGAAGGCTTATAAGGCCTATAAACATTTTCAATATAAGAGCATCATAGCTCATACCTGGCTATGCTTATCATCTCAACATACCTGCATGAGTAGTACTCATGATAACAGTTATAATGCTTTCATATCAACACCATGCAACACAAAGTAATACCACTATTCCCTTTTCAGGGTTAGGATTCCTCTTGCATATCATCACTCTACTTTAGGGTTTTTACACAAATAACCATTTAGGTTCTTAAGATCATGTTATTAATGATCAAACCTTAATTCATTTCTCCACACAGCTAGGAGCTAACATTGATAACATAAGTATTCAATCATACTTATTTATTCTCATAATTCATTATTAAATGAATTATCAACACAAAGTATGAGTTTCTCTCTCATCTTTGCCAGAATATGATTGCATCAAAGTTTATTGATATGGATTAACCTTTTCATAGGGAATGTTAGCCTACACTTATCAAAGTTCATTACATCTCAATGTAACAACTGACATGACACATTTCATGTGTCACTCATCCAAATATATTGGATTTAAAATACATCAAGGTATATCAACCTTAAGGTGCTGGATGTGATATCTATCATATTTTGATGTATCACTTCCCTAATCACCTTTATCTTACTTGAGTTCATCCACTTATCTTGTATTAGGGTATTTCCCCTCCTAATACTTTATACACAGTTCATCACATTTGTAATGTATTGGTCATAAGTCACTTATTTAGAAAAAATACAACCTTTACTAATGATATAGACTCATCTTTGAGTTAGGAACTATTGATGTAAGGATATCCATTATCAACATCTTTAGGTGTTTCACTTGTCAATTGATTAATCACTATTCCATTATTAGGAATAGGGTTTTCCATGTTTATAAATTAAGGTTCACATAGAATCTCCCATAAATATGGGTTTCATATAACATCACTCTACATTAGAGTTTCACATAACATCCTTCTATATCAGGGTTTCACATAGAATTACCTAAAATTAGGTTTTCACTTGAAATCACCCTTAAGTAGGGTTTCACATGTCACACCCTTGATTAGGGTTTCATCAACCTTCTCAATTAAGGTTTCATGATCTCTTTACAAAGGATCATACCATGATTACTTATTATGTATATGTTGAATGTATTGAGGTTTAACCATTACATGATTGTTCTTCATGTAGGGATTACTCTTTCTCTCATCCTCTCTAGGATATCAATCACTTCAATCTTAATTAGATTAGGTCCAATCAATTTGAATGAAGGATTGTCACAACATATTAAATCATTGCTTTCATAAGAATGAAGAGTTAACCACTCAAAAAGATACTAATTATCCTAGTACCCCAAAGGTATAACCATTGTAATCACCTTTGATTTTCATCATTACTAATCAATTAGTTAATTGTCCTTTAGTCACCTTAGGTGTCTAAATGGTTTGACCAATTGAACCTCAAATGATCTTGGTCACTTAGACCTCAAACGGTCTTGGTCACTCAGACATTGAATGGTTTGGAACCGTTTAAGCAAAGACATAATGAAACCGTATGGACAATTTACACTTGAAACCACTTCAGTCTCCAAACGGTTTGAGACCATTTGGTCTTAAATGGTATTGAGACCGTTTGGTCCAAACCCTCTCAAACCTGAATGGACCAAAAAGATCTTCCATCACTTTATCAATTCAGGGTTTCAATCATTAAATCATCTATCAATTGAGCTACTGATTTGTTCATCAATTGAACCATTGAATCACCCTTCAATTGTACCTTCGATTAGGGTTTTGAACCCAATTGAACTAGGGTTTATAATCAAGAAACCATCACTTAGGGTTTTGAAATCGAAGAACCATCAATGATTGACATTGTGGAACTAATTCAATTGAAATCATTGGATCATCATCAAACTATAAAATGACCTAACCTCAAATGGTCTTGAGGTCGTTTGGATGACCTTCAAATGGTCTTGAGACCATTTGACCCATTCCATCATTGAATTTTGTGAAATTCAATTAGGGTTGGCATCATTGAATCGATCATCAATTGAGCTAGTAATTATATTTCAATTTAATATCACTGGATCTTCAACCCTCCAAATGCACACCACCATAGACCTCTAAACGGTCTTGGTTGACCTCCAAATGGTCTTTAGACCGTTTGGGTGACCTCCAAATGGTCTTGAGACCATTTGGGCTAGTCAACCCAAAAATTGATTCAATTATTTAAGGGTTCTACACTTCACCCGATTAGGGTTTGCACCTATTGAATCATACACATTTGAAACCATCAAGATCAAACCAATTGCAACTATTGGATCAATTTACAAGTACAACAACATATTTCCTCAAATGTTCAACCATTTCAAACAGTCAACCACTCCAAACGGTTTGGGACCCAAAACTCCAAATTGTTTGCAAACTGTTTGGTCACCAAACGGTTTGGTGAAACCGATTGGACCAAAATGTTGAAACTATTTGCAATAGATATTTTTGGAGGTGTGTGCTCATGATGATTTCATCATCATAAAGCTATAAACCCACTAATATTTCTGTGATTTTCATGGTGATTGCATCAATCAATCAAATAAAATTTTGGGAATAAAGAAGGAAGGAACAATTGATGAAGATATGTAATCAATAACAAAGTTCAAGGGTTCAAGTTATATAACCTGCCTTCAATTGAGCTTCAAAGCTTCAACCTCCACGTATTTAATGTTGAAAGCAACACCTTCCACTATACCAAGCTCATCCTTAAGCTTTGAGTGAAAAGGAAAGGCTAGAATTGAAGATGGAGTGAAGATAAGAAGAAATCATGCATTGATTTTCGATTTCCACCATGGAATCATGGTTGAAAGTGATAAAGGGGCTTACCTACAGGTTGTGGGTCTTCCTCCTATTTCTACAAGCTCCCTTGGTCGTTTTTGCAAGCAAGAAGTGAAAGTGGATCGAAATTATCCCTTCACCTCATGGATAAAGGAGCTTATATATGAATTTTATTAAAAATTCATTTAGGAGAGAGAAAGTAGGAATTATCTCCTCAACTTTCTTGCCATTTTCCCCCTTATCTTCCTTAGATATGAGGATATACTCTTTTCCTCTTATTCCTCTCAATTATACACGATTTAAAGGAAAGCAAACTAAGCACCTTAAATCATATTATAATAATATCCATAAGTGAGTGGATATTTCTTTTTCTTTTCTTAATGTGAGTGGGTTCTCCACTCACGTAGATATTTCCTTTGCCTTTGCAAGGCACAAGAACGTCCATACTTAACCAAACTCAACCATTATAGTTTTTGTTGAAGAGCAATCCAATTAATATAATTATTCTTGCATTAAATTGAATTAGGGTTTTCAATTATGCTTAAATCTTGATTATTTTAATATCAAGATTCTCTCTCTTCCATAATGATTCAAATGAGGCGCCCCTCTCAAATTATTTTCTCTAAATGATTCCAAGAATCATGAGGTACCCTCTTGAAGTGGTATTTTGCATATTGAACCCTAGATTTTGGGTAAATTGCACATTACACCAAAACTAGGTTTTAATGCACAAACATTGCTCAACAGGCTCTTTCTTGTTATTCAGGCTTGTAGAAGCCATACAACCACATCATACTCACTCCTATGATGCTTCAACATATGAGGAACATTGTATCATGTAAAATTTGCAAGTTAACCCCTCAACTTGGGCAATTTACACTTTAGTCCAAAACTAACAAAGCATTGTTTCAACATTATTAAAAAATGACTAAATTTGAAATATAAATTCCTCTTGAGCCTAATTACTCTTCAAGAGATAAGAGAAAGCATATAATCAACTTTATTAAGAAAAACATCTAGGTTTAAGCATAACCCAGGTCAGGGATGTTACAAATTATAAACCCCTAACAAGGATTTCGTCCCCCAAATCCCAAATATCAGAAGATAGTTGTTACTCATGTCATCAAGTCTCTAATTATCATCTCAATGTCATGAAGATACCATAGATCTTTAATCCAAACAAAGTTTTCTTCCATTAGTTCACCCTTATCAATGTTTATGTTTATGCAAAGTATAAACCCCTAACATATGATGTCCACATATTTGATGTAACTAGATTGATTTCACAGTTGGCAACTATAGTTAACCAACATAAATACCTTACTTTGGTATTCATCATATGTAATTAGAACACATCTCATCCTTATCATATTTGATTCTCTATTGTTACCGTCAAAGGTACACATGCACAAGGTATTTCTTTTATTTTAGGACATCTCTTGTTCCATATATCATTATCCTGGAACTAAAATCCAAAGCAAACTGATACTTTTCTGAGTATCCATCAACAGATTATTTCTAATCCATGTACATCAAATGTCATAATACTTACTTGATTTTCATGTTAATAAAAGGATAAACATAAAGTATCATACTCCGATCATTACCCAAGGTTGTTCATCAAAGGTGAAACATACATATTTAACAAAGGTAATCCACTTAGCAATCCTTTATTTGTTTGGGAAAGTTCACTTAGCACTTCCTATGTAGTTGGGAGAGTTCACTTCAGCAATCCTTATGTTATTAGGAAAGTTCACTTAGCACTTCCTATGTTATTGGGAAAGTTCACTTAGCACTTCCCTATGTAATTGGGAAAGTTCACTTAGCACTTCCCCATATAATTGGGAAAGTTCACTTAGCACTCCCCTATGTAATTGGGAAAGTTCATTTAGCACTTCCTTATGTAATTAGGAAAGTTCACTTAGCACTTCCTATGTAATTAGGAAAGTTCACTTAGCACTTCCTATGTTATTGGGAAAGTTCACTTAGCACTTCCCTATGTAAGTGGGAAAGTTCACTTAGCACTTCCCTATGTAATTGGGAAAGTTCACTTAGCACTTCCCTATGTAATTGGGAAAGTTCACTTAGCACTTCCTTATGTAATTAGGAAAGTTCACTTAGCACTTTCTATATAATTGGGAAAGTTCACTTAGCATTTCCTATATAATTGGGAAAGTTCACTTAACACTTCCTGTATAATTGGGAAAGTTCACTTAGCATTTCCTATATAATTGGGAAAGTTCACTTAACACTTCCTGTATAATTGGGAAAGTTCACTTAGCATTTCCTATATAATTGGGAAAGTTCACTTAGCATTTCCCTATATAATTGGGAAAGTTCACTTAGAATTTCCTATATAATTGGGAAAGTTCACTTAGCACTTCCTTATGTAATTAGTAAAGTTCACTGAGCACTTCCTTATGTAATTTCATTATACTCACTAGATTGTTCTAGAATGACTACTTGATCATAGTAATCATAAAGATAACAATCTAAGAGTTTCATACTTTCCCTATCTCCAATAATCATATACCTGGCCAGGGTATACAAGTATTGAGATAAGGTAGTATGCACTTTATTTACTATCATATTCCTCACTTTTCATATCATTATACACACATGATTTTTCATTCTTGGATTTTCTTCAGGCATCACTTCTATATCTCATCTTTTAGCAAACAGATAAGGGAGATTATAAAGTATTTTAAGGAACACTGAGTAAGATGTAAGTTCTCATCTCCCTTGTGTCCTTATAGGACTAGTTAGAGGGAGTTCAAAAACAACTACTTTCTTATTTTTAACACATAGAATCATGAAATGGAATATTAGAATGAATCTATTTCATCTGACCTGTCACAACCCGAGGGTTTGCTATTGCATCAGATTGATTCATTGCATAGACCCTCGCAGTTGCTGGTTGTTGACCTTGTGCTTGATTGATAGGTGTTGATGAACCAGCTCAGGATGCTTGACCACGTCCTCTATTGTTGCTAGAAATCTATCTCCTTTGTGAGCCTTGCTGACTCTGCCCCTGGGGTTGAGTCACCATTGTATTCTCATCTGGACAATCCTTTGCTAGATGTTCAGGTTGTCTGCATTGGTAACAGATCCTAGTCACAAAATAGGGTTTGTGAGATCCAGTCACCGATGTTGATGCTATGTCGGAGGCTCTACTTGGAGTAATACTATAGTCCCTACCCCTACTTAACATCCATTGCGTCTGGGTATTGAATCTCGATGGTGTTGTCGATGCAGAAAATCTCGGCTTCTTAAAACTTTCGAATCTTTGTCCTTGAAATTGAGTGTATACTTTCTGTAATGACCCTAACCTGGATTATGAGGTAACCCTAATTGTTTTGGATAATAAAGTTGCTTAGAAATTTAATATAGTCCTCTAAGGTGCTTTGTTGTCATGTGACACACTCATGTTTCAAGTTTGGTCCCGATTGAATGTTGTTTGAGCAATTTTCCCTTGTTTTGGACCAAAGTGCAATTTACACAAATTGAGGGGCTATAATGCAAAATGTCACATGTTGAACATTCCTCATGTGTTATAGCATCATTATAGAGATAATGATGCGAGGTGGTGGCTTTTGGAAAGCCTAAATTCCAAGTTTGAACTTGTTTGAACAATGTTGGTGCATTGTGCACCAATTTTGGTACAAATTGTAATTTACCCAAAATGTGGGGTTAATATGAAAATTACCACCTATAGAGTGTTCCTACTTCCTCTATGTATCATTTATAGGAGATAGAATGAATTATACAGCATTTTTGAATCAATTATGAGTGATGGTACTCTTGGTGATGAAATGACCAAGAAAAGGGTTGAATATGAAAGCTTAACTTGAGTTGTATCAAGTTGAAAAGCTTATATATGAGTGCCTATCGGCCAAGGAGCCATGGGACAAGCCTCATATCGTTTTGTGAACTCTTGTCAAAGGCCATATCGTTCAAATCACCTCAAGGAGGTGAGGTGTGACGGCCAACAAGTTTCCTTAGAAAAAGTGTATCGGCTTGACATAAAATAGTGATTAAACCTAGATGACTTATCCAAATGGATAAGCAATTCATGAATTTTCATCTCTAGATAATACTCAACCTTTTTTCATGTCAATATAAATTTTAATGCATGCATGTACACGTGTCACCCATGCATGACACGTGGCACCTACTATCTCAAAATGTTGACACCTCATTTTTGCCTTTCTTCATGAACAACAAGTATATATACCCCTAGTTTCACCCCTTGGTGCAATTTGGGACCCTTACCACACTCCTAACCTAAGGTATAGTGCATAGAGCTCCCATATCGTGAAGGGATGTTTTGGTATCGTGCCTGGGCCTTGGGGTATCGCCCATGGCAAGACCATATCGCCCAAGTAGGTGATATCGGCTATATAGGGTGATATCGGCCATAGAGTGAAGTGTTTTGACTCCAAGTGAGTGCCATATTGTGCAAGTGAGTATCATATCATGCAAGAGGGGTGGCATGTCGTGCAAGATCACAAGGGTATCGTGCATAGGCCTTGTATATCGTCCATAGCAAGTATATCGGCCATACCATGTTGATATTTCCCATAGCAAATTGATATCAGCCAATTGAAGTGATTTTGGCCACAAGTGAGGGGGTATCGGCCACAAGCAAATTTGTGTCGACCGAGAGGAAGTCCATATCTCCCAAGAGTGGTAGGGTGTCGGCCAAGGAGCTAAGGAACTCAAAACTTAACCCTAAGGTAAGATATAGTTGTCTTCAAGCTTGAATTGAAGCATGGAATTAGGGTTATGATCTACCTTTCTTTTCCTCTTCACCAATTGCTTATCCATGGTGATTCCTTGTATATGAAGGGGTTGTGAATGAGCCTTGGACCTTTGATAAAGTCATCTTAAACCTTAGGAACATGGAGCTTTGGACCTTGAAGCTTTGAAGTGGTTCTTAAGGAGGGTTATATAACTTGAACTCAACCATGTTATTATTCTTCACCTAAGTTGTTATAATTAATGAAATACTTTTAATACTGAAATTTCCTGAAATAGTTGATGAAATTATGAGTTATAGTAGTTTCTTAGACCTTTTACCGTGAATTATAGTAGTTAGAACAAAGGTCTAGAACTTGAATAAGATGGTGTCACTTTGTAAAAGTGATATCGGGTTCAAATATAAATACAAGTAGTTATAACCCGATATGGGTATGACTTGCCCGATATGTCTTGCACAAGATGTTGCATGAGATGCTTGCATGATAGGGAGTCAAGTATAGACTCCATACACGATACAAGTTTGAATGAATACTTGTAAGTTGAAAAGAAACCCTAAATTGGGTAACCCAATATGAGTAAAGAATAGAAAATGCTATTGCACAATATGGAAGCCTGATACACAACCCTAGTTGATATCTAGCCTGACATGGTGATGGCTTAATACCGCATGCATGACATGGGTAACACATATACACACCTCTAGCCCAGTATGGATGATGTTCATACACCTCTAGCTCGATATGGTGGGTGCTTATATACCTCCAATCCGATATGGTGAACATATGCACAACTCCAACCCGAGACACCTTGTAAAGGTGAGAGTAAGACACTCTTAGGAGTAATGAGTGTAACACCAAGTAATGATGTGGATAATACCTTGATAGGTGAAACACCTAGAGTGGTTGATAATGGTTAATCCTATATCAATAATGTCTCAACCTGAGATGAGTCCATATCAATTTATGATGGTTGGACAATTCAAATGTATGACTTATGATCAATACACTACAGAATAAATGTGATGGGCTAGTGCATAAAGTATTAGGATGGTAAATACCCTAACACAAGATAAGTTGATGAACTTAATAAAGTTAAAATTGATGAGGGAAGTGATACATTAAGACATGATATATATCACATCCAACACTTCAAGGTTGATGTACCTTGATGCACTTTAAATCCAATATACTTGGATGAGTAACACATGAAGTGTGTTATGTCAATTGTTACATTGAGATGTAATAAGTTTAATGCACTTTGATAAGTGTGGGCTAACATACTTTGAGAAAGGGTTAAGCCAAGTTAATAAAGTATGATGTAATCATACCCTGGTAAGGATGAGAGAGGAACTCATACCTTGTGTTGAGGATTCATTTAATGATAAATGATGAGAATGAATAAGTATGATTGAATACTTATGATATCAATGTTTGCTCCTAGATGTGTGGAGCAATGAATTAGGGTTTGATCATTGATAATATGATCTTGAAAACCTAAATGGTTAATAATGGAAAACCCTAACCCTAATGAAGGGTAATGAATGTAAGAGAAACCCTAATCGATAAGAAAGGGAAAACTCTAACCCTAATGATGAGAAGGTTGTATTTCTCTTATTTCATAAGCCTTGTAAGGCATGTTAAATACTTGTATAACAAGTATAATGTGTAATGGCCTTGTGATCCGTGTGAATAAGTCGTTGCCTAGTGAGAGGTGATAAGATGTGTGATGGCCTTGTGAGCCATGTGAAAAAGTTGTTGCTTAGTGAGAGGTGACAAGATGTGTAATGGCCTTGTGAGCCATGTGATAGTTTTTTTCCTAGTGAGAGGTGACAAGATATTTAATGGGCCTTGTGAGCCATGTGAGATGCTTGTATAACAGGTATCATGTATACCTTGGTCTGAGGACCTAGAGGTAATAGTTTCCTGATAAGTGGTAACAGTGGTCAGTGATGATCTAAGGTTTGAATACCTAGATCCAGTAATCATGATAATGATGATGTGAAGGGATGAGAATTCCCAGTAATGTGATAAGGGACTGAGATCCCAAGTATCACGTGTTTTAAAGATTTGATAAAGTACGTGATAGATGTATTACACCTTTCTTTGTAGCATTTGTTGTGTTTGATAAAGATAACTGGTTTGATGCTAAAAGAATGTTGTAATGCACGTAATATATCACTAGAAACTATAAAACATTGCCTTGACCATAGATCCATCAGTGTTAGAACTTGCTGATGGTGAAACGGGTTGCTCCACGGCATAACCCGGAGTGCATACTTTTGTGTATGTGAGGGCGTAAGTACGGATGGCACTGTGTGAGCCGATCCCCTTACGATCCCAAAATGAATGGGGATTTGGCTATATGCCCTATCCTGGCTCGAGTGCGGCGTTGATCGTAGACTCTGTGTTGAGCATGGTGAACTGGACTGTGGCATAGAGTATGGGGCTTGTGTCGCCATGAGTCAGACTGGGGACGGTTGTGTGTAGATGTTTCCCCTAAGAGAGTGCAGTTGACGTTGTAGCTCTAAGCGAGGATGCCTACGTACCCTGGCACAATTTGTTAGCAGTGACACGAGATGTCCTACATGTGGTCTCGTACTGTATGAGACAGTCTGAGATCATGGAAATCAGCTCTACCATTGACCTTGTATGGTACCGACTTGTGAGAAGTTTGTGGTCGGTTGGAGATGGTCGGGGTATGTTTCATCTCCTCAGGGCGTAAGTGTGATTGTAAAATATGTTCAGCCGTGTAGTATATCTTCTTAAGGATCGAATATGAGAAACATTGCTTGATGCGCAATATAGTTATACATTCTAGTTGATAGATGTTATTTATGTTTCTTTACATTCCTTGCCAAGTAGATAGATGAATTATAATCTACCATGGGTAGATGCAATGTTCTCCTTATGAAAGGAGATTACTTCATTCTGTTCATATAGTGAACTATCCTGCTTGTTAATATAAAAAGAACCTTTGCTCAATTTATAAATGCTTAATCTGTGATAATAATATGGTCGGCGGAGAGTTATATCTCTCACTGGGACAATTACAATTGTCTCACCCATGTGGAACCCAAATTTTTAGGTGGATGTACACGAGGAGGTGAAAACCTTTTTGTAGAGGAAGAACAACAGCTGAGGCAGTAGTGACAGCTCAGGTTGAGTTTATTGTCTATCATTTCTTGTAGATATGAGTCCTATGTGTCGTCTCTGTACTCTCAGGTCCTTGGATTTAGTAAGTGTTGGTTTTATGATCAATAAGAGATTTCGGCTTATGTGCCTCGAGGTTTTATGTTGCTCATGTATAGTTTGGTAAAGCAACTGTTATATGTTATTCTCGAGATGAGATGTATTGGATAAGTACAATGTGAATAATGATGTATATAAGGTTTTGGACCTTTTGGTAAGAGTTTCTTCGGAGTGGATCTCTTTGAAAATGGTTTTAATTTTTAGTGATTTTTGTTAATTTGTTGTTTATGTTTAATTCCGCTTAATTAATGACGATTTGTTTGTCAGTTTGGCGACTGTCGTCACACTTTCTTACCACTGGTCTATCATTTCTTCATTTTAGACCTTTCTATCCTCCTTACCAATCCACAAAAGTGGCAAACCTCTCCCTGTTCTCTAAAGCAGATACAGGAGTGGTCAGTTTAGCATTCAATCCTTTCTCAAAATGCTGAATTCTTTCCTCATCATTAACCTCCATATGCGGAAAAAACTGCAATAGCTCCATGAACTTAGCTTCATACTCGCTAATGTCCATCTGTCCTTGTCTGATTCTCTCAAATTGAGAGATCTTCTCGTCTAGATACATCTTAGGGAAGTATGTACTGACGAATTCTTGTCGGAATACCTCCCATCCAAATTCTTCACCTGGCCTCTTATCTTCTTCTATAATCCACCAGTGACCAGCACTCCCTTTTAGGAGGTACACTACATTTCTTACCTTCTCGGCTTCAGGAATATCAAGGATCCTGAAAGCCTTCTCCAGCTCTGTCAGCCACAAATCAGCATATGCTGGATCAGATGTACCAACATAATCTATGGATCCAACCCGCCGAAGTCTCTCAAAAGTCTTGTCGGCTCCATATCCCTCATTGTGGGCTGGTGCCCTAGGTGCATGTGGTGGTATCATGTCTGCCATGTGTGTCACAGTTGCCATAAACTGGCTAAATAGGGTATGGAAGGCTAGATTCTCTATCATGGCTGGGTTAATCTGGGGTTGTTTAGGTACAGGCCCATCCCTATTCTGGTCTCCTACACCTCCTCATGGTGTAGCAACACTAGTATCAGCAACGTGTTCTTCGTGTGTTCCGGACATCTTCAAGTTTTTCTTCTCCTCCTATATGAGCAGAAGTCACTATCAGATAACTGGAAGACACTAGAACAGACTCAACATCTTAGTCCTATGTCTCTATAGACTCAATGAACCTAGCGCTTTGATACCACTAAATTGTGATGCATCATTTGAATAAAACATTATTAACTTAGCGGAAGTGATCACTAAGCAGCGGATTTCCAAAAATTACTAAAAATTAAAACCATTTTACAAAGAGGTCCACACATAGGAAAGCTCTTTCATAAAGAATCGGAGTAACTTAATTACATACTGGTTCACAAGTACATGGCATGTATCATCTTTTTCTGAGAATTACAAGCATCAACTGCACTGTTAAACTAAACACAGGCAGTATAAAATCTCGAAGCACTAAGCCAAAATCTCAAAAGCACTAACTACTACTCTAAGGACCTGAGAGTATAGAGACGACACATAGGACTCTATGTACATCTATACAAGACATTTCAGCCAGTGTCTCCCCCTAAGAATTCACTATTGTCCCTATTGCTGTTGTTGTTGTCCTTCACCTACTGAAGGATTCCTACCTCTTCATCTACGTCCACCTAAAAATATGGTTCCCACGGGGGTGAGACAATTGTAAATTTCCCCAGCGAGAGATATAATTCTCTACCAAAAACATTATTAGTGCATATTAATAAGATAAATCTGAACAGAAGAATCATGATTGCTTAACAACAGTTAATTCATTATTTAACAGATTAGAACATTGATCTTATCTAAAGCCTTTCAGCTATAACCTGATAGAGAAGCATGTCATTTATCCAATAATGAATATGGAGAACATGTATAACCTTTATCCGCTATGTTAAGCAGGATAATATCAACCAATGTTTCTCGTATTTCAACTCTATGCAAATACACTACACGGCTAATTATATTTTACTCTTAATGTGTCAAACTACACTTAGCTTTTCATGGTATATTGACATCTTCACTATAGAGTTATAGCCGCAGCATATACTCTCTTCAGGCTTAGATCACATAGCTAATGTCTGGCATTGTTTTGTGGAGTCATGGCATGTAGCCATACTCTTTTTAACAAAGTATTGGGATCTTAATCCCTCATCTCATCAAGTACCTTTCATTTCTTAACAAGTTCATAATCATGATTATAGAACATGGGTATTCAAACCCTTAGTTCCTCATAGAATACTTGTTACCACATAACAGGTAACTTAGTACCTTCAGGTCATTTGACCAAGGTAAGCATGATTCTTACTACATAAGCATTCCACTTATCACACAAAGCTTAATTCATATCTTGTTACCTCTTAATAGGAAACAATGCATATTATCGCTTATGAAGCCCATAAATGATTTCAATAATTAAAACATCATATGGCACACAGGGCTCATTAATCTTATATTACCTCTCACTAAGCAACAAAGCATATGAAGGCTTATAAGGCCTATAAACATTTTCAATATAAGAGCATCATAGCTCATACCTGGCTATGCTTATCATGTCAAGATACTTGCATGATTAGTACTCATGATAACAATTATAATGCTTTCATATCAACACCTTGCAACACAATGATACCACTATTCCCTTTTTAGGGTTGGGATTCCTCTTGCATATCATCACTCTACTTTAGGATTTTTCCACAAATAACCATTTAGGTTCTTAAGATCATGTTATTAATGATCAAACCTTAATTCATTGCTCCACACAGCTAGGAGCTAACATTGATAACATAAGTATTCAATCATACTTATTTATTCTCATAATTCATTATTAAATGAATTATCAACACAATGTATGAGTTTCTCTCTCATCTTTGTCAGAATATGATTGCATCAAAGTTTATTGATTTGGATTAACCTTTTCATAGGACATGTTAGCCTACAATTATCAAAGTGCATTACATCTCAATGTAACAACTGACATGACACATTTCATGTGTCACTCATCCAAATATATTGGATTTAAAATACATCAAGGTATATCAACCTTAAGGTGCCGGATGTGATATCCATCATATTTTGATGTATCACTTCCCTCATCACCTTTATCTTACTTGAGTTCATCCACTTATCTTGTATTAGGGTACTTCCCCTCCTAATACTTTATACACAGTTCATCACATTTGTAATGTATTGGTCGTAAGTCACTTATTTAGAAAAAATACAACCTTTGCTAATGATATAGACTCATCTTTGAGTTAGGAACTATTGATGTAAGGATATCCATTATCAACCTCTTTAGGTGTTTCACTTGTCAATATATTAATCACTATTCCATTATTAGGAATAGGGTTTTCCATGTTTATAAATTAAGGTTCACATAACATCTCCCATAAATATGGGTTTCATGTAACATTACTCTACATTAGAGTTTCACATAACATCCTTCTATATCAGGGTTTCACATAGCATTACCTAAAATTTGGTTTTCACTTAACGTCACCCTTAATTAAGGTTTCACATGTCACACCCTTGATTAGGGTTTCATCAACCTTCTCAATTAAGGTTTCATGATCTCTTTACAAAGGATCATACCCTGATTACTTATTATGTATATGTTGAAAGTATTGAGGTTTAACCATTACATGATTGTTCTTCATGTAGGGATTCCTCTTTCTCTCATACTCTCTAGGATGTCAATTACTTAAATCTTAATTAGATTAGGTCCAATCAATTTGAATGAAGGGTTGTCACAACATATTAAATCATTGCTTTCATAAGCATCAAGAGTTAATGACTCAAAAAGATACTAATTACCCTAGTACTTTAAAGGTATAACCATTGTAATCACCTTTGATTTTCATCATTACTAATCAATTAGTTAATTGTCCTTTAGTCACCTTAGGTGTCCAAATGGTTTGACCAATTTCACCTCAAATGATCTTAGTAACTTAGACCTCAAACGGTCTTGGTCACTCAGACATTGAATGGTTTGAAACCGTTTAAGCAAAGCGATAATGAAACCGTATGGACAATTTACACTTGAAACCACTTGGGTCAACAAACGGTTTGAGACCGTTTGGTCTCAAATGGTCTTGAGACCATTTGGTCCCAAATGGTCTTGAGACCGTTTGGACTCAAATGGTCTTAAGACCGTTTGGTCCAAACCCTCTCAAAACCAAATGGACCAAAAAGATCTTCCATCACTTTATCAATTCAGGGTTTCAATCATTAAACCATCTATCAATTGGGCTACTGATTTGTTCATCAATTGAACCATTGAATCACCCTTCAATTGGACCTTCAATTACAGTTTTGAACCCAATTGAACTAGGGTTTATAATCAAGAAACCATCACTTAGGGATTTGAAATCGAAGAACCATCAATGATTGACATTGTGGAACTAATTCAATTGAAATAATTGGATCATCATCAAACTATGACATGACCTGACCTCAAACGGACTTGAGGTCATTTGGATGACCTCCAAATGGTCTTGAGACCGTTTGACCCATTCCATCATTGAATTTTGTGAAATTCAATTAGGGTTTGCATCATTGAATCGATCATCAATTGAGCTAGTAATTATATTTCAATTTAATATCACTGGATCTTCAACCATCCAAATGTACACCACCATAGACCTCTAAACGGTCTTGGTTGACCTCCAAATAGTCTTTAGACCGTTTGGGCTAGTCAACCCAAAAATTGATTCAATTACTTAAGGGTTCTACACTTCACCCAATTAGGGTTTGCACATATTGAATCATACACATTTGAAACCATCAAGATCAAAACAATTGCAACCATTGGATCAATGTCCAAGTACAACAGCATATTTCCTTAAGCGGTCAACCATTTCAAATGGTCAACCACTCCAAACGGTTAGGGACCCAAAAATCCAAACGGTTTTGATAACACCAAATTTTGTGATGTTTTTGGCCCTTATTTCGTTGTCAAATATGCCCTTTTAAATTGTTTTCCTCTCCTTTTTATCATGTTTTTGAATAAACAGGCCATGCTATGCTCTTAACTATATTTTATCATCTTTTGCAGGTTTTTCCTCGAATTTCGACTCATTTATCAGCAAAAAGGCCCGTCCCGGCCCACAAACGTTTTCCACCTGCATCGTCCTTCCTACCAGCCGGTCGACACGCTCGTTGCCTGACATAGGGCAGCACGATACACTACCATGCGACACGGGGGTGCCGCGTAAGAAGGAGCTGACGAGCGATATGCCATTTACCCGACAGGGAGCTGGACTCGCCATGACTACTGAAGTGTGTCGCGTGATACAAGCCACCCACCGACAGGTGCCCACTCCTCACGACACCCGGCAACGCTTACAGCCTGACACCCTTGTGTCGAGCGACACGCATATCGGGAATCTCTGAATCTGCAATGGTAGTGTTGATGGAGGACACGTGGTACCCGGAGAACCACAACTTCTCCCAACCGCTGCCTATAAATAGTAGCTACAGGACTCCGATGGGACGGGTCAGAATTTCGTGAAAGCTAACTTGGGAAAGCACCTGGAGCTAGCGTGTCGCGTCCCAGAGGTGCACCGGACGATACTAGGTGAGCACTTCTGTGACCTGAGAGGGCGAGAATGGTTCACTTAGAATCCGCCCTGGTCATCCCAGCAGCCCGATATTGACCAACAAGGGCACCCGATACGAGTAACCCGACACCCTAGCAGCCTCTAACCTGACACGATACTGAGCCTGATACGAATCGGCCATCATGGTGTGTCTCCCGAGAGGGCAGCACCCCGTCATGACCGTATCGGGCGAGAGTGCTTTGGCCGATACGTTTGCCCATCGTGGCCTATCGCCCGACAGGGTGTGCCGCCCGACATAGGTGTATCGGGTAGGGTTCCACACCGGTATCGGGCTAGAGGAATTTTAGGGATTTGTTGTTGCATGTCGCTCTTCTAAATCAAGGAGGTGATACTTATCTTCCTTTTTTCATGTTATTTACTTTCCTTACTTACGTAATGTAACCAAACCCTTTTATATATATGATTATGCTAGTGGAATCAGAGGAGCTTTAAATATTAGTTGCTTTACGTTTGGTTCCTTTTTGTTGGATGATTGCTTTGTTTATCATCCAAACTCTAGCTTGTATGCTTGGATAATGTTTTGACTAGCTATCGAATCGTGTTTCCCATTGCAGAAACCTCGAGAGAGGTGTTGTGGCTCTAGTGTTTGGTCTGATACGGGAGTACGAGAGTACCCAGGATTGGAGTGGCTTTAGTGATCTCTCCACTCTAACCCAAGTCCATCAACCTTGAGAGAGGTGTTGGTGCTTAGTTAGAGGTACCCTCTTTGAGAGGAGGGGTACTGGATGCTCCTGTTGTCGCTTGTTTTACCGAAGTTTTCTCCTTCATTCCTTACTAAGGCCATAGTGTTATTCTCCCTGGTTCTATTGCACAAAACCCCTAAAAACTGATAAATGCTTAAAACCTTAATTTTTCCTTATAGCTCTAGTTGGAGATAGTTTCCTTTTATTTTTATCGATCTTTGCATGTTGTTCCCTTTGGGAACTTTATCCTCATTTTGATTTTACCAGAGTGTAATGTGTAGATTCCGAGTTCTTAACACTACCACCCTTGTCCCTGTGGTTCGACCCCGATCGCTACTTCGCACCCCGTCATTGTTGCGGGGGCCTAAGAGTCAGGTAATTTAAAAGTCTGACTACTTCAAATCCGCTCCTTTTGGACGCGCGATTTAGGCCGGTCAACTTTTTGGCGCCATTGTCGAGGACAAGGCAAAATGGTACTGTTAACGAATCGAGTCCACTAACTAAACTCTCGTGCCTCAAGCTTAGTAATGAGCTTGACAACACTTTTTCCTTTTTGATCTTCTAACCTGAAATGAGTATAAAGTAGTTCATTTTATTAATACAAGCCTTCTAACTTGATTATATGTGCTATTCAGGTACTCAGGAAGGAAGCATTATGCTCATTTGAGCACCAACATCACTACACATACCACCTCGCGTAGAACCACCTCTTTCAAAAGGTGAACAACACGCGAGAGTTAGACCTCACTCGCCTCCGCATGAAGACAATGACCGTTATGACGACCACCCGCAACATGAAGATCATGAAACAAAACAATTCGAGGATGACCATCACCATGAGAGATGTCGTCATCACCAAAGATGTAGAAGAAATCAACATAACCAGGAGCAGAACCATGGAGACAGCGACAAAAAAGATTCTAACGAAGAAGAAAAGACCCTCAGGGAGTTAGCTTCCACAAAGGCCAATAATTCAAGATGTCCTATTGTCATCCCAAGGTTCAACGCAACCAACTTTGAGCTAAAACCATATGTCATCTCTATGATACAGAACAAGAGCTTCAGAGGGAATTCAAAGAATGATAACCCTTACCATCATCTGGATGCTTTTAAAAACATCTGCAATACCATTAAAATGTGGGGAGTCCCACAGGAGGTGATTTATTGCAAAGGTTTCATCTTTTCTTTAGAAGACAAGGCCCTATCCTGGTACCTCAGGCTGCTACATCAAGCTCTGAACAGATGGAACGTGCTGGCGGATGCTTTTGTGAACAAGTTTTACCCCACGGAGAAAACCGTCAGAAATAGACAGAGGATCACATCTTTCATGCAAAAGCCGAATGAGAATCTACACGAAGCCTGGGAACGGTATCAAGAATATCAAAGGGACTGCCCCCACCACAACAACAAGAAGGGTTTCTTGATAACCACCTTCTATAATGGTCTGACCCTTGAGGAAAGGGTTTCGATGAATGCAGTTGTAGGTAGTTACTTTCTGGGGGAAAAGCCTAGCAGATCCAAAAAGAACATCGAGAACATGGCCGAGTTACAAGACAACACCGACTATGACATATCTGATAGAGGATATGCTAAGAAGGTGGCTAGTGAAGGGCCCTCCGTAGAATCCAAAGCTCTGGAGGCTATCACCACTCAAATCCAGAAGATAGCCACTGATGTCATACACTTGAAAGAATCAGGTGGAAAAGGGAAGAAGCAAGTTGAGAAAGTCATGAAATGTGTCACCTACGGAGAAGGTGGACACGGGGTTGATAACGGTGTTTACACCCGACCTAATGAGTCAACTGAAAGTGAATTCGAGGTAGAGGAAGCCGAGAACGTCTCTTTTGTCAACTTCAAGAGACCCGATCACCCTGGCTTTAACTATGGCAACAAGGATGTGGCTAAAAACTCACATCAACTGAATAACCCCACCAAGAAACCGCAAGGTTTTGAGAAAAGAGGGGGACAAGGTCAGTTCACCAGAACTACCACTTTCCAATCGAACAAGGCAAACATCCCAGGACAAGGAAAGTACCAAAGTCGGTAAGCAGCTAACCCTAGTCACAGCCAAGGTCAAGCTAAGGAGCAAAGTCAGGACAAGAGCCAAAACCAACCGGATTTGGTGGGTTAATAGTTTGATTTTGTCAAAAGACAAGATACCATCAACAACCAGCTGGCGCAAAGCGCGCTGTCAAATTCAAGAGTTCTAAACACAATGCAAGTTCAGATGGCAGACATGCAGACACACCAACACCAAATCGATCAGCAGTTGGCCCAGATGGCCGAGTTAATAAAGAATCCCTCGGGTAAGATACCATCCAACACCGAATCTGCTAAAATAGCAGTGCTGAGATCAGGGAAGACAGTAGAATGCCCTGAAGAAGCAAGACCCGAGGAACCTGAATCGAGGACTGCGGCTGATAATCCCACAGAAGAAGACAATCAATAGGGTCATGTCAGAGAACCTAAACCAAGATCCTTTGAGGAACTATTTGGTAAGAGGAGTCCTTACTCTCCCAAGTTGCCTTTCCCTTACAAACTGATAAAGGCACATCTTAAAAAGTGTTACGAGAAGTTTATGGAATCAGTAAAGAAACTTCACCTCGAAGTACCTTTTCTGGACGCTTTAGAGGAAATGTCGACCTACGCTAAGTTTTTCAAAGATCTGATCACCAAGAAAAAAAGGAAGATAAGTATCGCCTCATTGATTTAGAAGAGCGACATGCAGCAGAAGATCCCTAAAATTCCTCTAGCCCGATACCGGTGTGGAACCCTGCCCGATACTCCTGTGTCGAGTGATAGGCCATGATGAGAAAATGTACCGGCCAGAGAACTCTCACCTGATACGGTCGTGACAGGGTGCTACCCTCTCGGGAGACACACCATGACGGCCAATTCGTATTGGGCTCGATATCGTGTCAGACTAGAGGTTGCTAGGGTGTCGGGTTACTCGTATCGGGTGCCCTTGTTGGTCGATATCGGGCTGCTGTAGTGACCGAGGTGGATTCTAAGTGAACCATTCTCGCCCTCTCGATTTGGAGAAGTTCTCACCTAGTATCGCCCGGTGCACCTATGGGACGTGACATGCTAGCTCCAGGTGCTTTCCCAAGTTAGCTTTCACGAAATTCTGACCCGTCCCATCGGAATCCTGTAGCTGCTATTTATAGGCAGCGGTTGGGAGAAGTTGTGGTTCTCTGGGCGCCACGTGTCCTCCATCAGCACTACCATTGCGGATTCAGAGATGCCCAATATGCGTGTCACCCGGCACAAGGGTGTCAGGTTGTAAGCGTTGTTGGGTGACGTGATGAGTGGGTACCTGCTGGTGGGTGGCTTGTATCGCGCGACACGCTTTAGTAGTCATGGCGAGTCCATCTCCCTGTTGGGTAAATGGCGTATCGCTCATCAGCTCCTTCTTACGCGGCACCCCCGTGTCGTGCGGTAGTGTATTGTGCTGCCCTATGTCGGGCAGCGAGCGTGTCGACCGACTGGTAGGAAGGCTGATACAGGTGGAACACGTTCGTAGGCTGGGACGGGCCTTTTTGCTGATAAATGAGTCAAAATTCGAAGAAAAACCTGCAAAAGATGATAAAATTTAGTTAAGAGCGTATCGTGGCCTGGTTATTCAAAAATATTACAAAAAGGAGAGGAAAATATTTTAAAAGGGCAGATTTGACAATAAAATAAGGGCCAAAAACATCACAAAATTTGGTGTTATCAACTCCCCCAAACTTAGCATTTTGATTGTCCTCAATCAATCTTTAAAACTTTGTTTTGTGATTCTTCTTCTTAACTGATATGGTTTTCAGACCATGAGTTTGAGCGGGTATTTGAGATGTCTTAAAGAGAACACTGCCCGTCCACGAACAACAGACTTTGCTTTTCCTGCCTTATTTAAGCAAAAAAATTTCCACACCTTCGGCGAGACTTTGGTGCATGATTTCGAAGTTAGCTTTCACACCAAAAAACTTTTGGGAACGGAAAGTTGTGTGTTTGGGTAGGCTTAAGGCTTTTTGGGTTTTTCTTGTTTCCCATCAGTCCATCCAGGTACGGGTCCGTTAGCGGGCGAGTGGTCCCTACAGTCCAATCCAGTTGGCTTTAGAGCAGTGAGTTCACATCCTACGTACCACTGCCCCAGATCTACCATGCCTAAAGATGGGTACTTTTGGAGCACAAGTGTGTGTGTGTGTGTGTGTATATATATATATATCTTCCTTTTCATTTGGCACAACTCCCATGCTTTTATTCACTGTCATAAGGCTATTCTCTCTTTTTGAGATTTTTGTTGGGTAAGGGAAAACAAGAGAATTTTTTTGCTGTTTGGGCAGCTTTTTCCTTCTGCATACACGTCTCTTAGCTGTTGCGAGATTATTTTTTGAAATTTTTGGTGTGGAAAGTCATTGTCTTTTGTTGTTTGAGGCTGTATTTTCAAAAAGACATAACAAAACATGTACCTCTTTGGACATATTGAAAACAAACTGGCAAGAAGTCGTATCAAGTTTTTACTATGAAGTGTCTTTGTACACATGTATGGAGACGAAATTAGCAAAATTTTTAGCAAAATTTTTTTGTATGAGCATGTATATGTATATGTATATGTACACATGTTATAGAAAAAGAACGGAAAGAACAAAAAGGGGTGAAGTTTGAAGTGCTTTTAGTACCTCCCTCACTGGTACATAGTATCCCCCCCAAACTTACTCCACACTCTGTCCCAGAGTTGTGAAGTAGATAAGGTAGGGTAATGTTAACTCAGTGAGGGTTTTAGCTTGTGAGCGCGCCTTTGCCAGATAGAAGCTCCCACACATATTCTCCTCATTTGCTGTGGTAGTCGATGTGGTGGAGCTGGTCAGGCATCTCTTCATTCGATATCCATTCGAGCACGAAGATGCCACAGTCGCTGGATAAAGGAATTTATTGTGGGCTGCGGTGGCAGAACTGGAGTTCATGCCATTTGCTCATTGCCGTCTCCAGAATTGGTTGTATCAGCGCCGCCACCTTGTCGTAGTATTTTCATACTAAGCGCTCGAGGGAGATCAACATCGTCGATGTACACTGCACTGGATGATCTTTGTTGCTATTTGAGTTGTTGTAGAAGATTCCTGCTCGTTGGCGGGTGTACATCATCAAGAGCGTCCATTGGTTGTAGTGTAGGATGGGTAGGAAGATTGTGCATGGAACCCTGCATTGTAACTCTGCCAGAAATGATTGATTTGCTCCTGATTCGTCGGCAAGGTAGATGTCATTGAACAACATTGGATGAGCTATGTATGCATGTTCAAACTTCTTCTGTATTGTTTGGATGTAGGCGGCTACCACAGATATAGCCAGACATCCTCCTTCTTTTACCATGTCCCTCAAGTTATCAACCGGGACTATGACACTACCTGCCTCATAGATAACATCTGTCGGGGTAGAGTCATCTAACTTCAGAAGAACTTCATTGACCTGCTCCTGTGTGAGTGTAGAGCATGAGAAGCGGTCGAAGTTGTTGATCATTTCTTATGATGTTTCAGGCAAAGCGGGGTCTTCGATTCCGTGAACTTCTCACAGGATTTCTAACCGCTTGCCTGCCCCGTAGATGTCTGCTTCTATCTCAGCTTCTTTCTCTAGAGTGCTGCTGGTTGCGAAGATTCGTCAGCCTAATCACTGTCCAGCAGCCTCTCTGGCACCCCTGCGTCTTGGAAATAGTGCATGTCTTTGATCAGCAGCAAGGAGTAGGTGCTCCTGAGCTGGTACAAGTTTTGGCCCTGGAGATGCCTTATGTATCCAAATATGTTGAGCAGCTCCATGGCGTGCAAGACAATAAAGGCGTTGTTTCCACTTCCCTCTTCTGCTTGGATGGGGAAGTCTCTGATAGAGAAGAAGTTCCAAACGCCGCTATGACGTTGGACTCCTTGCTTGATGGCTCATAGAAGATGCAACGGTAGAAGCTTGAGATGTTTGTCCTCTGGGCGACTGAAAGTAAGACCTGAGCGTGGCACATCCTTATTGCAGCAGCTAAGGAGTTGGACGTCGTGGTTCTGGAGGTCTGCCACACACAGGAACCACATGTTGCGGTGCTTGTACGGGGCCAACACGATGTTCATGTTGTGATCTTCAATGTGTTGTAGCATGTTGGCCACCGCGATGGAGTCTGGTACTCCCATCATCAATCTTCTTGCCAAGGTCAGGGTGGCATTGTAAATTGTTCTCCGACCTATCCCGTTGCTGATATTCTCTATTATAGAACCTTCTAGGACCCTGAACAACTTCTTTCCTACGATGGCTGGCGAGCAGAATATGCTTCTGAGTTCTCCCCATCGTACGGAGAAGTAGTCGTCGCTCCAGATGATGTCTTCTTCATCAGCCTGCGACCTCAGTTGCTTGTTCAGTAGCTTCTAGTCCCTGATCGACAGGTAGTCGATGACCCTTCTATCAAAGTCGGCCATCTCAAAGAAAGGTATCTCTGACGGCGCAGAAAATTCATCTACCGTCGACCTTCTTCCTCTGGGGGGCTGTTGATGGAGCTTCCACTTACGTGGAATTGCATGCACCAACTAAAAATCCTAAAGATAGTGAGTCTTTAGGTTTAGCCTTGCTTATACTAGATTGAGAACTCCACCCACGTATGTTAAGATACGTGGAAGTCTTATCGTAGTATAGTTAAGGGTCGAATCCACATGACAACGGTTTTTTGGGAGCAACAAGATAGAAAACATTGGAATTTCACTTAATCACTCAATAGTTGGTATTTAGATCAAGAAGTTGATTTGGTTGTTTTTAGACTAGGAGCAAGTAAAATAAAGGTAAGAAAGTAAACCTAGGTTATTAACAATGATAAAAGTCACTAGGGTGTGATCGGTTTTTCACCGCCACTACACATGGATCAAGACATGCAAAATAAAACATAACCTGCAATCAAGAGTTTAGTCAGTTAGTATCTTTGTAGGCTTAGTTTCCTTTCGGAGAACTAACTACGAGAAGCGTGGGAATGATGCAACGCCAGCCATCCCCGAACAAATGGTCAACTGCTTTGCATCATTCCCTTCTCGAAGTGTGTTCCTCGACTTACCAAAGTCGCACCTCCATACGTCAACTGATTCCATTTCATAGCATGAAAGTACAACATTTGGAAGTGAGTTTACTCCACTTCTCGAAAGCACTCCTAGATACCGAAACAAGCACATGGTGGATACACGCGCCAATAACTAGCATACAAATGAGTTTCGAATCTAATAGTACAAACGTAGACAATTCATACTAAAAGATAAAAGGTAACACAAGTTGGTGGTCAAGCAACATGTATTCATTAACCGTTTGATGTTGAACTGAAAAGATATAAACTCTATATTACAAACTATGGATTACATTTACATGATATGAAAGCATGGGTAGCGGGGCTACTCCCCGCACCCTAGTGAGGGAGACTACTCGCTCATAACTAGGACAAAGAAGGAGGCAAGAAGAGAGAGAGAGAGAGCATCATCCCCACAAAGGAGAGAGGAAAGTCAACCCCTTGGAGAGAGAGAAACGATACACCAGCTTCACAGGTTGCTTGATGACAAGATCTCCCTCTTCCCACCTTCTTTGGCGGAGAGAGAGAAAGCAGCTTCAAGATGGAGTGTGGGTCTCAGACTGGCAGCCCCTGGGCAGAGGATGGAAGTCAGATTTGCTCTAGAGTGATTGAGGCAGCCTTTGGACGTCTGAGAAACTTTTTTCTGGTTGAGGACCCTTGGGGTCTTATTTATAGGCCTTAAGTGAAGTCCAAACGGTTTGGAGATCGTTTGGACCTCAAGACCGTTTGGACCTCAAGACCATTTGGACCTTGAGACCGTTTGGACCTCAAGACCGTTTGGACCTTGAGACTGTTTGGGCCTCAAGACCATTTGGACCTTGAGACCGTTTGGACCTCAAGACCGTTTGGACCTTGAGACCGTTTGGACCTCAAGACCGTTTTGGCTTCATGCGGTCTTGGGACCGTGTGACTCCATGCGGTCTCGGGACCGTGTGACTCCATGCGGTCTCGGGACCGTTTGACTCCATGCGGTCTTGGGACCATTTGACTCCATGCGGTCTTGGGACCGATTGGCTTCATGCGGTCTTGGGATCGTTTGACTCCATGCGGTCGTGGGACCGTTTGGCTTCATGCGGTCTCAGGACCGTTTGGCTTCATGTGGTCTGAGGACCATTTGACTCCATGCGGTCTCGGGACCGTTTGGCTTCATGCGGTCTGAGGACCGTTTGACTCCATGCGGTCTCGGGACCGTTTGGCTTCATGCGGTCTGAGGACCGTTTGGCTTCATGCGGTCTGAGGACCGTTTGACTCCATGCGGTCTCGGGACCATTTGGCTTCATGCGGTCTGAGGACCGTTTGACTCCATGCGGTCTCAGGACCGTTTGGCTTCATGCGGTCTGAGGACCGTTTGAGTCCATGCGGTCTTGAGGCTGAGTTAGTCTTTTATGATCCTTTTTTTGTGTTTTTCTGCATATATAAAAGGGAAAAGTTAGTCTGATAGTATATTTACAATAAGAGGGAAAATTTTGGGATTATGTATATATTTAATTTAGAAAGAGTGTGGAAAACTAAAGAAAAAGACTAAGATAACCATCAAAATTGGAGGTTATCACCCCCCCTAACTTAGAGTCTAGCTTGTCCTCAAGTTAGATAGAGCTGAAGCATGTAATGGCGAGGTGATTTTATTTAGTTAGGATTTCCATATTCTTGCTTCAATTCTTAACCTGAGTTCTCCTAAGGTCATATCAGGTCTTATTGCTTGCCATGACTCTTTCAGGTTTCAAGAGTTGCTTGGGTCTCAGGTTTCTTCTGTATCTCGTAGCTCGCATAGGGACCACCTTTATTCTGTGCATATTGTTGACTCTAATCAGCTTTATACCTCTTTGAAGGACCTACTGGAAACTAGAGAGGGTATGAGGGTTGGCTAAAGGATTGAAGTGTAACTCCCCCTTCAAGTGGGGGAGGGGTTGTCTATGCTTTTAGGATCTCACTACCGGGCACAACACATCTGCCTTTGTGAGGGCAGTTGAATGTACCGGCCGGGCAAGTCCTTTATAAGACTTTCATATATTTGGATACCTTAGGGTTTCACTACCGGGCACGACACATCTGCCTTTGTGAGGGCAGCTGGATGTGACGGCCGGGTGAGACCTTCATCAGTTCTTTATATAGATCCTTATTCATGGCACAACTCTCATAATTTTATTCAACTCTCTAGCTTTTATTTGAAAACTCGTAGGCTTGGGTTTTGGGGTTTTGTTTGGGAAATTATTTTGGGCAGCCAAGCCTCTTTTATTTTGACGAGAGGAAAGCTGTTCTTATAGTTTTTCAACATGCACTTATTTGGTTTGTGGTCCACTTGTAGAACTTCTTGATTTAGAAGTTTCCTGATGCCCCTCTCATCCTTGAGAGCCTGGCTTATTTCTACCTTGATATTGACCTGTGGAGAGTCAGATAAAGAAGTGAAGCAAAAGCATGAAAATCAATAGTGGAGGGACATTATTAAATCGCCATTAAATGTCTAAGTGCTATTTACTTTTGGGGACTAACATGATTCTAAAGTTAAGTGAGGGTGACTTTATTCAAAAAGGGTTATTTGAAAAGAAAGTTAAAGAGGAAAAAGAAGAAAAGAAAAAAAATGTACAAACCGAGAAAGGAGAAAATGGAGAAAGAGGGATTTAGAAATGATACCACGCCCTTGTCTAATGTACCCCCCTAACTTATCACTCACTCTATCCTCAGAGTGTCAAAGTGAGAGGTGGAGAAGTACGATGACAAGGGTTGTAGGCTAAGTTAACTCTGAATTTGCCCCTGGTGATTGAAGTAGATTTGCTGCGAACTGTCCGCGTAGAGCGTGGTAATCCACATCAGTCATATCTTCTACTGGTCTTTGAAGGACGATGATGGTGTATATCTAGTAGAGGACGTGGAAGCCGCAATCATTTGATTGTCGGATTTGTTGGGGACATTTGTGGCTGAAGGAAGGGCGATGAAAATGCTCTTTGTCATAAGCCCTTGTGTGCTGACTTAGGAGGGCGACTAATTTGTCAGCGCATTCCTTTGCCACTACCTCTGTTGGCGTCCTTGGTGTCACGACATAGTTCTTCTGTCATGGATTGTATTGGCTGTCGGAACTGTTATATATTGTAGTTGTTCCATCTGGTAGGTTTGTTGCCAGGAGCATCCAGTGCTCATGATAAAAGAAGGGTAACATGATGAACTTCGGCGTTGTGTGCTGTAGAAAGGAGATCAGTGCTTCAGTTGTGCCAAAGTTCTTGAGCTTTAAAAGATCATCCTTCATGTATGGGGATGCCATATATGTAGTGGGGTTATTTTGGCCGAGTAGAAACTCGTAAGCGGTCATTAGGCTTATGGAGAGGGATCCTTTAAACTGTAAAGTCTCTCGAAGTGTGTCTGCCATAACTAAAATGTCCCTAGACATGAATACGAGCTCATCCTTCTCGACTGAAAGCCGCACCATAATGAGATGTAGTTCGATGTCGTTGAGACCTTTGCAAGCACTGTGATCGAAGTCAGGAAAGGTTGGTTCTATGGCAGACAAAGGATCGATGTCTCCTTTACTTTGCTCGGTAGCTAAGGTCGGCTCCTTTGATTTCTCCAACTCTTTCAGAGTTTGTCAGAAAGGTCGCCTCTTCGGGCGTTGGACAGCTGAAAAAAGGTAGCGAGGGACGTCATCTGGTGCCATTGTCGGGTCCTTGAAGAACCTTCTATCACAGATGAGCTCCATGGCGTAACGCCCTCACAAAGAGTGAAAATCTTCAGCAACTAGGTCAGTGAAAGGGATTTCGTCGTTCAGCACTTGGATGTGACGTATGGTGCAGAAAGCGCAATCCCCAGATCCTTCGGCAGCTTGAACTTGAGGGTTAATTATTTGGAACCAGGGCTGGCTCCAGTCTTGGCAGAGAGACGGGCGTGCAGCCCAGATTAACTTAAGCAGCTGGAAGGGTATACATCGCGCTTCACCTGCTGCTTCACCAACAAAGTTTATTGTACCGGCGGGTAACTCAGCGCCGCAAAAATTATAGACCCGAGCTTCGGTGTCGACAATCATAAATAGCCAATGATCCGAGATTTGAAAGGGCATAGTGAGATAACGTGCCCGTCGTGCTAAACCAACACGCAGCCACTCGATTGATTTTTCTCGTATGTCTTTGTATAAAAGGCCAATAGACAGAGCAGGCGAGGCGTTGAAAACCGGTTGTTGCCTCTTAGAACTTCTATACATTTCTATACAGTTGGCGAGAAGGACACGGAAGATTGCCATCGGCATCGTGGACCGAGGTCACAGGATGTGGCGGAAGTCTTCTCGTGTCATCTTGCACCTAGTTTTAGTGTTATTGTAGATGATGTCTTCCCCTGCCTTTGCATCGTCCACAATAGTGTTCAGTATAAAAATGTCCTGAGCATCTAAAGTGGAGATGGCATCCATATCAAGATCATGCATTTTGTTCGGTAGAGGTGGTGGCGGGGGAAGCTCTTGCGGAGGGGGAGAAGCGGGTTGTACCAAGGCTTCAACATGGCTTTGTAGATCATCATCCGAGTCAGAGGCAGACTCGAGGTCTTCATCTATGTCTAGGCTTACTCATTCTGTCTCTTCCTGGTCAGGGGGAAGGCACCGATATGTCGAGCGCGGAGATAGGTGGGGCAGTTTTTGTGGGTGGGCTTGCGCTGGTTCCTAAAATACATTGTTGGAATTCAGCATAAGCCGCGTCTTTGGCAGACTCCCCGATGGACCCCAGAGCATAATAATCAAGGAATTGGTCCCCATATGACATGTTAACATTCTCATTGTGTGGGGACTTGGGGTGATGTTCACCGTCATGGTGGCCTTTGTCGGAACCTTTGGGAGAAGGTTCTGCTGCATTTCTTGGGTCCTCTCCGTCATCAGATTTGTCACCTGAGGAGGTGGTATCATTGTTCGAGTCAGCAGAGGAGTCAGAGTCTTCTTCTTCTTCGTCACTATCGCCATCCTTGTCAGTCGCTGCCTTGTCTGCTGGCTTTTTACTTGCGGTCTTTTTGCACCGCAGATGGGTGGCTTGTAACTCATCGAAAGCCACTTGCAGATGCTCGTGTGTTTCGAGCAGTGCGTCGTGGGATTCTTTGAGGTCATTATATCGGCCCTTGGTGGAGAGGAGACGTGTTGTTAGATCTGTAACTTGAGCGTGCAGCTACTGGATGTCATTATTAGTTGACTCCTCTTGGCGATTATGTAGCTCTGTGAGGGTGATGTTGATGGTGTCCAAGCGCGTGCTCAGAACTGCTTGTTGTTGCTGGAGCTCGCGGAGAGTCTCAGGCAGAGGTTGAGTCTGCGTAGAGATCTCATCGACTTGCTTTGTCGTTGCTTCTTGCTGGCGCATCGTTCCAAGGACCAGTTCTGGCAAGTTATTGTAGTGGCTATTGATGTGCTCAACTTGCGTAGCCACCTCATCTTGTCGTTGCTGAAACCCTTGGAGGATGTTGGGCAAGGCTCGGTTTTGCTCGTCGATCGTGACCACCTGTTTTGATATTCCCTGCACACAAGAAAAAATATAATGTAAAATGTTAGAAGGATCGGTGAGGAGGTTTCGGACGGCGTCGAATTGACGGCTGAATTCCTCACCGATATTGGCAAAAGGGACCCCAGAAGTGGAAGGGTGGGGCGGCTGGGGTCTATGTGGGAGGGTGGTAGTGCCTTGCGTAAGAGACACTGATTATGCCCCGAGCTGCGTGGTGATTATGGATGGAGTCACCAGCGGTGTCGGGGTGGTGGTGGATGTGAAGGGTGGTGGTATCTCAGGTGAAAGTGGTGGGAGTGATAGAGATGGGGTAGAGACTGTGGAGGGGAATGGGAAAGTAGTAAAGTCGGGCATAGGGGTGGAGAAGGGAGAGCCCTAAGGAAAAAGGGGTGAAGAAGAGGATGTGAATGGTTGCATGGAGGTGGTGAAGAAAGGAAGAGAGGTGGATGTTGGGAAGGTGGAGGGTGGAGTGGTGGTGGCGGTTAGCTGATCATTCAGACTCTTAATGAAAGAGTCGATTGATGAGGTTGTTATTTTTTCTTCGAGGTAGGGGTCGGCCGCTGGATGTGGCCTTGATGTTGGTGTCCCCGATAGCTGTTGAGCCTGAGACTGCCTTCTGGAAGGTCGTTTGACAGGTATTTTTGATGGTCGAGCTGTCGGGGCTGTGATACTTAGCTATGTCTGTCCCGCTTTTGCTTTCTTTTCGGTTGCTTTAACCGAAGCTAAGAGTTGTGTAAGCTCCTCATCAGAGAAGAGGAGCTTTTCTATGTCATAGTTTGTGAGCTCCGGAAGCGGGAGGAGAGTTCTTGATGACTTTACTGTAGGGCAGAAGACATAGTGTAGCTTCGCATCCTTTTCCTTGATAATGAAGGAGTTCTTCAAAGTTTGTTCATTAGTAAGGATGTCGCCCTTTATTTGCGTGTAGTGAGGTAGGGGTCTGTCCATCTTGAGGTATTTTATGATGGATGTGACATGACCCCCCATGTAGATTTCCTTCCCCAGGGCGTAAGCAGATAATTTCTAGATCATTTGTCGTCCAATGTTGACTGGCCTTTCGTTTAGAATGGACCAGAGAACAAAAAGATCTGAGATTATAACGTTCCCCCCTTTAGTCCTGGGGAAGAGTGCGCCAGCGAGGATTTTATGTAGGGTGCGCACAAAACCAGAATGTATGTTCGATGCTTTGCACGACTTAGCATCATAGGTGGGGAGCCCAGTTAGAGTTTTCCAAAATTTGTGCCTGTTGAAACCGGGGTGCTCAGTTCCCACGGCCTTGGAATTATTTAGCTGTTGTTGGTTGTCAATAAAAACTTCGTTCAGCATGTTTTCTGTTAAGACAACCTTGTTGCCGAAGATTTGGGTGACCAACCTTCTGTCACCTCCATCCCGTGATCTATCCATGATATCAACAGGCTCTTTGGTAAGAAAGGTGAAGAATTCAGTAGTGGGTTCACAGTAAGAGATCTCAGGTACTAAACACAGCCTGGCGAGGTTGGCTTTGTCTATTATGTTGAAAATTCTATCATGGATCCCCATCTTAAGTAGTATGCTGGAGCAAACGTACTTGGTGGGCTTAAGGATTTTGTCTGTGGAGAGGGTGGTGTTTATGTAGAGGTTTTCTGGTGGTGGTGTTGTGGTGGTGAGAATTGAGAAGGTGGGGGTGGTGACAGGGATGGCGGTGGTAGGTGTTGCAAAGGGTTGGTCCATAGCAGAGGTAGGGCGAACTTGTTTTCTTGCCTATTTCTTGGAGGGCAGTCCGGTTTTAGGTTCCTGGACCTTGTGTTTCCCCTTCTGTTCTTCGGCTGGGGATTTCTCCTCAGGATTTGGCGTGTATTCCGAGCCTTCATCGTCATCGGAAGAGATTTCTTCCACTTCTTCGTCAGTTGCCTCTGCTAGACATCTGGTGAGGAGGTCAATTTCGCACAGGACATTCATCATCTTGGTCTTTGGTGGGACCTCTCTAGTTTTGTAGAAGACATCTCTGATCTTCTGGAGTTTGGCCAGCTCTTCCATCATCTGCTCCTTTGTCCGAGAAGGAGCGGCTTCAGATCTGATGGCCTCCTTTGTTGGTGATGCCATATCTGCAAAAAAGGGAAATCATGTGTTAGAACAACATTTTTAGAAAAATTTTGATTTTATTTGGATTTATGTGGTTATATATATATATATATATATATATATATATATATATATATATGTTTTTGGGAAGCCAAACGGTTTCAGGACCATTTGGTCCCAAACGGTTTCAGGACCGTTTGGTCTCAAACGGTTTGGAGACCGTTTGGTTCCAAACGGTTTCAGGACCGTTTGGTCCCAAACGGTTTGGAGACCGTTTGGTTCCAAATGGTTTCACGACCATTTGGTCCCAAACGGTTTCAAGACTATTTGGTTCCAAACAGTTTTAAGACCGTTTGGTTCCAAACGGTTTCACGACCGTTTGGTCCCAAACGGTTTCAAGACCGTTTGGAAGGCGAAACATCGGGTAACAGCCGGCGAAGGCGAAATGGAGAAGGGAAGGCAGAGGCGTCGGCGATGAAGATGATGGTGGTGATGGAAAGAGCCGTCGACGGTTAAAACAAAGGTGACGGCGGCGGCAGACAAAGCCGTCAGCGATGAAGACAGAGATGATTTTGGCGAGGTCGGCGGTAAAGATGAAGACGATGGTGGCGCCGGCGTTGGAAAAGGAGGTCGGCAGTGTCGTAAGATGTCGGAGGTGACCAGGATGGCAGCGGTGTGTAGGTAAAGGTGATAGAATAGGTACTTGCAGCGATGTTGCCGGCGTCAGCGATGGTGACTTGCTGTTGGGAGAGCGTCGGAGACGGAGGCGAGGTCGACAGAGGTGAGGTCGCACGGGGGCAGGGAAGACAGAGGCAATGGAATAGTTCTTGCACAGAAGCACGAGAGTTTTCGAGAGTCGAAGAGAGAAAACGAAGGGGGAGGGTTTATATTTATAGGAAACGGGGGGTTGACCCGACAAAAACCCTAAGTCAAATGGTTTAGCGACCGTTTGGACTCCAAACGGTTTCGAGACAGTTTGGTTCCAAACGGTTTCAAGACCGGTTGGCTCCAAACGGTTTGAGGACCGTTTGGTCCCAAACGGTTTAGGGACCGTTTGGCTCCAAACGGTTTCGAGACCGGTTGGCTCCAAACGGTTTGAGGACCGTTTGGTCCCAAACGGTTTCAGGACCGTTTGGCAGGGTTAGGGTCGAACGGATTCTTATATTTTTATTTTTAGTTATATGATTTTTTTTGTATATTTTCATTTTGTTATTTTTATGTATGTTTTGGTTATATGAATTTTTTTTATAAGATAAATCTAGGGTAATTAAAAGAATGGAAAGTAAAGGAAGAAACTAAAATCTTGGGTTTCCTCCCAAGTAGCGCCTGGGTTTTACGTCACTGGCTCGACGAAGCTGTAACGTTGTTATGTTGACGGCGTAGCATCTTTGATTTCAATGGTTTGTCTTGGCATTTTGTCTTCCGGAGTGTAGTATCTTTTTAAACGAAGACCGTTAACCATCCTTTCTCCTCCGTTGTTGTTGATAATTATGACAGCTCCAGTTGGATAGATGTGCTTTATGGTGAAGGGCCCGGACCATTTTGTTCGAAGTTTTCCGGGAAACAACTTGAGCTTGGAATTGAAAAGGAGTACTTTGTCGCCGACGACGATGTCTTTCCTCTTGAGATGACCGTCGTGCCACATTTTGGTTTGTTCCTTGTAGATCCTGGAACTTTGATAAGTTGTCATTCGGAGCTCTTCGAACTCCTGCAGCTGGAGTTGTCTATTTTCTCCGGCACTTTTAAGTACAAAATTTAGTTGTTTGATGGCCCACCAAGCTTTGTGTTCCAGCTCCACTGGAAGATGACAAGACTTCCTGTATACCAAATGGAACGGGGTTGTCCCGATTGGCGTTTTGTAAGCAGTTCAGTATGCCCAAAGGGCATCGGGGAGCTTGGCGGACCAGTCAGTGCAGTTTCTGTTGACTGTTTTTTCTAGGATCGCCTTTAGTTGTCTATTTGATACCTCAACCTGACCACTGGTCTGTGGGTGGTAAGGCGTTGCTACTTTGTGGTTAACTCCGTATTTTTTCAACAGGGCTTCAAAACTTCGTTCCAGGAAATGGGTCCCTCCATCTGATATGACAGTTCTGGGGACTCCAAATCTTGGGAAAATGATATCTTTGAACAATTTGATAACAGGTTTGGAATTGCTGGACACAGTGGGTATAGCTTTGACCCACTTTGAGACATAGTCCACTGCAACCAAGATGTAGGAGAAGCCATAGGAGGAAGGGAAAGGTCCCATATAATCTACCCCCCACACGTCGAAAAGCTCAATTTCTTGCCACATTATGAGGGGCATTTTGTCCTTTTTGGATATTACCAGAAAATTGACATTTATTGCAAGATTTCACAAAATCATAAGAGTCCTTTGCTATGGTTGGCCAGAAGAAGCCTGACTGCAGAACTTTTATAGCGGTTTTCTTTGCGCTCATGTGCCCCCCCGTGGGTCTCGAATGGCAATGCTCTAGGACGGGGGTAATCTCTTCTTCCGGCAAGCAACGACGGAAAAGTCCGTCAGCACATTGGTGAAACATGTAGGGTTCATCCCAATAATATTGCTTTATATCATGGAGGAAGTTTCTTTTGTCATGGTAGGAAGTGGAGGGGTGTATGATTCCTGTAGCTAGATAATTGACAATATCTGCATACCAAGGGAATCCATGAGTAACCTTCATCAGTTGGTCGTCTAGAAGAGAGTCTCAGATAGGGATTTTGTCGTCATCTTCAACTTCGATACGGCTGAGGTGATCGGCTACAACGTTCTCCACTCCACTTTTATCTTTAATTTCCAAGTTGAATTCCTAAAGCATCAACACCCAGCGGATAAGCCTGGGTTTGGCATCTTACTTCTGAATCAGGTATCGAATGGCGGAGTGGTCGGTGTAAACGATGACCTTAGAACTAATCAAATAGGAGCGGAATTTTTCAAACGCATAGATGACAGCCAGAAACTCTTTCTCTGTGGTAGTGTAGTTTTTCTGTGCTTCGTCTAGCGTTTTGGATGCGTAGTAGATTACGTAGGGTTTCTTGTCAATATGCTATCCCAAAACAGCCCCTATAGCGTAATCGCTTGCGTCACACATGATTTCAAAAAGCTGCGACCAATCTGGGGCTCTCAGAATAGGTGCGGAAATTAAAGCATTTTGAGGGTGGAGAAACTTTGCATGCATTCTTGGTTAAAGGTGAACTCAGTATCTTTAGTCAGGAGTTGGGTCATAGGCTTTGCTATCTTTGAAAAATCTTTAATGAATCTTATGTAGAATCATGCATGACCCAAGAAAGCCCTTACTCCCTTTATATCTTTTGGTGGCGACAGCTTCGAGATGACATCAATTTTTGCTTTATCGACCTCAATTCCTCTGTCACTCACCCTGTGCCCAAGGACGACACCTTCCGTTACCATGAAATGGAATTTCTCCCAATTCAAGATAAGGTTCGTTTCCTCGCAACGTTGTAGAACTTGTCCAAGGTTGATTAAGCAGTTATCGAAGGAATCTCCGTAAACTGAGAAATCATCCATAAACACTTCCATGATGAATTTAGTTAATTCGGCGAAGATGGCAGACATACATCGTTGGAACGTAGTGGGTGTGTTACACAACCCGAATGGCATTCTTCTAAAGGCATACATCCCAAAAGGGAAGGTGAAGGTAGTTTTTTCCTGATCTTCTAGGTGCATGGGTATTTGGTAGAACCCGGAATAACCATCAAGATAGCAGAAATATTTCTGATGAGCTAAATGCTCCAGGACTTCATCGAGAAAAGGTAGAGGGTAGTGATCTTTCCTCGTATCTTTGTTCAGCTTCCTATAATCAATACACATCCTCCACCCTGTTACAGTCCTGGTGGGTACTAACTCATTTTTATCGTTAAGCACGACAGTAGTGCCTCCCTTTTTAGGAACAACCTGGATAGGGCTGACCCATTAGGAGTCAGAGATAGGGTAAATTATGCCAGCTTTAAGTAGTTTGAGGACCTCCAGGCGAACCACCTCTTTGAGATTAAGTTTCAGTTTCCTCTGATGTTTGCGAGATGGCTTGAATTCTTCAACCATTGGAAGTCTGTGCATGCATAGGGTAGGATTTATGCCCGTCAGGTCAGTTATCTTATATCCAATGACCTTTCTGTGTTTCTTCAGCTCTTCCAGAAGCCTTTCTTCCTGGTCTTCCGTTAGGTTGGAGCTAATGATAACCGGGCATGATTTTTCTTCATCCAAGAAAACATTTCTAAGCCCCATAGGTAAAGTTTTCATTTCAGGGGCCTTAGGTGGCTCAGTTGCTTCTATAATGGTGACAGCTTTGAGTTCTTCAAAAGTGGTCGTCGGTGCTTCTTCGGCCTTGTCCAAGTGTTGCATGCACTGTTGAACCAGTTTGTTCGCAGAGAATTCGACATCCGAATTGGTTAGGACATTCTCTAACTGGTCCGCTGGCTCAGATATTTCTAATTGAGACATTTGTTGTATTGCGTCTAGAAGAAAGACCTCCTCTTGAATGTTGGGGCCCTTCATGTTTTTGAGGACTCGAAATTGAATTGCTTCTTTTCTGAGTCTCAGAATGATGGTACCAGCTTCAATGTCTATAAGTGCCCTGGAAGTAGCGAGGAAAGGTCTGCCAAAAATTATCGGGTATCGCAGATCTTCTTTGATATCCATGATAACGAAGTCGCACGGGACATAGGCGTCCTTGCCTATCCTAACTGGAATATCTTCAATGATCCCCAGAGGTGCGGTGATGGTTGAGTCAGCTAATTGAATCGTCATTGCTGTAGGCAGCAATTCGGTGAAACCTAATCGTTTGTACATAGAATAGGGCATAATGGATATACTGGCCCCTAGGTCAGCTAGTCTCTTTTTTGTAGATGCATTTCCAATGCAGCATTGAATTCCAAAGGAACCTGGGTCCTTCTTCTTTTTGGGCATCTTGTTTAGAATGATGTCAGAGGTGGTCTGGGCAAGCTTGACAGTTTCTTGCTCCTCGGTGATGTACTTTCTTGATAACAAGGTTTTGAGGTATTTTGCCTAGGCCGGCACCTCGGAGAGAGCATCAAGGAGCGGGATATCGATGTACAGTTTCTTCATCACCTCCTTGAATTTTTGAAACCTGGTGTCCATCTTCATTTCTCACAGTCTACCTGGATATGGGATCCTTGGCTTATATTGCAAGACTTCAGGCTCTGCGGACACATGTTCTTTATCTTTTCCCTTAGTGCCCTCTGTGGGTTTCGCCATTCCTTGTTGCGGGCTCTCATTTGTCATAAAAGTAGGTGTATCATCATTATCAAGAGTGATCTTGGTAGTTTCATAAAGAGTACGTCCAGATCTCATGGTGACAGCATTCAGCTGTTCATGTCTATTCTGTCCATGCTTAGGATTTGATTCGGGCTGCCCTGAAAATGTGCATGCTGGAGGCTTCAATTGTGTAGCAATCTGGGCAAGCTGAGCTTCTACTGCTTTTTGTTGTGCTTGCTGATTAGCGAGTATAGTCTGTTGGGATTGCAGCATCTGCCTTATCAAGGATATTTCATCTTCTGATTGAGGAGTGTTTTTCTGAGGGGCTTGTTGTTGTCCTTGTTGAGGTTGTTTTGGTGGCATCGCTAGCTGAGGTTGTTGAGTGTGCAGTTGTGGATGGAGCAGAGGATGAGTGTACTGATAGTAGGCAGATTGGTTCCTAGGGTAGTTAGCCCTAGGGAAGTTATTCTTGGAGTTCCCTTGAGTTTGATTGAAATTGTTTGGGAACCCAGGTGGTAGCCTACTAGAGGATCCTCCCTACATCTGGTGTTGTGGATTAGCAGTCCCAACAGGGTTTCCATACTGAAATCCTAGATGATTCCTTGGCTGATTAGGATTGTAATAGACTTGACCAGGGATAGAGTGGATAGAGTTGACTTGTTCTGGTAGTTGTTCTTCAGACTGGTCAGTGATAGGTTCATATGGTTGTGGTGGTGGATGCAGATCCGTCATCACATTATAAAGCATACCACAGGAAAGGGTCGGATGGTCAGAAGCATGACAGGCTTCGCAGGTTCCTGTGGCTGCTTTGACTTGTTGAACCTGAGGGTTTTTCTTCTTGTCAAATTCCCTAAGAGATGTTTCAAGAGCTTGTTGCTTATGAGCTATGGTCTTTAAGGCTTCAGCAATAGTCTTCATGTCCATTGATTCTTCAGCTTTATAGACCTTGAGGACTCCTTTGCCAGCTGATCGTCCCCAGTTGGACTGATTCTCAGCTCCTAGTGTGACTATTTTCCAGGCATCCTCATAATTCTTTCTCATAAAGTTTCCGCCAGATGAGGAATCCAAAAACTATTTGATATCATCACTCACTCCCCGATAGAAGGTTTCTATCAATTGGTTCTGGGAGATTCCATGATGAGGGCACTTTCGCAAAAGTTCTTTAAACCTTTCCCATGCTTCAGCAAGGGATTCTCTGGGTAGTTGAGAGAAGTGATTGATTTGCCCCCTGATCTCGTAAGTCAATGAAGGGGGAAAGAACTTCTCCAAGAACTTTTCTTCCAGGGGAGCCCAAGTGGTTATTATAGGTTCCCTATCAAGTGAGTTATACCAACTCAGAGCTCTCCCAGACAGAGTGAAGTGAAACAGATGAAGCATTATTGCATCAAAAGCGACTCCGGCTTGCGGGACCAAGCATCACAGTGCCTTAAACCTCTTCAGATGATCCATGTAGTCATCTCCAGAACCTCCAGAGAACGAGATGCCCTGCATGATCTGGATCCATTGGGTCTGAATCTCAAAGTTGGGGATGTTAATGATCGGAGGTCGGACCGGATGGTTGTCCTCGTAGTTCTTTGGGACAGCGTAGTCCCTCAGCTGCTTGTTCCTTAGTTCCAACTGAGCAGCTTGGGTTGCTGCCTCATTTTCAGCTCTGATACAGGCCTGTTCTTCCGCACGAATCTCCGCTTGAATCAGGGCACGAGTATCAGTGATGAGTTGTGCCCTTTGAGCGGAGATGGCGGCGTTGACCCTCTCCATCACCAATGCAGCCTGGCGTTGATCTTCAGCCATTTGCCTGGCTCTTTGGCGATTGAGTCTGATGCGGCGGTGGAAGCTTCTCTCTACCTCAGAGTCTTACTCTGGATCAGGGGAGAATCTGAGGTTATGCGTTGGTTGCATACACGTCTTCTACCTGAGTAGAGAAAAGAAAATACCTTTTAGTTAATGGCGGAGATGGATTCAAGAAGATATGGATTAATGGTTAAAAGAAAGTGTAAAACCCTAACCAACTAGCAAGATACTAAATGAAATTAAAACGTTCCGTTGTCCCCGGCAACGGCGCCAATTTTTGATGGAGCTTCCACTTACGTGGAATTGCGTGCACCAACTAAAAATCTTAAAGATACTGAGTCTTTAGGTTTAGCCTTGCTTATACTAGATAGAGAACTCCACCCACGTATGCTAAGATACATGGAAGTCTTATCGTAGTATAGTTAAGGGTCGAATCCACGGGACAACGGTCTTGTTGGGAGCAACAAGATAGAAAATGTTGGAATTTCACTTAATCACTCAATAGTTGGTATTTAGATCAAGAAGTTGATTTGGTTGTTTTTAGACTAAGAGCAAGTAAAATAAAGGCGAGAAAGTAAACCTAGGTTATTAACAATGATAAAAGTCACTAGGGTGTGATCGGTTTTTCACCGCCACTACACATGGATCAAGACATGCAAAATAAAACATAACCTGCAATCAAGAGTTTAGTCAGTTAGTATCTTTGTAGGCTTAGTTTCTTTTCGGAGAACTAACTACGAGAAGAGTGGGAATGATGCAACGCCAGCCATCCCCGAACAAATGGTCAACTGCTTTGCATCATTCCCTTCTCGAAGTGTGTTCCTCGACTTACCAAAGTCACACCTCCATACGTCAACTGATTCCATTTCATAGCATGAAAGTACAACATTTGGAAGTGAGTTTACTCCACTTCTCGAAAGCACTCCTAGATACCGAAACAAGTACATGGTGGATGCACGCGCCAATAACCAACATACAAATGAGTTTCAAATCTAATAGTACAAACGTAGACAATTCATACTAAAAGATAAAAGGTAACACAAGTTGGTGGTCAAGCAACATGTATTCATTAAATGTTTGATGTTGAACTGAAAAGATATAAACTCTATATTACAAACTATGGATTACATTTACATGATATGAAAGCATGGGTAGCGGGGATACTCCCGGCACCCTAGTGAGGGAGACTACTTGCTCATAACTAAGACAAAGAAGAAGGCAAGAAGAGAGAGAGAGAGAGTGTGTCATCCCCACAAAGGAGAGAGGAAAGTCAACCCCTTAGAGAGAGAGAAACGATCCACCAGCTTCACAGGTTGCTTGATGACGAGATCTCCCTCTTCCCACCTTCTTTGGCAGAGAGAGAGAAAGCAACTTCAAGATGGAGTGTGGGTCTCAGACTGGCAGCCCCTGGGCGGAGGATGGAAGTCGGATTTGCTCTGGAGTGATTGAGGCAGCCTTTGGATGTCTGAGAAACTTTTTTCTGGTTGAGGACCCTTGGGGTCTTATTTATAGGCCTTAAGTGAAGTCCAAACGGTTTGGAGACCGTTTGGACCTCAAGACCGTTTGGACCTCAAGACCGTTTGGACCTCAAGACCGTTTGGACCTTGAGACCGTTTGGACCTCAAGACCGTTTGGACCTTGAGACCATTTGGACCTCAAGACCGTTTGGACCTTGAGATCGTTTGGACCTCAAGACCGTTTTATCTTCATGCGGTCTCGGGACCGTGTGACTCCATGCGGTCTCGGGACCAGTTGGCTTCATGCGGTCTTGGGACCGTTTGACTCCATGCGGTCTTGGGACCGGTTGACTTCATGCGGTCTTGGGATCGTTTGACTCCATGTGGTCGTGGGATCGTTTGGCTTCATGTGGTCTCGGGACCGTTTGGCTTCATGCGGTCTGAGGACCGTTTGACTCCATGCGATCTCGGGACCGTTTGGCTTCATGCGGTCTGAGGACCGTTTGACTCCATGCAGTCTTGGGATCGTTTGGCTTCATGCGGTCTGAGGACCGTTTGGCTTAATGCGATCTGAGGACCGTTTGACTCCATGCGGTCTCGGGACCGTTTGGCTTCATGCGGTCTGAGGACCGTTTGACTCCATGTGGTCTCGGGACCGTTTGGCTTCATGCGATCTGAGGACCGTTTGAGTCCATGCGGTCTTGAGGCTGAGTTAGTCTTTTATGATCCTTTTTTTTGTGTTTTTCTGCATATATAAAAGGGAAAAGTTAGTCTGATAGTATATTTACAATAAGAGGGAAAATTTAGGGATTATGTATATATTTAATTTAGAAAGAGTGTGGAAAACTAAAGAAAAAGACTAAGATAACCATCAAAATTGGAGGTTATCAGTTGTCTTTCATTGGCGGCACATATGTCCCCCCTCTCTCCCTCAGATTCGTCAGAAGAGTCCTCCCCGACGCTGATTTCTTCGTTGTCATCCTCAGCTTCATCTAGGGGGACTGAGGGAGCTGCTTCTTCTAGACCGCGGGAGCTCGCCTGTCCTGCTCGAGCTTCGTTGGCTGACCTTTGTGGCGTCCCTTCCTCGGGCATTGGGGATGGCCCATTGGAGGAGGAAGTGGACGACGATCTTGATGAAAAATGCTGACGAAGAGGGTTGAGAGCCTGATCCAGGACGTGACGGAGACTTTCTCAGCTACCTTGGGGGCGGATGGTCGTCCCCATTGTTCAACCTCTCCTCGATCACGTCAAGGCGCTGGAGGGCCTGCTGAAGTGTGGCATTGAGTGCCTCTAGTTGGCCAGGAAGACCAACTAGAGTCAGCAGTTTCCACTCCTGGTTGTTCAACCTCTGCTGGAAAATGGAAACTTGCGGGTGCGCGAAGAAAAAGTAGCAGAGTGGCTTTCTGTTACCTCCCGCAAGTTATCGAGTTTGTTTCCCAGCATTTGTCTGAGCGACAGAGGGGCTCCTACAGATCTCCCTCGCATCCTCACGACACTCGTCCCACTAGTAGATCTACCTAACGAGTGTGCTGCCTCACTCGGGGTAGTGCCGATCTGCACTGTTCGCAAGGTGGATGCTTCGGGGCGAGGCGTCAGCACTTTTGTGGCTGTCTCTGCCTCGCCCTGTTGTTGTGGTGGGGAAGGTTGTGGTGTTGGTGGTTGCTGCTCCACCTCTACATTGTTGGCGACCTCCTCTGTAGCTACTATGGGGGACACTGACAGTGGTGTCGGCGTAAGATGTGTAGCTCTGAGTTCCATCTCTAGGATCTCGGCGAACACCCCATTACTGGTGCCCAGCTATGCTTCTTCTTCTGCCTCTAAGGGCACCATAGAAGATTCTGGAGCTGCGGCTATCTCTTCTGCGGCAGCTTCCCTCGGGGCTTGTACGGTTATTTCTGCCCCGGTTGTCTCGGAGACCTCGACGATTGCCGGTTCTTCTTCAGCCACGGTAGATATTGTCATGATCATGGCTGGAATTGTAGGAGCGACAAAAGCTCTATCAATTGTTGTCGTCAGTGGCTCTGGAGTAGTGGGTGGCTCGGCATGAGTTGTGGAAGATTTGTCCTACCGTGCGTAGAGAGAAATTGGTCCTCCTCTCGTAGCCTCCCTCTCTTGTATACTGGTGGTGGCAGCGTAAGCGGCTTCCACTACCACCGCTTCAATTTCGGCACTGGTGAAGACCAACTTTTCTGCGTCGTAGTTGGCGCAGCTAGGAAATGGAAGGAGGGTGCTTGTTCTTGCGAATTTGTATAAGTAGTTTTACCCCTCCTTCTTGATGATGCTGGCTCTCATGAGGAACTTGAGGTCGATCTTCTCATCACCCCTTGTCCTTGAGAGATTGTGCGGCTCTTGTGGGTACCCTAACCCAACCGCAATCAGATTGATGATGCCACCCATGCAGTATTCTTTGGTGGCATCTTTTATTGGGTGCAGCCTATTCAGTAAGAAGCACCCCAGATTGATCACCCTTCCCTCCATCATGTGCCACATGAGATGGAGTTCTTTGGTGTAGATGTTGCTTGATTCATTCTTTTTGAAGAGCAGGCATGCCACCAACTTGTGCACTATTCTCCAGAAGCAGGAGTGCACCGCCACCACCTTACTTCCTGGCTTGAATGATGACTCACCGGTCAGCTTCCTCCAGAGCTCCACGGGGTTGAACCTGTCTCCTTCAGTGATCCTCGCACCGTTATTAAGCTATTCCTTCTCCTCCTCGCTGGAAGAGAAGATCTCGTTGAGCAGCTTTTTGAAGATGATGTGCTCAGAGTTGTATAAACGCCCCTGCATTCTGTCTGCGCCGCCGTATTCTTCGATTTCTTTGGGTCTATTTTGCACCCGGTGGAGAGATGACATGAACTCCCTGGTGAGTTCAGTGTAGGAGGCGGAGTGGCTGAAGCAGACTTTCTGCAACCCTACTGCAGCCAGGATATTTTCGAGTCTATCGAATATGCCTAGCTGAAGGAAGGACGAATGGTGGCAGAATCTGCTTGGCCTGTAGAGTTTTGTTGCCAATTCTGAGTATCGGCGCACATGCTCATTATCTTTGGGCACAAACCTTCCTGGTGTGTGATCCAGGGGTTCTCCCGCCGCGGTTGAAACTGTTGTTGGGGCCGTTACTTCTTCCGTCCTTGCTCTCTTCTCAGACGTGGATGGCCCAACTGCCACGAGATTTGGGCATTTCTGCCCGACTACCGCAGCTTCGGTTGTTGCCTCGGTGTCGATCCTGCGACCGTGTTCGTCAACTTGAATGACAGTTTGCTTTGTACGGGCCATTTCTGTTACATATAAGACAAGTTCATTAAGCATCTGAATGTTCCGATATTAGGTAGGTAAAACTTAAAGTCGATATCGGTGCTTAAAAGAAAACTGATTGAATGAGAAGAAAAGTTCAGCCTGATACAAGAGCTACCTGACACATCCGTATCGGGCTTCAAAACTGAGCGACATCATGCCTACCCGATATGCCTGTGTCGGGCGATACAAAACTTTCAAAAATCATCGTAGGCTCATGCCCGATACGACCGTCCTTAAGAATGTGACGCCCGCCGCTGGGCGATACAAAACTGGGCGACATGGGAAAATCCGAATGACATAACCATTGCCCGATACGCTTCACGTCAAGGCGTGTCAGGCGACACAGCCGCGTGATGAGAGGTTCCCAATAGGGTCATTCTGACGGAAATTGTGTCGCCCGATAACAGAAACAAACGAAATGATGTAGGGCTGGGCGACACGGGCATTGCCTGATATAGGGTATCGGGCAAACACGCGTTAAAGATGTGTCACGCGACACAGGTGTCGGGCGATACAAGGAAATTCAACTAAAGTTGTTAGTCCGATACGATGGTGCACGACAATAGGGTCATGTCGGGCAAGCAGAACGGTATGGCTGTTGGGCTATACCTTTGCTATCTTAAGTTTGTCTTGCGCGACACGAGAGCAGATGTTAGGCTACGCGATACGAGAGCAACGAGAGATATTACAACACGATACGGGAGTAGGTGAAAAGTAAATGTAGTATCCCGACAAAGTTTAACCTCCGTACTATATATAGCAATCCAAGCCGGGGGTAAAACAGGTAAAATAGGGGCGTGTGTCGGCTGTTGAGACAATCATTCCCGAGACGAGCAGTCCCATCTGTCTAATCAAGGGTAATTACTCATGCTGCCTGATACGGGTGATCGCTACTCAAGCGTATCGTCTGACACAGCTCATGGCTAAAACGTGTCGCCCGATACGACTGATAACACCAAATTTTGTGACATTTTTGCCCTTTATTCTGTTATCAAAACTACCCTTTTCTGCTATTTTCCTCTATTTTTTAGCATTTTCGCAATAATTGGCCAAGCAACGCTCTTATTCCAGTTTTTCCTATCTCTTACAGGGTTTTCCTCGTTTTTGTGCAATAAGGCCGATTCCGGCCCACAATAAGTCTAAGCCCGTCTCGACCTTCCTGACGCCCGATACAACCCAGCCCGACAGGGGCTGGGCGACACAAGAATGATCGTCGGAGAAGGGCGCCTTGCGAAAGGGACGTACCGGCCGACACACCTTCTACCTGACAGGGAGCCAAAGCCGCATCGACGACCAACCTCGTCGAGTGACACAGCCACCCACCGGCAGGCGTGCCGCCAGCCACGTGACCGATAGCCATTGCCTCGCGCCGAAGGCATACCTGTATCGGCCGTCCACATCCATCGACCGGCGTATAAGGGGGCTACGTGGCGTTTCCAGCACCATAACTCCTTCAACCGCCGGTATAAATAGCAGCTACAGGAAGCCGAAAAGATAGGTCGGAGACGTCGGAGGTTGGATAGGTCGAGACGGCTAGCCAGTTTCCCCGTTCGGACAGTTGGGGACTTGAGCGATCTGCGAGAGAAGTGCGAGAGCAACCGTATCGTGCCCCAGTGCTCGTACCGGGCGACACTAGGTGAGCTCTTCCTCATCCCGAGAGGGAGGGGATCAGTTCACCTAGGACTGTACCGGACGACACTGAGGGCCGATATCGGCCGACGTAGATACGCGACACGAGTGCCTGACAGCAATGCCCGACAGTAGTATATGTGAATCCTTGGCCGACACGATACAGAAACCGATACGCTCTCCCCGTCAGTCGTGCCGCTCGAGAGGGTGTGCCGCCCGACATGAGCGTATCGGCCAGGGTCTTCGAACGATATAGTCGTCCGTCAGGCGTGCCGTCCGAGAGGTCGTGCCGCCCGACACGGCTGTACTGGGATAGGTCCCTGGACGGTATCGGGCTGGGAGTAGTAGTAGTCTGTCGCCCTTCTACATCAAGAAGGCGACATCTATCTTTAATTCTATTATTTAAATTCTTAGCTTATGCATTGTATTAAGACCCTTATTGCTGATAGAAATAGAAATGCTAAATTGCTCTTTGTTTAATGCTTAGTGCCTTATGATTGGGTAACTACTGTGTTGGATATCTGAACTCTAGCTTGCATGTTTTGGATCGCGTTTTGCTTAGCTACCGAATCGTCTTTCCCGTCGCAACTACTTCGAGAGTTGGGTTGTGGCTCTAGTGTTCGGTCCGATTCTGGAGTACGAGAGTGCCCGGAACGGAGTTGTTTTAGTATCATTCCACTCTAACTTGAGTCCAGCAACCTCGAGAGGGGTGTTGAAGCTTGGTTAGAGGCACCAGCTCTGAGAGGAGGGGTGCAGGGTGTTACTGCTACCGCTTGTCTTTCTAAAAGTCTTATCCCTTGCATTACGCCTTAAACTGCAGTTTACCTTCCTATTTTCTGTTGCATGAAAATTCCTAAAAATTGCTAAATGACAAAATCTTAATCTTTCTTATAACTCCAGTTGGAGATAGTTTTCTTTGAATTAATAGTGACATCTGGTTGTTCCCTTCGGGGAACTTCATTATCTCTTTATATCCACCTGAGTGTAGAGTGTCGATTCAGAGTCGTCAACACAACCCACCTTGTCCCTGTGTTCGACCCCGTATGACTACTTCGACCCCGTAAACAAAGTTGCGGGGGCCTAGAAGGATTCGGGTTATAGATGCGAAGGCTCGACTACCTCAAATACGCCTCCAATTTTAGGTCGCGCGATTTAGGCCGGTCAACTTTCTGGCGCCGTTGCCGGGGATAAGGTAATTGGCACTGTTGACGAATCCGAATCCACTAACTACACTCCCGTGCCTCAAGCTTAGAAATAGGCTTGACAACACTTCTTTTTCTTTTTCTTTTTCTTTTACTTTAAGCATTATACTTTACCCCAATTATAATTTTCTAAACATGATTTTTATGCGGATTTCAGGTACTCTGATCTACTGAACACCGAGACTGTCAACCATGCCTCCTCGCGTAGAGCCATCTTCAGGAAACGAAGGCCCAGGAGGGAGGCCAGCTTCGCCTCCACCGGAAGACAACGACCGGTATAGTGATCATGAGCGGCAAGAAGATCTAGAATCACCAGGGCATGAGGAAGAGCATCATCAGCATAGACGTCGTCGGAGACACAGGAGGAATCATGATAACCGGGAGCGACGCCGAGACGCCAGCAACAGTGACGACTCGGAGGAAGAAGAGAAAACTCTGAGAGAATTGGCTTCTACCAAGGCCAATAGATCGAGGTGCCCCGTTATCATCCCAAGGTTCAATGCTACAAACTTTGAGCTCAAGCCATCTGTGATCTCCATGATTCAAAATAAAAGCTTCAGGGGGAGTTCTAAGAGCGACAACCCTTACCATCACCTTGATGCTTTCAAAAATATCTGCGACACCATAAAGATGCGAGGGGTTCCCCAAGAGGTCATTTACTGCAAGGGTTTCATCTTCTCTTTGGAGGATAAGGCTCTATCATGGTACCTTGGGCTACCCCACCAAGCGTTGAATGGATGGGGAGAACTGGCTGACGCATTTGTAAACAAGTTCTACCCCACGGAGAAGACGATGAGAAACAAGTTAAAAACCACATCTTTCACGCAAAAGCCAAATGAAAACCTCCACGATGCCTGGGAACGATATCTGGAATATCAGAGGGACTGCCCTCACCACAATTTCAAGAAGGGTTTCCTGGTCTCCACCTTCTACAATGGGCTAACTCCCGATGAGAGGGTATCGCTGAATGCGGCAGCAGGAAGTGACTTCTTAGGGAAGAAGCCAAGAAAGTCCAAAAAGATCATTAGGAACATGGCTGAGTTGAAGGCCGATGTTGACTATGATAGATCCGATAGAGGGCAGGCAAAGAAGGCAGGGGAAGGAATCTCTCTTGAGTCCAAGTTTTCGGACACGACGAACATGCCTCGCCCCAGAACCTGGAAGAGTCAATCCACAACTTCGACCGTTTCTCATGCGCTACCCTCACGCAAGAACAGGTCAACGAAATCCACATGAAGTTGGCTGACTCCAACCCTGCAGACATAGCTTACTCAGCAGGCGATGTCATAGTCCCGATTGACGACTGAAGGGACATGGTAAAAGAGGGAGGGTGTATGGCGTTATCTGTGGCGGTCGCCTACATCCAGATACTGCGAAACAAGTCTGAACACGCATACATAGCAGATCCAATGCTGTTCAACGACATTTGCTTAGCCGATGAACAAGGGGCAAAGGAAGCCTTCCTAGCAGAATTGGAATGCAGAGTCCCAGATACCATTCTCCTTCCAATCCTGCACGACAACCACTGGACGCTCTTAACGGTGTACACCCAACAACGAGCAGGGATTTTCTACAACAGCTCGGACAGCAATAAAGACCATCCAGTGACTTGTACATCGACAGCGTTGACATCTCTTGAACGATTAGTACGAAAGTACTATATCAATATAGCAGCGCTGATACAACCATTCCTGAGAATGCAAGCAAGAGGCTGGCATGAACTCCAGTTCTGCCACCGCAGCCCGCAACAAATTCAACTATCCAACGACTGCGGCGTCTTCGTCTTGGAATGGATGGCAAACGAGGCAACGCCTGATCAGCTCCTCCACATCGACTATCACAACAAAAGAGGAGAATATGTGTGGGAGCTCTTATCTAGCCCAGGCGCGCTGATCATCTAACCCTCACTGATTAACATTTCCTTACCCCATCTACTTCACAACTCTGGGATAGAGTGTGGAGTAAGTTTGGGGGGGGGTACCATGTACCAGTGAGGGAGGTACAAAAATCCTCTGATCTCTCTGACTTAAATTCCTTATTCTTTTGTTCTTTATCTTAAATTCCTTATTCTTTTGTTATTTATCCTTTTGTTCTTTCCTATATCATGTGTACATATATATGTTTATACCAAAATTTTTGAAAATTTTGAAAATTTTGCTTATTTCCTGCCCCTACGCATATGTACAAAGTTGTTGTAATAATAATAAAAACCTGTTGTGACTTCTTGCAAAGTTTACTTTCTGTATATTTCAACGAGTTACAAGTTCTGTCATATCTTTCTGATAATGTTGTCTCAAACAAACAAAAGATTGTGCCTTGCCATCTAAAAATTTTCGAAAAATAATAATCTCGCAAACAGCTAAGAGACGAGTATGGAGAAGGAAAAAGCTGCCCAAACAGCAGATATCTCTTTTGTTTTCCCTTACCCAACAAAAATCCCAAAAAGAGAAAGAAGCCTTATGAGCGTGAATAAAAGTATGAGAGTTGTTCCCAATAAGAGAAAAGAAAAAATATATATATACACACTTGTTTTCCAAAAGTACCCGTCTTTAGGCATGGTAGATCCGGGGCAGTGGTACGTAGGATGTGAAATCACTGCTCTAAAGCCAACTGGCTTGGACTGCAGGGACCACTTGCCCGTTAACGAACCCTTACCTGGATGGACTGATGGGAAATAAGAAGAAAAACCCAAAAAGCCTTAGCCTACCCTATACACAACTTTCTGCCCTTAAAATAAAGCTGTTTGGTGTGGAAGCTAACTTCGGAATCATACACCAAAGTCTCGCTGAAGCTGTGGAGAAGAAAATTTTTACTTAAATAATAAGGCAAGTAGGGCAAGGTCTTTTGCTCACTTTAAGACAGCATTACCTCCAAGATATCGCAAATCTTGTGCTACCCTTTAGCCTTAAAGTTTTGCTGTGCAAGAAGAAGCAACACAAAGTTTAGTTTAAATATTGATTGAGGACATCAAAAAGCTAAGTTTGGGGGAGTTGATAACACCAAATTTTGTGACGTTTTTGCCCTTTATTCTATTATCAAAACTACCCTTTTCTTCTATTTTCCTCTATTTTATTAGCATTTTCGCAATAATTGGCCAAGCAACGCTCTTATTCCAGTTTTTCCTATCTCTTACAGGGTTTTCCTCATTTTTGTGCAATAAGGCCGATTCCGGCCCACAATAAGTCTAAGCCCGTCTCGACCTTCCTGACGCCCGATACAACCCAGCCCGACAGGGGCTGGGCGACACAAGAATGATCGTCGGAGAAGGGCGCCTTGCGAAAGGGACGTACCGGCCGACACACCTTCTACCTGACAGGGAGCCAAAGCCGCATCGACGACCAACCTCGTCGAGCGACACAGCCACCCACCGGCAGGCGTGCCGCCAGCCACGTGACCGATAGCCATCGCCTCGCGCCGAAGGCATACCTGTATCGGCCGTCCACATCCATCGACCGGCGTATAAGGGGGCTACGTGGCGTTTCCAGCACCATAACTCCTTCAACCGCCGGTATAAATAGCAGCTACAGGAAGCCGAAAAGATAGGTCGGAGACGTCGGAGGTTGGATAGGTCGAGACGGCTAGCCAGTTTCCCCGTTCGGACAGTTGGGGACTTGAGCGATCTGCGAGAGAAGTGCGAGAGCAACCGTATCATGCCCCAGTGCTCGTACCGGGCGACACTAGGTGAGCTCTTCCTCATCCCGAGAGGGAGGGGATCAGTTCACCTAGGACTGTACCGGACGACACTGAGGGCCGATATCGGCCGACGTAGATACGCGACACGAGTGCCTGACAGCAATGCCCGACAGTAGTATATGTGAATCCTTGGCCGACACGATACCGAAACCGATACGCTCTCCCCGTCAGCCGTGTCGCTCGAGAGGGTGTGCCGCCCGACATGAGCGCATCGGCCAGGGTCTTCAAATGATATAGTCGTCCGTTAGGCGTGCCGTCCGAGAGGTCGTGCCGCCCGACACGGCTGTACCGGGATAGGTCCCTGGACGGTATCGGGCTGGGAGTAGTAGTAGTCTGTCGCCCTTCTACATCAAGAAGGCGACATCTATCTTTAATTCTGTTATTTAAATTATTAGCTTATGCATTGTATTAAGACCCTTATTGCTGATAGAAATAGAAATGCTAAATTGCTCTTTGTTTAATGCTTAGTGCCTTATGATTGGGTAACTACTGTGTTGGATATCTGAACTCTAGCTTGCATGTTTTGGATCGCGTTTCGCTTAGCTACCGAATCGTCTTTCCCGTCGCAACTACTTCGAGAGTTGGGTTGTGGCTCTAGTGTTCGGTCCGATTCTGGAGTACGAGAGTGCCCGGAACGGAGTTGTTTTAGTATCATTCCACTCTAACTTGAGTCCAGCAACCTCGAGAGGGGTGTTGAAGCTTGGTTAGAGGCACCAGCTCTGAGAGGAGGGGTGCAGGGTGTTACTGCTACCGCTTGTCTTTCTAAAAGTCTTATCCCTTGCATTACGCCTTAAACTGCAGTTTACCTTCCTATTTTCTGTTGCATGAAAATTCCTAAAAACTGCTAAATGACAAAATCTTAATCTTTCTTGTAACTCCAGTTGGAGATAGTTTTCTTTGAATTAATAGTGACATCTGGTTGTTCCCTTCGGGGAACTTCATTATCTCTTTATATCCACCAGAGTGTAGAGTGTCGATTCAGAGTCGTCAACACAACCCACCTTGTCCCTGTGTTCGACCCCGTATGACTACTTCGACCCCGTAAACAAAGTTGCGGGGGCCTAGAAGGATTCGGGTTATAAATGCGAAGGCTCGACTACCTCAAATACGCCTCCAATTTTAGGACGTGCGATTTAGGCCGGTCAACGACACCGCTCGATATGGGCGTATCCTATGCGTCGTCTGAGTCTTTTGCCCGATAAGGTCAGAGGACACGGTATCCTTGCCCGATACAAAGCTTCATAACAAGATTCTTGAGGAAAACCCAAAAATAAAGCGAAGGAAAAAGCAATTGATGGGTAAAACATCATTGGCGTAAAGTGAAATTCCCGACCTCAGATAGTATTACCCATCAATGCTCATAAAATAGAGCGGTGGCCCATAAAACATAAGAGTCAGGGCATGTGACACATGCACTGACTCAGGCCTTATTACAATAATAATGTTCATAATGTTTTTCTTGTAGGAAAGGAAATAACGTCCTATTCTAAGAAAAGTAAAACTCAGGCTGCCTCCTGAGGAGCGTTGTAGTTAGCGTCGTCAGCTCGAAAGCTCCAGATCCTTCACTTTTCTCCTTTAGCTGTTTCCACATCTTGCAAATTGATCTCTGTCCTTCTCACGAATGCTTCGTCTTCATAGAACCTTTTTACCATGTGCCCGTTCACTTGAAAAGCCTTGGAAGGATCTTCTTTATCATACAGCTCCATCATTCTGGATGAGTATATCTTTGCTATGGTGAAGGGTATGGACCACCTTGTTTGCAGTTTACCTGGAAAAAGATGAATGGAAGATTTAAATAATAAAACTTTGTCACCTTCACTTACATCCTTTTTCCTCAGGTGGGCATCATGCCACACCTTTGTCCTCTGCTTATAGATCTTGGCATTCTCATAGGCATGCATTCTCAACTCTTTGAGTTCCTATAACTGCAGATATCTTTTCTCTCTTGCCTTCTCCAGATCCATATTCAAGAATTTAATTGCCCAAAGGGCCTTGTGTTCAAGCTCTAAGGGTAGATGACAGGATTTCCCATAAATCAACTTATAAGGGGTAGTTCCAATGGGTGCTTTATATGTAGTTCTGTAGGCCCAAAGTGTGTCATCAAGATTTGTCAACCAATCTTTCCTCGTGCGGTTGACAGTTTTCTCTAAAATTTGCTTTACCTGTCTATTCGAAACCTCAACCTGCCTAGAAGTTTGTGGGTGGTAGGGCATAGCGACTTTATGTTTAACTCCATACTTTCGCAGGAGTGCTTTGAAATATTTTTCTCCTAAATGCGATCCACCGTCGCTTATTACAGTACAAGGTACTCTGAAATGAGGGAAGATAGTCTTCTCGAACAAATTGATCACTGATTTAGAGTCGCACGTTTGGGTGGCAACAACTTCCACCCATTTAGACACATAATCCACTGCCACTAGAATGTATTGATATCCCTTTGATGGGGGGGAACAGAACCATGTAGTCAATTCCCCATACATCAAAGATCTCGACTTCGACCCAAGTGGCCATATGCATCTCATTTCTTCTTCCAATGTTTCCCATTGATTGGCATTCTTTACAAACATTTACATAATTTGCAGCATCCTTGAACAAGGAGGGCCAGTAAAAACCTGATTGTAGTACCTTGGCGGTGGTCCTTTCGCTCCCCAGGTGTCCTCCATATGGAGAGGCATGAAATTCTTTTAGGATGTTTGGGACTTCTTCTTCAGGGATACATCTTCTGTACATGTTATCTGCACATCTTCTGAAGAGGAGAGGATCGTCCCAGTAGTAGTTCTTTACATCCGCAAAGAGCTTCTTCTTTTGATTATAGGTTATATCAGGGGGAAACTCTCCACAGGAAAGATAATTAAAAGTATATGCAAACCAAGGTAAATTCTCATCTTTGGTTTCAACCATCAGTAAGGCTTCGTCAGCATAGTTGTCATTAATGGGTGGTTCCTTCTGCCTTTCCACCATGATCCTTGATAAGTGGTCGGAGACCACATTCTCCGCACCCTTCTTATCAACAATCTCGTAGTCGAACTCTTACAGTAACAAAGCCCACCTCAATAGTATGGGCTTGGTATCCTTTTTCTGCATGAGATATCTTATTGCCCCATGGTCTGTGTAGACCTTCACTTTTGCTCTGATAAGGTAGGATCTGAACTTGTCAAAAGCGAAGACTATCGCGAGCATCTCCTTTTCTGTAGTCGTATAGTTCACCTGAGCTTCATCCAGAGTACGACTGGCGTAGCAAATGATGTGGTGCTTTTTGTCCTTTTTTGTCCCAGGACAGCTCCTACAGCATAGTCATTGGCGTCACACATAAGCTCGAAAGGTAGGTCCCAGTCTGGAGCTTGAAGGATGGGTGGTGAGACAAGGGCATCCTTTAAGGCCTGAAAAGCGATTAGACAATCGTCAGAGAAATTGAATTCAACATCCTTTACCAGAAGGTTGGACAACGGTTTTCAGATCTTTGAGAAGTCTTTTATAAATCTTCGGTAGTAGTCGGCGTGCACGAGGAAACTCCTCACTCCCATTATAGACTTCAGTGGAGGAAGTTTAGATATGGCTTCAACTTTGCTAATGTCTACCTCAATGCCACGCCTCGAGACTTTATGCCCTAGCATGATGCTTTCTCGTACCATAAAATGGCACTTCTCCCAGTTCAAGACCAAACTCTTTTCCTCACAGTGTTGCAAGACTAGAGAGAGGTTTTTTAGGCATGCATCGAAGTCTTTTCCATAGACAGAAAAGTCATCCATGAAAACTTCCACGATATCCTCCAGAAAATCTGAGAACATCGATATCATGCAACGCTGAAAAGTTGCGGGAGCATTGCACATGCCGAAAGGCATTCTTTTGAAGGCGTAGGTGCCATAGAGACAGGTAAAAGTAGTTTTCTCCTAGTCATCTGGTAAGATGTGGACTTGATAAAAACCTAAAAAACCATCCAGAAAATAGAAATAGTCATGATGTGCTAATATTTCAAGAACTTGATCAATGAAAGGAAGCAGATAATGATCTTTTTTTGTGGCTTGGTTCAGTTTTCAGTAGTCAATACACATCCTCCATCCCATGACGGTCCGAACCGCCACTTCATCGCCTTTATCTCCTTTAACTACTGTAATTCCTCCTTTCTTCAGTACTACATGGATCGCGCTCACCCAGTTACTGTCACTGGTCGGGTAAATGATCCCGACATCCCTCAATTTGATTACTTCTTTCTTCACAACTTCTTTTAGCATCTGGTTTCATTTTCTCTGGGGTTGAGCCAGAGGTTTAGCAAATTCTTCCAAATTAATGTGATGCATACAAAGTGCAGGGCTAAGGCCTTTGATATCCTCTACCGAGTATCCTATAGCCTGCCTGTGGAGTCTCAACTCCTCAAGGAGTTTGTCCAATTGATCCTTTGTAATACGGGAATTAACGATGACATGATTTCTTTCCTCATGATCTAGAAATTCATACCTTAACCCTTCAGGTAGCTGCTTCAACTCAGGTTTAGCCTTGGGTCCCTTTTCTTCTGACGCCTCCTCTAGAGAGGCAAACTCAACTGTTTCTATTAACTCTTCCTCGTCGCTTAGACCTTCATCAGACTGATTAAGGTAGTTGAGAAACTTGACAACTTCTGGATTTTTAGAATCAGAGTCTTGATTGCTTATTGCTCTTACAAGAGGGTCTACCATTAGGATATCCTCTTCCACCTCTTCACAAAACTGGTTGTAGCTTTCTGCAAAGCAAGAAGACTCTAGGAGGGAGGGTCCTTTCATTGCATCCTTTACCTTGAAGTCTAAGTGATCGTTTCTGACCCTTAGAGTGATTATTCCCTCTACAACATCAATCAACACCCTTCCTGTAGCCAAGAAAGGGCGTCCAAAGATGATGGGACAGCCAGGGTCCTCCACAGTACCAATGACCACGATGTCACAAGGAATGAAGAAACTTCCCACTCGGATCGGTACATCCTCGACAAAACCTACATGTCTTTTGAAGGTATGGTCCGCCAATTCAATCCTCATGTTGGTCTTGACCATATCAATCAAACATAATCATTGTGCGAGGCTTAGGGGCATAAGGCTGATGCTAGCCCCTAAATCTGCAAGACATTTTCGTTCGACATTATCTCCAATGGCGAAAGGAATGGTGAAAGTCCCTGGATCTTTCTTCTTGTTGGGTAAATCTGCTTTGAAAAAAGTAGAAGACATACTAGCTAGATGCACAGTCTTGATGCTTTAACAAAAGTTGTTTGGTGTGAAAGCTAACTTCGAAATCATGCACCAAGTCTCGCCAAAGTTGTGGAGAAAATTTTGCTTAAATAAGGCAGGAAAAGCAAAGTCTGTTGTTCGTGGACGGGCAGTGTTCTCTTTAAGACATATCAAATACCCGATCAAACTCATGGTCTGAAAACCATACCGGTTAAGAAGAAGAATCACAAAATAAAGTTTTAAAGATTGATTGAGGACAATCAAAATGCTAAGTTTGGGGGAGTTGATAACACTAAATTTTGTGATGTTTTTGGCCCTTATTTCGTTGTCAAATCTGCCCTTTTAAACTATTTTCCTCTCCTTTTTGTCATGTTTTTGAATAAATAGGCCACGCTACACTCTTGACTAAATTTTATCATCTTTTGCAGGTTTTTCCTCGAATTTCGACTCATTTATCAGCAAAAAGGCATGTCCCGGCCCACGAACGTGTTCCACCTGCATCAGCCTTCCTACCAGCCGTCCGACATGCTCGCTGCCTAACATAGGGTAGTACGATACACTACCGCGCGACATGGGCATGCCGCACAAGAAGGAGCTGACAAGCGATACGCCATTTACCCGACAGGGAGCTGGACTCGCCACAACTACTTAAGCGTGTCGCGCGATACAAGCCACCCACCGGCAGGCGCCCACTCGTCACGACACCCGACAATGCTTACAGCCCGACACCCTTATGTCGGGCAACACACATATTGTGCATCTATGAATCCACAATGGTAGTGCTGATGGAGGACATGTGGCACCCAGAGAACCACAACTTCTCCCAACTGCTGCCTATAAATAGCAGCTACATGACTCCGATGGGATGGGTCAGAATTTCATGAAAGCTAACTTGGGAAAGCACCTGGAGCTAGCGTGTCGCGTCCCAAAGGTCCACCGGGCGATACTAGGTGAGAACTTCTCCGACCCGAGAGGGCAAGAATGGTTCACTTAGAATCCGCACCGGTCACCGCAGCAGCACGATATCGACCAACAAGGGCACCCGATACGAGTAACCCGACACCCTAGCAGCCTCTAGCCCGACACGATACCGAGCCCAATATGAATCGGCTATCATGGTGTGTCGCCCATAAGGCAGCACCCCGTCATGACTGTATCGGGCGAGAGTGCTCTGGCTGGTATGTTTGCCTGTCGTGACCTATCTCCCGACAGGGTGTGCCGCCCGACACAGGCGTATCGGGCAGGGTTCCACACCGGTATCGGGCTAGAGGAATTTTAGGGATCTGCTGTTGCATGTTGCTCTTCTAAATCAAGGAGGCAATACTTATCTTCCTTTTTTTTGTGTTATTTACTTTCCTTACTTACGCAATGTAACCAAACCCTTTTATATATATGATTATGCTAGTGGAATCAGAGGAGATTTAAATATCTGTTGCTTTACGTTTGGTTCCTTTTTGTTGGATGATAGCTTTATTTAGCATCCGAACTCTAGCTTGTATGCTTGGATCATGTTTTGACTAGATATGGAATCATGTTTCCCATTGCAGCAACCTCGAGAGAGGTGTTGTGGCTCTAGTGTTTGATCCGATACGGGAGTATGAGAGTACCCAGGATCGGAGTGGCTTTAGTGATCTCTCCACTCTAACCCAAGTCCAGCAACCTCGAGAGAGGTGTTGGTGCTTAGTTAGAGGTACCCTCTTTGAGAGGAGGGGTACTGGATGCTCCTGTTGTCGCTTGTTTTACCGAAGTTTTCTCCTTCGTTCCTTACTAAGGCCATAGTGTTATTCTCCCTGGTTCTATTGCACAAAACCCCTAAAATCGATAAATGCTTAAAACCTTAATTTTTCCTTGTAGCTCCAGTTGGAGATAGTTTCCTTTTATTTTTATCGATCTTTGCATGTTGTTCCCTTTGGGAACTTTATCCTCGTTTTGATTTTACCGGAGTGTAATGTGTAGATTCTGAGTTCTTAAAACTACCACCCTTGTCCCTGTGGTTCGACCCCAATCGCTACTTCGGACCCCATCATCGTTGCGGGGGCCTAAGAGTCGGGTAATTTAAAAGTTCGACTACTTCAAATCCGCTCCTTTTAGATGCGCGATTTAGGCCGGTCAGGTTTGCAAACCGTTTGGTGAAACCGATTGGACCAAAATGTTGAAACTGTTTGCAATAGATATTTGTGGAGGTGCGTGCTTATGATGATGTCATCATCGTCAAGCTATAAACCCACAAGGCCTGTTGTGATTTTCATGGTGATTGCGTCAATCAATCAAATAAAATTTCAGGAATAAAGAAGGAAGCAACAATTGATGAAGATATGTAATCAATAACAAAGTTCAAGGGTTCAAGTTATATAACCCGCCTTCAATTGAGCTTCAAAGATTCAACCTCCATGTTTTTAATGGTGAAAGCAACACCTTCCACTATCCCAAGCTCGTCCTTAATCTTTGAGTGAAAATGAATGGCTAGAATTGAAGATGGAATGAAGATAAGAAGAAATCATGCATTGATTTTCGATTTCCACCATGGAATCATGGTTGAAAGTGATCAAGGGGCTTACCTACAGGTTGGGGGTCGTCCTCCTGTTGATCCAAGCTCCCTTGGTCGTTTTTGCAAGCAAGAAGTGAAAGTGGATCGAAATTATCCCTTCACCTCATGGATAAAGGAGCTTATATATGAATTTTATTGAAAATTCATTTAGGAGAGAGAAAGTAGGAATTATCTCCTCAACTTTCTTGCCATTTTCCCCCTTCTCTTCCTTAGAGATGAGGCTGTCCTCTTTGCCTCTTATTCCTCTCAATTATCCACGATTTAAAGGAAAGCAAACTAAGCACCTTAAATCATATTATAATAATATCCATAAGTGAGTGGATATTTCTTTTTCTTTTCTTAATGTGAGTGGGTTCACGTAGATATTTCCTTTGCCTTTGCAAGGCACAAGGACGTCCACACATAACCAAACTCAACTATTATAGTTTTGGTTGAAGGGCAATCCAATTAATATAATTATTCTTGCATTAAATTGAATTAGGGTTTTCAATTATGCTTAAATCTTGATTATTTTAATATCAAGATTCTCTCTCTTCCATAATGATTCAAATGTGGCGCCCCTCTCAAATTCTTTTCTCTACATGATGCCAAGAATCATGAGGGACCCTCTTGAAGTGGTATTTTGCTTATTGAACCCTAGATTTTGGGTAAATTGCACATTACACCAAAACTAGGTTTTAATGCACAAACATTGCTCAACAGGCTCTTTCTTGTTATTCAGGCTTGTAGAAGCCATAAAACTACATCATACTCACTCCTATGATGCTTCAACATATGAGGAACATTGTATTATGTACAATTTGCAAGTTAACCCCCCAACTTGGGTAATTTGCACTTTAGTCCAAAACTAACAAAGCATTGTTTCAACATTATTCAAAAAGGACTAAATTTGAAATATAAGTTCCTCTTGAGCCTAATTATTCTTCAAGAGATAAGAGAAAGAATATAATCAACTTTATTAAGCAAAACATCTAGGTTTAAGCATAACCTAGGTGAGGGATGTTACAATTTCAATGTCTTGAAACTCAATCATATTGCTATTCCTTGTCATACTGTTGTTTATTGCTTATGAGATCCTTTTCTTGTACATTTTATGTTTTATCATGTGACTTGCAAAGGACAATAAAGTACATGTATGTTATAATTATTCTGTGAAGATAGACTAACTATGCAGGTTAAAGTAAGCATAGATTGAGGGGGAGCAATTCACATTGTTCACATCTTGAATCCCCCTAATTCACAAGGCAAAGGTATAATTTCTATATCCTTTTCAATATGTTTGAGGAATGGTTTGTCATTGTCAAAAAGGGGGAGAATGTTGACCTAGAGGTTATACATTGTCCATATTTTGATAATGACTTAACCATTCCATTAATATATATCTAATATGTATATTCAAGATTGATTTCAGGTGTTAGGTACATGAAAAGGATCAAAGTACTCAAGCCCTAATTTTCTACAGTTCAAGTCAAAAGTTATACACATGTGTAATTTAGGAAATCCATGTAAATGACCTTAGAAGATTTTTGTAATCACTTTTATTGATGATATGACTTGTAACTAAGATGAGAAAATTGATTGGGACACTTACAACCAAGTTTTAATCACTTTTGATGCACTTTCAAAAATTAATCACAGACAGTCAATCGGTCGAGTTACAATCTCGACCGATCCACTAGATTAATTCTCTGAAGAGTGCATCGGTCGAGTTGTGCACTCACAGAACTCGAACGATGGGGTTACTGACCAAACACAACTTTCATTGTTCGATCGAGTTTCCCCAGGACAAACTCGACCGATGGTTTGAAATTTGGGTTTGTCTTTTACCCAATTAGTCGAGTTACCTTTATTGAAACTTGACCGATTGCACTGTATGGAAATTGCATAAAAAGTGATTGTGACTGTTGGTGACTTATTTGGACGAAAATAGATCTGTTTCCTTGGGAAAAATGGCTATTTTTCGGCCCTAAGTGTTCCCCAACTCAAAGGGGTACCCCCAGCTATAAATAGGACCACTTGGAGTTCATTCCAAGGTTGCTCATTCCATATATGCTTGGTTCTTGCTTAGTTGAGAGTGTTGCACACCTTTGAGCCCCTTTCTCTATCTACCTTCAAGTCAAATCTATGAGTATGAGTGAGATAGGTTCTATTGTAAGAGAGCTACCTCTTGTATCCATGTAAAGCTATCCACCTCTATCTTCCTACCCCCTTTCCTTATTAAAGAAAAGTCTTGAAGATCTTCTCCGAGTGAAGAAGAAGGAGTTGTTGTTCTTCAAGGTTGAAGAAAGCATGGTGTTCCAGATCTCCAAGTGAAGGAGATAGGCAAGGCGGACATTCAAGAAGGATAGGTAATTCCTTGAAGGCTAAAGACTTGAAGAAGGAGTGGATAAGTCCTTGTTGAATGTTGAAGACTCCATGGTTTAAGTGGGTAAGTTCCTTCGGTAGGTTGAAGATCCTTGCTTGAGGTATCAAGTCCTTGGATGAATGTGGTTGTTGTTGTCTTATAATCTTATTAATGAATATAAGAGCATCAAGATTGCAAAGTCCTAGAGACTAACCACCTCTAGGTAGTGGACTGACTCACTTCTAGTTTGAAGTGTGGAACCACTCTAAACCACTTTGTCCAAGTGTATGTTGTTCCTTGTCTCTCACCCTTGCTATGCATGCTAGTTAGGACTTCAAATTGGCTGTATGATTTAAGTTTCTGTACTTAATATAATTTGGTGGTCTAATTCATTTTATGAGATTTGTGAAGCTCTATTCACCCCCCTCTAGAGCCCTTGATCCAATAAGTACAAGTCCGTCACAATGACACATAAGGTCAAGCTACTAACAACCTAGTCCATCCTTGGTACATGTCACATCACTAGTGAAAGGAGGTGGGTACGCATACCCTACCATCTGAGGTACAACCGTAGTTGTCCTCCAATCTTGTCACATATATAATCACCGAGACACGACCGTAGCCGTTCTCAATAACATCAGATGTATGAGGCATGACCATAGCCATCCTCCACAATCTACATTGTGGATGACAAGGATATATCCTCAACTTGCCACCCCCACATACTCAATAGTATGCGCTCCGAGTTTCCCTTAGGAATACTTGTTTCACAATCTGGCAAGTTCTGACACTCAAATGGATCTATGGCACAGGGCACTACATGATTAGAGTTTTACTTGATTAGTTATGCCAATTGGGTGAATTAAGGATTCATCAAACAAGTGGACATACAAACCCTAATTCACTTCTAGAAAGCATATAAATATCAAAACTTGAAAAGATATAAAATGTATGAAACATAATTTCTCATCTCATCATCACATCGTACTATTCACTTGCCATTCATGATACTACACTAGTCATGATACTATCACAAGATATAAATCTTTTTCACAATATCACAAGGTATCAACCCTTATCAACACAAGAGGATTACACCTCATTCATGGCTCAACCATGCCCAAAGGTGATTAAGACCATCATACTATCACATGATATAAATCCTTTTCACAATATCACAGGGTATCAACCCTTATAAACACAAGAGGATTACACCTCATTCAGGGCTCAACCATGCCCAAATGTCATTAAGACCACAATATTATTCCCTGCAAGATCATCATTATGTTTGCATGCCTTATAATAAGGCTCAACAACATCACTTACATATAATACACCAGATCAGCACAATATTACATTAATGAGATAGGAGATATACATAAACAATCATAGCAGGGTTATATTAACATTAAGAACATCCCTTTATTACATCAACATGCAAGGAATCTAGATAGGATTAACACTCATCATATTCATAATGCACATGTTTAGCATAACAAAGTATCAACCATGTGGCTATGATAACCACCAATTAACACATTAAGGTTATGATCATGTTAAGGAGGTTATTCCACCATCATTCCATCATATAAGAATGTTAAACATGAATACTCATCTTTATCTATTTGCTTTAGAGTTAGGTTCAACATGATAAATTATATCAATGTTACTAATCAACACTTATACCCAAACCCTAACTCATGGCATCCCCATTGGATCATGGATGCATAAGGTGAAGCATCACCATCACATTCCATACTATTCTCAAGAATGAACCCACGCATAAATCAAGATGTAACCATAAGGTTATAGCATACTAAGGTTTCAAAAAAAAGTACTCCATGATTGTATTAGTCATTCAAGGACTATTCATACCCAATTACCATCATTTAGTTATATTAAAACTAGGTATAACATACCTCATTAGGGTTACATATCAACACAATATGGTTATCATCCCTTCTATTCATATGGGTGAATAGGTAAGACTACCTTATTAAGGGGAACCCTCCATTTGTTCCATCATCATTCAACCCATATCACTATACCACAATGTCACCCAGAACCATTGGATGTTTAAAAGGTAAGACCATTGGTTGTTTACATAAGTAAAAACATTGGATAAACCACCTATGAAGTCCTTGATTTGTGCTCTAGAAAGAGTCACCATCTAACCCTAGACATCCCTTGATTAACAACACAAAAGTTCCATTGAGAGTAGGGTAAAACCCACAATCGACTGTTCAGTTAAAACAAGCCATCCATTATCAACAAGTAAGCTCCTTAAGTTGATCATATAAAGGAAACCATATAAATCACATTATTGGACCAATATATTACATTATCCATCATTCCATTTTATTGGACGAGTAAACATTAGATCTTGACCATTGGGTCAAGTTCATATGTTAAAACCATCAATTACAGTATATGTTCGACCATTGCATCAAGTGACCCAAGAAACCATTGGTCTAAGGCTTAATTGATGCTACAACTATATAATTAACTCACCATAGATTTTGGAGATCTGATCCACCATCATTAGTGACCATTAAGTCACCATAGGTTGTTATATCAACACTATATTTATTAATTAACATCAAATATTGAGCTAATGTCATCATTGATTGATAACATTATTAGGGTACTTAATGGTTGATCATTAAACTTCTAATTGATCCAAAACCTGACCTAAGGGGTGACCATAGGTTGTCACCATCATCTGACACCCTTGATCTCGACCATCAGTTATCATGAAGACAACACCATAGGGTTGTTGCAATGGTACCATCATCGGGTCATGGGTTTATAGAAGAAATCAACTTTAAACCCTAAAATTGACCATTGGTTGATAGGTGCTTAGCACCATAGGTTGTCAAACCAACCTGATCCAAGTCAAATTATACCTTAGGAATAATGTACACATGGTCACATGTTCATCTAGAGCTGAAATCAGAATAGGGAGCATTATAAAAATCGAAATCCAAGTCAAGCATAACTTTTTTAGTGCATGAATCATCATTTTCAAGCAAGAACATGAGCTAGCAAGCTTATGGTAAGCAATAAATGGGGAGAAAGTTATAAGTCTTGCCTATAATGAGAAGATGAAATCCAAAATAGAAGAAACAAGTAGGGTAGGAAATCCAAGAATAAGCTATGAATTCGTCCATCTAGCACCTTTCTTCATCAAATGAGCAAACCCTATGCATAAGGAGCAAGAAAGGTAGGGTTTTAGAGCTTTAGAGAAACTTCTACCATGTAATCACAAGATTCCGACATGGAGAAAGTTAGTAGGAAGGATAACAAAGAAATAAATGGAGGAAAGAAGGTAATTCTTACTCTTTTAGGTCAAGATCACTAGAAGGAAGCTTTTTCAACCCCAAAATGAAGTCAATTGCAACCCTATATCCTTTTTCCAAGAAGATCCCCACGTTCTTCTTCCTTGGACAACAACATTCACAGAAGCACAGAGGGAGAACAAGGTTGGGATAAGGAGGGAATTGGTGAAGAGAAAATGGCTCATTTTGGTGCTTGGGGATAAGTATATGAAACTTTAAGATAAAGAAAAAGAAAAAGGTGAAGTTCTAGTATCTATCTAAGTGTCCATGACCTTAATTTATTAAGAATATACAAGCACACACAAGAAGATACCCCACCATTTGTATATACCTTCTTAGCTTTCCTTTGTCGAATTTCCCAGCCAATCAAATAATTCATTAGTTGATAGCTACTAAAGGCAACTCATTCGTGAAGGGGTAAACCCTAAAATACCCTTAGAGAAAACACCTTCAAACCAAGATTTAAATAGGCGCCCCATGGATGAAAAAGATCAAGAATGATGAGAGAATATCCAAGGAACATAATGCAAGTGATAAATTGCAAAGAAAACCTCTCAATTGGATAATTGCATAAAAGTCCAAAATGTGCATAAAATTGCATAACTTGCTCAAACAGTGTCCAAATTGGACCAAATTTAAAACTTAAGCTTGTATTGTGATTTAAAAACATATCACAAGGTTATATTAGGGCTATAAGAATTCAATTATGATAATTAAGCTTGTTCAACTCATTAAGCAAGTTTAGGGGCCATACATAGAGGGACAAGGAGAGTGGCATAAGAATGGCATATAATACAAAATGAGAGTAGATAACTATATGACCTCATACAAGTTAACAAAACTTAGAAAATACCTAAAAAAAATTAATTAATTTTATTTTGATGATATGATTCTGTAAAGCAAAGGTATGGATCTAATATGATCATTTAAATATTATAATAGAGACAAAGTAACAACTATGATACATATCAAAATATGGAATTATGGGAGTTGAAATAAATAGAATTAACAACTATAATTTGTAATAATAGAATCTAGAAGTGTAAATAACTACACCATAGAGACTTATCTAGTTATATATATATTAATATGTTTATATTTTGGGTAGGAATTTGACATCCTAAGAAAATACTATATTTCAACTTTATTGAGATAAATGCTTTACTATTTGGATCATTGGAGGTTCTCCCTCTTTATTTTAATCATGTAATGACAGTGACAGTCCAAAATCTTAACCTTGATTTTTCCTATTCTTGGGATCATCACATTTGAATTATCTATATATAAATCTTTAATAATTTTAGGGATATTTAATAATGAAATTTGGTTTTTGGGGTACCATAATATATCACACCATGAGAAAGAAAAGCAAAAAATGTAGTTAAAATACTACATCTTACAGAAGTTAAGCGCTAGGCCTCAACTAACTACTAAAAGTATATGTATACAACATATAATTATACATCACAACCACTCTATAAAATCCTAGCATAACCGAGCTATTTTTTAATGTTAGCAAGGAAATTTGATTACGAACTTGGTATTATAGACTTTAGAGTGGAATTAGATGCCACACAACTCTATGTAGACTTTAATATTATGCTTTACAATCCCTACTATACCATTTCCTTGGGTACACAAAAGGTTGTTGAGGTTTGAGTCTACACTAAACGTTCGATTAATTCATTATTGACTATGTTGGAAACAATATGGGATAAGTTTAAACTCTATTATTTAAAAAATATGATTCCACTATAATTTCTAAAAAAGTATATCACAATCATGTTTAGATTTGTTGATCTTTTAAATACTATTATTACATGTATATCTTGAAACTATCTCTTAGGAAATTATCAATATTTTGTTAACCACTTTGGAATACACATGTTCTGGTATATATACTCAACTTCTTATAATTTCTTGCATATATTCCATATTTAATTGGTTTCATGTTTGTTGACAATAATGATTTTGGGAATTGAACCAACTTTAGCTAACTTTGTTTATGAGTTGAATTCATCACGGGTGGGTAAATGAGTTTGTTATGTGTGTTGGAAGATAATTTGAATACTAGTAAGAGATTTTATAAAAGTCTATTCAAAGATCATGCATGAGTCATATTCGGTCTCTAAGCATATTAGGTCCTTTTCATTATTTGTGAGATGTAGGATTTTTATTATGCTTACTACTTTTTATGTTTGCTTCAAATATTGTTCGTAATATTTCTAATAAATATGGTTGTATGGAATTTTGGTCCTTTGGGATCAGGTCTTTACACTTGTGATTTTAAACTTAATGACTATTTCACATGCTCTTGATCACATGCGATATGGAGAAAATTAGCTCTTTTTATCTAGTGCTAATAAGATAAACTTTTCAAAATATTATTTGTACTTGTATATGATATCTAATCTATTTGGAAGTTGGGCATTGTGCTTACATACTCAACTGTTAAAAACCCCATTTGTCATATTGTATGGTAACTTTTAGCATCACAAAAATAAACAAAATTGTATACGAGTGTAATACCCAAAAAATGTCACTATTGAATAAATTGTTTCTCCTATCTTTCATTGTAACAGGCAAAAATACCCAATTTCATAGGAAATATTTATTCATGTAATATGGGTGCATTGACATAACGTAACAAACTCCTATTTAATAGTTGACCAACTCTCTATGGCTACACAAGTGTACTTGGAAAATATGACTCACTTCTAGTCGACCCATTAACTTACTATCATCTACTAATATGGTGGATGACAATTCAGAATATGCAAATCATTTCAATATTTTTTTTGAGACATAGTTGACTTTTAATTTCAAACATTTGATGCAACTTTCACAATATTTGATTTTTTTCATAGAAGATTGTATAATCCACTGCACTATCTTTAGATTTTTTCATCATTGCAAACCATAACATGCATAAGATTTCATTAGTTAAGACAACACTCATGTAATACAACCAACTCATATTTAATTGTTAATTAACTCCCAAAGGCTCTAGATTATGCAAGTGTACTAGGAAAATACAACCATACAATTTTCCCATTAACCTCATATTAACTAGGGTGAAACTGAAGAGGGCTTATCTACTAATATGAACAAATCATAATCAAGAATATAACAATTACTTTTATTATTTCTTCAAGTTGACTAGTAATCTAAAACTTATTCGCAATATTCATGTTTTCATTGACAATTGCATAGTTCAATCAGCTTACTTTAGATATCTTAGATAATGTACATGATTCTAATTATCCAAGTGATTCCCCATCTAATCATGACATCAACAGTTGATCTAGGAGCATGATGCTCAATTGAAGGTTATGCATCTAACAAACTCCATGAGAAAACTTGAGGCACTAAGAAATGAACGACATACCTTTTTTTTGGTTTGTGCACTTTTTATTTTTTCTAAGAGGAATAGTGACCAGGAAGGCATCAAAGATTGTTTATTGGAATCAGTTAATCTAGTTGGAGATAGATTCTTTTTGCAAAATACTAAACCATATTGAATTTTTTTTCGCTTCACATTTGTGCAATCACTCAAATCATAGAAAACCGGATTCAATTTCATGAGGTAAGGTTGCACTATGCTACCACCAAATCTTATGAAGCAACACCATCTTCAATCCGAGGCCCAACTTTGGGAGAAGTAGAGTAGGTGATAACTCCTAAATTTTTTCCCTAGGAACATTAATTCCTCTTTTAGCACGAGGCCCACATTCTAGAATTGTTTAGACAAAATGGTTGTACCTAGCTTGTTAAAAGTTATTACCATAGAGAGAACCACTACAAGTGGTTTGAAAGGTAGTATATGAAAATGTGAATTTTGAGAATAATCAAAGCACTTGTGCTTAGATCGACCCTCTTTTACATGTCCTAGTACCTAATCGTCATTGATATCAATTCATGTTCACGCTAGATTAGAATGTCGTGTAGACCGGGTCAATCATTTATCACAGTTGGAATCGTGGAGATGAAGCAAATGAAGTTACCGGTCAACTTAAACCTTGTCGGTATGTTTACTTATTTATTTGGCAAGGTAAATGACTGAAATAAATAAATACGCTGCGGCCTGAATTGATAAGAATGATGCCGAGGCAATTAGTGGGGTGATGAATACAGACGATCATAAATGTAACCCTATGTATCATCTTTCCCCGAATAGAATGTACTTCTTAAGCGGCGGTCATTACCAAATAATATACTGTATATTAAAAAAAAATCATAGGAGTAAATTCGCTATCCTATTGCTTACTATTTTATGAATTTCCTGAATGGCCATTGTTTACTTGAATACAAACTGGCAATTTCAATTTCCAACTGAGCAACATCTGGACCGCCGCTTTGCAAAAGACACAAAAAGCACGCCTTTCTCTCTCCAGCGAACCTGTTTTGAACCCAACGACACCTCCAACACGTTGCATCAGAGTCATCAGACCGGCAGTCTCCTACTCTTCCGTCCCCCATTTCCTCCACTCCCTCGCCGGCAGAACCGAAGAAACACCACCTCTATTTCTGCCTCTCCTCCTCCTTCTTCTCCTCTCAGTCTCCCAAGTCAAAATCACATCTTCTCTGCTTAGGGTTAGTGTTCAAGGTGGCGGACATGAAGAGGGGGAGGACGGAGCTCCCGTTCTCCTTCAGCCGGCAGAAATTATTCCAGCTCCTTGTTGCCATCGGCTTTATACTCTACGTCCTCTTCCTTTTTTACGAGTTCCCCTTGTTTATCACCAAAATTTCGTCCTCCCCTTCAGCGGCAGGAGAATCGTCCGCTGCCGTTGGCGGCTTCATCACCGATACCATCCCCCGCATCCTCCCCCTTGACAGTGAGCACGATACTGTGGACAGAGAGGCACCTGCCCGGCCAACCTTGTTCCCCCGTCGGGTGGTGCAGCCTCCATCTTCGAGGGACCGGCGCCGCCTATCCCGGTCCAGGCTTCAAGTGTCCGGCTTGGTATTTCAGGAGATCAGCGGCAACAAGGGGGCATTTTCGGAGCTCCACCGAGCCGCGGCGGACGCATGGAGGATCGGCTACAAGATGTTTACGGACCTGCAGTCCGGCAAGCTGGTAGCTTCGGACCCTACCGCTGCACAGAACCAGTCCCGTGCTGCGCAGGAGTCCTGCCCCCATTCAATCATGCTGTGGGGGGCGGAGTTCAGGGATAAGGGGAAAGTCCTGGTCCTACCTTGCGGTCTGACTCTCGGATCGCACATTACCCTCGTCGCCACCCCTCACCATGCCCACCCCGAGTATGACCCCAAGATCAGGCTTCCGAAGGAAGGCGACCCGCCTGTCATGGTCTCCCAGTTCATGATGGAGCTCCAAGGCTTAAAAATCGTCGACGGGGAGGATCCACCCAGGATACTCCACTTCAACCCCAGGCTCAAAGGAGACTGGAGCGGTATGCCTATCATCGAGCAGAATACTTGCTACAGGATGCAATGGGGCTCCGCTCAGCGGTGTGAAGGGTGGAAGTCCAGGGCCGATGAGGAGACTGGTACACTTTCCTTTTTTTTTTCTTCTGGTCCTTTTTTTTTTCATTTCATGTTATATTTTTCCGCGTTGATTTGACAGCTGGGTTCTAGATTCTGGTAGTTAGAAGGAACTCTCCTCATTCTACTTATAAAAAATGTCGGTTACTATTATTAGTCGTTGGCTAAACGACGTGCGGGCATCAAAGTCCCTGATAATTGGGGGGTCAATGGTATTGTGTTGCGTATAAGAGTTGTACAAATATATACCCAAATTTGCTTGTCAAATTAAAAATTCTACAGCTGGCTGGATTGTCCATTAAAGTATAATTGCATGCTTATATAACTAGCTGCATCTGTTAATATTTTAACTGGACGTCACAACATAACAATCAAATCATCCCTTCCAAGTTGGATTATATTGTTGCATCATTTGCCTTTGTTGTTTGAGAAAACATAATATCACGTACTGTATGCTGCGATTTGAGAAAAGTTGACTAAACTTCTTTATTATTGTATCTACTAAACACACTCCCGAGTCCTGGCAGATCATGATGACTGTCGCTTGTTTTCCTCAGTCTTGGTCTTGCTGGCATTTTCAATCTTTAGCATAGGCTTTTTTATGTGTTCTGGACATTCTCTGACTTTACCGAATGTCATTACAGTGGATGGACTTCTGAAGTGTGAAAAATGGATCCGTGATGATGATAATCGCACGGAGGAGTCTAAGACAACGTGGTGGCTGAATCGCCTCATTGGACGGACTAAGACTGTATCTTTTGATTGGCCATATCCTTTTGTGGAAGACAAGATGTTTGTGCTCACTCTGAGTGCTGGCTTGGAAGGTTACCATGTCAACGTCGATGGAAGACATGTTACTTCTTTCCCTTACAGGACTGTAAGTGCCAATTGAGATCTGTCTGACCCACTTTTTTACAGTCAGCAATGGGGGTAGATATCGTCTTTTGGAAAACTAAGATAATGAGTGGTTTGTTTGCGCACAGGGATTTGTTCTTGAAGATGCAACTGGGTTATATTTGAATGGAGACCTTGACATCCAGTCAATATTTGCTGGGTCGCTGCCCACAACCCATCCTAGTTTCTCCCCACAGAGACATCTAGACATGTCTCCTCAATGGAAGGCTCCTCCAATTCCTGATGGACCGATCGATTTATTTATCGGCATTTTATCTGCCGGAAACCATTTTGCAGAGCGCATGGCTGTAAGGAAGTCATGGATGCAGTCGATAGTTAGATCGCCAAATATTGTAGCTAGGTTTTTTGTTGCTATGGTAAGTTGCACGATCTCTTTCTTTTGCCATTGTGTACCCCTTTTCATTCAATTCAGGAGCATTAATTAGTGTGTGTTTCCATATCCAGAATGGAAGGAAAGAAGTGAATGTTGAGCTAAAGAAAGAAGCCGAATTCTTTGGCGACATTGTTATAGTTCCATTCATGGATAGTTATGATCTAGTTGTCATGAAGACGGTTGCTATATGTGAATATGGGGTATGTATTCCGACTTGCCTTTTGTTCTTTAGCTGTCTTTGTTTCCTTGTATAAATGAGAAACATGATAGAAACTTTCCATCTGTTCTGTAACTTACCGTTAGTCATATTATTACAGGTCCGCATCCTCTCTGCCAGAAACATAATGAAATGTGACGATGATACGTTTGTCAGAGTAGATTCAGTGATGAAGGAAGTCAAGAAAGTGCCAAGAGGTAGAAGCCTATACATAGGGAACATCAACTATTACCACAAACCCTTGCGAGGTGGGAAATGGGCTGTGACATATGAGGTATGATTTGCTGCCTTTTTTCTAAGTTTGCTTTGTTCATTGTCGTGAGTGTTTGGATAGGTACTCTGTTCGTGGTACGTGCTTATCTGTGGTTTAGGGCCGAAAATGTTAGTATTTCTTTCAAAGAAGACTACAATCTTTCATCACTCCGTGTTGGTGAATGTCATGGTAATAAAAAACCCGCCTTGAGGCTCTCGAGGCGTACGCCTCTTGGCGAGGCTATCCCAAATGCGCCTCGAGGCTTACGCCTCAATGTACTGGACTAAGGCTTACGCCTCACAATGTCTGAGGCCCGCCTCAAAGCACTGAGGCTCTGAGGCTTTGCTGAGGCGCACGCCTCAATTCCAAATGATGATGCCTTATGCTAACCACCAAATTGTCTACTTTTCAGTTTATTAAAAACACTTTTTCAAAAAAAATCAAAGTTATTGTAGTTGGTTGTTATTTTTCATTAATAAACACTTAATCATCATTTTCTGAGTAACATCTTTCAATCTTCATTGTTAAATTTCTCTTTGTTTGCCACCTTTTTATTCACTATGTCGGTGAATTTCATATCATTGTTAACTAATTTTGGTTCCTCGTTCCTTCTAATTTGAAATTCAGTTTATCTATTGACATCTTTTGTTCTAGTAATATAAAGAATTGATATCTTGTTATTTTTACATATTTATTTTGTTATTCTGGTGCGTCTTTAGTCTCTATTATCATGATTAAGTTTCAGAAATAATTACTATTTTATATTGTTGTGTTTGTATGTACATATTTTGTTATATACACATTCATACACATAAGATATACATGTATTTACATATATATATATATATATAAATACATGTATAAATTTATTTTTTGACCGCCTCATACATATTTTGAGGCTTACGCCTCAAATGCCTCGAGGCTTACACCTCGCCTCACTGACGCAAAAAAGCCTCGTTACGCCTCACACATTTTTCAACCTTGGTGAATGTTAATATTTGAATGCGCTTCCAAAATGCTAATTTTTGAATGGTAATCTTTTTCATGAACAAATAGAATTTTCCGGCTTATGATTTAGGTCTTGTATAACTTTTATTTTGTATCTTGGGACGAGATTGTGCTGAGACTAAGCCCTTGCTATTCTGTGTGGATGGGTCCCCGACTATCTTGTCGGGACCGCAACCTATACAAATTACAAAGGTCCTTTAGGGAGTTTTTTCTTTTTTAAATGGGATTTCGGCCTTCTATATTGCTTTGTCGTGTTGAGACACCAAGACTTTGTAATCCTTCGATTCCTATATTCCCGTAAATATTGTGATTGTAATTTAAAAAAAAATTACACTGAAATAGAAGGCAAGATGGGTAACAAGCGGGCAAAAGCAATCTTCCAGTTAGTGGCCACCAGATGCTTCCAAGACAATATTCCATCCAGCCCTCCCCTGGTTGGGTACCTCACCTCGTTTATCTTTTAAATGCAGTGTACTAGGTCAGTGCTGGAGTTGATTCATTGAACACCTGATTCTTTTCAAAACAAATCCCCTCCCTCTGGAGTTATTGATTGAGCACCCGATGCTTTTTAAAAACAAGCCCCCTTCCCTCTGGAGTTAATTGAGCACCCGATGCTTTTTGATATAACCTCCATCCCTCTGGAGTTATTGATCGAGCACCCACTGTTCTTTTAAAAAATAAATCCCCCACCTCCCCAGTTACTGTTTCAGTAACTCCTGCCATTTAGCTTGTAGTGTACTAGGTCTGGATATAAAACTGGAGTCAGTTATTGAGCATCGGAATGAATTTTAAGAAATAATAAAAATATAGCTGTCTAAACCTGGGAATTAATAGAATTCTGCAGAGAAGTTCAGTTAAGATCACTTGGATCTTTGATCTTTCTGTAATTAGATTTTTTTTGTGGATTTTTCCTCCCAGCTCAAAGCACAATATAAGAATTGCCCTAGTCTTGCATTGCAGCCTGATAGAATTATAATGTTGCTAGTTGTTCAATTAATTGGTTTGAACCAGTTTATGACTTCCCATCTGTGCTATTGAAAAACTATGAAACAACAATATAGCATAATTGGAAGATTTTTTTTTTTTAATTGGGTTGAAATAATGAATGATAGATTTCTGTTTCAGGAATGGCCCGAGGAAGATTACCCACCCTATGCCAATGGCCCAGGGTACATCGTGTCAGATGACATTGCTCGGTTCGTTGTTGCGGAGTTTGAGAAGCATACATTGCGGGTAAAGAAAAGTGAAACTTGGATTTTTGTCAGCTACAATAGATATTTCCGGCCAAAAGCTTGCACTTTATTTTTTGTTTTTTTAAACTTTACTCATGCAAGTAGTACCACACCACCCTTTTAGCTGCTGTGTTTGTTGCTTCATTGTGAAGCACCACACACATGTTATGCTGATTTTTGACGAAACCTTTTCTTTCATAACGATGTAATCTTGTTGATGCTGATGCTGCAGTTATTTAAGATGGAGGATGTGAGCATGGGGATGTGGGTGGAGCAATTCAACAGCACAAGACCGGTGCAGTACGTTCACGACGTCAAGTTCTGCCAGTTTGGCTGCATAGACGAGTATCTAACGGCGCATTACCAGAGCCCTCGGCAGATGATCTGCATGTGGGAAAAGTTGAGGTTGGGGAAGCCGCAGTGCTGCAATGTGAGATGACGATGACTCCTTTGGACTCCGCCGGCATGAGTCCGTCCCTCTTTTTCTTTGGCCTTTGCAGCAGCACTAGTCGGCATTGTAAATTTGGGATTTGGCTTTTGGATGCAACGAGGCTAGATCTCCGATCTTGTTGCTCTTTGGCTGCTCTTAATTCATTTATTTTTATTTTCACCGTATTGCTTTACCTTTTAACATGGGGGTTGGGGGAGGGTCGGAGGAAGGGAAGAAATGTGATTGTTGGTGATGGGCTGGGCATAGGAGATGATGGTAAGAGCACAGTGCTTCTGTGCTGCTTCCTTTTTCTTGTACATGTAAGTTTTATGATCCTTATGGAAGTAGAGGAGCAGAAGGGGAAAACGGAAAACCCTAACAAAAATGCAAGGACAATCTTACAGGGCTTGTTTCCCTCATATAACTATCGTATACAGTGATATTCTTTCAGTACATGGTCTCTGGTCTGTCACTTTATTGTTCAAAAAGCTGGTGTGAGTTGAAATTTTGTGAAGAGTTGGTTTTGTTGGTGATCCCGTGAGCGCTTAGATCACTCCCCTTTCGCTTGGTTGTGAAGCTTAATCGCAGCAGCCAAGGATAGATGCAGAAAGCGTGCAGGCTGGTGACGGCACCGAGACAAGATTTAGAGACTGGCGTGCAAGCGGAATCTTCAAATGACGTGGCCCCACGATAATCGGGCTTTATAGGGTCAAAAGTGACAATCGTAACATGTTGCCATGAGTTAATGAGGCGTAAGGGGAATGGAATTCTGTAGGCTCTGTCCTCCATTTTCAAAATCTTTAGACCACCGTCTTGGTCTGACCCCACTGTATGGTAAGGTCGTGCCCGTGCTCCCGGTCCCCACGAGCTACCCTACTAGAACTCGTTAAAGCATTTCTGTTACTCTTAAGTCTCTGTAAAGGTTGTGGTGATGACGGTTGGGTATTGGAATGGATTACCGATATGATGCTGGAGGGATTTGGCGCAAGGCATCTAACGCCTTCTTCCCAATTCAAAGGGCATTTCATCTCATCTCTTCCCTTTGAGTCCGTTGCATTCTTCCCAATTCAAAAGGCATCTAACATGACTGGCCGATGTGGCTGCATGGTCAGTTGCCACCGTAGCAAGCTGGAGCGAGTTGCCATGTGCATGCTTGTTGACAACTAAGCGACAGAAGATAGTTGAATATATAGCCTTTTAGTCATTGTCGTGTGGAGGACCTTAGCCATGATTTTCAATTCCAGGAGATCGGGCACAATTGGGACTCAAGCGTCCATTTCTAAATCTTAGAAATATATATTTATATATTTACAAGATAGTTGGATACTTTGCATATATGCATTTCTCAAACATAATAATAAATAATTTGTTAGCTTAGTTTGTATCAGGGACTCGTTTCTAGCTAGGTGCCTCGGTTTCAGTCATAGTTCAAGTATACTTTTTACGAGCTTATTTTACTTAGCACCCCCAAGTACAATTCGAACTAGGTTCATCTAACTCTGCTCCCGTATTGTAATTTTTGGTTGTGTCACTGATTCAGATGTACCCCTACGCCTCATTTACATGATTCAATGTTTGGGTTTGGCGTGGCCGCCTCACAACTTCACATACATTAAAAAGTTTCAAATTACATGAAATACAAAGTGCAGGATTTATGTATCCACTATGCACCAATTTTTGATAGAGAATCATGGGACAAATTGCTGGCGTATTAGGTGACTTGTTCTTGTTAAAGCAACTCCATGTTGCTTTCAAGACTTCTAACCTTGTTCCGTGCATAAAAAATGTAAAATCATCTATCGTAATCTCTACTTTCTTCTATTCTTCGCACCTTCTTCCTCCTTGGTCAAAGTCTATGATTTTTTTCATGGTGGTGACTTGCTCATCTAGTTAGACTACTTTCTTTTCTCCGCTTTTTCTCTTGTTTGCACCAGATCGACCATGGATGAGTCACCATGGAGCTAAAGATGTTATCTTTGTATGTCAAAATGAGGTCTCTTAGAGGTTTTCTTTCTATTCCTTACCTCATCCTCTTCTTTTGGACGAGTCTCATGGACTTCCATAGTGAAACTTACCCAATCTAGCTAAAGAACTTTCCTTTTTTCCTCTCTTTGTTCTAAAGGAAGCTAGATTGGTTTTGGGCTTGTTTGAGAGATGATATTGGATCTGGAAGAAAGCAATATATATCTTGTTACCTATTTTTGCCTACTTGTGCGTGCAACTCTCTAGATTTGCTCTAAACTTGATTTAAATACCTAAAGGTTGATTTTATATACTCTGTTTTGCTATTATTTGATGTAGTTTTGAATTTCCATAACTTCCCCTATCTATTAATAGTGATTCTTGATGATATGGACATGCTCTCTTATTGGTCCAAAGACAATTTTTTTTAGAATTTAAACATTGGTCTTCTTATATGTCCTAATCTTGCTATATAATCCCCTAATGTGATAAAATATGATTTCTTGAGAACCGTAATAGATATGTGAAAGGGAGATACAAAATTTTATGTCCTTACTAATATTCAGAAAGTGATCCTTGATGATAATCTCATGTCTACTTCAATATATATTTTTTTAAAATAAAATTTGACATACATGTGAACTATTACTAAAATGTTATCTTTATGATCCCATATGATGTGAAAATCAATATATATGCTATTTTTACTTTATGTGAGTGGATATAGAATTATATTAAGGTCCTTATAGAACATAATGCTTCTGAATTTTCATCTAAATTGGACAGTAATCTCAAGATGACTCATCTATGCATAAGGGTTGTCCTTTTTATGTGTAATCTTGTATTTGATGTAGCTATCACATAGTTTTTAACTTGAAGTTCAAATCTGTAAGGCAATGTGTCTTAGTAATGTGAGGTGAAATACAAATTATCATGTGATTTTCATATTCCTTTAAGGTCTTTATTTAGTATGACCTTATGTGGTGCAATTAGCCTTTCATTGCTAGTAGTGAAAGCACGTGCCTAGTGAGTACTTTCAGTTACTTTATGAACACATCTTATATCTCCCCAAGTCATGGGCACTTAATGAATTCATAAATATATCGAAAGTTATTATGAATCAAGAAATACAATTATATGAATGTATATGAAAACATCACAGGGGTAATTAATAAATTGCATTTGAAGTAACTCATAGGTTTATTAATCCATATGAATTTTCATAAAAGATGATAATTGATTTATGTTAAATAGATCCTAACAGTGTAGTTCTCTTGCTCATATGATAATCTATATGTTTTGTCTCTCATTTTGCTATAATATTAAGAGATTGAATAAGTATGTGATAAAATGTTACATTATGAATGTAACTGGGATATCAAATATATATAAATACACAAAGGTATATGTGTCATATATCAAATTCTTCTTAAAATTCTCCTTCTTCCTTAAAAAAAAGGAGTGGATTTCTCATGGTCTGAACTCGCAATCAGATTGAACTAGCAAGCTTTCGTCAACTGGGATGATGCTAGAACCCAATGGTTAAAATCAACCCATGATTGATCATGAATGCAACATAAGATGATGGATAACAGTGACTAAGGTGGGATAAATTTTGTGATCATATGGGTTTGATAATCTTGTCCTTAAATGATAGTGCACATTTTGTACCATTCCATGTGAGAACCCATTACACTAAATGAGATTACTCAAAATATAACACACAATCAATCACTAATTAATCACATACCCAAAAATATGGGTAAAATAAAAACAATTTCAACGTTAACACCCGCTCAGAAACATTTGCATAAGAGCCCAACATCTTTCTTATATCCATACTATGTCAAGAATTTGATACAAATTATTCTATCATCTTAGCCACCACATATATACACAGGAGAACAATATTTGTATATGCCACACAAACAAGCATTAATATCATAACAAAAGTCCGATTCATTTGAAACACCATATACAAACTTTTTCTCATCTGGACCTGAGAGTACATGGACGAATCTAGGACACACTAGACATCTAATCAACTTTTTCAAAGATTCATTACTACAGTTCCTCTTTACTTCCACGATTCTATTTACATCACTGATGATTACCTAAAAAAATGTGGCGAACCACAAGGGTGAGACCCATGTCCCAGTAAGAGATATAACCTCCAACAATGCTTATTGATTACAACATTTTAGGTAATGAGATAGTTTAAGAAGTTTAATCATATATAACAAATAGGCTCAGCAACACTGATGATTAAAAAAATACATAAAGGAGTTGATAACAATCATCATCATCAAGCTGACTATCATCATTTTCCTTATTAACCATATAAGAGATTTAATAGCATATGTGTAACATCCCAGGATTTGAGGCCTCGGATAAAAAGATCTCATAAGGAATGATTGGACTACCCATATCACCAAGGTGCACCTCCTTTTCCGGGAGCCCATCACTAAAGAACTACATAGTTAAGCGTGCTCAGCTTGGAGTAGTACTAGGATGGGTGACCAGTCGGGAAGTTGATCCTGGCTTGCGCGTCAATGTGGACAAAGTGCACAGTTAAGGCTAGTGGTGGTCTGTGGGGCCAGTCGTCATTCCTGAAACTCTACTAGAGCCTTGGGCAGTGGGCCCAGGCATTACAGTTGGTATCAGAGCCAATGTTCACACATCAAGTCACATGAACTTCATTCACCCTATTTGAATCTAGGGTAGTCCTTGAGTTAGGGATATGAAGGGTGGAGGTGTCTAGGATAGCATCTGCCATGGGTCTGACTAAAGTCTCCGAGCCACTAGCTTGGCAATCACGAGGCTACCTTTATGGCAGTATAAGTCTACCTGGCCGATATCCTAAGTGTCCCTTATTCTTGGACATACCTTAATTTAGGAATCTCCTCATCTATAGATGTTCCCTCTCATCTCTTCTATAGGAAAAAATTCTCCCTCTCATCTATGTTTTTAAAATAAATTAAATTTCTCCTCTTACCCCTGTTATAAGGTTAGGAAGGAGTCTCTCTATTTAGAAAGTCCTAAGGATCGACTAATAAGGATTCTAGGATATACTCCATAAATCATAACATTAAGAACATTAATCATTGATAAAGGAGAATAATGAAATATCATGTGATAATAACAATGATAATGATAAGAACAATTATGGGAGTAATGAATCTAATATGTTCATATTATTTACAGGATGCCTCCTAAAACTCGCAACTCAAAAGCCTCGGAGGAATCGTCCTCTAAAAAGAGAAAAGAGCCTGAAACCTCTGAAGTACCTGATCCTGAAACTATGGCCAAAGAGAGGTGGGAGGAACAAAAGAAAATTCTATTAGACTTCATGGAAACCCTAGCCACAAAAGGAACCCCTGAACCTAGCTCCTCTAGGAAGAAGGAAGTGACGGTAATAGACTTCATTAAGCTCAATCCTGATTCCTTTTGGGGGGAAGATCAGCCTGAGGTCATGGATAAGGCTGAGGCGTGGATCCTTTCTATAGAAAATGCCTTTCGTACCCTAGAAGTACCCGAGGAAAAGAAGGTCAAATTCGCCACCCACTTACTTAAAGGAGGGGCGAAGATATGGTGGGAGAATTATGGTGGGAATCGGGGAGAGGAAGTAGATAGCTTGGGATGGGAAGCCTTCAAAACCCTCTTCACCGACCGTTTCATGCCCATAACTGAGAGGAAGAGGAAAGAGAAGATGTACATGGAGCTTAGGCAAGGCAGTCTCTCGGTGGCAGATTATACCCGGAAGTTTAGGCTTCTGGAACGCTATGCCCCTATCCGGACCGAGGACCGCCTCACTGAGCATTATGTGGACTGTCTTTCCGCACACCTGAAAACCCTAGTTATAGCCTCTCGTCCCCGAAGCATTGATGAAGCCCTAGACATGGCCCTTAAGCAGGAAAGGGAGCAGGGATTTCAAAAGCCTTCCAACATGGGATATTTAGGTTTGACCACCACTGAGGAAGAGAAGTTCAAGAAGTTCCACCCAGGCCATAATAAAGGATCAGGGAAGGGAGGAGGTTCAGGGAAGAAAGGACCAAAGAATAGCAAGTTGATGGATTACCGCAGCAAATGCAAGACTTGTGGATGAGGACATGACGGGCCTTGTCGCTACACCAAGCCGGTCTGCTACAACTGCAAGAAGGAGGGAAATTTCCTTGCCAAGTGCCCCAATGCATCTATCCTTGGCAAACCTCCAACAGGTGCTCCACCCCCTCAGGGACACCGTAATGCCAGGGTGTTCGCAGTAACAACAGAGGAGGCTAGGGCAAATCCAAACCAGCTTGTTGAAGGTAACCTTAAATCTTTTTCATCTAACTAATATCTTGTTCAATGCCTTCAATTATTTACAATGTAATTATCATGTGTAGGCATTGTTTTCTTGAATGGACATCCTGTTAAAGCATTATTTGATTCTGGATCTACAAACACGTTTATCTCTCGAAATCTAGCCTCAATGTTGCACTTACATATAAGGGACTTGGGATACATTCTGGATGTGTCAACTCCTAGTGGCAAAATATTCACTACATTGCAGAAAACTGATGTACTCCCTCTAAAATTTGAAAATAATGATATGCCCTTTGAATTCATTCTCTTAACCATGGAAGACTTTGATATTATTCTTGGCATGGATTGGCTATACACATATCATGCTTATATTGACTGTAGAAACAAGATGGTAGTTCTCTCTCAACCTCATTCCTCTCCGGTAGTGATCCCTCGGGGAAGCGGATTCTGTAATAATATAATAATTTCCTCTCTTAAAGCTAAAAAGCTCATATCTAAAGGATGTAAAGTCTTCCTCGCATTCGTCTCAGAGACCAGTCCTGACAACGGGTCTGTAGAAAGACTGGAGGTGGTATGTGATTTTCTTGACATTTTCCCAGAGGAGCTTCCTGGGCTGCCTCCAAACCGAGACATTGAGTTCTCTATAGATCTTCTTCCTGGAACCACTCCGATTTCTAGGGCACTGTATAGGATGGCACCTGCTGAGCTTATGGAGCTGAAGAAACAATTACAAGAACTTCTCGATAAGGGTTTTATCCGCCCTAGCGTTTCCCCTTGGGGTGCACCTGTCCTTTTTGTTAAAAAGAAAGATGGCTCGATGCGGATGTGTATTGACTATCGCATGTTGAACCAAGCTACCATTCAAAACAAGTACCCTCTCCCTCGTATTGATGACCTCTTTGATCAACTTCGTACTGCTAAAGTCTTCTCAAAAATTGATCTTTGTTTTGGCTACCATCAACTTAAGGTCAAAGATTCTGATATATCTAAGATTGCTTTCCGGACTCGTTACGGACACTACGAATTTCTGGTAATGCCGTTCGGGTTGACCAACGCACCTGGCGTATTCATGAACTTAATGAACAAAGTCTTCCAACCTTATCTTGATGAGTTTGTGGTTGTCTTCATTGATGATATTCTGATTTATTCTGATTCTATAGAGAAACACCGTGAGCATTTGAAGTCTGTCCTTGAAATTCTTCGAGCCCAGAAATTCTACGGAAAACTTTCAAAATGTGAATTCTGGATTGACAAAGTTATGTTTCTTGGTCATGTCATTTCTGGGGGTAACATATCTGTTGATCCCGCTAAAGTATCTGCTGTACTTGATTGGCAACCTCCTCGCAATCCTTCTGAAATCCGGAGTTTCTTAGGTTTGGCCGGATATTATCGTCGGTTTATTCCGAATTTCTCCAAAGTGGCACTTCCTCTCACTAAGCTTACTCGGAAGGACGAGCATTTCATCTGGTCAGCTGCCTGTGAGTCTAGCTTCCAAGAGCTCAAGCAGAAGTTGACGTCGGCTCCTGTTCTTGTTCTACCCTCTGGCAATGAAGGGTTTGTAATATTCACTGATGCTTCGAGGAATGGATTAGGGTGTGTCCTACAGCAGAATGGTAAAGTAGTGGCCTTCTCGTCTAGATAGCTAAAACCCAATGAACTTAATTATCCCACCCATGATTTGGAATTAGCTGCAATCATTCACGCCCTTAAGATCTGGAGGCACTACCTGTACGGGGCAACGTTCGACATCTTCACCGATCACAAAAGCCTGAAATACATCCTGACTCAGAAGGACTTGAATCTACGTCAACGCCGATGGATTGAATACCTTAAAGACTACGATTTCACTATTGCCTATCATCCGGGTAAGGCAAATGTAGTCGCGGATGCCCTTAGCAGAAAAAGGGCAGTGTGTGCATCTCTTTCTGTCCCTAAATGGAGGAACATGGAGGATCTAGTGGGCTGGAAACCGCAGTTTCTGTCTGATCGGGTGCATGTTAATAACATTTCCATCACGTCCAACTTGCATTTTGAACTTCTGGAGGCACAGAAAGCTAGTCCCGAGCTTGCAGAGCTCTCCTCTCTCCTGGTTAAACCTCATACACATCTGTATGTGGGTCTTGACGGTGGCCTTCGATACAAGAACCGCATGTGGGTCCCTGAGCAGTCAGCTGTAAAGACAACCATTCTTAGTGAGGCACATGGGTCCAAGTATACAGTTCATCCCGGCACAACGAAGATGTACAAAGACCTACAACGTCAGTTCTGGTGGAGAGGCATGAAACATGATATTGCTGAATTCATGTCTAGATGCCTGACATGCCAGATGATAAAGGCCGAGCATCAAAGACCAGGTGGTCTACTGCAACCCCTCGAGATTCCAGAATGGAAATGGGAACATATCACTATGGATTTCGTAGTGGGATTACCCAGGACCAGGAAGGGGTATGACGCCGCATGGGTCATTGTGGACCGTCTTACCAAGTCAGCTCATTTTCTACCAGTGAAAACTGTTAGGTTTTGTGGAGAAAACATGCGCGGCGGAAGCGATAAAATCCACGCAACCCGTAACAGGATCTCGTCGATAACAGCGTATTCGGAAATAGGTTTGCGGGATATACCTTATCGTGGAGCAAGTCTGGCGATGTCCCGCTGCACGACGGTGCAACACTGCTTGTCAAACACGGACGGATCTTCTCTCCCGTTCACTGTCGCAGGTTGATCCGGCAATGCTCCTCTGCGGCAGTGATGTACGTTGCTCACAGCACGTACAGGTGGTCGTCGACGTCCTCCGAACGCAGGCGTCAAGGCGTCTGTGTCTCTACTTCGTCCACGCGGATGGACGGAACTCCACGTCGCGCTTCTCAAGCCGGCGGGAAGGAGCGTGTCTCTGTGGCGGCGTGCTAGCGGCGCGTTTCTCTCCTTTCTCTCCTAAGGACGGCGATGGCTAGGTTTACGTGCGTGAGAATAACCTAAAAGCATCTCTCTATATCTTATATAGATATCAGCCATCTATCCTCCTTTAAATAGGATAAGAAGAGAAGTAGGGTTTCCTAAACCCATCGGTAAATAGAAACGTTGCGTTAATTAAAACGCTCGTGGATTAATTAGAATATTTCGGAATTCATTAATTAACTAAATAATCGCATTAATTGATTAATTAATATCCGACTCCATGCAATCGCTTCAGATGGCTCTACGGGCATACATATACCAACAAAAACGACTACGAAAGTTTCTGAGTTGGTCGATCTTTATATACGGGAGATTGTACGTCTGCATGGAGTTCCAGCGTCCATCGTCTCAGATCGGGACCCGAAGTTCACCTCAAAGATGTGGAAGCAGGTTCAAGAGGAATTGGGCACCAAACTGAATTTCAGTACCGCATACCATCCGCAGACAGACGGGCAGTCAGAACGAACAATACAGATTTTGGAAGATCTTCTACGAGCTTGTGTGCTTGACTGGGAAGGCTCGTGGGACCATTACTTGCCATTGGCTGAGTTTGCATATAATAATAGCTATCAGGCGAGTATTGGGATGCCACCATACGAAGCTCTCTACGGCAGGCCATGCAGATCCCCGTTACACTGGGATGATGTTGGAGAACGCACTTTGATGAAATCTGAGGAGATACAGCTGTATACAGACAAAGTTACACTGATTAAGCAAAGAATGAAGCGAGCACAGGATAGGCAGAAATCCTATGCAGATGCTCACCGACGAGAATGACAATTCAAGGAAGGTGATCACGTATTCCTGAAGATCCGACCTATCCGAGCTTTGGCCAAGAATAAGGGAAAGCTCAGTCCTCGTTATGTGGGACCCTTTGAGATCCTTGAAAGGGTTGGAGAATGTGTCTATCGTCTTGCTTTGCCACCTCAGTACAGTGCCATGCACAATGTCTTCCACGTATCCAATCTGAAGCCGTACGTCAAAGATCCTAGTCACATTCTGAATCATGAGCCCCTCGAACTGAAAGATGATCTGTCATATGCTGAGTCACCAGTCAGAATTCTCGATCTAAACACAAAGGAGCTTCGCAACAATCGGAGTATAGATATGGTGAAAGTTCTCTGGAGCCACCATGATCCAACTGATGCTACCTGGGAGCTCAAGTCTGAAATCGAGCGGAAGTATCCACATCTCTTTCAGGCTTCTTGAATTTTGAGGACAAAATTCTTTTAAGGAGGGGAGAATGTGATGGAGTGAGTTTTTACTTTATTTTCTCTCTCTTGTTATTTCTTTTCCCAATTTATTGTTGACAAAACTACCCTCAACTTAATCATTGTATGACTAAGCTTAATATGGCACTTTTGGCGAAAATATGCAAACCCTAGTATGCTTTTATGATGGAATACATATGATAATGTATTTAGTTTAATGAACACATAAAACTTTTGAATTTGGGTTTCAAAATTATACCATAGTTGCTTTGTGACACTATAAGACTACCCCTAAATTTTGGTTACATTTGGAACACCCAATAAGGAGATATAAGTATTGGAAAATCAGGTGTATAATTTAATTTCATAACCCTAGGACTTAGGTTTTCAATTTAATTGATATAATGATCTGTCACGCGGCCCAGTAACAGCTAGGCGCGGACCTTGTAGTCGAGGGTCAGTTAGCAGCTGCCCGATCTGAGGGCCGCGGATCGGCACAAGGATCCAAGGGTCCTGGACCCGTCATCTACCTCCCGCAAAGGGCGGGCAGAGAAGGTGGAATCCAAGCGCTAGCGCAAAGCCAACTCACCCCGTTTTCACGATTTCTCTTCGAATGGCCACCTTCGACTCATCAAGACGAGGTCAACAACACTTATCCCGACTCCCATCGCCCTCGGAGTAGGGAGAACGACCTCCCCCAAAATCGTTGTTCTCACTCCGGCGACAACCGCGAAACCCGAACCCCCCCAACCAACCCTAACCTATCCCCGAGCCTATAAAAGGCCCCTTGACATCACCGCCACCCTCCTTTACCTCGATCCACTTCCTCCCGAGCTGTAGTATTCCTCAGGATCCCCATTCAACCCTAGAGCTACCCCTGCGGCGCCGCCGCACTGCCCCACTGGGCGCTCCTCCCCCTCGTCTCCTCCCTCTCATCCAACTAACCCCCTCAACTCGGAAGGGGTGGTAGACACTGGGCGGCACCTCCTCACCCACAATAGGAGCTTGCTGCTCCTTTTCCTACTTTCACCGGCGAGCCTCCATCGCGACCTGGAAGCCTACCCGAGCGAGGAGACGTTGATCAAGGTTGGGACCCAGGGCGCCAACGAACCAGTAGCAAATCGCCACATCGGCCGAGGTCGCTGGTCAACGAAGACCAGGGAGAGCCAACTCGCCCAGATCTCCCCCAATCAAGGAACGCCACATCAGCAATCCAGATTTGAGCTCGCGAAGCCGGGATCTACCTGAGCCGTCGATCCAACCGGATCCGGCCGTAGATCAAGGTATATACATATTTTCTTTTGTTTTACTTTATCCAAGAAACTTATTTTCTTAGTAAAATCCTAGAAAATGCTAGGATTATCCGAAAATAGCGAACCAATATACCATTTTCATCAGAAAATTATTCTCTATCCAAATAAAATGCCACCAGGACCTAGATCCGTTTCCTTTTTCAAAAATATTAGCTTAAAGCCTTAATGACCCCTTAATGCTAATTAATCTTTGAGAATAGTTTCCCTTGATGATATCTGACCTTCTAAGGTGTAATTAACCCTAGATAGAACTCTGTTCCTAAATAACTCGAAATCATATTCTAAGATGGCAAATGATCAAAAGAATAGGAGAAACCCTAGATCTAGATTCTCTTTCTACATGAATTTAAAGATATATTTCTTATGTCAAAATTAATATCATTAGATGACAATTAGTGTTTATTAGTTGGTCTGAATCTTTAAAACGAACCATGATGTTATGAATGATTAACATGTTAAGGATTACCCTCCCTTTTCTTTAACCATCCTAGAAACCCTAATTTTGGGAAATCCTATAATTAATCAATTAAATATTATCTTAATCCAAATAGTTGATAATGGATCAGACCTGATAATATTTGAGAACCTAATTAGAATATGGGGAAATCCCTGATCTAAATTAAGATAACATCAAAAGGGATAATAATTAAGAACATAACTTAGTCCTGGTCACATGGACCAATAGTAATGTTGTACCCTTGCTTTCTTTGCAGGGTGACTAAATTCCTGATTGACTCTAAATCTTTGGGCTTTTGATTGAACAAGCAGGTACGTGGTCGTATAAGTATATGACTAGATTTCTGGTTGCATATGATATGTGTACCTTGGATGCTCATTCTTGAATATTATTGCTTGTTTGATTAGTATGAGTTATACTTCGCCAAACCTAATGAAATATAAATGGTTAGGATGAGTTGTAGCTACTAGAGCACATAGCCTGGTGTGGATGTATGTTGCCTAACATGGATGTATGTTTTTCCTTGGCCCATGTTAGATGTATGATGATATTATGTTGCCCACACTAGATGTAAGTTAAGTGCAATATGTGTAGTACAACTGCATCAAAATGATTGTATTAAAAAGGATGTTTACCTGATTTTCGCCTTAAGAAATGGTTTTATCTCTCCTTTCTACTTGTTCAAATATTCTTCCTTTATGCAACCTTATTAAATGTAACTTTTACCACGTACCATCCTTACTGATGTTTTGTTTCCCGTATTTTCTAGGTGCAAGGAACAATTGACTACAAAATGAAATGCATGCTCAAAGTACCTAAAGGCACGAATAATAAACTTGGAGGATGTTATAGATAGATTCTTTTCCTCTTATCTCATTTCTTGTTAGATGTCAGTTTATTTCTTTCCTTAGTGATCTTGAGGATGATTGAAATCCTATGTAATAAAGTTAACTCTCTTTAGAACCATATTTCTCTCCATATGTAATGACTATATTATCTTTATGAATGAATGTTTGTGTGGCATTATCCGATGATGTGGACTAGATCTTGGCTTAATCTCTTTTTTTTGTTGACTACCTTAATCTCTTATATTTTCCCTTTTGACATCTATAGATATGAGTGCACGCATATCTATGAATGTCACTATGGAAAATATATAGAAATTGGGGGACGTCACAGTTGGTATCAGAGCCATAACCCCTCTAGTAGGTGGGGCCCACATGGGCATGTGGCATGCCAGTCTTGAGCCGTGCGGTCCAGGCAAGTTGGAAAGGGCTATCCGTAGAGACGAGATGGAGCCGCCCTTGCGCTGGTAGCCGTGGACGGGAGCTGGGTGTCCATGGGCCATTGTGGGTCTGCACTGAAATGGGGTCAGATTATGAGGCCATATAGTTGAGCCTTGACGAGGACGTCAAGAGTCTAAGTGGGGGAGATTGTAACATCCCAGGATTTGAGGCCTCGGATAAAAAGATCTCATAAGGAATGATTGGACTACCCATATCACCAAGGTGCACCTCCTTTTCCGGGAGCCCATCACTAAAGAACTACATAGTTAAGCGTGCTCACCTTGGAGTAGTACTAGGATGGGTGACCAGTCGGGAAGTTGATCCTGGCTTGCGCGTCAATGTGGACAAAGTGCGCAGTTAAGGCTAGTGGTGGTCTGTGGGGCCAGTCGTCATTCCTGAAACTCTACTAGAGCCTTGGGCAGTGGGCCCAGGCATTACAATATGCATAACTAACATAAGCAAGTTTAGTAGCATATTATCAATATTAACATGAATAAGTCTAGCATCATAAGCATATCTAACGACATTAGCATGTCTAACAGTTTGAACAGATCAATATCATAAGCAGAGCTATCAACATAAGCATGAGTATTTGCATAAGCATGATTAGCAGTATATGCATCTCTAGTTACAAAGGCATGGCTAGCATGCTAAACATAACTAACAACATGAGATATCTAGCATCATGATTATAATTAGCAGTAGCAGTATAGTTATCAACATAAGCATGGCTACCGTATGTATGCATCTACAATCTTAAGCATATCCACAACATAAGTATATGTACTATATCTTAATTGCACTAAGCATCATTTTTGTGTAAAGATAACAAACAAGGGTTATCATCAAATGTGAAGTGTCGTGTGTAACCCTAAACAGATATGCTATACAGATGTATTACATCTTTTATTATGCCTTGAGGAATTTGAGGATACCACTCATAATCCAACTGACCACTGCTAAGTCAAAATCAGTTCCATATAAGATCTAGGAAGAGTCGGACTCCTAAGATCTTCTCCACCCCCGGTCAGTATGGGTCCGCCACAGCGACACATAAGGTCAAGCTGCTAACAACCTAGTCCGTCCTTAGTACATGTCATGGCACTAGTGAAAGGATGTGGGTACACATGCCCTACCATGTGAGGTACAACCACAGTTGTCCTCCAATCTTATCACATATATAATCACTGAGACACGACCGCAACCGTTGTCAATCACATCAGATGTATGAGGCATGACCATAGCTAACCTCCACAATCTATATTGTGGATGTCAAGGATATATCCTCAACTTGCCACCCCCACATACTCAACAATATGCGCTCTAAGTTTCCCTTAGGAATACTCATTTCACCATCTGGCAAGTTCTGACACTCAAATGGATCTATGACACATGGCACTACATGATTAGAGTTGCACTTGATTATTTATGCCAATTGAGTGAATTAAGGCTGCATCAAATAAGTAGACATACAAACCCTAATTCACTTCTAGAAAGCATATAAATATCACAACTTTTAAAAGATATAAAACATGTGAAACATAATTTCTCATCTCATCATCACTTGGTACTATTCACTTGCCATTCATGAGACCACACTAGTCATCATACTATCACAAGATAATAATCTTTTTCACAATATCATAGGGTATCAACCCTTATCAACATAAGAGGATTACACCTCATTCAGGGCTCAACCATGCCCAAAGGTCATTAAGACCATCATACTATCACATGATATAAATCCTTTTCACAACATCACAAGGTATTAACCCTTATCAACACAAGAGGATTACGCCTCATTCAGGGCTCAACCATGCCCAAAGGTCATTAAGACCATCATAATATTCCCTACAAGATCATCATTATCTTTGCATGCCTTATAACAAGGCTCAACAACATCACTTACATATAATACACTAGATCAACACAATATTTCATTAATGAGCTAGGAGATATTCATAAACAATCATAGCAGGGTTATATTAACATTAAGAACATTCCTTTACTACATCAACATGCAAGGAATCTAGATATGATAAACACTCATCATATTCATAATGCACATGTTTAGCATAAGAAAGTATCAACCATGTGGCTATAATAACCACCGGTTAACACATTAAGGTTATGATCATGTTAAGGAGGTTATTCCACTCATCATTCCATCATATAAGAATGTTTAACATGAATACTCATATTTATCTATTTGCATTAGAGTTAGGTTCAACATAATAAATTATATCAATGTTACTAATCATCACTTATACCCAAACCCTAACTCACGACATCCCCATTGGATCATGGATGCATAAGGTGAACCATCACCATCACATTCCATACTATTCTCAAGTATGAACCCACATATAAATCAAGGTGTAACTGTGATGACCCGATTACAAATCAAGCCATCACTAGTATTTATCGTGGAATAATCATAAACAACAGAATTGACAAAAATCACTAAGAATTAAAACCATTTTGCACATAGATCCTTTTCCAGGAAACTCTTACAAAAGAACCAAAACTTTATATACCCGTGGTTCATATTATACATATAGTGTACCATCTCTCCTCGAGGGTAACAAGTACTAGATGCCTTACTCTATTAAATACAACAACATCATATAAACCTCGAGGTAAGCAAACCAAAATCTCAATTCATTTGTAAAAACCACTAATAACTCTCTCCCAAGGACCTGAGAGTACAGAGATGACACATATGACTTCTATCTACAAGATACGACATATAGTGTTCTCAACCTCAGCTACTACTACTGTCCTTACTGATGTGGTCCTTCCTATGTAATCCGGTTCCTAATCCCTCGTCCGCGTCTACCTAAAAATTATAGATCCCACAGGGTGATACTATTGTCCCATCGAGAGATATAACTCTCTGCCAACAATATTATTATCTCAGAAAATAGTATAAAAACTGAACAAAGGGTATTTCATGCGATTAGCAGGTATATTTGTAGTGCAAAGCATAAATATTGATAACAAAATTATAAGTCATCTATTTTATTTAAAAAGGAATATGAAGAACATGTATAACATCTATCTACTAAGATGTATAAAAGTAATGAAACATCAACCAATGTCTTCCATATTTAATCTTTAAGCAAATACGCTACACGGCTGATTACATGTTCACATTCACACTTATGCCCAGAGGAGATGAGGTATACCGCTCATACTCCAACCGACCACTAGTAAGTCGAAATCAGTACCATACAAGGTCAGTGACAGAGCCGGCTGTCAAAATCTCACCTGTCTCGGTCAGTACGAGACCACTTAGACTTTAGCATGACATCTTGTGTCAGCTGTGATTAACTATGCTGAGCAATAGTGGCATCTTCGCTATAGAGTTACAACCATAGCATGTACTATTTTCGGGAGAAGACCACTAAGATTTCCTGGATTATTTGTCATTAGGATGACCACTGAGAAATCCTAGTTTAGTTGCAGCAGGAAGTCCACTGAGCAACCTGGTGTATTTGGGGAGTCCACTGAGCACCCTTATTTAGTTTGGGGAGTCCACTAAGCACCCTCATTTAATGATCACATATTCAAAAATATGCATACCGAGTAAAACTCATTTCACCATTTAGAAAATGCTGACACTGAATGGATCTATGGTCTGGGAAACTACATGATAACATTTAACTTACTTAATTAAGTGCATTACAATATCTTTTAGAACCAATCAAGTTACAAACAAGAATTATATCAGATGCTATAAAGAAAAGCATAAATGTGTTTATCAAGTACTTTCATGTTCTTTGAGACACATCAATCACTTATAATCTCAATCTCTTATCATCATCATGCTTGGGTATTCTAACCCTCAATTCATCACTAGTACTATCACTGCTTAGCAGATAACCATTACCTCTAGGTCATCAGACCAGGGTATTTATTCACACAGTTCACATAGCTCATTGAATCTGTATCACATACAATCATAGCTCTTACTTAGCTATGCTCATTACCTTATGATACCTGCATGATTAATTTATCATACTAATCACAATATCACATACAAGTCATAACCTTGTAATACAAAAGAGACATATTCTTTTCATGAGTTAAAATTAGGGTTTCCCCTTTTACAACTGATTAGGGTAACAAACCATCTCATCACCCATTCCTAGGGTTATGATTCACCTTTACTATTCAATTAGGGTTTCAAGATCTCATTATAAAAGATTCAACCCCAAATCATACTCCATTCATAATGGGAGTATCAACATATGTTCATTACATAATTAACTTTCCTATCTTAATTTCTCTCTCATCCTCACTAGGATGTTGATTGCTTAGTTCTCCCCTTAAGGTCTATTAGCTTCATCATTATCAAATCAAATTAAACTCATTGTATCTCAATGTTGCATTAATCATACAACATACATCACTTAGACAAATCTATAAAATTGGAGCATGCCTACCATATTAGGTATCATGGTATATAATGTTATCCTTTCATCAGACTATGTATCCATATTAGTCATGTGGTGAAACCACACCATCATATCGGGTTTAGGGTATATCCCCTAACACCATCTCATGTAGCCATGTCGAGTTAGCTATCACTTTAGCTTTTATCATCTCAAGTCAACCTCATATCGTGTATGGGTTAGACTCTTGACCTCATATCAATTATAGAGATATATTGGACTCTCATATCATGTACAAGAGTGCATATCATGTATTTCTTTACCATGTATCGTTCAAGTAGTGTAGAGATAATATCATATTGGTTTCTTTACCTTAAATTGTCATATTGATTTTCCATCTTAAATTACCATATCGGTTTTCCATCTTGGATTACCATATCAGTTTTCCATCTTGGATTACCATATAGGTTTCCATCTTGGGTCACCATATTGGTTTCCATCTTGGGTTACCATATAGGTTTCCATCTTGGGTTTTCCATATCGGTTTATATGTTGAGTATCATATTGGGTTACCTATATTAGATAAACCCTTGAGCTCATAACCTTCTTATACTTTCAAGGTCCAGTTCTTTCATTATAATTACACAACAAGATAGATACTTAGTTACTATTCAACCCATCACAAGGTAGTAGGGTATATCGGGTTTCAAGGGCAATTGGTTTTAAAAAAATATCAGGTTTCCATTTCTTCATCTAGGGTTTTGCCCATATCGTGTAAAGGGTATAGCTTTAACCTTGTATCATGTATAAGGTACTAGTAGGTATCTTCTCTATCATCCATAGGACATACCTTATATTGTGTATGGAATATCACCCACTTTTATATCGGGTGAACCACCATCTTGGGTTCCATATCGGATTTCAAGGTACTTCAACCCATATCAGGTTGTACCATGATGATGTCATCATCATCAACCTAAAAACCTTTGTTTTGCTATTCTAAACCATGGAAAACATTCCTAAATTCTTATTGGGACTTATAGATATATCAATTAATCAAAGGAAATTCAAATTTTGAACATAATCAACAAATTCAACAATATTGAAAAATGGATAATAATATAGATGGGTTCAAGTTATATAACCCGCCTCTAAAGCAAATTCAAAGCTTCACGATTCAACTCCTCACGTTCCAAGATTGAAAAGGAGCCTCTCTAAGATCCAAGACTTGAGCTCCTAGCTTTTGCATGATATCTCCACTCCTAATGGATGATATCACCTTTGCTAGGTTACTATAACCTACTTGGCCGATATCCTTTATCTTTGGCCGATACCAAGTTCTACCACTTAACTCTCCTCACTTATGCATGATACAAGAGTGGAATGCACGATATATAAGGGAAGGTTGATAACAAGATTTCAAAAATTCTACTAACAAGTGAAGGGTAGGGTATTTATACTTGGGATTTATGGAAAAGAGTGTAAGAGGTGTCATTATCTTAAGCCACTACATGCCACCTAGACATGCATGGTCGAAACATATATTGCATGCACCCTATCTTTATCTTGCCATGCAAAAATAAAATTTGAAGGATAATACAAGGGATAAGGGTCGTCTCTTTGGTTATCTTCTTCCACTTACTACATTATTATATTCAACTCAATCTTTTTGCAAGTTGATACATATCACTTCCTTGAAATGCCTTGCCCGTTATGGGCAAATCCAAAACTCCACAAACCAATAGGAGACTCCCTTTATGGATCCATGGCTGATAAGGACTCCATTCTAAGTCCACAACTCGATATAGCTCATATATATATAGTTTTCAACTTATGCATTTTCTTGGTCTTTTCATTACTAAGAGTACCATCACTCTAGGATGATTCAAACATAGTGTCTCCTTTTTTCTATCTCCTCTAAATGATACTAGGAAGGGGTAGCGACAATTTAGAGGCGGTAATTTACATATCAACCCTATATTTTGAGTATATTACAATTTGCACCATAATTGAGGCACCAAGCACTTAACATTTTTCCACAAGTTCTTCACTTAGAATTTAGGCTTTCCAGAAGCCATCACTTAGCATCCTCCTCTTTCTCATGATGTTAAAACACTTAGAATACATTCAACATGTGAAATTTGCAATATAACCCCTCATCTTGGGTAAATTGCACTTTACACTCAGAATATCATATAATACACAAATAGTTTGCAATTGAGTTCAATTTGAGAATGAACTTCACAAAGGGCCTTAATTACTTTTCAAAAGATTAGAACAAGTTTGTAAGTAACTTACTTTAAGCAAAAATTCTAGGGTTAGGCCATAACCCAGGTCAGGGGTGTTACAGTAACCATCCGGTTATAGCATACTAGGACTTCAACAATAGTAACCGATAACACCAATTTTTGTGATATTTTAGACTATTTTTCTGTTATCGAAACTGCCATTTTTAGCTATTTTCCTCTCTTTTGTATGCACTTTCGCAATAATTGGCCAAGCAATGCTCTTAATCCTATATTTCCATCTTTTGCAGAGTTTTTCCTCATTTTGGTGCAATAAGGCCGTCTCGGCCCACAGAATAAGTCCAAAGTCTGTTTCGACCTTCCTGACGCCCGATACAACCTCTGCCCGACAGGATGGAGTGCCATAATGACACACGACAAAAGGATGCCGTGCGAGAAGGAGAAGATGGATGACACGCCTTCTACCCGACAGGGAGCCCAGCTTGTCGAGCGACACAGCCACCCTCCGGCAGGCGCGTCGTCCATCACGTGACCGATAGCCGACACTCCTGAGCCGAGCGATACCAGTATCGGCCGTCCACCGACCCGCAAATAAGGTGGACACGTGGTGCTTCGAGCACCATAACTTCCTCCAACCGCTGCCTATAAATAGCAGCTATAGGAAGCCAAAAAGATAGTTCGGATACCTCGGAATTCGGACAGTTGGGAGCTTTGAGTGATCTTCAGAGGAAACTATGAGATCAGGAGTATCGTGCTCCAGTGCTCGTGCCGGGCGACACTAGGTGAGCCGTTCCTCGTCTCGAGAGGGAGGGGATAGTTCACTTAGAACCGTCCTGGGCGACACTGCGGGCCAATATCGACCAATGATGACGAGCGACACACGTGCCTGATAGTAGGACGCGTCGCTCCATGCCCGACATGATATCGAACCCGATACGCTTTTCCCATCATGCGCGCCGCCCGAGAGGGTGTGTCGCCCGACTTGAGCGTATCGGCCAGGTCCTTGAACAATACAGTCGGCCGTCACGGTGTGCCGCTCGAGAGAGTGTGCCACCCGACACCACTATATCGGGCTAGGCCCCTATCCGGTATCAAGCGGGAGAGCCGCTGTAGTTTGTCGCCCTTCTACATCAAGAAGGCGACATCTATCTTTAATTCTGCTATTTAATTCCTTTCTTACGCAATGTAGTAAGACCCTTAATGTGTATGGGAATAGAAAATCTTAATTACTTGCTGCTCTGTACTTGGTGCGATATATTGGATGACTGCTATGTTTGATATCTGAACTCTAGCTTGCATGTTTGGATCGTGTTTCGCTTAGATACCAAATCGTGTTTTCCCATCGCAACAGCTTCGAGAGTCGTGTTGTGTCTCTAGTGTTTGGTCCGATTCTAGAGTACGAGAGTGCCTGGAACGGAGTTGTTTCAGTAACATTCCACTCTAACTTAAGTCCGACAACCTCGAGAGGGGTGTTGACGCTTGGTTAGAAGTACCCGCTCTGAGAGGAGGGGTGCAAGGTGTTACTACTGCCGCTTGTTTTGCTGTAGTCTTATCCTTCACATCTTGCCCTAGCTCTAGTATTATCTTTCTGTTTCTGTTGCATGAAAACCCCTAAAAACTGCTAAATGACTAAAACCTTAAATCTCTCTTGTAGCTCCAGTTGGAGATAGTTTTCTTTGTTTTATTTGTGACATCTTGCTATTTCCCTTTTGAGAATTTATATCTCTTTATACCTACCGGAGTGTAGCATGTCGATTCTGGGTTCCCAACACTACCCCCCTTGTCCCTGTGTTTGACCCCGTATATCTACTTCGACCCCGTAAACAAAGTTGCGGGGGCCTAGAAGGATTCAGTTTTATAAATGAAAAAGCTCGACTACCTCAAATCCGCCTCCACTTTTGGACGCGCGATTTAGGCCGGTCAACTTTTTTGGCACCGTTGCCAGGGACAAGGCAAAAACGGTACTGTAGACGAATCCGAATCCACTAACTACACTCCTGTGCCTCACGCTTAGAAACGAGTTTGACAACACTCTTTTTCTTTTTCTTTTTGCTTACTACTATTCTTTGCTTAAAATTAATAATTCAATTTTCTAAACTTGAGTTTTCGTGCTATTTCAGGCACTCTGAAGAACAGTGATCTGTTCCACTGAGCACCAACTCCAATTGTCATGCCACCTCACGTGGAGCCATCCATTTCTGGAGACGAATGCCAAGGGGGGAGGCCTGAATCACCTCCACCAGATGGCAATGACCTCTATGACGACAACAATCAGCATGAAGATCAGGAATCAGAGCACTCTGAGGAAGGCCACCCCCATGTCAGGCGTTGCCACCGTCAGCGACACAGGCGACGCCACAACCAAGAACAGCATCACGAGGCTAGCGACAGTGATGACTCTGAGGAGGAGGAGAAGACGTTGAGGGAGTTGGCATCAACAAAATCCAACAACTCCAGATGTCTCGTCATCACCCCGTGATTCAACACAGCCAATTTTGAGCTTAAGCCTTCTGTGATCTCTATGATCCAGAACAAAAGCTTCAGGGGAAGTTCGAAAAATGACAACCCCTACCACCACCTCGATGCCTTTAAGAACATCTGCGACACGATAAAGATGTGTGGGTTCCCCATGAGGTTATATATTGCAAGGGATTCATCTTCTCACTGGAGGACAAAACACTGTCCTGGTACCTCGGGTTACCCCACCGGTCCTTGAACGGCTGGGGGCGTTAGCTGAAGCATTTGTAAATAAGTTTTACCCCACCGAGAGGACAGTCAGAACTCGGCAGAAAATAACTTCCTTCATGCAAAAGCCAAACAAAAGCCTTCACGACGCCTGGGAGCGGTTCCAAGAGTACCTGAGGGATTTCCCCCATCATAATTATAAGAAGGGCTTCCTTGTCACCACCTTCTACAATGGCCTGACTCCCGATGAACGGGTATCACTGAATGTAGCAGCATGAAGTGATTTCTTAGGGAAAAATCCGAGCAAGTCTGAAAGGATCATAAAAAATATGGCCGAGCTGCAAGCCGGTGCTGAATATGATAGATCTAACAGAGGATAAGGGAAAAAGGTCGGTGAAGGGTCCTCTCTTGAGTCCAAGGCTCTAGAGACCATCACTTCCCAAATTCAGAAAATAGCCATGAATGTAAAGCAGCTGAGGGAATCCGGCGCGAAAGGGAAGAAGCAGGTGGAAAAGGTAATGAAATGTGTAACATGTGGAGAAGGCGGCCATGGGGTAGATAATTGCATCTACACCCAACCAGAAGCATCAAGCGACACTGAGTCTGAGGTCGAAGAGACTAAAAAAGTCTCTTTCATAAATTTTAAAAGACCAGACCACCCTGGTTTCAGCTATGGCAACAAAGAGGTAGCTGAGAATTCTCATCAGCTGCACAACTCCACTAGGCCGCCCCAAGCTTTTGAGAAGAGGGGAGGACCAAGTCAATACATCAAAAGCACCCCCTTCCAGCCGAACAAAGGAAGTTTCCAGGGGCAAGCTAAGTATCAAGAATCAGCCAGAGAGCAAGGACAGAACAAGGCTTCGAAGAGAAGAACCTGATGGACAACGGTGAGAGGATCACCGAGGGAGACGGGTTCAATCCCATGCAGCTTACCGGCGAATCTTCATTCAAACCGGGGAGAAAGGTCGTGGTGGTGCACTCCTGCTTCTGGAGGATAGTGCACAAGATGGTGGCATGCTTGCTGTTCAGCAAGAACAAATCGAGTAACATCTACACAGAAGAGCTCCACGTCATGTGGTACATAATGGAGGGCCGAGTGATCAAACTCGGTCGGTTTTTGCTGAATAGGCTGCACCCAATGAAGGAACCCATCAAGGAGTACTGCATGGGCGGCATTGTCAATCTCATCACAGTAGGACTCGAGTACCCAAGTGAGCCACGCAGCCATTCGAGGACGCAAGGCGATGAGGTGTTTGACACCAAGTATTTGATAAGGACCAATATCGTCAAGAGGGAGGGGAGGAACTTCTTCTACAAGTTTTCGAGGACAGATATACTCCTCCCCCTCCCTCACTGTGCCGACTACGATGCAGAGAAACTGATCTTCACCACCACCGAGATTGAAGCTATAGCAAATAATACAACTTTCACCACATCGACCGGGGACCCAGAGAGGCCCGCCTCAGAGCTACCGATGACAACCGCTGATAGAGTTGTCGCCGCTCCGACCATACCAGCCACCGCCACAGCATGGACGATAGCTGCTGAGAAAGCACCGATGATCGCTGAGGTCACCAGGACAGAAACTACAGGATCTGCCACAGAAGAGACAGCCACAGTTCCCGACACTGTATCGAGACCTACAGAGGTGGAAGGGGAATTTCAGCAGGGCAACAACAACGGGATGTTCGACGAGATCATGAGAGAACTCGAAAGAACATCAACACCACCGCCGAAATCCCTGCCTACAGCAGTCGAGGAGATCGCCGATAGTGTAAAGGTGGAACAAAGTCCGCCCTCACCACGGTCATCTCCACCCAGACGAGAAGGCAAGGCGACTCCCGAAAAAGCACTGACGCCCCACCTGGGGACGTCTGGATTGTGTACAATTTTTATAGACTCTACCTCTCCTGGTGGACCATCACGCGAACAAGACATCGCGAGGACGGAAGGGAGACCCACCCAAGATCCTCCGTCACTCGGAAAGATGCTCGGGCACGAGCTCGATAATTTGCGGGAGGTAACAGATATCAACTCTGACGTTTGTATTTCCCTAACCCGCAAATTTGCATCTTTCCAAAAGAGGCTGGATAGCCAAGAAAGAGAGTTGCTGACTCTAGCGAGCCAGCCCGACGGACTAGAGGCGCTGAATGCAACAATGCAGTAAGTTCTCCAATGACTAGACATGCTCAAGGAGAGAATGGACAGAAGTGATGACCATCCGCACCGAAGGCAGCCGAGACAGTCGCCGTCACCTCCCAGCCGGGGCTCTCATCCCTCTTCATCAGGTTCCCCCTCAGGAACAACGTCTTCCTTCTCCAGCGGGCGATCCTCAACACCCAAGGAGGGGACGCAACATAGCTCAGCCAAAGGAGTTCCAGCTAGCCAGGAGAGCCCCTTAGGCTTGAGAGATGCAAACATCTCGGTCCCCCTACATGAAGCCGAAGATGATAGCATAGACATCAACATCGGGGGAGACTCTTCTGATGAGTCTGAGGGAGAGAAAGGGGATGTCTACACGGTCAATAAGAGACATCTTCCCCAAATCAAATGCTCGATGGCGGACAAGTTCCGTGAGCCATCTGAGATACCTCTTTCGAGATGGCCGACTTCGATAGAAGAGCCATCGGATACCTGACGATCAGAGACCAGAACTTGCTGAATAAGGTCTTGAGGTCACAGGAAAATGAAGATGACATCGTCTGGACCGGCAGCTACCTATCCGTGCGACGAGGAGTTATTCGAAACATGTTTTGCATTCCGACCTTTGTCGGCAAAAGGCTGTTTAGGGTCCTAGAAGGAGCGATAATAGAACGTACCGACAACAGGATAGGTCGGAGAATGATATACAATGCCACCCCGGTCTTGGCGAGAAGTCTGATGAAGGGAGATCCAGGCTCCCGTGCGGTGGCCGACATGTTGCAGCACATTGAAGAGCATAGACCAAACCTTGTGCTGGCCCCATATAAACACCGCAATGTGTGGTTCCTCTGCATGGAAGACCTCAGGAACCACGACCTCCAGTTGCTGAGCTGTAGCCGCAACGAAGTACCACGCTCCGGGGGTGTTTTCTGCCGCCCGGAGGACAGAAAGCTGAGACTCCTGCCACTGCGTCTGCTACGAGCTATAAAGCGAGGAAGCCAACATCATCAAGGTCCTTGGAACTTCTTTTCTCTCCGAGACCTCCCCGTTCAGGCAGAAGAGGGGAGTGGAAATAACACTATCGTCATCCTGGGTGCCATTGAGGCGCTCAACATATTTGGAAACCTGGGAGTCCTCAAAGGCACGTCCTTCTATCAACGCGGGGGCATTTACGCCATGTTGCTGATCAAGGACAAGTGCTATTTTCGGGACGCGGGGGTACCGGAGCAGCTGCTGGACAGTGACATGGAAGAAGACTCTTCTCAATCTAGCAGCTCCTCAGAAAAAGAGGAGGTGGCGACTGTCAAACATGGGGTAGGCAAGCAGTTGATGGTCCTAAAGAAAGTGTGCGGGATGGAGGACACTGCTTTGCCTAAAGATTCAGAAGGGCTGATCTCAAATTTCGATCACTTTTCATGTGCAACTCTCACACAGGAGCAGGTCCGTATAATCCAGCTGAAGTTAGCTAATTCTACCCCATCAGTTGTCGCCTTTCAGGCAGGCAATGTCGTAGTCCCGGTCGATGATCTAAGGGACATGGTGAAGGAAGGAGGGTGCTTGGATGTAACAGTTGTAGCCGCTTACATCCAGTATATACAGCCAAAGCTAGAAGATGCATACATAGCCCAACCCATGCTTTTCAATGATGTCTGCCTAGCCGACGAAACAGGAGCGAAGAAATTTTTTTTGGCAGAATTGAGAGGCGGGATCCCAGTCACTATCTTTTTACCAATTCTACATAACAATCATTGGACGCTCCTAACTGTGTACACCCGGCAGTGAGCAGGAATTTTCTACAACAGCTCGGACAGCAACAAGAACCATCCAGTGCCGTGTACATCAGAACCTTTGACACCTGTCGAACGCCTGGTCCATAAATACTACGACGAGGTGGAAAAGATGATCCAACCATTCACGGACATGAAAGGAGGCAAATGGCACGATCTCCAGTTCTACCACCGCAGTTCGTAGCAGCTTCCCTTATCCAACGACTGCGACATCTATGTCCTGGAATGGATGGCGAATAAGGAAACGCCTGACCAGCTCAACCACATCGTCTATCATAGAAGAAGGGGCGAATATGTGTGGGAGCTTCTGTCTGATGCAGGTGCAACCTCACTGGAATAAACATTACCTCACCTTATCCACTTCACAACTCTGGGACAGAGTGTGGAGCAAGTTTGGGGGGGGGTACCATGTACCAGTGAGGGAGGTACAAAATTTTGTCTAAATTTTCTAACTTAATCTTCTTCATTATTGTCTCAAATTCTTTATTCTTTTGTTCTTTCCTGAATCATGTGTACATATATACGTTCATGCTAAAATTTTGAAATTTTTTTAAGTAAAAACCTGATGCAAATACTTGCAAAGTTAGTTTTCTTTGTGCTTAACGAGATACAAGTTCCATTATATCTTTCTGATAATGCTGCTTCAAACGAACAGAAGATTACCTTTTTCCACGCAAATTTTTTTTGAAAAATATAATAATCTCACAAACAGCTAAGAGATGAGTATGGAGAAGGAAAAAGCTGCCCAAACAGCAGAAAGCTCTTTGTTTCCCCTTTACCCAACAAAAATCCCAAAAAGAGAGAGAAGCCTTATGAGTGTGAATAAAAGCATGAGAGTTGTGCCCAATAAAAGAAAAGAACAAAAATATATATACCCGCTTGTTTTCCAAAAGTACCCATCTTTAGGCATGGTAGATCCGGGGCAGTGGTACGTAGGATGTGAAAGCACTGCTCTAAAGCCAACTTGCTTGGACTGCAGGGACCACTTGCCCGTTAACGGACCCTTACTTGGATGGACTGATGGAAAACAAGATGAAAAACCCAAAAAGCCTTAGCCTACCCTTTACACAACTTTCTGCCCCGAAAATAAAGTTGTTTGGTGTGGAAGCTAACTTCGGAATCATACACTAAAGTCTCACTGAAGCTGTAGAAATTTTTTACTGAAATAATAAGGTAGGAAATGCAAGGTCTTTAACTTGTTCGTAATGGGACAACATTATCTCTAAAGGCATTACTATACTTGCTTTACCTCTTGGTCTGAAAGCTGTACCAAATAAGAAGAAGCATCACAAAATAAAGTTTAAATATTTATTGAGGACAATCAAAACGCTAAGTTTAGGGGAGTTGATAACACCAATTTTTGTGATATTTTAGACTGTTTTTCTGTTATCAAAATTGCCATTTTTAGCTATTTTCCTCTCTTTTGTATGCACTTTCGCAATAATTGGCCAAGAAATGCTCTTAATCCTATATTTCCATATTTTGCAGAGTTTTTCCTCATTTTGGTGCAATAAGGCCGTCCCGGCCCACAAAATAAGTCCAAAGTCTGTTTCGACCTTCCTCACGCCCGATACAACCTCTGCCCGACAGGATGGAGCGCCACAATGACGCACGACAAAAGGATGCCACGCGAGAAGGAGCAGATGGACGACACACCTTCTACCCGATAGGGAGCCCAGCTCGCCCCGACCACCCAGCTTGTCGGGCGACACAGCCACCCTCCGGCAGGCGCGCCGTCCATCACGTGACTGATAGACGACACTCCTGAGCCGAGCGATACCAGTATCGGCCGTCCACCGACCCACAAATACAGAGGACACGTGGCGCTTCGAGCACCATAACTTCCTCCAACCGCTGCCTATAAATAGCAGCTACAGGAAGCCGAAAAGACAGTTCAGATACCCCGGAATTCGGACAGTTGGGAGCTTTGAGTGATCTTCGGAGGAAACTGTGAGAGCAGGAGTATCGTGCCCCAGTGCTCGTGCCGGGTGACACTAGGTGAGCCCTTCCTCATCCCGAGAGGGAGGGGATAGTTCACTTAGAACCGTCTCGGGTGACACTGCGGGCCGATATCGGCCAACGATGACGAGCGACACAAGTGCCCGACAGTTGGACGCGTCGCTCTATGCCTGACACGATATCGAACCCGATGCACTTTGCCCATCATGCGCGCCGCCCGAGAGGGTGTGTCACCCGACTTGAGCGTATCAACCAGGTCCTTGAACGATACAGTCGGCCGTCATGATGTGCCGCTCGAGAGAGTGTGCCGCCCGACACCGCTATATCAGGCTAGGCCCCTATCCAGTATCCGGCGGGAGAGCCGCTATAGTCTGTCGCCCTTCTACATCAAGAAGGCGACATCTATCTTTAATTATGTTATTTAATTCCTTTCTTACGCAATGTATTAAGACCCTTAATGTGCATGGGAATAGAAAAGCTTAATTACTTGCTGCTCTATACTTGGTGCGATATATTGGATGATTGCTATGTTTGATATCTGAACTCTAGCTTGCATGTTTGGATCACGTTTCGCTTAGCTACCGAATCGTGTTTTCCCGTCGCAACAGCTTCGAGAGTCGTGTTGTGGCTCTAGTGTTTGGTCCGATTCTGGAGTACGAGAGTGCCTGGAACAGAGTTGTTTCAGTAACATTCCACTCTAACTTAAGTTCGACAACCTCGAGAGGGGTGTTGACGCTTGGTTAGAAGTACCCGCTCTGAGAGGAGGGGTGTAGGGTGTTACTGCTGCCGCTTGTTTTGCTGTAGTCTTATCCTTCACATCTTGCCCTAGCTCTAGTATTATCTTTCTATTTCTATTGCATGAAAACCCCTAAAAACTGCTAAATGACTAAAACCTTAAATATCTCTTGTAGCTCCAGTTGGAGATAGTTTTCTTTGTTTTATTTGTGACATCTTGCTGTTTCCCTTTTGGGAATTTATATCTCTTTATACCTACCGGAGTGTAGCGTGTTGATTCTGGGTTCCCAACACTACCCCCCCTTGTCCCTGTGTTTGACCCCGTATATCTACTTCGACCCCGTAAACAAAGTTGCGGGGGCCTAGAAGGATTCAGGTTTATAAATGAAAAAGCTCGACTACCTCAAATCTGCCTCCACTTTTGGACACGCGATTTAGGCCGGTCAGTAACTGAGTATTCCATGATTGTATTAGTCATTCAAGGACTATTCATACTCAATTACCATCATTTAGTTATATTAAAGCTAGGTATAACAAGCTATACCTAATTAGGGTTACATATCAACACAATATGATTATCATCCCTTCTATTCATATGAGTGAATAGGTAAGACTACCTTATTAAGGGTAACCCTCCATTTGTTCCGTCATCATTAAACCCATATCACCATACCACAATGTCACCCAGAACCATTGGATGTTTAAAAAGTAAGACCATTGGTTGTTTACATAAGTAAACACCTTAGATAAACCATATATGATTTCCTTGATATGTTCTCTATAATGAGTCACCATCTAACCCTAGAAATCCCTTGATTAACAACACAAAAAGTTCCATTGAGAGTAGGGTAAAACCCACAATCGACTATTCATTTAAAACAAGCCATCCATTGTCAACAAGTAAGCTCCTTAAGTTGATCATATAAAGGAAACCATATAAATCACATTATTAGGACCAACATATTACATTATCCATCATTCCACTTTATCGGAGGAATACACATTAGATCTTGACCATTGGGTCAAGTTCATATGTTAAAACCATCAATTACAGTATAGGTTCGACCATTACATCAAGTGACCCAAGAAACCATTGGTCTAAGGCTTAATTAATGCTACAACTACAATGCTTAACTCAACATAGGTTCTAGAGACCTGATCCACCATAATTAGTGACCATTAAATCACCATAGGTTGTTAGATCAACACTATATTCATTAATCATCATCAAATATTAAACTACTGTCATCATTGATTGATAAATCAGTAGGGTACTTAATCATTGATCATTAAACTTCTAATTGATACAAAAACTGACCTAAGAGGGTGACCATAGGTTGTCACCATCATCTGACACCTTTTATCTCGACCATCAGTTGTCATGAAGACAACACCATAGGATTGTTGCAATGGTACCATCATCGGGTCATGGGTTTATAGAAGAAATCAGCTTAAACCCTAAAATTGACCATTGTTTGATAGGTGCTTAGCACCATAGGTTGTCAAACCAACCTGATCAAAGTAATATTATACCTTAGGAATAATGTACACATGATCACAGGTTCATCTATAACTGAAATTAGAACAGGGAACATTATAAAAATCGAAATCCAAGTCAAGCATAGCTTTTTAGTGCATGGATCATCATTTTCAAGCAAGAACATGATCTAGAAATCTTATGGTAAGCAATAAACGTGGAGCAAGTTATAAAACTTGCCTCTAATGAGAAGACAAAATCCCACATAGAATAAATCTCGAGTAGGTAGGGTAGAAAATCCAAGCATAAACTATGAACTCGTCCATCTAGCACATTTCTTCATCAAATGAGCAAACCCTAAGCATAAGGAGCAAGAAAGGTAGGGTTTTAGATCTTTTGAGCAATTTCTACCATGGAATAGCAAGGTTCCAACCTGAAGGAAGGTATAAGGAAGGAGAAGAGTAAGAGAAATGGAGAAGAAAGGAAGAAAATAACTTGCCTTGGTCGAAATCCCTAGAAGATGACCTTGGAAACCCTAGGTAGGGCTAAATGGAGCTCTAGGAGACCTTCTTCTCTAAAAAGAGGTTGTATTCTACCTTAGAGCACTTAGTTACGTAGAAAAATAGATTGGAGTCATTTCTACAGGTTAGAAGAAAGATAAATAAAGAATAGATTCGTACTTGGGCAAGGAAGAGGTAAATATAGCCCATGGATAAGGATGGGAGCAAGCATGAGGTGTTAAAGTAGCTTCCCCATGAGTCTATGGCCTTAAACTATTAAGAATATACAAGAACACATACAAGAAGCTCCCCAACCATGCTTATAGACCTGCTTAGATATCCTTTGTCAAATTTCCCAGCCAATCACATAATTCATTAGTTGATAGCTACTAAAGGTAGCTCATCCGTGAAGGGGTAAACCCTAAAATACCCTTAGAGAAACACCTTCAAACCAAGGATTAAATAGGTGCCCCATGGATAAAAAAGCTCAAGAATGATGAGAGAATATCCAAGGAACATAATTAAAGTGATAACTTGCAAATAAAACCTTTCAATTGGGTAAATTCTAGAAAAGTCCAAAATGTGTATAAAATACATAACTTGCTCAAACAATGTCCAAATTGGACCAAATTTGAAAATTAAGCTTGTATTATGATTTAAAAGCATATCACAAGGTTATATTAGGGTTATAAGTATTCAATTATGGTAATTAATCTTATTCAACTCATTAAGTAAGTTCAGGGCCCTTACATTCAACCCCCGTTGTATAAGTCAAATTGGCCAAATGACATTTCGTGAATAAGGTCATGCAATTCTTCACAGAAAGTAGTCCATATCCGAATTCCCAAGTTCATTCAAAATAGAAGGAGGTCTCGTACTAGGGGTCATAACTAACTAGAATTTATATATATATATATATATATATATATATATATAGAGAGAGAGAGAGAGAGAGAGATAGAGAGATAGAGAGAGTCAGGCTAGAATACACTCGAGTGTAGTGATTGTACGAATACACTCAAGTGGGTTTTCATATCAAGACTATTTTTTGCAAAATGTAAACCATTGATCTTCACCGTCATACTATAACTAGGCTACATACAAATTTTGAGCCCATTTGGATGAGTGTAAGTTACTCATCCAAGGGAAAAAAAATAGACGCGTGAAACTATTTTGAAATGCATAATTTTTGCAGTCTTTATAACATGACATGTAAATGTCCAAATGTGCTCAAATTTTGTGTATGAGCTATTCACAAGATGTTTAAGAAGATAAACAGATTAGATTTTTGAAAAAAAATATTGCATCATGAAAAACTACTTGAGTGTATTCTCTTCTGAATACACTCGAGTGTATTCTATCCTGACTCTCTCTCTCTCTCTCTCTCTATATATATATATATATATAAACTAAATGTTCCTAACATCAATACAACATGACAGTTTCTCATGACACCTTTCCTTGAATAGTGATGATTAATCACATTGTACAATCATATCATGCCCTATATAACGATTATGCGAGTTTCTATGTATTAGATAATGGCCTATATTTTGTGATACTATTTGCGCATGGGAAATAAAATAGTGGAGGGATAAATGTACCTTTTTATGCCTTGATTAAGGTCAATATGCCATGGCTTACTATGATGGGTCTTGTTGTGGTCGAGGTTGACATGTTGGCCTTATTGTGGCCTAGATTGATATGTTGGCTCTTGTTGTGGCCAAAGATAATAACTTATACCCCGATCTTGTGGTTTGATATACATAAATATGTTTTATATCATTTGGACTTGTTACTCAATTAATATGTCAATTATATCTATTTGCTTTATTTTTAAGTGTTTGATACAATTGGGAAATGAGAAATATGCTTAATTAATCAAATGTAATCCTAATCATGTAGTGTCCTGAGTTTGTAGATCTATTTTCTTGGGTCGTTAGGTGAAATAATAAAATGAGTTAATCTTGTAGTAATCAATAAATTGTGAAAAGATGCTCAAAGCATATATTGTTGTATATAAAGGGGTATGTGGGGTTGGTATACTCTAAATATAATATTTGTTGGGACTCGATTGTGACTGATGGTCAGTGATATGTGATGTGGAGTGGCTGCTGTGGTGTCTCACTTTTTTGAATTTTATACTCTATTTTCTTGGCCTGTGACCTGTGTATCTACCTGTGACATATGTAGATCTTATTTTAAGCAATTCCATGATAGATTCAACCTAGGAGAACTCTACATTTTGTTGCCCCGCTTTGACCCAATGTTTGTGGAGAGACCTAATGGAGTATGGTAATTCTTAAAAATGATACATGACTTGTTTGGGATTCACAACCACTACCTAGTATCTTGAGTGGTATACTTAAAACTAATGAGATAAGAATAAAGTGTATAATTCAGCCATGTAGTATATTCATTTATGTTTAATTAATGAATCACATGGATGTACACTTATATTATTTTATTTATCACAAATAGCATATCTATTTCCTAATTTGCACAGGTAAGCGTATGACTAAGGTATAATTACAATATAGTTCTTTTCTACTTACTGAGTATACATCCATGTGAAGATAATAAGTACTTGATTCATATATCTCATGTATATACATTCAACTATTGATTGATTCACCTTTAAGTAATCTGATTATTTATGCTTGTAAGTAATAAGTATGCTAGCTTTTACAATATCATATTGTAGGGATTTGGGGTCTTGCCTCTGTAGTTATGCCTGTAAGTAATAAGTATGCTAGCTTTTACTATATCATATTGTAGGGACTTGGGGTCTTGCCTTTGTAGTTATCCACATCTTTTAAAGATGTTGGCATATTAGAAGGACCTGATGAACAAAGGTTTAACAAGATGTGTTGTAGTCTAGAGTGTTCATGTACTCTTGTTTTCTTAAATTATGGACGAGTAGTTGATGATGTGCCTGCTAGTTTGCTTCTCTTGGTATTTCTTTATGATCATGAGTTGTAAATTGAATCAGACATCTTATGTTCCTATATTTTCATAATCATAAACAAATTTTATAATCATTTTGATGAAATACATAAAGAGAGGTTTTAGTCAATTTTCTAGCAATTTCGCATGTGGATATTAGATGGTGGTATTTCCTTTGTAAGGTTTTAATGGCATTTTCTCATAATCGGATCCCTATCTGGATTTTCCAAATATACGCTTACATTAATATGATTAAGCATATGGATCTAAACAAATAGATCACTTTTTAATGTAACATTTTTTTAATTTTATAAAAATGCCTTCACAGAATTGCAGGCAACAAATTGGGTTGTCAGTCCTTTTTGGATGACAAAGTCTAATAGATCTAAAAATAAAATTGTAAGACGTAGAAAATAGTAGCATAAGATTCCTACTGGAGACGTGTTGAAGGCACCACAGAAGATATGTTGCATCATCAACAAGTACTCTAAAGGTATCAAAGGCAGGAGACAAAATTATGACAATTTACATTATATGGATTGCTTTATTTAGACATTTTTAACTAGAATTTGATAGTAGTTAGTTTTAAGTTAAATTAACTAGAGAATTTTACTAAGGATCATTAAGGTTCTGATATATATCATGGGTCCTTACACGTATGACATTAATTGAAACACATCAACAACTACTCATAACTACGGTGAATGCACGATTCATTTTGGGGCATTGCCATACAAAAAATAATATTTACTTAATGAGTCGAAATGTGTCATCTAACTTAGCATAGTCAACCTGGAAAGTACATGTGGCAAAAGGCACATCATATTCATCCCGTAAAGGTGATGTTTGAAAATGAGTTTTAGAAGAATAATTGTTTGGTAATGATTTACAAAAAATGTGCTAATTTGCTTTTTTCTTATTATCTATAGTCAAATTATTTATGTTTAATATGCCGTTTCTAATCTAAATAACTACACACAGGCTATGTGTAGGGGCGGAGTCAAGATTTTGAAGGTTGGGGGGCCAAAATTCATAAAAGATGGTATGTTTTAAAATTTATAATTGTTTTTCTTGTTAAATAGAGGATTTGAATACTAAATATCATGCAAGTTAAATGCAGATAATTCCACAAAACCAAATTTTAATTAACATTCATTTGATTTATAAACGATATTTATATGACACTCATATATAGAGATTGGGAAAAAAACAAAAATTTCCATCCCAGTTCGGACTTGCCACCATTTGATAAAAACCCACACAAGAATCCATTGAACCATCATCACTTCTTAGTTTTGTTTGCGTTATAGATATTATATTATTATCTCCGGAGGCGACTAGGGTTCCTGCGCGCGACTCTCCTGCTCGGGGGAGGTGGTTGGCTGCCGGCGCATAGCCACCCTCTCCCCTGGGCCTGGGCGTTCATCGGGCGACTGTCCTCTTCGTAGATCGTGCGGCGCTGGGACTGCGGCTGGCTGGCTCTCCTCTCTGTCGCCTTCGTCTTCTTTCAGATCGTCGGGCCGGGACTCTGTGCCTTTAGATCGAGGCTTCAGTGTGGTGGGGCGGTAGTTTTCCTGGGCGGTGGCTTCGTCTCTGGTGAAGCTGGTCGCCTGGTGGAGACAACGAGGTGGCCGCCACGAAGCCTTTGGCGTGGATCTACTGGGGGACTGGCATTTCTCGCTTTGCTGCTTTCACTCTATTTTTCAGTTCAGTCTGTGGCAGCTCCCTGCCTTTCGTTTTGGTCCCGGGTCTAGGCAGTTTCTTGCCTTCTTTTCTCACCGTGTTCCTTCGGCGTTTGTCTCTCCCTTCAGGGTTTGAGTGTCTCTCCTTTCGTGAGAGTGACGAGATCCCTGGTTGGTCTCATTTTTGCCTCAGGTTCTTTGTTGCTCGAGCCGTGCCATGGATGGTAGAGATAACAATCAGACGGAATCTCGGTCGGGTTCATGCTTAATGCCGCTGCCTTATACTCAAGTTGAAGGTATCTCTCACAATAGCTGCTTTGGTCAGCCACGAAGAAGAGAGTTCTATGCAGAAGCGTTTCAATCTCGTTCCAATATGAGTGGTAATGGTGTTAGATCTATGTTGTTGACTGAACTAGGTTTCTTCTAGTTGTACTTCTCTACTTGTAGATGCCGTATGGCTTGAGTAATGAATGGATCTGTTTGCTGTAAAAAAAAAGATATTATATTATTATTAAGAATGTACCAAAAATACAATGAAGATGGTTCAAACTCATGACTACATCCTACATATCTCCACACAGAGCCATTGAACCAGTAAAATTTTGGTGTTGTATGCGTTCCAAATTATATATATTTAATAATTATGTATTAAATATATGTGACTTTAATGCTGTGCGGAGATTCAAGCTATGGCGCGTAAATGCAACTTCAAGTTACAAGCCACAGTGCCATTGATTTTTTTTTTATTTATTTACTATACGTTTCACATAATATATATATATATATATATATATATATATATATATATAACTTTACTTAAAATATTGAATGATTCATTTAAATTATAACTATGCCGCCAACCAATTAAATAAAAGTATTTTCAAAATATTCAACTCTTTCTCCTCTCCCCCTTTTTTTTTCAAATTTTCTAACATTTTATTCTTTCAACTTTAACTTCCATTCTCACAACCAAAAGACGCATACACACTCCCTCCTAATTTTGTTCTCCCTCTCTACCCCTCTATCTTCAATTACCACAACTCCCTATTATCTCGCCACTCTTGATTCTCATCATACAATTGTCAATAACTTCCCCTGCTCCACGATTGTCTCCCCCACGATTCACTCTAACCATGTTCATGACGTCACTCGTCTAGCCATCTACTCTCCATAAGACTACCTCTACAGCTTCCTACAACCTCCCCACCCACACACGTTCACTCAACAACCTCTTTCACTCTAAAACACGACCACGTATCCCATCATCATGATAGATTTGCCCTTGTTGCCCTCTCAATCATGTCTATAAAGTTTCCTTGATTATCTCCCTCACTTTAACGTCTCTCTTATCCACTATTTCATTCACACAAACCTCCCTACTAATAACTCCCTACCAATGGTGGATCTTGGCAAGTAAGTTTTGGAGGGGGGCAAAATTACCACTACATAGTCAAAGTCTACTACAATACAATTAAGCATACATGTAATTTAATTTCTTTCTTATCTTTGGTATATAAAAATAAAAACAAACTAAAAGTTAAAAATTATAACATAAAACTAATGTATTGTTCTAAAACTAGCTCATGTTATTATATTTCTACAATATGACATTTTATTCTATAGAATTTTTGAATTTAATTAATAATCAAGCCTTTTTTTAAAATACTTAGCCAATACCTTTTTAAACATAAAGTAATCATATTAACAAGTAGAAACTCATTATTTGTTTTATTATAAAATCTAGATTGATAAAAATATGATAAATATCTAATAATCACACATTGAAGTGGTGACAAAATAAAAAAGTGAAAATGAGATGGATAAGTCAAAATTGTAAATAAATACAATATGCTATTTTTAAAAATTAAGAAACACAATGGCGTACATCAAGGCTAACTAACACAATTTTCTAAAAAATGCGACTCTTTAACTGGTAAGTCAAATATGTGTTATGAGATAATCATGCTACTATGTTGTCAATAATTTATAGGAGCATTTCAAAATAAAAAAAATAGATATATGCTAAATAATTAGACTATGATTATAGGGAGAACCAACGAGTTAATGCTACAAACACATAAAATTACTTGATATTTGATAAAGTCAGGATAGTATGAAGGGAATGATAAAATGAAGGAGAAGAGACAATGTTTTTTTAGTTTGGACAGACAAAGTGATATGAAAAGAGGGGACTAGAAGGGCATGCATAGGAAAGTGATCTTTGGTAAAGAAAGATTGTAGTTAAAATTTTGCAAATAAAATCAATTAAAAAATAAAATACTTGGAGACCCGACCTTGCTAACTTGACTAGGATGAAGTAATGAGCTCACATCAAATTGGCTCAACTCGCTCACATGGACACACTCTAGTCAGGGCTAGAAAGGTGAAAAGGACATAAAATTCCTTACCTATAAAGAAACTTGAGGGTAGGGGAGTGTTTTCAACCCAAGTCATCCTCAACCTTATCTTGGTCACAAGCAATCCCCATCTTGGTCACAAGCAATCCCTGATGGTCAATGAGTGAGTCGACTCTGAGCCTAGGGCTCTCTCAGTGGCCAAGGAAGGCACCACCATGCCCATTGTTCTTCGCTAGACTCGAAGGTTGTGACCAATTGCTCGGAGTTGGTATGACTCAGGAGGATGGTGGAGGGGCTTCTTTGGTTTCACAATAAGTCAAGGTGATGGTGTCAGGGTTGAAAGAGAAATTTAAGGTAGGGAGAGATTCTTAAGGTGTAGTACGGTATCTTGGAGGCATTTGTGGGTTTATAGAGGGGTTAGCCCCCCTTTTATATCCTTGGTTTTAAGGGTTGGGCATCATCAATTTTGTGAATCAGGAAAACCGTAAATAGCCTTCCATAGGTGATGAATCCTTGGATGCATCGATTTGATATCATTTTATAATCATAATGGGATGATTTCTAGGATCATGCATGGTCACAGGAGAGAGGTAGGTGTGAAAGAAGGAGCTGATTGTGTTGTGCCTAGTTTCCTTTTCTTTGGAGAGGAAGACAATGATGACTAGAAATGTGGAAGAAAACACACAACATCGTTTGAAATGAGTAGGTTATGTGGAGAGAGAAATTGAGTTATAAAGTAAACATAAATCTTGAGATAGATATTTTTAGAGAAATATATTGAAATATAGAGAAAAATATTTATGCTTCTCATGATATATACTAAAAGGTAGAATACATTTTATAAAAATACATCATGTTTCTTTATTTTAACAAATTTATTTACAATGTATTATGAAATGTATAACAAATAATATAGTATTAATTTTGTAATGATAAAATATAATCTCGATCTTTACATTAAGGAAACAATTAATCCTAACATAGTAAATTAATAATGTATAGTATGATAATGTCAAACATGTGTGGCTCATGTGTAATACGTTTTGTTAAATAAAATGTATATGTTGTGTTATCTGATTTCAATGTATTACAAAAATGCCTTAATAGAAGTGTGGATAAAAAATTAAGCAAGAAATCCTTTTGGATGTCCATGATTTAATTTATGTATATTGTTCTTATGCTAATGATGTAGCTTGATTTGTTTCTCATATCAGGTGTAATGCATGCTAATAAGGATGTAAACACATATATTATGACAAATTGTTAATATTACACGGTGTCACAATATATTTGTAAATATAATTAGTAGAATATATATAATTTTATAAAGTTTAGATATATGTTTTTAAAATAATGAAAAGTTATCTATAATTATAAATTTATCCTAAAAGCCTATATAATCTACTTTTATGGCATATTTTTTGTATCATATCTTTCAATCTGAATCATCTACATATCAAACATAATAGTATGAGTATATATTCCTACCCCTCCCATCTCTTGTTTATTTACCATAGACTAAACATTAGACATACATGTAACTCACAAAGTTGTTAAATGGAAAGACAACCTAATAATATTATGACTACAATTGTAATCAATGAAATGATTTTTTTTGTTCAAGTACTCTTTTTGAGTTTTCAATTTTAGATATTAATATCGTTTTCACCAACTCACACTGGTTGGCCATTAATGTTTAATTTATTTAATACATTATATATTACTATATTTTACATTACAATTGTCTATCATTTATTTGTCTTTTAATATTAAATGATTGATTATAATTATGTTTCATAATAAAGACATCTCTACCGAAATAAAAGATAATTAAAAATTATGGTTGACCATTTCCTACAACCACAACTTTGTCCAAAATTTATTGTTATTTTATATTTAAATTAATTTGAGAGAAAACTAAATGCATTGAGTTATCATAATCATATCTGAATAACTATCTATAATATTCAAAAAGCTTGTGGGGCCATAAAAAGTCTACCAGAATATTTTTTTTTTAAATTCCTTCATGGTAACTTAGATTTTTTTTCCAAAAATCTTGGGGGAGCCATGCCCCCCAACCCTCAAAGAGATCCTCCACTTCTCCCTACCACACTATATGCTTGTCTTTCCTCTTTGCATGAAAAAATATAATTACCATAGTAAAGAATATGGGGAATCTTGCATGACATGAATTCAAAAAACATAGTGAGAATATTAGTCCCCAATTCAATATCTTTTCCCACAAATTCAATTACAATAATTGATTGGTAACTACACATTTTATGCATTTCAAAAGAGTAAACATAGACAACTAAATATTTAACTAATGGTCTTTTTAAAATAATCTTCCTTTGTAAATCACATTTTCTCCATCCTTAAAAAAGATATACTATTATAAAATGAGGGAGTTTGTCATACTAACTACAAACTGCATCGGTGTGGGGACTGTGGGGAGATCGTGACCGTCCATTTCAATTTTAACTGATATGGTTTTCACATCAACTAAAATGAAAAGTAGTGGGGAGCCTATTGATGTATGGTATGATATTCACATTTTTTTTCTTCTTCCTTTTATATTTTGCTCCTGGGTCATTCATTTCTTGGCACTTGGGGGTGAGCACTGCCATTAAAGCTACCAGTTCATAAAAATATAGTGTAGTAAAGTACCGTGAACATACTATGGATCCCTAGACCTGTCAAATTGGGTCAAAATCTACAGACACCCACATATCGATCCATTTAAGTTGGGTTTGGGTGATAAAATTTTCCACCCGCTGGAAATTACCCAAATCTATACCCACCAGTTTATTTAGAGGGTTTTGCGGGTGGCCCGCGGGAACTCATAAATGATCTGCTTAACTGAATTACTTATTAAACAATAAATATAATGAAAAACTAGTAATTACAATAAATAAGATGTCTACTACTAATCAGGAGTTCTATTACAACTCGAATTTGCCAAATAAAAATTTGATACGAGAGAGAGATATTGGGGGAAAAAATCCACTCTTACTACATATATTTGTTCTATCAAACTTAATCTAGAGTCATAGTACAAGTTACTAATTGTAATTTATTGATCATAATTATACATTAGAAGATTTTAACTGTATATTAGAGAATTTTACCCAACAATATGTATGTGCTTGAATGGTTGTAAAAATATAACATATTTTTTATTTGATAGTCACAATATATAGTAGTTGGTTATTTTTTACTATATTTCATGTAAAAGCACTAGTGAATGGTCTTCTTTTACTGTTACAGTAGAAACTTACAAAATAATTATTTATTAGACACACATTATATGGGCACCCGTGGGTGACCCGCAACCCGCTGGGTTGGGTTTGAATTTGTGTTTTTTCGACCCATTTAGAATTATATCTTTTTGACCTACATCCGTAAGATCCAAACCCGCAATAACCCAATCCAAACCCAACCATCCCACCAGTTTGACATGTCTAAATTTGGGTAATAAATTTACAAATGAAGTTTGACTGAAAAAAGTCTACAATGAAAGGGAGAGTTAAAATGGTTTAGAAATGAGCCTTATCATGAAGGAGATGTACGATGAAAGACGATACTAATCATTGATCAAAAAATATAAAGTATTACCCTCAAGTGAAGTACCGAGTGCTTGAAAGGCCTCTACTTGTATTCATGGTTCTGTGTAGATTTTTTACCCAAGATACAAGATCATTTTCACTTTGCCTTCTGTTCACATATAACAGAAGGCCACATGAAAATGAGCAACAATACAAAGGGAAGTGATTATTCTATGGAGGAACATCTGGATAATAAACTTTCTGGGAAGTCAATCATAATGAATGCGTTAATGTCTTTAATAAGTGGTTTGCAACATCCTTGAGTGTGATTCCTCTCCTACATTCAATATTAGTTCTATCCAGGAATCCAAACCAATATCAACAACAGACCAAGATTGTCAACAACATCAATGTTGGAACAACTAAAGTTGAGTTCATCATTGAGCTCACTAGTGAGAGAAAGCTCCAACTTCTCTCTAGCCCTAACCTTAAGAGCACCAACAACTATCTTCCTCGGCGATCTCCAGAGCATTGAACTCCAACTACTCGCTAGCCCATACCTCTAGAACACCAACCGTCCTCTCCGTCTACAGTTTACGGTGCATCGATCTCATGGAGACACACACAAAACCATCGAGGCTGACATCTAGACCTTCTATGGGCCCGATCAGGTGAGCTTTTTGACCTAGGGTTTCTACTCAAGTGAGCTCTTCTAGTTGTTTTTTCCTCCAGACCAGAGCTACTACACCTCTAATTTTGTGACTGTACCACCTACCTGGACTCCCATACCAGTATCTTCCAGAATCGATCGCTAACATTTTTTGAGTTTCCCTATGATCATCCCCTCTCTGGGTTGCCCCCTGGCCGTTCCTGCTCCCTGCATGCACGACCTGATCCCTCACCTTTCAAGAGAATCTATCTCTACATTTAGCGATCATTTCTGTGGCATCTCTTACCATCGATGGTGCTCCTAATATAAATTGCTGCCCCTTTATTGCCCTTGAGCCACCCTCCCAATCTACAACACCCATGATCTTTAATATGAGGACAAGAGGTACCATCTCTGCCTCCCTGAGCACCAACAAGAGGATAAAAGGAAAGAAAATGATCTCAACCCTTTTCAAAAATGCCATGCAGTATAAGAAACCATTGAACCCTACAAAAACAGACTACCTCCCATCTGCTTTACCAAATATGGCTTCACGCTTCCCCTTCATGGATTATAACCTATCAAACCCTTTATACCTCACCAATATACCCCTACCGAAAGCATGGAAATACCAAAAATTCAACATCTCGCTTGGATCAAATACCATCCTCATTGGCAACAAATCTTTCCCAGTCACCATAGATCTCATCAGAAAATCCAACCTCTACATCACTGATAACTGGGCAAGCATGATCACTGAGCTGAAGCTTAAGCAGGAGTGGACCATCTTCATAAAACCCTCAACTCACAAAACCCTGACAGTTGGGTAAATGATTTCAACAACAAAACTCCCCAAGAACTATACCCACTTTTCTTTAGCAAGGAGGAGCTCATCTCCTCTTCTACTTCTAGCTCAGCTGATCATCTCTTTGTGAGAAAGGAGCACCAACCCCCACTGGTTCAAAGTTCTAGCCCATATCCCTATCATCAAGTCCTGATATTGAAGATATGGAGGACACAACTACATCATCATATATCAGTAATACGATTGCAAAAAGGTATGAAAAATTTAACCCATCTGAGTTTTATAGGGTAGCTAGTAAACACCATGATAAAATAAAGAAAACATCATCCAATCAGACCCCCACCAACTCAATCTTACTTTTCCACCTCTTGGACACATCCCAACGATTGCTCTTACTTAGTTGTGCTTTGAGACAGATAGACCCTCTCAATCTTGGACTCCAGCCCCTCGGAGGCGACCCTTCAGAGCCCTTCACTGCACCTATTGCCACAACCCACACCACTCATGACACAAATGTACCAAAAAAGTGCTCTGCTACAATTTCCAAGAGAGGAGCCACACCTGGCACTTCTGCAAATCCACCCTAAATCATTTTCCAAAAAAATTTAGACTCTTCCCTAGAACTCATCCAGGTGACGATGCTTACAAACAACCTACTAAACACATTTTCAGATATGAAAAATCCCATCAGCAGAAACAACCAAATCTTCCTTTCTCAATTCAAAACAACCCTTTTGCATGTCTTGCAAATCCACCTTTCCCTCCATCTAACCCCCATGCACACAAAAAACACTACTCACGTCCTCTTTTTAAACCCTCTTTGACACCACCAAGAAAACCCACTCCCCATCCTTATATTCACAACATTACCCCTTCCCCTATGTCGGAAACCCAAACCATTGCCATGGATCCTGCTGCCCACATTGAGTCTGCTATTCCTTTTGATCTCCCAACCAACTATAGGAGACTTCTAAAAGTCTTCACATCTCGTAGTGTTCTGGAAACTATTGAAAACAACCTGGTCAACAACACGGTCAACATTTTGGATGTCACTAGAGCTATAGCCCTGTTAATCCCCGAGCACACTGTGCTTAAACCAAAAATTCTCTTGCCCTCACAACTTCTATACTCTGTCCCTGAAGGTACAAAGATAGACCACCTTTTCAGACAAATCTTCACGATTCCTTGTGGGTCTAGATTTGTTCAAGAAAATATCTCCAAATGGACATCTGGACAAGGGGCTTTTGAGGCCCAGTCGGGTGGGTTGCTATATCCAACCTCCCCACACACCTTTGGGAAGTTGAGGTCTTTAGAGCTATTGCTCATGCAGTTGGTGCTACTCTAAAATAAATTAGTCCGAAGACCTTACACCCCTTGCAGATTATCAAAGCTTTCTGCCCATTCTCTGTTAAATAAACCACCTCACTACCATCTTCCCTAAATATCAGTCTGAGAGAAATCATCTACAACATCAAACTCTCAGTAGAGCACCCCTCTGACATAAAAACCTCATTCTCTGATCTCTCTGTTCATCCCCCTTCCTGGTACTCCTCGATCAACAACAAAAAAACTTACAATCCTATTCACAAACTAGGTGAAAGAAACTTGGTTTGGGAAAGAAAAACTGCCACCTCAAAATCCTCAACTGACTCAAACATATCTCATAGTCTCAAAAGACAAAGAACAACTTCCCCACCAGCAAAAAAATCCTTTCCCTCCCCAAATGGCACATATCAACCTTTCTCCTCGATCCCAAAAGATGAAAATTTTTCTCTAAACATTGATCTGGATACTATTAAGAAGCTCAAAACAACACTCATTGATGAAATAATATCTTCACAGAGTCCAAAGAAGAAGGGAAAAGGAAAGGACACGAGCATCATCAAGTCCATCAACACCATGCAATCCATCCCAGAAGGGATGCCCAAGAGAAACATCTTTGCTGCTCCAAAAACAAGTACGTGTTTCTCATCTTCCTACTCAGATTTCATTTCAAATACTAGTTTATCATCTTCTGCCTCCATGGATGATCATGATATCGACAATATTGAAGATTTAGCATCATGGTATGATATTCAAAGTTTCACCAATTTTGCAAACCAAATAGGAATACAATTTGAAGAGGAAAACATATATAACTCAACATTGAATGACATAGAAAAATTTATGAACTGGACAAACCGTAGACCATTAGGAGAGGCAAATCAGAAAATCAACTTACTGAGTATCACCTAACGATCTTTCTTACTGAATCTTATTGATTTATTTGTCCTCTCTTCTGATCCAATGAGAGAAACATCCTGGAATGTCTGTGGTGTGGCCAATGTGTGTAGAAGAAAAGAGATTAGATATCACATCTACAATCATAACATAGATATCATTACCATTCAAGAAACCAAAACCACACTTTCTCCTTTTGCTTTAAAAACTATAGGAGGAAATAAGATTACTGAATGGTTTCAAATCCCTCTTGATGGTTTTAAAGGGGGACTCTTAGAGGGATATAACAAGAACACTTTCACTATCTCTCACTGGGATCTCAATACTTTCTCCATTTCTATCTCTCTGACTAACTCATATGATCAATTCAGATGGACTTTTACTGGTCTATATGGAGAGCCAGGACACGACAAAAATCTTTTTCTTTTGGAACTCTCTGAAATCATGCAAGCCAACTATCATAAACCATGACTTCTTGGAGGGGATTTCAACCTCATTACTATGGTCACCGACAGGCAAAATACATTCTCAACTTCATCAACCCTCACCCCAGCTAACAAAACCTTTATACATCTCTCTAAGCACAATAAGATTGACCTCCCCCCCTCTAATGCTGGTTTCACATGGACTAGAAATAACACAAGAGCTAGATTGGACCACTTCATCTGCTCCTCCTCTTGGGAAAAAAATTTCCCTCTAGAATCTGTCCATGTGGGACATCGGCCCATCTCAGACCACTTTCCCTTAATCATTGACACACACAAAGAAATTTGGGGAAAAAATCTTTTTGATTTGAAAACTTCTGGCTCACAAACCCCCAATTTGTTAAATTCTGTGAAAACAACTGGATATTGGCAGATCACAGAACTAGAAATCTAGGATTCCACATACAGAGAAACACCAAACTCATAAAACACAAGATCCTTGATTGTAAACTCAGACAACCCCAAAACCTTGCAAACACTCTTAAAGATCTTGAACAACAACATCTGTTTGTTGATAGTAACCCCTCAGCTGATCCAACTCTAGTACTTATCATCAAGTCAGAGATTGACCAAATTAAAAATTGCCTGGACATTAAGTGGAGACAAAGAGCTAAAGTCACATGGGCTAAGGAAGGTGACAAAAACACAAAATTCTTTCACAAAGTTTGCAACAATAACCATAGGAGAAATATCATTGTGTTTTTAAACATTCAAGGGGTCATCATCACAAATAAACACCTGATCATATCTTACATTGTTGAACACTTTAGAAAGATTTCAATACCAACCACAATCCATCCTTCCTTAATTCCATTAACTGGAAAACTCTTTGCCCGAAAAAGATTGATTCTCCAACAAACTTAACCAAACCTTTTTGTTCAGATGAGCTTGATTATGCTATAAGGTCTCTCGGAAAAAAACAAATCTCCTGGGCCTAATGGGCTTAATGTGGAATACTACCTTGCTACCTGGAACCATTTCAGGAAAGACTTCTTGGATTTTTTGTAAGAAATCCACAAACACAACAATGCTCACAACATCCTCAAACATCTAAATAAAAATTTCATTGCTCTTATAAAAAAAACTGATAATCTTGAGCAAATATCACAATTTCATCCAATCAGCCTCATCAATACTTCATACGAAATCATTGCTAAAACTCTGGCTAATAGATTGAAACCCTACATCAACAACATCATACCTCTTAACCAGAATGCCTTTCTTAAAGATAGAAATATCCAAGATGCTTACCTGATGGTAAATGAGACGATTCATCTGTGCCACATAAACAAAACCCCCCTGATTGCTATTAAACTTGATTTTGAAAAGGCCTTTGACTACATCAATTGGAATTGTCTCATTAAAACCCTGGCCGGTTTTGGTTTCCCATAAACTTGGATAAATTGGATTCATGCCTGCATCTCCACAAATCACTTCTCCACAATCATCAATGGCTCACCTTTTGAATACATTAAAAATAGTAATGGGCTCAGGCAAGGTGACCCACTTTCCCCTTATCTATTTATAATAGTAACCTCGATCCTCACAAGGATGATCAAACTTGGCTCTACCCATGGGATTATTTCATCCCCCTCTGAATGCAAGGAGAACATCATACAGTTTGCGGATGATACTATCATCCTGGTTTCACCAAAAGATGACACCATCATAAATACCATTAGAATCATTGGAATATTTTCATACATCTCGGGACTGAAACTAAACCTCCAAAAGTCTTCCATCTTTGGTGTTCACACTGATCATCACATCATCAAAAAATATAAAACTCTCCTCAAATGCAATCATGAAGAGTTCCCAATCAACTATCTTGGCTTACCCATCACCCCCCTAAATATCACACATTCTATATGGGTTCCCATCATAGAAAAGATCAAGACAAAATTAAATCCATGGACAAATAACTTCCTTAATCTTGCTGGCCGCTTAACTCTCCTTAACAGTGTCATTACCCCCATCACAACACACTACCTCAGCTGCATTCCCTTACCTACCAAAACAAAAAATATCATTCACAAAATCAGGAGAAGTTTTCTATGGAATAATCAAAATCACTCACATGTACAGAGAAAACACTTCCATATGGTTAACTAGAATACCATCTCAGCTCCCACAGGTTTTGGTGGATGGGGCATCATTGACCTTGAAACTCATGCTCTATGCCTAGTGATCAAGATCATAAACACCTTGACAAACAACAAAAAGAAGATCTGGAGTGACCTCATCCAGCAAAAATACTACAAAAATCCCACCATGGTATAAAACCACAAAACACATTGCTTCTCCTATCTGGAAATACGTCAACAAACACATTCCCTTGATCAGAAATATCAGACATACCCCTCCACACGCTCGCTGCCACATCAACTTCTGGAAAGACCCTTGGTTCCATCAAAATACCATCAAGAACCTGCATCCACAATGGTCTATACCAAAAAAATTAGCTTCTATTTCCACAGCCAAAGCCCTCAATCTTCTCACCAGCAAAAAAAATTCTCTTAAGCGGATCCTTCAAACAAACCTAGAAAATTTCGGAAATAAACAACATCATTCATGAGTTGGAATTCAACACTAAGAATAAGATCTCTTGGAGATGGGGGGCGTTATACACCCCAAAGGTAGTCTACACCTTCCTCACCTACAGAGGCATCACCCCTAGCTACTCCCTCTTAGGAAAAAACAAATGGTCCCAGAAGCACAAAATTTTCTTCTGGCTCCTACTAAACAACAAGCTTCTCACCGACCAAAACATTACAAAGAGAGGTTTTGTTGGGCCTTCAAGATGCTATCTCTAACTAGCCGAATCAGAAACATTAGAACATATTTTCAAAAACTGTCCAGTCTCAAAACTTATCATCAAAAACTTTCTTGATATTAGATCTGATAATCAAAACCTTACTGCTATACCTTTCAATATAAAACCTCTGCATAGAGTAGCAAGTTTCCACCCAGAAGACATCATTATCACCATTTTATGGCACATATGGATAGAAAGAAATCATAGAAAGTTTAATAACACAAAGAATCCACTGCATATCATTTTATTAAAGATATCATCAGATCTCGCTATTCAATATGCTTGTAGGACAGGCACCGACGTCATCTAGGATAACTCCAGCTGAAGAAATCCCAGAAAATAACACTGTAACAGACGACGTCTTCTACACCCTAGAGGAGATTTTGAAGGAAGAATCAAACTTCTAATAGTTCACTTTGGATGGACCATAAGATGTTTTTTGTCTTTTATCTTTAGATTGCTTAGATCTTGATGCTCATCTTTAAGATGCTTGTCTAAGGGATGCCTCCCCATGGAACTTTTTACTTCCTCACTTTTTATCTCATCATATCAATAACTTCAGTTTGTACCAAACATGATCTTATGCATGTGCTAGATTGCATAGCTGTAGCTCTTTATTTTTAATAGAATTGTATGCCCTTTTATCAAAACAAAAATCCCAACCCTTACAACAACAACATTCTAATAGTCTCAAACTGTCAGCGCCTTCACTTACTCCCAATGCAGACAGTGTACAACTCACAGAGCTGATAAGAGTCCTATATACCTTAACGGTTGGAGTCATCGTTGTTAGATATACGACTGTTATAGCCATGTATATAACATGGGTATAGTTCAATGTAGTTCACCTAGTACATAGGAGGATATGTAGTTTTGTGTCTAGTGTAAATGATGATGAGTTTTGTCTCACACTGTTCTGTTACAACCCCAATTTTTTGGGTTCATTTGGTGAGAAATGTAATTTCTCATAATAAAGATAAATGAACAAATAATGATGTATTTTGATTGAATGCATGTATTTCATTTAAAATAGACTTATTGATTTAATTGTGGGCTTTTTGGCTATTGGGCCCAATAACAAGGAAATTCAATTAATAAATGAATAATTGAGTTTTGAGAAAAGAAAGGTGTGGAAACCTCTAGAACGCAAAAGAACTTAATACAAAGGTGGATTTCGTGCCACATGGGTTCCTTGGGTTCCAAGGAGTCCAACGTTGCAAAAGGAAAAATAATAAGAAAAGATAAGATTAATTAAGTATTTCTTTATTAAGAAAACAATGATAAAAGGTGGAAAACAAGTGGAAAGAGGTATAATTGAGTTATCCTTAGTGGAATTTCGTATTCCAAGGATTCCTAAAGATAAAAGGAATACTAATGAGGAAAATAGAAGAGAAATAAAGAGAAATCCTCAAAAGGAGATATTTTAATAAGAAATACACATGATAATGAATAAAAATGCATGTAGATGCATCTAGAAGGATAATGAGTATCCAATAAAAAGGATTTTGAAATAATAGAGTTTCTTGGGAACCAAGGAGTCCTAATGAAGAAGGAGGAAAGAGAAAATACCTATAAAAGAAAATAGGAATATAATGTGAATACATTCCTAATGGATTGATTATGTGGTTTTTTTAAAAGGGAGGTGTTTTCTACTTAAGGAAAACATAAATTCGTGATTAATGAATTAAAAAGCAAGTCAAAAGATAATAAGGGAGAATATTTTCATATTCCCAAAAATCCAATGAATATGTTGTTTTAAGGAGATGTTTAAGAGAGAGAAACTTGTTTATTAGTAAAGGAAGCACGTTCCTAATTGAAAGAAGGCTTGGTTGCTTCGTAGATAAGCCTACTCGAGCGTGGATACCACCCTTATATAAAGGGCCGAACCCTTTGGCAAGGACCAGAGAGATCCCACACAAGTATCTATCTCTCTTCTTCACCTTCTTCATCGTTTCCATCCACGAACCCTAGTTGAGGGATATCTCAATCCTTGGAGCAAGGAGAAGCCAGGGATGGGGGAAGGAAGGCCGCATGACACTCTCACAACAGCCAGAAGAAAGTTCGACTCCATCTACTCTCTCTGGCTCCTGCACAAGGTATGCAAAGGAGCAGCAAGTCTAGCTGCTGCCCGGGGAGTAGCAGGTGTGGATGGGCTGTCTTGGCTGTGGTTAAAGGATGCTCCCTGAGCGCAGGGACCTGTCGAAGCCAATGGCACCGTCCATGGTGACCATCGTGGTCCGGGAAGGGAGCAACAGTGGCCGCACCGTTGCAAGACGTGCTGTGGGTCGCAGGCATGGCCGGCACGAACCAGCCCTCTTGGGCGCAAGATGGGGACCACCCTGAGTGCAGGGATAGGCGTCGGAGGAAGGGGCATCATCCCCGATGATCGCCAGACCTTGGAGAGGGAGGGGCACACACGTGGTTGCTACAAAACGGCGGCTAGGGCAGCAGGTGTCGACCTGCTCAAGGTTGAAGAAAAGGAAAGTGGCGCTGGATGGATATGCCCTCCGTGGGATCAAAGAGTTGTCAACTTAACCAGGGGTAAGAACATCTTTTCAAAATATTTTTCCAAAGCAAACATGTTGCAAGTATAGAGGCTACGTGGCGCCTCCCTATTGGCCCAAAATAAGTTTAATTTGCAAAATTCATATCTCATTAACCGTAGATCGGATAAATATGCATAATATATGAATTTTTCCCAGCAGAACATGAGGAATCCATTAAAAATATAATTGAAGCCTGATTCTGATTGCAATTCAAAAAAATAATAGAAGTTATTAACTTTAATGTAATGATGATTAAGAAACCCTATTTTGATATGATTAATGAATTAGTAGGGTTTAATGGATGATTAAAGTTGATATTAGCCTGTTAATGATAAAAAGAAAGATTAGGAAGAAAAAGGATGAACTTTGCATATAATTAGTTAATTTCGAGTTTAATGTGCATGAATATACTTTAATGGGCCTTGAAACCCTAATGTTGACTAATTCGACTATTAATGGCTTTAATTGATTAATTTCATGATTAAAGTTGGAATATGCTGAATCTAAGCTATTTCAAGCATTAAAGTTCCTAATTTGTGGATAAATACCCTAAATGTAGTAATTAGGGTTTTCTCATGAATAAAGAATAGAATTAATGGCAAATCAAGTTCATATGTGAATTGGACCATAATGAACTATGAATTGATGATAAATGCATATAATGATCTTGTCATGGATTAAAGGGATAAAAATGGTAGCTTTAATGAAAAAGAAGCTTAATTTATGAGTAATGTGCATGTAATATGAAAATAGGGTTATATGTTGTTAAGATAACCTTAATGTTGAAGAATAGACGAGATGATTAGGGTTTAATATGGTAAAAGAGGAAGGAAAACCCTAAATGTAATAGAAATCCTAAAAGTGGACTAGAAACCCTAAGAAGCGAGCTAGATTTAATAGATCTTAATGACATGAGTAATAAAAGGAAATTGTATAATTGTTTTAGGATCTTATTGAATGCTTGCTTGCTCATTGTTGTTTGGATTATTCCTACACCTGAATCTACATGTACAGGTATGTGGTTACGCTTATGACTACCCGAATTAGTTTTCCGGGATTCTGTCGATGTTTTCATCGCGACTTGAACTAAACTGTTGGATGTTTTAATTCATGCAAATTCTAAAGTGAATATGACTATCACATAAGACATATGCCTACTAGCTCAGATCCTAGTCCCCTCTGTAGCTTAATGGGTTGACCTAGTAAATGGCTACCAATGGGGTAGGCCGATCAGGTCATTGAATGACTTAGTAAATGGCTACCAAAGGGGTAGGTCCATCAAGTCACATTGAATTAGAGATTGGACTACCTATGAGTAGTGCCATACGACGCAACCCTAGATATTGATCTACCTATTAGGTAGGATCATGCAGGGTGTAATAAGGATCTACCTAGAGAAAGGTAGCATCTCAGTCCGCTGCAGGGACAACACAGAGATAGGGGATAGGAAAGGATTGAGAAGTATGGTTTAAATTGTAATCTTGGCTGTTAAATGATAATTGGCTGATTACTTTGTTATTATAGTTGCATGATTATTGTTTCCCCCACATACCAGCTTCTTGCTGACCGACATTTTGTTTGTCAGCATTTTAGGTACAAATGAAAAGAACAAACAGTAAAGTGGCAGATGTGAAATTAAATGAGAAATAACGTGCACAGGAGGATTAGTTAGTTTAGCATCTTCATGGATAGAAGTTTAGAAATCCTAGTTTTTCCAAGGTAAGAAAAGTTTTATTTTATACCAGTTTTCGATTTAGTTGGTAAAGTTTATTAATTATTATTGATTATTTGTCGAACCTTTGATCCTGTAATTGACTATCGGTTCTGTCCTTCGGGTCTCCCTTAATTGGGGGTTACCGGGAGGCGGGGTCGTTACAATTGGTATCAGAGCGTAGGTTCCTCAATTAATCTTTAATAATTATTAAATTTTACAAATTCTATAGAACCCAAGGGAGTTATTAGAGGATTATCCGAAAGACGGAGGTGTCTAGAAAAGGATCATAACCGGGGGATAGCAATATTTTCCTCTGCACTGCTAGTTGAAATACGAGGAGTCACGAATCCGTGTGACTGCCTGGCCAAAGTCTTAGGGTATGATTCGAAATAAGATACCTTTAGGACTCTCTCATCTTGTTCATCCCTTCTCAACTCAAATTCTGTTAAGGACCTTAAGGATTAGGGTTTCCTCTCTTTTCCTCACCCTCTTGAGGTATGAATAAGGTTGATAAGTATTAAGGGATCCCCCACAAAATTAATAAAAAGCATGTAAGTAAGATGTCATGGACATAAGCTTAATAGAGTAAGCATAAAGCAATAGATACATGCTTAGGTCGTATGACACGAGTTGTCAGTGCCCTCAGGAGAGACTTGAGGATAGACCTCCTTGGCAGGAGGAGTAGAGTGAGTTAGTCATGGAGGTAGAGATCTCCATTAAAAGTAGAGACCTGGCACATCCTTTGCGGATGATGTCAACCCTAACCCTAAGTGAAGGTTAGAGAAGAGAGATGCCATGATGAGTTAGATGTCATGGTAGACCAGGTGTTTAGATAGACATAACTTGGATGCCATATGAGCCATGAGAAGTTGATGACCTAGCACTTTTGGCAACCCAACCCTGGGAAGGGTCGTGCATGTGAGAGAGAATGATAGCTCCTTCATGGATGAGGTTAGAGAGGAACCTATAGAACCCTATGGGCTTGTGCAAGTAGGGTGTAGCTTGCACCAGGGTACATCAGTAGTTCTGATAGTAGGATGAAACCTTGGACAAGGAATCATGGTGGATGTCTTATGAGATAAATATAAAGAGCTAAAGGATAATCTTGAGCCAAACATGAGTTGAGAAAAGGCTTCACCCAGGTAGGGATATGCTGGTAAGCTTGATCCAACTTCATGAAGTAACTTTAGATCTAGAGAGAGAAAGCATGACCCAAGAAAGAAGGTTGGAAGCTTAGATTCTGAGACATGAGGAATAGTGGGGATGCTTCTAGTACCTATGGTATAGGTAATTACCTGCTGGATGAGATAAAGAGTGCTTTAGACCTTGAGGAGGTTTAAGTAACAAGTTGTGAGGCATGGTACTTGGTTGGTTGTCCTGGAAGAGGACTCAACTCTGAGGTGTTGCTCGTATAAAAGGTTCATGGGAGTACTTGACATACCTTGGACATGCTTGATTCGTGGTTAAGAGTTTGAGCAGGCAGTTGGACACCCAAAGGTGGACTTAGGGTTCCTAGGCCTAAGAAGGGAAGCAGTGTACCCGATGTTCATGATGAGATTTGATTCTCTATAGTTTAGAGCATGGTACTCCTCATGTGTAGAGGTAAAGGAAATCCCTTAAGTTAAGAGTATGTTTGATGAACCCCTCACAACTAAGTTGATCTAATGTTGAGGAAAGAGAACAAGTATGACCTAGCATAGTTAATAGGTGGTCTTCTTGTGCCTTAGTAGCTGTTGGGTTAGGCATGCTCATGAGAATGTAAACCCTAAGGACGCTTGTGACCTTTGTTATCAAGGTGTAGTTTCCTCCCATCCTGGGAGAGGGACCCTTTCATAGGGAGTACACCAGTTTTGTTGGTTTTGAGGTAACCTAAAGAGGTCTCATAAGATCTTGAGGAGCTAAGTGAAAAGTACATGGTACGAGGATGAACCTATAGACCCATAGATAACCATCTCTACGCGCATGTGAATGTGTTACCATGGAGGTTACCTGTATGGGGCCTGACCAAGGTAGGAAGGTTGCCATGATACCTGAGAAAGGATGAAAGACAGTCCAAGAATGTAGAGAGAGAGGTGATGAAGGCTTTGGTAAGGTTCTAAGTCGGACATGTACTATGATAGAATCCTAAGTCTATCCTAGGGTCAGGTGGGGATAAGACCGATGGAAGTAGGAGTTACCTAATTCCCTAGTTGCACATGACAATAGGGTCAGGAGGTAATAGCTATCATTGTCTGAGGGCCATGGGTTAGGAAATTGATCACCTTCATGAACTCATGGGACCCAAAGGGCATATGAGTAGGGCACTCTCTGATGCATAAGGGAAAAGGGATGACCCCAAAAGTGCCGGCTCCCTATAGACCTAGAGGAGATGACCTAGGATTATGCTTGGACCAAGTAAGTTTGAGATTAGTTTTCCATGGAAGTAATGTGGATATCATGATGTTTGTGATATAGAGACATAAGCTGCACATTTCAACTTGGACTTGAAAGTGTGCGGGCAAGGTGGGCTGTACCATCTCTACTCTTGGAACAGGAAGAACTCTGTATTTGGACTGCATCCAAATGCTTATTTCCTCTTGTTATGGGAGTGAGAGATAGGACAGTACACATGCCATACACTAAGGATAAAGATGATGTGAGTTGGAACGTTGCTACAAGGTATGAGGATAGAGATGATAACATACCCTCATGGAACCATGATACATGGATGGTTTACAAACACTAAGAGTATTAAGGAGATCATATTGTGGGGATGTGATACCATGAGCTATCTGGAATTTGAAATATATGCAAGGTTGAGTTTGACCACCATGAAAAGGAGCTCAAAGTTTCTTGATGAAGATAAACTTAGAGTTTGAGATGATAAGTGATATACATGGAAGAGTATGTCTTCAACTTTACCTAACACCTAAGGGTAAGAAGTGGTAATGAATGCTCGGGTTGGGGTATAGCTGCCTGGTTTAGCTGGGAGCTAGAAGAAGTTGAGGTTGTTAGGATAACCTTAAGTCGAGAAAAAGAGATAAGTTTGGCTAACACTCAGATATAACAAGATCTGTTGAACAAGACTAGTGGTTGTTTAGATATCCAGCCTAGTCCTTGATGAGGTAGAAGGATGGTTGTAGAACCTTGGATACATTTCTTTGGAAAAGAAAGTGATAAAACCCTAGTGAGAGTGGTTTAGTGTTTTCGAGGTATCGACCTTGAGGAATTATGACATACAGGAGACCATGGTTTTAAGATCACCAAACACTGTGAAACTAAAAAGATGGTAAGTGATAGTGGCACTTTGGATGCTTAAAACAAAGTTGCATATAACATGTGGCCATGCAAGCTAGGAGGCGAAGGACGAACACCAGTAACCCAGTACATGGATATAAAGTATAAAGAGTTCCCGAGAGGGAATGGGAGTTCTTCACTGTGGGTGTTGTGAGTCTCCCCTGGACCAAGGAAGGTCGAGATCCAATATGGGTTATGGTAGATCGCCATACCTAGATGACATGAGAAAGGAAGAGTACTGTCACGGGATAGATTCACTTGAATTACTTAAGAGAGAAGATGGTTCAACTACACCATGATGCGAGTTTAGAAGTTCTTGGGTTTGACCAAGGTCCGCTTCCATGAGGTGGAAGTGGATACATGATGAACTCAATGATAAGTACAGTTTATAACCCCATACTAATGGTCAGTATGATCCAGACTAGAGAGTCTGATGGGAGCATGTGTGCTCATTCAGGGTGATACAAAGAGACAGTTCGTAAGATGTGATGATAACAACCATAGCCTTTATCGGGATGCAAGAAGTCTTATAGAGAGGTTGTGTTGGTCACCACTTCATTAAGATGATGTTGGTGAAAGAGGCCTCACGAAGGTCAGAAAAGAACCACAGTGGGTGCAGATGAAGTCTCTTTGGTCAAGCAATGGCTGAGAAAGAGAGCCTAGAAGCGACATGAGTCGTGAGCTGATGCAACGTAGACTGACATGAAGGTCACTGTGGGAGAGTATGTGATGTGAAAATCCGACCCCTCTAAGATACAGCTGAGAAAGCTGAGTCCCCGATATATGGGTCCATTTGCGATGGATTGGTGGAGAAGGTTGTGTTTAGCCTTACCCCTCAGGATAACATGATGTGTAAGGTGTTCCTTTAGTCCTATCTAGAGCACTATGTGAGGTACCCAAGCCATGTGTTGAGCCCTGAACCTATTCAACTTTTGAGAGGCTGAAATGTCCTGAGTCACCTATGAGGGTATGATACACCAAGGTAAGAAAGAACTCAAATGGAAGAATATGATATGATGAAGGTTCTTGGGAAGCACCATGGGAAGGGTGAAGCCACATGGGAGCCCTGATGGACATAAGAAAGACTTATCCTGAATTGTTTGGTTGCTTGATGAAATTTTGAGGACAAAATTCTTATAAGAGGGGAAGGATGTTACAACCCCAATTTTTTGGGTTCATTTGGTGAGAAATGTAATTTCTCATAATAAAGATAAATGAACAAATAATGATGTCTTTTGATTGAATGCATGTATTTCATTTAAAATAGCCTTGTTGATTTAATTGTGGGCTTTTTGGCTATTGGGCCCAATAACAAGGAAATTCAATTAATAAATGAATAATTGAGTTTTGAGAAAAGAAAGGTGTGGAAACCTCTAGAAGGAAAAAGAACTTAATCCAAAGGTGGATTTCGTTCCACATGGGTTCCTTGGGTTCCAAGGAGTCCAAAGTTGCAAAAAGAAAAATAATAAGAAAAGAAAAGATTAATTACGTATTTCTTTATTAAGAAAACAATGGTAAAAGGTGGAAAACAAGTGGAAAGAGGTATAATTGAGTTATCTTTAGTGGATTTTTGTATTCCAAGGATTCCTAATGATAAAAGGAATACTAATGAGGAAAATAGAATAGAAATAAAGAGAAATCCTCAAAAGGAGATATTTTAATAAGAAATACACATGATAATGAAGAAAAATGCATGTAGATGCATCTAGAAGGATAATGAGTATCCAATAAAAAGGATTGCGAAATAATAGAGTTTCTTGGGAACCAAGGAGTCCCAATGACGAAGGAGGAAAAAGAAAATACCTATAAAAGAAAATAGGAATATAATGTGAATACATTCCTAATGGATTAGGTGGTTTTGTTAAAAGGGAGGTGTTTTCTACTTAAGGAAAACATAAATTCTTGATTAATGAATTAAAAAGCAAGTCAAAAGATAATAAGGGAGAATATTTTCATATTCCCAAAAATACAATGAATATGTTGTTTTAAGGAGATGTTTAAGAGAGAGAAACTTGTTTATTAGTAAAGAAGCACATTCCTAATTGAAAGAAGGCTTGGTTGCTTCGTAGACAAGCCTATTGGAGTGTGGATACCACCCTTATATAAAGGGCCGAACCCTTTGGCAAGGACCAGAGAGATCCCACACAAGTATCTATCTCTCTTCTTCACCTTCTTCATCATTTCCGTCCACGAACCCTAGTTGAGGGATATCTCGATCCTTGGAGCAAGGAGAAGCCAGGGATGGGGGAAAGGAAGGCCGCATGACACTCTCACAAAAATCGGAAGAAATTTTGACTCCATCTACTCTCTCTGGCTCCTGCGCAAGATCTGCAAGGGAGCAACAAGTCTAGCCGCTGTCCGGGGAGTAGCAGGTGTGGATGGGATGTCTTGGCTGTGGTTAAAGGATGCTCCCTGAGCGCAGGGACCTGTCGGAGCCAATGGCACCGTCCATGGTGACCATCGTGGTCCGGGAAGGGAGCAGCAGTGGCCGCACAGTTGCAAGACGTGCTGTGGGTCGCAGGCATGGCCGACACAAACCAGCCCTCTTGGGCACAAGATGGGGACCGCCCTGAGTGCAGGGAGATGCGTCGGAGGAAGGGGCATCATCCCCAATGATCGCCGGACCTTGGAGAGGGAGGGGCGCACACGTGGTTGCTGCAAAACGGCGGCTAGGGCAGCAGGTGTCGACCTGCTCAAGGTTGAAGAAAAGGAAAGTGGCACTGGACGGATATGCCCTCCGCAGGATCAAAGAGTTGTCAACTTAACCAGGGGTAAGAACGTATTTTCAAAATATTTTTCCAAAGCAAATGTGTTGCAAGTATAGAGGCTACGTGGCGCCTCCCTATTGGCCCAAAATAAGTTTAATTTGCAAAATTCATATCTCATTAGCCGTAGCTCAGATGAATATGCATAATATATGAATTTTGCTCAGAAGAACATGAGGAATCCATTAAAAATATAATTGAAGCCTGATTCTGATTGCAATTCAAAAAAATAATAGAAGTTATTAACTTTAATGTAATGATGATTAAGAAACCCTATTTTGATATGATTAATGAATTAGTAGGGTTTAATGGATGATTAAAGTTGATATTAGCGTGTTAATGATAAAAAGGAACATTAGGAAGGAAAAGGATGAAATTTGCATATAATTAGTTAATTTCGAGTTTAATATGCATGAATATACTTTAATGGGCCTTGAAACCCTAATGTTGACTAGTTCGACTATTAATGGCTTTAATTGATTAATTTCATTATTGAAGTTGGAATATGCTGAATCTAAGCTATTTCGAGCATTAAAGTTCCTAATTTGTGGATAAATACCCTAAATGTAGTAATTAGGGTTTTCTCATGAATAAAGAATAGAATTAATGGCAAATTAAGTTCATATGTGAATTGGACCATAATGAACTATGAATTGATGATACATGCGTATAATGATCTTGTCATGGATTAAAGGGATAAAAATGGTAGCTTTAATGAAAAAGAAGCTTAATTGATGAGTAATGTGCCTGTAATATGAAATAGGGTTATATGTTGTTAAGATAACCTTAATGTTGAAGAATAGACGAGATGATTAGGGTTTAATATGGTAAAAGATGAAGGAAAACCCTAAATGCAATAGAAATACTAAAAGTGGACTAGAAACCCTAAGAAGCGAGCTAGATTTAATAGATCTTAATGACATGAGTAATAAAAGGAAATTGTATAATTGTTTTAGGATCTTATTGAATGCTTGCTTGCTCATTGTTGTTTGGATTATTCCTACACCTGAATCTACATGTACAGGTATGTGGTTACGCTTATGACTACCCAAATTAGTTTTCCGGGATTTTTTCGATGTTTTCATCGCGACTTGAACTAAACTATTGGATGTTTTAATTCATGCAAATTCTAAAGTGAATATGACTATCACATAAGAGATATGCCTACTAGCTTAGATCCTAGTCCCCTTTGTAGCTTAATGGGTTGACCTAGTAAATGGCTACCAATGGGGTAGGCCGATCAAGTCATTGAATGACTTAGTAAATGGATACCAATGGGGTAGGTCCATCAAGTCACATTGAGTTAGAGATTGGACTACCTATGAGTACTGCCATGCGACTCAACCCTAGATATTGATCTACCTGTTAGGTAGGATCATGCGGGGTGTAATAAGGATCTACCTAGAGAAAGGTAGTATCTCAGTCCGCTGCAGGGACAACACAGAGATAGGGGATATGAAAGGATTGAGTAGTATGGTTTAAATTGTAATCTTGGCTGTTAAATGATAATTGGCTGATTACTTTGTTATTATAGTTGCATGATTATTGTTTCCCCCACATACCAGCTTCTTGCTGACCGACGTTTTGTTTGTCGGCATTTTAGGTACAAATGAAAAGAACAAATAGTAAAGTGGCAGATGTGAAATTAAATGAGAAATAACGTGCACATGAGGATTAATTAGTTTAGCATCTTCATGGATAGAAGTTTAGAAATCCCAGTTTTTCCAAGGTACGAAAAGTTTTATTTTATACCCATTTTCGGTTTAGTTGGTAAAGTTTATTAATTGTTATTGATTATTTGTTGAACCTTTGATCCTGTAATTGACTATTGTCTCTGTCCTTCGGGTCTCCCTTAATTGGGGGTTACCGGGAGGCGGGGTCATTACATGTTCACTCCTAGAACTTTTTTTGTCCTTATATGTAGGATTACATGTAACTCTTGTGTCCAAGAGTCATAGGAGAGAGTATGCTCATGTTCTTGGTGGGTATTATGACCACAACATGCACGCACGTGCCACACCTCATCAGACCAGGCCGAGCACGTACTTGGGGATTGTGGAGAATGTCTTTTGTCTTTTGTCTTTTTTTACACTAGGACACAACTACATAAATAATTATTAATTTAATTAATTGTTTCTCTCTGAACCTAATTTATTAATCATAATTGGAAAGTATTTTCTTGTAATTTTTTTTCATAACGTATACAAGAACAATCGAGTGATCACGTCTTAATGAGAATATAATTATGAGGCATGTGGGGATATAAATAAGCCTCCGGTCATTAAGGTTAAACACATCTTTTGAACATACAACAATCAACATTCGAGTTCATGTTTGGCAAAATCTAAAGCCAGAGTCTCCTGCCACTGTCACTTTCATGTTGCTACATGGAGATCCTCTCCTGTGTGTGGCAATTTTTTTCATCCTCTCCCTTTCAAGATATGATATGTCACATGGTGGTTCCTACGGTCGCTGAGCTGCATTGGTGGTGCAAGTCGTCTTCGTATGCATCTTTTTTTGGCAAAACGAGCGAGATGATCTCTTCTTCATGTTTGTGACCAGGTCGACTAGGAGAACGATGCCTATTCATAAGGGTTGCAAGGCACTGATTTCTTTAAGTATATCACGTTCATTTTTCAACGAACGACTTGATTGAATTTCTGAACTTATTTATTTTTGTTCTCATGCATTGATTTATTTTATGCTTTCTTATCTAGATCGGCATGAAATGTTAACCTAATTGCACCTGTCCTTATTGCATGTAATGACGTAACATAAAATTAACAATTTCAACCATTACATTTTGCCAAAGTAGAGGCATCGTGTTTAGGAGTGTAAGAAACCATTGTGTTTTGTTTCATCAATCCATCATTCTAATGTATACAACATTGTTTTCTTTTTAAAAATTTATGGTACCATATTTCTGATCACATTGACATCTACTCAACCTTACAAAGATAATGACTCCTATAATCATTTTTTTCCAACCTTGAATTCACATCGTCATAAACAAAAAACAACAATTAAAAAGTTACTGCCTTGGATGGATATATCAACCCCCATAAACACATTTTCATGACGGTCATGTAAATAGCAAGTGAGTGTATGGTTAACATGAGCGTCCCTGTGACACTACGCAATGTCATCCTTGTGAGACACATCCTTGTGAGAGAAAGATCCTACATCTCTCTAACAACACCATCCCCTCACTACATCTCTCTTACAACACCTCGATTGTACCAGAGCTACATTCTCAGCTTCTACTACACCTTCGATGACTATACTCCACATCGGAGACTACCCCCTCTATTGGATTGGAGTTAAACTCACAACATCTCTTACATCTAGGGAAACACAAACTAGCTGCACAAACTGGCAGGATCTGCAACCTATCATCCTGTATCGCCGCCCCAATATCATCTACAACAACTTTGCATTCTGCTACGCCGCACAACATCACTGCTTTCAGTACGAAGGTCACACCTGGAAACTACACATTACTAGCTGCTTTGCACCTACTACCATCACAATAGAAAAGTTCCCCTCTCACAATAAATTGAATATAACACACCTTGATGGTTGATTACGACTGTGTGCGACAATTAAAGTTATAGGTCAGACACTGACCTTGCCCCAACATATCAACTAGCCGACTTTCTGCTTCCCAAAATGAGACAAGTGGGCATCTCTGCATCACACTAAGCAAGAGTAAGCTGCTCATGAGCAGGAGCAACACACCATTACATCTGAGCAAAGCTTGTAAGAGCATGACTGGCACCACAAGACTTACCATTCTAAGATCTAATAGCCACTCCACATTCTACCCAGAGATGACCACCCAATTTCCTTTCATGAACTATCCACTAGATGATCTAGCTAAACACATCACCATGCAACTTCCTAGGTATTAAATATACCAACATTTTGACCTTCCATTGGTATTAACAAGGTGAACATGGGACATAAAAGTTTTGATGTAGTCATCGACTATGACATAAAATCCAACATCTACATCGAACATAGATGGGTGGAAATGATCACATCACTTCAACTCAAAAGTGAATGGACCGTTTTCCTCCAACCAATTGTAGACCAAACCCTAATGACATGGGTTGCAGACTTCAACAACAAAACACCAGTGGTGCTATACTCACTCTTCTATAGAACCAAAGATACATATTCCATTAGCTGTGACTCCGCAGAGCAACTTTTTGTTCTTGAGAAACACCAAACCAAGATTGGAACATAAGTTAACCCCATAGAGATCACCTCTACACCAACATTGCCAATGCTTACGGACAAGGAAGATACTACTACATTAGTGCAGCGTCACATTTCCATAGCATATAGGTATGGAAACAAAAACTCATCCACCTTGTCCCCGATTACAAGAACATCTTCTTCAAAAAAACACCATATCCACTCCATGTTCAAACAAACCTTGACTCATGGACCTGCTATAAAACCAATTTTCCCCCACTCCAAAAGATCTCATATACCAATCTCACCCTAGCCACCTTCACAAACGAAACCTACCCAAATGGATGGACTCTTATCACTCATCAGCCTCAGTTTTGGGCTTTGAGATGCACCAGATGCAGGAGCATGGGACACTCTAAGTCCTAATGCACCTCACTACCGTGATGCTTCATCTATAACCTCCCTGCACACCTATCATATAGATGCCCACAACGTCCTGGTCATTACCTAGGAGACCATAGATCCTTTTACAACAAAAAGAGAAAATTTCATGCAAAACCATCATTTATCGATAGATCTCACCTCACCAATAGGTTTGTCAAATCTGACCCGCTTCCTAAGCCTAATGACTTGATTACCTCCCCCAACCCTTTCGTCTATCTTCACATTCCTGACCAAGATGCTGCATTACCTCCTTCTTCACATGATCATGTCAAACACACTGAAATCAAAACCCATATGTTGCAACCTAAACCATCTATAAACCACCCTCAAAAAAACAATCTACCACCCACTCCCTTCTTCACTCACCCCGATCCCCTTTGGATGATTATAGATCTCCCTTCACCATGGCTCCAGCTATGCATATGGATCGAGAATTCCCTATTAACTTACTGGCCAACTCCATGCGACTTCTGAAGGTCTTCACCGGCCACAACATGCACCTCACCATCACCAATAACATCTACAACAACACAGTTAATATCCTTGATGTCACCAGAGACATTGCTCTCCTACTTCCTGGGCACGCTGTCCTCAAACCATAGAAACTCCTGTACTCCATCCTTGATGTCACCAAATATATTATCACCATCCTTGATGTCACCAAATATCCTATCACCATCGAAACTCCTGTACTCCATCCCCAAAGGAACCAAACTAGAACACTTATTCTGACAAGTCATGACCATTCCTTACGGCTCAAGCTTCATCCAATCCAACATCACCAATGGACACCTGAACAAGGGTCATCACTGGCTAGTTTGGGAGGCTCAGGCTGGGTTGCTATCACTTATCTCCCACCTCACCTATGGGAGGTGGAATCCTTTAGAGCCATCACACACACCATTGGTGCCACTCTTTAGTTCATTAATAATGACACCCTCCATCCCGCCCAATACATCATAGCCTTTTATGTCTTCTCAGTCAAACAAGCCATCACCCTTCCCACCTCCATCAAAATCTGACTAGGAGAAAAACTCTACAAAATAAAACTTGCAGCTGAAAACCATACTACTATCTCTACTACCTTCACGGACATCAACACACATCCACCATATTGGTCCTGTCCCACCAACTCCAAGAAAACCTTCACAACAACTAGAAAACCAAATGAGAGGAACATGGTCTGGGAGAGAAAGAACTCCACAATTAAAGACAACACCAACCTTTCCACAAATAATAAGAAACCCATGATCTCATCTCCATTAGCATATAACAATGATACCATCCATAATTCCTTCAAACTCTTCCCTTTCCACAACAATGGCATAGATACCACAACCAACCTTGATTCTAACATAGTTCAAAAGATGGAATCTGCCATCATTGATGAAATTCGATACTCACTGATTCTGAAGCAGAAGAACAAAGGAAAAGAACTTGCATCAATCCCAACTCTCGATCTGATGTCAGCTACACCAGAAGGGAAAATCGGAAGGAACTTCTTTGCCATGGAAGAACAAGGTACATCCTTAGATCTTTCAAATAACTCACAACATAGTTACAATCTATTAAAATATGATAAAACTCATACACCAAACTGTTAAGACTAGGGGTGTAAATGGTGCAGATAGGGTGCGGGTTTGGCCATACCCATACCCATACCCATACCCATACCCATCTAATTTAGCAGGTCTGGTTCCGGTTCTAGGCCCACATAATACAAAACTTGGACCCGCACCATACCCATACCCACAATAATAGCGGGTATGCGGGTAAGCGGTTCTATAAAACATCATATTGTTTATGTAAGAGAAATGACTTTGTTCTATATATTTTAATACAACAAGATATTGTTATTATATAGTATATTAACATGTGATAATTATATTAGATAATTCTATATTTTATACATTAACATTAATTAAGTTATTTGTTTACATATTTGTAGTCATCATCATAATGTTAACTTATGTAAAAAGTAATGAAATTTAGTAGATATTTTGATTTGAAGTTTACATATGATGTTCATTATTGTAACTAGAATACTTAATTCTTAACTATATGACTGGTCTCAACCTTATTGTGGTTCGAGTAAGATATAATCTCAAGAGTTATATTAGTTAGACTAGTAAAGTATGATCTATATAACATATTATTTAAGTAGTTACTTATGTATAGAGGGTACACGGGTCTAGCGGGTCTGGGTCCAAGCATACCATTATTGGCCCACTTATATGTGGGTCCAAGGGTATGCAAGTATAAAAAAATAAGACCCATGACATGTTTTTTAAGGATCTGCGAGTCTACCCTTACCCATTCACAACCCTAGTCAAAACCAGATTGGTAACATTAAGGACATAGCTTCTTGGCATGATATACGATCCTTTACTAAATTTTCCAATAAGCTAGGAATTACTTTTGATAATGAAACAGTTGCACATAGTGCCTTAGATGATATAGAAAATTCATGCACTGGAGAAATCATAGAAACATCCCTAACACGTACACCACCCTGGAAAACCTACATCTACAATGACTCTTGATCAACCTTTACCACTGGTCATATACACTCACCCACAATTAAGATCACATCTTGGAACGTCTGTGGTGCATCCAGTTACTACATGACAAAGAATTTAGGAGGCACATTTATAGAAATAACATTAATATTATCACCATTCAGGAAACCAAAACCACCCTCACACCTTTCACCCTGAAAACCATAGGTGGAAAACACATAAACTCTTGGCACCACATCCCCCAGTGGGATTCAAAGGTGGTCTAGCTATAGGTATTACCAATATCCTTTTCATCATCACACAATTTGAGATCCTAAAATACTCCATCACTCTTCACATCACCAACACAACCGATGCCTTTCAATGGTTCTTTACTGGAGTATATGGTGAACCTAGTACTAACAAAAATGATTACATTGCTGAGATCAAATACATTTTCCACAAATACACCGATAAACCTTATCTTCTAGGAGGAGACATAAGCATCATTACTAACTCATATAATACAATAAACCACCCCCTTCAGGAGGACCACATGCACTCAACTGAAAAAATCTTTAGCCAACTCATTATCCAACATAACTTGATCGACATACCTCCAACAAATGCACGTTTCACCTGGCACTGAAATTAATCCTGGGCCAGGTTAGATCATTCATTTGCACCACTCTTTGGGAAGACATTTACCCCCACTCATTTGTTCTGTTTCACACTAACCTATCTCAGATCACTTCCCTATCACCCTTGACACAAAACCACTATTATGGGGCCATAAACCTTTCTGTTTTGAAAACTTTTTGCTTTATGAACCCAACTGTCTGGAGCTATGCAAATATACCTAGATCACTTCGGATACACACACAAAAGAACCAGGCTACTATATTCAAAACTACATCAAAATTATTAGAACTATTATCAAATCTTGGCAAAAAAAAATTCAGGAATATCAAAGAAAAACTGGATGACTTAGAACAACAACACTTTTACGTGGATAGCGACCCTATAGCTGATCCTTCCCTCAGTCTCACTATCAAAGCTGAGATAGAACACATCAAAAACTGCATTAACCCCATATAGAAACAAAGTGCTAAGATTTTATGGGCCACTAAGGGAGAAAAAAATACAAAGTTCTTCCAAAAAACCTGCAACAACAATGCCCATAAAAACATCATTTGCTAGACTTTGTATCAAAGACAACATTACCTCCAATAAGCACACAATCACCACCCATATTGTCCAACACTTAGAACACATTTTGAACACTGGACACTCACCATCCTTTCTCAACTCTACCAAATTGAAATACATTTGTAATAATACCATACCATCTCACTGAAACACCGTTAGGAATTTTAGCATCGAGGAACTAGACGACGCATAACCTCTCTCGGGGGAAATAAATAACCTAGACTGGATGGTCTCAACATAGAATTCTACCTTGCCAATTGGAACCATATCAAAGGGGACTTTATGAAATTGCTTATAGTTTTCCAAGGAAACATAAAATATCCACCAACATATCAAAACTCTCAACCATTCCAACATAGCTTTCATAAAAAAGGTTAATCACCATGATCAAATCACACAGTTTTGACCCATTAGCCTTATCAATACATCCTATAAAATTATTACCAAAAACCTTAGTAATCACATCAAACCACAACTAGAAGGCATCATCTCCCACAACCAAAATGCCTTCCTCAAACACTACAACATTCATGATGCCTTCTTCATTGTCAATGAAACTCTCCACCTCTACTACAAAAAAAAAACTCTGGTCATAACAATCAAGCTGGACTTTGAGATTAACTGGAACTGCCTTCTCCACACCATGTCTAGTTACGATTTTCCAAACAAATGGAACAATTAGATACATGCCTGCATCTCCATGAATCACTTCTCCACTATTGTCAATGGTTCTCCTTTTAGACATATCCATAAAACAAATGAGATAAGATAAGGAGACCCCCTTTACCCATAGATATTCATCATTGTTACCACCATCCTTACCAAAATGATCAAGCTAGGCACCACACATGCTCTCATTGCTTCACCTGTAGAATGCTACAAAAATATTATCCAATTTGTGGATGATACCATGATCCTGGTCAAGCTAGAATACAACACTATTATCAACATGATCCACATCATTAGCCTATTCTCATACATCTCTGGCCTCAAAATTAACCTTACAAAATCCTCCATCATTGGAGTCAACACCCACCTAATATTGTCAATAGATACATGACTCTACTCAAATTCAAGATTGAACAATTCATGGTCATCTACCTCAGACTTCCCATCTCTCCACACCCCATCTCACACAACCTATGAAACCCCATCATTGATAAGATCAAACATAAACTACACTCCTGGACCAACCACTTCCTCAACCTATCGGGTCGTCTCACCCTTGTCAATAGTTTCATTACTCCAATCACCGCACACTATCTTAGCAGCATACCCATGATGGAAAAAATCTCCAACAAAATTGCCATCAAAATTTAGTTTCTTTGGAACCATTCCAATGAAGAAAACAAGAGGTACAGACTACACCTGGTCAATTGGGATACTATGCAAGCTCTTATTGAATATGGTAGATGAGGCATCATAAACATAAAGAGCCATGCCATCTATCTCATACCAAAGATCATTAACATCCGTACCACAAAATCATATAAGATAGGGAAAAGTCTCATCTTAGACAAATATTACAAACATACCTTCCCTTGTCACAAAACCAACAAATGTATATCATCATCACTTTGGAAGTACTTCCACAAACATGTTGACATCATCACAAACCTCATCAACTCTCCCCCACATTCTTACTTGAACATAAACTTCTAGAGAAACCCATGGTTTCAAAACAACTTCATCTAAAATTTGAAATGCCACCTTCACATGCCACCATCATGTAAAAGTCTCAATACTGCCGGAGCACTGAAATTTCTTACCAGCAATTGACAAAACTCCCTAAAACTCTTCCTCTATAACAGCCTTAATCAGGATACTATGCAAGACATCATTCATGAACTCAAATATAACACAACAAATACATATCCCAAAAATGGGGGCCTACATACAAAAAAAAGCTTACCTACACCAAACTTACAAAGGACATATATCTGAAATGAAAACTATTTGGAAAATGAAATGGCGACATAAATATAAAATATTCTTCTAGCTCATTTCAAATAATAAGATCTCCATAGACCATTTCATCACAAGAAGAGGCCTTTACAGACCTACAATATGCTACCTATGTCATTCTTAACAAGAAAATACTCAACACCTCTTCAAAAATTGCCCATTCACTTTACACTTCCTCTATAAATACTTCCCACCACATACTACAATCGAAATTCTACTCTTGCCAAACCAAGTCACTCGCTTAAAACTACTAAAACAACACCTAGCTGCACCAAACTTGATTGTAAACACTCTTTGGCATATTTGGTTAGAAATAAATCATAGAAAATTTAACAACTCAAATCACCCAAAATACCATGTTCAAACTGACATTGAATATTCCTTATACATTGACTTGCATTGTAGGACTGACTTCCATATCTACACAGGTGCTGGGAGCAGATGAGGACCAAGATAACATCTTTGGAGATCAAAATGGTGAAGGTTGTTAAACATTGGAGGATATCATAGCTGATGACACAAGCTTCAGAATCAGACCATCCGAGCTACAACTGGAAAGAAATTTTCTTATCAATCTCATTTCATCGATGTCGAGACCAACTATTAAGGTGTGCCTCCCCAAAAAACGTTGATACTTTAGGTCCTTCTTATTTTCTCATTTCATCTGCATCATACTATGGAACACATCATCATATGTGTCTTCCATGATGGAACAACTTGTTATCCCATGTTTACAGGAGACCCATTTGTAAACATTTATTACTTATTGCATGGACTATTTTATAAAAAAAGACTATGCTATAATTTAGTTGGGCCATGTTGTTAAACATGTTTGGCTACCTTGCTCCATTGCAACATGACTGGCCTAGGTTTGCTATGATCCAACCACATCATGCACGAAGAAGATACAAGGTACTTCTAATTCTATCACTTTATACAAGCAATTATTTAATTGGTTATTGCAGCCAACCATTCACGTGAAAAAACAACATCTTTATAATTCTAACAAACTTCTTATAATGTTCTAAATTTTGAAATCGCTCACTTTGATATGTACTATGATGATCTATCAATATTTTAGTTTAGACATTTGTTATATGTAGTAGGTAAGATGACATCGATGAAGTTATATGATCCTACAAATATACTAGGAATAGTAACCTATGTTTTAATCTATCTCCACTAATTGTGTCCTTCACCCGTCATGGTTGGAATTTACTTAGAGCTGACAAATCTTGACCCGGCAGACCCGATACAGTACAATTTTTGAACATTAAACTCGCAGACGATTCGAAAATGATCCGACAACTTGAGTAGCCACCCCTAGTTCTGATGTAAAGTTTCTTTCTAGATTACAAATCTAAGAGTACTTTGTTTATATTATAATTCCCTACATGTTTAGTTCAAAAAAGATAAAATAATATAACTTTGAACCTCCCACCCACACTTGCATCCAAGGTTCTTTGGTATATTTCTTCTCAGAAAGAAAAATTGTTGCATCTTTACACGTTTAATATACTTAACACTATAAAAAGTCAAGAGACACTTTCTAGAAAGTAATGCCATTTCACTTGGGCTCTTCTAATTTCTAAAATTTTCTATCAGACATGAACAGTCTTCTTGAGGTACTTTACCATTATTGGATACCTAAGAAAAAATAGATAAGCTTGTTTTACATTTATCCAACAAAAAAGACATTAGAAAAGGTTATTGGTTGTCCTATATAAAATTGATTCTATTCATATACTGACACAACCACTCCACAAACTTGTCATTTAATTTTATTTTTTAACATAACATGTTATTTCATTTATTTTTCAAGAAAACTATATTTCATTCATTATTTCACCGTTTTAACCTTGCTCACGTCTGTATGTTCGTTATTAGTAATGATTCCATATATATCATGATAAATGCTCATGCATACCTATTGCAGTTAATCACAGACATGATGCACATGAGAAATCAAAGACCAACATACATTTTCAAAACAAATCAAATGATTCCCTTTCCTACTAGAAAAATATAAAAAAAATTGTCCACAAACATACTGTTATGCGGTTCTTATGTAGATACAACTCTGAAATTTGATTTTAAGGATATGATTATCTATACCCATTGGTAGCTTTCTTATAACTAACTCATAACACTCAATTTGTTTTACACTATCATGTCATATTTAGTTCCACTTTCATTCATCAATGGTCAAACACAATTGGATCGTTCCATGTAATGTTTGATAATGGGAGACACTGTAAAAAATGGCAGCCTCATTCCCATCTTTCTTTTGATAAAGATATTGTAAGATCCTCAAATTTAGTAAATTTGAGTTCTACAAATATAAGGCTAGATTTGATAAGCAAATTTGCTAATTTTGTAAAGTATAGAATAGTAAAGTTATCTTAAATTCACTTTGAGGCTTGGGTTCAATCTATGGCCCAAGTGAGGCTCATGAGACTATTTGCTTTGCAAATAGGTCCTTGTGGCACCAATTTAAGAAATAAGATATTTTCTACATAAATAAATGATAATGGCTTTACGTATTGTTAGATAATTGAAATATATAATGATGTGCAAGATCCCAATATATTTTAAGATAATTTTTGGTTTAGATAATTAATGGAATAATCATCTAATCCTGACTTGCAACACAAGTTTTGAGCATCAAATAAGGACAATTCACTCTAAATTTGGAACACATAAAGATAATGAGGAAACAAAGATAGTTGAATGATTTGAGATAAAAAGTACTTTCCATGCGAGGTGGATAATTGAATTAAAGTAATACACAAAAGAGCAAGTCTCATTTATGGAGGTTATCCCAATATTTCCCTAAAATTATATATTAGTTGGAAAAGGTATTACTGAGTTACCCTCCTAATTTCATGGTAAAAAGATGCTCTAAGAAGCCTATAAAAATCATGAAGACTGAGCGACCTACTTGTAATAATTAAATGTTGCTCCCTTATTTTGAAGAGAAAGAAAAGGGTATCTAGAAACATCTATTTGACACAAAAATTGGCACAATATGAGAGTATATGATAATAAATAAACACTCTATATTTTGGATCAATGAGAGAAAAGACAAGAGAGATGAATTTTATAAATTTCCATAAAGTGAGAGGTTAATTATTTAATTATGACATATTCCACATTTAATATAAGTTGAGACCTTAGACCTAACCCTTATTATATCACATAGACTGAGGACTATCAGATTCAAGATCTATGGCTCTAAAATCATCTTCCACCTCTAGTTTTAATAGGAAAGTTGATGAATGCATATTCATCTTAGTTTCACTCGCCATTTTTGGCCCAATTTTGCACTTGAATCTCTCATATAACCCATGAATATGCTCCTATATAATTTACTTTATATTTATGTGAATGTTTAGGGTTTTCATCAAATCCACTGATTTTTAAGGTAGGATTAAGAAACACATTATGTGCACCAGCTTAGGAGACGGTGGTCCCACTAACCGACTAGCGGGTCCAAGAACTTTTGATAATTTGGATCCTATTTTTGATGGCCAGTTCCTTCATCGACATGCATCCTCACCGGTCAGAAGATTCATAGACCTATCAACCTATAGTAATAGCCCCCCTCAGGGTTGGGTTTGTTCCTAAGAAGCATCAACAACAACCGCTGAAGATATGATATAGTAGGTCAGCAACTGCTGGGACTACAAAATCCAACAACTATTTGTACTGGAAAAGCCAATGACCACTGGGATTGCAAAATTCAAATACTTCTTGGACTGCAAAGCTAGCGAGCGCTGGGAATCCAAAATCTAGTGACTTCTTGGACTCCAAAATCCATTGACTGCTAGGAATGCAAAATCTAGCAACCACTGGGAATGTAAAAGCTAGTGATCGTTGGGAATGCGAAAGCCAATGACATGAGAGAATACAAAACATCATTGACCCCCCGAGTCCTCCACTGCTTCCTACACTACAAATGCTTGACCCCATCCTCCATTAAAGGGGATCTCTTCTACAACATTACGCTGGCGGCTGTCGCTCTGTGCCCAACCAAGGGGACAATCTTCATTGACATCCGCCACCACCCCTATGGTAATTGATCCATACCCTTCATTCCTCCATCAAAACTCACTAGGAATGCTCCTACTCTAATGGATCAGATCATAGGAAGAAGAAGGAGAAATAACATAGTATCTTGATGAAAATCTAGGATACTTCTCCCTTCAGCTAGTTGCCCACTCCTTCAACTAAACATGATGGCTAATCTATCTTCCTTCTCTTTCTCTTGTTTTGAATTCTTCTCGATGAGTGAGTAGTCCCTCCTTGTTGGGGTGCGAGCAATATTCCCATCACCCATGTTTAATATGTATACATAACAAACATTATATGAATCATATATAACTTTCCATCTCAATGTTAATCATTTTATACTTGTTTTGTGGCTTGATCTCCCACTCTGCATGATCTATTATATTCCATGTTGTGAGAACTTCTATACTTGGGATTTGAATATCGAATAACTTGGTTGATGTCCAGACAAGAAATTTTGGGGAATATCTCAGGAGTAGTAAGTGTGTGATCTATGAGTAACGAGACTTTGAGCCCATGGAGATGCTTACACAATCTCTCTTTCCCAATGAGTGGTTTTTGATTTATCCCTTTTGGATAGTTATAACTTGTCTGGATATTATTAAGGACATGTTTATATGGATAGGTGATGGTGAAACCTAATTCTACCCCAGTCACTCCCACCATTAATATAAACTCAATTTTAATATCGTACCTTTACTATCTCTTGCACTTAGTTTAATTAAACTCAAACCAACTCTTGATTCTAAATATGAGTCTTAGTTCAACTGGATACAAACTAGAAATATTATTAAGAACATTGTCCCTTAGGATACAATCCTCAACTGTACTGTGATAAGATCCATCTAGTTACAGATGGTACTATTACATAAGGTTTTGGTAAACACTTAGAGATTTCAGCCCTAGGTGAATTTGTTAGTGTAGTAAAAACTATGTTAAATTCTTGCATCGTTGTTGGGGACAACATAATCATCTAGTTAATTCCAACTTTATTAAGACTAATATAGGACTCTACTTTTACTATTTATAATATTGATCATACACTTGAACTTCATTCTACTCCGTTCATCTAACTCCCAAAAGAGCTTTCCATCCTAGGTACCCCCAAAGACTAGTGCATGCAACACTCCAACAACATTGACCTTGCATCTAGCTTTGACCCTAAGATAGAATGAACCTTTCATCGCCAGAGAAAAGAGAACCAATCTATGGTGACCCAAGGCCTTGTAGTGCAAATGGAAAGGCTTATGCAAGAAGCCCATGCTATGGTTCAAGAGGAGATCCAAGTAGCCCTAGTATCTTCTCAACAAGTTGAGTTACAAAAGGACCTTAGAAAGTTAACAATCCCTAAGGCCGTTGACATTCAACACATGATGCAACCTCCTACCATCACTTCTCCAAATTTTGAGATCAGGGCACATTAGACCACATTGCTTCAAAATAGCCCCTTATATGGTAAGCAAGGTGAGGATTGTCAAGAACATATCCTGAGATTTGTAGATCAATGTGCTATGACAAAGCAGAATGGAGTTACAGATGATGCCATCAGAATTCATCTCTTCAAATATTTTCTTGCAGACAAGTGACATGGATATTATCACACTACAAATTCACCAAGAATGTAATTCCTAAGTTTACTAAAACTAACTTGCAATAATGCCACCCGCAAGCGGACGAGTCTTATCATAGTATGGTTGAGGATTGAATCCCAAGGAACAACCCATTTAAGAATGATCTGATCAAAGAAACCCATGAAGAACTAGTATTTATCTCAAAAGTTGAGATTGTTATGTTTAAATAAGTTTACAAGAATAAAAAGAGCTAGATTAAGGTTCTATTTATCAATGGATGGAAACACTAGGGTGGAACTGGGTTTCACTGTCAGTACTTGAATATACAGATTTATTCAAATCCAAATCTAGATGAAGATATGATTGGAGTTATGCAAGTTTCCCTTTTCATTGTTAGAAACTTGTATGAGTAGATATCCCTATCAGCTCAATGTCTCGCTACTTAAAAATCCTATATCCACTACTTTGGAGACTTCCCATCAGAAGTTCTCATCAGGACATCAACCAAAGCTAATCGATAATCATATCTTAATATTTGAGGTTCTTACAGGATAAGATTATAATAAATCACACAAAGCGGGTGACCAATCCACAAAACATGTGATAAATGGTTAACTATGAATTAAATGAGTTCATACAAGAGTTGGAATATGAATGAAATTGTAAGAAATAGGCAGTGGGGCTAATCCCCACACCCCAATGAAAAGAATACTCCCTCAACATGGAGAGATTAATATCACTTGTAAAGAAAGAGGATACTATCACATTCATAATGATATAAAAAGTTGCTCGACATGGTATGCGACGACTAAATTCCTTCCTTCTCTCTCATCTAGGAACTGACCCTGACTTTTAGTTGAAGTAGTTGGATGGACAATGGCTCCATAAGATATCGATCACCTTGGAGAAGTAGGTCATCGACTCTGTAGTTGTAGTGGTCGATATGTAGGTCAAAACCCTAGAGGTCGATAAGCCTAGAGTTTGCTCTGATCTCAACGTCAACCTTTCAATGTGGTATGTCCCTAGAATTTTTTGAGATCCTCTAAAATGCTATGCTAGGGACCTATTTATAGGGTCGTGGTTATCAACCACTTTACATCAATGTCGATCACTTACTGTTGATCGATGGGTCTATCGATCTTGGAGGTCGACGGGTTTGTCGAGTAGTTTTGTCGTCGACAAGAGTGTCTACATAGTTGACATGGAATATATCGCATTACAAATTCACTAGAAATAGAATTCCTAGAGTTTACCAAAACCAAAGTGCAATAATGCCACCCACAAGTGGATGGATCTTATTGCAGTATAGTTGAGGATCGAATCCCAAGGGAAAACATTCATCAGAATTATCTAATCGAAGTAACTTAGCAAGAACTAGTATTTATCACAAAAGTTGAGATTGGTTTGTAAAACTAAGATTGCAGGAATAAAAAGAGAGCTAGATTAAGGTTCTAGTCATCAATGGATGGAATCACTAGGGTTCAAATGGGTTTCACCACCACTACTTGAATATGCACATTCATTCAATTCCAAACCTGTATAAATATATAATTGGAGTTATGCAAGTTTCCCCTTTCAGTGTCGGAAACTTGCATGAGTAGATATCCCTATAAGATCAATGTCTTGTTTCTTACAAATCCTCTATCTACTACTCTAGAGACTTTTTATCAAAAGTTCTCATCAGGGTTTCAACCAAATCTATCGGTATTCAAATCTTAAATGTTGAAGTTCTCACAGTAAAAGATTGTAATAAATCACGTAAAACGGGTGATCAATCTACAAGGCATGCATTAAATGAATATCTATGAATTAAATGAGTGCATATAAGAATTGTAACTTGAATGAAATTTCTAGAAATGGGTAGTGGGACTAGTCCCCACACTCCAATGAAAAGACTACCCCCTTGACATGACAAGATTCATATCACTAGAAGAGGAGGAGGACACCATCACAGTCATGATGGTAACAGAAGAGGCTCGGCGTGGTGTGTGACAATAGACTTCCTTCCTTCTTTTTCCTTCAACTATTAACGCTGACTTGTAATAGAAGTAGGTGGATGAACAACAACTTAGAGAAGAGATCGATCGTCGGGAAGGGAGATCAACAACCTAGAGTTTTGGATGAAAGAGATCGATTTCTCTATGCTGGAGGTCGATAGATGTCACCAAGTTAGGTTAATAGAACTAGCTTGGTTGATAGGTGCCATCCTTGCTCTAATCTCACCGGCAGCCTTTCAGTGTGTTTCATCTCTAGAATTCTAAGATGATTTGTATGGTTGCGCTGGGGGCCTATTTATAGGGTTGTGACTGTAGACCTCTTTCCATAGATGTCGATCATTTTCTATCAATCAATGGATTATGCTTTCAGTGATCATTCGACAAGATTGTTGACCTTGGGAGTCGACAAGGCTGTAGCATAGCTATAGTCGTCGATAAGAGTGTGGACATAGTATATCGACGGTTGATTTACTTGTTGACTAATGGCTGATGATGCCGTCAAAGGAGAGAGATCGACAGAGTTGTCGACCTTGGTTATTGATGGATTTTATGTCGACCTCCCAAATGTCGACCTGGTTGATATATGGAGCTGTCGAACTTTGATTTGATGGCTTTGATAACTAATGATTTTGCATGTTTGCCTTGGACACAAAAATTGTGTATCAATCTACCTTCTACAAGTGCTCAAATTCCATTTAGCTCTCAGGTGATGCCCCACACCCCACAAGAGGCATCTTCCTCTCTACTCCCATGCACTGAAGGGAAGTGGAACCCTCTAGGCAAACTTGCTATAGAGTGATAGAATTCAAAACCTACAAACAGAGTCAAGGAAAGTATCAAATTCCTAAAAATTAACATAAAAACCTAAGTAGATAAAAACAAAGCTATTCCTGATGAAATTATGCTATATGAATGCTAAATTAGACTAAGGATTGATAACACCCATTTTATAGCTACTAGAGCTTATATTTTATTATCAAAATAGCCTCCAAACCTAACTTACTCTTCATTTTATCTTATTTATTGTGAAGAAATCATGCCCATTATGCCCCTAATTATATTTCCCATCTTTTACAAGGTTTTTCTTATTTCTTCCACAAGAAGAGCACCAATGGGCTCATCAGGCCCATCAACAATGAAGTCTGCGTCCCAGCCCGATAGCTCGCGAGGCCAAAACACCCCTTTACCCATCATGGTCTCTACCCGAAATGACAACAACCCAACATGGGTTTGTCATGCAGGAGTCCCTGCCCACTGCAACTCTCTACCCAATATGGTGCCTAACTCATCATGGTTCACAATCCGATGAGGCTGTTACCTGACATGGCCACCCCTCGGCACCGCAGCCCGATAGGGCCTTCAACCTGTCAAAGCTACACGAGATGCACTCGTTGCCCGACACGTTGATGGCCTGACACGCATGCTGGGCGACATCCGTATCAGCCCCTCCCGAAGCCTTGAGAATGGAGCTGGGATGAAGGACACATGGTCTAATAAAAGCTACAACTCCCATCAACTCCCAGAGCTAGTACGATGGGACAGGTCAGACCCTATGAGAGATAACTCCCAGAGTAAAAGAGCTAGTGCGTCGAGTTCCAAGGAGCCAACCCAATGATAACTTGGTGAGCACACCCCCATCCCGATAGGGATGGGAAGAGTTCACTTAGAGACCATTCCGGTAGCAGCAAGCAGCACAATATGATCCTCAAGGATACTTCCAGCATGTCAGGTTCCTATCTGGGCTTCAACCCAAGACGACCTGTCCACGTATACCCGACACAAAGAATCTAAGAGCCTTAAGATAGTGTTTACCCGATATGTATCGTAACCCAACATAGTACCCAACCCGATATGGCCTATACCCGTCATGGTTGTAGCCCGACACAGCCAACAGCCCGACATGACCATATTAGGTGGAGGTCCTATCCCGATATGACCATTACCCATCACGGTCCATGACCCAACACGGTCTAGGACCTGTCATGGTCATATCCCAATAGGGCCGCTACCCGGTACCGGGTTAACACCATCTTAGGTGGCTTTTGTTGTGTACTTTGTTCTGCTAAATTAAGGAGACCGATACTTATCTTCCTTTTACAACATTTACTTTTATTTAATTACAACATTGTAAATAAACATTTATGTCTATTTATGATTATTAGAATCTGTGGAGTTTATCTCATATCGTTCTATGTATGGCTTTATTTCATTGGATGATTTCTTTCTGGCATCTGAGTTCTAGTTTCTTCTTTATGATTCACACTTTTCACTAGCTATCAAATCGTGTTTCATATTTTGACTCCTTCGAGAGAAGGACGTTGCAAACTTCTAGAGATTGGTCTGAATTAGGTGTACGAGAGTACCCGAAACCAGAGCTGCACCCAGATTATCCTTCCACGCAAGCCTACGCCTGGTACCTTAGAGAGAAGGAACATAGTGCATGGCTCATTGGCATCTTCTTTGAGAGAAGAAGGCACTGGATGCAGGTTGCCATCGCTGGTTACGATTAAGTTATCTTTCTTTGTGCTATGCCCCGAAGATAGTTTTATCTCCTTGATTTCCTTTATACGAAAGCCATCATAAAAACTACTAAAACTCAAAATACCCAAAGCTTTAATCTTTCTGGTAACTCACTTTGGAGATAGGTTTTTGTTTAATTCTTTGTGATTCGTTTGCTACAACAAACCTCACCTTTTGACATTTCGACGTGCTTAGACAAGTAAAACTTGGGTTCCGAAGTGCTATTCTTTTAGTCCCTGTGTTTGACCTTGAACTACTTTGACCTTGATCTAGTTGCATGAGTCTTAAACATTTGGGTATTATAAATTACTAAAGTATGATGACCTATACATGTCTTCTTTTTTGACCCACATTTAAGGTTTATCAAGGATGCATATAAAATATGGATGAATATGTATTCATCCATAGTCAGTTAGTGGTTTGATTTGCTTGTCAGTTGCAACATGATGATGCTATTGAGGGAAAGCAAGATTGATAAGTTTGTCAACCTTGACATCAATGAGTCTGACTATCGAGCATCATTTTTCGATCATGGGGATTGATAGATCATCATCCTAGAAGGTCGAAAAGGCTATCGAGATCCTGATTGTCTTGGTTGCTCGATGATTTTGATGTCGGCTGGCAGGTTGATCGACAAGTCTAATTTGTCCTCAGACACAAAAAATTGTATATCGATCTACCTTCTAGAAGTGCTAAAAATCCATTTTAGTCTGGGGCGCTGCTCCGCACCCTGCGAGAGGCGTCCTCCTCTCGCCCCCTTAAGAAAACTTGTTGTAGAGTGATAGAATTCAGACTTTCAAACAAAGTAAAAAAAGTATCAAATTCCTACAAAATATCATAAAACCTAAGTAGATTAAAATAAAGTAGTTCCTAATGAAAACTAAGCTCTATGAATGCTAAACTAGACTAATAATGCAACTAAAATTGGGATGAATATGCATTCCTCAATAGGTTGTGACCCCATCACCACTTGGGAACAAATTCACAATGTCTTTTCAAAAAAATTATATCCTTCTTCCTTAACATACACCATTAGAGGCCAAATAACATAATTCACTCAGACCCCTGGTGAATCTCTAAAAGAAGTGTGGCAAAGATACAATGAGTTACTATGCAAGTGTCCACACCATGGTATTTCTAAGAATCAACTTATCAAAATATATAGAGGTGTGGATGATGATATCAAGAAGTTTTTAAAATCCTCATCTTGGGGAAACTTCATGCATCAAAGTTATGACAATGCATGGAGGGTTGTCACTCTTGGATATGAAAAATAAGACAATTGGGGAAGATTTGTAGGAAAGGGAGTGCTAAAGGTAGGTATAGCAGAAATAGTTCTAAGTTCAAGTCTATCTCTGAATCTCTAAAGCCATTATCCAACAATCAAGACAACCTCAAATCATATTTCAATGCTTATGAAAGAAGAAAATCTCAACCAGGGAAACAACAATAAGTTGAAGCAACATCCCTATCTTGTGAAGCAGTAACAAATTGATCATTCTATGATGGCCTACAATATTCTCTACAACATAACTCTGGGCAATGCTTGTGCCTAAGGAGGTAATAATTAGATGGAAAATCTAAATGCCATCCAAACTATCCCTGGTTAAGGGTATTATAATCCAAATCAGACCTAGAACCATCCATGTTTTTAGTACGAGAATCCTTTGGGAGTGGAGAACTTACAACAACTCAGTCCAGACAGGGATCAACAATGAGGCCTATCGGGATTCTAGTATAATCAACAAGAAAACTTCGTGAACCAGGGGAACATTAGAGGTAATTATCAGAACATAAATTACAACCAGTACTAAAAAAATCTCAGTTCTAGTATCCCAAACAAACCCCACATCATCAACAACAATCAGGACAACAAGCCAATCCCATCTCTTTGAGAAGATGCTATAGTCACAACATACAATTATAGAAAATAAGCAAGCTCATCAGAAGACTATCGAATCTCAATTGGGTCAACTTTCATCTAGCCTCAAGCCACCAGCAAGAGCTTTTACTGGCCAACTAGAGAACAATCCTAAACATAGTGAGAAACTGAAGACCATTTTCACTTGATCCAGAAAGGACTATTCTGATTCCCATGTCAAGAAACCTATGGCAGTTGTGGATGAGGATCGATTCATTTTTGTCCAGTACACTGAAGTACTTAAGTATCAACCAAAAGAACCACTAACAACTAATAAGGAAGACAAAGCAAGTTCTAAAAAAACCTATCATTATAGAAGCGAGAGACACACTTGAGCTGATTATACCGGTTTACAAGCCTTGTCCTCCTTTCTAAGCCCAACTAAACCAAATGGGGATTGACACTCATTTCATGAAGTTCAAAGAATCAATGAAGAAGCTTCATGTTGATATACCTTTTTTGGATGCGCTGGTTGAGGTACCAGTCTTAACAAAGTATTTAAAATGCTCCTTATACGGAAATATATAACCAAGGAATATGAGATAGTCAGATTAGCAAGAACAAACTTTGATATTATTGAGAGTAAAATGCCCAAGAAGCAGGAGGAGCCAAGATCTTTTGGGATTTCATGCCATATTCTCGACTCCACATGTAAAATGGGACTGGCCAACCTTAGTTGTAACAACCTCATTTTTTAGAGAACCCTAAGTAAGGAATGCCAAAAAGATGAGAGTCATTACCTAAAATTTTCCCAAGAATCCATATTTAGCAAATAATAAATAATAGTAAACAATTTCTATTAATTCAAATATATTGTTTACAAGATGTTCCTCTAGAACTTACATAGCTTTCCATCTTCAGAACCGTACATATGAGAAGTATCTAGCTAATCCTCCTTACAAACTAACTTTAATGTCTTCATAACTTTAATGTCTTCAAGTAATTTGATCTGTCCATCATATCTTGCTCATCTATCATGTACCTAAAGCACTATGAAACCAAAAGCATGGATCTGAATATCGAAACAAACTATATATGTGGGGTGCATGCAAAAGTGTGCAAGTACATAAAAACTTATAACATTCAATTACTTGCAAATAAGAACTAGCATTTTCTTCACATAATCTCTGTATGTGACACTCATAGTGGCATTACAATCGAACAAAATGTAAATAAACATCCAACATTTTATGTTTTTAATCCTCGAGAACACTCAACAAATACCAGAAAACTAATGTGGGTAGTCATAAGCGTAACCATGCACCTTTTGTAGAACCAATGCAGATTATGTAGTATATACTTCAAGAATATTCAATCAATCCAATCAATTCAACCGTTAATTTGCACGTATGTAAATCCTAAAGTGTCACCATCACATTGATTACATTAAACTCTACTTGAGTCCCAAACTAGGGTTTAGGGTTTGGATAAGGAATAAAGGTATAAACCCTATTTCCAGTGCATGTTAATGATTATGTGAAATCCTAATTACTAGATCAACATAGATTTTCCTTATGATTACTTGGATTAATTCAAGTTCATTAAATCTATCATCTTTAACTTTAAAATCTTAATTATTCATATGCATGGTTATTCACATTAATAATTCTAAGTTCTAATTATCATCATTATGGTCATAATCGTGTTAAATCATCGTTATATACCACATTATTAGATTACACAATAAAGAACCACATTTAACATGATTAACAACCTATTCATCAAAAACTAAGGTTTTTATGCATTAAACACCACTTTAACACATATTACTAATTATTCACTTTAGAAACCCTAATTTAGAAACATATGGAATTAGGTCAAAGATGCACTTTTCATAAAAAATTAGGCTTTATCCATTAATATCATTTAAACAAGTGATAACAACTAAAATCACGAAACTAGGGTTTCGATGCATTTATTACATTAAAGAGTGCACTTTATGCAATATTGAAATTGGAAGCATAATTAAGTCTCAATCATATTTTATTTGGGTTCTTCTTATTTTTAAGATCATTTTGATATATAACTTCAATATCATCAGATCTACCATCAGTTACTAGAATATTTGCAAGATTCACTTACTAGGGACAATGAGAGGCTGACACATTAGCCGTTATATGCTTGTTTCCTTTATAGCTGGGCCTGCTTGCTTTTCTAGGAAAATGACCTGTTCACCCTTGCACCTTCCACATGGATGGATGGGCACATTAATCATTAGACCACTGCACTTCTCTTTCCTCGTGATGCATCCTGCTCGCGTCTCCAGAACCTTGTCGTTGTGTCACCCCCATTTTAACCCCTATGACCCGAGGGAAGGTGATTGGTTGGGGATCCTCACCACCCTTAGCGGGCATGGCCTATCTAAGCAGTGTCAAAGGTGGTTGGAAGCCATAGGTTTTCCTCTGCTCAGCCTGTTTGGGCCTCATGAAGACTGAGTGGTTTAGAAACAAAGTAGTGCAGTGGTTTAGATATCCGTATAAGGGGCATCAATGTCGAAAAGGTTAGAGGAGATCTGCTCCATTCTCGTTCTAGAGCCAAAAGCCTTGATCTTCCATGCTTACTACCACTTTCATGTTGGCTTTGCTGATGAGGTGGTAGGTGTCGTCAAGGTAAGCACCCTCTTGAGGAAGTCACAATCTTAGAACGTGTGCCCCAGGATCCGCTCCATAGAGATGAGGTTTTCTTCCTTCATAACCGCCATGTCCATCTCTTGTTTGGAAAATTTAAGTGCACGGTTCATCTCCTGCTTAACCAATTCATCTTCCATTGCAATCTCTAGATCCACCTTCTGTTGGATTTTAGGGGAGGCAGAGAAGGCAGCAGAAACAAAAATTTTCCTCCCCAAACCCAGAACAAGGAAACACGTCAACATCTATACAATAGGAAATGATTGTTTGTTGAATCATACCTTGTCCTGAGGCTTGATCGGTGACAATACCTCGTGCCTTGCACGGTCTTCACCTCTGGTCTTGGACGGTGTCTGTGCAGCTCCTGGTCACACTGGGACTGATGACTCCTGGTCTCACCGGGACTGTCGGGATTGACAGTTGTCCTCCGAGTGGCTGAAACCTCCCGCCTATGAAGTAGTCCACATGGACCACCTGGAACTCCAATCTCCTTGTCTCACAAGCAATTGGAAGGAGTCGCACCCTCCTGTCAGTGTACTAGTCGCCAACACACTCTTCGGCCACCAATTTCTTTCTATAGTTGTCTTTCCCTTGCTGTGCCTCCCTTATCAGGTAGCACTTTCTCGGGCTCTCTCTTGGTTACCAAAACTAGAGAGAACGACAACTTCACAGAGCAACTGGTTTCACTGAGTTGTTCTTTGAGAAGCCCCCAATACGCCTATATATAGGAGGGTCATGGGACATGGTTCTCTATACCGGGCAATGCGGGACTAAAAGCAGGAGTAGAAGGGTTCGAGATTTTTCACAAAACAACCAACTCACAACTTGAACCGATCGTTTCATTTCTGAAATGGTCGGTTGGGGACCTGAGCTGGTCGGTTGACACCTCAACCGATTGGTTGGGACACCTCAACCGGTCGGTTCACTTCTGAACCGGTCGGTTCATGGTCCTGGTCAGTTCCCAATTGACTTTCCATCTTTTGTTTCTAATTGGTATCAAATACCAATCCTTGTTCTAATCAAATTGGGCAAGTGAAACGAAAGGAAAATTATCACCAATCCTAATTTCCCAACTTGCCCGGTTGGACCAGTTGAACAATCGTTTCAACACTTGAAGCGATTGTTTCACCCTGTCCATCAGCCGATCGACTCACTACCTGAGCCAACCGGTTCACCAAGCTCAGCCGATCAATTCATCACATGAGCCGATCGGTTGGAAGTGCAGATTGTGCAGAATCAGTCAATTGTTGTTTCAATCAATTTGATACTCCAATCAATGCGTCCAACACCTTGAACATTATGATATTGAGCTATCAATTAATTGAGTGTTTAATTGAACTACTAAACTCCTTTAGTAATCAATCTAAACATTGTTTGTGGACAAAACTCCTCTTCCAGGTTAAATCCTATGTGTGTGACCCTGCAGGTCCATTTCACATTGGCAGTGAAAGTCCATAACACTTATGACTTCACAAGCAAAGAGCGATGCCTAGTCACACATCAGTGCTACCCAAGTGAAAAAGAAAGTTGGAGAACAACTTTCAATCCTACAATCTGTGAATGGTGTTACAGTGAATGTATAATTCCTTTATCACTGATATCCTGAATGAACTCGAGGCATGGAACAGTCATCCTATCAACATTCATTCACTTTCTTGATCTCAGAGTAGATTGGAAGAGATATGTATGACATCAATATCACATATTGATTCACACATGCGTGCACACACCTATTTCAATCCTACTCATCAAGTGGCCTTGGATATCAAACTCCCTCAGGAGGGACAAATCCCATATCTATCACTCACCCCTCAAAAGCCCCATGTGTCAAAGCCACCCAATCATCACCTTTATAACAACCCATGTTTCAGGACTGCGTTTGATGATGTCAAAGTGTGCCCAACGACATGTGTTGAGTGTAGTGATTTCAGGTCAAAGAATCACACTCACCACCATCACTATGAGTACTGACTGTGACTACCATGTCATGGTTCCATGTGTCAAACTCACGGTGGGTCTGTCTGGTACACTTATTCTCTAACAAGTACCTATGTGTTTGGTTTGATATCTCTATATCATGACTAATGAGATTCTGTCATCAACCAACACCACAATCTAGTCTTGTGTGTCATTGCTGTCTGTCTACCTTCCACAATGACATCCGACTAGGAACATAACAAGAATGTACAAACTCTTAGCATCCGTATGATCTCATCGTTCAGGTCCTGAACCTGAAGGCATACGTCATTGAGAACTGTCATTCTCTAGACATTCAATCTGTTCTATCACTATCTCTTATGACTGAACCAGAAAGAATTGGAAGCTTGCCTTTGATGTTTATCAAATCAATCTTAATGTATCCCACCAATCATCCCATGATTGGCTCTCAGGGCATACATACCAACAGACTCCCACTTGCACTGTGAGCCAATCACCCTTGAATCATATTCATAGTGATCTTCAAACATGTCCCACATGTTACTCTGCTCTAGTGCGGTCATAGTGAGTAATGACAACACCTTGCCAAAGTGAGTATGGATTGCATGTCTCACATCTCTTCGCTGTACATCACACGTATGAGATGGAGCTGCCGTAATATGCGATCCATAATTCCTTTGCTAACCTTTAGCCACATAGCATGATCAAGGATTCCATACTTTTCATCAATGATCGAAATATCTCTAAGTTCATTTCATGAACTTCCAGATCCATATAGTATCCACTGCTGTTCTCTAACACATAGATACTCGACATTTCCTTTTAAATGGTTTTATTGGAACACTTCCAATTATCAACAAACTTTCACTTTTATATATCCTATATATATTTTGCAATTAATTTTCTATCCTTTCGGAAGTTTGCATCAATGTAACTCTTTACATTGAACTCTTCCTTATATCCATAGAACTAGTACTTCTCAAGTACTTATCAAGTTCTTATGGTTTCTAGTAACCCTTACTGGAAGTAGACAGACATCCACTCGTCATGTCCGACATACGAGTTGTTAGGATGAGCACATCATATTGTCATGTCCTACATACAAAATGATGAATGCATTTTATTCTTGCCATGCAAGATAATGGGATGATTACATACATGATAGATCCACATATATTCTTAGTGTTCCCATTCTTCATAAGAATTGGACACTTGGCCTTGGGATACTAACTCCATGTAACATGGACAAGTTTTCTTCCACTGAATCTGTGTACACTGAACTCTTCAATACAGATTGCCAATGTATGCTCTCTCTTTTCTAGGTCAAGAGGTTTTCGAGAACTATCTCTATAGATCTCTATTCCTATCACATAGGAAACATCTCTATCTCCCTTAAAGATAATTTCCACTTTGGATTTCTATTCTAGAACATTTCCATTTCACATAAATATGTGGAATGTGAACACACTCCAACTAAATCACAGATCCCTTCTTTATCTTTGACATATCAGTCAAACCCTTTGACTATATCATCAAAGTAAAGATCCAATTCTTAGTTTCTTGTACTCAATCAATCACATTGATTAGTCCATTGTAACTTATAAACTTCATTTGCATTAGTGGATTCATAAACCTTATAGGTTGTGTCACATACACATCCTTGTTTTATTCCTCATAGGAATGCGGTTTTAGTATCCATATGCCAAATGTCTTAGTCATTAAGTTGCAATCAACAAGCATCATCCTTCTCAAAATATTATCCATGTGTCTTAACGCTTAAGACTTATTTGCACTTATGGATTTCCATACAATGGGTGCTACCATCAAGGTCATACCTTATGGTTCACATGGAAGTCATTTAGGATGTAATGGTCATATACCATAACTCAAAATCTGGTTCCTCATATTCATCTAGATAGTTGACTCATCACATGAACAACTCAACCCATAGATAATTGAGGTGTAAGGATATAAGAATTCACAACCCTTGTGATTCTTAATTTCTTTTATTAGTGTTGGGTATTCTTTTATTAAGAAGAATTCAGTTATTTGATAATCATTCTCTAACTCCTTAGAGTATGATTCCTTCTTGATTTAGACATCACCATGCCTTAATCATGAGTTCACTATGATACACTATCATAATCACTCATAAGGATCTCAAACATTTGGTCCAAGTATTTCATTCATTGATCTCATCAAGAATTAACACTTTACCAAATTCGTACTTCATCTATGATATTCTTGAACACTTCAAGATATTCATATTGGTATTTCTCTAAGCACCTTTTGAAGTATTAGCATTTGTTCCAATAGGTATGTAAATACATCACATGTATTATACCTAATAGGATAATCATTCTCCCACTACCATTAGTGAAGATTGATTAATCATGTCCAAGATATTCATGTCTCTTACTGGTTCTCTAACCAAAAGAGTCTAGATTTATCCATCATATGGACACTAGAAATGAATTTCTCATGATTGATGCTAATTTGATTGTTTGAGTTATCTATAACTTTTAGGTATAATTTTATCTTATGCATATCAAATACCACAAGATAAACAAGGCATTGCCACAAAGATCATATCTATAAAAGATTGAAACATCAACTTTATTGATTGCCATCATTGTCATACAATATGCAAAAATAAAGTGTTTCTATCTATTGGAAATATGAAATAGCAGTTCATAACTGTATTACATGCCTTTTAGGCTGAAAATAAACTAAAGTACTCCCATCTATGGTGGCAACACTTGCCCCATTTATTGAGTGCTTTACACTTTACATCTTGGTATCATATACCTCAAAAAGTGTTACAAGTTTACTTTCATGACACCTTTAAGTAGAGACGTATGTCGCCTCCTTCTTCTTTTGTTCTTCCAGATAGAGAGGACAATTCCTTTTCCAATGTCCTGGCTTTTGACAATGGTGGCAATTTCCTTTCTTGGTCACACTTCCCTTGGCCTTGAGAGCTGAAGACGTCTTGGGCTCCTGGCTAGCATCAGAACCTTTCTTAGCTTTGCCCTTGCCCTTGCGCTTGGACTTGCCTTTCTTGCTCTTGATCACCATCACAAACTTAGGCTTGTCCTTGTTCATCTGTATATCGATTGTCCTCAACATGCCCAACAACTCTGAAAGTGTCCTATCAAAGTTGTTCATGTTGTAGTTCATCACAAACTGACTGTAGGATTCTAGCAAATATTACAGTATCATGTCAGTAGCCAACTCTTGGCTCAGTGGAAATCCCAGTCTTGTCAAGTTCTCCACATACCCAATCATCTTGAGTGTGTGAGGAACAACTGGATCTCCTTCTGTCATGATGCACGTGAATAATGCCCTTGAGACATTGTATCTCTCTTACCGTGCTTGATCTTCATACATGTTCCTGAGATGCTGAATCATCTCAATGACACCCATGTTCTCATATTGTCTCTACAACTCGTGGTTCATAGAGCACAATATCAAGCACTTTGCATCAATGGCATCATCATAATGCTTCTTGTAAGCATCCCTTTCTGCCTTTGGTACATTAGGAGCAGGTTCCTCTGGAATTGGAGTATCCAGGACATAGAGCTTTCACTCTTGAGTGAGAACAATTCTCAATGTCCTATACCAGTCGTGGAAGTTTGTCCCATTTAGCTTGTCCTTTTCAAGGACCGATCGTAAAGAAAAGTGATTGTTGTTTGTTGCCATTTGTACTACAAAAGGAAAATATGCAATTTTAGTCCAAAAACTCATTTTTGACTTATTTGATTGATTTGAAAAGTTGACGATATAATTAGACCTTTAATTAATTATCGCTCCCACTATTTTAGTTCAAATTGATAGCCCTTACCATCAATTCGTAAGATTGTAGTGTACAACCTTCTAGTGGGCAAGATCCTGAAATCCTCTAAGTCATGGACTAGCTAGGGCTGTCACCCACAACTTAGATCTCTCAGGTAGGCAACTCTTTCCAATTGCATCATGTGCAACTCTTGATAAGATGTCATATGCAACTCCTTGCCATGATCATATCCATTCCTCAAGGTACTAGATCCCATCTAGATCACCTTGTTAATTTGACCGAAAGCTAACACGATGAATATGCACCCTGCTAGGGCAGACCCACATATCCATCCTTCACGCTTCCACAAGATAGACGGTGCACCACGCTAGGGTGTGCCCACACTTGGTCGATCAAGCTTTTCACGTGTGTCACATTTGGAAGGCATCTAAAACTTAATATTGAATGAGGTATTTGGTTTTATATACATATACATATCCAATCACCACAATATATAGTACGTATCATATACATGCTATATCCCATAGAAAACATGTGAAACGATAAAAGCGATGATTATGGCCATCCTAATGTGATTCCTCGAGCCAAGAGGAATCACGATCATCTAGGTCTACATCACATGCAACCTGTACAAGATGAACTCTGTGCCTTGCCTTTGTGGGTTTGATCAACTCATCACATGAATGATCGACTCGCCATCAGACTGGTCGGATGGGTGCCACCAGCCAATTGGTTGGCTCCTCCAACCGATCGGTTCGCCTGGTCGTTGTGCATCTCATTATGGCCGCCACCCGATCGTCTCGCTCCTCGAACTGGTCATCAACCGATCGGATCACTCCTTGAACCGATCGTCTTGAACGTCAACCGATCGATTCACGCCTTGAACCGATGGTCTCAGCTGTCGTCATATGTCCTCCATTCTTTGACATAACATGAAATAAAATTCTATCCTATTTTACATTGTAAAAGGAGAAACCTCGAGTTACATTCGAGGGGAGAAAAGGTAGGAAAGAAATCTCAAATTATTTCGAGTTACATCAGAAATAAGAGAAGGAAGATCAGTGCACAAACCGAGATGCAAGCAACCACATACAACCATACACATATAGGGTTTATTGGCCATAACCACGCTATACATCCACCACAAAACTCGTTTAAGGGAGACACATATCGAGTGCATTTATAATACATATCATATATGTAAATTGGGATGTGTGGATTTAGGATTGGACATGCATTAAGCCAATATTATTCGCATGGTATACAATAAATAAAGGCGACAAACCAAAATTGATCATATCGATAATCCTAAAGTATAGAGCAGTTGACGTGGCTCTGATACCACTGTTGGGTTTTAGGGGAGGCAGAGAAGGCAGCGAAAACAAAAATTTTCCTCCCCAAACCCAAAATAAGGAAACGCGTCAACGTCTATACAATAGGAAAGGATGGTTTGTGGAATCAAACCTTGTCCCGAGGCTTGCTCGGCGACAATACCTCACGCCTTGCGCGGTCTTCACTTCCGGTCTTAGACGATGTCTGTGCAGCTCCTAGTCACACCGGGACTGACGACTCCTGGTCTCACCAGGACTGTCGGGATTGATAGTTGTCCTTCGAGCGGAAGAAACCTCCCGCCTCTGAAGTAGTCCACACGGACCACCTAGAACTCCAATCTCCTTGTCTCACAAGGAATTGGAAGGATTCGCACCCTCCCGTCAGCGTATTAGTCGCCAACACACTCTCCTGCCACCAATTGCTTTCTGCAGTTGTCTTTCCCTTACTGTGCCTCCCTTATCAGGTAGCACTTGCTCGGGCTCTCTCTCAGTCACCAAAGCCAGAGAGAACGACAACTTCACAAAGAAACTGGTTGCACTGAGTTGTTCTTTGAGAAGCCCCCAATACCCCTATATATAGGAGGGTCATGGGACATGGTTCTCTATCCCGGGCAATGCAGGACTAAAAGCAGGAGTAGAAGGGTTCGAGATTTTCCACAAAACAACCAACTCGCAACTTGAACCGATCGTTTCATTTCTGAAATGGTCGGTTGGGGACCTGAGCCGGTCGGTTGACACCTCAACCGATCGGTTGGGACACCTCAACCGGTTGGTTCACTTCTGAACCGGTCGGTTCGTGATTCTGGTCAGTTCCTGATTGACTTTCCATCTTTTGTTTCTAATTGGTATCAAATACCAATCCTTGTTCCAATCAAATTGGACAAGTGAAACGAAAGGAAAATTCTCACCAATCCTACTTTCCCAACTTGCCCGGTTGGACCATTTGAACGATCGTTTCAACACTTGAAGCGATTGTTTCACCCTGTCCATCAGCCGATCGACTCACTACCTGAGCCGACCGGTTCACCAAGCTCAGCCGATCGGTTCATCACATGAGCCGATCGGTTGGCAGTGCAGATTGTGCAGAATCAGTCAATTGCAGGTTCAATCAATTCGATACTCCAATCAATGCGTCCAACACCTTGAACGTTATGATATTGAGCTATCAATTAATTGAGTGTTTAATTGAACTACTAAACTCCTTTAGTAATCAATCTAAACATTGTTTGTGGACAAAACTCCTCTTCCAGGTTAAATCCTATGTGTGTGACCCTACAGGTCCATTTCACGTTGGCAGTGAAAGTCCATAACACTTATGACTTCACAAGCAAAGAGCAGTGCCTAGTCACACATTAGTGCTACCCAAGTGAAAAAGAAAGTTGGAGAACAACTTTCAATCCTACAATCTGTGAATGGTGTTACACTGAATGTATAATTCCTTTGTCACTGATATCCTGAATGAACTCGAGGCATGGAACAGTCATCCTATCAACATTCATTCACTTTCTGTATTACAGCGCTGTTACAGTAATAAATATATATTTATTACTGTAACAACGCTGTAATACAAAATGAGTCTGTGTATTACAATTTCGGTCGTCTCATTACAAATTTAGATTGTCTCATTACAAATGCATACCTTCCCATTACAAAACTGATACACGGGTAGCGAATCTTAGTTACCCGCACGGGGAGCGAAGATATACCCATATATATATATATATATATATATATATATATATATATATATATATATATACATACATATATACACTACCCGCACAGGTAAATACTTTTTTTACCCATGGATTTTTTTTTGTAATAGAAAGACACCTAATTGTAATGAGACAACCAAAATTATAATACAAAGACTCATTTTGTAAATACAAAGTGAAATTTTTATTCTCCCGTTGAATAAAAAAATTATATTAATGATAGTAGATTACGTAGTATTACAAAATGAGTCTTTCTGTTACAATTTCAGCCATCTCATTACAATATTGGTTGTATAAATTAAAATAATTTACATTCCTATAATAAAATAGACGCACATGTAACTATTAGTTACCCACACAGGTAGTGGATGAATGAACATATATGTTACAACCTCAATTTTGCTTATGTTTTCATAATTGAAATGTAATGATTTTATGAATACAAACTTAATTGAAAAGGTTTTATGCTTTTCTTCAAAAGATGGATTTCTTTGAAAATCTCCCTTTAGATAGGAATTTCGTGATTCCTACTATTATGTTAATCCAATAATGGATATAAAAGAGAAGAAAAGAAGAAAAGTCCAAATATTAGAAAAATATACAAGATAATGAATATTAAGCAAAGTATTGATGAAAATATATGGAAATATCTAGAAAGTGGCATCGATGCCCACAATTGAATGAAATTTGTTTACATATGATTTCTAATCGAAGAAATAGGAAAAGAAGAAAAAGGAAATAAAGGATGAAGACAAATCCTTGAAAAGAAATCTTTTAATAAAGAAATAAGTAAGATAATGAGAAATAATGGATGTAGATGCATCTAGAAGGATAATAAGTATCCTTCAAAAAGGATTTCGAAATCTTAGGATTTCTTGGGGTCCAAGGAGTCCCAATGGAGAAGAAGAAAGATAAAATACAAATAATACAAAAATATGAGGATAATGTGCTACATAGTTAATGACTTTTTGGTATTATCAAAAAGAGATACTTTTTACTATAAGGAAGTAAAATTTCATGGCCAGTGGATTAAAAGCCATCACAAATAAGATGAAAGAGATAAATTTCGAATTCCTTAATAACCAAGGATCATGGTTATTCAAGGAATTATTAAAAAGAGAGATAATATACCTAAATAAGGAAAATAGGTTTCCTAATGAGGAAAGGCCTTGTTTTCTTCGTGGGCAAGCATGTTAGGGTGTGGCTATCCTCCCCTTTATAAGGGTTGGACCCTTCGCCCCGAGCCTAAGAGAATCTCAGGCATCCCTCTCTCTCCTTCTTCTTGTTTTCTCTCAAAAACCTAGCATAGGGAGTAGTTCACACCCTGGGGCAATGAGGGGCCATGGAGGAGTTACGATGGAGGTGTGCTTCTCCCACGACACTAAGGGGATGCTCGATGGTCATCCCTTCACCCTAGCCCATGCGCAACAGCAACATGGCTTCAAGGTCGGCCGCATGTTGCAGACTGGCAAGATCGAACCGACCACATCTTGGTCGTGAGCTGGAAGGCACCCCAAGTGCACAAGGGTGCGGCGGAGCTAGGGAGGCAGTTGGTGGTGACCCTCGAGCCCTAGGGAGGAGGGGGCAGCCCCGTGATCAGCTGCAAAACGACAGCTAAGTAGGGTTCGCGAGGTTGAAGACGGGTGGGTGCCGTTGGATGATTTTTCCGCTTCGTGTTGTGCAAAACCGAGAAGCCGAATGAGGGTATAAGAGTAATTTGGTTATGTTCTCGGCTGGGCTACATGTTGCATGGGATTGCTGACGTGTCAGCATCCCATTGGTCCAAGTAAGTGAATTCTTGCAAAATTCATATTTAATTAATGGTAGATCGGATTGGTACATATAATATATGAATTTTTCTCAGAAAAATACGAGGAATCCATTAAAAACAAGTTTAGAGCCTAGTTCCTCTTGAATTTTGAAAAGTACTTAAAGTTGTCAACTTTAATGCATTAATGATTAAGAAACCAAAATCTATGATGATTAATGAATTAGGAAGGGTTATTTGGATGTTTAAAGTTGATGTTAACTTGTTGATTATAAAAAAGACACATTAGATCAAAAAAGATGATCTTTATGCGTAGTTTGATTAATTTAGGGTTCCATGTACATAAATATGCTTTAATGAAACCCTAATGTTGGTAATTATGACTTGTAATGGCTTTAAGTGTTCAAATCCATGAATAAAGCTGAGATATGATGATTTTAAGGTATTTTGAGTACAAAAGTTACTAATTGTGGATAAATACCCTTAATTTGGTAATTAGGGTTTCCTATTGGATAAATGTGGAGTTGGTGATAAATAGAGTTCATATATGAATTGGACTATAATGAAATATGAGTTGTCAATTTGAAAGAAACCAAAGATGATAATTGGGCCTAATGAGCTTGACATGACTTAAAAGGATAAAGATGGTAGTTTTAGTGTAAAAGAGACATAGTAGACTTAATTGACATTCAATTGTTCCTATGATGTTGAAATTAGGGTTTGTGAACTAAAAGAGCATTAAACGTGATAAAAGCATTATGGAGGCTAAAACCCTAATAAAACCCTAAAGTTGGCCTAGAAATCCTAAGGTGGAATCCAAGTCAATCTTGAGGATGTTTTGAATAAAACAATGACACATGGATGTTATGGATTAATTTCAGGACATTGTTGATTGCTTGATTGAATGTTCTTGATTATTCTTTCTTGGACATCAAGTTTCTCTGGATCAGGTATGTGGTTATTTATGATTAACCACTTTAGTTTCACATGGTTTTCTCAGATGATTGATCAAATTGAATGCAACCTAACTGTTGGATGTTCATATATGCAAATTCATAAAGTCATTATGATTATCACCATTTATTTATAATTGTGTATTCTCGCACCTACATGCCACCCTGATGTATGATGCAATGAGGTCAAGCCCAAGAGGGAAGACCAATGAGCACCATGAGAGGTGACCCCAGGCACCAAGATCAGGATGGAGAAGGTGGCCTTATGTTTCTTGCATGACTATTGAGCACCATGAGAGGTGACACCAGGCACCAGGGTCAAGATGGATAAGGTGGCCTTATGTCTAGTGCAAAGAAAAAACCCTAGAGAGGGTATTCCAGGGTTAGGGCAAAAACGGTGGAGAATGTCACATTGAAGACGTAAATTGGATTGTTAATTAACTTGGTTGTGATATTTTGGTTGTTAGCAATATTTGTTAAATTTTGGTTGTCCCCACATACCGACATATTCATTTATGCTAACCAATGTTTTGTTTGTTGGTGTTTTAGGTACAATATTGAAAAGGTCAAATAGTAAAGTGACACATGCTGAAAATAAGAATTAAAGTGCAAGGAGAATTAGTTAGAGTAGACTCCAGTTATGGATAGAAGTTAGATATCCAAGTTTTTAAAAAAGGTATGCAAAGTTATATTTTAGTCTAGCTTTCCAGTATTGTTTTGGTAGAATTTAGTAATTATTATTGATTATTTGTCGAACCATTGATATGGAAAATTGGGATAATGACCCTAACCTTTTGGTCTCCCTTAATTGGGGGTTACCGGTACGTGGGGTCGTTACATTTGGTATCAAAGTATTGGTTCCTCATTTAATCTCTAATAATTATTATGTTTTACAAACTCTTTAGAACCCAAGGGAGTTAGTAGAGGATTTTCTAATGACAAAGGTGTCTAGAAAAGGATCATGGTACATGGGCTGGTAATATTTTCCTCTGCCCCACTAGCTGGTCACGACGACTCTCAGATGTAGTGTGACTGCCTGGCCAATGTCTGAGATTTTGACTCAAAATAAGATACCTTTAGGACTCTCTCATCTATTTTTGTCCCTTCTCAACCCTAATCTATTAAGATTTTATGGTTTAGGGTTTTCTCTCTCTTCCTCACCCTCTTGAGGATAGGGTATGTATGATAAGGTTAAGGAATCCTCGACCAAATTAATGAAAAGCATGTAAACAAGATGTCATGGACATAAGATTAATAGTTTAAGAGTAAACTAAAGATTAGTTACATGCTTAGGTCATATGACATGTGTTGTCATGCCCTCAGGAGAGACCTGAGGATAGACCTTCTTGTCTGGAGGATGAGTAGAGAGTTGGTCTTGGAGGCAGATATCTCCATTTAAGGTAGAGACCTGGCACATCCTCTAAGGATGATGCTAACCCTAACCCTTAGTGGTGGTTAGAGAGAGATGGCATGATGAGTTAGATGTCATGGTCGACCATGTCTGTGGGTAGACATGCTTTTGATTATGTGAGGTTGTCTGACCTAGTGCCTTTTGGGTGACCCAACCTGGGAAGGGTTGTGCAAGTTAGAGTGAAGGATAACTCCTTCATTCATGAGGTTAGTGATGACAATATAGAAACCCTATGGGCTTATATGACCATGGCATAGTTTTCCCCCAGAGTACATTAGTAGTTCTGGCAATAGGATAAAACCCAGGACAGAAGGGCATGTTGGATAACTTATGAGATAAGCATAAAGAGCTATGGGTAATCTTGAGCGAACATAGGTTTGATCATATGTTTCACCCCTGTAGGTGTATGCATGTGAGCTTGATCCACCTTCATGGAGAGAGAACCTCTAGTAGTAAGGTTGTTTGCAGGGTTAGCTCTAGAGAGAGAGAGCAGGACCAAAGCAAGAAGGCTGGAAGCTTAGACTCTGAGATATGAGGAACAATGAGGAGTTGGGTATGTTTTAACCTAGAATGGACGACCTATGTGGATGGTTGTGGTTTCCTCTTGCATGATCCATGGAGGCTTGTGGCATCTGGGTTGCCTTTCGAGGAACCTAACTCTAGAGAAGGAAGGATACTTCTTGAACCAAGCTATGGATGTTGTAGGTTCCTACCTTACCTTCTAGGGATAGGAAGAAGAGTTCCCTAGACCCTGAGAAAGTATATGATCAAGTTGGAAGGCCTTATACCTAGTTGGTTGTCCTTGAGGAGGACTCGACTTTGAGGGGTTGTTCATATGGAAGAATTATAGAACGTGCATGTTATACCTCATACATGTTTGGTTCATGGTTGGAATGTTGAGCTTGCACTTAGCCAACTATTGCAGAAAAGTGAACCTAGGGTTCCTAGACCTAAGAGGGGAAGTAGTAGTACCTGGTGCACCTGATGATCATGATGGGATTTGAGTTTCTATAGATTCAAACATGGCACTCCTCATGTTTTGAGGAAAAGGGAAACCCCTTGGATTAAGGTATATGTTTGATGAACCTCCTACTTATAGGTTGGTGACATATGTATGCATGATGATGGTCTAATACGAAGGAATAGAAATAAGTAGAACCTATCATGGAGACCTAGGATGGTTTAGTAAGTGGTCTGCTTGTTAGCTACGTGCCTTAGTATCTTTCTAGGGTTAAACATGCTCATGTGGATGTAAACCCTAGATATAAGGACGTTTGTGACCCTTGTTGCTATCAGGATATAGTTTCCTCCCATCCTAGGGGAGTGACCCTTCTGTAGGGTATGTACCAACTTTTGTTGGGTTTGAGGTAACCTAAAGAGGTCTCATAGGATCTTGAGAAGCTAAGTGGAGAGTACATAGTATGAGAAGGAACCTGTAGACCCATACATAACCATCACTAAGTGCATGTGGATGTGTTACCATGAAGGTAACCAGTATGGGGCCTAACCGAGGTAGGTAGGTCGCCCTGATCCCTATAAAAGGATGTAAGTCGGACCATGAATGCCGAGAGAGATGATGGAGACTTGGGTAAGGTTTCAAGTTGGATATGTACTATGTTAGAATCCTAAGTCTATCCTAGGGTCAGGTAGGGATAAGACCAATGGGAGTAGGAGTTTCCTGATTCCCTAGTTGCACATGACCATAGGGTCGGGAGGTAACAACTAACATTGTATGAGGGCCATGGGTTAGGAGATTGATCACCTTCATGAACTCATGGGACCCAAAGGGCAGATGAGGAGGGCACTCTCTGGATGCATAAGGGAAGAGGGATGACCCCAAAAGTGTCGGCACCCTATAGACCTTGAGGAGATGACCAAGGATGATATGATGACCCAAGTGGGTTCGAAACTAGTTTTTCATGGAAGTAAACTTGATATCGAGATGTTCATGATGTAGAGACATGTGATGCATGTTTCCAGTTAGATTTGAAGGTGTACTGGTAATGTGGGATGTGCCATCTCTACTCTTGGAATGCGAAGCACTCTGTATTTGGACTGTAGTCAAATGCTTATTTCCTCTTGTTATGGGAGTGAGAGATAGGACAGTACACATGCCATACACCAAGGATAAAGATGATGTGAGTGGAAATGTTGCTATAATGTATGAGGATAGAGATAATAACATACCCTTGTAGAGTGTACGATGTGTGGATGGTTTACAAACACCAATAGAACTAAGATAGTAGTCTTATAAGGACGTTCTTATCATGAGTTGTATGGAATTTATGAGTTATATAAGGTTGAGTTTAATAACCAAGAGGAAGAGCTCTAAGTTTCCCTGATAAAGATAGACCTAAAAGTCCAAGATAAGATGATAAGTGGAATACATGGATGTGTATGTCTTCACTGTTACCTAGCACATACGGATGAAAGGTGGTAATGGATGCTCTTGTTGAGATGTAGCTATCTAGTTTAGCTAGTGGAAAGGATGGAAGAGGTGGTTAGGTGAACCCTAAGTTTGTAAGATATGTTTGGCTAACACTCAGATGTAACAAGATCCGTTGATCGAGTTAGTGGTTGCTTGGTTATCTAGCCTAGGGCTTGTTGTGATAGAAGGATGGTTGTAGAACCTCAGATGCACTTCTCTGGAAAAGAAGGTGAAGAAACCCACGACTAAAGTATTTTAGGGTTTCAGACAAACCAACCTTGAGGAATCATGACATAAAGGAGATCATGATTGTAAGTTCACCCTACACCGTGGTACTATGAAAATAGTAAGTTGCAGTAGTACTTTGGATGCCTAAGATGAAGTTGCATGTGGCTTGTAGCCATGCATGCCAGGAGGTGAAGGACAAACACCAGCAACCCAATGACTTGATATAGAGGATAAAGAGTCCCTGAGAGGGAATGGGAGTTATTCACTATGGACGTTGTGGTAAGTCTCCCATGGACCGAAGAAGGTCAAGATGCAATATGGGTTATGGTAGATCACCTTACCTAGATGACATTATCTGAGAAGAGAGAGAGAGAGAGTACTATCAAGGGACAAATCCAGTTGAACTACATGTAAGAGAGATGATTCAACTACACCATGATGTGAGTTCAAAAGTTCTTGAGTATGACCTAAAGTTTCACTTCCATGTGGTGGAAGTAGGTACATGAAGTACTTGATGTTAGTACATATTATCACCCCTAACTAATGGTTAGTATGATCTAGACTAGAGGGTCTGATGAGAGCATGTGTGCTCGTTCATGGTGATATATGGAGACAATTCTTTTCCTATAAAAGATGTGATGATAGCCACCATAGCCAGTATCGTGATGTAAGAAGCTCTGAAGGGAGGTTGTGTCGGTCACCTCTTCACTATGATGTTGTCGGTGAGAGGACCTTGTGAAGGTCAGAGAGACCACAATGTGTTAGATGAAGTCGCTTTGATCATGCGATGGTTGAGAAAGCCCAGGGGCAACATGAGTCGTGAGTTGATGCGAAGCAGACTGACATGCAATTCACTGTGGGAGAGTATGTGATATCAAAATATGACCCCTCCAAGCAATAGCTGAGAAAGTTGAGTGCCCGATACATGTGTCCATTCGGGATGGATTGGTGAAGATGCTTATGTTTAGCCTTACCCCACAAGATAACGTAATGTATGATGTGTTCCACGAGTCTGATCTAGAGCACTATGTGAGGTACCCAAGCCATGTGCTGAGCCATGAACCTATTTAGCTTTGAGAGAAGTTGAAATGTCTTGAGTCACCAATGAGGGTATGAGATACTAAGGTGAGAGAGAGCTCATATGTAAGAATATGAGATGATGAAGGTTCTTGCGAAGCACCATGGAGAGGGTAAAGCCACATGGGAGCCATGATGGACGTGAGGAAGTCTTATCCTGCTTGTTTGTATGTTTTATGGAATTTTGAGGGCAAAATTCCTATAAGAGGGGAAGGATGTTACAACCTCAATTTTTCATATGTTTTCATAATTGAAATGTAATGATTTTATGAATATGGACTTAATTGAAAAGGTTTTATTCTTTGCTTCAAAAGATGGATTTCTTTACAAATCTCCCTTTGGATAGGAATTTCGTGATTCCTACTATTATGTTAATCCAATAATGGATATAAAAGAGAAGAAAAGAAGAAAAGTCCAAATATTAGAAAAATATACAAGATAATGAATATTAAGCAAAGTATTGATGAAAATATATGGAAATCTCTAGAAAGTGGCATTGATGCCCACAATTGAATGAATTTCATTTACATATGATTTCTAATGGAAGAAATAGGAAAAGAAGAAAAAGGAAATAAAGGATGAAGAGAAATCCTTGAAAAGAAATCTTTTAATAAAGAAATACGTAAGATAATGAGAAATAATAGATGTAGATGCATCTAGAAGGATAATAAGTATCCTTCAAAAAGGATTTCAAAATCTTAGGATTTCTTGGGGTCCAAGGAGTCCCAATGGAGAAGAAGAAAGAGAAAATACAAATAATACAAAAATATGAGGATAATGTGCTACACAGTTAATGACTTTTTGGTATTATAAAAAAGAGACACTTTTTACTATAAGGAAGTAAAATTTCGTGGCCAATGGATTAAAATCGAAGCACAGCGAAGATGTAAGAGATAAATTTCGAATTCCTTAATAACCAAGGATCATAGTTAATCAAGGAATTATTAAAAAGAGAGATAATATTCCTAAATAAGGGAAATAGGTTTCCTAATGAGGAAAGGCCTTGTTTTCTTCGTGGGCAAGCATGTTAGGGCGTGGCTACCCTCCCCTATATAAGGTTGGACCCTTCGCCCTGAGCCCAAGAGAATCTCGGGCATCCCTCTCTCTCCTTCTTCTTGTTTTCTCTCAAAACCCTAGCATAGGGAGTAGTTCAAACCCTGGAGCAACGAGGGGCCATGGAGGAGTTATGATGGAGGTGTGCTACTCCCACGACACCAAGGGGATGTTCAGTGGTCATCCCTTCACCTAGCCCATGCGCAACAACAACATGGCTACAAGGTCAGCCGCATGTTGCAGACTAGAAAGCTCGAACCAGCCACATCTTGGTCATGAACTGGAAGGTGCCCTGAGTGCACAAGGGTGTAGCAGAGCTAGGGTGGCAGTTAGAAGTGACCCTCGAGCCCTGGGGAGGAGGGGGCGGCCCTACGATCAGTTGCAAAACGATGGTCAAATAGGGTTCACGAGGTTGAAGATGGGCGGGTTCCATTGAATGATTTTGCCCCTCCGTGTTGTGCAGAACCGTGAAGCCGCATGAGGGTATAAGAGTAATTTGGTTATGTTCTCAGTCGGGCTACGTGTTGCATGGGATTGCTGATGTGTCAGCATCCCATTGGTCTAAGTAAGTGAATTCTTGCAAAATTCATATTTAATTAATGGTAGCTCAGATTGGTACATATAATATATGAAATTTGCTTAGAAAAATACGAGGAATCCATTAAAAACTATTTTAGCCTATTTCCTCTTAAAATTCGAAAAGTAGTTAAAGTTGTCAACTTTAATGCATTAATGATTAAGAAACCCTAATCTATGATGATTAATGAATTAGGAAGGGTTATTTGGATTTTTAAAGTTGATGTTAACCTATTGATTATAAAAAGGATACATTAGATCGAAAAATATGATCTTTATGCATAGTTTGATTAATTTAGGGTTCCATGTACATAAATATGCTTTAATGAAACCCTAATGTTGGTAATTATGACTTGTAATGACTTTTAGTGTTCAAATCCATGAATAAAGCTGAGATATGATGATTCTAAGGTATTTTGAGTATAAACATTACTAATTGTGGATAAATACTCTTAATTTGGTAATTAGGGTTTCCTAATGGATAAATGTGGAATTAGTGATAAATAGAGTTCATATATGAATTGGACTATAACGAAATATGAGTTGTCAATTCAAAAGAAACCAAAGATGATAATTGGGCCTAATGATCTTGACATGACTTAAAAGAATAAAGATGGTAGTTTTAGTGTAAAAGAGACATAGTAGACTTAATTGACATTCAATTGTGCCTATGATGTTGAAATTAGGGTTTGTGAACTAAAAGATCATTAAACGTGATAAAATCATTATGGAGGCTAAAACCCTAATAAAACCCTTAAGTTGGCCTAGAAATCCCAAGGTGGAATCCAAGTCAATCTTGAGGATGTTTTGAATAAAACAATGGCACATGGATGTTAAGCATTAATTTTAGGATATTGTTGATTGCTTGATTGAATGTTCTTGATTATTCTTGCTTGGACATCAAGTTGCTCTGGATCATGTATGTGGTTATTTATGATTAACCGCTTTAGTTTCATGGGGTTTTCTCAGATGATTAATTGAATTGAATGCAACCTAACTATTAGATGTTCATATATGCAAATTCATAAAGTCACTATGATTATCACAGTTAATTTATAAGTGTGTATTCTCACACCTACATGCCACCCTGATGTATGATGCAATGAGGTCAAGCTTAAGAGGGAAGACCAATGGGCACCATGAGAGGTGACCCGAGGCACCAAGCTCAGGATGGAGAAGGTGGCCTTATGTTTCTTACATGAATATTGGGCACCATGAGAGGTGACCCCATGCACCAAGCTCAGGATGGAGAAGGTGGCCTTATGTCTAGTGCAAAGGAAAAACCCTAGAGAGGGTATTCCAGGGTTAGGGAAAAAGTAGTGGAGAATGTCACATTGAAGGCGTAAATTGAATTGTTAATTAACTTGATTGTGATATTTGGGTTGTTAGCAATATTTGTGAAATTTTGGTTATCCCCACATACCAGCATATTCATTTATGCTGACTGACATTTTGTTTGTTGGCATTTTAGGTACAATATTGAAAAGGACAAACAGTAAAGTGACACATGGTGAAAATAATAATTAAAGTGAAAGGAGGACTAGTTAGAGTAGACTCTAGTTATGGATAGAAGTTAGATATCTATGTTTTTGAAAAAGGTATGGAAAGTTTTATTTTATTCCAGCTTTTTAGTATAGTTTTAGTAGAATTTAGTAATTATTATTGATTATTTGTCCCCACATACCAGCATATTCATTTATGCTGACCGACATTTTGTTTGTTGGCATATTAGGTACAATATTGAAAAGGACAAACAGTAAAGTGACACATGGTGAAAATAAGAATTAAAGTGTAAGGAGGACTAGTTAGAGTAGACTCCAATTATGGATAGAAGTTAGATATCTAAGTTTTTGAAAAAGGTATGGAAATTTTTATTTTATTCCAGCTTTCTAGTATAGTTTTAGTAGAATTTAGTAATTATTATTGATTATTTTTCAAACTATTGATCTGGAAAATTGGGATAACGGCTCTGACCTTTTGATCTCCCTTGATTGGGGGTTACCGGGAGGCGGGGTCATTACAACACACACACACACACACCCCTCTCATCATTTCCTATCTCATTTCCCTCTTCCCCTTTATCCTTTTGGGTCAAGGAATCCAAAAGAAGCAAGGTAAAATATGATATTTCGTAAGCACATCATTACTCCAATTTTTCTATGTTTTAAAAGATATCTCTTTTATCCAACCATTGTTCTCCAACTAAAAATAGGAGAAAGGCATGACACCTAGCTTAGGAAGTAAATAAACATATTCTCCTATTTTTCCTTTATATGAAACTCTTAGCATTTATTCTTATTTAGACTTAGATTTGGAAACAAAAATCCATCAAGGAAAGAAAATAACTATTTTCTGTACATTATATAATTGGTCACTTAGTCTATTAGGAAATACTCCTCATATAATTCTAGATTATTCTTTTATCTCTCTCTTTGAAATATTCCTTAACCAATTATAGAAACTCATTAATATTTTTCCCACATATTTCCTATTTGTGGGGGTTTTATTGGATTATCTTACACAAAACATGCTCCTTTTAAACATTATTTAAATTAATACCATTATTTCATTGAATATAATTTTTCTTCCAATTTATATAATTCTCTTCCTTTCATTATTATTGTTAAGCATACCAAAAGTCAGCCTGATTTATTCTTGTTTGATGTCTCAAACATTGTGTTGCCAATAATGGCTTTATAATTATTCTTTCAATTATCTAAAACACCCCATAACTTATTTTCTTTTGAAAACTTACATGCTACCTTATATTTCTATATATAATAATTCATAAGCCATTAGTATTACATTAAAATTATTATTCCCTTGTCTTGTGTTCCAAGGACATACTTACAATGCAAATAATCTCATAAGTAACATTATCCTTATACCATTAATATCATTGGAGACTTTTAATTATCAATTCATGGCTTACATTTATATAATTGAATTTTACCAGAATTGAGGATATAACATTGGTGATAGAATCTCTATCATGCCACTCAGCCTTTGCAAGATGCTAGGTTTTGTAGAATTTCTCCCAACGGGTATGACCATACAACTTGCCAACAATTATGTGACACTTCTGTTAAGAATCATTGAGGATTTCTCGATCAAGGTAGGCAAGGAATCTTACTTCCCATGTGACTTTTTTTGTCATGGACATAAAAGAGGATTCTAGACACCCTCTTATATTTATTCGACCCTTCCTCACCACCGTAAGAGAGTTGATTGATGTCAAAGCTGGAACCTTGCTTCTAAGGCTAGGAAAGGAAATTCTTGAGTTCATAGTTTTTGATAGCACGAGGAGACCTAGCTTGCAAGAAGAAGTCTTCTTGATTGATTGCATACATCAAATGTCACTCCTCACACAAGAGAAGCATGAATGAAGAAATCCTTTATAATTCACTCTAACAAATCCAACTGCCAATGATTCCATTGTAAGATAGGTAAAGAAATGTGTGCTCCACCTTAACGCTATAAAAGAAGATTCTGAAGGTAAATTTGAGGAACTCAAAGAGGTACACGTAACGAAAGAGTTATGTGAGACACCAAAGGCCCTTGAAATGAATCCCCTATCGGAGGGACTGAAATATGTGTTTCTAGATGACCTCAAAGTCTGCCTAATCATCATAAATTTTGACCTAACATCTGAACAAGAAGACAAACTGCTGATGAAATTAAGGGAAAGAAGAACAACCATCAGATACAAAATGAATGACATCACCAGGGTTAGTCAAGCTCTTTGTATGCACAAAATCCCCATGTTAGAAGACCACAAGCTGAACAAGAACCCAACTTTTGAACATCAATGAAAGCTGAACCCAATATGAAAGTGGTAGTTTGCCTCGAAGTCATTCAATTTCTCACTACACGATTCATGTATCCCATCTCTGACTCACCATGGGTATGTCCTATACAAGTTGTCCCTAAGAAAGTTGGAAATACTATGGTACAGAATGAAAACCAACAAACTCATCCCCACCCAAATGATCATTGGATGGAGGGTGTGTATCGATTATAGGAAGTTAAACAAGGCCACACGTAAGGATCATTTTCCAATGCCCTTCCTAGTCTAAGTGGTAGAGAGATTGGATCACCAAACATACTTTTTCCATCTCGATGGTTACTCTGTATTCTATCAAATTCCCATACATCCAAATGACTAGGAGAAGATGAAATTCACTTACCCTTTTAGAATGTTTGCTTTCAGGAATATGACTTTTAGGCTCCGTAATGCACCTAAAACTTTCATACATTGCATGGTAGCCATATTTTCCAGATTCACTAAACTATTTTGGAAGTTTTTATGGATGATTTCTTCGTCTATGGGGATTCATTTGACTCATGCCTAAAGCACCTCTTACTAGTCCCCAAATGATACAAAGAAGCACATCTAGAGCTAAATGGGAGAAATGTCATTTTATGGTAAGGGAAGGTATTGTGCTTGGCCATAGGGTCAGAAATCAGGGGATTAAAATAGACAAGGCAAATATTGAAGTAATCACTAAGCTTGGTCTTCCGACCAATGTAAGAGAAGTCCATGTTTTTCTTGGTCATGCAGGGTTTTATAGAAGGTTTATAAAGGACTTCTATAAGATAGCCAAGACTAGCTATTCTTGGTTAAGTGCGTCTCGCATCTCGCGTCTGGAGACAGAAGGGGCGACTAGGGCCGAAACTCCTATGCACGTCGGCTGGCTTGGGGGAGGGGTTTCGGCTGCCGGTGTGCGCCGACCTACTCCCCCCGGGCTCTCTCTTTGCTTGGGTAGGGCGGATCCAGATCCTGGTGGTCAGCTGTGGCAGGATCGACTTCCTCCTCTTCTGCTTTGAGCGGTGCCAGCTTCTGGACCCTAGGGTCTGGTTCTCAATGGTACTCACGGTGGGGGTGGTGGCTGCGGTGCAAGCGACGTTGAGGCACACCTCGACTCCCCTCTTTGCTGCTGCGATCGCTTTCTGCCACAGTTGTCGGCTTTCTGGGACCGCGTAACCCAAGTTTCCCGCTTCCTTCCTTTGTGCGTTTATCAGTCTACGTTGTTTCCCTTTTTTTGTTATGTGTTGGCTTGTTTAGCTAGTGGTTTTTGGCAGTTTTATCTGCCTATTTTGTCACCACTAGTAGGCATTTACCTGTCGCGCTTCGCTGCGACCTCTCTTCGGGAGAGCGACGAGATATCTTGCTACAGCTAGATCTCATCTTTGCTTTGGATTGATCTTATTACTCAGTTGTATGGCTTTGTTTGAGTTGATATACGAGCAGAATATCGTCTTGTTCCATCCCCTCTACCACTACTCAACACTCAGGTTGAAGGAATTCTTCATGAAAACCTGCTTAAGACAACCTCAAGGAAGAAGAATAAATGCAGAAGTGTCTTTCTCTTGTTCCAATATGAGTTGTAGTGCCCTTGGGTTACTAAACGTGATGTTTGTATGTTCTGTCTATATGTTTCTTCCCTTATTGTAGGTGCCATATGGCTAACAAGTAATGAATCGATCCATTTGCTCTAAAAAAAGAAGATAGCCAAGACAATGATGGAAATACTGCTAAAGGATGCCAACTTCCAATTTGATGAAGAATGCATCAAGAGTTTCAACAATCTTAAGCATGTCCTTACATCAACCCCTATCATCTGAGCTCTAGATTGGGAGAACCCATTTGAAATACTGTGTGATGCCAATGACTATGCGGTTGGTGCTATTTTGGGTCGATATATAGAAAAGAAGCATTATGTCATCTACTATGCATCTAAGACCCTTGATAAAACTTAAGGGAACTATGCAACTATCGATAAGGAACTCCTAGCGATTGTATATTCCTTTGACAAGTTTAGATCATACCTTGTCGGTTTGAAGATTTGTCTACACTGAATCAGTCTGCAACTTGTTACTTTCTAGCAAAGAAAGAGGCCAAACCCAAATTAATAAGATGGATTCTCCTCTTGCAAGAATTTGAACTGAAAATAAGAGATAAAAAAGCCATAGAGAATATTATGGTAGATCACTTGCGTTGTATCCATACCCTAGACACTAAAATGATTGCTATCAATGATTCTCTTCTTGACAACCGGCTCATGAAAGCTATATAAGTTAACCCAAGGTAGGCAGACTATGTGAATTATCTCACATCCAGTTTCGTCCACCTTGAATGCACCACTATTGCACTGAAGAAATTCATGCATGACGTGAGGCAATACCACTGGGATGAGACATATCTTTTCAAGCTCTATGCTGATGGTCTTTACATATGATGTATCACTGAGGAACAAGCCTAACTTGTCCTAGAGAAATGCCACTCAGGCCCTGCTAGAGGCCATATAAGTTCTAAGGAAACTTCTTTGAAAGTTCTACAATGAGGCTTATTTTGGCCATCCATTTCCAGGAATGCCTACAATTTCTTATTGTCATGTGAAAAATGTTAGAGAGTCGGTAACATTACAAAAAGACATGGCATGCCCCTTAAGATCTGGCAAGAGGTTGAGATTTTTGACGTATGGGGAGTGGACTGCACGGGCCCATTCCCATCCCTGTGTGGATTTTGCTACATTATAGTTATGGTGGATTACTTCTCTAAATGGATGGAGGCAATACCAACCATTACTAGCAACTCTAAACCATTTATCAAACTGTTCAGAGACATTATTTTTCCTCATTTTGGCATTCCATGCATAGTGATATCTGATGGATGTTCTCATTTTCTAGAAAGAAGTTTTGAAGATCTGTTGAAAAAGACATCCTTGACTCACAAGGTAGCCCCCTACCACCTGCAAATAAGTGGATAGGTAGAAGTATCAAACTGTCAACTCAAATACACCCTAGAAAATATAGTAAGCCGCAACCTAAAGGATTGGTCAGAAAAAATCAGTGACACCCTGTGGGCCTAAAAAACTTCTTCCAAGAATCCTCTTGAAAAGACACCCTTTAAATTAATCTATGGAAAATCATATCACTTTCCCATATAACTTGAACATAAAGCTTAGTGGGCAATCAAACAACTAAATTTCAACATAAAGAACGTGGGACAAATCAGGTAACTGCAACTTTTAGAGCTGGAGGAACTCTGGAGGACAACTTACAAGAATGCAAGGATTTAGAAACAACACACAAAATCATGGCATGATGGCCATCTGAAGAGGAAAGACATACATGTGGGAGACCAATTTCTACTATTTAACTCAAGACTGAGATTGTTCCTAGGTAAAATTCATTGTTGATGGTCTAGATCATACACTGTCAAGAGCATCTATCCACATGGTGTAGGGAAATATGGCTACACAACATGAAGTAGAAACAAAAATTTAACTTCCATATTTCCCTTTGTACTGTTGATCGTGTCAATAAATATATACTAGGAAGGATAGTTTGTGAGGTTATACCTGGTCCTGAAGCTAGTCCATCAATAATCCCTTGCAGTAGTGTGTGCCTTTCTTCAAGTCACACACGGGTAGTGTCAACAACAACCTCTTGGTTGATCACCATGGAAAACAATTTGACCTTATCCTCCTACTAGTAGGAAACTACCTCCATGCCTCTATAGTAGTCCATAGGGACCACTGGAAACTCCTATCATTCTAGAAGAATAGATAAGAAGGAGTTGTCCCTTCTAGTCGGTGTACTAGCACTAACTTATTCTTCCTTGATATCCCTCTCTTTGATGGATATGACTTACTCGGGTTCTCTTGGTTACCACAACTAGAGGGGGCAACCATTGGTAGAGCTAATTAATGTGTATGAGAAGCCCCCGGTACCCCTCTATTTATCGGGGGGTCAGGGTTAGAGTTCCCAATTTGAACGAGAGTCAAAGGGGATAGAATTTCATGAATTTTAGCATCCTGCAAATGAAAAAATGGATGATTCACTATCGAACCAATCAATATACATGTGACTTGATTGGTTAAACCCCTAAATCGATCATTTCATCATGTTTCTTAATCAAAATTGTATTTGTAATTAATATCCAATTAATGCACACCATTACATCATCACCAATCCTTGATCCTTTTGAATTGATCAACCAAATGGTCGGTTCACAACTTGAAATAGCCGATTCATGGAGCTGAGATAATCATTTCACTTCCTAAACTAGTCAGTGCATGGAGTGATGGGAAATACAGACACAAAGTATAGCAGCAAAAACAAAAAATTTATCTATCCATACCGCATAATAGCAAGGTCGCATCAACTACTATGAAATAGGGAGGATGGTTTAGCGAGTTATACCTAGTCCTGGAGCAAGTCCAATGACAACAACTCACTTCAATGCAATTGTCAACTAGTTGCTCTTGGACAGTGATTGTGAAGCTCCTAGTCTTCACACAAACAACAAACATGGCAACTTATGTAGTGACTCCTGTGGTCTCACCACATACTGTAGGCTATAGTTGTCCTCCTAGCAGCAGTCAAAGGACTCCTACCTCTAGATTAATCCACACAGATCAACTAGAACTCATGTCGTTCAACAAGAATAGATAGGACAGAGTTTTCCCTCTTGTTGGTGTACTAGTCACCAACTTGCTCTCCTACAACAACAACTCTTAGTTGTTCTCTCTCGTAGATATTCCTCCCTTGTGGGGTAGGACTTGCTTGGGCTCTCTTAGTTACCACAACCAGAGAGGATAATAGTTTCTAGAGGAACTGATTCTCAGTTGTCTGTGTTGTGCTCTAGGAAGCCCCTAGTACCCCTCTATTTATAGGTGGGGTTTGGGTCAGGGTTCCTAGTATGTATGGGATTATGCAGGAGTGGAAGGGATCAGAAGATCTTGAATTTGTGCAACCTGCAACCACCAAAATGGTCATCTCGTGACTCAGATGGTCATCTCAGTCACCCAGATCCTCATCTGGGAGTCGAGCCGAACTTATCAGTTCAACCAACAGTTTATAGAGCAGAAGTTAGCCAATTCAAACTCTGATCAACCTGAAAACCCAAATGACCATCTCAACATTTGAGACACCCTTCTGGCTGCCCATGTTCGTTTGGTAGTGCAGTAAGGCAATTAGTTGATCTATTGCATGAACTGAATACTTAAACACTTTAGTAATCAATTTGATCATCATTCAAGATTCACCTCCTATTATAGATGAGTTCCTTTATGTGTGACCCTATAGGTCCCATATCACATTGGAAGTGAATGTCCATAACTAGTTTATGACATTACAATCAAGGAGTGATGCCTAGTCACACATTAGTGCTACCCAAGTGAATGGAAAGTTGGAGAACATCTTCAACCTACAATCTATGTAAGGTGTTGTAATGATTGTATAGTTCCTTTGTTACTAATATTTAGGATGAATTTGAGGCATGGAATCATCATCCTCTCAATGTCCAGTCCATTGTTCTTGAACCAAGAGTAGACCGTCTGAGATAATGTGACCTCAATATCATATATTGATTCACATGTGCATGCTCATGTGTTTCTCAGTGTCTCTTATCAAGTGGCCATAATATAATACTCCACTAGGAGGGACGAATCCCATATCTATCACTCAAAGTCTATCCCCATGTGTCAAAGTCACCCAATCATCACCTTTATAATAACCCATGTTTTAGGAATATGTTTGATGATGTCAAAGCATACCCAATGACACGTGACGAGTGCAGTGACTTCATGTCTGAGAATAACAATCACCACCTTCAGTATGAGAGATAACTATGACCACCAATGATGGTTTCCATGTGTCACTCTCAAGGTGGGTCTGTCTGATACACTATTCTCTAACATGTATCTGTGTGCTTGGTTTGGTATTTCCATATCATGACTAATGAGATTCTTTCATCAACCAACCCACACTCTAGTCTTTAGTGTTACTGGTGTCTATCTACCTTCCACAGTAACAACCGACTAGAGACATAATAAGAATGAGCATACACTTAAGATTAAGATGATCTCATCCTTCCAAGTCACATACTTGAAGACATACGTCATTGAGTATTGTCATTCTTTAGAAATTCATAATATTTCCTCATTATCTCATAACTGAGTGAAATAGAATGAACCAGAAGCTTTCCTTTATAAATATAATCAAATCCTTTGTGGTATATGCCTTGTCAATCATCACATGATTGGATCTGTAACGTCCTCAGATTTTCACCTTCTGAAAACCCCATGGAGATGAGAAGACAAAATCCGAAAACATTTCTAATTATATCAGAGAGCGATGCGGAAGCATAATATGCATACATGAACATACAACCATAGGCATACACCATAACCTTTCTCAATAATTAACATGTATATTAATACAAGTTGACTTATTACAACATGAATTACATTTACATATTAAAGAAGATTTACAAGTCTATGAACATGTATGCTAACAGGATCTTAACACAAAAGGTACAACCTGGACAACTACTCACTTCCCATCTTTTATCCCAAGATAGCTATGAACCTAAAATATACGTGAAACAACGAATCCACACACAAGGTGTTGTGCACGTGGGTAGAAAGATACATACTAATATGCTTGCATAATTGAAACAATCTTGAGAAAGAAAGAGTAAAAGAAAACATTATTTAAAGCGATAATCAGGTAAACACATATTTTTAGATGTCATTTGATGCATTTGTACTACTAAGTGGTGTTGCACTTCATTTTTCCCTGCCCCTTGGGCTATAGGGACCGAGTGCCAACCTTATATTTAGAGGGGAGAGAGAGATGCCACACTTCATTTTTCCCCGCCCCTTGAGCTATGGGGACCGAGTGCCGACCTTATATTTAGAGGAAGAGAGAGAATTGAGGGAGAGAGAGAGCATATATCCACTTAGTAGCTACAAACCATCTATATTCTTTATATATTCTTTAATGTTTTGCAGAGCATATACTACTAATACACATCGAAGAATTTATATGCAAACACAAACATCCAAAGTACATCATATCATTATGCATTCATGAAAACTAATCTTATACTTAATAAAAACCCACGTACATGAGTTCAGAGAATTCTAATCATATCCATGATCATCTAGATAAACTGGTCATCACCTGATTAATAACAAATATTCATCATTAATACAAGGTTCACCATTATTAATGGTATTTTGGTCCAGCTTAGGATTTAGGTCAAATCTAGGTGTTACTGATCTAAAATATGTTTATGACATTTTTCTATTGATCTATATGTCATAAGTAAGGTCTGGTATGAATTTCATATTTTTATGAGGCTTTTCCTATTTTCTAGCATTAATATAAGGCTAGAAGCATCTAATTATGCATTAATGAGAAAATACCTAATATTTAGCAATAAATTCGGATTATATTCCATAAATTGGTTTCAATAATCATTAGGATTCTATAGGAAGTTTCTAAGAATTTATTTAGAACAAATATCATTTATTGTGTCTCAAACAACCTAAAATGAAGCATCATCTTGTAAATAGTAACTCAACAATAATACTACTTCAAAGGTCTAATTTAGGGGTCCTATAATGAAATAGACATTTTAATGAGTCTAAGGGTATTTTGTGGGTATTTTTAGGCCAAAGGAGCTATTTTCTATGCATTATGCAAGGTTTGGATATTTTTCTACGAATTTTAAATAGAATTACCTATTAGTGAGTGATAGCTGGATCCTTGTTGGATCCACCAAGGTCTTGACCCGGATACCCACTCGGCCTATGTCCTTCCTTCGGGAGTCCTACATTCTCACGTCTTCTGCAGGTACCGCTGCTTGCGCCACCGTGGGATGGGACCTGCGATGAGCTCCAAAGCTTCAACCCTCACACCTATGTTCAACATAGATCCCTCCTTGAGTTCGAGCACTGACATTGAGGGTTTGCAACCTCCATACGACCTGGATGGTGGCCTTGAGTTTGTAGCTGATGTGGTCGGCGACCAAAGCTCCACCACTGAGAAGAAGGAAAGGGGGAAAAGGTTCAAGATGAACAAGATGCCTACATATGCGTTCGGTTGAAGTTTGGTACCTCTACAAACTCCTACAGTGTCTCCGGAAATCATTGTGGGGCCTTCAGCTATCCTCATGAGCTCCTGATATAGCTACTAGACATGGATCTGTGTCCTTTCCTCTATTCGCCATTGAAGTGCCGCCGCACAAGAAGGAAGCAGCGAGAGCTCCTCATGCCTCAAAGTTCCCAGTACTACGATAAGGGATCTCTGGCATTCCTCAAAAAGCTCTTCCTATGCACTACCAACCTGATCGCATCCTCAAATCTATTTGAGAAGCCCCCCTTCCACATTTCCCAACCATGCCGACACCTTCTTCAACCTCCAAAATTTCCTCTGTTTCACCCTGCTCCACCTTCCACTTCAACTCACCTTTGTGAAGATTGGGTTCAGGGCTAGGGAAATCTCTGTAGGGCCAACCAACCCCCATCAATTACTACTTCATGCCATCACAGTACCTCCCATCCCCCTGGAACCACCTCCTGACCATCTCTGTTGCTTATACTATCTGATTGCCTCAACCATCACCAACACATGCGGGTTGTAGTGGAGAGGGAGAGAGATATGCCTCCCATTGTTGCCTTCATACCCCTAGGAACCCCATCAAAGGGAGATATTGGGATTCTTGAATCGTGGCAGATTCAACAGATCAGGTTAACACCCCAAACTTCTCGCTAATGACTCCTTCCACAATACCTAGGGAAAGTGGCCACATGCTCCTGACCTTTCAGAGTTGGGTGATGACGAGGTCTTCATCAAGTTTCCACTAGTAGGCAAGATCAAGCCAAGCTTCCTATTGATCAGCCTCACGTAACTAAAGTTGTGCTTCCCCATCTTGGGTGGGCTGCGTGACACATAACATGTTCATCAACCTATAGTTCTCAATCTCCTTAATCAGAAAGATTCAAGTATCCTAAAATTTGGATAAATTTTCATAGGAACCTCAATATCTCTTTGTAGAAACATCTAAACATCCTGAAATTTTAGATATAGGCTCATAGTATCCTAATATAGATTCTACCAAAATTTTGAGACACGAGACCCAATTTTTGGTTGTTGAGACAATTTCTTCGATCAACCTTATAAATACATTTATAAACCTTGACTTCATAAACGTCCAAATTGACTAACAAGGTACCCATCATAATATAACCCAAATGGCATCATCATCAATCATATCTCTAATCACAAGTTTAGGTAAATTGAATTCAAATATTGAATAAATCACTTCATTCTAAGATTGGTCATCTTATGAATAGCAATGAACCTCAAGTGTTATCTTTTGTTATTGGACCCTAAAATCACGGTTATTACATTCACCCCACCTTATATGGAATTTTGTCCTCAAAATTCAACTAGTTTCACAATCATGGTGATATTAAAAAGTTCAACTTCATAACAGTCACTACTTGTAGGTTCCAATGTTGTTATAGTCTTTAATGAACTCTAAGTTGTCATCTTAGGTTTTTGAGCAAATAGGGGTGCACACTCTGCCTTATATCAGTCAAAGCATCATCAATCAGCTCAATCATAGTAGGACATTATTTAAATATCAGATTTTCATCCCGTACCTCCCTATAGGAAATAGGGTTTATCATACATATGATGTTGAGAAGATTATACTCAAATTTTTAGATTTCATCTTCTCATCTATATAAGGCGACATCAAGATTTCAATTCATTAGCTACTGAAATTTATCATACTTGAAATCATTATTGTTGTTTATGCTCAAAATCATACTAGGATCGCATCATTAGAGGGAACTAATATTCATCTTTGTATATCAGGGTTTCACCCTATTATGTAAGAGTTATTACCAAACTAGAAGCTTAGAGTCAAAAGATTTGAAGTTAAGAACTATATGTTATGATCATGTAACCCATGATCCAAAGATATATTTATTTCTAGTTCATGATTTCAACTTATATCTTTCACGCATGACATAGAGGGAAGGAGGATATACTAAGCCAATTTTATCATGATTTCAACTTAGGTATTTCATGTATGATATAGGAAGGGAATATAGAATAGGTCAAGCTTATCTAAGTGACCCTTCATACATAATCATCCAAATAGCTCAAGTGAGGTTTCTAGCATCATATATAGAGATAGAAAAGTGGAAAGAACAACATTTATGAGTATCTTATGCGCGAAGCATTTTACTCTTAGAACCAGAGTTCATATATCACCTCACTTGCAGCTATTGATGAGATTCACAAACATATGTCACTCAAGCTAAGACCTAATTCAATCAAAAGGATTGACTTCCTCATTATGAGTCGCCTACCCATCATTTTTTTTATAACCCAACTCTCACATATAGAATTGAATCATGCAAAAGGACACAACTCATCCACTCAGGAGTAACTCAGCTTAGGATACATCATTTCACATGATCTCATATTTTTCATATATTGTAGAGTAGGTCCTATGGCCCTCTCCTTGTGGGTCTCACTCTCTCTGGAGTTCACCACATATCTTGTCCTAACACTAGATGTCCTCCTTTGTAAAAGAGCTTGAGGCTCGTAGATATTCAACATTATCTTAAGCTTAGATCATCTTAAGTAAGAAAAGGGAATATATTTTCATCATCATGACTTAGCTTAGAATCTTCAAAATTAGATTCAGCTCGTATACAACTTAGATCCATATAAACAACTTATGTCATTAGAGGTAGAACTTAGATAAGATCATCCATGCTTATACTAACTATCATTCTATCATCTACTCTATTTATCACATATCTTGATAAGGCTCTAGACATCTAATCTAGACTACTCTCTCTTCTAGACTGATGTCACTCCCTTTCAATTAAGTTGCATGAACACTAACTACTCTCCAGTGTGAGGGACATATTTTTATATTTACATATATATAATAAAATATTATATAGTTTTTCTCTGAGAAAGAAGACGTCAGAGAAAACTGTCGAGGCTCGAGCCGATTGGAAAACAAAACCAAATCAGAAAATCGAGTGTCCCACACACAGTAGATAGTCTAGTGTTATGCCACCTAGTGAAATGCTGAGAATGAGATGTACCCAATACATATGAGCTCTATATGCAATGGATTTCAGACACTTGTCTATACCTAGTTCTCGAACATCTAGGTTCTAACCTAGAGGCTAAGTCGAACCTAATCCTTGTTCAACAATTCATTAAGTTTCTAGTATTTAAAGTGAAAGGCGAAATTTAATTTTTTATGTTTCATGATGAGCGATTGTCAGGTGTAGCTAATGTTCATGCTCTGATACCAACTGTAACGTCCCCAGATTTTCACCTTCTTAAAACCCCATGGAGATGAGAAGACAAAATCTGAAAACGTTAGCAATTATATCAGAGAGCGATGCGGAAGCATAATATGCATACACGAACATACAACCATAGGCATACACCATAACCTTTCTCAACAATTAACATGTATATTAATACAAGTTGACTTATTACAACATGAATTACATTTACATATTAAAGAAGATTTACAAGTCTATGAACATGTATGCTAACAGGATCTTAACACAAAAGGTACAACCTGGACAACTGCTCACTTCCCGTCTTTTATCCCAAGCTAGCTCTGAACCTAAAACATACGTGAAACAACAAATCAACACACAAGGTGTTGTACACGTGGGTAGAAAGATACATACTAATATGCTTGCATAATTGAAATAATCTTGAGAAAGAAAGAGTAAAAGAAAACATTATTTAAAGTGATAATTAGGTAAACACATATTTTTCGATGTCTTTTGATGCATTTGTACTACTAAGTGGTGTTGCACTTCATTTTTCCCTACCCCTTGGGCTATAGGGACCGAGTGCCAACCTTATATTTAGAGGAGAGAGAGAGATGTCACACTTCATTTTTCCCCGCCCTTTGGGCTATGGGGACCGAGTGCCGACCTTATATTTAGAGGAAGAGAGAGAATTGAGGGAGAGAGAGAGAGCGAGCATATATCCACTTAGTATCTACAAACCATCTATATTCTTTAATGTTTTGTAGAGCATATACTACTAATACACATCCAAGAATTTATATGCAAACACAAACATCCAAAGTACATCATATCATTATGCATTCATGAAAACTAGTCTTATACTTAATAAAAACCCACGTACATGAGTTCAGAGAATTCTAATCATATCCATGATCATCTAGATAAACTGGTCAACACCTGATTAATAACAAATATTCATCATTAATACAAGGTTCACCATTATTAATGGTATTTTGGTCCAGCTTAGGATTTAGGTCAAATCTAGGTGTTATTGATCTAAAATATGTTTATGAAAATTTTTCTACTGATCTATATGTCATAAGTAAGGTCTGGTATGAATTTCATATTTTTATGAGGATTTTCCTATTTTCTAGCATTAATATAAGGCTAAAAGCATCTAATTATGCACTAATGAGAAAAGACCTAATATTTAGCAATAAATTCGGATTATATTCCATAAATTGGTTTCAATAATCATTAGGATTCTATAAGAAATTTCTAAGAATTTATTTAGAACAAATATCATTTATTGTGTCTCAAACAACCTAAAATGAAGCTTCATCTTGTAAATAGTAACTCAACAATAATACGACATCAAAGGTCTAATTTAGGGGTCCTATAAGGAAGTAGACATTTTTATGAGTCTAAGGGTATTTTGTGGGTATTTTTAGGCCAAAGGAGCTATTTTCTATGCATTATGCAAGGTTTGGATATTTTTCTAAGACTTTTAAATAGAATTACCTATTAGTGAGTGATAGCCGGATCCCTTGTTGGATCCACCAAGGTCTTGACCCAGATACCCACTCGGCCTGTGTCCTTCCTTCGAGAGTCCTGCATTCTCACATTTTCTGCAGGTACCGCTACCTGCGCCGCCGTGGGATGGGACCAGCGATGAGCTCCAAAGCTTCAACCCTCGCACCTATGTTCAACATAGATCCCTCCTTGAGTTCGAGCACTGACAGTGAGGGTTTGCAACCTCCATATGACCTGGATGGTGGCCTCAAGTTTGTAGCTGATGTGGTCGGCGACCAAAGCTCCAACACTGAGAAGCAGGAAAGGGGGAAAAGGTTCAAGATGAACAAGATGCCTACATATGCATTCAGTTGAAGTTGGGTACCTCTACAAACTCCTACAGTGTCTCCGGAAATCATTGTGGGGCCTTCAACTATCCTCATGAGCTCCTGATATAGCTACTAGGCATGGATCTGTGTCCTTTCCTCTATTCGCCATTGAAGTGCCACCACACAAGAAGGAAGCAGTGGGAGCTCCTCATGCCTCAAAGTTCCCAGTACTACGCTAAGGGAACTTTGGGATTCGTCGAAAAGCTCTACCTATGCACTACCAACCTGATCGCATCCTCAAATCTGTCTGAGAAGGCCCCCCCTTCCACGTTGCCCAACCATGGTGGCTCCTTCTTCAACCTCCAGAATTTCCTCTGTTTCACCCTGCTCCACCTTCCACTTCGACTCGCCTTTGTGAAGATTGGGTTCAGGGCTAGGGAAATCTCTGTAGGGCCAATCGACCCCCATCAATTACTTCTTCATGCCATCACAGTACCTCCCATCCCCCTGGAACCACCTCCTGGCCATCTCTGTTGCCTATACTATCCGACAACCTCAACCATCACCATGACCTGTGGGTTGTAGTGGAGAGGGAGAGAGATATGCCTCCCATTGTAGCCTTCATACCCCTAGGAGCCCCATCAGAGGGAGATATTGGGATTCTTGAATCATGGCAGATTCAACAGATCAGGTTAACACCCCAAACTTCTCGCTACTCACTCCTTCCACAATACCTAGGGAAAGTGGCCACATGCTCCTGACCTTTCGGAGTTGGGTGATGACGAGGTCTTCATCAAGTTTCCTACTGGCAGGCAGGTTCGGGCCAAGCTTCCTATTGATCAGCCTCACATAACTAAAGTCGTGCTTCCCCATCTTGGGTGGGCTGCGTGACACATAACATGTTCATCAACCTATAGTTCTCAATCTCCTTAATAAAAAAGATTCAAGTATCCTAAAATTTGGATACATTTGTGTAGGAACCTTAATATCTCTTTGTAGAAACATCTAAACATCCTAAAATGTGAGATATAGGCTCATAGTATCCTAATATATATTCTACCAAAATTTTGAGACATGAGACCCAATTTTTGGTTTTTGAGACAATTTCTTCGATCAACCTTATAAATACATTTATAAACCTTGACTTCATAAACGTCCAAATTGACTAACAAGGTACCCATCATAATATAACCCAAACGTCATCATCATCAATCATATCTCTAATCACAAGTTTAGGTAAATTGAATTCAAATATTGAATAAATCACTTCATTCTAATATTGGTCATCTTATGAATAATAATGAACCTCAAGTGTTATCTTTGGTTTTTGGACCCTAAAATCACGGTTATTACAGGCTCTTTGGGCATACTTTACCAACATGAACCTCATTGCCAAAATTGGTTCAATTTGACCTGACACTCTAGAAGGATTGGTTCAACACTTGAACCGATTAGATCACAGTCAAAGTCAGTCAATCATTCAACCAATGTTGTTTAAATTTAATACCTAAATCTTTAGTAAAAAAGGTTTAAACTATATTCATGAATGAAATCCTATTCCAAGTGTATCCTATGTGTCTAATCCTATAGGTTTAAAGTTACATTGGTAGTGAATGTTCATAACTAATTTATGACATCACAGACAATGAGAGGTATCTAATTACACATCATTGCTACCCAAGTTTAGGAAAGTTGGAGAACAACTTAAACCTACAATCTATGATTGATTTTACAATGATTATATAATTTCTTTTTCATGAATATCTAGATTGAATTTGAGGCATGGTATCATCATCCTCTCAACATTCAATCCATGTTCCTTGAATTAGAGCAGACCATATGATATATATGTAAACTTAGTATCATATATTGATTCACAGGTGCATGCACATGCTTTGCTTAATATCACTTATCAAGTGGCCTGGATGCTAAACTCCTATAGGAGGGAAAAATCCCATAAACATCACTCACAGTCATCCCCATGCGTCACAGTGCACCCGATCACCACCTTTATGGTAACCCTTATTCATTGTCACGGTGGATGATGTCGAAGTATATTAAAAAACATGTGACGAGGTGTAGTGATTTCAAGTCTAAGAACCACAATCATCACCATCACTATGTGCGAAAATTATGACTACAAATTATGGTTTCTATGTGTCACTCTCAAGGCGTGTCTGTCCGATGCACTATTCTCTAATAAGTATCTATGTGTTTGGTTTGATATAACATATCATGACTGATGAGATTCCATCATCAACCAACACACACACTCTATTCTTATGTGTTATTGCTATCTATCAACCTTCCATAATAATATATGACTTGGGACATAGAAAGAATGTATATACTCTTGACACCCGTATTGCCTCACTGTTCAGGTATTCAACCCGAAGACATACATCATTGAGTAGTATTATTCTTTATACATTCATTATGTTTCATCATTATCTCATAACTGAATGAAACAAAATAAATTGGAAGATTTCCTTTATTATCAATCAAATCATTCACAAGATATGCCATCACAATCATCATATTATCGGTTCTATGGGAACACATACCAACAAACTCCCACTATCACTTAGAGCCAATCACCCATTAATGTTATTCTAAGTGATCTAAAATATGTCCATCATGTTTTTGCTATGCAAGTGCTAATCCAGCGGGTTTGCAACATTTTCATTTAATTGGTGTATTAAATGTTTACATCTCTTCGCCGTATGACATCTTGTATGATATGGAATTGCCGTAGTATGCTATCTGATATTCCTTGGCTAACCAATAGCTCTATTGTTGTCATAGTAATTCTATCGTGTTATCAATGGTTGGAGCATCCCATAGATTTATCTATATGAACCTCTAGATCCATACATTATCCTCTTCTATGTTCATAACACCATGATATTCGACTTCTATTTGTAGAATTAAATATTGGTCTGTATTTCAAAACTTTTCCATCTTAAAGTTCTTGTTTTATGGTCAACCACAAATTTTAGATTGCAATCATTAATTTTTTTTGTCATTTTGGAAGCTTGCATCGGTGTAACCCTTTACACCCAACTCTTCCTTATTTCCATAACCAAGGAGCTAATCCTCTTAGTGCTTCTCAAGAACTTAAGGATGTTCTTTATGGTATTCCAATATCCTTTATTGGAATCTCACTAATACCATCTTGTCATGTCCAATACATACAACATAATGGGATGAGTACATTATATTACATAATGATAGATCCAACTACAAATGCATATGACATCTTACCCATCTTTTCCTTTCTTCATAAGAATTGAAAAAGTAGGCTATTGAGAGACTAATCCCATCTAGCATGGATATATTTTCTCTTATTGAGATCGATATACTAAACCCTTTTACAATCTTGCCACTTTTATGTGCTCTTACTTAGGCCTAGAATCTTTTTGGATCTATCTTATAGATCTTACTTCCTATCACATAGGATGCTTCACCTAAATCCTTCAAAGAGAAGGTACTTTCCATTCTAGGTTTTATTACTCACCCTATTAGGATGTTATTCCCATCAATATGTGGAATATAAATATGCTCCCTCTAAATCTTTTGTAATCACATTTTTCATCCTCACTTTGACTCAAGTCAAATTCTTTGACAATCTTGTCAAATTGAAGGTTTAAGTGTGAGTTTCTTGCATCAATCACATTGATTGACCCTTATATCTTATAGACTTTATTTCCACTAATGGAGTTATAAAACCTTCAGGATGTGTCACATACACATCCTCTTAAATATTCTTATTAAGTGTGAGTTGCTTGCATCAATCACATTGATTGACCCTTATAGCTTATAGACTTTATTTCCACTAATGGAGTTATAAAACCTTCAGGATGTGTCACATACACATCCTCTTAAATATTCTTAATAAGGAATGAGGTTTTAACTTCCATATGCCAAAATCTCATAGCCTCAATAAGTTGCAATGGCAAGCATGATCCTAATGGACATAACCATAACAATTGGTAAAGAGATTTTGTCATGTCCAACACCTTGAACTTGTTTGAAAAAACCTTTGCAACCAATCCAATGTCAGTCTTCTTCCTGAATACCCAAATGCACCTTATGGGTTTTTTAACCCTTTAGGTGGTATTACTAAGGTCATACCTTGTTGGTGTACATGGACTCCATTTTGGATACAATGACCTCAAGCCATTTCTCAGGCTCTGGCCCCTCAATATTTTCTAGATAGGTTGTTGGATCATCATCTTATGACCAATTCACCACATTTCCTATTTTATAAGATAACACAATCTTTCAAGCTCTAGGTGTGTTGTACTAGATTTATGAGGTTTTGTGTTACTTATGGAACTTTTGACATTCCACAACATTTTATGATTCTCATCCTTCCTACTGCACCTCTTTAGGTTCAATGTTTTCTTGTTGATCTTGAACTTTTCAAGTTCTAATTTACTCCCACTGATTCCTCAAGAATTTATATCCTTTTAAGGAATTCAGTCATCCCAGTGACAAACACTTTTGTTATTTGATTAAAATAAAAGTATTATTAAAAAAACTAACATTTGTGTGATTTATGGATTAATCCTTTCAAGAAACTATATTCTTATATAAGCTTTCCACTGTAATCTTTACAAACACATATTAGGACACCTCCCAAGATATATCTCACAAGGTTTTTTTTAACCATTTTATACGGTTCATTGTTTTAGTGTAAAGCATGTACCAAAAAAGGAAATTAGAAAATTAGCTAGATCCATTGATAATCATAACTTGACTCATCAAGGTGCGATTCCTTACTTCTAATACATCATTATGTTCTGGGGTGGAGTCAGTTGTGATACACTATCATAGTCTCTAGAAGGTCCTAAAACTCTTGGTGTAAAGTATTTCAACATTGATCATATCAAATTATATTAATGATTTTACTAAGGTTGTTGCATACTTCATTCATGATCTTCTTGAACACTTCAAGAGAATCATAGTGGTATTTCACTAAATACAAATCACCATATTTGTTGAGACTATCAGTAAATATAATGAGGTACTAATAACTATTGTTGAGAGTTCTACGTTGTCCATTTTGATAATGGCTTAACCATTCCATTCCTATGTATCTAATATGTTTGTTCAAGATTGATTTCAAGCTTTAGATACATGAAAAGGATCAAATTACACAACCCTAGCTTGTTTAAGTTCAAGTAAAAAACAATGCAAGTGCACATTTTGGGAAATCACTCCAAATGACCTTAGATGATTTTTGTAATGACTTATATTGATGATATGATTTGTAACTAAGATGAGAAAAAACCAGGGATACTTAATTCCAAGGTTTGGTCACTCAAAAGTCAATTTGGAAAATTTGTCACAAGCTATTTATCGGTCAAGTTGGAAACTCAACCAATCCGGTGATGGATTTTCTGAAGATGACCAATCAATCGAGTTGCACATTCACAGAACTCAACTGATCAATCAACTAAGAAAAACTAATTTTGACTCATTGGCCGAGTTTCCCCGAACAAAATCGACCGATAGTTTGAAAATTGGCTTTGTCACTTAGTGGATTGGTTGAGTTACCTTCATTGAAACTCGACCGAATGTACTATACAAAACACATAGAAAAAGTGATTATAACTGTTAGAGAGTTGTTGTGAGAAAAAATAGTAATGTTGCAAGTTGTAAAATGCCTATATTTTGTCCTTAAGCGATCCCACACTCAAGGGAACACCCCAGCTATAAATAGGACCCCCTTGGAGTTCATTCCAAGTTTTTTCATTCATGCTATTCTAATTCCTTGCTATAGTTGAGTGTGTTATAAATCCTTGAGCCCCTTTCTCTTTATAATTTACAAAGAATTTCATGATTATAAGTGAGTTAGTCCAGTTGTAAGAGAGCCACCTCCATGTGCTTGTAAAGCTCTCATTCCGTTCCATCTTCCCTAACCCCTTTCTCAAAGAAGCAAAGGTGAATCAAGCTACTTTGAGTGAAGGTGAAGTTATTGTTGTTCTTCTTCAAGGTTAAAGAAGAGGTGAATATCTTCTCCAGGTGAAAAAGAAGGGCAAGGCCAAGATTTAAGAAGAGTGGGAAGTTCCTTCAAGGTAAAAGACTTGATGCAAGTGTGGGTAAATCCTTATTGAAGGCTAAAGACATATTGATCAAGTGGGTAAGTCCTTGTGTAGGTGGAAGACTCTTGTCTTGAATAGGTAAGTCCTTGGATGTATGGTGGTTTCCTTGTATCTCTTATGGATGAATATAAGTATACACAGATTGCAAAGTCCTAGAGGTTGACCTCTCTAGGTAGTGGATTGACTCTCTCCTAGTTTGGAGAGTTAAACCACTCTAAACCACCTTTTCCAAGTGCATTTTCAATTTCTCTCATCCATTCTATGATTGCTTAGTTTGGACTTCAAATTTCTCTTAAGATATTGGTTTTGATGGATATAATATGAATGTCTAACTTATCTTGTGCAAATGTTTAAGCTCTATTCACCCCACTCTAGAGCCCTAGAACCAAAAAATGGTATCAGAGCCAAGAATCTTCTCCAACAATCTCCCATGAGATGAGAAGATGGGCGACAACTTACTTGGTTAACTCAACCTAGAGGGAGGCTTCTCCATGCATCCTCTGGTGTTCGACATCAACAACTTCCTCTATTGGAAGAGGCATATGCAGTGTTACATTCATGGGATGAACTTTGATATGTGGAAGGTGATGGTCACACCCTACAAGGAGCCAACTGAAGCTGTGTCTACATGGAATGAAGTTTCACTTAAAGTAGCCCAACTCAATACCAAAGCCATTAGCATCGTCTATGCAACCCTTACCCCAACAGAGTTTAACCACATCTACTAATGGGATACTGCCTATGAGATTTGGGACAAGTTGTGCATCACCTATGAGGGCACAAAGAACGTCAAGGAGGCTAAGATCTACATGTTGAACAACCTTCGAGAGAACTTCAAGACGGGCAAGAAATAATGGATTGCAAAGATGTACTCTAGGCTTAATGTCATCATCAATGGCCTAGCTACTTTGGGCAACACTTTTGATAGAGGAGTAATCAACTCCAAGATCTTGAGGACTCTACCAAAGAGATGGGAGTCAAAGGTGACCTCCATTAAAGAAGTGGGGAGCCTTGGTAATATCCCAACCGAAGAACTCATTGGCAACCTCCAACTCACGAGACAAGGCTTGACAACCAAGAAGAGAAGGAAGCCAAGAAGATCAAAGATATTGCTTTCAAAGCACAAGTGGAGGCAGTCATACTTCAACAACAACTTGCTTTCTACACATCTCCCTCCTCCTCTAGTGAAGATGATGGCCCTAGTGAGCATGAAGCCAACTACATTAAGGGCAAGTGCTTCTAGGGAAAACAATCCTCCACCTCTAATCCTAGATGCTGCAAGTGTGGACAAATGGGACACTACAAGAGTGAATGTCCTAAATCAAGAAATTCACACCACAAGGGAAGATCTAAGAAGGAGGAAGAGTACAAGAAGGATATCAAGTACAAGAGGAAGGAAAAGAAGGAGAAAATACACAAGAATGCAACTCATATAGCCCGAGAAGTTTCATCCTCAAGTAGTTCAAGCTCCGAAGAAGATGGAGAGTGCCACCTTGCACTCATGGCATCTAGTAGTAAAGAAATTCGTGAGGTAAGTGAGGTAAGCTTGCATGAGTTATCTAAGGAATCTCTTATTGATATGCTTGTTTCTACCTATTCTTCTTTTTCTAAATGTAAATATAAAAGAAATAGGTTAGGAAAAATGATTGATGATTTGTATGCTACACTTGAAATTATTGAGCTAAATGAGAAAAACTCATCTTGAGAGCATTGATAACTTGAAAGGGAAATATCTTGATCTTGAGATCCAATGCAATGGAGTTGAAGTAGAGAATGGTGTCTACCTTAAGAACATTGAAACTCTTAAGGAAAATAACCAAAAGTGCCTAAATGAGATTGAAACTGTTGAAACTGAAGATGCTTAATTTAAACTCATTGTTGATATTGTAGGGATGAGAGGGATATTTATCTTAAGGAAATTTAAGTGCTTAAATATAAAAATTCTAGGTTCTTGGTCAAGTTAATGATTTATCTTCTAGACCTATATTTCCTAGTAATGATATTGCTTTTATTTCTCTTGAGAAATATTCTTATTTGACTAAAGCCCTCTGTTTAGAGGCCGACCTTGTTCATGATAGAGATGATATTGCTAGTTTGTCTTCTAATATCATATCTCTTAATGATGAAAATCATAGACTTAGAGCCTCTTTGCAAAAATTCCTCAAAGGGAAAAACTCCCTTAATGAAATCTTTGATCATTCTACCAAACAAAGTGATACTAGTGGTTTGGGATTTGTAGAGGGAGCATCTAAGGGCAAGAACAAATCCAAAGGTAAGAAAAAGCATGAAACCTCCTTTTCCATTGGAGAGTCTTTTGGTAGTAAGAACCCTATGATTTGTTCTCATTACAAATGTGATGATCATTACTCTACTTATTATCCTTACAAGCTTGAGGGGACCAACCCAAAGATGAAATGGGTCCCCAATCTAACTCCAGATCCCAAAGTTTGAGTTGGGAACTGACACTCTCCTTTCTTGTAGGAAAAATATAGATGGATTGTTGATAGTGGCTGCACTAAGAACATGACAAGTGATACAAGCCATTTCAACAACTTCACTAAAAAGAAAGGAGGTGACGTCACCTTTGGGGACAACAAGAAAGGTAAGGTGAAAGCTGACGGTGATGTAGGTGAATCCTTGTGTATCAAGAATGTTCTCTTTGTAGATGGCTTACATCAAAATTTATTAAGTGTAAGTCAATTATGCGATAATGGTTACCTTGTTCTATTTACTTCTTTTGAATGCTTGATTCTAGATTCCCTCAAATATCAAGTCATATATAAGGGAACTAGAAGTGGTAATTTTTATGTAATTGTGCTTGAATCTATTAAGCATATTGTTGGTATATGACTAGCAGTCAACTCAAATGTTATTTATCTTTAGCATCGTTGGCTTGGTCATGTAAATATGCATTAGTTGAAGAAGTTGAGCAAAAAAGACTTAGTCAAGGGACTTCCAAAATCTCCAAAATTGGATTTTAAAATGGATGAGGAATGCTAAATTTGTACCCAAGCAAAGCAAACCAAGTCCTCCTTCAAATCTAAAGGAGTCCTTTGTACCAAGAGAGATCTCTTGAACTTCTTCACATTGATCTATTTGGACCACTAAGAACTTAATCGCTTTTTGATTCCAAGTATTACTTTGTTATTGTCCATGATTTCTCTAGATATACTAGGGCCTTCTTTCTTGTTTCCAAGAGTGATACACTTGATGTTTTCTCTAGTTTTTGCAAATGAGTTGAGAATGAATCCTCTTGCCAGATAGTTTCCATCCATAGTGATCATGGGAGATAATTTGAAAACAATCTTTTTGAAATTTTTTGTGAAGAATCTGACTATGCACATAACTTCTCTTCACCTCGAATGCCTCAACAAAATGGGGTTGCAGAGAGGAAGAATAGATCATTACAGGAAATGGCTAGGACCATGTGTTTAGAGTATGACACTCGAAAGAAGTTTTGGGCTGAAGCTGTCAGTGCCTCACGTTTTGTGCAAAATCGAGTTTTCACCCATCCTTTGTTTAGGAAAACCCCCTATGAGCTATGGCATGGTAGGAAGCCTTCTGTCGAGTATTTGTATGTTTTAAGATGTCCTTATTTTGTTTTGAATATGAAAGATCTCTCAACATGTTTGATCTGAAATTTTACAAGGCTTTCTTTCTTAGCTATAAAACTACTAGCAAGGCTTATAGAGTGTTTAATGTTGATATTGATAAAGTAGAAGAATCTATAAATGTTAAGTTTATTGAGACTAACCCCTCTATTCTTAAAGATATTGTGACGACAGTCGACAAAACCATTACTGATTAACCGAAATTTAAACATAAGTAGCGGATTAACAAAAATCACTAAAAATTAAAACCTTTTGCAAAGAGATCCAATTCTAGGAAACTCTTAATAACAAGAACCATAATATTACATGTACATTCTGGTCCACAAGTACATACCATGTACCATCTCTTCTCGAGGATTACATACATCAATTGCTCTGTTAAGTCTACACATGAGCAACACAAAACCTCAAGGCATTCAAGCCCAAATCTCAGATCGATTATGAAAATACTAAGTACTGACTCCAAGGACCTGAGAGTACATATACGACACATAGGACTTTTATCTACAAGACACGACAGTCAGTATCTCCACCTGAGATGTCACTGCTGTCCTTGATGCTGCTGTCCTTCCCCTATAGTATGGTCCTTACCTATTCGTCCACATTCACCTAAAAAGGTTGGATCCCACGGGGGTGAGACAATTGAAATTGTCCCAGTAAGAGATATAACTCTCCGCCAGAAACATTATTATTGTAGATAAAGTATTTATAAACTGAGCAAAGGTTCTTTATAAATATATCAGACAATATTAATCATTGAATGAACAGAATAAGACGATCTCCTTTCTCAAGGAGAACATTACATCTACCCATGGTAGAATTATAAATCATCTATCTTCTTTTCAAGAAATGGAATAAACATAAATATCATCTATCAACTAAATTACGCATCAAGCAATGTTTCTTGTACTCGAACCTTAAGTAGATATGCTACATGACTGAACATATTTTTAAAATCACACTTATGCCATGAGGAGATGAAGCATACCCCAGTCATCTCCAACCGACCACAAACTTCTAACAAGTCAGTACCATACAAGGTCAATGGTAGAGCCGATTTCCATGACCTCCCTTGTCTCGGTCAGTATGAGACCACACATAATTTAGTAGGACATCTCATGTCATCTGCTGCCAGGACATATAGTGTCACTGCAAATAGCTGTACCGGGGTACGTAGGCATCCACGATTTTAGAGCAACATCGTCAACTAAACACTCTTAGGGGAACATCTACTAACAACCATCCCCAGTTACTGAGTCATGGCGACACAAGCACCATACTCTGAGCCCCAGGCCAGTTCACCGTGCTCAATATCGAGTCTACGACCAAAGTCACACTCGAGCCAAAATATGGCATATAGCCAAATCCCCATTCATCTCGGGCTTGTAAGGGGATCGACTCACACATGGCCGTCCGTACTTACACCCCACATACTCAAAAGTATGCATTCCGAGTTATGCCACGGAGAAACTCATTTCACCATTCAGCAAATCCTGATGCTGATGGATCTATGGTCAGGGCAACATTTTATAGTTTCTAGTGATATATTACGTGCATTACAACATTCTTTTAGCATCAAACAAGTTATCATTATTAATCACAACAAATGCTACAAAGAAAGGTGTAATACATCTATCACGTACTTTTCAAATCTTTAAAATACATGATACTAGGGATCTCAGTCCCTTATCACATTACTAGGAATTCTCATCCCTTCACATCATCATTATCATAATTATTGGATCTGGGTATTCAAACCCTTAGTTCATCACATAATACTATTACCACTTATCAGGTAACTATTATCTCTAGGTCATCTGACCAAGGTATGCATGATACTTGCTATACAAGCATCTCACATGGCTCACAAGGGCCATTGCACGTCTTGTCACCTCTCAATAGACAACAACTCATTCACATGGCTCATAAGGCCATTACATATCTTGTCACCTCTTACTAGGCAACAACTCATGATATTTGCATGGTTAGTATATTTGGTAACAACTATATTAATCACATATCAATATTATGCAATACAAAGATAACATCACTATTCCCTCATTAGGGTCAGGGTTTCCCATGTTTATCAATTAGGGTTTCACATAACATCACCCTATGTTAGGGTTTTCACATATCATAACCCTATATTAGGGTTAGGGTTTTCCATTTTTAACCATTTAGGTTTTCAAGATCGTATTTTTAATGATCAAACCCTAATTCGTTGCTCCACACATCTAGGAGCCAACATGGATATCATAAGTATTCAATCATACTTATTTATTCTCATCATTTAAATTAAATGAATTATCAACACAAGATAAGAGTTTCTCTCTCATCTTTACCAGAATATGATTACATCATACTTTATTAACTTGGCTTAACCTTTTCTTAAGGTATGTTAGCCTACACTTATCAAAGTGCATTACATCTCAATGAATCAATTGACATGACACATTTCATGTGTTATTCATCCAAGTATATTGGATTTAGCGTACATCAAGGTGTATCAACCTTGAGATACTGGATGTGATATCTATCATGTCTTGATGTATCACTTCCCTCATCACTTTTAACTTACTTAAGTTCATCAAATTATCTTGTATTAGGATATTTCCCATCCCAATACTTTATGCACCAGCTCATCACATTATTCATGTAATGTATTGGTTATAAGTAACTTATTTGAATTATTCAACCAATATCAATGATATGGACTCATCTCATATTAAGGCATTATTTATATAAGGCTATCCATTATCAACCACATTAGGTGTTTCACCTAACAAATATATTAGTCACTATTCCATTATTAGGAATAGGGTTTCCCATTTTTATCAATTAGGATTTTACATAACATCACCCTATGTTGGGGTTTCACATGACATCACCCTATATTAGGGTTTCACATAACATCACCCTATGTTAGGGTTTCACATATCATCACCCTATGTTAGGGTTTCACATATCGTCACCCTATGTTAGGGTTTCCCAACATATATTAATTAAGGTTTCTCATCCCATTACCTGAAATTAGGGTTTTTCAACCCATGGCCCAAAATTAGGGTTAGGGTTTTCTATTTCATATCAATTAGGGTTTCTCAAGCCATTACCCATGATTAGGGTTTCTCATCTTTCTCGATTAGGGTTTCATGATCACATTATCCAAGATTAATACCCTAATTCAAAACTCCATGCATTTTGGAGAATGCATTGATATTACAATTAGTATCCAAAACCTAACTCATTGATCCACATGTCTAGAATTACATAATACCTTCATAAGTATTCAAATGAACTTATGAATTGTAATTTTCTTTATTGGTTAGGGCTTCCATTCTCCATTGATTAGGGTTTTATGATTACCTTACTAATCCAAACCCTAAATCAGTGCTTCCATATATCTTAGAGCACATAGCATTATTTAAGTATTAACTCATACTTGTCAATGTTCTATGTACTTAGGAACACTCAACATCATCATCATCATACCTTATTAGGTTGACTTAACCTCTCACTAAGTACATACACCTATGTTTATCATAGTGTATTGAATCTCTCACTTTCATAGGCATTGAGTGATAATCAATCTAATTATACTAATCACTTAAATATTTTAGAGGTACTTCCATTGAAGTCATCCTTGAGCTACTCTTCAACCACTTATGGGGTTATTAGTACTTACATGGATTGAATCAATTAGACCTTCAAATGGTCTTGGACCAATTGACCCTTCAAACGGCCTTGAGGTCACTTGATCTTCAAATGGTCTTGAGGTCACTTGACCTGCAAACGGTCTTGAAGACCGTTAGACCTTAAACGGGCTTGGTTCAATTGAATCTCCAAACAATCTTTAACCTTTTGTACCTCCAAACGGTCTTGAGGTGCTTGACCTCCAAATGGTCTTGAAGATTGTTCAACCCTAAATGGTTTTTGACCATTTGATTTGAATATTATTTAACCCCAACTGGTTTGAGACCGTTTAGTCATCAAACAGTCTGAGACCGTTTGGTCAAATAAGCTTGAAAACCGTTTAACCCTAAATTAAGGTTTTATTTCTCAATTGATTTAGGGCTTTGAACCCAATTGAGATAAGGTTCTGAAATCGATTGTATTTGATTTTTTAAAGTTATTAGATCATGAGATCAATTGAACCTTGAGTCTATTGAAACCATTTGGTCTCTAAAAAGTTTTGAAATTGTTTGGCCACTAAACGGTTTTGAAACTGTTTGGTCTAAAATGGTTAGGAAACCATTTGACCAACACAAAGCAAAACTATTTGCTCATGATATTTCTTGAGGTGTGTGCTAAGATGATGTCATCATCATAAAACTTCAGACCTCCTAATTCTACTATCATGTATATGATAATTGCATCAATTATTCAAGAAGAACAATAAAAGACCAACATATGATGAGAAATTGAAATCAGTAACAACATTAATGGGTTCAAGTTATATAACCCGCCTTCAAAGTAGCTTCAAAGCTTCAAGATTCACGTCTCCAATGGTGAAATAAGCTCCTTAAAATATCCAAGGTCCGTTTCCAACTTTTTGTATGCAAAAGATGTCCAAGGTTGAGCATTGGTTGGAAGAGAGAAGTAATTCAATGTTGAAATACGATTTCAACCATCAATTCAAGGTTGAAAATGATCATGGAGCTTACCTTTATCTTGGGGAACGTTTTCCTCCTTATCCTAAGCTCCTTGGTCATCGGCCAAAGCAAAGAAAGAAAGTGGTTTGCAAAATGGCCTTTCAAGTAAGGAGAAAATCGAATATATGTGATTGATTTTCTGGGAGAGAGAAAGCAGGAGGAATTTCATCCATTATCTTTGCCACATGCCCCCTCCCTTCCTTGCCTCCGAAGATAACTCCCTTCATCCTCAAAATTCTCTCATTTATCCTTGAATTAAAAGCAACCACTTTAACCACCTTAATTAATAGAATACTATTATTCATTTTTAGTGGACATTACTATTTAATTAATAAATGTGAGTGGGTTTCTTCACCTACTTAGTATATTTCGGTGCAACTCAAGGCATTTGGACGTAATTGCACTATAGGATTTCAACCAAAGCCTTTTAAATTGATGGGAACTACAATTGATATATTTATTTTTTCTACAAATAAATTAGGATTTCAATTATGCTTAAATCTTGATTATTTTATTATCAAGATTATCTCTCCTCAAAAGTAATTCAAACAAGACGCCCCATTCTTTTTATTTTCTCAAAATGATACCAAGAAATAGTAGGGACATTATTGAAGTGGTATTTTACATATCCAACCCTAGATGTTGGGTAATTTGCAAATTACACCAAAACTAGCATTCAATACACAAGCATTACTCAAACAAGCTCCTTCTTGGATCTTAGACTTCCATAAGCCATACCTCAACATCACTCTCATTCTTATGATGCTATAACATTTGAGGAATATTTATAATGTAACATTTGCAAGGTAACCCCTTAAATTGGGTAAATTGCACTTTAGTCCAAAATAGGTAAAACATTGTTTCAACATTATTCAAATAGGGCCAAAATTTAAACATAAGTTCTCCTTTGGTCATAATTACTTTTCAAAGGATAAAGACAAGAATATAAATGACTTACTTAAGCAAAAATTCTAGGGTTAAGGTATAACCCAGGTCATGGATGTTACAATTATAAACCCCTAACAAGGATTTCATCCCCGAAATCCCAGGTAAAGGAAGACATATATTATTTATTTATCATATCATCAAGCCTCCATCTAACATATTAATGTCATGGAGATGGAATAGAACTTTGATCACCACAAAGTACTTCCATACAGGGTTATCATACAACCTGTCATATAGGATACATACTCTATTGTTTCTTTTCATTATTGACTGTAGAGTCAACTCTGTGTCAGGTAACACTTTTCTTAGTCAGAGATACATTATACATACCTCATTTAATTCAGGTGTCAAACCTCACTGATTTATCACCTTTCTCAACTTATAACTTTATGTGACATGATTCTTAATTCTGAGGAGTCTTCCATATTCCTCATTCAGTTAAGCATTTTACTTCTAATGAAAGACCAGAGTTACATTTTGTCACCCACTCGTGACTACAAGTCTCTTCATACATCTGGTGTGTCATCCAAACTATTGTCACAACACTAAACTTTCTTAGTACTTGTACCAATTATTTTATTAGTTGTACATACTCTTGTCATAAGGGGAGGTTACTGACCAATTAAGAACTTATCTTAGAAGTATCTCTAAATGTTATGTATAAGTTGTTTTTAACATATCTAGATAGGGATATTCTAAGGAGTTATTTTTAGCTTGATAAACTTTTCCCAAAAATATTCTACAATTGTTCCTCCAATTAGTACATCCTTATCGATGTTATGTTTATGCGGAGCGTAAACCCCTAACATGCGATGTTCATACTATTTTATGTAACTACACTGATTTCACAGTTGGCCATTCCTGATAACCAACATAAGTCATCTAATTGGGAGTTATGCTTTTACCTTTCCATACCACCTGGTATTTCTCAGATACTAGAATTCCTTACTTTGGTATCCATCGCATGTGTCAAAAAACATCACATCCTCATCATTTCCAACTCTCTATTGTTATTACCAGAGCCACACATATAAAAGGATCTTTCTTTCATCCTTGAGACATTATTATTACACATATCTTTGTCTTGGAACAAAAGTCCAAGACAAACTGATACTTTTTTAAGTATCCATTATTAAATTATTTCTAATCGATACACATCAAGTGTCATAGTACTCACTTGATTGCCATGTCCCTAAAAGGAAAGAACACAAAGAAACATATTCCTCTTATCACCTCATCATCACCCAGGGTTGTTTATCAAAGAGGAGGGATTATCATCTCCTCTAATTATAGCATGAACTTTCAACTGTTCATGAGTCATTTACTCTTATTTCATCCTAGGTTCCTTGCTATAAGCATAGGAATTATAAGGATGATTACATGTCATTACTCGTTTATTTGTTATTGTCTAACATGATTATGAACATTTTGTGATTTTATCACATTTCCCATTTCTGCATCATGGGAAAAGATCTTTACTAAACACATAAGCTTTATCAGACAGGAATCATCTCCCTTATCCTTATTTTTGTTATCATGAGGATTATACTTTTTACTTCCTCATACTCACATATTGATCTGAGATCATCTCAGATTCCATTTAATGCACTTAGTATGTGATGCAAATGTCCATACCATAATTTCATTATACTCACTGGATTGTCTCAGAATGACTACTTGATCAGAGTAATCAGAAAGATAATAATCTAAGAGTTCCATACTTGCCCTTATCCCCAATAATTATATACCTGGCCAGGGTATACAAGTACTGAGATCAGGTAGTATGCACTTTGTTTACTATCATGTTCCTTGCTTTTCATATCATCTAAAACATAGGACTTATCATTCCTGGATTTCCTTCAGGCATCACATATATACCTTATCCCCTTTTCACAAAGATAAGAGAAATTATAAAGCATTTAGAGAAATACTGAGTAAAATATAAGTCCTCATCTTCCTTGTGTCCTTATATGACTAGTCAAAGGAAACTAAAAAAAAACTACTTTCTTATATTTAACACATGAAATTGTGAAAAAATATATTAGAATGAAACTGTTTCTTCTGACCTGCCTCATCTCGCAGTTTGTTTACTGCCTCAGGCTGATTATTTTCATAGAATCTTGCCATTTCCTGATGTTGACTTTGTGCTTTGTTATTTAATATAGTTGATCCTGCCTGGGACGTCTGTCCACGTCCTCGAGTGCCACTAGAAAACTATTTCCTCTGATGACTTTGATGTCTCTGCCTCGGTGGTTGGGTTACCATTGTGTTTCCTGTAACATCCTTGACCTGGGTTATGTGTTAAACCTAGATGATTTATCTAATAAGGTCGAGAAGATGCTTAATATTATCTTGGGAAAAGTAATTAGGGATCATGAGAAACTTATGTTTCAATTTTGGTCCTGCTTGAATAATGTTGAAGCAATGTTTGCTTATTTTGGACTAAAATGCAAATTACCCAAGTTGAGGGGTTAAATTGCAAATGTTGCATGATAAGATGGTCCTCATGTGCTGAGGCATCATGAGAATGAAGATGATGCAAAGGTATGGCTTGTGGTAGTCTGAGTACCAAGGAAGAGCTCATAAAGTAATGTGTGTGCATTAAAACCTAGTTTTGGTGTAAAGTGCAATTTACCCAAAACCTAGGGTTCAATATGCAAACTACCACTTCAATAAGGTCCCTAATGTTTCTTGGCATCATGTAGAGCAAATAAAAGGAAGGGGGCGCCTCATTTGAAGTAAGTTGGAGGAGAGAGAATCTTGATATAAAAATAATCAAGATTTAATCCTAAGTGAAACCCAAATTCAAATTAGGACAAAAAAGAATGTATTAATTAAAGGGCCTTCAACCAAAATTAAAATGGTTGGATTCAGATGTGTGTGGATGAGCTTAAAGCCTTGCAAAGGCACGAGCATATCCTAAGGAGGTGAAGAACCCACTCACCTTATTATAAGAAAAAGAATATCCACTCACTTATGGATATTATTATAATATGATTTAAGGTGCTTAATTTCTTTTCCCTTAATTCATGGATAATGTAAGGGAGCTCGGTGTTGATATAGATGCCCTTGTATGCAAGAAACCAAGGGGAAAGTGGTGGCAACAATTTTGGATTTAAAAGACTTTTATAAAGTATTTTCTCTCTCATCAATTTTCTTATAAAAGTACCTTTTCCAAGTCAAAACAAAGGCTTTTTCGGATTTCTTTCTTTCCCCTTGCTTGTAAAACGACCAAGGAGATGTGGAGGATTAGGAGGACTACCCCCAAACTGTTGGTAAGGTTCTTGACCTCCTTTCACCTTGAATCCATGGTGAAAATCGAAAATCAATGTATGAATTCTTCATAACTCGATCCCCTCTTCAATTCTAACCAATTCTTTTCACTCCAAGGTTGAGGAGGACCCTTGGAATAGTGAAAGGAGTTGCATACACCATTATTTCCGTGATCTTGGAGCTTTGGATCTCAATTGGAGGCTGGTTTTATAACTTGAACCCTTAATTTTATTATTGCAATCAATTCCTTATCAATTGGTGATCATTTCTACATTTCTGAAATTAAGTTTGGTTGATTGGTGGAATCTCCATGGAAATCATAATAGATTTCGTGAGTTTGGAGCTTGATGATGATGAAATCATCATAATCACACACCTCCCCAAATATCTAGGGCAAACGGTTTCAATGTTTAGTCCAAACGGTTTCACCAAACAGTTTGGTGACCAAACAGTTTGCAAACCGTTTGGTGGTTTGAGTTCCAAATCATTTGAGATGGTTGACCGTTTGAAGATATATGCTGTGATGCTTGGATCTTGATCCAATGGTTTCAATTGGTTTTATCTTGAAGGTTTCAATTGTGAATGATTCCTTAATTGCAAACCCTAATCGACTAAGTGTTGAATTTCCAATTGATCGAGATGATGTTTTGGGTTGATTGACCCAAACGGTTTCAAAACCATTTGGGGATCACCCAAACGGTCTCAAGACTGTTTGGTGGTCACCCAAGACCATTTGGAAGTCTAGGGTTAAGTATGGCTAAGTGTTTGAAGGTCCAAAGGTACCAAATTGAATTGCAACTAAGTGATGATTTGATAATCAATCCAATGGTCCAAAACCCTAATTGGATGTCATGGATTTTGATGATGGAATGGGAAAACAATCTCAAGACCGTTTGGAGATCAACCAAATGGTCTCAAGACCGTTTGGTGGTCATCCAAGACCGTTTGAGGTCAGGTCATATCATGTGATGATGATAGTTCATTGATTTCAATTGATTTGGTTCCACAATGTTAACCATTGATGGATCCTCGATTTCAAACCCTAAGTGATGGTATCTTGATTATCAAACCTAGTTCAATTGGGTTCAAAACCCTAAATTGAAGGTCTAATTGAATGGTGATTCATTGGTCCAATTGATGAATACCTTAGTGGTTCAATTTATAATTGGTCCATGGATTGAAACATTGAGTCGATTGAGTGTTGAAGTACCTTTTTGGTCCATGCGGTTTTGATAAGGTTTGGACCAAATGGTCTCAAGACTGTTTGGGACCAAACGATCTCAAACCGTTTGGAGACCCAAAGTGCAAACGGTTTCAATACCTGCTTTGTCCAATTGGTTTCAAGTATAACTTGTTCAAATGGTTTTCAACCAATTGATTTATGAGAACCAAGATCATTGAGGGTCTAAGTAATTAACATTGTGAAGATCAACATGGTTAATCCATTTGAATATCTCATGTAATTGAAATTCCAATATGGTGAACCTATTTAGATACTTAATGCATTTGAAGATTTCAATGGTTAACCCAATTGATCACTTTGTGGAATTGAAATTTTAATGGGTCAATTCTTTTGAATTCCTTATATAAATGTAGGTTTAATTGATTAGACCATTTGGACATATAATATGATCAAAGGTCAATCAACTATGTGATTATTAAGATGTAGACCCATGATGATTGTGAAGGTTAACCCTAGCTATGTGTACTCAAGTGAAGAGTTGACCTAGATCAATCTTGGAGTAGTTAACATCCTAGAGAGGATGAGAGAGAGAGAGAGAATGAGAGAGTTGAATGTTATTATAATTAAGCCATAATTCTCTCACTATGAATAAAATATGTGATAAGGGTTTGATCCATAATAATGAGATCATGAAACCCTAATTATTGAGCCCTAACCCCAATTCAGAGCAATTCTAAGTGAAACCCTAATTGGGATGAATAATGAACCCTAATTGTGGGTTATTGAATGTAGACCCTTTTCTGAGGTAAAATTTATGTATGAAACCCTAATTAGGGCAAAGCTATGTGTGAAACCCTAATTTAGGGCAAAGATGAGTGTTATCATAAATCCAGGGTGATGATGTAACCCTAACTTAGTGTAAAAATGAAGGAAACCCTAATTTAATGGGAATTGTACATCCTAACCCTAATTTGGGTATGAGGTAAGAGAAACCTTACTTGGATGTGAATAGAAAACCTTAATCCCTAAAATGGGGTAAGGTGCATGAAACCCTAATGTAGGGTAGTGCCACTAATCCTATGTTAAGACCTAGCATTGGGTGATGTGTTGTAAAATCTTAATTTTCACATAATACTAGGTGAAACCCTGATATAGAAGGATGATTATATGAAACTCTATTGAAGAGTAATACTATGTGAAATCCATAAATATATGAAATATTCTATGTGAATCCTCAAATTATAAATATGGAGAATACTATTCCTAATAATGGAATAGTGATTAATGTTATGAAAAATGTGACACCTAGAGAGGTTGATAATGAATATCCTTATATTAATAGTTCCTAACTCAAGGATGAGTCCATAGTATTGGCAATGGTTGTATATTCTAATTAAGTGACTAATGACCACTACTTTACATGATAAATGTGATGAACTGGTACATAAAGTATTAGGATGGGGAATACCCTAATACAAGCTAAGTGTATGAACTCAAGTAAGACAAAGGTGTTGATGAAAGTGATATATCAAGATATGGTAGATATCACATCCAACACCCCAATACTGGTATACCTTGATGTGTTATAAGTCCAATATAATTGGATGAATGACATATGAGATGTGTCATGTCAATTGTTATATTGAGATGTAATGCACCTTGTTGAATGTAGGCTAACATGCCTTATGAAAGGGGTAATCCAATCAATAGACTATGATATTATCATATTCTGATAAAGATGAGAGAGAAACTCATGTTGTGTGTTGATAACTCATTTAATGATGAATGATGAGAATAAATAAGTATGATTGAATACTCATGATTATCCATATTGATTACTGCTATGTGAAACCCTAATACAAGTTAATGCTATGTGATCCCTAATACATGGTACTGCTATGTGAAACCCTAATACAAGTTAATGCTATGTGATCCCTAATACAAGGTACTGCTATGTGAAACCCTAATACAAGTTAATGCTATGTGATCCCTAATACATGGTATTGCTATGTGAAACCCTGATACAAGTTAATGCTATGTGATCCCTAATACAGGGTACTGCTATGTGAAACCCTAATACAAGTTAATGCTATGTGATCCCTAATACATGGTACTGCTATGTGAAACCCTAATACAAGTTAATGTTGTGTGATCCCTAATACAGGGTACTGCTATGTGAAATTCTAACACAGAGTAATTCTATGTGAAGCTCAAATACAGACTAATGGGTTATGAAAGTAATAAGATAACCCTTGTATTGCATGGTACTGATATGTAATTGTATCATGATTACTAATCATGCAGATATGTTGAGAAGATGAGCATAGCCATGTATGGGCTATGATGTTCTGTACATTGAAAATGTTCTATAGGCCTTATAAGTCTTTATATGCCTTGTTTCTTAGTGAGAGGTAACCTAAAATTAATGAGTCATGTGTGTCACATGATGTGCTAATTATCTTAGATTGTTTATGAGCTTTGTGTACTATGTGCAATACTTTGTGTAGCAAGATTTATAATGTCCTTGGTCATATGACCTGAAGGTATGAAGTTACCTAATAAGTGGTAACAAATGTTCTATGATGAGATGAAGGTTCAAATACCAGATTCTATAATCATGATGGTGAACTTGTTAAGCAGTGGAATTGTACTTGATGAGTTGAGGGATTAAGATCCCAATACTTTGTGAGAAGAGTATGGCTACAGGCCATGACTCCACTATGACAATACCAGGCATAAGATATATGATCTAAGCCTGAAGTGAGTTAATGCTGTGGGGATGATTCTATTGTGAATAAATGTTATACATGTTCTTCATATTCCATTAAGGATAAGTGACATGTTGTTCTTTCAAGTTACAGCTGCAATGTTTTTAAATAAGAATAATAGTCTAACCAGTTAGACATTGAATTAGCTACTGTCAATCAAATATGATTCCTATGTGCATATTTATCTTCTTAAGTTGCAATAATAATGTTACTGGAGGAGAGTTATATCTCTCACTAGGACAAATTACAATTATCTCACCCCTGTGGGACCTACATTTTTAGGTGGACGCAGGCAAGGAGGCAGGAATCCTTCAGTAGGTGAAGGACAACAGCAGTAGCAGTAGGGACAACAGTGAAGTCTCAGGTGGAGACACTGGATGTTATACCTTGTATAGATGTAGATAGAGTCCTATGTGTCGTCTCTGTACTCTCAGGTCCTCGGAGTAGTAGTTAGTGCTTCCGAGATTTTGGCTCAGTGCCTCGAGATTTTCATACTGCCTGTGCTTAGTTTAATAGGGTAGCTGATGCTTGTAATTCACAGAAAGAGATGATACAGTACATGTACCTTTAATCCAGAATGTAAATGTGTTACTTTGGTTCTATGTGAGAAATTTTTCCTTTGATGGATCTCTTGATAAAAAAGCTTTAATTTTTAGTGATTTTCAGTAATCCGTTGCTTAGTGAACGCTTCCGCATTAGTTAATTATGTTTTTATGAGTTGTATGCCACATTTCCAACTGGACAATTCCTTTCTAGATGTCCTACCTTACTACATTAGTGACATGTTCTATTCTCTTGATATGATCTAAAAGGTCCTTTACCCTTTCTGGATAGCCATTTCCCTAGTGCACTAGACACTAGTTGTATCGGGGGTACCAAAAACTTCCCCTTTTTGAAACTACTAGTCCTCTGTTCCTGAGTTTGGATAGGTCTTTTCTTAATTCTTTCCTCATTATCCTTTTCTGGACAATCTCTTCTGATATGTTCAGGTTGCCTACACCTATAGCAAACCCTGATTTTGGGTTGTAACCTATTTATTTTAACATCTTCTATTGCTTCGACATGCTGATGTTGATCAAGAATCCTATTGGAGTCCAAAACTTCATCATTGGGGGCTGGTAATCTAGGTTGTATTGCTAATATATAGTCTACTATACACATCATTACTGTCCTAACATGCCCAACAGTGATATCAAAAGAAGGATTCCTTATCATAGTTGGATCATCTTGGGGGTTCTCAGATAGTCGTTCTTCTCTTGCATGGTCCCTTGCACCTTCTGTTGGTGTAGAAACATTGCTCTCAGTAGTGTACTCCTTCAGTAGTCCAGACATCTTTAAGCTTTACTCTATCTTATGCATGAGCAGAAGTCACTATAAGTTATACTAGAGAACACTAGAACAAACTCAACACCTTAGTCCTATGTCTCTGTAGACTCAGTGAACCTTAAGCTCTAATACCACAAAATTGTGACGATAGTCGACAAAACCGTTACTGATTAACCGGAATTCAAACATAAGTAGCGGATTAACAAAAATCACTAAAATTAAAACCTTTTTCAAAGCGATCCAATTCCAGGAAACTCTTAATAACAAGAACCAAAGTATTACATGTACATTCTAGTACACAAGTACATACCATGTACCATCTCTTCTCGAGGATTACATACATCAATTGCTATGTTAAGTCTACACATGAGCAACACAAAACCTCGAGGCATTCAAGCCAAAATCTCAGATCGATTATGAAAACACTAAGTACTGACTCCAAGGACCAGAGAGTACAGAGACAACACATAGGACTTTTATCTACAAGACACGACATTCAGTATCTCCACCTGAGATGTCACTGCTGTCCTTGATGCTGCTGTCCTTCCCCTGTAGTATGGTCCTTACCTCCTCGTCTGCGTTTACCTAAAAAGGTTGGATCCCACGGGGGTGAGACAATTGAAATTGTCCCAGTGAGATATATAACTCTCTACCAGAAACATTATTATTGCAGATAAAGTATTTATAAACTGAGCAGAGGTTCTTTATATATATATCAAACAATATTAATCATTGAATGAACAAAATAAGATGATCTCCTTTCTCAAGGAGAACATTATATCTACCCATGGTAGAATTATAAATCATCTATCTGCTTTTTAAGAAATGTGAAGAAACATAAATATCATCAATCAACTAAATTACACATCAAGCAATGTTTCTTGTATTCGAACCTTAAGAAGATATGCTACACGGCTGAACATATTTTTACAATCACACTTATGCCCTGAGGAGATGAAGCATACCCCAGTCATCTCCAACCAAACACAAACTTCTCACAAGTCGGTACCATATAAGGTCAATGGTAGAGCCGATTTCCATGACCTCCCTTGTCTCGGTCATTATGAGACCACACATAATTTAGTAGGACATCTCATGTCATTTGCTGGAAGGACATCTAGTGTCATTGCAAATAGTTGTGCTAGGGTACGTAGGCATCCACACTTTTAGAGCTACAGCATCAATTGCACTCTCTTAGGGGGACATCTACTAACAACCATCCCCAGTTACTGAGTCATGGCGACACAAGCACCATACTATGAGCCACGGGCCAGTTTACAGTGCTCAATACAGAGTCTACGACTGAAGTTGCCCTCGAGCCAGAATATGGCATATAGACAAATCCCCATTCATCTCGGTCTCGTAAGGGGATCGGCTCACACATGGCCATCCGTACTTATGCCCTCACATACTCAAAAGTCTGCATGCTGGGTTATGCCACGAAGCAACCCGTTTCACCATTCAACAAATGTTGACGCTGATGGATCTATGGTCATGGCAACGTTTCATAGTTTATAGTGATATATTACGTGCATTACAACATTCTTTTAGCATCAAACACGTTATCATTATCAATCACAACAAATGCTACAAAGAAAGGTGTAATACATCTATCACATACTTTTCAAATCTTTAAAACACATGATATTAGGGATCTCAGTCCCTTATCACATTACTGGGAATTCTCATCCCTTCACATCATCATTATCGTAATTACTGGATCTCGGTATTCAAACCCTTAGTTCATCACAGAACACTATTACCACTTATCAGGTAACTATTATCTCCAGGTCATTTGAGCAAGGTATGAATGATACTTGCTATACAAGCATCTCACATGGCTCACAAGGCCTATTTCACATCTTGTCACCTCTCAATAGGAAACAACTCATTCACATGGCTCACAAGGCCATTAAATATCTTATCACCTCTTACTAGGAAACAACTCATGATATTTGCATGGTTAGTATATTTGGTAACAACTATATTAATCACATACCAATATTATGTAATACAAAGATAACATCATTATTCCCTCATTAGGATCAGGGTTTCCCATCTTTATCAATTAGGGTTTCACATAACATCACCCTATGTTAGGGGTTTCACATATCATCACCCTATATTAGGGTTAGGGTTTTCCATTTTTAACCATTTAGGTTTTCAAGATCGTATTTTTAATGATTAAACCCTAATTCATTGCTCCACACATCTAGGAGCCAACATTGATATCATAAGTATTCAATCATACTTATTTATTCTTATCATTTATCATTAAATGAATTATCAACACAAGATATGAGTTTCTCTCTCATCATTACCAGAATATGATTACATCATACTTTATTAACTTGGCTTAACCTTTTCTTAAGGTATCTTAACCTACACTTATCAAAGTGCATTACATCTTAATGTGACAATTGACATGACACATTTCATGTGTTACTCATCCAAGTATATTGGATTTAGGGTACATCAAGGTGTATTAACCTTGAGGTACTGGATGTGATATCTATCATGTCTTGATGTATCACTTCCCTCATCACTTTTAACTTACTTAAGTTCATCAACTTATCTTGTATTAGGATATTTCCCATCCTAATACTTTATGCACCAGCTCATCACATTATTCATGTAATGTATTGGTCATAAGTCACTTATTTGAATTATTCAACCATTATCAATGATATGGACTCATCTCGTATTAAGGCATTTTTGATATAAGGTTATCCATTATCAACCACTTTAGGTGTTTCACCTAACAAATATATTAGTCACTATTCCATTATTAGGAATAGGGTTTCCCATTTGTATCAATTAGGATTTTACATAACATCACCCTATGTTGGGGTTTCACATGACATCACCCTATATTAGGGTTTCACATAACATCACCCTATGTTAGGGTTTCACATATCATCACCCTATGTTAGGGTTTCACATATCATCACCCTATGTTAGGGTTTCCCCACATATATTAATTAAGGTTTCTCATCCCATTACCTAAAATTAGGGTTTTTCAACCCATGGCCCAAAATTAGGGTTAGGGTTTTCTATTTCATATCAATTAGGGTTTCTCAACCCATTACCCATGATTAGGGTTTCTCATCTTTCTCGATTAGGGTTTCATTATCACATTATCCAAGATCAATACCCTAATTCAAAACTCCATGCATTTTGGAGAATGCATTGATATTACAATTAGTATCCAAAACCTAACTCATTGATCCACATGTCTAGAATTACATAATACCTTCATAAGTATTCAAATGAACTTATGAATTGTAATTTTCTTTATTGGTTAGGGTTTCCATTCTCCATTGATTAGGGTTTTATGATTACCTTACTAATCCAAACCCTAAATCAGTGCTTCCATATGTCTTGGAGCACATAGCTTTATTTAAGTATTAACTCATACTTGTCAATGTTATATGTACGTAGGAACACTCAACATCATCATCATACCTTATTAGGTTGACTTAACCTCTCACTAAGTACATACACCTATGTTTATCATAGTGTATTGAATCTCTCACTTTCATAGGCATTGAGTGATAATCACTTTAATTATACTAATCACTTAAATATTTTAGAGGTACTTCCATTGAAGTCATCCTTGAGATACTCTTCAACCACTTATGGGGTTATTAGTACTTACATGGATTGAATCAATTAGACCTTCAAACGGTCTTGGACCAATTGATCCTTCAAACGGTCTTGAGGTCACTTGACCTTAAATGGTCTTGAGGTCACTTGACCTTCAAACGGTCTTGAAGACCGTTAGACCTTAAACGGTCCTGGTTCAATTGAATCTCCAAAAGGTCTTGAACCTTTTGTACCTCCAAACGGTCTTGAGGTGCTTGACCTCCAAACGATCTTGAATATTGTTCAAACCTAAACGGTTTGACACCATTTGATTTGAATATTAGTTAATCCCAAATGGTTTGAGACCATTTAGTCATCAAACGGTCTGAGACTGTTTGGTCAAATAAGCTTGAAAACCGTTTAACCCTAAATTAGGGTTTTGTTCCTCAATTGATTTAGGGCTTTGAACCCAATTGAGATAAGGTTCTAAAATCAATTATATTTGATTGTTTAAAGTTATTAGATCCTGAGACCAATTGAACTTTGAGTCTATTGAAACCATTTGGTCTCTAAACAATTTTGAAACCGTTTGACCTCTCAACGGTTTTGAAACCGTTTTGTCACTAAACAGTTTTGAAACCGTTTGGTCTAAAATGGTTTGGAAACCATTTGACCAACACAAAGCAAAACCATTTGCTCATGATATTTCTTGAGGTGTGTTCTAATATTATGTCATCAGCATCAAGATTCATACCTCTGAATTCTACTATCATGTATATGATAATTTCATCAATTATTCAAGAAGAACAATAAAAGACCAACATATGATGATAATTTGAAATAAATAACAACATTAATGGGTTCAAGTTATATAACCCGCCTTCAAAGTAGCTTCAAATATTCAAGATTCACGTCTCCAATGGTGAAAGAATCTCCTTCAACTATCCAAGGTTCGTTTCCAACTTTTTGGATGCAAAAGATGTCCAAGGTTGAGCATTGGTTGGAATAGAGAAGTAATTCAATGTTGAAATCCGATTTCAACCATCAATTCAAGGTTGAAAATGATAATGGAGCTTACCTTTAGCTTGGGTAATGTTTTCCTCCTGCTCCTAAGCTCCTTGGTTGTCAGCCAAAGCAAAGAAAGAAAGTGGTTTGCAAAATGGCCTTTCAAGTAAGGAGAAAATTGAATATATGTGATTGATTTTCTAGGAGAGAGAAAGTAGGAGGAATTTCATCCATTATCTTTGCCACATGCCCCCTACCTTACTTGCCTCCAAATACAACTCCCTTTATACTCAAAATCCTCTCGTTTATCCTTGAATTAAAAGCAACCACTTTAAGCACCTTAATTAATATAATACTATTATCCATTTTTAGTGGACATTACTTTTTAATTAACAAATGTGAGTGGGTTTCTTCACCTACTTAGGATATTTCGGTGCAAATCAAGGAATTTGGACGTCCTTGAACTATATGATTTCAACCAAAGCCTTTTCAATTGATGGGCACTTCAATTGATATATTTAGTTTTGCTACAAAATAAATTAGGGTTTCAATTATGCTTAAATCTTGATTATTTTATTATCAAGATTATATCTCCTCAAAAGTAATTCAAACAAGATGCCCCATTCTTTTTATTTTCTCCAAATGATACCAAGAAATAGTAGGGACATTCTTGAAGTGGTATTTTACATATCCAACCCTAGATTTTGGGTAATTTGCAAATTACACCAAAACTAGCATTCAATACACAAGCATACTCAAACAAGCTCCTTCTTGGATCTTAGACTTCCACAAGCCATACCTCAACATCAATCTCATTCTTATGATGCTATAACACTTAAGGAATATTTATAATGTAACATTTGCAAGGTAACCCCTTAAATTGGGTAAATTGCACTTTAGTCCAAAATAGGTAAAACATTGTTTCAACATTATTCAAATATGGCCAAATTTGAAACATAAGTTCTCCTTTGGTCATAATTACTTTTCAAAGGATAAAGACAAGAATATAAATGACTTACTTAAGCAAAACTTCTAGGGTTAAGGCATAACCCAGGCCAGGGATGCTACAAATATTATTCCAAATGATGATGTTACAGGTGAGGTAATTCCTATTCTAAAAGAAGTCAACATCACCCAAATGGGAAAAGAGGTGGTCATTCAAGAAGAAGAGAAAGATAAAGAAAGAAAGGATCCAACTCCCTGATTTGCAAAGAACATCTAAAAGAGATGATTTTAGGTGATCCATTTGAAACAGTGAAGGTGCAGGCTGCATTCAATAAAGAACATGCCAACAATGCCTTCATCCCACAACTCAAGCCAAAGAATGTCAAAGAAGCTCTTGGGGATGATGAATGGATCCTAGCCATGCAAGAAGAGTTGGAGAAATTTGAAAAGAATAAAGTATGGACCCTGGTACGAAGGCCAAGTGATAGAAAGATCATTGGCACCTAGTGGGTCTACCACAACAAGCTAGATAGCGACAAAGTGGTAAGGAACAAAGCAAAGTTAGTGGCTCAAGGATACAATTAGCAGGAAGCTATAGATTTTGATGAAACATATGCACCTGTAGATAAACTTGAGTCCATTTATATGTTGCTTGCTTTTGGCAGTTATAAAAACTTTCTTCTTTATCAAATGGATGTTAAAAGTGCATTATTGAACGATACAATTGAGTAGGAAGTGTATGTTGCACAACCCTCGGGTTTTGAACATGATAGTTTACCTAACCATGTGTATGTGTTGCAAAAATCTCTCTATGGACTTAAAAAAGCACATAGACCTTTGTATGATAAATTAAAGAACTTTTTGTTAGATCGTGGGTATATCATGGGCAAAGTTAGATCATGGGTATATCATGGGCAAAGTAACAATTTTCTTATCATTCAAATATATGTTGAAGATATCATTTTTGGAAAAATTAATCTTGATCTTTACCAGGAGTTTAGTGATCTTATGCAGAGTGAATTTGAGATGAGTATGATGGGTGAGCTCACATTCTTCCTCAACTTTCAAATCAAGCAAACGAAAGATGGGAACATCATCAACCAAGGCAAGTACAAAAGTGAGCTACTTAAATGCTTTGGGATGGAGAACACCAAGCCGATGGACACACCCATGTCAAACACTACCAAACTTGAAAAATATGAAGAAGGTGAGAAGGTAGATGAGAAGCTCTATAGAGGTATGAATGGAAGTTTAGTTTACTTAACTGCCTCTAGACCTGATATAATGTTTAGTGTTGGCTTGTGTGCTCACTTTCAATCAAATCCTAAGAAATCACTTCTTATAGCTGTTAAGAGGATTATAAGGTACTTAGCCAAAACTCCAAATTTTGTTCTATGGTATCCCAAGTCAAGGGACTTTACTCTTATGAATTATAGTAATGCGGATTACACGAGATGCTTGATTGATAGAAAGTGCACAAGTGACACTTGTTTTCTCCTAGGACCATGTTTGGTGTCTTGGTTCTCCATGAAATAGAGCACAATGGCATTATCAACCACTGAGGCAGAACATATTGCAGTCAAGAGTTGTTGTGCCCAGGTCCTATGGATGAAGCAAATGCTCCAAGACTTAAACATTCATTTTGATGCTTCTCCTATCTATTGTGATAATACTAGTGCAATTAACTTGTCATGTAATCCTATCTTGTTTAGTAGAGCTAAGCATATAGAGGTTCATCATCATTTTCTTCATGATCACATTGCCAAAAAGGATATCTATATCACACATGTGGACACAGAAAATTAGTTGGTGGACATTTTCACTAAACCTCTAGCTAGAGAGAAATTCAACTATATTAGACCTAAACTATTCATAATTGCTTTGAATGAATTTTATATGCCTTCTATCTAGTTGTCATCTATCCTATATGCTTTGACTATGTTTTGATCACCATTTCTTACGAATATGCTAAAAATTAGTTTTCATGTTCTTTTTGCATTATTTTTATCTTGTTTTTAGGTATTTTTTGCAAACACTTATTTTATCGCAAAATAGTACCCAATGATGAATGATATGTGCCTAAGTATGTTTAAAATACAAAATATACTTGAAAAATAAATTTAATTAGCACTCTAATGGCTAGAAATTAAGATTTCTAATGTTGGTTCAGTTGGATCATCGATCGATTGCCAACTCAATTGATCAATGGCCGAGAGCTTTTTTCCAAGAGCTGATCGGTCAAGTTTCTAAGTCACAGAACTTGACTGATGGTTGGGCTGGAGAAAACATAAGTTAGGTTTGACTGACTTTTTACCCTCTCAACTAGACAAAAATTGACTGATCCAACCTCTAGTTCCCTCAAGCTCTCAACCCTAGCTCTGAATTGTGGTGGTGTTTTCTTTTCTTTTACTCTATCCATCCTCTCTTTTCATCTCCATTGTATCCAACAGGAGAAAGAGAGTGGCCCCAATTGGAGCACCATCTTCGTCTTCCAACTCGCATCTCATACCCTTTGACAATACCTTCTTCGTCTCCAATGAGGTTCTTAATATGTACAAGGAGCTCTTTTCCATTATGTTCCCTTTTTTAGCCAACCCCACGTAGACAAAGGGTCATCAATCAAGTAGTTGAGTTGCTATATGATCACCACCTCTATGACTTGTGTGTCAAACGTGCGTGCTACCATAATTCCATCACTAGCATAAAAGCATTCATGAATTGTATGCCAACTTATAATGAAATTATGACAAACTCGTACCCCGACCAAATGCTCAAATAGTCCTCACATCCATGATTACTGGGAAGAAATTCCAACTCTCTGAGGATACCCCGAACGTCTTCTTCTCAGGTGCTAAGGTGACTGACACTTGGAGGAAGGACTACCCCAAGTATTTTGACCTAGTTGACCCTGAGGCCTTCTACAAGAAATATGATCTCACTCTTCCTGATATTCATAGATACTTGAAGAAGCCTCAGTTTCCCTTTAGGAAGAAGTGTACCCTTCCCTCCTCCACCTTAGACCTCAACAGATGCATACACACCCTAGTTGTTAACTGCAATATTCATCCCAAGAAAAATCAGACTAAAACTGTAGAAAACACTATGGTGATTATGTTCTGCCCCTTAAAGAACATCAGAGTCAAATTGTCTCATAATGTCCTTCACTACATGACCTTTTTTGACTTGGGAAAGAACACCCGTGGCACCCACCCACCCTACCCTACCCTGATCTGTGGTCTTTTTCAAGCTGTCACTAGAAAATCTCTTTTCCATGACATTTACTACAAACTAGCCCAGAAAGGAGTTTGCATCCGTGAGACCACACTTCAGAAGTTTGTTCCTACCCATTCCTCTACCACACCCCGAGCCTCTACCTCCACCTCCACCCGTGAACCTCCACCACCTCAACCTTCATGACCTGCCAATGCCCTGTTCCATGTATCAAATGAAACCCTTATGGGCTACATGATGCATTAATAGGTGTATAACCTTTAGGTTCAGGAGCGCATGCTTTAAGATCTATATGCCATCATGTCCAACATGAATCTATCTTGTGCACACCCTTATCCTACCAACCAACCCTACTAAGGATGTGACTATGGATATGATCACTTTTACCTAGCCCCTCCACCTACTGCTTCCGCTACTACACCCTCTACTATTGGTGGATCTACCCCTGGAGTGCTTCCTCTACCTGCTGGCCCCTGGCCACCCTACTTGCTAGTATTGGTACTTCTACTCCCTCCTTCCCACATGCCAATGAGCTCGATGCTCTTGGCATGTCTTGGGCTGAGCAGAATGCTTGTTGGCCCATTCATGGTTTCAATTCTTCTACCGGTGAGGAGATGTCAGATCATGCAGATGAGGAAGCTACTGCCATTGATGAGGAGGCTTTCGAGGATGATGCTTGTGATGATGGCTTCGCTGGTGAATCTGGTGATGAAGGTGATGCTGCTACACCTTTAGACAGAGATGACGACTATGAGCCACATGCCTCAGATGTTGATGCTAATGATGTTGATGATGATATGGACATAGATGACCTAGATGCTTAGATTTTTTAGTTTTTAGTCTAGATGTTGATCACATATATCTTTCTAGGATATTTTATACTAAAAACATCTGGGCACATTTTCTGACATGTACTATTTATCATCATGTTTTAATCATTTTTAGCTTGTAGTTGTTTCTAAGGACATGCTTTTTGGGTTATAATATTAATCCTATGTACTCTTACTCCTTGATTTACTATATCTCATGAGTTGGTGCCTTATTTATCATATTTTGATTATGACTTAGATTGCTTGTTTGTCTCATCCCTATTTGGTGTATGCTTTGCTATTGCATGTTGTGGATGTATGTTTGGTTGTGTTTGGAGAAGACCTATTTCTGTTCTCTTCTACCCCTTTCCTTTTTGATAATGTCAAAAGGGGGAGAGAAGTTCGTTGTTTTGAAGCTCAACCATATTGATTTTATTATCTATGTGATCCTTTACTTGTTCATTATATGCTTTATCATGTCACTTGCTAAAGAACCATATAGTATATATGTCATATTGTGTTGTGTAGATATACTAACTATGTAGGCAAGAGTAAGCATAGATTAAAAGGTATCAATTCACATTGTTCAAATCATGAACCCCCTTGCAATTCACAAGACAAAGGTATAACTTTACATATCCTTTTCAATATGATTAAGGAATGGGTTGTCATTGTCAAAAAGGGGGAGAATGTTGACTTGATAGTTCTACATTGTCCATATTTTGATAATGACTTAACCATTCCATTCCTATGTATCTAATATGTTTGTTCAAGAATTCCATTCCTATGTATCTAATATGTTTGTTCAAGATTGATTTCAGGCTTTAGGTAAATGAAAATGATCAAATTACACAAGCCCTAGCTTGTTCAAGTTCAAATCAAAAGTAATGCAAATTCACATTTTGGGAAATCACTCCAAATTACCTTAGATGATTTTTGTAATCACTTGTATTGATGATATGACTTGTAACTAAGATGACAAAAAATGTGAGACAATTGATTACAAGGTTTGGTCACTCAAAAATCAATTTGGAAAATTTGTCATAGGCTGTTTATCGGTTGAGTTGGAAACTCAACCTATCCAGTGATGGATTTTCTTAAGATGATCAATTGGTTGAATTGCACACTCACAAAAATCATCTGATTAATCAACTAAGAAAAATTGATTTTGACTCATCGGTTGAGTTTACCAGAACAAATTTGACCAATAGTTTGAAAATTGGCTTTGTCACTTAGTGGACCAGTCAAGTACCTTCATTGAAACTCGACCGAATGTACTCTATGGAAAATACAAAAAAAATGATTATAACTATTTGAGAGTTGTTTTGAGTGAAAATAGTTCTGTTGCAAGTTTAAACAATGAATACCTATGACATTGTCATCTAGAAAACTTAAATAAGAAATGCATTTCTAGAATCCATGATGATGATTAACTAGGCTCTTTTGGTTATTGAACCATTAAAGGCATGCAAATCTTATTTATGGGGCCACATGACAAAAGAATCTTTCACTAGATGTAGTGGGAGAGCAAGTATTCTATTAGGGCTTGTACATATTAATATATGTAAACCTTTTAGAATAAATGGTAGATGTAGTTATTGTTGGATCTAGGGCTCTAGAGGGGGTAAATAGATATTCACAATTCTCACAAGATAAGTTAAACCTTCATATTATATCAATCAAAACCAATAGCTTCAGAGAAATGTGAATAAACTAACTAAGGAAGCATAGGAAGGATGAGAGAAATTGAAACATGCACTTGGACAAGGTGGTTTAGAGTGGTTCTACTCTCTAAACTAGGAGAGAGTGAATACACTACCTAGAGAGGTCAACCTCTAGGACTTTGCAATCTGTGCATACTTATATTCATTCATAAGAGATATAAGGAGACCACCATACATCCCTAGACTTACCTATTCAAGACAAGAGTCTTCCACCTACACAAGGACATACCCACTTGATCAAGATGTCTTCAGCCTTCAACAAGGACTTACCCACACTTGCATCAAGTCTTTGGCCTTGAAGGAATTTGCCCACTCTTCTTGAATCTTGGCCTTGCCCTTCTCCTTCACCTTGAGATGATCTTCACCTCTTCTTCAACCTTGAAGAAGAACAACAACAACTTCACCTTGACTCATAGTAGTTTGCTTAACATTTGCTTCTTTGAGAAAGGACATTGGTAAGATGGAATGGAATGAGAGCTTTACAAGAACATGGAGGTAGCTCTCTTATAATTGTCCTAACTCACTCATAATCACCAAATGCTCTGTAAATGAGAGAGAGAGAAAGGGGCTTAAGGAGTTGTAACACACTCAACTATAGCAAGGACTTGGAATACCATGAATGAGCAAACTTGGAATGAACTCCAAGGTGTCCTATTTATAGATGGGATGTTCCCTTGAGTGTGGGATCACTTAAGGATGAAATTATAGCCATTTTATCTCTCCTATCTTTCCTAATCTTGGAAGATGTTATTGAGATGTGTTATCATCTCAATAACATGCATGTTCTCATGCAATCTCTCCAGGTCATAGTTCATGGGGTAAAATATTAGATATTTGGCATCAATGACATCTTCAATATGCTTCTTGTAAGCATCCCAATCAGTATAGGTACAGTGGGAGCAAGTTCATCTAGCTCTGGTATCTCTATGACATAGAGCTTACAATCCTGTGTGAGAACAATTCTCAACGTCATGAACCAGTCGTGAAATTTTTTCCCATTTAACTTGTCCTTCTCAAAGGACTGATCGTAGAGAAAAAATGTTGTTTGTTGTCATTTGATTCTATAAGAGAATTTGGAATTTTGTCAAAACATTTCTGATTTTCCTGAAGATGAAAAGGTAAAACATGCGGTATACCTCCTAAAAGGGAGTGCTGGTAATTGGTGGATGATAGAGGAGGATAAGAGACCAGGCGAAGAAATAGGATGGGAGGTTTTCCGACGAGAGTTCATCAATAGATACTTCCCTAAGACGTATCTAGATGAGAAGATCTTTCAATTTGAGAAAATCACACAAGGACACATGAACGTTAGCGAGTATGAAGTTAAGTTCATGGAGTTACTACGGTTCTGTCCACAAATGGCAGTTACCGATGAAGAAAGAATTCGACATTTTGAAAAGGGCTTGAACTCTGAACTAGCCACTCCTGTGTCTGCTCTAGAGAATAGAGAAAGGTTTGCCACCTTCGTGGAGTCAGTGAGAAGGATAGAGAGGTCAGAAACCATGAAACAACAGACAAGTAGTAAGAAAATGTACACCCAGCCTCAATAACAAGGGCCTGAAAGTTTTAAGAAACCAAGATTTTCTACACCATCAACTTTGTCAGGATTTCCTACCCAGACACAATGGATGACAAGTGGAAGTAGGGATCATAGTTGTATTCCAAGAGGACCCTCCGACATAGCATCAGCATCGGTAACTGGATCGTATAGACACTTTGCACCCAGGATCTGTTACCTATGTAGACAGCCGGGACATCTGGAAAGGAATTGTCTAGACAGGAATACAATAATGACTCAGCCCAAAGGACAGAGTCTGCAAGGCTCACAAGGGAGGCTCTATAATACTAGAGGACGTGGACAAACGTCCCATACAGGTCATATGACATAAGTTTTGTTTTAATATTACATATCGGGATTCTATGTAAGATATGTAAACTTTGCTACTTTTGAATTCCTTGTCTAAGTCCCTGGAGAACACAAGGGAGATAAGAACTTGTATCTTACTCAATATTCTTTAAAACAATTTATAATCTCCCTTAACTGTGTATGAAAAGGATGAAATATAGATGTGATACCTGAAGAATAATCTTGTATGGTAAATTTTGTGTGTATAATGATATGAAGACTGAGAAATATGATGATAAGCAAAATGCATACTACCTAATCTCAATGCTCATATACCCTGGCCAGGTATATGGTTATTGTAGATAAGGCAAGTATGAAACTCCTAGATTGTTATCTTTTGATTACTCTGATCAGGTAATTATTCTAAAACAATCTAGAGAGTATAAGGAAAAAAATAATTTAAAGGAGAAAAGCTAAGTGAATACTTAGTGAATATGCTTAGTGAATATACTCAGTGAATACTTAGTGAATATGCTCAGTGAATATACTCAGTGAATACTTAGTGAATATGCTCAGTGAATATACTCAGTGAATACTTAGTGAATATGCTCAGTGAATATACTCAGTGAATACTTAGTGAATATGCTCAGTGAATATACTCAGTGAATACTTAGTGAATATGCTCACTGAATATACTCAGTGAATACTTAGTGAATATGCTCAGTGAATATACTCAGTGAATACTTAGTGAATATGCTCAGTGAATATACTCAGTGAATACTTAGTGAATATGCTTAGTGAATATACTCAGTGAATACTTAGTGAATATGCTCAGTGAATATACTCAGTGAATACTTAGTGAATATGCTCAGTGAATATACTCAGTGAATACTTAGTGAATATGCTTAGTGAATATGCTCAGTGAATATACTCAGTGAATATACTCAGTGAATACTTAGTGAATATGCTCAATGAATAGACTCAATTAATACTTAGTGAATAAACTTAGTGAATATACTCAGTGAATACTTAGTGAATATACTCAGTGAACATACTCAGTGAATACTTACTGAATATACTTGGTGAATTTCCTCAGTAACTACTTAGTAAGCCTTTCTCAATGAACTCCTTCAGTGAAGCCCTTGAGACAATATACAGAGTAAATTATCAGTGTTAAGGTATGTATATTCCTCTGTTGGTAAGAATTCTTGAGTGATATGAGAAGAATGTTCTTTTATGCTTTCTCCTTTCAAAAGTATGGACACATTATGTTAGGGGTTTATGCTTTACACAAGCATAAACAGTGATAAGGGATAATTAATGAAAGGGACTTTGTGTGAATTACAGACCCATAATATCATCATAATGACTAATCTGTTCTTCCTTTCCCTGGGATTTCGAGGATGAAATCCTTATTAGGGGTTTATAATTTGTAACATCCCTGACCTGGGTTATAACCTAACCCTAGAAGTTTTGCCTAAATATGTAATTAAACACTTGTAATTATCTTTTACCAGGTAATAAAAGCCCCTAAGGAACATATGTTTCCATTCCTGTCCCCTAGGAACAATGTTGTAGTATTGTTTTGCAATATAGGGATCTATGTGCAAATTACCCAGTTAAGGGATTAACTTGCAAATTGCACATGTTGAGATGTTCCTCTGATGTTGAGACATCATGAGGATGTTTATGATAAAATTTGAGGGATTTCCCAAGCTTGAGCACCAAGGTGCAGTTGTGGAAGCAACCCCTGTACTTGAAGACCCTAAATTGGTGTAAAGTGCAATTTACCCAATTTGAGGGGTGCAACGTGTAAAATACATCATCTAAAATATCTTTTATGACTCTTGGCATCATTTAGAAGAGAAATGATGAAAAGGTCACTTCATTTGAATAATCATATAATAAAGAACACCTTTGTGATTAAATAATCAAGGTGTATGTATAATAGCCCTTTTATGTGTATACTTTAGTGATGGGTTGATCCTCTTTGCCTTCAATTCTTGACCTTAGAAGGAGTTTTTACTTAGAAATAAGATGTGGGGACGTGCAAGGAAGAAAGGAAGGACTTAGATGAGAAATGAGGAAAGCATATGTTCTTATGTTGAAATTTCACCTAAGTATATATACTACTTCTTTAACTTAGCAAGGGAACGATCCTCTTCTTTTCATTTCTTTCCCCTTGCTCAAAACCGACCAAGGCTAAGCTCTGGAGCAGAGAAGGATGACCAAGGGTCCTAGGTAAGTTTGGATCATCCCTTTTGCTTGAATTCATGGAGGAAACTCGTTTTCAAGGTTGAATTCATGGCTAGCTCACCTAGCTCTATCTTTCTAGCCATTCCTTTCCAACCTTTCCTTAGAGAATTCACCTTGGCCGACCTGTGGAGCTCCAAGACGCCATTAAAGCTTGGATCTTGGAAGCTTGGAGCTCAAAGAACAACCTTTAGGTGGGTTTTATAACTCTAAACCTATGCTTTGTTATATACATCTTTTCTATGCTTTTAGTTGCTAGTTCTTCTTCTTCCCTATCTTCCCTTGCTTCCTTGCAAGCAAATCCGTGAGGAACTGTTGCTGTTCTTGAGCTAGAAGATGAGTGCGTTATTTCCTATTCTTATCCACAGTTTTCCACTTTACCATACGACCTCAACCAATTGCCCATACGGTTTACAAAACCGTTTGGTGGGCAAACGGTTTCAAGGTCGTATGAAGGAATACGGTCTCAAGACCGTATGGCCGCGTTGACCAAGCGTGGAACATATGGGAATCCTGTTAAAAATTATGTAGGTTAATCACCCATAAATTTGAGAGGTTAACTTCAAAGGGATCGTGAGATATAAGCAAATCAATTAGCAAATCCAATTGAATTTAGTTCTGATTTTCAATCTGCTTAATTTTCCCTTTTTGGGCAAACGGTCTCAAGACCATATAAGATGGTTGACTAAGCATTGACCGTATGAGATTACTGTTCATAATGATGTTAATTAATAACTCACCAAATTTTATGGACTAATTCCAAACGAGTTAAGAGTTGATGGTTGATTACTAGGGCAAACCCTAATTGAAATCAGTGCTGAAATCACAATGAGCTAATTTGAGATTTTGGGTTGATTAGCCCAAACGGTCTCAAGACCGTTTGGGGAATCATCCAAACGGTCTCAAGACCGTTTGGGGATCACCCAAGACCGTTTAGAGTTCTGGGGTCAAGTATAGTTGACCAATTGAAGGTCCAAAGGTACCAAATCATATTGCAATTAAGTATTGATGTGATGATTAACTCAATAGATCAAACCTTGATGAATTTTCACTAGAGTCCAAAGGATGGATGGGCAAACGGTCTCAAGACCGTTTGGAACTCATCCAAACGGTCTCAAGACAGTTTGGTGACAACCTAAGACCGTTTGGAGGTCTAGGGTTAAGGTAATTTGATCAATTGAGGGCCCAATTACAATGGATTATTGAAATAATCAAATTGCTGATTTGTGACTTAATTGAGGTTCAACCCCTATCAAATCAATCTAGATTTTGATGAATTCTTGGGCAAACGGTCTCAAGACCGTTTGGAGGATATCCAAACGATCCCAAGACCGTTTGGGCCAAGTTTGAGCCCAATTGGAGGTCAATTGATGGGTTCAACTTCGTTTTGAATCACATTGTTGAGTGTTGATGGTTGAACGTTTATAGACCTTAATTGAACCAACTCCAACCCTAATTGGATATCAATTGAGGGTCAATTGAGTAACCAATTGGTTAAGGCTAACCCTAATTGTCTCAATTGATAAGTGGTTAGCAAGCTTGAGACCAACTGAAGGCTTCAACATAGGAAAACCTAATCGAGTTTACCCTTTGAACCACCTTGGAGGTCCATACGATCTTGAGCTTTTGAGGGCATTCGACCTCAAGACCGTATGAGGTCATTCGACCTCAAGACCGTATGAGGGCTTTCGACCTCAAGACCATATGAGGTCATTCGACCTCAAGACCGAATGAGTCCATTCGATCTCAAGACCGAATGAGACCATTCGACCTCAAGACCGAATGAGACCATTCGACCTCAAGACCGTATGAGGGCTTTCGACCTCAAGACCGTATGAGGTCATTCGACTTCAAGACCGAATGAGACCATTCGAACTCAAGACCGAATGAGACCATTCGACCTCAAGACCGAATGAGGGTAAACGGTCTTGAGTGTTATACGGTCTTGAAGTCAACCAAACCATAAACGGTCTACAAAGCTTAAATGGTCTACAACCTTATACGATCTCAGGATCGTTTGGAGGTTGAAGGTGTGAAACCTATTGGAGATTTTTGAGGATAAGTCTGCCTAATGCCTTGAAGGCTTAGATGGTTTGATGGTTGTTCAACCTAAACCATAATAATACCAAGAGACATTAAGGGTCAAATGGTTAGTAAATTAACCCATGATGATGATCAATGTGTAATTTACCATAATGCTCTTAAAAGGTTCAATTGAGTGAAACCTTGTTCTAATCAAACCCTAATCACTCAATAGTGGTTATTTGGTTTATGTTAATCAAAGTGGTCTTAACCCAACCTGATTTAGAGTGGTGTTATCACCATCTGCTGGTATGAGGAGAAAGAAAGTATCATAGGAGAGAGAAAGTATCCTTTTATGGTGGAAAGTCAAGTAATTACCTTCAATACACATGAATGTGCATGATTAGGGAATGATCCACCTATGTGAGATCATGGAAACCCTAGTTATGATATATGATGAATCTTAAAGCTAATCTGAGAGCATCAATGATGATGTTCCTCATACATGACAATGTTATGAGTTCAACTCACCATAATGTGAATAGTAAACCCTAATTCAAGGGTGATGACATGTAATGTGAATAGTAAACCCTAATTCAAGGGTGATGACATGTAATGTGAATAGTAAACCCTAATTCAAGGGTGATGACATGTAATGTGAATAGTAAACCCTAATTCAAGGATGATTACATGCAATATGGGTAGTAAACCCTGATTGATGAGAATCAGAGAACTTAGCTCTTATGATAAGAGTGGAAAGTGTATTTCTTGTTTTGAATTACCTTTATTAGTTGAATTAACCATGCAGGTTCTGATATGAAGATGATCATATCCAGGTATGGATGATGATACTATATTCATTAAAAGCATGTTGTCCGCTTTATGAATAGTGATATATCCTAGTGCCTTGATAGTGGCATCTTATGGGATTGATGGGCTGTGAGAGCCATGAGTATCATCAAGGTCATGCTTAACAGATGACTTGTGATGAGAGAATTGAGAAAATGGTAATTGATGTAAGTTAGACTTGTTACATTTAGTATCCTTCCTTCTTAACTGCTATGCTAATGTTTAAATGTTCAAGAACATGTATGTTATCTGATAAGTGATAACTTATGAGTTTGATAGGTTGAATGAGTCATGAGTAATATGTGTTGATGATTATCAGAGGTCATATTATTTAGATAACCAGATAAAATAAGATGTTCTTGGTAATAAATGTTATAATTAGTCCAGGGGTTGGACTCTCACTTTCCGGATTCTTAGTGATAAGATGTTTAGGGATTGATGTCCCTATGTTAAATTACGAAATGTGATCCTAATATAGAGTGTCACTATGAGAAATTCTATTACAAGACAATCCTATGAAAGGCTTAACTGCAGACTTAGGGGTGATGAATGTAAATAACCCTTGTGTCACTTGAGTATGGTTAAGTATGATTTAATGTGTACTAATCATACAGTTATGTTGTGGTTTTGGAATCCTAACACCTTGTAGAAACGGGTATGGCTACAGGCCATGATATCCCTTATTATAATGCCAGGTGATGGATATATGATCTAAGCCTGAAGAGAGCCAGTGTGGTGATGATGGATTTATAATATATAAATGTTATACATGTCTTTTGTTTTTCTAAAAGAAAAGAGATATGTGGGTTGTTTTCGAGATGCTTTGCTTCTAGTAGGAGGTATAGATCACAATCTGTGAAACATTGTTCTAACTACTCTTAAAATATATATGACTTCTTTGTGTACTGTTATTTCTCTTATTCCGTAATAATCATGTTTCTGGCGAAGAGTTATAACTCCCATTGGGACAATTTTTAAAATTGTCTCACCCCGTAGATTTCAACTATTTTTAGGTGGTTGTCAAGGACGAAGGGACCAATCTCCAGGTGACCAGTATCAGCAGCAGTAGTACCCGGAGCAGCAGTAAATCCCAGGTGGAGATTCAGACTGCTGAGTTATATAGATAGATAGTCAGTCCTATGCGTCCTCTGTACTCTCAGGTCTTGGAGTCTTTTGGTCTGAGATTTTGGTTATGAGTTCTTGAGATTTTGTATCATGTTGTATATAATTACTCAAGAAGTAATTATCTGAGATGTAAACAGTTTATCTCCTTTTATGAAGGAAGTTTTATGGTTTCAATGTTTTATCTCAAAAAGTTTTAATTTCCGCTGATTTTTGGTATTCTGCTGCTAATCGAATCGCTTCCGCTAAGTTTAAATCGTGTTTATATCGTGATTTGGAGATCAGAGCCCACAATTAAGTGGTATCAGAGCTCTAGGTTCGCGGAGTCTACAGAGACATAGGACTTAGGATGTCAAGTCTATCCTTAGTGTTCCTTCCTTATCTAATAGAACCTTCTGCTCCTCAGGAGGAGAAGATATATAAGGATGTCTGACCCACATGAAGAGTACGTGGTGGAAAGTAGCATTGCTGCACTACAGGGAGGTGCAAGGCACCCAGAAATGGAGCAACCCTTACCTGAGCAACCCAGGGAGCCACCCCAGTTTGACCCAACTGAGATAGAAAACCCAGTTGTCCATGCCTTATTTGATAAGTTTCTGACAGCCATAACACACATAGCAGATAGGGTGCCACCATCTGCACCTAGGGTACCAGCCCATCAGGAAGGTTATGGAGCTGGTAAGACTTTCGAGAGACTTCGCCGGGTGGGAGCCATAGACTATGCTGGTACATCTGACCCAGCAGATGCTGATCTATGGTTGACAGAGCTGGAAAAGGCTTTCAGGATCCTTGATATTCCTGAAGCTGAAAAGGTAAAACATGCGGTATACCTCCTAAAAGGGAGTGTTGGTAATTGGTGGATGATAGAGGAGGATAAGAGACCAGGTGAAGAAATAGGATGGGAGGTTTTTCGACGAGAGTTCATCAATAGATACTTCCCTAAGACGTATCTAGATGAGAAGATATTTCAATTTGAGAAAATCACACAAGGACACATGAACGTTAGCGAGTATGAAGCTAAGTTCATGGAGTTACTACGGTTCTGTCCACAAATGGCAGTTACCGATGAAGAAAGAATTCGACGTTTTGAAAAGGGCTTGAACTCTGAACTAGCCACTCCTGCGTCTGCTCTAGAGAATAGAGAAAGGTTTACCACCTTCGTGGAGTTAGTGAGAAGGATAGAGAGGTCAGAAACCATGAAACAACAAACAATTAGTAAGAAGATGTACACCCAGCCTCAAGAACAAGGGCCTGGAAGTTTTAAGAAACCAAGATTTTCTACACCATCAGCTTTTTTAGGATTTCCTACCCAGACACAATGGATGTCAAGTGGAAGTAGGGATCATAGTAGTATTCCAAGAGGACCCTCCGACATAGCATCAACATCGGTAACTGGATCGTATAGACACTTTGCACCCAGGATCTGTTACCTATGTAGACAGTCGGGACATCTGGCAAGGAATTGTCTAGACAGGAATACAATAATGACTCAGCCCAAAGGACAAAGTCTGCAAGGCTCACAAGGGAGGCTCTATAATACTAGAGGACGTGGACAAACGTCCCATACAGGTCATATGACATAAGTTTTGTTTTAATATTACATATCAGGATTCTATGTGTAGAAGATATGTAAACTTTGCTACTTTTGAATTCCTTGTCTAAGTCCCTGGAGAACACAAGGGAGATAAGAACTTGTATCTTACTCAGTATTCTTTAAAACAATTTATAATCTCCCTTAATTGTGTATGAAAAGGATGAAATATAGATGTGATACCTGAAGAATAATCTTGTATGGTAAATTTTGTGTGTATAATGATATGAAGAATGAGAAATATGATGATAAGCAAAATACATACTACCTAATCTCAATTCTCATATACCCTGGCTAGGTATATGGTTATTGTAGATAAGGAAAGTATGAAACTCCTAGATTGTTATCTTTTGATTACTCTGATCAGGTAATTATTCTAAAACAATCTAGAGAGTATAAGGAAAAAAAAATTTAAAGGAGAAAAGCTAAGTGAATACTTAGTGAATATGCTTAGTGAATATACTCAGTGAATATGCTCAGTGAATATACTCAGTGAATACTTAGTGAATATGCTCAGTGAATATACTCAGTGAATACTTAGTGAATATGCTCAGTGAATATACTCAGTGAATACTTAGTGAATATGCTCAGTGAATATACTCAGTGAATACTTAGTGAATATGCTCAGTGAATATACTCAGTGAATACTTAGTGAATATGCTCAGTGAATATACTCAGTGAATATGCTCAGTGAATATACTCAGTGAATACTTAGTGAATATGCTTAGTGAATATACTGAGTGAATACTTAGTGAATATGCTCAGTGAATACTTAGTGAATATGCTCAGTCAATATACTCAGTGAATACTTAGTGAATATGCTTAGTGAATATGCTCAGTGAATATACTCAGTGAATATACTCAGTGAATACTTAGTGAATATGCTCAGTGAATAGACTCAATTAATACTTAGTGAATAAACTTAGTGAATATACTCAGTGAATACTTAGTGAATATACTCAGTGAACATACTCAGTGAATACTTAGTGAATATACTTGGTGAATTTCCTCAGTAACTACTTAGTAAGCCTTTCTCAATGAACTCCTTCAGTGAATCCCTTGAGACAATATACAGAGTAAATTATCAGTGTTAAGGTATGTATATTCCTCTGTTGGTAAGAATTCTTGAGTGATATGAGAAGAATGTTCTTTTAGGCTTTATCCTTTCAAAAGTATGGACACATTATGTTAGGGGTTTATGCTTTACACAAGCATAAACAGTGATAAGGGATAATTAATGAAAGGGACTTTGTGTGAATTACAGACCCATAATATCATCATAATGACTAATCTGTTCTTCCTTTCCCTGGGATTTCGAGGACGAAATCCTTGTTAGGGGTTTATAATTTGTAACATCCCTGACCTGGGTTATAACCTAACCCTAGAAGTTTTGCCTAAATATGTAATTAAACACTTGTAATTATCTTTTACCAGGTAATAAAAGCCCCTAAGGAACATATGTTTCCATTCCTGTCCCCTAGGAACAATGTTGTAGTATTGTTTTACAATACAGGGATCTATGTGCAAATTTCCCAGTTAAGGGATTAACTTGAAAATTGCACATGTTGAGATGTTCCTCTGATGTTGAGACATCATGAGGATGTTTATGATAAAATTTGAGGGATTTCCCAAGCTTGAGCACCAAGGTGCAGCTGTGGAAGCAACCCCTGTACTTGAAGACCCTAAATTGGTGTAAGTGCAATTTACCCAATTTGAGGGGTGCAACTTGTAAAATACATCATCTAAAATATCTTTTATGACTCTTGGCATCATTTAGAAGAGAAATGATGAAAAGGTCACTTCATTTGAATAATCATATAATAAAGAACACCTTTGTGATTAAATAATCAAGGTGTATGTATAATAGCCCTTTTATGTGTATACTTTAGTGATGGGTTGATCCTCTTTGCCTTCAATTCTTGACCTTAGAAGGAGTTTGTCCTTAGAAATAAGATGTGGGGACGTTCAAGGAAGAAAGGAAGGACTTAGATGAGAAATGAGGAAAGCATATGTTCTTATGTTGAAATTTCACCTAAGTATATATACTACTTCTCTCACTTAGCAAGGGAACGATCCTCTTCTTTTCATTTCTTTCCCCTTTCTCAAAACCGACCAAGGCTAAGCTCTGGAGCAGAGAAGGACGACCAAGGGTCCTAGGTAATTTTGGATCATCCCTTTTGCTTGAATTCATGGAGGAAACTCGTTTTCAAGGTTGAATTCATGGCTAGCTCACCTAGCTCTATCTTTCTAGCCATTCCTTTCCAACTTTTCCTTAGAGAATTCACCTTGGCCGAACTGTGGAGCTCAAATACGCCATTAAATCTTGGATCTTGGAAGCTTGGAGCTCAAAGAACAACCTTTAGGTGGGTTTTATAACTCTAAACCTATGCTTTGTTATATACATCTTTTCTATGCTTTTAGTTGCTAGTTCTTCTTCTTCCCTATCTTCCCTTGCTTCCTTGCAAGCAAATCCGTGAGGAACTGTTGCTGTTCTTGAGCTAGAAGATGAGGGCGTTATTTCCTATGCTTATCCACAGTTTTACACTTTACCATACGACCTCAACTAATTGCCCATACGGTTTACAAAACCGTTTGGTGGGCAAACGATTTCAAGGTCGTATGAAGGCATACGGTCTCAAGACTGTATGGCCGTGTTGACCAAGCGTGGAACGTATGGGAATCCTGTTCAAAATTATGTAGGTTAATCACCCACAAAATTTGAGAGGTTAACTCCAAAGGGATCGTGAGATATAAGCAAATCAATTAGCAAATCCAATTGAATTTAGTTCTGATTTTCAATCTGCTTAATTTGCCCTTTTTGGGAAAACGGTCTCAAGACCGTATAAGATGGTTGACTAAGCATTGCCCGTATGATATTACTGTTCATAATGATGTTAATTAATGACTCACCAAATTTTATGGACTAATTCCAAACGAGTTAAGAGTTGATGGTTGATTACTAGGGCAAACCCTAATTGAAATCAGTGCTGAAATCACAATGAGCTAATTTGAGATTTTGGGTTGATTAGCCCAAACGGTATCAAGACCGTTTGGGGAATCATCCAAACGGTCTCAAGACCGTTTGGGGATCACCCAAGACCGTTTATAGGTCTGGGGTCAAGTATAGTTGACCAATTGAAGGTCCAAAGGTACCAAATCATATTGCAATTAAGTATTGATGTGATGATTAACTCAATAGATCAAACCTTGATGAATTTTCACTAGAGTCCAAAGGATGGATGGGCAAACGGTCTTAAGACCATTTGGAACTCATCCAAACGGTCTCATGACCGTTTGGTGACAACCCAAGACCGTTTGGAGGTCTAGGGTTAAGGTAATTTGATCAATTGAGGGCCCAATTACAATGGATTATTGAAATAATCAAATTGCTGATGTGTGACTTAATTGAGGTTCAACCCCTATCAAATCAATCTAGATTTTGATGAATTCTTGGGCAAACGGTCTCAAGACCGTTTGGAGGATATCCAAATGATCCCAAGACCGTTTGGGCCAAGTTTGAGCCCAATTGGAGGTCAATTGATGGGTTCAACTTCGTTTTGAATCACATTGTTGAGTGTTGATGGTTGAACGTTGATAGACCTTAATTGAACCAACTCCAACCCTAATTGGATATCAATTGAGGGTCAATTGAGTAACCAATTGGTTAAGGCTAACCCTAATTGTCTCAATTGATAAGTGGTTAGCAAGCTTGAGACCAACTGAAGGCTTCAACATAGGAAAACCTAATCGAGTTTACCCTTTGAACCACCTTGGAGGTCCATACGATCTTGAGCTTTTGAGGGCATTTGACCTCAAGACCGTATGAGGTCATTCAACCTCAAGACCGTATGAGGGCTTTCGACCTCAAGACTGTATGAGGTCATTCGACCTCAAGACCGAATGAGTCCATTCGATCTCAAGACCGAATGAGACCATTCGACCTCAAGACCGAATGAGACCATTCGACCTCAAGACCGTATGAGGGCTTTCGACCTCAAGACCGTATGAGGTCATTCGACCTCAAGACCGAATGAGACCATTCGACCTCAAGACCGAATGAGACCATTCGACCTCAAGACCGAATGAGGGTAAACGGTCTTGAGTGTTATACGGTCTTGAAGTCAACCAAACCTTAAACGGTCTACAAAGCTTAAATGGTCTACAACCTTATACGATCTCAGGATCGTTTGAAGGTTGAAGGTGTGAAACCTGTTGGAGATTTTTGAGGATAAGTCTGCCTAATGCCTTGAAGGCTTAGATGGTTTGATGGTTGTTCAACCTAAACCATAATAATACCAAGAGACATTAAGGGTCAAATGGTTAGTAAATTAACCCATGATGATGATCAATGTGTAATTTACCATAATGCTCTTAAAAGGTTCAATTGAGTGAAACCTTGTTCTAATCAAACCCTAATCACTCAATAGTGGTGATTTGGTTTATGTTAATCAAAGTGGTCTTAACCCAACCTGATTTAGAGTGGTGTTATCACCATCTGCTGGTATGAGGAGAAAGAAAGTATCATAGGAGAGAGAAAGTATCCTTTTATGGTGGAAAGTCAAGTAATTACCTTCAATACACATGAATGTGCATGATTAGGGAATGATCCACCTATGTGAGATCATGGAAACCCTAATTATGATATATGATGAATCTTAAAGCTAATCTGAGAGCATCAATGATGATGTTCCTCATACATGACAATGTTATGAGTTCAACTCACCATAATGTGAATAGTAAACCCTAATTCAAGGGTGATGACATGTAATGTGAATAGTAAACCCTAATTCAAGGGTGATGACATGTAATGTGAATAGTAAACCCTAATTCAAGGATGATGACATGCAATATGGGTAGTAAACCCTGATTGATGAGAATCAGAGAACTTAGCTCTTATGATAAGAGTGGAAAGTGTATTTCTTGTTTTGAATTACCTTTATCAGTTGAATTAACCATGCAGGTTCTGATATGAAGATGATCATATCCAGGTATGGATGATGATACTATATTCATTAAAAGCATGTTGTCCGATTGATGAATAGTGATATATCCTGGTGCCTTGATAGTGGCATCTTATGAGATTGATGGGCTGTGAGAGCCATGAGTATCATCAAGGTCATGCTTAACAGATGACTTGTGATGAGAGAATTGAGAAAATGGTAATTGATGTAAGTTAGACTTGTTACATTTAGTATCCTTCCTTCTTAACTGCTATGATAATGTTTAAATGTTCAAGAACATGTATGTTATCTGATAAGTGATAACTTATGAGTTTGATAGGTTGAATGAGTCATGAGTAATATGTGCTGATGATTATCAGAGGTCATATTATTTAGATAACCAGATAAAATAAGATGTTCTTGGTAATAAATGTTATAATTAGTCCAGGGGTTGGACTCTCACTTTCCAGATTCTTAGTGATAAGATGTTTAGGGATTGATGTCCCTATGTTAAATTACGAAATGTGATCCTAATATAGAGTGTCACTATGAGAAATTCTATTACAAGACAATCCTATGAAAGGCTTAACTGTAGACTTAGGGGTGATGAATGTAAATAACCCTTGTGTCACTTGAGTATGGTTAAGTATGATTTCATGTGTACTAATCATACAGTTATGTTGTGGTTTTGGAATCCTAATACGTTGTAGAAAAGGGTATGGCTACAGGCCATGATATCCCTTATTATAATGCCAGGTGATGGATATATGATCTAAGCCTGAAGAGAGCCAGTGTGGTGATAATGGATTTATAATAAATAAATATTATACATGTCTTTTGTTTTTCTAAAAGAAAAGAGATATGTGGGTTGTTTTAGAGATGCTTTGCTTCTAGTAGGAGGTATAGATCACAATCTGTGAAACATTGTTCTAACTACTCTTAAAATATATACGACTTCTTTGTGTACTGTTATTTCTCTTATTCCGTAATAATCATGTTTCTGGCGAAGAGTTATAACTCCCGCTGGGACAATTTTTAAAATTGTCTCACCCCATAGATTTCAACTGTTTTTAGGTGGTTGTCAAGGACGAAGGGACCAATCTCCAGGTGACCAGTATCAACAGCAGTAGTACCCGGAGCAGCAGTAAATCCCAGGTGGAGATTCAGACTGCTGAGTTATATAGATAGATAGTCAGTCCTATGCGTCCTCTGTACTCTCAGGTCTTGGAGTCTTTTGGTCTAAGATTTTGGTTATCAGTTCTTGAGATTTTGTATCATGTTGTATATAATTACTCAAGAAGTAATTATCTGAGATGTAAACAGTTTATCTCCTTTTATGAAGGAAGTTTTATGGTTTCAATGTTTTATCTCAAAAAGTTTTAATTTCCGCTGATTTTTGGTATTCCGCTGCTAATCGAATCGTTTCCGCTAAGTTTAAATCGTGTTTATATCGTGATTTGGAGATCAGAGCCCACATTGAAGATCTATGATTGAATCATTTTGGGTTGATCAGTTAAACCCTTGAATCGATCGGCTTACATCCTAGTCAGTCGGCTGGTCTTGTGGATCAATCATCTGGCCCCCAATCCAAATGATGTCGGGCCACCTCCAAAGACTTAGTTGGGCCACCAACCAATCAGTTTGCCTCCTCCTGTCATCTGTCCTCCTTATCCCTCCGACCGATCGAGTTATCCTCTAACATGGGCAAATCGTCTGGGAAGAACTTCTTCTTCATCATAACAAGAATTAAAACTATCCTAACATGTTGTATTGTAATAGGGAAACCTCAAGTTACATTTGAGGGGATCATAGAAAGGAGAGAATAATACTTTTACATGTAGAAGAGAAGATAAGGGCTCGATATGCAAATTGAGATGTAAATAGGAATAAACAACCACAACCAACCAATCACAGACAACTAGGGTTATTGGCCATTGCCATGCTACACATCCACCATCAAAATTAATTTTTGGTGACACATGTAAATTGCACATATATCATATATATGTTGGGATCGTTTGTGGTATTTAATTATATATGAACGCTAATCATTTTAAGTATTCACATTGTATGCAATAAATAAAATATGAAAAACTAAAAACCTCTAATATTGAATAAATCCCAAAAATAGTAGATTGACGTGGCTCTGATACCTATGTAGGGAAATACGGATATATAATAGGAAGCAGAAACAAAAATTTAACTTTCATGTTCCCCTTTGTCAAATTTATCATGTCAATAACTATATAACTGGAAGGATGGTTTGATAGGTTATACCTGGTCCTGGATCTAGTCCAGTGACAATCCATCACAATAGTGTGCACCTTTCTGTAAGTCACACCAGGATAACATCAACAACAACCTTTTGGTTGATCACCACATACAACAGTTTGACCTTGTCCTCCTAAAAGCAAGCAACAACCTCCTCGCCTCTATAATAGTCCACATGATCCACCTTTAACACCTATCATTATAGAAGAATAGACAAGAAGGAAGTTTCCCTTCTAGTTGGTGTACTAGAACCAACTTGTTCTCCCACAATTGTTCTCCCTTGATATACCTCCCTTTGATGGATAAGACTTTCTCAGATTTTCTTGGTTACCACAATCAGAGAAGAAAACAATTGTCAGAGCTTTGATGCATATGAGAAGCCCCCAGTATCATTCTATTTATAGGATGGTCAGGGCCTTGGTTCCCAGTCTGAGTAGGAGTCCAAGCGGATGAAATCTCACAAATTTTTACATCCTGCGAATGGAAAAACGGTCAGTTTGCTATTGAACTGATCAGTTGTCATGCGAGCCAATTGGTTCAAACCTTAAACCGGTCATTTCAACATTTTCCTAATTGCAATTATATTGAAAATTAAGACCCAATTAATGCACAACATGATGTCATCTCTAATCCTTGATCTAATCAAATTGATCGACCAAAGGGTCGGTTCACAACTTGAACTGGTCAGTTCATGGAGCTGAGCCATTCGATTCACTTCCTGAACCAGTCAGTTCATGGACCTGATTGCCAATTTTGGTTCAATTGACATGGCACTATGAAACGATCGATTAAACACTTTAACCGATCAATTCACAATCTAGCCAGTCAATCATTCAACCAATTTTGTTTACATTGAGTATCAATGTCTTTAGTAATCAAATTTAAACTATATTTATGAATGAACTCCTATTCCAAGTGTATCCTATGTGTATGACCCTATAGGTTCAAAGTTAAGTTGGTAGTGAATGTCCATAACTAATTATGACATCATATGCAATGAGCGGTATCTAGAAACACATCATTGCTACCAAGTAATTTGAAAAGTTGGAGAACAACTTCAACCTACAACTTGTAATTGGTGTTACAATGATTTTATAATTCTTTTGTCATTGATATCTAGATTGAACTCGAGGAATAGAATTGTCATCTTCTGAATGTTCAATTCATGTTCCTCGAACTAGAGCAGATTGTCTGAGATATATCTGAACTCAATATCATATATTGACTCACATGTGCATGCACATGCTTTTCTTAGTCTCACTTAATAAGTGGCTTGGATATCAAACTCTTGTAGGAGGGACAAATCCCATCTACATCACTCAAAATCATCCCATGTGTCACAATGAACTTGAGAACCACGTTTATGGTAACCCTTATTCAAGGTCACAATAGATAATGTCTAAGTATATTGAACGACATGTGATGAGTGTACTAATTTTAGGTCTAAGAACCAAATCTCCACCATCACTATGGGAGATGATTCTGACTACCAATTATGGTTTCCATGTGTCAGTCTCAAGGTGGTTTTGTCTGATACAATATTCTCTAACAAGTATCTATGTGTTTGGTTTGATATCACATATCACATTTGATGAGATTCTATACATCAACCAACACATACTCTAGTCTTATGTGTTATTATTGTCTATCAGCCTTTCGCAATAATATCATACTAGGGACCTAGAAAGAAATGTATATACTCTTGAAAACCATATGATCTCATTGTTCAGGTCATCAACCCAAAGACATATGACATTCAGTAATATCATTCATTAGACATTCATTACGTTTCATCATTATCTCATAATGGAGTGAAACAAAATAAATTGGAAGATTGCCTTTATTATCAATCACATCATTCACAAGATATGCCATCACAATCATCATATGATTGGCTCTTTGAGAATACATACCAACACATGGTTCCTTCATTTTATGGAGTGAAAAGTCAGGAGAGTTTGTGGAAAATGGCCAATGTTTGAAGAGATATTTCACCACAATCGACAAAAGCATTGAGGCATCACCGGCTCTTCCAACTAAACACATCTACCAGAAAATTGATAGAAGCATGTTGAGCCAATGATGTAAAACATAGGAGCTTGACTAGAGGCAAACCGGTCCTTACCTTGGCTTTTAATTTCAATTTCAAATTATATAATTTTGCACCTAGTAGATCACACATCGCAACATGCAATTTTAAGTTCTGATAATTTTCATTTTTGAGATTTTAGATGGAGACACATTGCTGAAAGGCATGCAACCACATCTGGCAGTCCAACCGACATGATTTCCCCCTTCATCTTGAAATTAGAGTTTTCTGGAGGCAAGAAAATTTCTAAATTTGGGGTGGAGGGTGGGTGATACATACTCTACTTTCAACCCACACCTATCTATTTTAGACTTAAGACCCCATCATTGCAATTTTGAAGCAATTTTGATCAAAATTTTCAAAACTTTTGAATTTAATACACATAGACACTTGATGAATTTTTGACGCCTTTTATTCAATAAAATCCATTATCTAGCCGGATAGTTCCTTTTTCCATGCAAGTTTTCATCATTATACCCTTCTTTTTTTAAGCAAAGCCTCAAGAGAGACTAATTCTAAAACTAACCAATGGCTAAATATTACCTTGTGAAGCTTATGAATCCTAACATCATGATTCTTCAAAAAAGATGACAAGTTTCTTTTAAACTGAAAGGGATCAAACACATCATGCTTCCTATTAACTAGCAGAACAATAGCATGGAATCACCACTCGATCCCCATCAGGTCATTATTTGAGCATATCAGATAAGAAGAACAACCCGATGCACTGAACTATAAATCAAGTTGCATTATGATATGAACTCTCTTCTACACTTCTTCTACCATCTTCATACCCCTCCATCCATTTAAAAAACAAAAAATCCATAAAAAGTGCTAAACCCTAAGTTCAGGGTGGCACACCACCTATCTCTTTATTCGCTTCCCCCATACCCATCTCTATGAAATAGGAATTAACAAAAAAATATAGAAAAGATGCCAATGTGCATACAAGGAAAATGTAACATCAACTCAAATAGAGGAGAGATTCATAGAAAAATGCAATCAATGTAATTGCAACCATATAATAAAAATCTCGACTTGGATAGAGGAAATATTTTATACTTTCTTCCTTACCCCCTGCGCTCCCATTTCCACCTAGAGGCACAATGAATGCCTAAATTTTTACACTTTGTTGAAAAACACCAGTGTCAAATCAGGTGCACACTTGTTGTGCTGTGGGTATCTCTGGACTCTTACGAAGCTCTTAGACATGCCTAATGCTCAAGAAAGTGGGGGAAGAAGTGTGTTTGGAAAATGAACTCAGGAATAAAGATTTTGTAAGATGTATTTAATGATATTAGGAAGTTGATATGCTCCACCATACTTGGCATCAAAGAAACCAACATGATGTGAAGATGAGGCAAGCACAAGAGTTGAAAGTATTTAATTTGTGACTATTTCAGATTTTGTGTTACTAGAGGAAAAACAACACTCAAATTTGGGATATTTTGATGAATGCATACTCATCTTAGTTTCAATTGTCATTTTTGGCTGAACATTTCACTTAGATCTCTCATATAACCCTTTAATATGTTTTTATATAATTTTCCTTGGATTTAAATGAATATTTAGGGTTTTGATAAAATCCATTGGGTTTCATGACAAAATTATGCATCACATATGTGCACCAAATTAGGAGACGGTAGTCTCGCTAATAGACCAGCGGGCCCAAAAAACTTTTGATAATTTGGACCCTATTTTCAATGGTGAGTCCCTTAATCAGCAAGCATCCTCATCAATCAGAAGATTCATAAACACATTCCCGTCGACGTATAGTAATAGCCCCTCCTCGGGGTTGGGAATGTAAAAGTCAATGACCACTTAGACTGCAAAAGCTACTGAATGGGACTACAAAAGGCAATAATTGTCAGGAATGCAAAATCCAGTGACCACTAGGAATACAAAAGCCAACAACCTCTAGGAATGCAAAAGCCAGTGACTACCGAGACTCCAAAAAGTAATTGACCCTCGGGTCCTCTGCTTCTGCCTACACTATAAATACTCAACTCCATCCTCCATTTGAGGGTATCTCTTCTACTGCATTATGCCAGGAGGTTTCCGCTCTGTGCCCGATGAAGGAAGCTGATCTTCGTCGACCGCTGCCAATGCTCTTGTTGTACTTAAGCCACACCCTCCACTCTACCATCATAGCTCACTAGGACTGCTCCTAATGTGATAGATCACATCATAGGAAGAGGAAGGATGAATAAGGAAATAGCCAGATGACAATATAGGCTACTTCTCCCTCTGGTTGGTTGCCCTCTCCTTCAACCAAAGATGATGGCTAAAAAATCTTCCTTCTCTTTATCTTGTTCTGAATTCTTCTTGATGAGCAAGTAGTCCCTTCTTGCTGGGGTGTGAGGAGTAGCCTCATCACCCATGTTATGTCTACATAACAACGTTCTATGGCTCTTATACAACTTTCTGTCTCAATATTAATCATTTTATACATATTTTCTGGCTTGATCTCCCGCTTTGGATGATCTATTACATTCCATATTGTGAGAATCTCTGTACTTGAGATTTTAATATAGTTTGACTCGGTTGATGCTCGGATGAAAAATTTTGAGGGTTTTCTCCAGAGTTCCATGAATAATGAGACAACCCATGGATATGCTTACACAATCTCTCTATCCTAACATATTGTTTTTTCTATTATCCTTTTGTATAGTTATATCTTGCCTGGATATGTTTATATGGATAATGGTGGTGAAACTCGATTCCACCCTAGTGACTCCCATCATTAATCTAAACCCATTTTTAATACCATACCTTTAATTTCTCTTGCATTTAGTTTAATTAAACTCAAATAAACTCTTAGTTATAAATATTAGTCTTAAGTCAATTGAATACAAACTAGAAAGATTCTTAGAAACATTATCCCATGAGATTCAATCCTTAATTGTACTGCAACAAGACCCGTCCGCTTGCGGATGGTACTATTTCACAAGGTTTTGATAAAAACTAGGGATTTCATCCCTACGTGAATTTGTTAGTGCAGTAAAATCCATGTCAAAAATGATGCCAACATATCGTATCCCTCTCTGAATCTCTTACTCTCTCTCTAGACCCCCTCTCATGCTAGAAATTTCTCTAAACCCTTCATTTCAACAATCCAAACTTAATGATCCATGGTTTAATGGAACTTGGTACCTTAGACACCAAGCAAAGGTCATCCTGCTACCGTGGATCTCAATTAGCAAGAACAAGAGACCAAAGCTCTAGGCCATCCATCTCAACCACTATAAAAACTACTCCTAAAGATTCCTCTTTCCTGTAGAAACCAAACTCATACATGTATGCATGAAATAAAGCTCTAAGACTACCTATTCTCCCTCACCATTGCCTCCTGGGAGAAACCCTACACTTCCACAAGGGATACTCACTTCTAGGATGTTCTTGGAAGCGGTAATGGCTCCCTCAACTTTGTGAGGCCAAGCCAAGGATGACCAACCAATTCTTGAGCCATGATTTATTCTCCCTCTCCTCCTTCCCTTATGATCCAATGAGTGTCTCCACTGTGGACCTTCGTTGCTCCTCATGTGAAGAAGGAAGGCAACAACCATCTGATGGATGACTGGGTCAATTAGCCCGCATGATCCAACAACCTAGTGATGAACTGCCTGCCCTCTCCCAATTCAATCCTAACCCAGTGGCCTTGTAACCACTAAACCACCTATCTGGGATTTGAAATGGAGTGAATCTGCAAATTAGTTAGCAAAGGCATGGACCAATAAAAACCACCACATTAGACAAAGGAAAGGTTCTTTGCTAGAAATATGTTGGATTTAATATTATCTTGTAAAATTTGTAGTAAATTATTGTCTAATAGAAATATAGTAAAAAGAAATATAAATATGATTACAAAATGAGTGAAATATGATTAAAAAGAATTCAATGCGTAATTCCAATTGTGGTTCTAATGTATAATGAATACATCATTAATTAACAATTTATATGTGCAAACCCTAAAATTGATGATGAATGTTTGAGCACATTCACTGAGTTTACTTGGCTATATACATTGATATTGTTGAATTTAATGAGATCTAAGATGATGATTATTATGATGAACAATTAGCTTTTTAAGTCAATAATCATACATATGATGAATTAGAGTTTTGAAAACAAAGATTATATAAGACACATAATCTAATCTAGGTGTTCATAATGCAAGTATATGATATAACTGATAATTAGGGTTTCACCCAATGTATAATATGGGTTTATAACTCTAATGAATCATTATGCACTTTGAGTTATTGAAATAAGACTAAGGATTTCTTGTTCAGAAAAAATGAGTATGCACATGCGAAGAGGATACAACAATTGTACTTGACTAGAAAGAAAATTGGGACTGATTTGGCATGACTCATGTTGATTCCTAGATGTGTGAAGGATCACATATTGGGAATGTGGATTTTAAGAATTTATTCCCACAAAATTGAGAGGACGGGAAGAAATAAACCCTAAAAAAGTCACTCATTTTTTGGTGCGCTTTACCCAGAGGTGCCAGTTCGAATCCGGCTTGTGACAAGGCCTTTTTTGCCATTTAGGGTTTGGTACATTTATTCCTTATCAAGCTTGAGACAACCTTAAACCCTAGATTAGGACCTAAGTAGAATTAAACCTGAATAATATGATGGTGACACTTTAGTGTATACACACATGCAGATTGAACATTGCTTGGATTCGTCCTTGTCTGATTGGGTGATATATTCTTAAAGTACTTAGAGTATTATTGCATGGATTCTACATGATCAAGGTACATGGTTATGATTAAAAATTCTGACATGTATCAACTTTGGAAGATTTCTGACTAATTCTTGAAGATTGATGAAACTAACCATTGGATGTTTATTTACATTCTATTCAACTATAATTCCACTATGAGTACACATAACATAATTCTATCATATTCTAAACCCTGGGATGACATGTATCAAGGAGTGATGCACACGAGCCTTGGGAGGGGCAAAGATTTTTCCCAATGTAATATATCAAGCACGGGTTAGAATATGCAATGCAAATGCCAATTTTTATTTTCCAGTAGTTGATTGACTATATGTTGTTATCATACTTGCACACTTTTGTATGCACCCACAAACACAATATAGAAATATACTGATGAATTTTTGATTTTTGGCTTTTTGGGTATCTACAATATATGAAGATATCAAGACATGGTGAATCAAATGAAATCAAATAAAGTATTATTGCTAAGTAAAAGAGGATTAGTTAGATACTTCTTCTCATACGTAATAATAGTTCTCATGTTGGGAATTCATGTAACTCCTTAGAGGAGAATCATTATTCATATTGTAAACAATAGTTGTGAAATTAATAGAAGTTATTTGATATTATATATTATTTACTGAATTTGGATCCTGGAAGTTTAGGTAATGGCTCTTGACTTTAAGGTACTTCCTTAATTGGAAGAAACTAAAAATTGTGGATTGTTACATTTGGTATAGGAGCCCCATATTTAAATTATATGAATATAAGGCTTGATTTGATTAAAAAATCCTCTAATTTTTTAATCTATAGAATAATAAAGTTATCATGAATCCACTTTGAGGCATGGGTTCAACCCATGGCCCAAGTGAGACCCATGAGACTATCTACTTTGCAAATAGGTCATTGTGTCACCATTTTAAGAAATAAGAGATTTCATTAATAAATAAATTATAATGGATTTGAAGATTGTTAGATGATTGAAATATGGGATAATATGCAAGTTTTCAAAAGATTTTATGCTAATTTGTGATCTAGATAATTAATGGAGTAATCATCTAATCCTAACTTGAAAGAAAACTTTTGAGCCATCAAATAAGGATAATTTGATCTGAATTTTGGAACACCAAAAGATAATGAGGAAACTAATATAATTTGATAATTTGAGATAAAGGACTTTCCATGTGATGTAGGTAATTGAATTTAAGTAATACATAAAGAGAAATTGTCATCCATGGGATTTCTTACGATATATCCCAAAAATTAGATATAATTTGTAAATGGTATTAATGGGTTAACATCTAAATTTCATAGCAAAAGGATGCTCCTAGAAGCCAATAGAAAATCATGAAGGATGGAAACCTACTTGTAATAATTAAATGTTGTTCCCTTACTTGAAGAAAGAGAAAAGGGTATCTAGAAACATCCCTTTGATACCAAACTTGGCTCAGTATGAGATTATATGATTATAATGAAACTATCCAGATTTGGGACCAATTAGAGCAAAGATGAGAGAGATATGGATTTTATAAACTTCCATAAAGTGAGAGGTTAATTATTTGATTGTGACATCTATTACATTTAATATAACCCGAGACCATAGACCCATCTCCTATTATATTGCATGGACTGAAAATCGTCAGATTCGAGATTGACAACTCCAGGATTATCTTTCACCTCTAGCCATGATAGGGAAGTGACACTAACCTACTCTCTCTGTACCCGACTCTCTTACAACTTCTCCAGACCCACTCTCACACAGGAAACTTCTCAACACCCTTCCTTTTGGAAATCCAAAATTAATGATCCATGATTTGATAGAAATCGGTGCCTTTGGCACCAAAGAAAATCCATCCTTCCACCATGGTTCTCAACTGGTGAGAACCAAAGATCGAAGCCCTAGGACACCCATCTAAACTACTATAAAACTACCCCTAAAGCTTCTTCTCTCCTCCCGAAACTCAACTCAAACCTTTACACATGAAATAAAGCTCTAAGAATACCTCTTCTCCCTAACCATCACCTCCTAGGGGAAGCCCTACACCGCCACAAGAGAGACTCACTTAACACACCCCCCCCCCAGTTTCATGAGGCCAAGACAAGGACGACTGGCCAATTCTTGAGCCATGCCTTATTCTCCCTCTCCTCCTTCTCTTCTGCTCTAAAAAGAGCCTCCGGTGTGGGCTGCTACTACTCCTCACATGAGGAAGGAAGGAAGTGGCCATTCTATGGGTGACTGGGATCAACTAGTCCACAAGATCTAACAATCTAGTGATGAACCAGCCACCCTCTCTCTCGTATCCACCCTAACCCATCGACATTGTAAGCATTAACCACTAGTCTGGGATTTGAAGGCGAGTGGAGCCACGAATCAACTAGCAAAGGCGTGGACTGATCAGAAATCACCAGGTCACACAAAGGAAAGGTACTTTTGAATAATATGTTGGATTTAGTATTATATTGTAAATTTTGTAATATATAATTGGCTAATCAAAATATCGCAAAACTATAAATCAAATTAAATAAGAAATTGAGGACAATATGACTAAAATGAATATAATTCCTGATTTTAGTCATGCTTCGTAAAGTATAATGGGTACATTATTATTCAATAGTTTGTATATGCAAACACTAAAATTCATTACTTATGTGCACATTAACTGAGTTTACTTAGCCATATAAATTTATATTGCTAAATTTAATGACATCCAATATGATGATAACTATGATGAACATTTAAGGTTTTTATGTAAATAATCATATATATGATGAAATAGGGTTTTGAGACCAAATATCATAACTTGCTATAATATTAGTGCACATAATCTAATGTAGGTATTCATATTGCAATTATATGATATAGCAGTTAATTAGGGTTTCAGCTAATGTCTAATATGGGTCTATAACTCTAATGAATTATATGATGCAATGGAATTAGGGTTTGGTACCCTTATTCCTTATCCAAACTTGACAAAATTTTAAAACCTAGATTAAGACCTAAGAAGAGTTTAATTAGAAAAATATGATGGTGACACTTTAGAGTATATATATATATGAAGATTAAACATTGCTTGGATCTGTGCTTGTCTGAATGGGCGATATATGCTTAATGTACTTGAACTATTATTGTATGGATTCTACATGAGCCAACTACGTGGTTATAATATTATACACTCTCATGTATCGACTTCTGCAGATTGTTGATGGTCTCAAAGATTGATGAAATAAACTATTGGATGTTTATTTACATTCTGTTCAACTATAATGTGACTATGAGTATCACATAAAAAATTTAACATATTCTAAACCCTGGGATGACATGTATCGAGGGATGATGCATAGGAGTCCTGGGAGGGACAGTGATTACGCCCAAGATAGCATATGAAACATGGGTTAGAATATATAATGAAAATGCCAATTCTTATTTTAAAGTAACTGATTGATTACATGTTGTTATATTACTTGCACACTTTTGCATGCACCCACATACACAATTTAGAAATATGTTGACCACATTTTTGACTGTCGATGTTTTAGGTATCTACAATATATGAAGAAATCAAGACACAATGAATAATTTGAAATCAAATGAAGACATTAAAGTTAAGTAAAGGAAGATTAGTTAGATACTTCTTATCCTATGTAATAGTTCTCATATTGGAAATTCATGTAACTCCTTGAGAAGCATCATTATTCATCTTGTAAATAATATTTTGTAAATTAATGAAATTTATTTTCTATTATTTATTATTTGTTAAATCTGGATCCTAGAAATTTAGGTAACGAATCTTGACTTTAGGTCCCTTCCTTTATTGGGGGATACTGAAAAGTGTATGTCATTACAAAATAGTAATAAAAATCGTTTTCATGAATGGACAATGTAATTGTTGACTTGCATATATAAAAAATGTATTTCATGAAACCTTATTCCATGAAAAAACTCATTGTTATGGTGGTTAATGAAGGTTATCATATTGATAAATAATTCAAAGTTATCACATTTTTTTATTGACAAGTTGAGACTTATGAAAGTTTGTCACTTTGTCTAAGGTGTAAATTTATACTTAATAAATATTTTGTATTGAAAAAATGATGATAATCCAAAAAGTAAAACTTATGGTATGTTTACATATATGTAACTTTCTTTAATGTAAAAGTTTGACCAATAAAAACAAAGTATTTCAAAAATAATCAGCCACTGATCAATCACTTTTCTCACATTTCTATATCAATGCACTTATAACCTGGTGTTAGATTTTCACTGCCAAAGGAATTTTTCAAAGCATTTTGGACACCATATTTTACAATGGTTATAATGTCAAAGGAAACTACATAGTGCAATGTCATTTGAGAGCTTAGATTGAAGGTTTGTTTATCCATGATGCTGAATATGTGTTTCTACTTTTTGTGCAATTTTAAAACTACTATTTTATCATTATATTATGCTCACGAATAATTTTTTAGTCCTTCATTTTATTTCTTAGGAACAAAATACTCTATTTTTAATCATTGTATGATTTGTATATTTTTTCCATAATTTTGTTATTAAATAATTTAGAATTTAAAATGTAATTGTTTATTTCTATAAAAATATTCAACCAATAAGATTATAATTTTTCCAACACAACTCCCCATGCTAAATTATCTCTCTTACAATATAATTTCCATATTTTTTCCCTCAAAAGGTGAAGTGACAATACAGTGCATGATGATGGCATTCTCTCTCTAAGTCTCTCTTTCATGACTAACAAAACCGACTCACAAAGCTAATTCAAATTGTAGAATTTTTGTTGCTTTTAGATGCAAGACAAGCTCAAATTTTATATGCAATATGTTTATATGATATCTAAGAAGATCAATAGATTATATTTTCAAAACAAACATTGCATGATGAAAAATGACTTGAGTGTATTCGACATCTGGTAGACTTGAGTGTATTCTAATCTCTCTCTCTTCTCTCTCTTTCTCTCTTTCTCTCTCTCTCTCTCTCTATATATATATATAGAGAGAGAGAGAGTCATGCTAGAATACACTCAAGTGTATTCAGAGCAGAATACACTGAAGTAGTTTTCATGATCCAATATTTAAAAAAAAATCTAATTCGTTGATCTTCTTAAACATCTTGTGAATAGCTCATACGCAAAATTTGAGCACATTTGAACATTTATAGGTCATGTTATAAAGACCGTAAAAATTATGTATTTCAAATTAGTTTCGTGCATCGATTTTTTTGCCCTTGGATGAATGACTTACACTCATCCAAATGGGCTCAAAATTTGTATGTAGCCTAGTTACAGTATGACGATGAAGATCAATGGTTTAGATTTTATAAAAAATAGTCTTGATATGCAAACACACTTGAGTGTATTCGTACGATATATATATATATATATATATATATATATATATATATATATATATATATATATATATATATATATATATATATATATATATATATATATATATATATATATATATATATATATATGGCCATTCATTCGCTAATTGAGAAGGTAACTAAGGTTAACTATTTCTGTATCTGTTTTTTTAATAGGAAGACATATATTTGTAATGAAACAGTCAAAAGTATAATGAGATAATCAAAATTATAATAGAAAGACTTCTTTTACATTACATCGTAAATTGTTTACTATTTTTCATAATATTATTTTTATTTTTTCAAAGGCACAATAAAAATTTCACACTATATATATAAAACGAGTCTTACTATTACAGTTTTAGTCGTCTCATTACATTTTTTTGAGGAACATGGTTACTTGCACCCTCCTAATTTTGCCCCTTGCTGTGTGTGGGACTGTGATAGTCATCTAACTGTGTCATCTTTAGGTATTGATGAGTGGAGGTTCTAAGACCAAACGACATTCTGGTCTCATCGGAGTCCTTAGCAGAGTTTGCCGACTACAGTGGCGATTTCTGTGTAAATGTAACGCCACTTGTCATTAGTCCTGATCAGTCAGTAGTACCAAGTACCAACGATATGAATTGTTTTAGACGATTAGCTTGACGTTGATGGAGACTAGCAGCACGAGAGTACACCGCCTCATTGTTTGCCGAGACCGGCAAGTCGGCAGTCAGTCCGCACCGAAAGGTTCCAGTAAAGACGGCGTCGGCACCGAAAGGTTCCAGTAAAGACGGCAGTTATCTCAAGCCCATAGCTGCAAATTCCGTCTCGCTCGCATGGGAAATTAGGTGACCTGCTAGTCATGAGATGAGACAATAGCCGGTAGCAATCTGTACTAGTTTTAACTACTAGTATAGAAACTAATCCCATTCACAAATCACACATTCGAGGCGTTGCCAAAAACCACCAGTACGAAGGCGTAACCATAAACCTTGCTATAAGTTGGCAAAGTGGGAGTTTGTGTGCGGTGGGAAAGAAAGGCTAGTGTGCTAAAAAAGGGTGGCATAACGCAGCCAATTATTACAGGTTAGGAGGCTTGGAGGGAACAAAATGGTGGTATCATGCAAACAGCCTAGCGGCCCTACTCTGCGCTAGGTGCAGTGGCGTAGCCACATATAAGATCTGGGTGGACAAGTGCCCTACCCAGGATCTGTATTTTCAAACTATTTGATCTCTATTTGATTTGGAATTTAGTGAAAAATATCCATTGTGTCCTATCCTATTCGGCTGTAAATGGCTATGTATATAATGGTGCCCCTCCATCCAAAATTTCCTGACTACGCCACTGGCTAAGTGGTCTGGCTTTCCATCTTCTGTGTCTGGGACAGCATGCCTAATCTTAGACGTACACTCTATGGATGGTCTCACAAGTCAACAGATCAAATATACTAGACACACAGGCGGGAACAGAAGATTCGGCCCCAGGTGATCTGCGAGTTGTAGATTTAGACACGGCAAACATGATTAGAGTAACCTTTATGTTCATACTTCAAAGTACAAAGCTAAGGGTGTTTCAAGATGTTTCTTGATGTTGATGGCCTTCCTGTCTATGATTGTAAGCCGGACAGGTGGTTCTTCCCAAATTCCAGTTTCTTTTGTTCACACCAAAATTTCAAACTTGATTAGTTGATATTAAGATTGTTTAGTGCGGCGACAATCGTTTTTAAAGAGAAATATTCAATAGTCTTAGCATCCAACGCCAGTTGGTCTTGTGTCTGATTTAATTGGTATGGAGGGGGGTGGGTGCCGAGATACCGTTATAGACAAGTTGTACTAAGTTTACGAAGATTAGCGTTGTGTTGAGATTGTATAAGCTGAAAGCTAACAATAGATGGAGCGACAAAAACTCCACGTCATTGTTGTCTTTGTTGAAAGAAATGCTTCCTGAAGAAAACGAGCTGCCAATCTCAACATACCAGGTAAATAAATTGTTGTGCCCAATGGGAATGGATGCCAAGAAGATACACGCATGCCCGAATGATTGTGTATTATTTCAAAAGGACTATGCGGATTTGAAAGATTGTCCAAAATGTGGTGCGTCACGGTATAAATTGACGACTTCAGGGGAGTTCAAAACTGGTTCTCTTGCCAAGGTGATGGGGTATCTACTTATAATATCATGAGACTCTCAGTGAATTTAAAGTTAAATTATAATATAGGCAGTCAGCCAACCAGCCACGCTCATTTTGTGATTGTCCATTTTCCATTGGCATCTATGATGCTCTGCCACACGCTACTAGGCTTTGAGTGCGAGTCCTAGACTTATTGTCTTTGTTCGGGATAATTCTTTTTTGAATGCATCTTTATTAGGGAGATACTGGGCTTGAAGAACTTTTCTATAGGCCCATCTTGTCCAGGGGAACACAATTTCAAGCATGGTTGCATCTTAAGGCCCAGATAATTGTATGCGAGCTCTCAATCCCTGGACCCCTTCCTTGTTTTCCGCTATTCACTAGAATTCCTCCAATATTTTCATACAGGTGTATCTATATCTCTTTATTAAGACGTCAGACGGCACCGTATTTTACTAATGTATCGAGTCGAGTTGGCCTTGCTTTCTCTTTTATTATTACGAAGAAGCACAACTAGCAAAAAATCTTGACGCGTCCATCCTCTTTATTGAAGCAAACCATGTCAAATAGAGTTTATAAAAGTTTGAGATGAACACGTCCATTTGTATGGTTTGATGCTGTAAGTGTCCCCTGTTTTGTGATGACTTTATTGTTTGAGCTGGTCTTTCCACTCTGAAAGAAAAGTGGTATGGTATCAGAAGGCAGACTCATATGGTCCAAGAATCTGAGATGAATAATATGATTTTCGTAATGAATTTACAAATGAAGTTTGAAAAAACAAAGAAAACGCTACGATGAAAGGGAGCCAAAATAGTCTAGGAACGAGCCTTAGGAGGAGTTGGTGTATGGGAGTAGAATTTAGATGTTAAAGGTCACGGATCCCAGACGTAAAACTAGTACCCTCAAGTAAAGTACGAAGTGCCCGGAAGGCCTCTGTTTTATATTCATGATGCTCATCCAGGGGCATTTACTACGAAAGACACAAGATCATTTTTAGTTCGCTTTCAGTTCACTATAAACGTATGGAGGCCACTCACCAGGAAAGCTCGTATCCCCTTCACCTCCAACCTAGGGAAACACCTCTGCCTCCACTCTTCCATGAATGTATGATACGGTCAACAAGTGTACCTACTCCGAGGACACTAAATGCGAGGTTTTCCGGATTTTGTAGTATTTGACTATATTTTGATATCCATCTACCAAAAATTTATGTTTGATTTACATAATTTGAAAAGCTTAGTTAATCCCAGAATTTTCAGGTATAACATGAATCCTGCATTTCGGTTCCCATCAAAATTCTCTCAGAAGTCAAAATCCAGTTGTTGCTGATAGTTAGACCAAAGAAAAAAAGAAATCAAGTTATTTATAAATCTAGAAAACCAAACATAGAATTTATGTTTACAGATTTTTGACAATGCAACATTTGTAAAATACAGGATAACCTAAACGCAAGATTCTTGAAATTTCAGCAAAACAAATGTGGTACCTGATGCATGAACAAATGCTATCAAACACAACCAAATCCATGAAAACAGACAAACCCTAAGAAGATCAAGGATCGTTTAAGTATCTGGTCTGAAAAATACTTAACCAAAGCTTGGCGTGTGACATTGGTATTAATCCCCAGTTCTCTCCCAACCTATACCATGTAGTGCGCACACCTTCAATGATCCATTTCTCACACCATCACAAGTTCATTAAAAGTCAGAATGCTCATCTTGGGAGGAAACACAGACACAAAGACCATGAATCTCTTGAGCTGGAACAAAACTACAATACCTTAAAGATGGAGGATTATGCGTCAAAATGATGCGCGAGATGAATAACACAACCCTCAAAACTTGCTGAAACTTCTGGACTCACATGAAGGTCTCGTGGTGTGATGTCAGGTGGGACAAATGCATCAGTGACCCATTGAACTCTAGAGGGGTAGGCACACCCTTTCGGCGTGCTATTGAGGCCCTTCAGCCCAACTTACTCTCCAATTCAGCTCAACTCATGCTAGCTAGACGGCTTCAACCCTTCATTCTATAATGACTGTTAGGTGAATGAAGAAGGTCAAATTAAAAGATGGATTATCACCTCCTGCTAGCCTTGAAGACCTTTGTCTTGTTGGGCCTACGTTAGTGTGACACATCGTCCGAATAAAATATTATTAACTAAGCGGAAGCGATCACTAAGCAGCGGATTACCGAAAATCACTAAAAATTAAAACCATTTTACAAAGAGATCCACACATAGGAAAACTCTTTCATAATGAACTGGAGTAATTTAAATACATACTGATTCACAAGTACATGTCTTGTATCATATCTCTTTCTGAAAATTACATGCATCAACTGCTCTGTTAAACTAAACACAGACAGTGTAAAATCTCGAGGCACTAAGCCAAAATCTCAAAAGCACTAACTACTACTCTGAGGACCTGAGAGTACAGAGACGACACATAGGACTCTATGTACATCTATACAAAACATATCAGCCAGTGTCTCCACCTGAGGATTCACTACTGTCCCTACTGCTGCTGTTGTTGTCCTCCACCTATTGAAGGATTCATGCCTCCTCGTCCGCGTCGACCTAAAAATGTGGTTTCTACGGGGGTGAGACAATTATAAATTGCCCCAATGAGAGATATAACTCTCCGCCAGAAACATTATTATTGCATATTAATAAGATAAATCTGAACAGAGGAATCATAATTGCTTAACAATAGTTAATTCATTGTTTAACAGATTAGAACATTATTCTTATCTGAAGTATAGCAGCTGTAACCTGATAGAGCAACATGTCACTTATCCAATAAAGAATGTGAAGATCCTGTATAACATTTATCCACTATACTGCGTAGGATGATATCAACCAATGTTTCTTGTATTTCAACTTTATGCAAATACACTACATGGTTGATTATATTTTACACACCATGTGTCAAACTACAATTAGCTTTCTAGGATATATTGACATCTTCATTATAGAGTTATAGCCGCAACATATACTCTCTTCAGGCTTAGATCACATAGCTAATGCCTGGCATTATTTTTGTGGAGTCATGGCCTGTAGCCATACTCTTTCAACAAAGTATTGGGATCTTAATCCCTCATCTCATCAAGTACATTTCCACTTCTTAACAAGTTCATCATCATTATTATAGATTATGGGTATGCAAACCCTTAGTTCATCATAGAATAATTGTTACCACTTAACATATAACTTCATACCTCCAGGTCATCTGTCCGAGGTAAGCATGATTCTTACTGCATAAGCATTCCACATAGCACACAAAGCTTAATTCACCTCTTGTTACCTTTTAATAGGCAACAAGACATATTATGGCTTATGAAGCCCATAAACAATTTCAGTAATTAAAACATCATATAGCACACAAAGCTCATTAATTTCAGATTACCTCTCACTAAGCAACAAAGCATATGAAGGCTTATAAAGCCTATAAAACATTTCCAATATAAGGCATCATAGTTCATACCTGGCTATGCTTGTCATCTTAACATACCTGCATGATTTGTACTCATGATAACAGTTATAATGCTTTCATATCAACATCATGCAACACAAGTAATACCATCATTCCCTTTTTCGGGTTAGGATTCCTCTTACATATCATCACCCTCCATTAGGGTTTTCCACAAATAACCATTTAGGTTCTTAAGATCATGTTATTAGTGATCAAAACTTAATTCATTGCTCCACATAGCTAGGAGCCAACATTGATAACATAAGTATTCAATCATACTTATTTATTCTCATCATTCATCATTAAATGGATTATCAACACAAAGCATGAGTTCCTCTCTCATTTTTACCAAAATATGATTGCATCATAGTCTATTGATTTGGATTAACCTTTTCAGAAGGCATGATAGCCTATATTTATCAAATTGCATTACATCTCAATGAAACAACTGACATGACACACTTCATGTGTCACTCATCCAAATATATTGGATTTAAAACACATCAAGGTATATCAATAATGAGGTGCTGGATGTGATATCTATCATTCTTTGATGTATCACTTCCCTCATCACCTTTATCAAGCTTGAATTCATCCACTTAGCTTGTATTAGGGTATTTCCCATCCTAATACTTTGTGTATCAACTCATCACATTCATCATGTAATGTATTGGTCATAAGACATTTATTTAGAAAATACAACCCTTGCCAATGATATGGATTCATTTTTGAGTTAGGAACTATTGATATAAGGACATTTATTATCAACTTCTTTAGGTGTTATACTTGTCAATATATTAATCACCATTCCATTATTAGGAATAGAGTTTTCCATGTTTATAATTAAAAGTTCACATAGCATCTCCCATATTTATGGATTTCACATAGTATCACTCTACATTAGAGTTTCACATAATATCCTTCTATATCAGGGTTACACATATCATTACATGAAATTAGGATTTCACATGGCTTCACCCTCAATTAGGGTTTGACATGGCTTCACCCTCAATTAGGGTTTCACATGGCAACACTCTCAGTTAGGGTTTCACATGGCATCACCCTCAATTAGGGTTTCACATGGCATCACCCTCAATTAGGGTTTCACATGGCATCATCCTCAAATAGGGTTTCACATGGCATCACCCTCAATTAGGGTTTCACATGGCATCACCCTCAATTAGGGTTTCATATACCTTTACCCTATTTTAGGGATTAGGGTTTACCAGTCACATCCAAGTAAGGTTTCTCATATCCAATTACCCAAATTAGGGTTAGGACACACCATTCCCATCAAATTAGGGTTACATCATCACCCATATTAGGGTTTCACTCAGCTTTACCCTAAATTAGGATCAGGGTTCAATAGTCCTTTCAATTAGGGTTTCATGATCTCACTATTATGCATCAAACCCTAATTCATATTTTATTCATAATGAAAGGATTAGGTCTTAATTATATAAGCCTTCTTCTCTCTCTCCTTATCTCTTTCATCCTCTCTAGGATGTCAAGTACTCCAAGATTGATTTAGGTCAACTTTTCATTTAAGTACACACAATTAGGGTTAACCATTATAATCACCTTAAGACTACATCATTATCAATCAAGTAGCTAACTGACCTTTAATCATATTATGTGTTCAAATTAGTTTGACCCATTTGTACCTCAAATAGCTTTGGTCACTTAGACCCCAAACGGTTTTGGTCACCCAGACCTTGAGTGGTTTGAAACCGTTTAAACAAAACCATAATGAAACCGTATGGATAATTCACACTTGAAACCACTTGGGTCTCCAAACGGTTTGAGACCTTTTGGTCTCAAACGGTCTTGAGACCATTTGGAGACCCCAAGTGGTTTCAAGTGTGAATTGTCCATACGGTTTCATTATGGTTTTGTTTAAACGGTTTCAAACCATACAAGGTCTGGGTGACCAAGACCGTTTGGGGTCTAAGTAAGCTATTTGAGGTACAAATGGGTCAAACTGATTTGAACACCTAATATGATTAAAGGTCAGTTAGCTACTTGATTGATAATGATGTAGTCTTAAGGTTATTATAATGGTTATGGTACCGTTTGGTCTCAAATGGTCTTGAGACAGTTTGCTCCAAACCCTCTCAAAACCAAATGGACCAACAAGGTCTTTCAACACTTATCAATTCAGGGATTCAATCATTAAACCATGTATCAATTGAACTACTGATTTGTTCTTCAATTGAACCATAGAATCCCCCTTCAACTGGACCTTCAATTAGGGTGTTGAACCTAATTGAACTAGGGTTTATAATCAAGAACCCATCAATTAGGGTATTGAAATCGAGGAACCATCAATGGTTAACATTGTGGAACTAATTCAAATTGCAATCATTGGATCACCATCAAATCATGATATGACCTGACCTTAAATGGTCTTGAGGTCGTTTGGATGACCTCCAAATGGTCTTGAGACCATTTGACTCATCCCAACATTGAAATTTATAAAATTCAATTAGAGTTTGCATCATTGAATAGATCATCAATTGAGCTAGTGATGATACTTCAATTGGATCTCACTGGATCTTCAACCATCCAATCATACACCACCATAGTCCTCCAAACGGTCTTGGTTGACCTCCATATGGTCTTGAACTATTTGGGTGACCTCCGAACGGTCTTGAGACCGTTTGGGCTAGTCAACCCAAAATTGATTCATTTCACTTAAGGATTCAATACTCAACCCGATTAGGCTTTGTAAATGGTAGATTATCCAATCATGGAACCTTTAGAAACTCATAAATTAAATCGATTAGATCATTATTCAACACATCAGCATCCCCCCTCAAATAGTCAACACCCTTCATTCAGTCAACCACTCCAAATGGTTTGGAGCTCAAACCACCAAATGGTTTGCAAACCGTTTGGTGAAACTGTATGGACCACATGTTGAAGCCATTTGCAATAGATATTTGTGGTGTGTGCTTATGATGATGTCATAATCATCAAGCTTTAAACCCACGAAGCTTTCTGTGATTTCCATGGTGATTGCATCAATCAACCAAATAAAATTTTGGAAACAAAGAAAGAATCAACAATGGATGAAGATATGGAATCAATAACAAAGTTCAAGGGTTCAAGTTATATAACTCGCCTTCAATTGAGCTTAAAATCTTGGAGCTTCACGTCAACAATGGTGGAAGAAGTTTTTGCAACCCTCCCAAGGGTCGTCCTCAAGCTTTGGAGTGAAAAGATTGGCTAGGATTGAAGATGGAGTGAAATAGAAAAGAAATCATGCATTGATTTTCGATTTCCAGCATGGAATCAAGGTCGAAAGTGATCAAGAAGCTTACCTACAGATTGAAACTCATCCTACTGTTGCTCCTTATCCCCCTTGGTCATTTTGAAAGCAAAGAATGAAAGTGGGTTCGAAATTCCCCTTTCAAGCTATGGATTAATGAGCTTATATTCATTTTTATTAAATTCATTTCAAGAGAGAGAGAAAGTAGGGGAGAACTCATCCATATCCTTGTCATTTTCCCCCCTTCTCTTCCTTATATATGAGGCTATCTTCCTTTCCTATTATTACTCTCAATTATCTATGATTTAAAGGAAAACAAACTAAGCACCTTAAATCATATTATATTAATATCCATAAGTGAGTGGATATTTCTTTTTCTTATAATAATGTGAGTGAGTTATCCACTTCCTTTGGATATTTTCGTGCCTTTGCAAGGCACATGGTCGTACATTATTTTTCAAAATCAACCCTTACCTTTTGGTTAAAGTTCCCCTCAATTAATATATTTATTTTTGCATTGAATTGAAATAAAGTTCCAATTGTGCTTAAATCTTGATTATTTTAATATCAAGGTTCTATCTCCTCCAAAGAGATACAAAAGAGATGCCCCTCTCATTTTATTTTCTCTACATGATGCCAAGAAAAATTAGGGAATATTTTGAAGTGGTAATTTGCATATTTAACCCTGGGTTTTGGGTAAATTGCACATTACACCAAAACTAGGTTTTAATGCACAAACATTGCTTTATCAGCTCTTTCTTGGTACCCAGGCTACCACAAGCCATACCTCTGAATCATATTCATTCTCATGATGCTTCAACACATGAGGAACATCTTATCATGTACAATTTGCAAGTTAACCCCTCAACTTGGATAATTTGCACTTTAGTCCAAAATTAACAAAACATTGTTTCAACATTATTCAAATAGGACTAAAATTGAAATATAAGTCTCTCTTGAGCCTTAATTTCTTTCCAAGAGATAAGAGAAAGCATATAATCCACTTTATTAAGCAAAACATCTGGGTTTAAGCATAACCCAGGTCAGGGATGTTACAAATTATAAACCCCTAACAATGATTTCATCCCCGAAATCCCAGGAGAAAGAGAGACATATTTTATTCACTTATCATATCATCAAGTCTCCACATAACATCTTAATGTCATGGAGATACCATAGACCTTTAATCCACACAAAGTTCTTCCACACAAGGTTATTCTAAGGAAATGTTTTTAGCTTGATAAACTTTTCCACCAATTACAATTGTTCCTTCCATTAGTTCAACCTTATCAAAGTTTATATTTATGCAGAGCATAAACCCCTAACATATGATGTCCATATTATTTTTTGTAACTAGATTGATTTCATAGTTGACCAATATAGGTAACCAACATAAATCATCTATTATTTCTCAGGTACCAAAATCATTACTTTGGTATTCATCATATGTGTTGAGAACACATCTCATCCTTATCATATTCATTTCTCTATTGTTACCACCAAGGGTATACATGCACAAGGTATTTCTTTTTCTTTAGGACATTGCTTGTTCCATATATTATTATCTTGGAACCAAAGCCCAAAGCAAACTGATACTTTTCTAAGTATCCATCAACGGATTATCTCTAATCCATGTATATCAAACATCATAATACTTACTTGATTACCATGTTAATGAAATGAAGAAACATAAAGGAACATAACCCTATAATTACTCAAGGCTGTTTATCAAAGGAGAAAACATATATATTACACAGAGGTAATTCACTCAGCAATCCTTTATTTGTTTGGGAAAGTTCACTTAGCAATTCCTATGTGATTGAGAAAGTTTACTTAGCAATTCCTCATTAGTTGGGAAAGTTCACTTAGAACTTCCTCATTAGTTGGGAAAAGTTCACTTAGCACTTCCCTATGTAATTAGGAAAGTTCACTTAGAACTTCCTACATAATTGGGAAAGTTCACTTATCATTTCCCTTTGTAATTAGGAAAGTTCACTTAGCAATTCCTATGTAATTGGGAAAGTTCACTTAGCACTTCCTCATTAGTTGGGAAAGTTCACTTAGCATTTCCCTATGTAATTAGGAAAGTTCACTTAGCACTTCGTATGTAATTGGGAGAGTTCACTTAGCATTTCCCTATGTAATTAGGAAAGTTCACTTAGCACTTCCTATATAATTGGGAACGTTCACTTAGTATTTCCCTTTGTAATTAGGAAAGTTCACTTAGAACTTCCTATGTAATTGGAAAAGTTCACTTAGAATTTCCCTATGTAATTAGGAAAGTTCACTTAGCACTTCCTATATAATTGGGAAAGTTCACTTAGCATTTCCCTTTGTAATTAGGAAATTTCACTTAGCACTTCCTATGTAATTGGGAAAGTTCACTTAGCACTTCCTCATTAGTTGGGAAAGTTCACTTAGCAGTTCCTTATGTAATTAGGAAAGTTCACTTAGCACTTCTTATATAATTGGGAAAGTTCACTGAGCATTTCCCTTTGTAATTAGGAAAGTTCACTTAGCACTTCCTATGTAATTGGGAAAGTTCACTTAGCATTTCCCTATGTAATTAGGAAAGTTCACTTATCACTTCCTATATAATTGGGAAAGTTCACTTAGCATTTCCCTTTGTAATTAGGAAAGTTCACTTAGCACTTCCTATGTAATTGGGAAAGTTCAATTAGCATTTCCCTATGTAATTAGGAAAGTTCACTTAGCACTTCCTATGTAATTGGGAAAGTTCACTTAGCATTTCCCTATGTAATTAGGAAAGTTCACTTAGCACTTCCTATATAATTGGGAAAGTTCACTTAGCATTTCCCCATGTAATTTCATTATACTCACTAGATTGTTTCAGAATGACTACTTGATCAGAGTAATCAGAAAGATAACAATCTAAGAGTTTCATACTTGCCCCATATCCAATAATCATATACCTGGCCAGGGTATACAACTATTGAGATTAGGTAGTATGCACTTCATTTACTGTCATGTTCCTCACTTTTCATATCATAATACACACATGAGTTTTCATTCCTAGATTTTCTTCAGGAATCACTTCTATATCTCATCTTTTAACACACAGATAAGAGAGATTATAAAGCATTTAAAGAATACTGAGTAAAATATAAGTTCTCATCTCCCTTGTGTCCTTATAGGACTAGTCAGAGGGAGTTCAAAAACAACTACTTTCTTATTTTTAACACATAGAATCATGAAATGAAATATCAGAATGAATCTATTTCATCTGACCTGTCACAACCTGAGGGTTGACTATTGCATTAGATTGATTCATTACATAGATCCTCGCAGTTGCTAGTTGTTGACCCTGTGCTTGATTATTAGGTGTTGATGAACCAACTCGGGACATTTGTCCACGTCCTCTATTGTGACTAGAAATCTGTCTCCTTTGTGAACCTTGTTGACTCTGCCCCTAGGGTTGAGTCACCATTACATTCCCATCTGGAAAATCCTATACTAGATGTCCTGATTGTCTATATTGGTAATAGACCCTAATCGCAAAATAGGGTATGTGAGATCCAGTCACTGAAGTTGATCCTATGTCTGTGGCTCTACTTGGAGCAATATTACGGTCCCTACCCCTACTTGACGTCCATTGTGTCTGGGCATTGAATCTCGATAGTGCTGCCGATGCAGAAAATCTCGGCTTCTTAAAACTTTCGGATCTTTGTCCTTGAGACTAAGTGTATACTTTCTTACCATTGGTCTGTCGTTTCTCAATTTCAAACCCTTCTATCCTCCTTACCGACTCCACAAAAGTGGCAAAACTCTCCCTGTTCTCTAAAGCAGACACAGGAGTGGTCAGTTCATCGTTCAACCCCTTCTCAAAACGTCAAATTCTTTCCTCATCATTAACCTCCATATGCGGACAAAACCGCAATAGCTCCATGAACTTAGCTTCATACTCACTAACGTTCATCTGTCCTTATCTAATCTTCTCAAATTGAGAGATCTTCTCATCTAGATACGTCTTAGGGAAGTACTTACTAACAAACTCTCATCAGAATACTTCCCATCCAATTTCTTCACCTGACCTCTTGTCTTCTTCTAATATCCACCACCGACCAGCACTCCCTTTTAGGAGGTACACTACATGTCTTACCTTCTCGGCTTCAGGAACATCAAGGATCCTGAAAGCCTTTTCCAGCACCTTCAGCCACAGATCAACATCTGCTGGATCAGATGTACCAACATAATCTATGGCTCCAACCCGATGAAGTCTCTCAAAAGTCTTGCCGGCTCCATATCCCTCATTATGGGCTGGTGCCCTAGGTGTAGGTGGTGGCATCCTATCTTCCATATGCGTTATAGTCACCATAAACTGACTAAATAGGGAATGGAAGGCTATATTCTCTATCATAGCTGGGTCAAATTGAGGATGTCCAGGTACTGGCTCCTCCCTAGCTTGATCCCTTGCACCTCCTCTTGGTGTAGCAACGCTACTCTCAGCAACATGTTCTTTATGTGATCCAGACATCTTCAAGTTCTTCTTCTCCTATATGAGCAGAAGATACTATCAAATGAACTGGAAGACACTTAGAACAGACTCAACATCTTATTCCTATGTCTCTGTAGACTCAGCAAACCTAGAGCTCTAATACCACTAAATTGTGACGCATTTTTCGAATAAAACGTTATTAACTAAGTGGAAGCAATCACTAAGCAACGGATTATAGAAAATCACTAAAATTAAAACCATTTTACAAAGATATCCACACATAGGAAAACTCTTTCATAACGAACTGGAGTAATTTAATTACATACTGATTCACAAGTACATGTCTTGTATCATCTCTCTTTCTGATAATTACATGCATCAACTGCTATGTTAAACTAAACACAGGCAGTGTAAAATCTCGAGGCACTAAGATAAAATCTGAAAAGCACTAACTACTACTCCGATGACCTGAGAGTACAGAGACGACACATAGGACTCTATGTACATCTATACAAGACATATCAGCCAGTGTCTCCACCTGAGGATTCACTACTATCCCTGCTGCTGCTGTTGTTGTCCTCCACCTATTGAAGGATTCCTGCCTCCTCGTCCGCGTCCACCTAAAAATGTGGTTCCCACAGGGGTGAGACAATTGTAAATTGCCCCAGCAAGCGATATAACTCTCCGCCAGAAACATTATTATTGCAGATTAATAAGATAAATCTGAACAAAGGAATCATAATTGCTTAACAATAGTTAATTCATTGTTTAATAGATTAGAACATTATTCTTATCTAAAGCATTGCAACTATAACTTGATAGAGCAACATGTCACTTATCCAACAAGGAATGTGAAGATCATGTATAACATTTATCCGCTATACTGAGTAGGATGATATCAACCAATGTTTCTTGTATTTCAACTTTATGCAAATACACTACATGGTTGATTATATTTTACACATCATGTGTCAAACTACAATTAGCTTGCTAGGATATATTGACATCTTCATTATAGAGTTATAGCCACAACATATACTCTCTTCAGGCTTAAATCACATAGCTAATGCCTGGCATTATTTTTGTAAAGTCATGGCCTGTAGCCATACTCTTTCAACAAAGTATTGGGATCTTAATCTCTCATCTCATCACGTACATTTCCACTTCTTAACAAGTTCATCATCATGATTATAGATTATGGGTATTCAAACCCTTAGTTCATATAGAATGCTTGTTACCACTTAATAGGTAACATAATACCTCCAGGTCATCTGTCCGAGGTAAGCATGATTCTTACTGCATAAGCATTCCAAATAGCACACAAAGCTTAATCCACCTCTTGTTACCTTTTAATAGGCAACAAGGCATATTATGGCTTATGAAGCCCATAAACAATTTCAGTAATTAAAACATCATATAGCACACAGAGCTCATTAATTTCAGATTACCTCTCACTAAGCAACAAAGCATATGAAGTCTTATAAATCCTATAAAACATTTCCAATATAAGGCATCATAGTTCATACCTGGCTATGCTTGTCATTTTAACATACCTGCATGATTTGTACTCATGATAACAGTTATAATGCTTTCATATCAACATCATGCAACACAAGTAATACCATCATTCCCTTTTTATGTTTAGGATTCCTCTTACATATCATCACCCTCCATTAGGGTTTTCCACAAATAACCATTTAGGTTCTTAAGATCATGTTATTAATGATCAAAACTTAATTCATTGCTCCACACAGGTAGGAGCCAACATTGATAACATAAGTATTCAATCATACTTATTTATTCTCATCATTCATCATTAAATGGATTATCAAAACAAAGTATGAGTTCCTCTCTCATTTTTACCAAAATATGATTTCATCATAGTCTATTGATTTGGATTAACCTTTTCATAAGGCATGATAGCCTATATTTATCAAAGTGCATTACATCTCAATGAAACAACTGACATGACACACTTCATGTGTCACTCATCCAAATATATTGAATTTAAAACACATCAAGGTATATCAATAATGAGGTGCTGGATGTGATATCTATCATTCTTTGATGTATCACTTCCCTCATCACCTTTATCAAGCTTGAATTCATCCACTTAGCTTATATTAGGGTATTTCCCATCCTAATACTTTGTGTATCAACTCATCACATTCATCATGTAATGTATTGGTCATAAGTCACTTATTTAGAAAATACAACCCTTGCCAATGATATGGATTCATTTTTGAGTTAGGAACTATTGATATAAGGACATTCATTATCAACCTCTTTAGGTGTTATACTTGTCAATATATTAATCACCATTCCATTATTAGGAATAGAGTTTTCCATGTTTATAATTTAAAGTTCACATAGCATCTCCCATATTTATGGATTTCACATAGTATCACTCTACATTAGAGTTTCACATAATATCCTTCTATATCAGGGTTACCCATAGCATTACCTGAAATTAGGATTTCACATGGCTTCACCCTCAATTAGGGTTTCACATGGCAACACTCTCAATTAGGGTTTCACATGGCATCACCCTCAGTTAGGGTTTCACATGGCATCACCCTCAATTAGGGTTTCACATGGCATCATCCTTAATTAGGGTTTCACAATGCATCACCCTGAATTAGGGTTTCACATGGTATCACCCTCAATTAGGGTTTCACATGGCATCACCCTAAATTGGGGTTTCATATACCTTTACCCTATTTTAGGGACTAGGGTTTACCAGTCACATCCAAGTAAGGTTTCTCATATCCAATTACCCAAATTAGGGTTAGGACACACCATTCCCATTAAATTAGGGTTACATCATCACCCATATTAGGGTTTCACTCAACTTTACCCTAAATTAGTATCAGGGTTCAATAGTCCTTTCAATTAGGGTTTCATGATCTCACTATTATGGATCAAACCCTAATTCATATTTTATTCATAATGAAAGGATTAGGGCTTAATTATATAAGCCTTCTTATCTCTCTCCTTATCTCTTTCATCCTCTCTAGGATGTTAAGTACTCCAAGATTGATTTAGGTCAGCTTTTCATTTAAGTACACACAATTAGGGTTAACCATTATAATCACCTTAAGACTACATCATTATCAATCAAGTATCTAACTGACCTTTAATCATATTATGTGTTCAAATTAGTTTGACCCATTTGTACCTTAAATAGCTTTGGTCACTTAGACCCCAAACGGTCTTGGTCACCCAGACCTTGAATGGTTTGAAACCATTTAAACAAAACCATAATGAAACCGTATGAAAAATTCACACTGGAAACCACTTGGGTCTCCAAACGGTTTGAGACTTTAGACCGTTTGGTCTCAAATGGTCTTGAGACCGTTTGGACTCAAACGGTCTTAAGACCGTTTGGTCCAAACCCTCTTAAAACTGAATGGACCAACAAGGTCTTTCAACACTTATCAATTCAGGGATTCAATCATTAAACCATCTATCAATTGAACTACTGATTTGTTCTTCAATTGAACCATAGAACCCCCCTTCAATTGGACCTTCAATTAGGGTTTTATACCCAATTGAACTAGGGTTTATAATCAAGAACCCATCAATTAGTGTATTGAAATCGAGGAACCATCAATGGTTAACATTGTGGAACGAATTCAAATTGCAATCATTGGATCACCATCAAATCATGATATGACCTGACCTTAAACGGTCTTGAGGTCATTTGGATGACCTCCAAATGGTCTTGAGACCGTTTGGCTCATCCCAGCATTGAAATTTATAAAATTCAATTAGAGTTTGCATCATTGAATCGATCATCAATTGAGCTTGTGATTATACTTCAATTGGATATCACTAGATCTTCAACCATCCAATCATACACCACCATAGTCCTCCAAACGGTCTTGGTTGACCTCCAAACGGTCTTGAGACCGTTTCGGCTAGTCAACCCAAAATCGATTCATTTCACTTAAGGATTCAATACTCAACCCGATTAGGGTTTGTAAATGGTAGATTATCCAATCATGGAACCTTTAGAAACTCATCAATTAAATCTATTAGATCATTATTCAAAACATCAGAAACCCCCCTCAAATGGTCAACCCCCTCCATTTGGTCAACCACTCCAAATGGTTTGGAGCTCAAACCACCAAACGGTTTGGTGAAACCATTTGGACCACATGTTGAAACCGTTTGCAATAGATATTTGTGGAGGTGTGTGCTTATGATGATGTCATAATAATCAAGCTTTAAACCCACAAAGCTTGCTGTGATTTCCATGGTGGTTGCATCAATCAACTAAATAAAATTTCAGAAACAAAGAAAGAATCAACAATGGATGAAGATATGGAATCAATAACAAAGTTCAAGTTATATAAACCGCCTTCAATTGAGCTTCAAAGCTTGTAGCTTCACATCAACAATGGTGGAAGAAGATTTTGCAACCCTCCCAAGTCTCGTCCTCAAGCTTTGGAGTGAAAAGATTGGCTAGGATTGAAGATGGGGTGAAATAGAAAAGAAATCATGCATTGATTTTTGATTTCCACCATGGAATCAAGGTTGAAAGTGATCAAGAAGCTTACCTATAGGTTGGAACTCGTCCTCCTGTTGCTCCTTAGCCCCCTTGGTCGTTTTGCAAGCAAAGAATGAAAGTGGGTTCGAAATTCCCCTTTTAAGCTATGGATAAATGAGCTTATATTCATTTTTATTAAATTCATTTCAAGAGAGTGAAAGTAGGGGATAACTCATCCACATCCTTTCCATTTTCCCCCCTTCTCTTCCTTAGATACGAGGATATCATACGTGCCTCTTATTCCTCTCAATTATCCATGATTTAAAGGAAAACAAACTAAGCACCTTAAATCATATTATATTAATATCCATAGGTGAGTGGATATTTCTTTTTCTTATAATAATGTGAGTGAGTTATCCACTTCCTTTGGATATTTTCGTGCCTTTGCAAGGCACATGGTCTTCCATTCTTTTGCAAAATCATACCTCACCTTTTGGTTAAAGGGCTCCTCAATTAATATATTTATTTTTGCATTGAATTGAAATAAAGTTCCAATTGTGCTTAAATCTTGATTGTTTTAATATTAAGATTCTCTCTCCTCCAAATAGATACAAAAGAGATGCCCATCTCATTTTATTTGCTCTAAATGATGACAAGAAATATTAGGGACTATTTTGAAGTGGTAATTTGCATATTAAACCATGAGTTTTGGGTAAATTGCACATTACACCAAAACTAGGTTTTAATGCACAAACATTGCTTTATCAGCTCTTTCTTGGTATCCAGGCTACCACAAGCCATCCCTCTGCATCATCTTCATTCTCATGATGCTTCAAAACATGAGGAACATCTTATCATGTACAATTTGCAAGTTAACCCCTCAACTTGGGTAATTTGCACTTTAGTCCAAAATTAACAAAACATTGTTTCAACATTATTCAAATAGGACTAAAATTGAAATATAAGTCCCTCTTGAGCCTTAATTTATTTCCAAGAGATAAGAGCAAGCATATAATCCACTTTATTAGGAAAAACATCTGGGTTTAAGCATAACCCAGGTCAGGGATGTTACAGTTAGTGTCCAGCTAAAGAGGCCCATTAAGGCACTGGTCTACTCTGCTACCTCTACTTGGGATACATATATCCCCAAGCACACAAATGTCAAGATGTGTCAAAGGTAGTTGTAACCACCTTGAGACACAACCAACATGAGCTGCAACCAACAAACACAAAGGGCAGCTGTTAAGGAGAATTGTGATTGGTAGCCGTCAAATGCAAAGGCATAGAAAAGGACAACCGTTCACTGCGGAGATGGGTTGAAAGTCAAAGAAGGAAGAATGAAGAAAAAGAAAGGAAAGAATAAAGGAAGCCAGAAGCCAGATAAGACTGCCAATACACTTAGGTGTTTTCTTCAGACCATTTGTCATTGTGTATTTTAGGGAATGACATCTTTTTGGGAAGTTTTGGGGTAGTAGAATTGTAGAGATCTCTCATGATGGTGATACTTCTTATTTCTCATTCTTGGTATATTATCTCGTGTTTGAGGTTAAAATTCAAGAAGAAAAATTGTATCTTTGATTTTTATAGTTGATTTGCTCGTAGGGGTGAGTATCGAATCAAAATCAGATCAGTTGGAGGACCAACTTTGTAAGAATTTATGGACAGTAGATTGGATCATTTTGGGCTAGGAATGGATCGAGACTAGACCATTTTGAGGTAGGACTGGAGCGGACCATTTAGACAGTAATCAACTTTTTTACATTTTTACAACTTATTTAATTGTAAAAAGTAGATAATATTAGTTACTTAAAACAATTACATAATATTCATAGAAAACATTTACACTACTAGTGCTTATATTTGTACTTGTTACATAATATACCAACAAATATACATGTATTTTATATAAAACTCAGTTTGCAGTCCAGTCAACGGTCATAATGGTTTTGGACCGAACTGAACCAAAAACCGAACTCACCAAAATTTACAGACTGCAAACTAGACCAAACTCATAATGTACTGGTCCGATTTTGCGGTATGGATCATTATTTGCTCACCCTGATTTGTACACAGGTGGCCCTGTGGTTTTTCCCTCACACATTATAAGAGTTTTTCATGTAAAAATCTATTCTTCCTTTCCCTTCTATATTCTTGAGATTATTATCTTGATTTTACACTCTCTTCGGTAACACTTCTATATATATTTCTTTTTTTGTTACATCATGGCTGCATAGTATATGTACACATATTTCCCATCAAGAAACCTATCAAGCGATATCAGAGTCCAAGTTAGGCTGGTCCATATCCAAATGGGGAATGATTATGATGCAATGATGGTTAATTTGATGAGCACAAATTGGTATATTTGGAAACCCTAGATGGAAGATATTATTTATTGTAAGAATTTGTATGATCCAATAGAGGGAGAAAAGTCTTGGAATGTGTCTGAGGTAGATTGGAAGAAACTAAATAGAAAGGTTGCATGTTTAGTGCGTAAGTGGCTCAACTTTCTGTATTCCGCCAGGTCTTAAAGGAGACTGATGCCAAAGATCTGTGGGAAAAGCTCAAGATATTATATGAGAGGAAAATTGTCACAAATAAAACTTTTTTGATTAGGATGTTGGTGACCTAAAGTACCAGGATGGTACAAGCATTGCTAAGCATATGAATGAATTCCAAAGCCCGTAAATAAATTGGGGACCATAAAGATGGTTCTTGATAATGAACTCCAACCACTTCTTCTTCTGGGATCATTACCTAAAAGTTAGAAGACGCTCATTGTGACAATCATCACAACTGTATAAGAAGGCAAGTTGACACTTGATCATGTAAAGAGCAGTCTACTGAATCAAGAGACTTGATGACGAGTCTTAGGCAACAAATCAATCAGAGGTGCACTTGGATGAGAGCAAGGGTGTTGATAGCGCGAGATACATTGACAGATCTCAGAGGTGTAATGAGTCCAACGATCGTGAAAAGTATCATGATAGATCCCAATAAAAAAGTAGAGGGTGCTTCCATTGCGGCAAGTTAGGTCATTATAAAAAAGATTGCAAGGTTTGAAAAAAGAAACATAGGTCTAATACCAAGACAAGAAGGATGATGATAAGAATACTACAAAGGTGATTTTAGATGATAGGGATGATGATGAGGATGTGCTCTTGATAGTCCAAGAGCAGTTTTTGCATATTGTTGATGATGATTCTTAGTGGGTGCTGGATACTAGAACTTCTTATCATGCTTCATTGAGTAAGGGTTCTTCACTTCATACAAGAAGGGAGACTTCAGGAGGGTGAATATCAAAAATTTCACTTTTCTAGAATTATCGAGATTGGTAACATTTGTGTTCAGACAAGTGTCGGATGCATGATCACACTTAAGGATGTTCATCATGTTCCAAATTTGCGGCTGAGTTTGATATCTGGTTCTTTCTTTGATAAAGAAGGATGTCATATGGACTTTGATGGTGGCATATGTAAAATCACAATGAGGGTTTTGGTTATTATACGAGCCAAATTGTGTCACACATTGTACAAAACCCAACTTAAAGTGGTCAAAGGTTGCGAGATACATGCAGTTGAGGATCACCATGCATATATTGGCACAATCAACTAGGACACATGAGTCAAAAATTCATGTAGCTTCTATTAAAGCATGGGTCAAAATCTTGGGAAAGGACAACCCTCTCAGTTCACATGATTCATGTCAAACAAGAAAGCATCAACAAGTTTCTTTCAAGACAAGATCAAAGGTGAAGTCAATTATTATACAGTTGATTCATTTAGATATCAGCGGTTGATTTGAGGTGGCTTCACTGGGTGACAATAGGTATTTTGTGACATTTATGTATGATGCATTTAGAAAGGTGTGGCTCTACTTATTGTAGACCAAAGATCAAGTCTTTCAATATTTTTAGAAATTTCATGTCATGGTGGAGTAGGAGATAAAAAATGTCGAAGTTTCTCCACACGAGAATTGGAAGATAGTACACTTCCAGAGAGTTCTTGAACTACTATGTGCAACACGAAATACGACATGAAAGGATAGAGCCTAGCACACCACAAAAAATGGTACAACTAAGAGGTTGAACCATATGATTTATGAGAAAGTTAGTTGCATGTTGAAGACTTTATAATTTCTAAAGACATTCTGGGGTGATGCAACGAGTGCAGCCTGCTATTTGATTAGTCAATATCCATCAGTTCCTTTGGGATATAATATACCCAAGAACACATGGAAAATCAAGGATGCTTATTATGCTCATTTGTGAGCATTTGGCTGTAAAACGTATGTACATGCTCTAAAGGAAAAGAGGCAAAAGCTGGATGATAAAGAGGTTCTATGTATTTTTCTTGGTTATGGAGATCAATAGTTTGACTACATGTTATGAGAACCTATGAAAAAGACCATGAGAAGACATAGAGATGTGAAATTCTATGAGAGTCAGATAGTTACAGAGTCTAAGAGTGATGATGCAGAGGCTGCATGATTAGGTGAAAATTCTACAGATGATGAGTATTAGGATGTTTCAACTTCTTCTCTGGTGCAATCTTTATATCACAAAGAAGAGAAACATGATCACCCTAAGCAAGAGACTGACATCACATCAAGTATGTCTATTCTAGATTTGTAGTTGAGTGATTCAGATTCATAGTTAGACTTCTGGGTAGAGGGAGCAATATCATCACTGAGCGGAGTCCTAATAGCAACTGATGAGGTTTGACATAGTTTGCCATCCTTCATCCAAATATTAGACATCTCAGTATATTCTCCTTACTAATGGGGGAGACATAGACTTTCCAGGTGGTATAAACTCATAGAGACATAGCATAGTGGCATCATGCAATGCAATAGGAGATGTCTTCTTTGTAGAAGAATGATACCTATGAAATTGTGGCGCTCCCGGAGGGCTGGAGAGCTCTAAAGAACAAGTGGATCTATAGGATGAAGAGAGACGACACCAACAAAGATATCATATAAAAGCCAGGCTAGTTGTTAAGGGCTTTGGTCAAAGACCAGGGGTGGATTTTGATGAGATATTTTCTCCTATTGTGAAAATGAATTCTATTAGATTGGTTCTAGTCCTGATTTCTAGCCTAGATCTGGAGTTTGAGAAGATGGATGTGAAGATGACGTTTCTTCATACTGACCTAGCTGAGGAGATCAACATGGATCATCTAGAAGGTTTTTAGGTAAAGGGGAAAGAGAACTTAGTCTCTATATTAAAAAAGAATTTATATGGTTTGAAACAAGCTCCTAGGTAGTGGTACAAGAAGTTTGATTCTTTCATGCAAAGTCATGTATACCAAAAGACAAGTGCATATATATGGGTTTAAATTAGTAGGTTTCCCACTAAAAAGTTCATTATTCTACTACTCTATGTGGATGACATGTTGATAGTGGGACATGATATCAATTTGATCAAGAAACTGAAGACAGAGCTTTCCAAATCCCTTGAGATGAGGAATTTCACTACTATAGATATGAGATATGTCACCATTTTTTTCCCAAGGAAAATCAACGATGCAATAGATCTCGGAGATATTTTAAAGAAAACCACAATGGTCAGACAAATTAGAAGACACATATGATGCTTTATTTATCTCGTCAGTTGGTTCATAAAAAACTGATGGCAAAGAGTTGCAACAAAAATACATTGTTTTGCAAAATTTTTGGGAGAGATTTCACTTCCCTCCAAAAACTCTATCTCATCGATTTCTAGAAAACTAACCATTGAGATAGTAGAATACCCTTAGAATATACATCTTCAGTTTAATAAACACTAACCAATGATAAAGGTTATGTGCCAAACGTCCCACAAATCCCCTCCCCCCAAATTTGATTATCTCTTTGGTTTTCTTGAAAGAAACTGATAACGTTTATGTGGTGTTTTATGTCTTTGTTTGTTTTACAATAACCTAGGATAGATGTCTTACTTAACCCCATGAGAAATTCCTTTTCCCCCTCTTTCCTTCCCTACAAGAAACCCTCCAATTCTCTCTGACCTCCATGCAATTCTGCCACATCCTATGCCTCGATCTACTCTATTGCTACTCAACAACCCCCACCACTGCTTCAACATCATCATCCGCCACCTTCCCCACCCCCATCTCCTCCATCGGCCCAACTACCTCCAGCTGCCACTACTTCTAGCCGCCACTATTGTCACCATCACCAAAAGGTGCCTCCACCAAACACTGCCTCCATCGTCATCCTCCACCGCCCTACTTCCATGTGTATGTCCTCTCCCCCTTCCTCCTCTCTCCTGTTTTAGTTATGTCCATCTCCCTTCCACCTCTCCTCCTTCCCCTACTATCCATAATTTGTTCTCAATGTTGAGAAGAAATTGTGCATGGCAGGGAAGGAGGGGAGAGGAGGAAGGTTGAGAGGGAGAAGAAACTGAATTGTGTGGAAATTTAAGAAAAGTTTTCCATGCTTTCAATTGTAGTGAATTGTCATGAAATTGAGAAGAAATTGTATGAATTTTGTGGAAATTGTGACGAATTGTATGGAGATTTTGATGAATTGTATGGACATTGTGATGAAAATGCATATATAGTAGACTATTACATGTTTGTAATTGATTATTTGGCTTCGTTAGGTATCTAAGTTGTATTTATGTATTTAATTAGAATTGAAAATTATTTCTAAAACCTAATATATAATCACTAATATATAAACTCTAGGTTCTAAATCCTAATTTATAAACTATTTTGTTGGCCTAGAAACCCATTCAAGATTTACTCATTAGGAGTAAACCTTGGATAGTCCCCGATTTGGGACTATTCTTGAGAACTTCATCTCACTTAGGATGTAAGTGTATAATGCATGTTTGATTTCAATAAATTTCAACACCACTTCCCCTTTTTCTCTCTGGGTACATATGCAGATAGGTATTTTCCCCTCTACATCAGTGTACTTGGAAAACTATAGGGAAATGCTGCTGAAATTTATTCAAATTGAACACAAATTTTACACTTACTAGTGAGATGAAGTGTTTAAGAATGGGATAGGTGGTACACATTCATCAATTTGAATGCTAATAGATGATTAGGACTCAGATCAAACATATTTTATTCTGAAATTAATTTGTTAGGTAACACATGATGAGCTACTCATCTCCCATATGATCAGAGAATAGATCAATCATGGATGTCTAATCCAAATTGCTACACTCTGGAGTTGATTAATGGTCTTGATTAGTTTTTAAGATTTATAGAGGAACATAGAAAACAACCTGAAGATAGGTTCTATTGCTTATGTAGGAATTCTAATAACAACTTGCATGATAAAAAATCATATCATGTGCAATGGGATTGTATATGGATATATAGAATGGTACTTCATGGATCAATTATTAGTATGAGAAATCAGATGCCGATAGTGGTAGTTGTGTCAAAGAATAAATAGCTGACGATGTTGATGTGAATGAACCAATTCCAACATACATGGTTGATGTGATGCTAGATAACTATAGGGTAAATATATATTACAAATCCACCTTCCTTATTTAGAAACATTATGCATGATGTTGAGAAACCATTATACCTAGGCTGTACTAAGTTTATAAAGTTGAGTTCTATGATGAGGTTGTATACTCTGAAGACTAATAATAGATGGAGCGACAAAAATTTCACTTCTCTGTTGTCTTTGTTGAAAGAAATTCTCCCTGAAGGAAACAAGCTTCCAGTACCAACATACAAAATGAAAAAGATGTAATGCCCAATGGGAATGGAGGCTAAGAAGATAGTGTTGGCATATATGCCCATAGATCCATCCTAAGTGATTGCATGGAGTCATATATTAATTAATCAATTAATGTGATTATTTGGTTAATTAATGAATTCTAGAATATTCTAATTAATCCACGAGCATTTTAATTAACACAGTGTTTCTGTTTACCGATGGGTTTAGGAAACCCTACTCCCCTTTATCTCCTATTTAAAGGAGTTTGACGGCCGATATCTATATAAGATATCGAGAGAGGCTTTTCAGTTTACGCTCACGTACGTAAACCCTAGACGTCACCATCCTCAGGAGAGAAAGGAGAGCATCACGATGCTAGCACGCCGCCGCACAGAGACGACTCCTTCCCTCCAACTTAGGAAGCGCGACATGGAGTTCCAGTCCATCCACATGGATGAAGTAGAGATGTAGACACTGAGACACTTGCGTTCAGAGGACATCTACGACCATCTGTATGCGGTACAAGCGGTGTAGATCATCACACAAAGAAATGCCGTCAGATCTTCCTACGACACACTTGATGAATGGGAGAGGAGTTCTGTCCGTGTAGGCCAACATCGTTGACCGTCGTGCAGCGGGACATCGCCGGACTTGCTCCGCGATAAGGTATATCCCGCAAACACTCCTTCCAAATACATTGTTGTCGATGAGATCCTATATCGGGTTGCGTGGATTTTTGTTGCTTCCGCCGCACATGTTTTCTCTACAAAACCCAACAGTGGTATCAGAGAAACGTTGATCTATGGCATATTTGGATTCGTTTCGATATGATCGAATCGCTGTATACTATTTTCTATGTTGCATACGATGTGAATTAAAACTGTTAATGTGCAAATCGAAACCTAATTCCACATACGCCTCAAGCTTCTATTTTTGACATTTTGGATGGGGTCGACTATGGAAAATACTAATTTTCCTAAGTGTACAGAAGTAAAATTCCATAGACCTTTCAGGGGCTCTGCCCCTGAGACCGCGTGAGGGGCGCTGCCCCTGTGTACCCCACATAGTCTGCGTGGGAGTCAAAAATTTAATTAATGGGGAATGTCCCACATTAAAAGTACTGTATTTTTAATATGTATATACTTATATGTAGATATACCTATGATAACATACATGTTGCCATTAAAAAAATTGTTTTATGTGGTGAGTGCATGCACAATTATGGCCTAGTATCCCCTTTTGTGAATGTTGTGAATGAATGTGGATGTCAATCTTGTGGATATGTTTGTTTGTGAATGCTATGGATGTATAATGGTTGCATATGGATCCTTTGTATAAAGTATTCGGCTTGCATGCCGAGCCTCATCTCTTATTTCAAAGTGTAATTAATTCTTTCCCTTTATATTTTTACTCATATGATGTAATAGAGATAGGATTAGTTTTAGTCTTTGTAAAATTGATGTAAGGATGCCACTTGAAGATCCAACTCTAAGGAGTGTCCATGGAGAAGCACCATGAAGATCTAATTCCAAGAAGCAACCTAAAGATCCAACTCCAAGGAGCATCCATGGAGAAGCAACAAGAAGATCCAATTCCCAGAAGCAACTTGAAGTTCAACCTCATGAAGCATCCATGAAGTTGTTCATTGTAATGTTGATCATTAAGGCCTACATGTTGATTTACAGGTGTTGCATGAGATGCATAAGACCATAGGTGGACCGTAATCCTTTGTTGCTCCAAAGGATTGCAATAGTATGGCCATAACTGATGTATTTGTGTTTATGATTGTATGTCTATCATTTGTAGTTGTGGATATAGTAGTATATGATAGTACTATAAGTATGTGGTGTTTAGATATATATATATATATATATATTAATAAAATCCCTCTATTAATAATATTAAGTTTTAGTTGCCTTCCATAAAGCAACACACATGAAAAGCTTGATCGACTATGTGTGGGCACGCCTCCGCGTGGTACACTGTCTATCTCGTGGAAGTGTGATGGTGGGTGTGTGGGTCTGCCTCCGCAGGGTGCACACTCATTATGTTGGCTTATGGGTTGGACTTAACTAGGGAACCTTGATAGGATCAAGTACCTAGAGGCACACAGATGCATCATGGAAAGGACTTGTGCATGATCATCTATCCAAGAGTTGCATATGATGCAATTGGCAAAAGTTTCCTACCTTAGTATTTGGTCTTTGACGCCGGCGTTGGCTGGGCATTGATCCAATTATTTTGGATCTTTGCTCACTAGAAGGTTGTACATTGCAATCTTCCGAGTTGATAGTGAGGGATATCAGTTTGAATAAAATAGTTGGAGCGTAATTAATTAAAGGCCTAATTAATCTCATTTATCAAATTTTTACAAGTCAAAATGTTTTGGACTAAATGCAAAATTTTCTTTTGTAGCAATCAAATGGCAAACAACACTCACACTTTCTCGTTGCAATCGGTCCTTGAGAAGGACAAACTTACCGGAACCAACTTTCAAAACTAGTTTAGGACGCTGAGAATTGTTCTCACACATGAGCGTAACCTCTATGTCCTTGAAACACCAGAGCCAACAGAAGTCGCCGTAAATGCGCCCAAGGCTGAAAAGGATGCGTACAAGAAGCACCTTGATGATGTCGTGGATGTCAAGTGCCTGATGTTGTGATCAATGAACTATGAGTTGCAAGATCAGCATGAGAACATGAATGTCATGGAGATGGTAACACATCTCAAGAACATGTATCAACATCAAGCAAGACATGAGAGATATGATGTCTCAAAGGCTTTGTTCAAAAGCAAGATGAAAGAGAGAGACTCAGTTGGCACCCATATACTCACTTTGATTAGGTACGTGGAAAGCCTATCCAAGCTAGGATTTCCCCTAGGTCCAGAGTTGGCCACTGATGTGATTCTACAATCGTTGCCTGAATCATGTAGTCATTTTGTCATGAACTACAACACGAACAGTCTTGACAAGCTGTTGTCAGAATTATTGGGCATGTTGAGGAAAATTGAAGCACAGATGAAGAAAGACAAGCCCAAGTCTATGATGATGATCAGCAAGACAAAGGGAAAGTCAAAAGGCAAAGGCAAGGCTAAGAAAAGTTCTAAATCCGGGCAGAAGCCAAAGGCATCCACGTTCAAAGCTAAAGGTGGGATTTCCAAAGGAGGCAGTTGTCACCATTGTCACCAGGCTGGACATTGGAAAAGAAACTATCCTCTCTACCTGGAGGAACTGAGGAAGAAGAAGCAGGGGATAGATATCTCCACTTCAGGTATATACATTATTGAGATAAACTTAAATACTTCATCATCAAGGGTACTGGATACCAGATGTGGATCTCACATATATTCTAATATGTAGGATCTTATAAGAAGTAAGCCTTTACAAAAGGGCCAAGTTGAGCTGCGGGTTGCTAATGGAGCAAGAGTTGCTGCCACCGTAGTTGGAGTTATTAGTTTATCTTTGACTACGAGCCTTGTAATAGAATTAGAGAATTGCTATTATGTACCTGCCATTAATAGAAATATTATTTTTGTATCTTATATGGATAAGAGTGGATTTGAATTTCACATTAAGAATGGAATTATTTCTATAGATAAAGATGAGATCTTTTATGGAAATGCCCCTATGTCTTATGGTATCTACTTGTTAGAACTTGAGACTAGCATATACAACGTAAATACTAAAAGGTTAAAACTTGACAACTCAAACAAAACATACTTATGGCATTGTCATCTTGGGCACATAAATGAGAAGCACATATCTAGACTCCATAAGGATGGTTATCTAGACTCTTTTGATTTTGAATCATTATCCTTTTACTAGACACAGTGAGAGAGCCAGTGATCTGCTAGGGCTCATACATACTGATGTATGTGGACCTTTTAGATCAAATGCTGGAGGAGGCTATCAATACTTCATTACCTTCATTGATGACCTCAGTAGGTATGGCTATGTATATCTTATGAAACACAAGTTAGAAACTCTTGAAATGTTCTAGACTTTCATGAATGAAGTAGAGAAGCAACTTGGTAACAGTATTAAAGCACTCCGTTCAGATCGAGGTGGCGAATACTTAAGCCAAGAGTTTGAGGACCTTCTGAGAGACCGTGGTATTGTTTCACAATGAACTCCACCTGGTATACCACAACATAATGGTGTGTCAGAAAGAAGGAATCATACATTATTAGACATGGTACAGTCAATGATGAGTTCAGCCAAACTTCCAATATCGTTCTGGGGATATGCTCTTGAAACTACATCATATACACTTAACCATGTACCTTCCAAATCGGTTCAAAAGACACCATATGAGATATGGAATGGGAATCGTCCCAATTTGTCTATGTTAAAGATTTGGGGATATGAAGCTTATGTTAGGAAACAATTTCCTGAAAAGCTTGGACCCAAATTGGAAAAATGCTATTTTGTTGGATACCCCAAGGAAACTCAGGGATACTACTTCTACACACCAACTGAAAACAAAGTGTTTGTTGCTAGGATTGTTGTATTTCTTGAAAAGGAATTTATTTCCAAAGGAATTAGTGGGAGGAATGTAGAGCTCAAAGAAGTTTGAGACCAACAAGAAAGAAGAGAACCTGAGGAGGTACATAAGGAACATGAAGACTCACAAATTGTTGTGGAATTTCAAGTTCCAAATGTAACACAAGAACCTCGTAGGTCTAGTAGGACATGACTTGAGCCTGAGAGATTTGGATTTCTCATGACTCAAGACAGTGACGAATTGGGCATAGAAGATGAGCCAACTTCCTATCTAGAAGCTACTTAAGGACCAGAATTTGAGAAATGGCTCAAAGCCATGAGATCTGAGATGGAATCCATGTCCACCAACAAGGTATGGACCTTGGTGGATCCACCCGAAGGGGTAAAACCCATAGGGTGTAAGTGGGTATTCAAGAAAAAGACTGACATGGATGGAAATGTTCAAACCTATAAAGGTAGATTGGTTTGGAAAGGATTCCATCAAATTCAAGGTGTTGATTATGATGAGACCTTCTCACCAGTTGCCATGGTTAAATCCATCAGGATCATGCTTGCCATTGCAGCTTATCATGACTATGAGATTTGGCAGATGGATGTTAAAACAACATTCCTTAATGGGAATTTACTCGAGGATGTGTACATGACACAACCTAAGGGTTTTATCGATACAAAGGAAGACAATAAAGTCTGTAAGCTACAAAGGTCAATCTATGGATTGAAACAAGCATCTTAGAGATGGAATCTACGTTTTGACAAAGTAGTCAAAAAGTTTGGCTTTAGTCAAAATGAAGATGAACCTTGTGTTTACAAAAGGGTTAGTGGGAGCACAATCGTATTTCTCATATCGTATGTGGATGACATATTATTGATGGGAAATGACATATCTACTCTTCAGACAGTAAAAGGTTGGCTAGGGAAGACCTTCTCTATGAAGGATTTAGGCAAAGCATCCTATATACTAGGGATCAAGATCTATAGAGATAGATCTAGAAGGCTTCTAGGCCTAAGCCAGAGCACATACATTGACAAGGTGCTAAAGAGGTTTAGCATGGAGGGTTCTAAGAGAGGTAACTTGCCCATGTCCCATGGGGTTACGATCTCTAAAGCCCAATGTCCTAGTTCATGTGATGAACATGCATGGATGAGTAAGATTCCATTCACATCAGCAATTGGATCTATTATGTACACGATGTTATGTACTCATCCTGATGTGTCGTATGCTTTGAGCATGATGAACTGGAATCAATCAAATCCAAGTGAATGTCACTGGACAACCGTAAAGAACATCCTAAAGTACTTGAGAAGGATTAAGGATCAATTCTTGGTATACAGTGGTGAGGAAGAGCTCAAGGTAAAGGGTTACACCGATGCTAGCTTCTAGACTGACAAAGATGACTACAGATCACAATCTGGATTTGTGTTTTGCCTAAACAATGGAGCTGTGAGCTGGAAGAGTTCCAAGAAAGAGACGGTTGCGAATTCTACAACAGAGGCCGAATATATTTCCACATCTAATGCTGCAAAGGAAGCTGTGTGGATCAAGAAGTTAATTTCTGAACTTGGAGTGGTTCCAAATGCTGGTGATGCAATTGAGTTGTTTTGTGACAACAATGGAGCAATTGCACATGCTAAATAACCAAGATCGCATCAACGTTCCAAACATATTCTACGGCGGTTCCATTTCATACGAGAGATCGTACAATGAGGAGATGTGAAGATTTGCAGAGTACCTATAGAAAGCAATGTGGCTGCCCCGCTCACAAAAGCACTTTCACAGCAGAAACATGACAGACATGTTCGATCACTTGGATTGAGATTCATCAGTGATTGGGTATAAGTGCAAGTGGGAATCTGTTGGTATGTATGCCCATAGAGATTATCATTTGATGATTGTAATGGGATACTATGTAAACGATTTGTAATAATACATCGATCATATCAATAAAGGCAAGTTTCCATTCTATATGTTTGTGTTTTATATTGTGAGATGACCATAAAACTTATAGATGTCTATAGAATAATATACTCAATGACATATGTCTTCGGGTTGATGACCTGAACAGTGAGATCATATGTATGCTAAGAGTATGTATTCTTTTTTTGTCCCTAATCGGTTGTTATTGTGGAAATATCCATAGACATCAATAACACATAAGATTAGAATGTATGTTGGTTGATGGAATAATCTCATTATCCATGATATGGAGACATCAAACCAAATAGATAGATACTTTTTAGAGAATAGTGTATCGGATAGACCCACCTTGAGACTGACACATGGATACCATGATTGGTAGTTAGAGTCACATCTCATAATGATGGTGGTGATTGTGGTTCTTAGACACGAAGTCACTACACTTATCACATGTCATTTGGTGTAATTTGACATCATCCACAGTGGTCCTAAATAAGGATTTCCATAAAGATGGTGCTTGGGTGCACTATGACACATGGAGATGACTGTGAGTGATGTAGATGGAATTTGTCCTTCCTACGGGAGTTTTCTATTCCGACCACTTGATAAGCGAGACTGAAAAATGCATGGCCATGCTGATGTGAGTCAATATGTGATATTGAGCTTACATATATCTCAGACAGTCTGCTCTAGTTCAAGGAACATGGATTGAATGTTGAAGAGGATAACAATTCCATGACTCGAGTTCAATCCGGATATCAGTGATAAATGAACTATACAATCACTGTAACACCAATCATGAATGATAGGTCAAGTTGTTCTCCAACTTCTCCAATTACTTGGGTGGCAATGAAGTCTTGCTAGATACCAATCATTGCTTGTGAAATCATAATATGATTATGGATATCACTGCCAATGTAATTTGGAGCCTATCGGGTCACACACATAGGATGTGTTGGAATAGGAGTATAATTGAGGATTTGATTGGAATTGCTTCGAATCACATTGATTACTAAAATGTTTATGTAATCGATTAGAATAATATTGGAGTAACTGGCTCTAAGTGCAAGTGGGAGTCTGTTGGCATATATTCCCATAGATCCATCCCAAGCGATTGCATGGAGTCAGATATTAATTAATCAATTAATGCAAATATTTGGTTAATTAATGAATTCCAAAATATTCTAATTAATCCACGAGCGTTTTAATTAATGCGGTATTTCTATTTACCGATGGGTTTAGGAAACCCTACTTCCCTTTGTCTCCTATTTAAAGGAGTTTGACGGCCGGTATCTATATAAGATATTGAGAGAGGCTTTTAGTTTATTCTTACGTATGTAAACCCTAGCCGTCACCATCCTCAAGAGAGAAAGGAGAGCATCGCGATGCTAGCACGCCGCCACACAGAGACGACTCCTTCCTTTCGGCTTAGGAAGTGCAGCGTGGAGTTCCAGTCCATCCACGTGGACGAAGTAGAGATGCAGACACTGAGACACCTGCGTTCAGAGGACATCTATGACCATTTGTACGCACTACGAGCGGCGTACATCATCTCACAAAGAAATGCCACCGGATCTTCTTGCGACGCGCTTGACGAACGGGAGAGAAGTTTTGTCTGTGTAGGCCAGCAGCGTTGCACACCGTCATGTAGTGGGACGTCGTCGGACTTGCTCCGCAATAAGGTATATCCCGCAAACACTCCTTCCGAATACATTGTTGTCGACGAGATCCTATATCAGGTTGTGTGGATTTTTGTTGCTTCCGCAGCGCATGTTTTCTCCACAAAACCCAACAGATACATGCATGACCAAATTACTATATGTTGTTTTGAAAGGACTATATCGATATGAAAGAATGTCCAAAATGTGAGGCATCCATGTACAAAAGGATGACATCAGGTGAGACCAAAACTGACTCTCATGCCAAGGTGATGTGGTATCTACCTATAACACCATAGTTTCAATGTTTGTTTGCTAATACCATATATGCAAACAATTTATCTTTTCAAAGGTAAAGAAAAAAATGATATGCTATGAATGTGTCTGATTCCCCATAATAGAAGAAGATTGATTTATTATACCATAAATTTGGTGAAGAAGCCAATAATTTAAGACTTAGACTTTGTATTAATGGGATGACTCCATATGGAATATTAAGCAACCAACATAGAGCCTAGCCTATCATGATTGTTATATACAATATTCCTCTGTGGTTTTGTATGAAGAATAAATATGTCATGTTTTCCTTGTTGATATCGGGCCCTAAATAACCTAGCAATGATATTGATGTTTACCTTGAACCTCCGATTGACGACCTTAAGAAACTTTGGGGAGATAGTGTGATGACTTATGATGATCTATGTGGAGAGATGCTTGATTTACATGCTATGTTGTTTTGTAATATTAATGGCTAACTTTTCTAGATACAACGTAAAAGGATACAAGGCATGTTTTGTATGTGAGGAAAATATTGATTCAATTTGAACAAAACATGATGGTAAGACTATATATTTTGGTCATCGAATGTTCTGCAAAGGTGCATTTTTACCAAACGTTGTACAAAGCATTCAATATATCAACTGAGGAATGGAGGGTCCCTTAGCCTATTTCAGGGAATGATGTTTATGTAAGAACAAGCAACATTGTAAATCATTTTGGTAAGAGACCATGTACACTTCCTAAAGGTGAAAAGTCTTTATTCAAAAAGAGGTCAATGTTTTGGGATCTTCCTTATTAGAGTGCTTTGACAGTTTGACATTGTATCTATGTCATGCTTGTTGAGAAAAATATTTTTGATAACATCATTGGTACTACGTTGAATATAAAAGGCAAGACCAAAGATGGAATCGAATTCATAATGGACCTACATGAAATGCATATAAGGAAAGAATTTGAACAAAAGTTAGCAAGGGTCACCACCCATATTTACCTCCTTATTACACCTTGTCTATACATGAGAAAAAAACTTTTGTGAGTACTTGCTTAATGTTAAGGTACCACAGAGATACTCATCCAATATCCATAGATTGGTATCAATGAAGGATCTGAAGTTCATAGGTCTTAAGTCTCATGATTGTAGCACTCTAATGCAACATATGTTGCTTGTGGTTGTTCAATATATCCTTCCTAAGCATGTAAGGTTTGTAATCACTAGGCTTTGCTTCTTCTTCAACACTCTATGCATCACAATCACTGATCTTGAGAATCTAGATAAGTTGCAAAGAGAAGTGGTTGTTACCCCGTGCCCACTTCATAAGTATTTCCTCTCTTCATTCTTTGATATATCATGGTACATCTGGTTGTCCATTTGATTAGGAAGTGAAATGTTGGGTCCAATTTCTTTCATTGGATGTATCCTTTGGAGAGGTACATGAGTATTTTTAAAGGTGATGTTTAAAATCATTATCGGACTTAAGGGAGTATTATTGAGGGCTACATTTCTGGGGAGGCTATGGAATTTTACACAAAACTCCTACTAATTGTATGAATCCTGATGTTTATTTTGACAAAGTTACTTTGGGAGAACGACATATATATATATATATATATATATATATATATATATATATATATATATAATAGTTGTGAGAAGCAAGAAAAAGTACACTTGTATGTTTGACACTACATTGAAGATGTGGGTATTTATATCGCCGAACACACCAATGACCTCAACACAAAATATCCCCGAGCCATTTCAATGTGGCTTACTAGAGAGCATAATCGAACATTTATTAGGTGGTTTGAAGAGAAAGTATTCAGTAAACTATCTCAACCACCAAATAATGTTACAAAAACTATCAAATGGCTCACGTATAAGCCAAAGATGCACATTACTTCTTATGAAGGGTTTGAAATAAATTGATTTTCATACTATACAAAGTGTCAAGAGGAGAAGAGTGTCGTCCAAAATAATGGGGTCACCCTTCAAGAATATTCATGGTATTTATTTAGTGTCAAGGATAAGAGTTCATGTGAAGGAAATATGTCTTATTATAGTGTCATTGAAGACATATGTGAAATTTATTACACATAGTTTAGAGTTCAAATATTTAGGTGTAAATGGGTTTATAACAACAAATGAGTTGTAGTTGATGAATTCAATTTCACAAATAGTGAATTTTGTGTGGAAAGGAGAGAAGGATGAACCATTCATTATGGCATCATAGGCAAATAAACTATTCTATATTGATGATCCTGCAAAAGAAAATTGGGATGCCATTCTTCAAGGTATGACAGTTCATTTTAGATCCTATTGATGAAGAAGAGTACTATGATAAATATGATGAATTTAGTCCATTCTCTATTGTCTTATGAAGTGTAAATGTTGAATCTAACACTGATGACTATACACATGAAAATTACACAGTAGGGATATTAGTTTAATGCATATACTACATATATGTATTAAGTATGATAACTCTAGTCCATTCTCTGTTTCATATGTTACATTTGCATTATGTAACATGATTATTTTTTATATGTGATCCATGTTTTTCATATATTTATTTTTGATTTTATAGATGTAGTCTGACCTAGAGCACAATGATCTTAAGTGTGAGGATCCTACTGGGCCTCCTGATTAGGTTGATGATGGTGCTTCTAAATCTAGACGTAAGAGAGGGAAGACTTTGATGAAAAATGCTTCAACTAGGGACAAAGGGTAGAAGGACGTTGTTGAATCTAATGAAGTAGAGACACAAATTACTAAAGAGTTCATCAACTACTGTCAGGTCCCTAGTCAAAGGAAATGCCTCTTCATATTGAGGATTGGAGACACATGGCTAAGGCCACTAAAGACCTCATATGGAGGGAGTCAGAGGTGAGATTTATGCATTTATGTTTCTATAGTCTTTTCCTATTCTTTCTTTTCACATTTCTAAATGTAGTGAATGTTGAACCTTTTTGGGGTATATGCGAGCTTGATGAAAATTCACATCATAAGTAGGTTATGTAACTCATTGGGAGATGAAATAGAGATTGGAGAATAGTCCTCACAAGAGACTACATCCCTGGATATAAGAAGGACAAGGACCCCACTCTACAATGACCCTATCATCAGCAACTAACCCTCAATCCCAGCTATGTTGAGGTCGGCTACACTGATCCTTCTTTTCCATTCAGCTCTATCATAGGTCATATTCTGGTTGAGTAGAGATTCAAAATCTCTCTTTATAAGCTCTTACCATGTTAATTTAGGCCTACCTCTTCTTCTATTAATTGTGCTTTCTTCAATAGTATTGCTTCATATAAGCATATCAGATGGTCTATGTCCATACCATCTGAGTCGGCCCTTGCGCAACTTGTCCCCAATGCTCACAACCCCCGCTTTATTCTTGATATAGTCATTTCTCAAGCGATCTTTTCTTGCCTTCCCACACATCCATCTCAACATACACATTTTATCCACGTTCATCTTGTTGAGTCCTTGTTTCTTCACCACCCAACATTCACTCCCATAGAGAATGGTTGGCTATATAGCAGTTTTATAAAACTTACTTTTTAGTCTGAGTGGGATCTTCTGATCACATAATACTCTAGTTGCACTCCTCCATTTCAACAATTATTCAATGATCCTATGATAAACATCATTTTGAACATCCACATCTGTTTGAAAGATAGAGCCCAAGTAACAAAATTTATCACATTTTGGTATATCTACTCCATCCAACTTGGCTCCACCATTCACACTGTGAGATTGGCTGAAATTGTAATGCATATACTCAGTTTTTCTCCTACTAATTATCAATCCATTTGATTCTAGTGCCTTTCTCCAAAGTTCAACTTTATCATTCAAACCATCTTTAGTTTCGTCAATCAATACAATATCATCAGCAAATAACATACACCAAGGAACTTCATCTGAACATCCTTTGTCAACTCATCCATAACAAGAACAAACAGATATGGGCTGAGTGTGGATCCTTGGTGTAGCCCAACTATGATGGGAAATATTGGTGTCTACCATTCAATGACCCTATCTTGATAAAAAAATAATGGCAACAATCTTTTGAGGAAGAGACAAATAGATGAATTCAAGGTATCAAATTATTTACATTCTTGTGATTTCTTAGGAATTCTTATATATTTATATGATTAGTTAACAATAGTATTATTGAATTACTCAGGCTATTCATGATGCTAAAAAAGAAAGGCGTAATAGGAATGTGAACATCCACCAGTTGTATTAAGGTGGTTATGCTAAACACTGCCAGTTGGGAGAGCAAGAGAAATATCCTTCTACTTGTACTCCTTCTATTGCTTAGTCTTCTAGTGCTTTTGGATGGTTTCCTTGCTGTTTGGAGTGGATATATGTGAGAAAAACAAATCCGGATAAATCTCCGTCGAAGCAACCCATGAGGTGGATGCAAAAATAGTAAACATCTTGGCCTCACAATGCATGTCCATATTCTCTTTTCTCTGGATTGTTAATTTTTACTGATTAGTCAAGTTTGATGATGAAAAGTTAGAATTTGGTGAGCAAAAAAAGGAGGGAAAGTTAACCCCTCAGGGCACACATGATGATTTGAAGGATGCTCTAGGGATGAAAGAGCATCCAAGACATGTTAGGGCCACTGGAGCTGGGTTTGGGCTAAAATATTATTTTGGATCATCCTAGAAAAAGCACAAATCTACCAATAAAGGGGGAATGGACTAGGAGGATGTGAAAAGATTGATAGCTGCAACCTTGGAACACTTTAAAGCTTCTGAGGTGGCACAAGCTCCTCTAGTAGTCATGTATCCTATACAACATCACACTCGAGGAGGGTATTGGGAGTAATACTTGGGACCCGTGTGGCATGGAAAGGCAACGATCTAATTTAAGTCAATTTATATGTTGCGTTTATACATTATTATGAACCAATCCCTCAAGTCAATATATATGCGTGTTAATTTAAATATTGTGTTATATAAAATTGTAGGTGGCAAAAAAATGACATCTTGCCGATTGGTATATATGCCCAAAGAGCCAATCATATGATAATTGTAATGGCATACCTTGTAAATGATTTGATTAATAATAAAGGCAATCTTCCAATTTATTCTCTTTTATTCAGTTATGAGATAATGAAGTAACATAATAAATGTGTAGAGAATGATATTACTCAATGTTGTATGTCTTCAGGTGTGTGGCCTGAACAATGAGATCATATAGATGTTAAGATTATATACATTCTTATTATGTCCTTAGATGGATGTTATTGTGGAAGGATGATAAACAACAATAGCACATAAGACTAGAGTGTGTGTTGGTTAATGACGAAATCTAATCAGAAATGATATGTGATATGAAACCAAACACATAGATACTTGTTAGAGAACAATGTATCAGATAGATCCACCGTAAGGGTGATACATGGAAACTTTAATTAGGAGTCAGAATTATCTCTTATAGTGTTGGTGGTGATTGTGGTTCTTAGACCTAAAGTCACTACAGTTGTCACATGTAGTTCTGTGTACTTTGACATTATCCACCGTGGTTCTAAATAGGGGTTGCCATAAAGATGATGCTTTGGTACACTGTGATACATGGGAATGACTGTGAGTGATGTAGATGGGATTTGTCCGTCGTACAAGAGTATGATATCCTAGACACTTGATTAGTTGGACTGAGAAATGCATGGACATGCATCTGTGAGTCAATATGTGTTATTGAGCTTACATATATCTCAGATAGTGTGCTCTAGTTCAAGGAACATGGATGAATGATTGAATATGATGATGATTCCATGCCTCAAGTTCAATACCAGATATTAGTGACAAAGGAACTATACAAACACTATAACACCAATCATAGATCGTAGGTTGAAGTTGTTCTCCAACTTTCCATTTACTTGGGTAGCAATGATGTGTGACTAGGCACCACTCTTTGCTTGTGATGTCATAATTGGTTATGGAAATTCACTGCCAACATAATATGAAACCTATAGGGTCACACACATATGTATTCACATGGAATAAGAGTTTGATCGTAAATAATAATTAAAGTGATTACTAAAGTGTTTAGGTATCAATTTAAACAACAATTGACTAACTAGACTCTGAATTGATACATTCAAGTGTTGAACCGACCAGTTGGAGTGTTAGGTTGATTAGATATTGCATTGAATGGATTACGGATGAACTAGGGCATGAACCGACTGGTTCACTGAGTGACTCGATCGACTCAGGCTCATCAGATGATAGGTTCATGATATGAACTGCCTGATTCACAAGAGTAATTTGATTTCATCAAGGATTAGTGTTGATGTCATCTCATGCACTAATTGGATTTGAATTGCCAATACAATTGTGATTGGCAAACATGATGAAACGAACGGTTCACTGGGTGAACCGATCATTTTTCCACTAGCACGTTGCAAAAATTTGTGAAATTCTGGTCCCTTCCACTCCCACACAGATTGGGAACCCTAACCCTGACCCTCCTATATTGTTATGACCCACTCCAAAGCTAACTAGTAAGTTCAATGATTACAACATCATTAAGATGATTAAGTTAAGTAAGAACAGTGCTTAATTCATCATTAAGTTGATTAAGTTAAGTTAAGTACTCACTGATGCAATTAGTGCTTTGATTATGTGTTACAATCTTATTAATATTATTTCTTGCTTGGATGGTGTAGAGGACCTCATGCTTGAAACATTGAAAAAAGAATCGCTTGATTTGGACATTCGAGTCAATAGTTATGACGTTTTTATGTTTCTTTGGGCTTGGTTGCAATCTTTCTAGTAATTAAGTATTATTTCTTTAGTGGGTCGGTCACCCCTCTTTCCCTTATCTCCTTCTTCACCCGATCGATCCCTTGGCATGACTCCCAACACCACTTCTCAACCGCAACACCCGACCAGCAGCCTAGGGGAGGAATCACAGGCCGTTTCTTGTGCTTCCACCTCCGATAGCTGCGCCCACTCTTCCTCTACCCTTCCTCCTTCATCAGTTCACCTTTCCCTTACCCTAGAGGCACCCTAGCGCCACACCATCATCTTGGGTGGCCGACCAACAGCTGGGTCGATGCCCCAGCCAGCATCTCGCGGCTAAGCAGTTAGCAGCGACAACTCCCGCTGCACGACGACCTCTCTACCCCCTTCGTTTTTCTCCTTTTCTTCTTGCTCCATCCGGTGCCCAGCTAGTAGAGGGATGACACCCTAGTTACAGAAGAAAGCTGCACGTGGCAGCCGCTAGGCCACCGTGTGGGGCATCCAGCAGCAGGGGAAAGGTAGCTCCGAGCTCGGCCCAGAGGGTTGGAGAAAGAACTAAAGTCGTAGCTGCATCCCACACCAAGAACAAGCTTCTCCTCCAACCTGTTCGTGTGTGAACGTAGCATGTTCAATTCCAAGCAATACCAAGGTAGAAGAAGACCAACAAACACCCGGAAATAGTCTCTAGACGTGTTTCCAGATGAATTTGGACATCCCAAACCACTGTGGGTAGAATTTCACTCACCAAGAAAGATTTAACTCCGAAAGTCGGATAATTTTGGTTGAATCTACTTTTTCACTGGTAACAGCAGTTATCAGGCACTGTGTAGTATCGGTGTCGCCTAACTTTTATTTAACGATTTGCTTCTTTACGCTTTGAATGATCTAGTTTATTATCCGATTCAGTGTGGTTCAAACTAGTGGAATTACATGGTTGATCGAAACCTAAGATATTCAGTTTAAAAGTCGAAATCAGTAGAACACGACCAATAACTGTACAATATGGGTATAAACCCAGGCTGTGAAATTTTAGCAATTAATTTGATGCATGATTTTAAGGAAATGACGATGACATGAAAATATTCAATGAAAACCCTAGTTGCACGCTCTTTGCTATGTTTAATGTGAGAGATTTAATATTTAAACGAGTTGGCACATTTCTCAGAAATATCATTAGAATTCCTCAGTTATTATTAATAACTCGTGTCATAATAAGTAATTAACTCTTAACTCAGTTATGTGATGCACAACCAGGACTCGGGTTAATGTGCACATTTTTTAAGGAATTACAGATAATTTACAAGTGCTACTGGAGATTACTCATATATCGAGTAATTAACTGTTGTTAGTGTGTTACAATGCTCAATTGTATGATTTCAACATATATGTGCCAAGTTGACCTGAATTTTACTTATTTAAGAATTTTTAGTCTGCCTTCATGCATAATAATGTTGATTTCTCAATAAATTACAAGTGGATATGTATTTAGTTTATTTAAGAACTTGAAATCTTCCTGCATGCTTTATATGTCGAATCTCTCAGCATTTGCAATGCTTGAATATACTACTCTGTCAATTTAGAAAGATATTCATGTCGTGTTGTAAAGTTCATGTAAATAGACATGATACCATAGAGATAACAAAGCCAAGAATAAGTGAGAGAGATATGCATTGTAGAAAGAGTTTTTTTCTAGAATGATAAAATAATAGATTAAGGGCACTGACACCGTAGAATCCCTATGTGAGGTATGTTCCTTAGGGATGAAATGACCTACCATGGCGGTGTGTCTAGCATACGTGGGTCAGAACGCACCCACAGAGCGTGCGGGGAGATGAAACCCTTGAGGAAGTATCCTAAGAGAAGATAGGTTACCCAACATGAACCGAAAGTCCCAGTGGTAACCTAGAGGTACCCACAAAGCATACCAAGTTGAGGCCCACAGAGTGTCTCAGACCCTCCTCCCATGTACTCAGCCTAGAGGAGGAGTCCAGTTTACGGCACCATAGGAGTGCCGAGGCTAGAGAGCCAGTTTTTCCTGTTGTAAACTAGGACAACAGTCAGACTTAAATATCCTAGGGTGTCGGCGAAGTCTTTTACGGTGGGATCGTAGTTTGCTATGAGTCTTCATATGTAGAGTACACTGCATATGATCAGGGCATAAGATAAAATATATTCATATAGGTTCACAGAGTTTTTATAAGTTAAAGAGTTAAGAAAGGTTTGAGTTAGTTTAACAGTAGTTGTCTTTAAATGAAATTTAGTATTTTCTATTAATTAATTGTATCTACAACTTTGCAGCAATTGTTATCATAATGAAATGTTAACATCTTCTGATATTTAAATTACATTGCTTAGATCTGCTCAATATAGTATCAACTTGTATTTTATTCCAATTAATAATCATAAAATGAGTTATCTGTGATGGATGGGTGAAATTATATTAACTGAGCCAGTAGCTCACCAACCTACTGAAACGTTTTTTAGGTCAGCGTCAGCATGAGGAAGTTGATGTTGGCTAAATTGACATTATGATAAATCCCTTTATTTCGATGATGACAAACATTTCATTCTTGTCGATCTAACGAGCTACTTGAGTGTTGCAGGAATAAGGTGGATGACAAAGTACTAGGGAATCTATATGCTTGAATGCTTGTAAATTTCATGAAATGTAATCAGTTGTAAACTTGTACAAGTATATAATGTACAAGTACTTAGACATCATGTAAATCAAGCGTTAGATCTTCCCTAGCCAATCACTACACTTAGATAGGTCATCCCCTCCAACAGTGTCACCTATGCACACTCATACACATACTTAATGCCTTAAAGTGAAACATTGAAACAGGGTCAATCTCGGTCGACAAACTCCTTGACCGAGACACTCTCGGTCGACAAACTTCTCGACCGAGAATGACCCAAGTAGCCGTTAGACACAACTGAGAAAGTAGTTGGCAGTTGGAGATGAACGTTGCTAACACTTGATCCAGAGAGCCTGTCGGTCGACAAAACTTCGATCGAGTAGGTGTCTCGGTCGACAATTCCTCGACCGAGATGGACTCTGACAGCAACTGCAGAATTAATTAACTAGCCGTTGCTAAAGCAACTAACTTGTACCTAACGGCTAGTTAAGCACTTAGAACCCCCTAGAAAGTGTCTAGAACGTCCTTAAACACTTGTAGGTCATTCCTATAAATAGGACATGCCTTAGGACACCAAAAAAAAAACACCTAAGCTACACTTGTGCTATACTTGAGCTTGAATACTCATTGGCAATCTGTTTTGAGAAATAGAGCAATTCCAACATTGGCTATTCATTCCCATTGCTCTATTTTCGTGTTCTATAGGCTAGCATCTCCTTTCCATAGCACTTACACTTCTACACTCATTGGTTAGGAGATCAATACGCTTGATATAGGCAAATCAAGCCTTGTGCTTAAAAGGATAAGTTGTAATTTCTATTTTCCTTCTTGTTCCTTTTATTCTTTGTATTCTCCTTGCTACTCCTAGGGTTGGAGGCTGCGGATTGGATAAGGTTCTTCTCGGAGGAGAAGGTGGACTTCAAGCTACTTCAAGAAGGCTATCACAACGGGAAGCTACTTCAAGAAGTCTATTGCAACGGGAAGCTACTTCAGGAGGAAGGCTGCTTCAAGGTTGGTGCAATTACTTCTAGGTGAAGGCTGCTTCAAGGTTGGTGCGATTACTTCTAGGTGAAGGCTGCTTGAAGGGTTTAGGGAGAGAATTGTAATTTTATGTAAAGTCCTTGCGAGGTAATAAAATTAAATTCTTTCCAAATCCCGGTTGGGTAAGCAACCGGGTAGTGGACTGACAACTTTAGTATTTGCTAAAGTTGGAACCACTCTAAATCCTTGTCCCCTTGTCCAATATTTTGTGGTTGGTTGTTTGAGTTCAATAATTGTTAAAATTATTATAAAACCCTATTCACCCCCCTCTAGTGGTTTTTCAATTGGTATCAGAGCAGGCTTCAAGGAACCCTAACAAGGTCTTGAAGAATGGGTGACGGGGTGCTCAACAACCTTAATCTTGAAGGGACATTTGTTGCTAGGCCTCCAGTGTTTGATGGAACAAACTACACATATTGGAAGAGAAGGATGCAGTTCTACTTTCAAGGCATAAGTTGGGACTGATGGAGGATGGTCTCAAACCCATACGATCTTCCTCAAATGCAATATGCAGAGTGGGATGCAAATACGGTAAAATCGGCTCAAATGAATGCAAAGGCTGTAAGTATTCTTTATTGTTCAATTTCAGTAGGAGAATTTAATAGAATATCAAATTGTGAAACAGCCTATGAAATATGGCATAGATTGTCTATAACCTATGAAGGTACGGTTCAAGTTAAGAATTCTAAAATTAGTATGCTTAAACAGAAGTTTGAACACTTTCGTATGGATCCAAATGAATCCATTAGTGAAATGTTTGCAAAATTCTCTTCTATTGTTAATGGTTTGAATGCCTTAGGAAAAACCGTTCTTGAAGAAGACCAGGTATCAAAAGTACTTCGATCACTTCCTCCCAAATACAAGCCCAAGGTGACAGCCATTGAAGAAGCTAATGATCTCACTAAACTGAAAATGGAGCAACTCATTGGCAATCTAGAAGCTCATGAGGCAACTTTAGAAGAGGAAGAAAGAAGAGAACGTGAACGTCAACGAGGCAAAAAGAAGTACATTGCATTCAAAGCATCAACCAAGGACACTTATGACACAAGTGAAGATGATAGTGAAGAAGAAACTCTCATTGTAAATGGTAAGCAATATAAAAGTTTTAAAACTAATAAAACTTCTAGTGTTTCTACTTCCAGGTGCTTTGAATGTGGCAAAAAGGGACACATGAAAGGTGATTGTCCAAAACTCAAGAAAGGGAAGAAATCATCTCACAAAAAGAAAGAAAGAGCATGTCACTGATTTCCAGTCTGCTGTAAAATTGCTGAATTCTTTTTGTAATTGATCAAATTGCTATCTATTTGTGATAAATGACTGTATATATTTTGAAAATCATCCCTGAAAACTTATATGAGATTAATTTAGTTTATTCTCTAAATGATTTAAGTTAAAACTGAAATTATGCTTAGCTTAATAAAAAGGAAATTTCTGTTCTATCATTATTCACATGATTTTTCCTAAAGTATTTTCTGATCTACCCATATAGAAATCATGTGATTAGAATCATGGAATTATCATTTTCATCATGATGATGCTGTGTTAGCACAAATAGATAATGATAATTGTATGCATGGATCCTTGATGATACATAGGCAAGCAAAATAATTCAATGATGACATGTCTCTTAGAAATGCTTGCAACACAAGATAAAAATTTCTCAATTGGCATCTTTAAAAGACTTGAGATATTAATCGTGCTTTCATTTTTAAGAGGATGTTTTCATATTGAGTATCAATAAAATTGATATCTAATCAAGTACTTCACATATGAGTGCTTAAATTGGAAATCTGAAATTTTTGCCTCTTGGTTGAAATAAAATTTGACCAAGGGGCGCTATGGTCGTAGTCAAGGACGACCTAAAATAAGCTTTGACAAAATGCTTATTTGGACATCATTTTATTGTACTTAATCTTAGTATACTTTTGATAAAAGTCAAAATAAAAATTTAAAATCACATGTGACCTTAGAAACTTTAAATTGCTTTAATTGTAAGATTACGGGGGAGCTCATAAAACAAATTTTATTATTTAATTAAGAAGCTTACAAAAACATTGTAAACATCATTTGAAGCTAGTTATGACCTTAGTATTTTGACTCTTGGTTATGATTAAATCTACAAATTTCATAAAAATGATATATCCTATTCTTAAAGGAATTCTCTAAACAAATCAGGGCTTAACATCCCGTGCATTTGGTTAGAGACATCTTTATGTACTGAAAGATTAAAGGATTCTCATTTCATTTTCAGGGTTTAACATCTCTTATAAAATGGGTGAGAAATCAATACATATGCCATGAACCTAACAAGATCTCATATCATCTCAAGGCTTAACATCCTTTGCAAATGATTGAGAAACAAATTGTGGCTAAATTAGACAAAAATGATATTAAATCCATGTTCCTAATAGAATATCTATCTAAGGGGGAGCATAATATAAAATTAAGGGGGAGAAGAAATATAAAATATTCAACTTGGATATCTTTTTGAAATGACAAAGGGGGAGAAAGAATATAAAATCAAAAATATAAATGAGTCAATGAGTTTCATAACATCTGGCTACAAAAGGTAATCCTCAGGTATGAAACTCACATGCTTTATATTTCCTTATTTCATATTTAGGAAATGTTTGTCATCTTCCAAAAGGGGGAGATTGTTGGCTAAATTGACATTATGATAAATCCCTTTGTTGCGATGATGACAAACATTTCATTCTTGTCGATGTAACGAGCTACTTGAGTGTTGCAGGAATAAGGTGGATGACAAAGTACTAGGGAATCTATATGCTTGAATGCTTGTAAATTTCATGAAATGTAATCAGTTGTAAACTTGTACAAGTATATAATGTACAAGTACTTAGACATCATGTAAATCAAGCGTTAGATCTTCCCTAGCCAATCACTACACTTAGATAGGTCATTCCCTCCAACAGTGTCACCTATGCACACTCATACACATACTTAATGCCTTAAAGTGAAACATTGAAACAGGGTCAATCTCGGTCGACAAACTCCTTGACCGAGACACTCTCGGTTGACAAACTTCTCGACCGAGAATGACCCAAGTAGCCGTTAGACACAGCTGAGAAAGTAGTTGGCAGTTGGAGATGAACGTTGCTAACACTTGATCCAGAGAGCCTGTCGGTCGACAAAACTTTGACCGAGTAGGTGTCTCGGTCGACAATTCCTCGACCAAGATGGACTCTGACAGCAACTGTAGAATTAATTAACTAGCCGTTGCTAAAGCAACTAACTTGTACCTAATGGCTAGTTAAGCACTTAGAACCCCCTAGAAAGTGTCTAGAACATCCTTAAACACTTGTAGGTCATTCCTATAAATAGGACATGCCTTAGGACACCAAAAAAAAACACCTAAGCTACACTTGTGCTATACTTGAGCTTGAATACTCATTGGCAATCTGTTTTGAGCAATAGAGCAATTCCAACATTGGCTATTCATTCCCATTGCTCTATTTTCGTGTCCTATAGGCTAGCATCTCCTTTCCACAGCACTTACACTTCTACACTCATTGGTTAGGAGATCAATACGCTTGATATAGGCAAATCAAGCCTTGTGCTTAAAAGGATAAGTTGTAATTTCTGTTTTCCTTCTTGTTCCTTTTATTCTTTGTATTCTCCTTGCTACTCCTAGGGTTGGAGGCTGCGGATTGGAGAAGGTTCTTCTCGGAGAGAATTGTAATTTTATGTAAAGTCCTTGCGAGGTAATAAAATTAAATTCTTTCCAAATCCCGGTTGGGTAAGCAACCAGGTAGTGGAATGACAACTTTAGTATTTGCTAAAGTTGGAACCACTCTAAATCCTTGTCCCCTTGTCCAATATTTTGTGGTTGGTTGTTTGAGTTCAATAATTGTTAAAATTATTATAAAACCCTATTCACCCCCCCTCTAGTGGTTTTTCAGTTGAAGGATCGTATCACCCAAGTTCTTAGAAGGTAGTTCGTAGTTAGTTAGAGGTCTCTTAGTCCTTTCCCCTCGGTTCTTGGGCATGTGGTGTGGTAGAGAGTGAATGTAATATAATATGTAGTTTTGTTTAAGTTATCTATTGTGCTTTATTTTCTGCATGGAAAAATGTAATATGTCATGTAACTCTATTTATTCTTCCTAGTAAGGTAAATGGTAAGTTGCTTCTGTAGTTAATATGATTTGGTGTTATTCAATTTATAAGACTTTCCTTTAAGTTAATTTTAAGTGATTAAGAAAAGAAAAAGTTAAGGGTGATTTTGTATTAAGTTGAATCCTATTGTCATGCCCTAATCTCATGGTTAGTGGTAAATTGTGGGATCGGGGTGTGACAGTTAATTTGGTATCAGAGCTAGGTTGAGTACGTAGTTACTCTAAGTCAAGGTCAGAGGATGATAAGAGACCAATAGGATTAGGATTAGGGTGTTTTCCTTCCAACTGTAATTTTCTAACAGGAAGTGTTGTGTTATACTATTGCAAATGGCAGGAAGAGAACGTGGTCATGAGGACCAAGATGAGAGCCACATTGGACCTGATCCTTAGGTGATGGGTCCAGGTGGTGGAGATGATGTGGATGAGGCCACCAGACGTGTAGAGGAGTCTGTGAACACCGATAAGCGTTATGAGAATAGAAAGAGACCTGGAGACTTCGGTAGAGGACAACCTAGTCGTGGTCACCGAGGAAGTAGTGGTGGATATAGAGGAGGTGGTGGTTTCTTTTAAAAAACAGGATGAGGACTTGGCTATTTTGGTAGACAAGGATCTAGTTTTTCATCAAGTGGAGGAAGACCTGATTCCAGAAGATGGAGTACTCAGTCTACATGGACACCTCCAACTAGGTCTTCAGGATCTTCTATGTCAGTAATAGGACCACAGAGACGTGATGCATCCATGTGTGATATCTATGGAAGACCACACTCAGGACAGTGTTGGGGAACAGGGTTTCAAGGATGTCATCAATGTGGACAAATGGGACATATCAAGAGGAATTGCCCCCAGTTACAACAGTCAACATCACAGGGTTCCCAGTTACAATATCAAAATGTTCCGAGACAGGCTCCAACTGGAGGACCCGGTTCCTCTGTAGCTTCAGGTTCCCGAGGTAGTGCAGCACCCAGTGCTAGGGAAGGACAATGAGGACATCGTGGGAGAGGAAGAGATTTAGGACTCTTCTTCTCTTTGACATCACAAGAAGGTATTGTTTCTTCTTGTGTAATTACAGGAGAAATGCTTTTCTTTGACAACATTTCAGTTACAGTTCTGATAGATCCGGGTGCTACTCACTCATTTATACAACGATCTTTAGCTTGTGAGCTTAATATGTTAACCCATGAGTTATCGGTTGAGTTGTTGTTGAGGGTTCTATTTGGTGAACCGACAGTGTTGACAGAGTTTTGTCCCAGATGTTTGTTGACCTTTGGTGGTTACACCATTGCGGTTAATCTTATACCCCTAGATATTTACTCTTTTCAAGTTATCTTGGGTATCGATTTCCTAGAGACGTATCGAGTTCAACTTGACTGTTGGAAGAAGGAGGCTGTCTTTCAATAGGGTGGATTTTCTTGTGTCTTTTTTGGAGACAAGAAAGTTTTGCCTATGTGTATCATATCAGCCACAGTAGCTGATAAGATGTTGCAGAAAGGTTGTGAGGCATTCTTGGCACATGTAGTAGATACTAGAGCTGAGAAGAGCACAATTATCCTATGGGATGTTCCAGTGGTCTGTGAGTTCCTAGATGTTTTTCCAGATGAGTTGCCTGGTCTACCTCCTGAAAGAGAAATAGACTTTGAGATCCAGGTGTTGCTAGGTAGTCAACCTATAACGCTACCAACCTACAAAATTGCACCTGCAGAGTTGAGGAACTCAAGATATAGTTATAGGAGTTATTGGATAAAGGTTTCATTCGACCTAGTTCTTTTCCATGGGGAGCTCCAGTTTTGTTTGTGAAAAATAAAGATGGTACTATGAGGTTATGTATAGACTATAGACAGTTGAATAAGATCACCATCAAGAATAAGTATCTGTTGCCAAGGATATATGACTTGTTTGATTAGTTGCGTGGAGCGACGGTCTTTTCTAAGATAGACTTGAGATCTAGATATCATCAATTGAGAATAAAGGCTTCAGATATTCCTAAGTTGGCTTTCAGAATAAGATATGGGCATTATGAGTTTTTGGTCATGTCATTTGGACTGACTATTGCCCCATCAACTTTCATAGATATGATGAACTGGATTTTCAAGCCATTTTTGGATCAGTTCATAATAGTTTTCTTAGATGATATTTTGATCTACTCCAGAGATTATGAGCAGCATGAGCAGCATCTGAGGATATCATTACAATTGTTAAGACAACACTAGCTATATGCTAAGTTCAGTAAGTGTGAGTTCTAGTTAGTTGAGGTGTCTTTTCTTGGACATGTCATCTCAGGAGATGGAGTAAGTGTTGACCCTAAGAAAGTTGAGTTTGTTCTATAGTGGGAGAAGCCTAAGACTCCTACTGAGATTAGAAGCTTCTTAGGATTGGCAGGTTACTACAAGAAGTTCATCCAGAACTTCAATGTTGTAGCGTCACCTCTGACACACTTAACGAGAAAGAATGCACCATTTGTCTCGTCAGGCAACTATGAGAAGAGTTTTCAGATCTTGAAGAAGAGGTTGATTACATCACCAATGTTGATCCTGCCCAATGTAGATAAGGGCTACACAGTGTTTTATGATGCTTCAAGGAGAGGTTTAGGCTATGTGTTGATGCAGGAAGGCAAGGTAGTAGCTTATGCATCTAGACAGCTTAAGAGGAATGAGGAGAATTACCCAACACATGATTTAGAGTTAGCTTATGTAGTTCATGCTCTTAAGACATGGCGTCACTATCTTTATGGTGAGGCATGTCAGGTGTTTACTGATCATAAGATCTTGAAATATATTTTCACCCAGAAGGATCTGAATCTTAGACAGCAAAGATGGTTAGAATTGATCAAGGATTATGATGTAATGATAGATTATCATCTGGGTAAGGCAAATGTGGTAGTAGATGCCCTCAGCAGGAAGTCAAGTTCAACAGTAGATGTATTCTGTATGGCATGTTTCAAGAGAGACCTGCTAGTAGAGATGCGGAAGTTGAACTTAGACTTAGGGGCGACAGAGCATAGTGGTTTGATTGCACATATGCAAGTCAAACCTACTTTTTATGATCAGATCAAAGAACTTCAGTAGAGTGACAGTGAGTTACAATAGATCATGCAGGATATGACAGAGGGAAAGAGACCAGAGTTCAAGTTTTCATACGATGGTTTGTTGTATCAGCATGACATGTTGTGTGTACCGGGAGACAGTGATATGAAAGAACAAATTCTTGAGAAGGCACATGCATTGATGTACTCTATGCATCTAGGTAATACTAAGATGTACAAGAATCTCAAGGAATTATATTGGTGGTCAAGTATGAAAAAGGATGTAGTTGACTACGTGGCTAGATGTAGTGTGTGCCAGCAGGTTAAGGTTGAGCATCAGAATCATGCAGGTACCTTGCAATCTCTTCCTATACCAGAGTGGAAGTGGGAACATATCACAATAGATTTTGTGGTAGGGTTGCCCAGGACACCTAGAGGTTGTGGCTAGATATGGGTGATTGTGGATAGACTAACTAGGTCTGCTCACTTTCTTCCTATTAAGTGAACCTTTGATGTCTCGAAGTTGGCTAAGATATACATGGATGAGATAGTCAGGCTGCATGGTATCCCAGTTTCAATTATATCAGATAGAGATCCTAAGTTGACATCCAGGTTTTGGAATCAACTGCATCATGCTTTAGGCACAAAGTTGAGGTTCAATACAACTTTTCACCCACAGATGGATGGTCAGTCAGAGAGGACCATTTAGACTCTTTAGGATATACTGAGAGCATGTGTCTTGCATTTCAGTGGAAGTTGGGAAGAACACTTGAGCCTTATAGTGTTTGCATACAACAATAGTCACCATTCCAATCTTGGTATGGCCCCGTATGAAGTTCTATATGGCAGAAAGTGTAGATCACCTGTATGTTGGTACGAGGTGGGTGAAAAAGAGATTATTGGACTAGAGATAGTGGATTTGACTACAGAAAAGATTACAGTGATCGGAGAATAGTTGAAAGCTGCATAGGATAGGCAGAAGAGTTATGCTGAGAAGAGACGTAGACCTCTTGAGTTTGAGGTTGGTGATGAAGTGTATCTAAAAGTTTCACCATGGAAAGGAGTGTTGAGGTTTGGCAAGAGAGGCAAACTGACTCCTAGGTTTATGGGCCCATATCCTGTCATTGAGAGGATTGGACCTGTAGCCTATAGGTTGGATTTTCCATTCGAGTTGGCTAATCTACATGATGTGTTTCATGTATCAATGCTGAAGAAGTGTTACCTTGGTACAGAGAAGATAGTGGACCCAGAACCTATAAAACTCATATCATATGTATCCTATGTTGAAAGACCTATTCAAATAGTTCATCGGAGAATCAATAAACTCAAGAATCGTGAGATACCGTTAGTGAAGGTTTTGTGGAGGAACCACAACATAGAGGAAGCCACGTGGGAGCTTGAGTCTAAAATGCATAACAAGTTTCCTTTTCTCTTTTAGGAATTTCAGGATGAAATTCTTATAAGGGAGGGAGATTTTTATGACCCACTCCGAAGCTAACTTGTAAGTTCAATGATCACAACATCATTAAGATGATTAAGTTAAGTAAGCACAATGCTTAGTTCATCATTAAGTTGATTAAGTTAAGTTAAGTACTCATTGATGCAATTAGTGCTTTGATCAAGTGTTACAGTCTGATTAATATGATTTCTTTCTTTGAGGGTGTAGAGGACCTCATTCTTGAAATGTTGCAAAAAGAATCACTTGATTTGGACATTTGAGTCAATAATTATGACGTTTTTATGTTTCTTTGGGCTTGGTTGCAATTTTAATAGTAATTGAGTAATATTTCTTTAGTGAGTTGGTCAACCCCCTTCCCCTTATCTTCTTCTTCAGCCAATCGATCCCCTAGCGTGACACCCATCACCGCTTCTCAACCATAACACCCGACCAACATCCTAGGGGGAGGAATTGGCGATTGTTTCTTGTGCTTCCACCTCTGATAGCTGCACCCACTCTTCCTCTACCCTTCCTCCTTCCTCCTTTCACCTTTCCCTCGCCCTGGCGGCACTCTAGCACCACACCATCAGCTTGGGCGGCTGACTAGCAGGTGCGTCGATGCCCCGGCCAGCAGCACATGGCCAAGCACTTAGTAGAGACAACTCCCACAGCACGACGACGTCTCTACCCCTTTCCTTTTTTTCCTTTTCTTCTTGCTCCATCCGGTGCCCAACTAGTAGAGGGGCGGCGCCCTTGTTGCAGCTACAAGCTGCATGCGGTAGTAGCTAGGCCTCCGTGTGGGGCATCCAATAGCAGGGGGAAAGGTAGCTCCGAGCTCGGCCAAGACGGTTGCAGAAAGAACTGCAACCGTAGCTGCATCCCACACCAAGAACAAGCTTCTCCTCCAACCTGTTCGTGTGTGAACTTAGCATGTTCAATTCGAAGCAATACCAAGGTAGAAGAAGATCAACGAACACCCAGAAATAGGCTCTAGATGTGTTTCCAGACAAATTCGAACACCCCGAACCACTGTGAGTAGAATTTCACTCACCAAGCAAGATTTTACTCCGAAAGTCAGATAATTTTGGTTGAATCTGCATTTTTCACTGGTAACAGCGGTTATCAGGCGCTGTGTAGTATTAATGTCACCTGACTTTTATTTCACGATTTGCTTCTTTACACTTTGAATGATCTAGTTTATTATCCGATTCAGTGTGGTTCGGACTAGTGGAATTACATGGTTGATCGAAACCTAAGATATTCAGTTTAAAAGTCGAAATCAGTAGAACACGACCAATAACTGTACGGTTTGGGTATAAACCTAGGCTGTGAAATTTCAGCAATTAATTTGATGCGTGATTTTAAAGTAATGACAATGACATGAAAATATTCAATGAAAACCCTAGTTGCACGCTCTATGCCATGTTTGATGTGAGAAATTTAATATTTACACGAGTTGGCAAGTTTCTCAGAAATATCATTAGAATTCTTTAGTTATTATTAATAATTCATGTCATAATAAATAATTAACTCTTAACAAAGTTATGTGATGCACAACCACTATTAGGGTTAATAGGCACATTTTTTGAGGAATTATAGATAATTTACAAGTGCTACTGATGATTACTCATATATCGAGTAATTAACTCTTGTTAGTGCATTATGATGCTCAATTGTATGATTTCAGCATATATGTGCCAAGTTGACCTGAATTTTACTTATTTAAGAACTTTTAGTCTGCCTGCATGCATAATAATGTTGATTTATCAGTAAATTACAAGTGGACATGTATTTAGTTTATTTAAGAACTTGAAATCTGGCTGCATGCTAAATATTTCGAATCTTTCAGCATTTGTAATGCTTGAATATATTGCTCTATTAAATTTAGATATTCATGTCGTGTTGTAAAGTTCAAGTAAATAGACATGGTACCATAGAGATACCAAAGCCAAGAATAAGTAAGAGAGATGCACTATAGAAAGAGTTTTTTCTAGAATAATAACATAATATATTAAGGGCCCTAACACCATAGAATCCCTATGTGAGGTCTGCGCCTTAGGGATGAAATGACCTACCCTAGTGGTGCATCCAGTATATGGGGGTTGGAACGCACCCATAGAGCGTGCGGGAGATGAAGCCCTCGAGGAAGTCTCCTAAGAGAAGATAGGTTACCCAACATGAACCGAAAGTCCTGGTGGTTACCCAGAGGTACCCACAGAGCGTACCAAGTTGAGGCCCACAGAGCATCTTAGACCCTCCACCTGTGTACTCAACCTAGAGGAGGAGTCCAGTTTACGACACCATAGGAGTGCTGAGGCTAGAGAGCCTATTTTTCCTATTGCAGACCAGGACAGTAGTCAGACTTAGCTATCCCGGGGTGTCAGCTAAGTCTTGTACGGTGAGATCGTAGTTCGCTATGAGTCTTCATATGTAGAGTACACTGCATATGATCAGGGCATAAGATAAAATTTGTTCATATAGGTTCACAAAGTTTTTATAAGTTCAAGTGTTAAGAAAGGTTTGAGTTAGTTTCACAGCAGTTGTCCTTTAAATGAAATTTTAGTATTTTCTGTTAATTAATTGTATCTACAGCTTTGCAGTAATTTCTATCATAATGAAATGTTGACATCTTCTGATATTTAAATTACTTTTCTTAGATCTGCTCCGTATAGTATCAACTTGTATTTTATTCCAATTAATAATCATAAAATGAGTTATCTATGATGGTTGGGTGAAATTCTATTCACTGAGCCAGTAGCTCACCAACCTTCTGAAACATTTTTTAGGTCAGCGTTAGTATGAGGAAGCTGAAGGATCGTATCACCCAAGTTCTTAGAAGGTAGTTCATAGTTAGTTAGAGGTCTCTTAGTCCTTTCTCCTCGGTCCTTGGACATGTGGTGTGGTAGAGAGTGAATGTAATATAATATGTAGTTTAGTTTAAGTTATCTGTTGTGCTTTGTTTTCTGCATGGAAAAATGTAATATGTCATGTAACTCTATTTATTCTTCCTAGTAAGGGAAATGGTAAGTTGCTTCTGTAGTTAATACGATTTAGTGTTATTCAAATTATAAGACTTTCCTTTAAGTTAATTTTAAGTGATTAAGAAAAGAAAAGTTAAGGGTGATTTTGTATTAAGTTGAATCCTCCTATCATGCCCTAATCTCATAGTTAATGGTAAATCGTGGGATCGAGGTGTGACATATATATAGAGGGGTACTGGGGGCTTCTCAGAGACACAACTCAATTGCTTCTAAAGATTATTTGTCTTCTTTGGTTGTGGTAACTGAGAGAACCCGAGCAAGTCCTACCTGATAAAGGGAGGGATAGTAAAGGAAAACAATTATGAGAGAGCAAGTTGGTGACTAGTATGCCAACATGAAGGGACAACTCCTTCTTGTTCTTTCAACTAGAATGGAAAGAGTTCTCGATGGTCCATGTGGACTACTCTAAAGACAACACCAACCTTCTTACCGTGGTGATCAACTAGTAGGCTGACACAGGCGTTGTTTGAGTGCGACTTGAAGAAAGGGCACACATCACGATGAGGAGATTGTCACTAGACTTGCTCTAGGACTAGGTATATCCTCTAAACCATCCTTTCCATTGCATAGTTATTTACGTGTTCCATTAGTTAAAGGGTAGGTATATCCTCTAAACCATCCTTTCCATTGCATAGTTATTTACGTGTTCCATTAGTTAAAGGGTAATATGTCGGTTAAAGTTATGTTTCCTTTGCCTATTCTATCACCATATTTCCCTACAATGGTATCAGAGCCATGTCCATCTACTATGTTTTGGGATAATCAATATGATTTTTTTGGTTTCATCATTTATTTATTGCATATGATGTGCATACTTAAACTGATTAATGTTCATATTTAATTAAACACCACATAAGATCCCTACTTATATATATATATATATATATATATATATATATATATATATATATATATATATGCAATTTACACATGTCACCCTATAAGTTAGTTTTTATGGTTTATGTGAAGCATGGATATGGCCAATAACCCTACATCTATGCATTTTTGTGTGGTTGGTTTTATCTCAGTTTGCATACTAAGCCTCCTACCCATGCTCCCCTCAAATGTAACTTAAGGTTTCTCTTTTACCATGTAATATGTAATAGCATTAGGATTGTTTAATTTCTTGTTTCGAGAAAGAAGAAGATGCTTAAAAATAGACCAACCGACTGTCTCAAAGATGAGCCGACCAGATGGAGGATCGAGGAGGATGAGCCAAACCGATTTACTGGTGGACCTGAGTGATCGAGTGGAGGACTATAAGATGGTGGACATTAGATCATACGAATGATGTGAGGACCAACCAACTGGAAAGGAGGCGAGGCGATCATTTTAGGGGTTAAACTGATCAACTCAAATTGGCAAGCACAAATCTTCATCAACAATAGGTTTTTGCATGACATGTCGTGGTAATTTCTTGTGGCTCCAAGGAATCACAGTAGAATGTCCATAACCAACACTTATAATTATTGCATATTTTTGTTGTGGGATAAATCATGTATATGACACATACTATATATATGTGGTGATTTGACAATGTATATGTATTTATAAATTCAAAACTAAAAAACATATAAAGTCTTAGATGCTTTCCATTAGCAACATACATAAAATGGTTGGTCGACTAAGTGTGAGCACCCCAAGGTGGTACACTGTCTATCTTATGGAAGTATGATAGTAATAATGTGGGCCTACCAAGCGGGGTGCATTATTATCGTGTTTTCTTTTGGACCAGGCTTAATTGGGTGTACTTAATGAGATTAAAAATCTAGAGTCATACAAATGACTATGGAAAAGAGTTGTGCATAACATCTATCCAGGAATTGCATAAGATGCAATAAGAAAAAGTTTCATACCTTAATAATTGATTATGAACATTGGTGTTGGACAGACAATATTGAGTTATTTTAGATCTTGGGTCACTAGAAGGTTATACATTGCAATCTTCTGAATTGGTATGCAAGGGCTACAATTTGAATAAAATAGTGGGTGCAAAAATTAATTAAGGCTCTAATTTAATATCGTCAATTTTTCAAATTAAATCAAATCAAGAGGGTGTTGAAAAAAATGAAATTTTTTTCTCTTGTAGAATCAAATGAAAATCAAATCATTATTGCGATTAGTCCTTAGAAGGACATATTTGATGGGACAAATATCCACGAATGATTTTGGACTTTGAGAAGGGTTCTCAATGAAGAGAACAAGCTCTATGTCCTAAAACACCAGTGTCGGAAATATCTACTCCTGATGCGTTAGGGATGAGGTGGATGCTTACTGGAAGCATGCCAATGATGCCTTGGATATAAAACACCTTATGCTAAGTTGCATGAACTATGAGTTGCATGAGTAGTGTGAGGACATGGGGATACTTGAGATGGTAACACATCCTAAGAAATTGAACCATACACACACAAATCAAGAAAGGTACAAAATCTCAAAGATGTTCTTTGAGTGTAAGATGATAGAGGTAGACTCAGTAGAAACCCACATGCTAAATATGATTGGACATATGGAACCTATAGAAGAACTAGGACTCTCTTGAGCCAAGAGTTGTCCTCAAATATTATTCTGCAATCATTGTTCAAATCATATAGTCGTTTATTGAGTTTTATCACTTAAATAACATGGCCAGACCGTTGTCAAGTTTTCTTGCCAAAGAGAGATTAAAGAAGGACAAATCTGTGGTGGTTATCAATGGAGTTGAGTCCAAGGATGAAAGAAAGGCCATGAAGAGTTTTGAGGATGACTGTAAATCTAGATCTTTAACACTCAAGATAAGGAGAAAGAAATGAACAAGAGGAAACTATCCCTTGTACTTGAAGGCATTAGGGAAGAAAAAGATGGGGATGGTGATCTCCACTTGAGGTATATAAGTTATTGATATAAATTTGTCTACTTCTTCATCTTGGGTACTAACTACCATATGTGGATCTCACATATGCTTGAATACACAAGATCCATAAAGAAGTAGGCCTTTAGGAAAGGGTGAGGTTGAACTACGAGTCACAAATGGAGCAAGAGTTGCTACCACTATAGTCAAAGACTACAATTTATCTCTACCCACATAGCTTGTAATAGAGTTAGTGAACTACTATTATGTATATTCCATAAATAAAAAATCATTTTTGTATCTTGTATGGATAAGGAAGCATATGAATTTCATATTAAGATTGGATGATGTTCTATTTCAAAAGATGGAATCTTTTATGGAAATGCCCCCATTTATTTGATAGATCTAAACAAAGATATTTATAAAATAAATACCAAATGACTAAAGCTTAAGAACTCAAACAAAACATATTTTTGGTCTTGCCGTCTAGGGAACATAAATGATAATCGCATATTCAGAGTTCATAGAGATGGTTATCAGGACTCTTTTGATTTTGAATCAATAGACATGTGAATCTTGTTTGTTGGACAAGATGACCAAGCCTCCTAGAACTGGTAACAATGAGAGGGATGGTGTGAAAAAACACTAGAGGGGGGGGTGAATAGAGTTTTTAAATATTTTAACAATTATTGAACTCAAACAACCAACCACACAATATTGGACAAGGGGACAAGGATTTAGAGTGGTTCCAACTTTAGCAAATACTAAAGTTGTCAGTCCACTACCCGATTGCTTACCCAACTGGGATTTGGAAAGAATTTAATTTTATTACCTCGCAAAGACTTTACATAAAATTACAATTCTCTCCCTAAACCCTTCAATCAGCCTTCACCTAGAAGTAATCGCACCAACCTTGAAGCAGCCTTCACCTAGAAGTAATTGCACCAACCTTGAAGCAGCCTTCCTCCTGAAGTAGCTTCCCGTTGCAATAGCCTTCTTGAAGTAGCTTCCCGTTGCGATAGCCTTCTTGAAGTAGCTTGAAGTCCACCTTCTCCTCCGAGAAGAACCTTCTCCAATCCGCAGCCTCCAACCCTAGGAGTAGCAAGGAGAATACAAAGAATAAAAGGAACAAGAAGGAAAATAGAAATTACAACTTATCCTTTTAAGCACAAGGCTTGATTTGCCTATATCAAGCGTATTGATATCCTAACCAATGAGTGTAGAAGTGTAAGTGCTGTGGAAAGGAGATGCTAGCCTATAGGACACAAAAATGGAGCAATGGGAATGAATAGCCAATATTGGAATTGCTCTATTGCTCAAAACAGATTGCCAATGAGTATTCAAGCTCAAGTATAGCACAAGTGTATCTTAGGTATCTTTAGGTGTCCTAAGGCATGTCCTATTTATAGGAATGACCTATAAGTGCTTAAGGACATTCTAGACACTTTCTAGGGGGTTCTAAGTGCTTAACTAGCCGTTAGGGATAAGTTAGGTGCATTCGTAACAGCTAGTTGCTTTATTCTGCAGTTGCTGTCAGAGTCAATCTCGGTCGACAAATTGTCGACCGAGATACCTACTCGGTCGAAGTTTTGTCGACCGACAGGCTCTCTAGATCAACGTTCATTTGCAACTGCCAACTACTTTATCAGCTGTGTCTGACGGCTACTTGGGTCTTTCTCGGTCGAGAAGTTTGTCGATCGAGAGTGTCTCGGTCGAGGAGTTTGTCGACCGAGATTGACCCTGTTTCAATCTTTCAATTAAGGCACTAAGTGTGTGTACGAGTGTGCATATGTGACACTATTGAAGGGGATGACATGACTAAGTGTGGTGTTTGGCTAGGGAAGATCTAACGCTTGATTTACATGAAGTCTAAGTACTTGTACATTATATATTTGTACAAGTTTACAATTGATTACATTTCATGACATTTACAATCATTCAAGCATATAGATTCCCTAGAGCTTTGTCATCCACCTTATTCCTGCAACACTCAAGTAGCGCGTTAGATCAACAAGAATGAAATGTTTGTCATCATCGAAACAAAGGGATTTATCATAATGTCCAATTTATCCAACAATCTCCCCCTTTTTGAAGATGACAAAGATTTCCTAAATATGAAATAAGGAAATATAAAGCATGTGAGTTTCATACCTGAAGATTACCTTTTGTAGCCATTCTTGTTTTGCAAGTGAGTGCTTGGCCATCAAGATGAAACTCATTTATATTTTTGATTTTATATTCTTTCTCCCCCTTTGACATTTCAAAAAGATATCCAGGGTGAATATTTTATATTTCTTCTCCCCCTTAATTTTATACTATGCTCCCCCTTAAATAGATATTCTATTAGGAACATGGATTTAATATCATTTTTGTCTAATTTAGCCACAATTTGTTTCTCAATCCTTTGCAAAGGATGTTAAGCTTTGAGATGATATGAGATTCCCTTAAGCTTATGATGAATGTATATTGATTTCTCACCCATTTTATAAGGGATGTTAAGCCCTAAAAATGAAATGAGAATCCTTTAATCTTAAAGTACATAAAAATGTCTCCAACCAAATGCATGGGATGTTAAGCCCTGATTTGTTTAGAGAGTTCCTTTAAGAACAAGATATATCATTTTTATGAATTTCATAGATTTCGTCATAACCAAGAGTAAAAGTACTAAGGTCTTAATAAGCTCCAAATGATGATTACAATGTTTTTGTAAGCTTCTTAAGCAAATAATCAAATTTGTTTGTATGAGCTCCCCCTTAATCTTACAATTTAAGCAATTTAAAGCTTCTAAGGTCATAGATGATTTTAAATTTTGATTTTGACCTTTATCAAAAGTATACTAAGATTAAGTATAATAAAATGATGTCCAAATAAGCATTTTGTCAAAGCTTATTTTAGGTCGACCTTGACTTCGACCATAGCGCCCCTTGGTCAAATTTTATTTCAACCAAGAGGCAAAAATTGCAGATTTCCAATTTAAGCATTCATATGTGAAGTACTTGATTAGATATCAATTTTGAAGCATGTTTAGTGATACTCAATATGAAAACATCCTCTTAAAAATGAAAGCACGATTAATATCTCAAGCCTTTTAAAGATGCCAATAGAGAAATTTTTATCTTATGTGTTGCAAGCATTTCTAAGAGAGATTGAATTATTTTTCTTGCCTATGTATCATCAAGGATCCATGCATACAATTATCATTATCTATTCTTGCTAACACAGCATCATCATGATGAAAATGATAATTCCATGATTGTAATCACATGATTTCTATATGGGTAGACCATAAAATACTTTAGGAAACATCATGTGAATAATGATAAAACAGAAATTTCCTTTTTATTAAGCTAAGCATCATTTCAGTTTTAACTTAAACCAAATTAATCTCATATAAGTTTTCAGGGATGATTTCCAATATCTACAGTCATTAATCACAAATAGATAGCAATTTGATCAATTTCAAAAAGAATTCAGCAATTTTACAGCAGACTGGAAATCAGTGACATGCTTGGTCGACAATTTCTCGACCGAGGTTCACTCGGTCGACAGATTCTCGACCGACAAAGTTTCTGGAATATTTTCAGAACTGTTAATTTATTCCAAGCAAAATAAGATTATACAAGTTAGAGCTCGATTGTGTTGAGATATGACATTTGTATATCAAGAATCAGTTTAGGTCAAATCTCAATAGTTAATTTTAAGCTACTAAGTTTTAGGAATCCAAGCTAAATCATCATTCTTTTTCTTATATAGGCATGAAAATGAATAATGTCCAAGACGGATGCAATAATGACAGCTAATAGAGTCAACTTCATTTCTCTTTCTAGGAATTGTGTTCCTAGGTACAAACATAATTTTAGTCTTGGATGCGTTAACTCTTTTGGGTTTATTTCTCCTTGGATCATATCCTAATCCTTTTCTTCCATTATAACTAGAGGAAATTTTCAGAATATTTTGAAGCATGTCATTTCCTCTTAACTCATTTACATTTCTTTGTAACTTAGCAATATCATTCATCTTCTTGTTTATATCTTTCTTTGCTTGATCTAAATCAGATACTAGAGAGTTTCTTTCTTTGACAACCTCATCATAATCTAAATGTGAACATAGAACAGGTTGTTTCTGAAGATCATTCACTTGAGTTTGCAAGTTTAACTTTTCTAAGGAAAGAAGATTGCAATTAGCTTCTACCGATTTTAACTTAAGATCATAATCTTCATTTTCCTTTTTGAGATTTTCATTTTCGGATACAAGAGCAAGAAGTTTAACATTTAAATCATCATTTACTTTATTTGATTTCTTAAGTTTCTTCTTGCACTCAATATATTTCTCATGAGTATCTTGAAGACTAGCAATTAGATCTTCTTTTGGTAGATCATAAAGACTTACCTCTTCTTCGTCTTCATTTGTTGTAGCAATGAGGCATTCTACTTCTTCTTTTCCATCATCACTATCATCACTTGAATCATCCCATGCAGCTTTATATGCTCTTTCTTTCTTTTTGTGAGATGATTTCTTCCCTTTCTTGAGTTTTAGACAATCACCTTTCATGTGTCCCTTTTTGCCACATTCAAAGCACCTGGAAGAAGAAACACTAGAAGTTTTATTAGTTTTAAAACTTTTATATTGCTTACCATTTACAATGAGTGTTTCTTCTTCACTATCATCTTCACTTGTGTCATGAGTGTCCTTGGTTGATGCTTTGAATGCAATGTCCTTCTTTTTGCCTTGTTGACGTTCACGTTCTCTTCTTTCTTCTTCTTCTAAAGTTGCCTCATGAGCTTCTAGATTGCCAATGAGTTGCTCCATTTTTAGTTTAGTGAGATCATTAGCTTCTTCAATGGATGTCACCTTGGGCTTGTATTTGGGAGGAAGTGATCGAAGTACTTTTGATACCTGGTCTTCTTCAAGAATGGTTTTTCCTAAGGCATTCAAACCATTAACAATAGAAGAGAATTTTGCAAACATTTCACTAATGGATTCATTTGGATCCATACGAAAGTGTTCAAACTTCTGTTTAAGCATACTAATCTTAGAATTCTTAACTTGAACCGTACCTTCATAGGTTATGGACAATCTATGCCATATTTCATAGGCTGTTTCACAATTTGATATTCTATTAAATTCTCCTACTGAAATTGAACAATAAAGAATACTTACAGCCTTTGCATTCATTTGAGCCGATTTTACCGTATTTGCATCCCACTCTGCATATTGCATTTGAGGAAGCTCGTATGGGGTTGAGACCATCCTCCATAAGTCCCAACTTATGCCTTGAAAGTAGAACTGCATCCTTCTCTTCCAATATGTGTAGTTTGTTCCATCAAACACTGGAGGCCTAGCAACAAATGTCCCTTCAAGATTAAGGTTGTTGAGCACCCCATCACCCATTCTTCAAGACCTTGTTAGGGTTCCTTGAAGCCTGCTCTGATACCAATTGAAAAAACACTAGAGGGGGGGGGGTGAATAGAGTTTTTAAATATTTTAACAATTATTGAACTCAAACAATCAACCACACAATATTGGACAAGGGGACAAGGATTTAGAGTGGTTCCAACTTTAGCAAATACTAAAGTTGTCAGTCCACTACCCGGTTGCTTACCCAACCGGGATTTGGAAAGAATTTAATTTTATTACCTCGCAAGGACTTTACATAAAATTACAATTCTCTCCCTAAATCCTTCAAGAAGCCTTCACCTAGAAGTAATCGCACCAACCTTGAAGCAGCCTTCACCTAGAAGTAATTGCACCAACCTTGAAGCAGCCTTCCTCCTGAAGTAGCTTCCCGTTGCAATAGCCTTCTTGAAGTAGCTTCCCGTTGCGATAGCCTTCTTGAAGTAGCTTGAAGTCCACCTTCTCCTCCGAGAAGAACCTTCTCCAATCCGCAGCCTCCAACCCTAGGAGTAGCAAGGAGAATACAAAGAATAAAAGGAACAAGAAGGAAAACAGAAATTACAACTTATCCTTTTAAGAACAAGGCTTGTTTTGCCTATATCAAGCGTATTGATCTCCTAACCAATGAGTGTAGAAGTGTAAGTGCTGTGGAAAGGAGATGCTAGCCTATAGGACACAAAAATGGAGCAATGGGAATGAATAGCCAATATTGGAATTGCTCTATTGCTCAAAACAAATTGCCAATGAGTATTCAAGCTCAAGTATAGCACAAGTGTAGCTTAGGTATCTTTAGGTGTCCTAAGGCATGTCCTATTTATAGGAATGACCTATAAGTGCTTAAGGACGTTCTAGACACTTTCTAGGGGGTTCTAAGTGCTTAACTAGCCGTTAGGTATAAGTTAGGTGCATTCGTAACAACTAGTTGCTTTATTTTGCAGTTGTTGTCAGAGTCAATCTCGGTCGACAAATTGTCGACCGAGATACCTACTCGGTCGAAGTTTTGTCGACCGACAGGCTCTCTGGATCAATGTTCATTTGCAACTGCCAACTACTTTGTCAGCTGTATCTAACGGCTACTTGGGTCTTTCTCGCTCGAGAAGTTTATCGACCGAGAGTGTCTCGGTCGAGGAGTTTGTCGACCGAGATTGACCCTGTTTCAATCTTTCAATTAAGGCACTAAGTGTGTGTACGAGTGTGCATATGTGACACTATTGAAGGGGATGACATGACTAAGTGTGGTGTTTGGCTAGGGAAGATCTAACGCTTGATTTACATGAAGTCTAAGTACTTGTACATTATATATTTGTACAAATTTACAATTGATTACATTTCATGACATTTACAATCATTCAAGAATATAGATTCCCTAGAGCTTTGTCATCCACCTTATTCCTACAACACTCAAGTAGCGCATTAGATCAACAAGAATGAAATGTTTGTCATCATCGAAACAAAGGGATTTATCATAATGTCCAATTTATCCAACATGGTGATCTATTAGGACTCATGCATACTAATGTATGTGGCCCTTTGATAACTACTACTAGAGGTGGGTATCAATACTTCATTACCTTCACTGATGACTTTAGTAGGTACAATTATGTTTACTTGATGAAACACAAGTTAGAAACTCTTAAAAAGTTCAAGGAGTTTATGAACAAAAGTATTAAGGCACTTTGTTCTGATCAAGGTGGAGAATACTTAAGCCAAGAGTTTTAGGATCTTCTACGAGCTCGTGGTATCGTATCACAAAGGAATCCACACGGAACACCTCAAAATAATAGTGTATCAAAAAGAAGAAATCATACATTGTTAGATATGATGTGATCAATGATGAGTTTAGCTAAAATTCTGACTACCTTTTGGGGTTATGCTCTAGAAACTGCCACGCTTACACTAAATTGAGTACCATCTAAATCGATTCAGAGGACACCGTATGAGCTATGGCATGGGAAGCGTCCCCATGTGTCTTTTATGAGGATTTGGGGATGTGAAGCTTATGTGAGGAAATGTTTCTAGAAAAGCTTGGCCCTAAATATGATGAATGCTATTTTGTTTGATATCTTAAGGAGACCAAAGGATATTACTTTTATTCCCTATCTGACAATAAATCATTTGTTTCCAAAGATGCTACATTCCTAGAAAATGATTTTATTTCCAATGGAATATGTGGTAGTAAAGTAGAACTCAAAGAGGCTCCAGACCAACAAGAAAGCATTGAACTGATAGATGCATAAGAGGATCAAAGAGAATCACAAAACATTATAGAATCTCAAATTCTTCATAGATCTAGTAGGAAATTCCCTGAACCTGAAAGTTTTGGATATCTTGTGAATTGGGAAGGTTGTGAGTTGGTCATAGATGATGACCCAACAACCTATCTAGAAGCTACTAAGGGACTTGAGTCTAAGAAATGGCTTGAGTCCATGATATCTAAGATGGAATCCATTTATGCCAACAAGGTATGGACCTTGGGGGATCCACCTCAAGGGGTAAAACCCATAGGGTCCAAGTGGGTCTTGATGAAGAAGGCCAACATGGATGGTAAAATACAAACCTATAAGGGAAGACTGGTTGCAAAGGGTTTTAGTCAAGTTCAAGGTGTTCATTATGATGAAACTATTTCTCTAGTTTCCATGGTTAAATCCATACATATCATGCTTGCTATTGCAACTTATCATGACTATGAGATTGGGCAGATCCACATTCATTAATGGGAATCTTCTTGAGGATGTGTACATGACACAACCTGAGGGTTTTATAAATCCAAAGGATTCAAATAAAGTATGTAAGTTACAAAGGTCAATTTATGGATTGAAGAAAACATATCAAATCTAGAATCTTCATTTTGACGAGACAGTCAAAGCATCTAGCATTACTCAAAATGAAGATGAACATTATGTGTACAAGAAGGTTAGTGGGGGCATGATTATTATGATGGATTGTACTTTTGGAGATTTCAAATACCTCATGATTCATATGCTTAATTTATGGTGATAGTTCCATTTGTCTTGGAAATTTTGAGTATTGATAATCTGTTAATATCACGATTAAGATCTACGAGTCTATGACTTTTTGAAGTATTTATATGACATATATAACATGTTTCATTTTGGATATAAATTTTATATATAGTGTACCTTGAGTGGCAAGGAAGCTTCGATGTAAGTTTCATGGCTAAAAGATATTCCTAATAAAAGTAATTTGAGTTTAAGTTGGTGAATTAATTTGATTGAAAGATGATAGTTGATCTAAATTATCACATATGAGAATGACACACTGCCCTTGTTGATGGGATTAGGCTACTAGAATTTTAACTAGATGCATGATGCATTTGGCATAGAGGAGGATCCATAGATCCTTCTATGCAGGCTCTATCCCAGCTGCACATAAGGAGTCAACAACCAAGTTTGTGTTTTCATCCTTGTAGTTATAGCTGCACTCCCAGAAACGACCACCCACGTTGTGGTTTTTAGTGGTCGTAAATTGAGTGAGGGAGAACATGATGACAGTTTACTTGAACGCACAACCACGGTCATTTTGACACCTCCCTCGTGGTTTATGGTGAAGTGCAGGGGGTAATGGGTTGCCATTACCGTAAGTCTCTTCACCCCTTTTTGCAGAGCAGAGGTAGGAGAAGGAAGTTGGAGATAGAGTGAGATTCCACATAGGATGAGAAGAGGAAGATACTCCCTGATGGTGGACGAGTCTGTAGAACTACCTAATTTTCCCCCTCTACCTGTTTTTCTCATGATTAGTGAGCCTGACCTAACTGGGGAGGAAGAAGTAGTAAGGCATGAGTGTTTCCTTCATCACCACAATAATTGGGGGACTCTTCAAGTCTAGGATGCCACCGAGATGATTTTGGAACAACAAGGAGGAGGTTTGGGTGTAGGGATGAGGAAATCCCTTTCCTTATGTCATAATGGCAGTCAGCGACAGTGGCCATGCCGAGCTCAGGGAGGAAGAGCTTTAGAAGTGAAGTCGGGAATCGTGTGAAGCTGTGGAGATCCTCTTGGTGTCATCAAATCTGATGATCTCTTGAATAGCTGATGAGGACTATGCTTGTAACATCCCACACATGCCAGAATTGAGAGCAGTAGATTGGAGTGATGGGCGATGTTGAGCAGGAGAGAAAAAGAGAGGGATCATGGAGGTGCCACATGACTTCCCAACAGCCGCAGGGGGAGATCAGGAGGCGTCAAACTTCCTTGCAAAAGTCAGAGTGGGAGAGGCAACCGGGTGAGACTTTCTTCATTGATCCAGGATGCAACGACACTCGTGAAATGAGTCTGAGACACTCACGGATCACGTTGTGCGGGAGAGCGAGGAGAGAAAGGGAATGGAGCCTTGAACCAGCCAAAATGAACCAGAACCGGACCAAGTCAGAAGGAACTGTAAATTCCTAGCATGAATCACTAGGTCACCCTTGCCAAAGAAGAGCAGTGCCCCTTAGTGGACACGTGGAAGTCCTGGATAGGTCAGAAAAGGTAAAAATTCCCAGATCTTGTTTAATTTATTGAAATTAGCTCGATTATGAGAAAAATACAAATAAGGTACCAAAATTCTTAGAAAAATGAGTATAACAACATGAAATCATAATAATAGACTTTTGACGCACTAATCTCAGTGATATCTTGTAAATTGTATAATACTTGTTTCATGGATAATAAATATCAAACGATGATAAAAATATATGATAAAATGTCTATGAATCCATATTCATGTTTATAATCCATTTAAGGTTAGTGATTATGATGTTGATGCACAAAATCTTGTAATTTGCTGCGTAAAGCTAATTAGGGCTAATAACCCTAAATAAAATGCAATAAATACATAAATGCTCAATAAATGATTGAATTTATGGAATACCCTCATATTAGTAAATAGTATCAAATGTGGAACTTTGATATTAGTTAGATGCATATAATTCATGTTATATGAAGATGACCCTTAATACATGGGTTGTAACCCTAATTTGAATAATGTATATAAACTCGGGTTAATATGTGCAAAAAAAGGATATGGAACCTAATGTTCCGATAATGAACCATAATATGGAAAATGTCATCACTAAGATAATTCTAAGACAAGAATGCAAGTAATGATGCACATATCCTAATAAGTAAGTAAAACCCTAATGATGTTGGCTAAATTGGACATTATTATAATCCCTTTGTTTTGATGATGACAAACATTTCATTCTGGTGGATCTAACATGCTACTTGAGTGTTGTAGGAACATGGTGGATGACAAACCTTTGGAATATCTATATGCTCAAAATGCTTTAATTTCATGATTGTAATCAAATGTAAAAACTTGTATAAGTATATAATGTACAAGTACTTAGAAATCATGTAAATCAAGTGTTTAGATCTTCCCTATCCATTCAAAAAACTTAGATAGGTCATCCCCTACAATAATGTCACAACTGCACACTGATACAATAGAGTCATTCTCGGTCGACAAACTTCTCGACTGAGACACTGTCGGTCGACAAACTTCTCGACTGAGAATTGACCCAAATAGCCATTAGACATAGCAGACAAGGTAGTTGGAAGTTGGAATCGAACATTATATATACTTGCTCTAGACCATCTCTCAGTCAAAAAAAACTTCGACAGACGAACTCTCGGTCGACAAATTTCTCAACCGAGAATGTCTCTGTCTGCACTTTTCAGAATTACTAAACTAGTCATTGCTAAAGCAATTAGTGGACAACTAACGGCTAGTTGAGCACTAAGAACCCCATAGAAAGTGTCTTAAATGTCCTTAAGCACTCATAAGCCATTTCTATAAATAGGACATGCCTTAGGACACCTAAACACACTTGTGCAACACTTGAGCATACATACTTGCAAATTGGCAGTCTATTCTTGTGAGTGATTGAGCAACTCTAGCATTTGCTAATCCTTCCCATTGCTACAAATTTGTGTCCTATAGGTTAGCATATCCTACCCACTGCACTTCCACTTCCATATACATTGGTTAGGAGATAAAAATGCTTGATATAGGAAATCAAGCCTTGTGCTACAACGGTAATTGTAATTTTCATTTTCCCTTCTTATTCTTTCTTATTGCTTGTACTCTCCTTGCTACTCCTAGGGTTGGAGGCTGCGGATTGGAGAGGGTTTCATCTTCTCAGCAGAGAAGGAGGACTTTGGACTACTTCAAGAAGTTTGTCTCAATGGGAAGCTACTTCAAGAGGAAGGCTACTTCAAGGGGGAGCTTGAAGTTACTTCTAGGAAGGCTGCTTCGAGGTTGGTGGGACTACTTCTAGGTGAAGGCTGACCAAAGGGTGGTGAAAGTATTTGTAATTTTATGTAACATCCTTGCAAGGTAATAAAATTTAAATACTTTCAAAATCCCAATTGGAAACAATTGGGTAGTGAACTGACTCCCTTAGTTTTTGCTAAGGGTGGAACCACTCTAAACACCTTGCCTCCTTCTTCAAGTTTAAATTGTTTTTGCTTGAGTTGAATTATTGTTAAAAAAATTATAAAACCCTATTCACCCCCCCTCTAGTGGTTTTTAAATGAATCAACTAGGGTTAAGGTAATGATGAGAACCTGATGGTGATGTGTAATCTTATCTTAATTAGGGTTTGACCAAGGATAGATGACATCTAGGAATATGTGATTATTAGGTTATCTTGGTTCAAGGTATGCCATTACATCTTACTTGTCGTATTATACATTATTATTTCATTATATGTGTAGTAAACACTTGGCATATGATATTGGATGAAATAATTGTTCTTGTATGATATGTTTCTTGATTTTCCATACTTAGTGATAGGAACACATGAAACATATATATTTGTTCCATTATATGAAATCACTATATCTCTTTGGTAAGCATAGTGCTAGTGAGTTATCTATCTCTTTGGTAAGTAGGTCACATGTACAATGATCTATCTCTTTGGTAAGCATATCATAAGGCATGAATGCATCTATCCCATTGGTAGGAAGATGCATGAGCATATAATGGAAAATGAAATTAAAATATGTGTTCTCCTTTGTTAATAAACATCTTTATTAAAGTATATGTCTTTTGTTGTATTTGTTTATTACTACCAAGTTCTAGCTTTATCTTATTGCCGAACTTAGTAATGAGAGGCATATAAAAAGACATGTAGGCATACTCAGTACAATATTGTTGAATATTGTGCTGACGTGTACCACATGTAATCTTTTGTTTAGGTTGTGGACATATGATCTTAAAGATCTCGGATAGTTGAGAGTTGTGTGGCGAGCTGATGTATAGGCGGACTTGTTGTCTTAAGATCTTGTTGTTTAGTGGTAGTACATGTATATGTAGAAGTTTTTTGTTCGATATGTATTATCAAATGTTGTAACAATTCATGTTGAAATTTGATGTTGAATGGTGAACATGTGTTGTGGTTTGTTTATTGTTCATGTGCATGTGCTACTGTTGTTTCCTTCTGACTTCCTCTGATTTTATTCTTCTTAGCCTAGTGTGGGGTGTTTAAATTGGGATTCTCACTGAGGTGAGGTTTGATTAAGTTTTAGAAAATCCAGGGTTGTCTTAGGTTGTATCAGAGAATGAACAATAGAAAATCCTGACATTTTCTCATTATGCAACTTGAAACTAAAGAACCTTGAACTTAAAACAAATCTTTAGGGTTAAATTAGTCGTCTTTAGAGACTAAATCTGGCCTAGCCTCTAGGTTAGACCTAAACTCTAGGTTACCACCTAGATGTCTGAGAACTAGGTCTAGACTAGTGCTTGTTGTATAGCAGGTCCTTGGATGTCGTTCTTTCCTTATAGTGCAACGGTATGGGACACGACATTATTTGGAGATAATGCAAATTAAGGAAAGAGAAACCCTAGACATTTGTTGCTCATTGTCTAGAGTAGCTACACTAGTCTACACCATGTTCTCACCCTTTCACTAGTTTTCATGACACTATACTCTCTACTATGTGTGGGACATTCATTTTGTGGTTTTGGTTTTTGATTCCAATTGGATCGAACCTGGATAGTTTTCTCTGATGCTTGTTTTATCAGATAAAAACTAAATAATATTTTTTTATATATGTAAGTATTACCAAAATGTGTCCCCACACATGTACGAGTAGGAGGTGGTCATGCAACCTAAGTGAAAGTGAATGCCATCAGTCTAGAAGAGAGAGTAGTTCTAGATTAGATGTCTAGAGCCTTGTCTATATATGTGATAGATGGAATAGATGAAATAAGTTCTGATAATATGATGTAAGTCTTATATAGATGATATAAGATAGTTTGTCATGATATATGTTTGTATCTGAGGACTTAAGTTTAGTTTTGAGGACTTGAGATATGTTTTGATTATGCAAATATGTGTGCTTTTCTAAGTTAAGATATTCTAAGCTGAGACCAGGATGTGAATCAGCAAGAGCCTCAATCTCTTTTATGAAGGAGGACCACTAATGTTAGGACCAGTTTTAGGGTTAACTTTAGAGAGGGTGAGACCCGTTGGGAGAAGGTCAGAGAACCTAAACTCCAAGGTACGAGAATGATGAGAAATATGTGATATGATATTTCCTAAACTAGACTACTCCTGAGTGAACGAGTTGAGTTGCTTAATGCATGATTTCTATAGATGTCTTGAACCCTAGATGTCCTTCGGAGGACCAAACCCTAGGCAAAGAGAGGCTAGTTATATGTGCATATGTGAATATGAATATGAGAACCTACCATTTGGGTGAGGGAGAGAGAGTCCCAAGACCCTGGAGGAGGTAACTATGTTTTAGTTTCTATGAAGCCTCAAGCTAGGGTTGATGGTACCTTGTCGGAATCTAGTGGTTGCATATATAGAGAGAGTTTTAGGTAAGCATATCTCATGGGTAAAGACCTATGAAGAGAATGTCATTTCATATTTTTGTTTGTGCTTATGTGGCTAGAACTTGTAAGGATATCACTAGTGCCAATGAGGTAATCCGAGAACCCTAGACTGAGATAGGAAAGAAAAAGTATATGCATATGAGATACTCATAGAGTTGAGTTAACTCAAAGAGACTGAGTATGACACTACCCTCATGATAAGGGTTAGGAGAACCTCAAATGGACTAGATAAAGTTTTGATATATGTTTAACAAGGCACTTGTATAAGTTTGTTTAGAACAACCATGGTATAATATAAGTAACAATGCGATCTTATCTTGAAATGTGATATAAGTAGATATGACATGATGAAAAAAAAAGTAGTGATGGTTTAATAGATCTCTATGTGTAAATTGTTAACCATATATGATGCGATGATTTTGAGTCGCATTTATAGACCTTTTTCATATGTGTTTTGTGCCTTAATTACTCATTTTCATGGATAATATTGCATAATTCACTTTATTTGGTCTTTGCCATCATTTTATATCAAATCCCCTTTATTTCATTATTTTAAGCATTATTGATCATCTTATCATAAATCGTGTGGATTTATTTGGTCTTGTTGTACAATTTCAGGAAAACAAGTATCTACATCCGTCGATACCATCGACGGGTGTCGATACCATCGACCAAGCCACAGGTTGTCAGCCGAGAAGAGCAATACAGAGTCGATACCATCGACGCCCAAGTCGATGGCATCGAGATGTCTCCAGGCTGCTAGCGAGGATTAAGTCGATACCATCGACGGATGTCGATGCCATCGACACAAGGAGAGCTACAGCGTCGCTAAACGACAACAACCGACGCTAAAGGAGTCGATACCATCGACACCCAAGTCGATGGTATCGAGATCACCACAGGCGCTCAGAATAAAAGAAAGGAAAGCTGCCGCTAATCCGCTGGGTCGATACCATCGACCCGCGTCGATGGTATCGACGCCGGCAGATATGCGTTGGATCTGTTTTGATCTCGATCGGACGGCTGTTGTTATTTGACGACCTAATTAGGGACTTATACCTAATGACGGCCGCCCAGACGTAAGGGGGATCTCATATTTGGATTGCACGAGTGCCGAGGAGGAGAGAAAGGAGAACGGAGGCCGAGAAGCTCATACCGGGTGATTCGGACGCTGCCGAAGACAATTTCCACCACCGACAGGCGGGGGAAGCTGTGTTCTACGCCAAGGATCCACCGGTTCTTCTCCGTTCAGGGGTTTTCCCATCTATTTCACGTTTTTCTTATGAATTCCCCAATTTCTACTATGTATTTGTGTAAGATGAACATGAGAGGCTAAAACCCTCAATCTTTAGGACCGGGAGTAGCCCGGGGATACATTGTATGATGATTTTATATTGATAATTCATATTTTTCTCTCATATCCGTGGTATAAATTCGTTTTCTCTATTGCTATTGTTATGCTTGATCACCATAATAGTAAATTAATGCCCTTAATCACTTCGACAGAAGGATTAACGGTTGAAAAGAAACGAATTCTACATTAATTAATAAAACCCTTGACAAAGGAGTTGTAAAATTAATGGTGGGAACTGAGGGACCGATCCTAATGCGCTTAGTTTAGGGGAATGATTACTACGACGGTGGAATCAACCTAAACCTAAGTAGTGAATTACACCACGAAAGTGGGTAATTCTCATTTCAGGCCACTACCCGGATAGAGAGAGAAGTGTGAGGAATTATATGAAATCTAATACAATGTTGACCCGCGGTGAAACCGCCATCCTAAAGATATCCTTTTAATTGATTAAATTAACCTTTAATCAATTATTTTCCTTGTTTCATTTTTATTTTCTTTTAATTTCAACAACAAATTCTACTTTGTTAATCGGTCTAGCTGATTGCGATTAGTTAGTAGAAGTCTCCAATAATTCACGTATCCCTGAGTTCGACTCGGGCCTCACAAGGCCTATATTACTCGACGCGTATACTTGCGTTTAAGCGCGTAGTAAAATACACGTCAAGTTTTTGGCGCCGTTGCCGGGGACACGGCGAATTATTGGCACTTTGAGTGCTAAGAGCGGCCACTCTAGGCCACAATTTTTTTTTTATTTATTTTAAAACAATTTCAAAAATTCCTTTATTTCTCTATATTTGTGTTGACTCGACTAAAGCATTGTACTGAACCCCTATTTCCATATTTCAGGTGCTTTGCATGGTGCACACGCGTAGTCGAGACTACGTGAATCGCACACCTGAGGTTCCATCTGCGGGACCAGAGGACGAGGACAACTACGAGGAGGAACACCACAGTGATATACATTCTGAATCTGAGCCGGAACAAGAAGAAGTAATGGCTGAAGCACAGACAATATGGGAGAAGATCAAGGCGTCTTCTTCCTCGGCATCAAAGGGGCCTATAAAGAAACAAGGGCTAAACATACCTACATACAAGATCGACCCAGCACTGATTAACTTGGTCAAATCCAATGCATTTCACGGACTGAAAAATGAAGATCCAGTGGCACACATTAGTCAGTTTGTGGAGAACTGCGATATGGTGAAGATAGATCGCTTTCCGCAAGATGTGCTTTATCTCAAGTTATTCCCCAGTTCCTTGGCGGGAGTAGCAAGAGAGTGGCTCCACAACCTCGACGACGAGTTTGTTGAGTCATGGGATCACATGGTGGAGGTTTTCTTCGAGAGGTTCTTCCCTCCTGAGAAGACCAATGATATGATCCGAAAGATCCACAATTTCACCCAACAGGCGGGTGAAACCTATTCTGAGACTTGGGAGCGATTTCAAGTCATGTTGAGGAGATGTCCACATCATGGATTGGACAAGGAAACCCAAGTGAAGATCTTCTACTTTGCTCTCTCCGAGCATGATAGAAGCAACTTGGACTCGGCCGGTTCTGGATTCTTTCTAAATAACACTGATACAAGATGCTGGGAAATACTGAAGAATATGGCACGAAAGCAGTCTTGGGGAGAAAGAGAAAGAGGCCCAGTTGAGCAAGCAAGAGTTGCCAGTGAGTCAAAGGCAATGAGAGAGCTGAATGAGAAAATGGATCTTCTCGCAAAGAAGTTGCTGCAGAAGGAAGACAATGAGTCCGAGGATGAGGCTCAGGTCAAGTATATGAGGCAACAACAAGGGTACAGGAACAATGATTATTCATGGCGGAAGGACAAGAAATTTTCATGGAAAGATCCAAACAACTTCCTGCAAGATCCGGACGCCAAACCTGCACCGGTCACGGAGGACAAGAGCACGGAGTTGCTAAATCAAGTCATAAAGCAGAATCAAGAGTTGATGAACACTTTTGGGCAGCAAATAAAGCAGCAGGGTGAATTCATGAACCAGTTCGGGCAGACGTTGCAGAGCCACGGGGCTCAGATGCGGACTATAGAGACTTCAATGGCACAGATGGCAGCGGAGATTGCAAGCTTGAAAAAGCCGGCACATCCGGGTTTTCCGGGGAACACCAATGTTCCCGGGGGAAACCAACAGGCCAAGGCCATATTGTTGAGGAGCGGTAAGAAGGTGCTTAATCCAAGGGCGGATGACACAAGCACACCGCAGAACACAGTAGAAGAAGCAACCGCTAAGGAGCAGCGTGCACCAGTCATAGAGCAAATTGATGACACAACCGAAGATGGTTAGGAAGGACAAGCCAATGAGGTGGAGCCACAGAAATTAACCCCCTATGTGCCACCTCATCAAAGAGCACATACTGTTCCGGTCCCCTACCCCAATAGCGCAAAAGCAAGAAAGGTGGATGCACAGTTTAAAAAATTTCTGGACAGCTTTAGAAAGTTATCTGTGAATATTCCCTTGTTAGAGGCAATTGAACAAATTCCGTCTTATGGAAAGTTTCTCAAAGATGTAATCACCAAGAAGAGGAAGATACCCGACACTGAGGTTGTGGTGTTAAAGGAGCAAGTGAGTGCTTTTATTATGGGCACTTTGCCGCCAAAGCTACAGGATCCTGGCTGTTTCAATATTTCATGCTTTATCGGGAAGTTCAAATTTGGCGAGGCGCTTTGTGATTCCGGGGCAAGCATCAATCTGATGCCCCTTTCTACATTCAAGAAACTTGGATTGAAGGAGTCAAGGCCAAGCAATATGACTATCCAATTGGCCGATAATTCTGTGGTGAAACCATATGGAATCTGTGAAGATGTTTTGGTAAAGGTAGACCGCTTTGTTTTTCCCGCTGATTTTGTTGTGATGGAGATGCAGGACGAACACGGTAATGAGTTACTTCTTGGTCGCCCATTTCAAGCTACAGCTGACATGATCTTGGAGATGGGGAGAGGTCGCTTGACCTTAGGCATTGCGGATGATCGCTTTGAGATGGTCATGCCCAACAGCAATACATCTACTAAAGCAAAGGCACAGTGCAACATGGTGAAGCATGTGGAAAGCAATATCTCACTTTGTCTTGGGAAGCCATTTTTAGATATGGCCCATGTGATGAGCAGGATAGACAATGGGACCTTGGCGGTAGACCTTATGGAGCAAACGAAAGCTGTCTCTTTATGCAAGGCTGTCGGGTTTCCAAATGATGAGAATGAGGACATTCCACCTTCGTGGGAGGATGATGTGATAATAACTTCTGTCGGTGATGCATATCTGGAATTGCCTCTAGAGGCGTGTTTGTGTAATGTCACTTATGATTGGATGCGGAGTACTTCACTCAAGGAGTGCGCCAAAATGCTTCAAATGCTTCCATGTTTCTACACGAGGCACTATGAAGATTTGGGTACACTGCCCCCACCGCTACAATCATCCCTTATCTGCCCACCTGATCTAGAGTTAAAGCCATTGCCCCCGCACTTGAAGTACGTCTTTCTAGCCGAGGAGGACAAGTTGCCAGTGATTGTTTCTGCATACTTGAGTGCGGATGAAGAGGAGCAGCTACTGATAGTGCTCAAGAACCACCGTGGAGCCTTTGGGTGGTCAGTGGCGGACATCAAGGGGATCTCCCCTACACTTTGTCAACATAAGATTCGGCTTGAGGAAGGAGCTAAGTCAGTCATACAGCCTCAAAGACGTCTAAATCCAAGCATGATGGAGGTTGTCAAAAAGGAAGTCATCAAGTTGCTTGCTGCCGGGATCATTTATGCAATCTCTGATTCGACGTGGGTGAGCCCCACGCAGGTAGTCCCTAAGAAGGGGGGAATCACTGTCACTACCAATCTTTTAAATGAACCTGTCACCACCCGACTGGTAACCGGGTGGCGTGTATGCATTGATTACCGCCGATTGAACGCCGCCACTCTGAAAGATCATTTTCCATTGCCATTCATTGATCAGATTTTGGAACGCTTAGCCGGTCGGTCGCATTTTTGTTTCTTAGATGGTTATTCGGGGTATAACCAGATTTCTATTGATCCGTTGGATCAAGAGAAGTCTACGTTTACATGTCCTTATGGGACCTTCGCCTACCGCCGTATGCCGTTTGGTTTATGCAATGCGCCGGCGACTTTTCAACGCTGCATGCTCGCCATATTCTCTGACATGGTGGAGCGGTGTCTTGAAGTCTTCATGGATGACTTCTCAGTCTATGGAGCATCTTTTGATGAATGCCTTTATAATTTAGATAAGGTGTTGCAGCGGTGCGAGGACACACACTTGGTCCTCAATTGGGAGAAATGTCACATGATGGTGACAGAAGGAATTGTGCTAGGACACAAGGTGTCTAGCAAGGGTCTAGAGGTAGACCCCGTAAAAATTGAGGTGATTTCTAAGCTACCCCCACCAAATTCTGTAAAAGGGGTGAGAAGCTTTTTAGGACACGCTGGGTTTTATCGGCGTTTTATCAAGGATTTTTCAAAAATCGCAAAGCCATTATCGGAATTGTTGGAAAAAGACGCAGTTTTTGATTTCAATGAGAAATGTCTTCACGCATTCGAGGTTTTGAAGGAAAAGCTGATTTCGGCTCCGGTTGTGCAAACGCCGGATTGGACAAAGCCTTTCGAGTTGATGTGTGATGCGTCTGACTATGCTGTGGGGGCTGTTTTGGGGCAAAGGGTAGATAACAAGCCTGCGGTGATTTTCTACGCCTCAAAAACACTTAATGATGCTCAATTAAATTACACAACCACGGAAAAAGAGTTACTTGCTGTTGTTTTTGCCTTTGAGAAATTTCGGCAATACTTAGTGGGTTCTAAGGTGGTTGTGTGGACGGATCACGCCGCAATAAAATATTTGATGGAGAAGAAGGATGCCAAGCCGAGACTAATTAGGTGGATTTTGCTCCTACAAGAATTTGATATTGAAATTAAGGACAAGTCGGGAATTGAAAATGTGGTGGCTGACCACTTGTCTAGGTTAGAGAGGGTGGATGAGCAAGGTTTGCATATACCCATTACCGAGACCTTTCCCGACGAACAACTTTTGAAAATTGATTCGAAAGAACCATGGTTTGCATATATTGTAAATTATCTAGCTTGCGGAATCATCCCGGAAGATTGGTCATATCAAGAGAAGAAGAAATTCTTCCACTCATTGAGATACTATTTTTGGGATGACCCAATATTGTTGAAGCAATGCAGGGATGGAATTCTTCGCAGGTGCGTGCCGGAGGTAGAGTACGAAAGTGTTCTACATCATTGTCACGCGTCACCTACGGGAGGACATCATGCTAGCTCACGGACAGCAGCTAAGGTTTTGGAGAGCGGCCTTTATTGGCCCACTTTGTTCCGGGACGCCTATGATTTTGTTAGGCAGTGTGACCCGTGCCAGCGTGCAGGTAATATCTCAAGGAGACAAGAAATGCCCCTGAATGTGTTTCAGGAAGTCGAGGTATTTGATCTTTGGGGCATTGACTTCATGGGACCCTTTGTGTCCTCAAATTCAAATCTTTATATTTTGCTTGCCGTGGATTATGTGTCGAAGTGGGTGGAGGCAATCCCCACAAGGACTAATGATTCGAATGTAGTCTGCAGGTTCGTAAAGGAGAATATTTTCTGCAGGTTCGGGATTCCTCAGATGATTATTAGTGACGGAGGCACACACTTCCGAAATCAAAAATTTGCGTCACTTTTGAAGAAATATGGGGTCAAACACAACATTGGCACCCCATATCACCCACAAACGCAAGGACAGGTGGAGGTATCAAACCGAGAAATCAAAAAGATCTTAGAAAGGACCGTAGCATCTACACGGAAGAATTGGAGTACATTGTTACCGGATGCACTTTGGGCTTATCGAACGGCGTACAAAACACCTATAGGCACTACGCCTTTTAGGTTGGTGTATGGCCGGGCGTGTCATCTTCCGGTAGAATTGGAGCACAAGGCCCATTGGGCGCTAAGAAGGCTGAATTTGCGCTATGACGAGGCCGGGAGGAAAAGAATGCTAGAATTGAATGAATTGGATGAGCTACGCATGACGGCGTATGAGAATGCCCGTATTTACAAAGAGCGCACAAAGCTGATCCACGATCGCCACATAAAGATACGCACGTTTAAGAAAGGAGACAGTGTCTTATTGTTCAATTCTCGTCTCAAGTTGCATCCCGGGAAACTGAAATCCCGATGGAGTGGACCCTTTGAGGTGGAAGAAGTGAGACCGCACGGAGCGATTCTCGTGCGAGATGGAGAGACCACGTTCTTGGTGAACGGGCAGCGCTTGAAGCTATACTTTGGTGAGAATTACAAGAGGAAAGTGAATGAGGTTAAACTCATTTCACTTATACATGAATGAGAAGAAGGACTGACGTCTAGCCTAAGACGCTAAACAAGGGCGCTTGTTGGGAGGCAACCCAACCAACGGTACATTAGGCTAGTTTCATTTTAGTGATAGATTGTTTTTAATTCGTTTAGATTTTAGTTTAAAAATGATACCTTGATCCGTTTGTTAATTGTGCAGGATTAGGCAGAGTCGATACCATCGACACATCAGTCGATGGCATCGACTTGGGCACAGGTTGCAACCAGCAAAAATCGCACTGTGTCGATGCCATCGACGCATCCGTCGATGGTATCGACATGGTCACAGGTTGATCTCCAGGATAAAGTCGATGGTATCGACACCCCTGTCGATACCATCGAGATCTCTGGAGATATTCAGACAAGTTTTGCTCAGTCAACTCGATACCATCGACGGCCTCGTCGATGGTATCGACATCATCACAGGTTGAGAGCCAGAAACGGAGGTGTTGCAACAAATGCAGGTCGATACCATCGACACTCGTCGATGGTATCGACGGACATGTCACCAATCCGAATGAAGACATCGGCGACGACCGCGACAGCCACGTCAGCGATCCGGGGGCTGCGTCGATACCATCGACATCCGTCGATGGCATCGACTCGTCAGCGATCCGGGTTTCGTGATCCAGCAAACGTCAGCCGTCGATGCCAGCGACAGAGACGGCTACCCGCGAGACGTGTCGATACCATCGACCCGCGTCGATGGTATCGACGGGTTAACAGGGGCGCCGATCAAGTCTATTTAAGGGGACTTGCAACGTCATATGACATCACACCCTCAGAGCAAGTACCCCCCATTGCGTCGAGCACTCCCCCGAGCCCTCTACACCTGCGGAGAAGCGTCACCGAGCAAAGATCTTCATCGAGCGGAGATTTTCTCTCCATCTTCACCGAGCTCTTTTCTCTTAATCTCTTCTTCTCGCAAACATGGTGCATACGGGCGGAGCATCTTCATCGAGCGCGCATCCAATGGTGATCGAGGAGTTTGTTCCTCCTCCAACAGCTTCTATCTCTCGTCCACGCCTTATTCACGCCAACATGGACACGAGGAAAGTGTATGAGGAGATCATGAAGAGGAAGTTCGAGGCCACCCGGTATGTGGACCGGGGCATGATCAGGGACTTGGGATTCGAGGCCAACTTGGCCTATGTGTTGGCCGGGCAAGCGCGGCACACCGGTCGCTTCTATGAGATGGACTGTCATGCGGATGGGCAGCCGTTCTTTGGCGAATGGCCCACATACAAGGAACTGGTGGCCGAGTTCATGGCGTCCCTTGATATCTGCGTCGTACCAAACGACGTGGTACCATCGGACCAGACGTGGATCCAGGGAAGGGTGACCTTCCGTCTATTCAACAACAATTACAACTTCACGTTGAAGCAGTTCAACGACATCTTCAACTGGAACCACAGCCGCCACGATCACCGACGTCCCGACGCCCGCACCGACTACGACAAGATCTTCTCCGAGCTTTGTACGGTACCGGCAGGGAAGACTGTGAGCTACCACAACGCCGCGGTAGCTGATTTTGAACACCCGTTCGTCCGGGTATTGCATAGGATGCTTAGCTTGACCTTCTTCGGGCGGAGCGATCTTGCTTTGAGCAAGTTTCAGGAGAGCGACTTGTTCTTTCTGTACGCCCTCCTGAAGCGTCAAGAGTGCAACTGGGGAGCATTCTGGTTACAGCGCGTCATGGCGGTGAAGCGGAGCACAAGGAAGGCTCCAATACACTTTGGTGGTCTTGTCACCAAGTTGGCGCTTTACTTGGGGCTGAACTTTCAGTCCATGACTCCGATTTCTACGCGGAGTAAGGTGAACGTGCAACACTTGCACCGTTCAAACCTCATTCTTATCCGGGACGGGTTGGCGTACGCTCATTGCCACGTCAACCAAGCTTACCAGGAGGCATCCCTGCCGGACGACGTCTTCCACATTGAGGGCAAGCAGCATTTCCGATGGCCCATCATAGCCATCGAGTCCTCGGAAGAAGAAGGCGGAGGTGACGACCAAGAAGGCGAGGCGGAGGAAGACGAGGAGGCTTTCACACCTCTTCGAGCACGCGTGGCACCACGGAAGCGTCCTAGGATGCATCCGGGTGCATCTTCATCATCTCAGCCCCCGCCGCCATCACCACAGCAAGAACAGCCAGCTGCGGATCCCTACTCCATGCAAGGGATGTATACCATGCTGCAGGACATCCAGCAGACGCAGCACCAGCATATGACTTTGTATACCGGCATCCATGAGACAACGGGCCGGTTGCTTGATAATCAAAGGGCTATGTTCGAGAACGAGCGGCTCATCCTCGCCAACCAAGAACAAATGCACAACCGGTTGCAGCGGATAGAGACGCAGCAGGAGCCCTTCTTCGACCACTACTGGAGTCGAGACTACTTTGGAGGTTATCCACAGCCTCCGCCGAGGACCCACTATGATCCAAGCTTCCAGGGGGAGTACCCGTCTTGGGATCCTACGGCACCACATTACCCACCACCGCCTTCACAAGATTGATCAGGGTATCACTGTTCCACCCTTAAGTTGGTTTTTGACTATGAGGCCATAGTCGGATTCAAGCTTAGGGGGGTGGCTGGAACAACTCTATCTTTTATCTTTTCTTTAGTTGTTTTAGTTTCTGCTTTGTTATTTGTTTTTGCAATTTTAAGTTTTTATGTAGGATCCACATCTATCTAGTGTAATTGTGGATGTCGTAAAAATTGTCATCTAGCTATTTTCATGGGGAAATTAAAGGGAATTGAAAATTTTTTTTTGTGTCATTTAAATAGCTTTACTTGGTTGTCCTTGGGGAACTTTTTCTATGAAAATGATTGATTATGTCAACTTTGAACCAATATGTCATACCCACACCCTTTGACTCATGGAAAGTGGATAGTAACGGTTGTTTGAGCCTAACCTAATCAAATGGTAATGAGACCTTAATCAGATGTAAGAGAAAGCACCCTTTTTACTACTACACATGTCAATAAGGAGGGACACATAATTTTCTTTTAAGGTTCAGTCACTTAATCTTGTGATCATTCCACCCCATTTCCTATAATCCACCAAGAATTGGAAGTAAAGTGCAGTTTCAATTTCTTTTGCGTGCATGGCATGTAGATAGGTTTTGCATTGTTATTTTCATGTTTTTGCATAGAATAATAAAAAAAAAATATATAGTGACACATGCACATTACCTTTAGGTGCATGTCATGTAGTTGCACTCACAATTTCATGATTTTCATGCATAGGCACACCATGTATCTCAGTTTTCCTAAATAGGTGATCTAATTTGTTCCATACCCTCGAAATAAAGCAAGGATCTCCAATTGGAAAGAAAAAAAAAAACAGAAGAAAAAAAATTCTGGAAATATGAACAAATGTTAAAAAAAAAAAAAAAAAAAAAAAAAAAAAAAGAGAATTTAGAAGGAAATGGAATAAGAGGGAGAAAGGAATGATATCACTTGTATAACAGGGGAATTGAGTACATGATGTGGCTTGAGTAGATTTCTATCTCATTTTGAGGTAGAAGGTTAGGGCATGCATCATTCCACCCGCTTTTAGGCGGTAGGGCATTCTTAATGTGCATTTGCATCATTTAGGGCATTTTGTTATATGCATTTTGAAACTGTGTAATACTTCCAAATTCTCCCATGAACCACCCATTCCATCCACCCGTTGCTCGGATTGGTAGGCCACCGTGATTTTCTCCTCACTCATGTTTATCAGGAGAACTGCTTCCATGTAGATGGTAGTTAGGGCGAGCAACGTAGAGTAGGTGATCACAAGATGCACCATGGCTGAATCGGCGAACTTTATTATGATAACTGCCTTATGTGATAGTGTTCATCAGTTTGAAGGATAATTTCTTTTATTGATGGTTATTGTCGCCTATAGGGTAATTACTGTTCTGTGATTAGGGTAGGCCGGTTTGAGAACGTCCAGTGGGAGTCATTTGTGAGGTGGGTTGGTGTTTTGATTGTTAGTTGACATTCGCAATTTTATTCTAAGGATTAGTTGCTCGAGGGCGAGCAATGTTTAAGCTTAGGGGAGTTTGATGCGATGATTTTGAGTCGCATTTATAGACCTTTTTCATATGTGTTTTGTGCCTTAATTACTCATTTTCATGGATAATATTGCATAATTCACTTTATTTGGTCTTTGCCATCATTTTATATCAAATCCCCTTTATTTCATTATTTTAAGCATTATTGATCATCTTATCATAAATCGTGTGGATTTATTTGGTCTTGTTGTACAATTTCAGGAAAAACAAGTATCTACATCCGTCGATACCATCGACGGGTGTCGATACCATCGACCAAGCCACAGGTTGTCAGCCGAGAAGAGCAATACAGAGTCGATACCATCGACGCCCAAGTCGATGGCATCGAGATGTCTCCAGGCTGCTAGCGAGGATTAAGTCGATACCATCGACGGATGTCGATGCCATCGACACAAGGAGAGCTACAGCGTCGCTAAACGACAACAACCGACGCTAAAGGAGTCGATACCATCGACACCCAAGTCGATGGTATCGAGATCACCACAGGCGCTCAGAATAAAAGAAAGGAAAGCTGCCGCTAATCCGCTGGGTCGATACCATCGACCCGCGTCGATGGTATCGACGCCGGCAGATATGCGTTGGATCTGTTTTGATCTCGATCGGACGGCTGTTGTTATTTGACGACCTAATTAGGGACTTATACCTAATGACGGCCGCCCAGACGTAAGGGGGATCTCATATTTGGATTGCACGAGTGCCGAGGAGGAGAGAAAGGAGAACGGAGGCCGAGAAGCTCATACCGGGTGATTCGGACGCTGCCGAAGACAATTTCCACCACCGACAGGCGGGGGAAGCTGTGTTCTACGCCAAGGATCCACCGGTTCTTCTCCGTTCAGGGGTTTTCCCATCTATTTCACGTTTTTCTTATGAATTCCCCAATTTCTACCATGTATTTGTGTAAGATGAACATGAGAGGCTAAAACCCTCAATCTTTAGGACCGGGAGTAGCCCGGGGATACATTGTATGATGATTTTATATTGATAATTCATATTTTTCTCTCATATCCGTGGTATAAATTCGTTTTCTCTATTGCTATTGTTATGCTTGATCACCATAATAGTAAATTAATGCCCTTAATCACTTCGACAGAAGGATTAACGGTTGAAAAGAAACGAATTCTACATTAATTAATAAAACCCTTGACAAAGGAGTTGTAAAATTAATGGTGGGAACTGAGGGACCGATCCTAATGCGCTTAGTTTAGGGGAATGATTACTACGACGGTGGAATCAACCTAAACCTAAGTAGTGAATTACACCACGACAGTGGGTAATTCTCATTTCAGGCCACTACCCGGATAGAGAGAGAAGTGTGAGGAATTATATGAAATCTAATACAATGTTGACCCGCGGTGAAACTGCCATCCTAAAGATATCCTTTTAATTGATTAAATTAACCTTTAATCGATTATTTTCCTTGTTTCATTTTTATTTTCTTTTAATTTCAACAACAAATTCTACTTTGTTAATCGGTCTAGCTGATTGCGATTAGTTAGTAGAAGTCTCCAATAATTCACGTATCCCTGAGTTCGACTCGGGCCTCACAAGGCCTATATTACTCGACGCGTATACTTGCGTTTAAGCGCGTAGTAAAATACACGTCAATATACATGAATAATGATGATAATGCAATATTTATGGTTAAGCTTATGATGAAATCGCTAGTAAATGTTGCAATTTATTATGAACAATGAAATAAGATCATATGAATGAAACATGTTACATAAGGTGTTAATCTTAGTGCTTAATAATGAGAAAAATATAGTTTAAAAATTTAGCACAACATAATGATTATGGCATCTTGATATGATCTAGATGGATAAAGTGGGTTAACTATAGTTAACTCCCTCCTAAAAGGCATATGTTAATGTTGAACATGTTATAACAATTAGCTCATTAATATGTTGATGAAACCTTAATATAATGGGTTAACTTTAGTTAACTCCTTTAGAACATGGTAGTATGATGTGGGAACCCTAATGCATGGGTAAAGATAAGGATGCAACCCTAATATATGAGATATGTCATGTCTTAACCAGGGGTAATCAACCCTAGATTCTTTTAGAATCTCCTAGAAAGATATAGATATAGTTATGGATATTTTGTTTGTGATGGTGTTGCACCTAAAGTGGTTTCGTACATGTAGATGAGGAACTTTTGGTTTTTCCTTGGAGTAAGAGAATGACTTAGTTTTGAGGGGTTTTTGGCTTAATTTTGAGGATGAAATTTCTTTTAAGGTGTATAGGATGTGATGGACTATACTTTTGGAGATTTCAAATGTCTCATGAAGCATATGCTTAATTTATGCTGATAGTTCCAATTATCTTGGAAATTTTGAGTATTGATAATATGTTAATATCACAATTAAGATCTACAAGTCTATGAATTTTTTAGGTATTTATATGACATGTGTAATAGTTGCATTTTGTCTTTAAATTTTATATATAATGTACCTTGATGGCAAGGAAACTTCGATGTAAGTTTCATGGATAAAAGATATTTCTAATAAAAGTGATTTGAGTTTAAGTTGGTGAATTAATTTGATTGAAAGATGGTAGTTGATCTAAATTCACACACATGAGAATGTCACGCTGCCAATAAGATGGGATTAGGCTATTAGACTTTTCACTAGATGCATGATGTGTTTAGCACAGAGGAGGATACATAGATCCCACTATGCAGGTTCTATCCCAGCCACACATAAGGAATCAACAACTAAGTGTGAGTTTTCATCCTTGCAGTTATAGCCACACTCCCAGGAATGACCACCCATGTCATGGTTTTTAGTGGTCGTAACTTGAGTGAGGGAGAACATGCTGATAGTTTACTTGAACGCACAACCATGATCGTTTTGACACCTCCCTCATGGTTTATGGTGAAGTGTAGGGGGAAATGGGATGCCATTACTACATGTCTCTTCACCCCTTTTTGCAGAGCAAAGGTAGGAGAAGGAAATTAGAGATAGAGTGAGATTCCACATAGGATGAGAAGAGGAAGATACTCCCTGATGGTGGATGAATATGTAGAACTACCTAATTTCCCCCCTCTACCCGTTGTTCTCCTGGTCGGCGAGCCTAACCTAATCGGGGAAGAAGAAGTAGTAAGGTGTGAGTGTTTCCCTCATTACCACAATAATTGGGGGACTCTTCAAGTCTAGGATGCCACCAAGATGATTATGGAAGAACAAGGAGGAGGTTTGGGTGTAGGGATGACGAAATCCCTTTCCTTCTACTGCAATGGCAGTCAGCGACAATGGCCATGCTGAGCTCAGGGAGGAAGAGCTTTAGAGGTGAAGCCCGAAATCGTGTGAAGCCATGGAGGTCCTTTTAGAGTCATAAAATTTGATGATCTCTTGAGTAGCTGATGAGGACTATGCTTGTTCCATCCCACACATGCCAACATGGAGAGCGACAAATTGGAGTGATGGGCGGTGTTGAGTAGGAGAGAAAGAGAGAGGGTTCACAGAGGCATCGCAGGATTTCCCTGCAACCGCAGGGGGTGATTTGGAGGCGTCAAGCTTCCTTGCTGTAGTTGGAGTGGGCGAGGCAACATGGTGAGACTTTCTTCATTGATCCCAGATGCAACGGTGGCTGTGAAATGAGTCCCACAGTCTTGCAAATCGCGTAGTGCGTGAGAGCAAGGAGAGAAAGGGAAAGGAGCCCTGAACCATCCAAAATGAACCCGAACCGGACCAAGTCAGAATGAACCGTCAATTCCTAGCCTAAACTTCCAGGTCACCCTGGTCAAAGAAGTGCAACGCCCCTTAGTGGACACGTGGCAGTCCGAGATAGGTTGGAAAAGGTAAAAATTTGTAGATCTTGTTTAATTTATAGAAATTAGCTTGATTATCAGAAAAATACAAACAAGTGAACCAAAATTCTTAAAAAAATGAGTAGAACAACATGAAAGCATAATTATAGACTTTTGATGCACTAATCTCAGTGATATCATGTAAGTTGTAAAATGATTATTTCATCGATAATAAATATCAAACAATGGCCTAAAATTATGATAAAATGTCAGTAAATCCATATTCATGTTTATAATCCATTTAAGGTTAGTGATTATGATGTTGATGCTCAAAATCATATAATTTTCTCAATAGGGCTAATTAGGGCTAATAACCCTAAATAAAATGCAATAAATACATACATGCTCAATAAATGATGGAATTTATAAAAAACACTCATATCAGTAAATAGAAGCTAATGTGGAACTTTGATATTAGTTAGATGCATATAGTTCATGTTATATGAAGATGACCCTTAATACATGGGTTGTAACCCTAATTTGAATAATGTATATAAACTAGGGTTATATGTACACAAAAAGGATATGGAACCTAATGTTCAGATAATGAACCATAATATAGAAAATGACATCAGTAAGATATTTCTAAGAAAGGAATGCAAGTAATGATGCACATATCCTAATGAGTAAGTAAAACCGTAATGAATCAACTAGGGTTAAGGTAATGATGAGAACCTGATGGTGATGTATAATCTTGTCTTAATTAGGGTTTGACCAAGGATAGATGACATCTAGGAATATGTGATGATTAGGTTATCTAGGTTCAAGGTACACCATTACCTCTTACTTGGCTTATTATATAGTATGCTTGCATTATATGTGTAGTAAACACTTGGTATATGATATTGGATGAAATGATTGTTCTTGTATGATATGTTGCTTGATTTTCCATACTTATTGATAGGAACACATGAAACATAACACATGAAATATAATATATCTATTCAATTATATGAAAGCACTATATCTCTTTGGTAAGAATAGTGCTAGTGAGTAATCTATCTCTTTAGTAGGAAGATCACATGTACAATGATCTATCTCTTTGGTAAGCAAATCATAAGGCCTGAATGCATCTATCACATTGGTAGGCAGATGCATGAGCACATAATGGAAATGAGATTAAAATATGTGTTATATTTTGTTAATAAACATCTTTGTACAAGTATATGCCTTTTGTTATATTTGTTTATTACCACCAAGTTCTAGCTTTATCTGATTTTTGAGCTAATGAGAGGTACGCGCACTCAGTACAATATTCTTGAATATTGTGCTGACATGTATCATATGTAATCTTTTGTTTAGGTTGTTGACATATGATCTTGAAGATCCATGATAGTTGAGAGTTGTGTGGTGAGATGATGTATGGGTGGACCTGTTTTCTTAAAATCCCGTTGTTTAGTGGTAGTGCATGTATATTTAGAAGTTTGTTGTTCAATATGTAATATCAAATGTTATAACAATTTATGTTGTAATTATATGTTGAATGGTGAACATGTGTTGTGGCTTGTTTATTGTTCATGTGCATGTGCTACTGTTGTTTCCTTCTGACTTTCTCTAATTTTCTTCTTCTTAGCCTAGTGTGGGTTGTTTAAATTGTGATTCTCGCTGAGATGATGTTTTAATTTGGATGTCACACATCAGATTAAGTTTTAGAAAATCCAGGGATGTCATAGGTGGTCTCAGAGAATGAACAATAGTAAATCCTGACATTTGCTCATTATGCAACTTGAACTAAAGAACCTTGAACTTAAAACAAATCTTTAGGGTTAGATTAGTCATCTTTAGGGACTAGATCTGGCGCAAGCTAAGGAACCCAAATAACATCAATATTCCAATCATGGATAAGGGTGTTTGAAACTCATATGAGAGATCATATAGTGAGGAGATGTGAAGATTTGCAGCGTACCAATCGAGAACAATATTGTTGACCCCTTGAAAAAAGAACTTTCATAGCAGAAACATGTTGGTCATGTTAAATCACTTGGAGTAAGATTCATGGTGATTGTCTCTAAGTGAAAGTGGGAGTTATTTGGTATGTATGACCAGGGATCCAATCATATGATGATTGTAATGGCATACCTAGTAAATGATTTGATTAATAATAAAGCAAAGCTTCCAATTTATTCTGTTTTATTCATTTATGAGATTATGAAGTAACATAATAAATGTCTAGAGAATGATATTACTCAATGACGTATGCCTTCAGGTGTGTGACCTGAACAATGAGATTATACATATGTTAAGAGTGTATACATTCTTGTTATGAACCTAGTAGGATGTTATTATGGAATACTGATTGACAAAGATAACACATAAGACTAGAGTGTGTGTTGTTTGCTGACACAATCTTATCAAGTATGATATGTGATATCAAACCAAATAAATATATACATGTTAGAGAGTAATGTATCAAACAAACCCTCCATAAAAGTGATACATGGAAAGCATAATTGATAGTTAGAATAATCTCTTATAGTGTTGGTGGTCATTTTGGTTCTTAGACCTGAAGTCAATACACTCATTACATGTCGTTTAGTGTACTTTGACATCATCCAACATGATTCTGAATAAGGGTTGTCACAGAGATGATGCTTGGGTACACTGTGACAAATGGGGATGACTATGTGTAACATCCCTGACCTGGGTTATGAGTTAACCCTAGGTGTTTTGACTAAATATGTGAATAAATCTTTGTGATTAACTCTGAGCATGTAATTAAGTTTCTCAGAAACATATATTTCAGTATTTGCCCCTTTTTATTTAAAGTTGTAGCATTATTTTGATATACAGGGACCTATGTGCAATTTACCCAGTTAAAAGGGTTAGCTTGCAATTTGCACATGTTGAGATGTTCCTCTGATGTTGAGACATCATGAGAATCATTTTGGTAAAGTTTGAGGGATTTCCCAAGCTAGGGCACCAAGGTGCAGCTGTGGAAGCAATCCCGGTGCTTGAAAACCCTAATTTGGGATAAAATGCAATTTACCCAAATTTAGGGATGCAAATTGTAAAATATGTCATCTAAAGTATCTTTTTAGACTCTTTCCATCATTTAGAAAAGGAATGATGAGGGAGTCACCTCAATTGAATTATCAAGTTATGAGATATGCCTTGTGAGTGAATAATCAGGGTATATGTGCAATGTTTCTCTATGTATGTACCTCATTATTAGCTTGCTCTCCTTTACCTTCTTTTCCTAAGACCTTAAGAGAAGGTTTGTCCTTAGAATAAAGAGGAAGGGACGATCAAGTAAAGAATGAGGGACCTATTTGGAATTTTGGACAACTTATGAACTAATGTTGAAAATCCTACCCCATGTATATAAGCTCTCCTTCCCTTAGTTGCAAGGGGACTTACCCTTCGTTCCCTTACTGTTTCATTTCACCAAAGACGACCAAGGACTTCCTTGGAGCTAAGGAGGATGACCAAGGGGTGCAAGGTAGGTTTAAACCCCCCTTCTTGCCTAATTCCATGGTTAAAACTCGAATTCAAGGTCAGCTTCATGGCTAACTCTTGAAACCCTACCTTTCTAGCCGTCTCTTTTCATCCTTCCTTGGAGTTTTCGCCTTGGCCAACCTGTGGGAACTCAAGGACGCCATTAGAGCTTGGAGCATGAAAGCTTTGAGCTCAAGAAGCAAGCTTTAGGCGGGTTTTATAACTCTAAACCCATGCTTTACTATGTGCATCTTTATATGCGGTTGGATGATAGCTCTTAGTGTTTCCCTACTTTTCCCTGCTATTTTGCAAGAAAATCCATGGGATATTCGTACTGTTCTTGAGCTAGGAGATGAAGGCGTTTTTTCCAAGAAAAACCCACCGCTTTTCACTTCCTTAAATGGTCTCAAAAGTTTGCTCTCTCGGTCTCAAGACCGCGAGGTGAGCAAACGGTCTCGAGACCGCGACAGGGCAAACGGTCTTCATGACCATTTAGCCCCGTTGACCGGGCATGGACCGTATAAGAAACCTGTTCCTAATTATATAGGCTAATTACCCTCAACATTTGGGAGGCTAACTCCAAAGGAATCGGGAGATATGACCTTTTTACGTAACAACTTTAAATGAATTAATTCCTGATTTCCAAACGGTCTGAAATTGCCTTTTTGGGCAAACGGTCTCAAGACCGTGTAAGGCCGTTGACCAGGCGTTGACCGTATGAGATTACTGTTCAAAATAATGTCAATTAACAACTCACCAGGTTTGATGGTCTAATTCCAAACGGGCTAAGAGTTGAAGGGTGAATACTAGGGCTAACCCTAAGTGAAATCAGTACTGAAATTATGGTGACCTAATTAGGGTTTTTAGGGTTGATTGACCTAAACGGTCTCAAGACCGTTTAGGGGTCACCCAAACGGTCTCAAGACCGTGAGGGCAATCAACCATGACCGTTTGGAGGTCTGGGGTGAAGATTAATTGACCAATTGAAGGTACAATTACACCAAATTACATTGCAATAAAATATTGACATGATCATCAATTCAATGGGTCAGACCTTGATGAATTTGCACTAGAATCCAAAATTGTATGGGCAAACGGTCTCAAGACCGTTTGGAACTCATCCAAACGGTCTAAGGACCGAGAGGACAATCACCCAAGATCGTTTGAAGGTCTAGGGTTAAGTAATGTGACCAATTGAGGACCTAATTGCAAATAAGTTATCAATTGATTAAAGTACTGATTTGGTGACCCAATCATGGTTCAACCTCTATCAAATCACCTTATATTTTGATGAAATCTTGGGAAAACGGTCTCAAGACCATGTGGGGTCCACCCACATGACCTCAAGACCGTTTGGGCCAAGTTTGGGCCCAATTGGAGCTCAATTGAAGGGTTCAACCTTGTGTTGATGCACATTGTTGAGTGTTGATGGGTGAACATTGATAGACCCTAATTGAATCGACTTCAACCCTAATTGGTCAACAATTGAGAGTCTATTGAATGACTAAGTGGTCAAGCATAATCTTAATTAACCCAATCCATAAGTGGTCAACGTAGCTTTGACCTTTTGAGGGCTTCAATATTGGTTGACATTATCGGTTGTATCATGGAACCTTGTTGAGGGTCCAAGTGGTTGAGACCATATGAGCTCGCGGTCTCAAGGTCGAGAGGAGGCTCGCGGTCTCAAGGTGATGAGGAGGCTCGCAGTCTCAAGGTTGTGAGAGGGCTCATGGTCTCAAGACCGTGAGGGGCCTCGCGGTCTTGGGGTCAAAGAAGGGCAAACGGTCAACATCTCTTCGCGGTCTCAACATCAATTGATCTTCGCGGTCTTGAACCACTTGAAAGGCTTCGCGGTCTTGAACACTTGAAGAGGCTCGCGGTCTTGAAGCCTAAGGAGGCTCGCGGTCTTGAAGATAGAAGAGGGCTCGCGGTCTTGGAAAGTCAAAGTGGGCAAACGGTCAACACTTTCAAACGATCTCAATTCGATTGAAGGTTGATAATTGAAATCAATCAATGTGATTCAAGGTTGACTTCATTCAATCAATTGATGATATAAATGGTCCAATGTTGCCCTAGTCAAACCCTAATGACAACCTAGGATATTAAGGGGTCAATGGACTAAGGTTTTGACCATGATGATGATCAATGGGGTGAATTACCAAAATACCCCTGAAGGGTAAATTAAGTAATACCTTGATCAAATCAAACCCTAATCACATGATGGTGATGTTTTGGGCTATGTTAGCCTATGATGACTCAATCCAACCTGATCTAGAGTGATGTTGACATCACCTAATAATATGAGGAGAGAGAAAGTACTTCTAGAGAGAGAAAATACCCTTTTTAAGTGGAAACCCAATTTAAGCATCTCCAATGCTTATGAGTAAGCATAATTTGGGTATGATCCACCTATGTGAGATCATGGAAACCCTAATTATGATAAATGATGAACCTTTAACTAATCTGAGAGTATCAGTGATGATGTTACTCACACATAATGATGATATGGGTGCAATTCACCTTAATGTGAATAGTAAACCCTAATTCAAGAGTGATGACATGTAATGTGAATAGTAAACCCTAATTCAAGGGTGATGACATGTAATGTGAATAGTAAACCATAATTCAAGGGTAATGGCATGCTTTTGAGTATTAAACTCTATTTGATTTGAATTAAAGATTTAACTCTTATGACAAGAGTAGGAAGTACATTCCTTATTGTTGTATTACCTTTATCAGATGTATTAACCATGCAGGTTCTGATATGAAGGTAATCATATCCAGGTATGGATGTTGATGTTATATTCATTAAAGGCATGTTGTTAGACTTATGAATAAGTAAAGTAATCTGATGCCTTACCAGTGGCATCTTATGCTGATAATGGGCTATGAGAGCCATGAATACCATCAAGGTCATGCCTTAGAGATGACTTGTGATGAGGATAATGAGAAATGATGATTGATATGAGTTAGGCCTGTTACATTTAGTATTCTTCTTTTATAGCTGCTATGCTACTGTTATTGTTTGAAGAACAATGTATGCTGTTAAAGAATACTGAATGTACCTAACTAATCAAGTATAATGTAGAGCCCTGATCATAGATCCATCATTGTCAGAAATTAAGTGATGGTGAAACAGGTTTTCCTCAGGGAACAACTGGAGCACATACTTTTGAGTATGTGGGGTACATGGATGTGTAGAACCTTACATCCTAGTGTAGGAAAGTGATGTAGATGTGTAATCCATCCATCCTTCACTATATTTCCATATCGTATCAGTGGTAGGTAAACATGAAACCTCCTGATGACGAAGAAAGCACAGATATCCGTATCAGTGGTAGGTAAACATGAAACCTCCTGATGACGAAGAGAGTACAGAATGCCACTGTGACTCTAGAATAGCGAAGGACCAGTTTACCCTGGTGAGCTATAGTAGTAGAGACACGAGATGTCCTACAAGTGATCCTCTTACTGACAGAGGAAGGTGAAGGTCGTGAGAATCCGGCTCTCTTAATGACCTATGTATGATACTGATGTGACTTCTCAGCGATCAGTTGGAGTATGAGTGGTAACCCTCATCTCCACAGGGCATAATGTTGTTTGTAAAACATAATCAACCATGTATTATAACTTGTTAGAGATAACTCCAAGTTAGTTGATTGATGTTACATTGCAATAGTGTTTATATTCTCCATATCTCCTAAATGGTTGAGATCTTGTTATACCTGCAACTGTTACAGAATGCTTTGAAGGCTTTACTGTTTAAGATATTCTTTGATGTTATAATAAAGCTTCTGGCGAAGAGTTATAACTCTCGCTGGGACAATTATGTATAATTGTCTCACCCCGTAGGCTTCAACATTTCAGGTGGACGTCGGAGATGAAGGAACCAGCCTACAGGTGATCAGTCTCAGCAGCAGCATCAGGGGCAGCAGTAATCTCAGGTGGAGATTGTCCTGCCATATGGTGTAGTTAGAGTCAGTCCTATGTGTCCTCTGTACTCTCAGGTCTTGGAGTCTTTTGTATAGTGATATTGAGATTTTGTATCTTGATGTATATAATTACTCAAGAAGTAATTATCCTAAGATGTAAACAGTTTACCTCACTTTATGAAAGAAGCTTTTATGGATTCAAGCTCTTGTCACGAAAAGTTTCAATTTCCCGTGATTTTTGTCTTCCGCTGATTACCGATTCACTTCCGCTAAGTTTTAATCGTGTTTATGTCATGGTTTGGAGATCAGAGCCCACAACTAGTGGTATCAGAGCTCCAGGTTCAGTTGAGTCTACAGAGGCATAGAACTTAGGATGTTGAGTCTACCTTTAGTACTCCTTCCTCATCTAATAGAATCTTCTGCTCCTCAGGAGAAGAAGATAAATAAGAATGTCAGAACATCGTGATGAGCACGTGGCAGAGAGTAGTGCTAGTGCACCTCGAGGTGGTGCAAGAGTTCCGAGAATAGAAAAACCTACACCTGAGTCGCCAAGAGAGCCACCCCAGTTCGACCCAGCTGACATGAGTGATCCAACTGTACAGACGATGTTCGGGCAGTTCATGACTGCCATGACACATATAACTGATAGGATGCCCATTCCTGCACCTAGGGCACCTGTCCAGCCTGAAGCACAAGGTATCGGTAAGACATTCGAATGACTTCGTCGTGTCGGAGCTACCGAGTACTTCGGAACTGCCGACCCTGTAGATGCTGACTTATGGTTGACAGAGTTGGAGAAGGCTTTCAGGATTCTTATGATTCCGGAAGCTGAGAAGATTAGACATGCTGTCTATCTTCTCAAAGGCAGTGCTGGTCACTGGTGGAACATGGAAGAGCAGAAGAGACCTGGAGTAGAGTTCTCATGGGAAGAGTTTCGTCGAGAATTTATCAATAGATATTTTCCAAAGACCTTCATAGATGAGAAGATCTCTCAGTTTGAGAAACTAAGGCAGGGAATGATGAACATTAGTGAGTATGAAGCTAAGTTTATGGAGTTGTTGCGGTTTTGTCTGCACATGGCTGCTACGGATGAGGAAAGGATCAGAAGATTCGAGAAGGGTTTGAATTCTGATATGTCAACCCCTGTGTCTGCCTTAGAAAATAGAGAGAGATTTTCTACCTTCGTTGAGTCAGTCCGAAGGATAGAGAGATCTGTGGTTGAGAAAAGACAAACCCATAAAAGATATCCACAGTTCCAGGGTTCTTCATCTAGGGATTCCAAGAAACCTAGATTCTCTGCACCTAACCCTCCACCACCCAGATCGAGTTTTCAAACTCAATGGACACCAAGCAGAGGTAGAGGACGGAGTCAACCGCTTCAAGGGACGCATAGTTCTGCATCTGAGTCAGTCACTGGACCACCCAGACCACAACAACAGGAGAGGAGTTGCTACAACTGTGGTAAGGTGGGACACTTGATGAAGGATTGTCATTCTAGGCCTGCTAGTGTGACACAACAACCCCCGAGATAGAATCCACAAGGATCTCAGATTAGAAAACATCAAGGAGCAGATCGAGGACGTGGACAAGCGTCTCAAGATGGATCATCAGCACCACCTCAGCACCAGGCAACTGCGAGGTTCTATGCTATGAACCCACCTGAGGCAGTGGTCAATCCACGGGTAGTGGCAGGTCAGATGAAACTTTTATATTCTGATATGTCTATATCCTGTGATGTATCTGTTCTGATTGATCCGGGTGCTACGCACTCTTTCATCACTCGTGAAGTGATTTGTAACTGCAATGTGACTGTTAGTCATAGAGCAGATAGTTTGTTGTTAGAGACTCCGTTGAGTGGGTCTGCCGCTTTGCAGGAGGTATGTTCTTCCTGCATCCTTTTCTTTTCTGACCATCGCATTCAAGTGGATCTTATACCACTTGATATGCAGGGGTTTGATATAATCCTTGGGATGGATACCTTAGAAAGGTATAGAGTTGTCTTGGATTGTGAGTCCAAGCTGGCTGTGTTTGCTGATAAAAGCAGCACATGGATCTTTCAAGGTGAAAGAAAGATTCTGCCCACCTGTCTTGTATCAGCTATGGTTGCTGATAAGTTGTTGAGGCAAGGATGTCATGCATTCTTAGCCCATGTGGTAGATGTTACCAAGGAAAGGACCAATCCTGCTGAAGTTCCCATAGTCAAGGAATTCGAGGATGTGTTTCCTGAAGAACTTCCTGGTATACCACCACCTCAGGAGATTGATTTTGAAATCAAACTGATCCCAGATACGAAACCCATAGCTCAAACTCCGTATAGGATGGCACCTGCCGAGATGGCAGAACTCAAGAAACAGCTTCAAGAGTTACTTGAGAGAGGTTTTATCCGACCAAGTACTTCACCTTGGGGTGCTCCGGTCTTATTTGTTAAAAAGAAAGATGGGCAATGCGGTTGTGCATCGACTATAGACAACTCAATAAAGTAACAATAAAGAATAAGTACCCTCTGCCAAGGATTGATGATCTCTTTGACCAGTTGCGTGGTGCAACAGTCTTTTCAAAGATAGACTTGAGGTATGGATATCACCAACTCCGTATTAAGGATAGTGACATATCCAAGTCTGCCTTTAGGACAAGATATGGTCACTATGAGTTCACGGTTATGTCGTTTGGACTAACCAATGCACCAGCTGCATTTATGGAACTCATGAATAGAGTTTTTCGACCTTTCCTTGATCAGTGTGTTGTCGTCTTCATAGATGACATTCTGATCTATAGTAAGGATGCTCAACAACATGAACAACATCTTCGCCAAGCTTTGACCTTGCTAAGAGAACATAAGCTGTATGCTAAGTTTAGCAAGTGTGAGTTCTGGCTGCCGGAGGTATCTTTTCTTGGACATGTGATATCCACCTCGGGAATTCGTGTTGACCCTACAAAGGTAGAATCTGTTCTACAATGGGAACAACCAAAGACACCGACGGAGATTCGAAGTTTCTTGGGGTTAGCTGGCTATTATCGAAGGTTCATTAAGAACTTTAGTTCTATAGCTTTACCTTTGACCAAGTTAACCCGGAAAGATGTTCCTTTTTCTTGGAGTGATAAGTGTCAACAATCTTTCTAGTTGCTGAAGGAGAGGTTGACAAGTGCACCTGTGCTAGTGCTACCTGAACAAGGAAAAGGATATATAGTTTTCTGTGATGCTTCCAAGAACGGACTAGGATGTGTGTTGATGCAGGATAAACAAGTGATTTCGTTTGCTTCCCGACAGCTTAAGAAACACGAGGAGAATTATCCAACACACGATCTGGAGTTAGCTGCTGTGGTTCATGCTTTGAAGATCTGGAGGCACTATCTCTACGGAGAAACATTCCAGATCTTCACAGACCACAAAAACCTTAAGTATATCTTCTCTCAGCATGAGCTCAACATGAGGCAACGTCGCTGGATGGAATTAATCAAGGACTACGACTGTACAATTGATTACCATCCAGGCAAGGCCAATGTTGTTGCAGATGCCTTGAGTAGGAAATCAGCAACATCAACCATGAATAGAGCACAACTAAACTCTTTAGTATGCTCTAGAAGAGATATGCTTATCTCTTTAAGGCAAGACAATGTACAGTTGAAGGTGTCATTGTTAACCGGTTTGTTAGCTGAGATGCATATTAAACCTACTCTAAGACAGCACATTTCTTACCTGTCAAAACAACCTATTCTGCTGAAAGGTTATCAGAGTTGTATGTTCAAGAGATAGTGCGTTTGCACGGAGTCCCTGTCACAATAGTTTCTGACAGAGGTCCACAGTTTATGAGTCGTTTTTGGGAACAGTTACACAGAGCCTTAGGCACTAAGCTGAGGTTTAGTATGGCCTTTCATCCACAGACTGATGGACAGTCGGAAAGGACCATACAAACCTTAGAAGACCTGTTGCGAGCATGTGTTCTCCAGTTCACCGGAAGTTGGGATCTACACCTAAGCTTGATAGAGTTTGCCTATAACAATAGCTATCAGCATAGTATTGATATGGCACCTTATGAAGCCTTATATGGTAGACGTTGTAGATCACCCTTGTGTTGTTTTGAGACCGGTGAGCACCAGTTGTTAGGTCCTGACCTGGTGCAGCAAACCATAGAAAAGATTAAAGTAATACAACATAAGATTAAGACTGCTCAGGATAGGCAGAAATCTTATGCTGACAAACGACGTAGACCCTTAGAGTTCCAGGTTGGAGACAGAGTGTATCTTAAGGTCTCACCTTGGAAAGGGGTCCTTCGTTTTGGAAGGAAAGGGAAGTTAGCTCCTAGATATATGGGGCCTTATCCAATCATTGAACGGATTGGAAAGGTAGCATATAAACTAGAGCTGCCCCCAGAGTTACAGAGGTTACACCCTGTGTTTCACATTTCTATGTTGAAGAAATGTCACCCAGACACTGAGTCAGTTCTACAACCTATGGAGGTAGAATTGAATGATGACATATCCTACGAGGAGGGACCAATGTCAATCCTTGATAAACGAATTAAAAAGTTAAAGAAGAAAGATATAAGTCTTGTGAAAATCCTCTGGAACCATCGTGGTGTTGAAGAAGCCACTTGGGAGTTAGAGGATGAGATGAGAAGGAAGTATCCTGCCCTTTTCTCGTAGTATGTTTTATCGATTTCGGGGATGAAATCCTTGTAAGGGGTGGATAATTTGTAACATCCCTGACCTGGGTTATGAGTTAACCCTAGGTGTTTTGCCTAAATATGTGAATAAATCTTTGTGATTAACTCTGAGCATGTAATTAATTTTCTCAGAAACATATATTTCAGTATTTGCCCAATTTATTTAAAGTTGTAGCATTGTTTTGATATACAGAGACCTATGTGCAATTTACCCAGTTAAAAGGGTTAGATTTCAATTTGCACATGTTGAGATGTTCCTCTGATGTTGAGACATCATGAGAATCTTTTTGGTAAAGTTTGAGGGATTTCCCAAGCTAGGGCACCAAGGTGCAGCTGTGGAAGCAATCCCGGCGCTTGAAAACCCTAATTTGGGATAAAATGCAATTTACCCAAATTTAGGGATACAAATTGTAAAATATGTCATCTAAAGTATCTTTTTAGACTCTTGCCATCATTTAGAAAATGAATGATGAGGATTTACCTCAATTGAATTATCAAGTTATGAGATATGCCTTGTGAGTGAATAATCAGGGTATATGTGCAATGTTTCTCTATGTATGTACCTCATTATTAGCTTGCTCTCCTTTACCTTCTTTTCATAAGACCTTAAGAGAAGGTTTGTCCTTATAATAAAGAGGAAGGGACGATCAAGTAAAGAAGGAGGTACCTATTTGGAATTTTGGACAACTTATGAACTAATGTTGAAAATCCTACCCCATGTATATAAGCTCTCCTTCCCTTAGTTGCAAGGGGACTTACCCTTCGTTTCCTTACTGTTTCATTTCACCAAAGACGACCAAGGACTGCCTTGGAGCTAAGGAGGACGACCAAGGGGTGCAAGGCAGGTTTAAACGCCCCTTCTTGCCTAATTCCATGGTTAAAACTCAAATTCAAGGTCAGCTTCATGGCTAACTCTTGAAACCCTACCTTTCTAGCCGTCTCTTTTCATCCTTCCTTGGAGTTTTCACCTTGGCCAACCTGTGGGAACTCAAGGACGCCATTAGAGCTTGGAGCATGAAAGCTTGGAGCTCAAGAAGCAAGCTTTAGGCGGGTTTTATAACTCTAAACCCATGCTTTACTATGTGCATCTTTATATGCGGTTGGATGATAGCTCTTAGTGTTTCCCTACTTTTCCCTGCTATTTTGCAAGCCAATCCATGGGATATTCGTACTGTTCTTGAGCTAGGAGATGAAGGCGTGTTTTCCAAGAAAAACCCACCGCTTTTCACTTCCTTAAACGGTCTCAAAAGTTTGCTCTCTCGGTCTCAAGACCGCGAGGTGAGCAAACGGTCTCGAGACCGCGACAGGGCAAACGGTCTTCAAGACCGTTTAGCCCCCTTGACTGGGCGTGGACCGTATACGAAACCTGTTATTAATTATATAGGCTAATTACCCTCAAAATATGGGAGGCTAACTCCAAAGGAATCGGGAGATATGACCTTTTTAAGTAACAACTTTAAATGAATTAATTCCTGATTTCCAAACGGTCTGAAATTGCCTTTTTGGGCAAACGGTCTCAAGACCGTGTAAGGCCGTTGACCAGGCATTGACCGTATGATATTACTGTTCAAAATAATGTCAATTAACAACTCACCAAGTTTGATGGTCTAATTCCAAACGGGCTAAGAGTTGAAGGGTGAATACTAGGGCTAACCCTAAGTGAAATCAGTACTGAAATTATGGTGACCTAATTAGGGTTTTTAGGGTTGATTGACCTAAACGGTCTCAAGACCGTTTAGGGGTCACCCAAACGGTCTCAAGACCGCGAGGGCAATCAACCATGACCGTTTGGAGGTATGGGGTCAAGATTAGTTGACCAATTGAAGGTACAATTACACCAAATTACATTGCAATAAAATATTGACATGATCATCAATTCAATGGGTCAGACCTTGATGAATTTGCACTAGAATCCAAAATTGGATGGGCAAACGGTCTCAAGACCGTTTGGAACTCATCCAAACGGTCTCAAGACCGAGAGGACAATCACCCAAGATCGTTTGAAGGTCTAGGGTTAAGTAATGTGACCAATTGAGGACCTAATTGCAAATAAGTTATCAATTGATTAAAGTACTGATTTGATGACCCAATCATGGTTCAACCTCTATCAAATCACCTTAGATTTTGATGAAATCTTGGGCAAACGGTCTCAAGACCATGTGGGGTCCACCCACATGACCTCAAGACCGTTTGGGCCAAGTTTGGGCCCAATTGGAGCTCAATTGAAGGGTTCAACCTTGTCTTGATGCACATTGCTGAGTGTTGATGGGTGAACATTGATAGACCCTAATTGAATCGACTTCAACCCTAATTGGTCAACAATTGAGAGTCTATTGAATGACTAAGTGGTCAAGAATAATCTTAATTAACCCAATCCATAAGTGGTCAACGTAGCTTTGACCTTTTGAGGGCTTCAATATTGGTTGACATTATCGGTTGTATCATGGAACCTTGTTGAGGGTCCAAGTGGTTGAGACCATATGAGCTCGCGGTCTCAAGGTCGAGAGGAGGCTCGCGGTCTCAAGGTCATGAGGAGGCTCGTGGTCTCAAGGTCGTGAGAGGGCTCACGGTCTCAAGACCGCGAGGGGCCTCGCGGTCTTGGGGTCAAAGAAGGGCAAACGGTCAACATCTCTTCGCGGTCTCAACATCAATTGATCTTCGCGGTCTTGAACCACTTGAAAGGCTTCGCGGTCTTGAACACTTGAAGAGGCTCACGGTCTTGAAGCCTAAGGAGGCTCGCGGTCTTGGAAAGTCAAAGTGGGAAAACGGTCAACACTTTCAAACGATCTCAATTCGATTGAAGGTTGATAATTGAAATCAATCAATGTGATTCAAGGTTGACTTCATTCAATCAATTGATGATATAAATGGTCCAATGTTGCCCTAGTCGAACCTTAATGACAACCTAGGATATTAAGGGGTCAATGGACTAAGGTTTTGACCATGATGATGATCAATGGGGTGAATTACAAAAATACCCCTGAAGGGTAAATTAAGTAATACCTTGATCAAATCAAACCCTAATCACATGATGGTGATGTTTTGGGCTATGTTAGCCTATGATGACTCAATCCAACCTGATCTAGAGTGATGTTGACATCACCTAATAATATGAGGAGAGAGAAAGTACTTCTAGAGAGAGAAAGTACTTCTAGAGAGAGAAAATACCCTTTTTAAGTGGAAACCCAATTTAAGCATCTCCAATGCTTATGAGTAAGCATAATTTGGGTATGATCCACCTGTGTGAGATCATAGAAACCCTAATTATGATAAATGATGAACCTTTAACTAATCTGAGAGTATCAGTGATGATGTTACTCACACATAATGATGATATGGGTGCAATTCACCTTAATGTGAATAGTAAACCCTAATTCAAGGGTGATGACATGTAATGTGAATAGTAAACCCTAATTCAAGGGTGATGACATGTAATGTGAATAGTAAACCCTAATTCAAGGGTGATGACATGTAATGTGAATAGTAAACCCTAATTCAAGGGTAATGGCATGCTTTTGAGTATTAAACTCTATTTGATTTGAATCAAAGATTTAACTCTTATGACAAGAGTAGGAAGTACATTCCTTATTGTTGTATTACCTTTATCAGATGTATTAACCATGCAGGTTCTGATATGAAGGTAATCATATCCAAGTATGGATGTTGATGTTATATTCATTAAAGGCATGTTGTTAGCCTTATGAATAAGTAAAGTAATCTGATGCCTTACCAGTGGCATCTTATGCTGATAATGGGCTATGAGAGCCATGAATACCATCAAGGTCATGCCTTAGAGATGACTTGTGATGAGGATAATGAGAAATGATGATTGATATGAGTTAGGCCTGTTACATTTAGTATTCTTTTTTTATAGCTTCTATGCTACTGTTATTGTTTGAAGAACAATGTATGCTGTTAAAGAATACTGAATGTACCTAACTAATCAAGTATAATGTAGAGCCCTGATCATAGATCCATCATTGTCAGAAGTTAAGTGATGGTGAAACAGGTTTTCCTCAGGGAACTCCTGGAGCACATACTTTTGAGTATGTGGGGTACATGGATGTGTAGAACCTTACATCCTAGTGTAGGAAAGTGATGTAGATGTGTAATCCATCCATCCTTCACTATATTTCCATATCGTATCAGTGGTAGGTAAACATGAAACCTCCTGATGACGAAGAAAGCACATATATCTGTATCAGTGGTAGGTAAACATGAAACCTTCTGATGATGAAGAGAGTACATAACGCCACTGTAACTCTAGAATAGCGAAGGACCAGTTTACCCTGGTGATCTATAGTAGTAGAGACACGAGATGTCCTACAAGTGATCCTCTTACTGGCATAGGAAGGTGAAGGTCATGAGAATCCGGCTCTCTTAATGACCTATGTATGATACTGATGTGACTTCTCAACGATCAGTTGGAGTATGAGTGGTAAGCCTCATCTCCACAGGGCATAATGTTGTTTGTAAAACATAATCAACCATGTAGTATAACTTGTTAGAGATAACTCCAAGTTAGTTGATTGATGTTACATTGAAATAGTGTTTATATTCTCCATATCTCCTAAATGGTTGAGATCTTGTTATACCTGCAACTGTTACAGAATGCTTTGAAGGCTTTACTGTTTAAGATATTCTTTGATGTTATAATAAAGCTTCTGGCGAAGAGTTATAACTCTCGCTGGGACAATTATGTATAATTGTCTCACCCCGTAGGCTTCAATGTTTTAGGTGGACGTCGGAGACGAAGGAACCAGCCTACAGGTGATCAGTCTCAGCAGCAGCATCAGGGGCAGCAGTAATCTCAGGTGGAGATTGTCCTGCCATATGGTGTAGTTAGAGTCAGTCCTATGTGTCCTCTGTACTCTCAGGTCTTGGATTCTTTTGTATAGTGATATTGAGATTTTGTATCTTGATGTATATAATTACTCAAGAAGTAATTATCCTGAGATGTAAACAGTTTACCTCACTTTATGAAAGAAGCTTTTATGGATTCAAGCTCTTGTCACGAAAAGTTTCAATTTCTCGTGATTTTTGTCTTCCGCTGATTACCGATTCGCTTCCGCTAAGTTTTAATCGTGTTTATGTCATGGTTTGGAGATCAGAGCCCACACTATGAGTGATGTATATAGGATTTGTTCCTCATATAGGAGTATGATATCCTGGATACTTGTTAAGCGATACTGAGAAATGCATGCCCGTGCATATGTGAGTCCATATGTGATATTGAGCTTACATACATCTGAGACAGTGTACTCTAGTTCAAGGAACATGGATTGAATGATTGAAGAGGATGACGATTCCATGCATCAGTTCATTACCGGATATCAGTGACAAAGGAACTATACAAACATTATAACACCAAACACGGATTGTAGGCTGAAGTTGTTCTCTAACTTTCCATTTACTTGGGTAGAAATGATGTGTGACAAGGAACTACTCTTTGCTTGTGATGTCATAATTGGTTATGTACATTCACTGCCAATGTAATATGGAACCTATAGGGTCACACACATAGGAATTTACTTAGAATAGGATTTTAATCATGAATGGTAATGAAAGTGATTACTAAAGTATTTAGGTACTCAATTCAAACAAAAATTGACTGACTGGACTATAAATTGAATTCTTCAAGTGTTGAATCGACTGGTTGGAGTGTCAATTTGATTGGATATTGCATTCTCTGAATTCTTGATGAACCAGGGCATGAACCAACCAGTTCACTGACTGAACTGATCCACTCAAGGTCACCAGACAAATGGTTCATGATATGAACTGTCTGATTCATGAGGTGAACTTCCTGGTTTATAAGAGTAATTCAATTAGATCAAGGATTAGTGTTGACGTCATGTTGTGCATTAGTTGGATTAGAATTGCCAATGTAATTGTTATTAGGAAACATGGTGAAATGAATAGTCACTAGATGAAATGATCGACTCAAATGCCAACCAATCAGTTCACCTGTGAACCGATTGTCTTGCCACTATCAAGTTACAAAAAATTGTGAAATTCTAATCCCTTCCTGTACCGTACAAATTGGGAACCCTGATCCTGGCCTTCCTATAAATAGAGGGGTACTAGGAGCTTCCAGAGACACAACTCAATTGCTTTTGACAATTGTTTGTCTTTGCTGGTTGTGGTAACTGAGAGAACCCAAGCAAGTCCTACCCGATAAAGGGAGGGATAACAAGGGAGAATAATTGTGAGAGAGAAAGTTAGTGACTCGTACTCCAATGTGAAGGGATAAATCCTTCTTGTCCCTTCAACTAGAACGACAAGAGTTCCCGGTGGTCTGTGTGGACTACTTTAGAGGTGTGGATCCTTTTCCCGCTAGGAGAACAACATCAACCTGATGTTTGTGGTGATCCAACATGAGGCTGGTGAAGACTCTATTTGAGTACGACTTGAAGAAAGGGCACACACCATGACGAGGAGATTGTCACTGGACTTGCTCCAGGACTAGGTATATCCTCTAATACATCATTCTCATTGCACAGTTATTGACACATTCCATTAGTTAAAGGGGAATATGATCGTCAAATTTTGGTTTTCACTGCCTATTCTGTCACCATATTTCCCTACATTGCCATCGATATTCCATCATACAACATTGTGGAAGATGGTGGTGTTTTTCTACACTCTGATATAATTGATGGTGTTCCCCTTTCTGCTGATCATGTTTGTGTATCCACCACAAAAAAACACCACTCTCATACAAGCACCTGGATGCCCCCATATTCGAAGAGGTAGAACGAGGTTGTAGTGGGTTGCCCAAATGGCTCATTGCATTTCTTGAGGTATGACAAATGTATATTGAATTTATACATATCAGAAACTAATATGAGAATACATACATACAAACCATAACAACTAAGAAGCCCCCTATGGTTCCAAATTTTTTGCTTCCACATTTTATTCCACATGAGTTGTTCAACTCCCTAAGCCCTAATTGTAAGGTGTTGACATAATGGTTAGACAATATAAATCCATCAGATACCATGATGATCCATCTTTAGGAGGAGGTTGCAGGTACAGACCATGCCACTATTATAATGTTGATAGATGGTCTGAGCAATTTTATTATCAATGATTAAACACATCAATAATAGAACTTTGGATACAATGAGTCTAAATACCTCATCATATGTGAAAAATACATGTTTTATAATTTTTTTCTATACATTAACCATTTATTGGATATACATGTTCAATCATTTGTATTACATGACTGCTGAGTTTGGATTATCAAATGTGGCCTTTCTAATTCCATCAATGATTAATGTTGTAGCTAGAGAACTGAGTGGCATCAATAGTTACATGATGAAGGTTTTTGGTGCTAATTCCAAGATTGTGATCATAGCTCCCTTGAATATTGTGTAAGCTTTGGGCTTGTTGTTTATAATTTCTAAATTTTGAATACAAAATTCATGTGGAATTTAGTTTTTATTTTAAGCATATTCATTCATAAATAAGCATTGGTAGTTGTTAGTGATTGTTCCTGAGATCTTTACTTTGTATTTTCTTGATATTTTGGATATAAAACTAACACCAGTTGAGGGACACCTGTTGAAATTTTCGATTCATGCATAAGTATATTTTTTTCATGCTCAACATATTTGTTAATGTTTGCATCATATGACAACTTAATAATGTAACATATTTGTTAATTTAACTTATAGGGGTATGCAAGAATTCCATACCAATAGAGGAATAGTAGATACAAAAAAGAAATAAGTATCTTGGAGGAATGTTAAGGTATATAGTCATATCACTCCAATACATATATATTACTTACTCTGCTTCATTACATGTATTAACATAATTGCAAATCTACAATACCCTATACAAGAAAATAATCGGGCATGCGATATTATGTGATGATGTACATGGAAACATTGTTAGGTGGGCGCTACTGGAAATCAAATATATAGTAAAGGTATTGTTATTAGTCTTGGATGATTATTAATGAAGTAATCTCATTTATTAATACAAACATTCAAATCTAATTTGAATTGCGTCTTATTCTCTTTGCATATTTTTTACACTACTCAAGCTTATACATTGGAGCGGCTGAATGACCTACACAAAGAGTGGGCATGCTGCTTCATCAAGCAAGTGGACTTGTCTGTTAATTAGGATGGATGATTGATATTGTATTCAAACTTTAATGTCAATATTTTATTTTGTATATTATAAATATATGAATTTTTTTGTGAAAACTGATATGTATATGTGTTAATGCATGTGTGTGTATTGAATGTGAATTGCATGAGGAGGATTGGAGGTTATCGAGTCCACTTTCTAATGTATATTTGTGCATACGTATGTAATTGAATGTGTGGATGAAAACTGAATCAATTCAGTTGTGAATTCATGCATATGTGTGTGTATTAAAGTGAAATCGATAAAATATTATATATACATATATACATATATATATATATATATATATATCTTTCTTCTTATAGGTTTGATGTCATGTTCTTAAGATCCTACTTACAGAACCTATAGTTCCAACGAATTGCATGTTGTAGAAAGGCTAGTAGTCGGACAATAAGTCTGTAGATCCGCCATATAAAAATACACATGCTTCGTAAGTTATTTCATAAGAAGCCGACTACACATACCTACTTCATAAGTTGTGTGAAAGAAACCAAAGATAAATATCTTCCTTATGATAAAAGAATTTCTCTAATATAGCTGATGAAATACACAAGCTACGTCATCAGTTCTTCTAGAAATAACCGACAAGGTACACGAAAAGGAAACTACATTTTCGGCATTCACGACATGTTATTTCATTGGCTTGAATGTACTATGGAACCAATAAGATATATTTTTGTCAGTTTTTGTTTTGCCAAAATAACCGACGACGTGTGTTCTGAGTTATAGCATCAGCTACTTAATCATCAGTTAATAACTGACAAGATATGTCAAAAATAACCGACAATGTAGGATATTTCCATACTAGTGTTTGTGACCAACACGACAAATTCTGGAGATGCAAATCACATGTTATATGGAGAAACACATGTTGTAGTTTTCACACGTGAACTATGTTAAACATATTGTGGAGCGGTTCAACATAAGTAAATCTAAAGCTATGAGTACTCCACTATCATGTCATATCAAGCTAAGCAAGAAGTCATACCCATCTACTGATGAGGAGAAGGAGGATATGGCCATGATTCTCTATTCGTCATTTGTTGGAGGTTTGTTGTATACAATGTTGTGTACTCGTCCTGATACTGCTCATGCAGTTGGAGTTGTGAGCAGATTTCTCTCAAACCTTGAGAAAGATCATTGGAGTCAGTCAAGTGCATCTTCAGATGCTTACGAGGCACTAGCAATATGTGTTTGATGTTTGATCATTTTGGACCAGTTTTGAAAGCATTTGCCGATGTTAACATGACATGTGACATTGATCACAGAAAGTCTACCCTCTCTAGTTATATTTTCACTTTTGTAGAGGGAGTCATATCTTGACAGTTCAGGTTGCAAAAGTGTGTTTCACTTTCTACGATTGAGGCAGGGTACATTGCAACAACAAAAACTGGAAAAGAAATACTCTGAATTGTGAGATTTCTAGGGGAGATGAGCATGAATTAAGTTGACCCAACTATTTTCTGTAATAGTAAGAGTGCTATTGACTTGAGCAAGAGCACAATGTATCATGCATGGAAAAAGCACACTAATATGAGATATCATTGGCTTTGTGATGTGATTGATAAGAAATTATCACGTCTAAAGAAGATTCATACTGAGATAAAAAGTTGATGATTTTGAAGAAGATCCATACTGAGAGGAATACTTTTGTGATGATGAACAACATGGTAATAAGAGATAAGCTTGATCTCTATAAAGAGTTCAATGGCTTACATTTCCAGTGATGATTTTGTGATGACAATTTCCCATTTGGGATGGAGAGGGAGATTGTTGGGCCTACGCTTTAGGACACTAATCGTTTTTTCTTCCGCTGCTTGGGATATATATATCCAGAAGCACGCAGTCGTCAAGATGTGTTAAAAGGAACCACATCCAGTGTGAGCTGCAACCAACATACACAAATGGCAGATGTGAAGGAGAATTATAATTGGTAGCCGCCAATTGCAAATGGGTAGAAAAGGACAGTCGTACGCTGCAGAGTCGGGTTGAAAAGCAAAGAAGGAAGAAGAAAGAAAAAGAATGGAAAGAAAAAAAAGAAACATGGTAAAACTATCAAGGCATCCAAATGTCTTCTTCAGACCATTTATCGTTGTGTACTTTGTAGAAGAGCATCCATCTGAGATGTTCTAAGGTGGTAGAATCATAGGAGTCTCTCTCAAAGGTGGTATCTTGTTGTTTCTCCTTCTTGGTATATTATCTCTAATTTGGGATTAAAATCCTAGAAGAAAAATTATACATTTACTTCTTATAGTGAATTTGCCCGTAGTTAGTGCTGTGATTTTTTCTCACACATTTTGAGAATTTTCTATGTAAAAGTCTATTCTTTATTTTCCTTCTATCTGTTTGTGATTATTATCTTGAATTAACACACTCATCGATAACACTTCTACATAGATTTCTTTTTTATTACATCGTGTTGTATAATATACGTACACATATTCCACATCAACAAACTTGTCATGTCTCAATAGCACTATTCTCTGCAGCAGAGAACGGGACACCGATTTCCCAAATCATTGACTCAAACCAGAAGCAGCCCAAAGTGTTCGGTACCTATATCCCTCGTATAGTTTCTCGGCTACAACCTGCTATGGACCAATCTGTTAAAAGGCATAGCAGAAACCTCACAACGTTAGATGTCTGCACGCGATGCCATATAGAGAGTGAAAGATTCTTGCATACATTCTGGGACTACCTGTATGGCCAAGGAGTCTAGGACATACTCGTAGTGACAATAGGAGGTGATTTCTGGATACAACGACCCACGAAGCTAACTGGAGCTGAGCATGATGTCCCGCCAATCTGACTAGATTATGACCTTGGTCATCACAACAATATGACACTTATGGAAAGAACACATGAGACATGTCTTCATCACGAAGCTGGGCAAGATCGTCCACAAGTTCTTGAGCGTCAATATCACAACATGCAAGGCGACATTTGACAGCAACGCAAACCCTCAACTTCCAAACCGTCTATAACTATCCAACGGTAATGAATTCCTAATGGCATCACGATCCACATTGATGCTGCACTGAGGAAAGATAACTAGCTGCATTCCACAAACTTAATCCTTTACAACAAAGATGGCAGATGGATCCATGAATTCAAAGAGGCACTCGGCTGCAATTCCAGTTTAGAAGCAGAGATGTATGCAATACGGAGAGGCCTGAAACTTGCTGCTAACTGTGAGTATAGAATAGATCGCGTGAACAAATCATTCGACATAATGCCACTGAGAAGCCGTTGAGAAGCCTGTGTGCTCTCTTTCTCTCCCGCTCTGTTTAAAATAGGCGCAATGTCTGTTCTGCCCTTGTCATTCTTTTCTATTTTTACTTTATATCAAAGATATGTAAAAACTGAATATATAAATAAGATTGGGTCAGCACAAGAAACAAGCACGTGACACCCTTCTCTGGTTTTCTCGTGTTCCTATTTCTAAGATGGTATCAGAGCATGAGAGCTCTGTCTCTCTCGATCCATTGTGACAAAATTAGGATTTCTCCTTCCTCACTACTTCACTTGCTCAAATTCTCTCTCTCTCTCATCTCAATCTCTCCTCTCAGTTCACTACTGACGATCCGTTGCTTCATCTCAACTGAGAAGATCTGCCTCAGAATCGCGTCAGATATTACATATGAGCAAGCACAAATTTGTCATAATCAATATATTTAAAGGTGTCGCTGCCAATCTCATCCTTACAAGCTCCTCCTTTTGCTCATCCTCGCATAGTTCTTAGCTCATGTGAAAGAAAGGATCATCCAAGTTAAGAAAAGGATCATCTACTCACTCTTCTTCCCACCTGATCTGATCTCCTCGATTTGTGTTTCGATAATCGAGTTTTCCTCTTCATCAATTAAATGCCATCATGTTGGAGTCTGGATCTACTGTTTCATCCATATCAAATCTTGTTTTTGTGTTCCCTTACCCAGTAGGGTTGAATGTGTCGAATTTTCTCACTAAAAAGTTGAATCTAAAAAACTACCTTCTCTGGGAATCTCAAGTATGAACTCTTACTGAATCTTGTTGTCTCAAAGGGTTTCTCGATGGTTCTGAGGAACACCCGCCCCTTATTATTCAAGATGAAAGTGATGCTCTTGATGTAAATCTAAGATATAAAGCCTGGTTGCAAACTGATCCTCTTTTGAAAGGTTGGATTTCTAATTCTGTTATGGAGAAGGTTATGGGGGAGATTACTGGATGTAAGACGTCTGCTGAAGTTTGGTCTACCTTAAGCAAAAGATTCACTGAATCATCTTAATCACGAGAATTTGAACTGAAATCTCAACTCCAGGCCTTTGTTAAAGGAAGTGATTCCTTGGATGACTATATTAGGAAGTTCAAGAGCATTTGTGATCAACTGAATGCTATTGTCATCACTGTTACTGACTAGGAGAAGGTTTTGATTTTGCTCAATGGCTTGGATAGTCTCGATTATGAGGGTTTTGTTATTTTGATTCTTAAACCTCCAACACCACAATACACTGATATGATATCCCTGCTCTAAGACATTGAAAGATGAAAGTCCATACGTCCCAATGCTACTCCATCACTTGGTTTCTACTTGAACACAGTTGATCCTAATCTGAATCATAACTCTGAGAATCGGTTCAACAACAACAACTTCAACAGTCGTGGACATGGTGGTTTTTGTGGAATAGGAAGAAATCAAAATACAAGTTTCTCACAAGAGATCTTAGGAAGTGGACATGTGCAAAACATGTCAAATTCTTCTCATCAGGGTCCAAGATTCTCTCAAGTCACTTAACAGACTGGAGGCATCATCAACAACAACCAAGAAAATCTAATGAGGACACCCTTATTTTGTCAAATCTATGGGAAAAGAGGTCACAATGCTTTGTGATGCTAGCATAGATTAAAAAATGCATACCAACAGACAAATACTGCAAAATCCCTAGCTGAAAACACTGATATTGCTTTAGCTGCATTGAGAGTTAATGAAGGAGACTTTGCTGAATGGAGTCGACTCTAGGGCTACTGATCATATTGTTACGACCCCATCTGAGCTTAATTGGTAAACTAGGGTTTACCTGGATGATTACATATTTAATTGGATTGATCATTGCTTAAATCTAATTAATGATGATATCTCAATTATAATATGTTAAACCTAATGAGAACCCCAAGCATGCTATCTCTTTGTATAATTAGGGTTTGAGAAATATAAACTCTAGTCGGTTGAATTAGGGTTTTCAACAAATAAGCTCATTTGGGAAGGAATGATAGAGTTAGGCATATAAAAATAGAAATGATAGTTGGATGATTGGGTAGCACGGCCATGGTGGGTAGCACGGTCGTGCTAGGTCATTGGTGGCACGGGCATGCAAGGCCACACGGTCGTTTTGAAAGAATTGAACTATTAACCAACTTTTATACTCAAATCTGCTGAAAACAATGCACCACGGCCATGGTAGGTAGCACGGCCGTGCTGGGTCCATCTTGCACGGCCGTGGCATCTAGCACGGCCGTTCTGAGGCATTTTTGCTTCAAATGACATTTCTGCAGATTTCTGGATAGCAGTGCACTGTTCTATTTTTAATTATTTATTGGTAACTCTAAATGATCTCAAATTTTAACTGAAGCTTTATAGATCAATTATAAACAACGTGCGAAATTCACATAATTTTTGGAGAAGGTTTGATCTCTGAAATAAACGAATTACAGTAACTTTTGTATAACTGAATATTCAGCCAATATAATAAAAGTTGAGTGTAGGGTCAATATGCAATTGACCCAAGCAGCTCAATTGCTCTATATGTTCGAACACACACACTAGCATATCTCATAATTCGCAATTCATTCCAGAGAAACGAGCTCCTAGAGAGAGGGAGAGTTAGGGTTTGAGAGGAGAAAGTGGTGGAATTGCTGAATTAGGGTTTTGCGGTCCGAGGAATGGTGAAATCAAGTAAGTTTAGCTTCTTTGTATAGCCTTTCATGGTGAATCTTCTCTCACATGTCAAGATTTCCGTCCCTTCCCTGATTTTATCCGAAATGGTATCAAAATTTCCCCTTTTCTCACTCTTTCTTCATAATCCCTCATTTTCAAGGTTTCCGAGTTGAATGGAAGAAGAATTGGGAGATTTGCTAGGGAATTGATATGAGTTCGAGATCCCCTGAGTTGAGCTGCAGTTTTGAGGTGTTTTCACACCTTAGGGTGAGTGGGTTCTTCCTTCAAATAGTGTAATGCACGAAATTTGATTATAGCATCCAAATCCCTAATTGCTTAGTATGTGATTCTAAACCCTAAAATGTCCGTTTGATTTAAGTTGTTGCAAATTGATATGATATGGATTCCTTCTCTGTTTGAATGACTCTTTGATGGCAGATTCACATCAGAAATGTATACAACACATCCTAGTAAGAATGTTCTTCAGATTTATATCATATGATGTAATTAGGGTTTAACCTAATTGAGATATCACTAGAGTTTCAAACTGAGTGAAGAGACATTTAGTCTTGAACTAAGTCTAGATCTTAATGCTCCTAATAAAGCGCATGTCTAACATATTTCAATATCCAAGCCCATTTGGATTCACCATTAAGTTTATGACTTTTGATTTTGCTAAGTTGAAGCTCAGTCGAGCTGTGGCACGGCCGTGGTGGGTGACCACGACCGTGGTGAAGGGTCTGTGCCACGGGCGTGCTAGGTAGCACGGCCGTACTGAATGCTTTTGAAACTCTGATCCCTATACACCACGACCGTGGTGAGGTGAATGTGCCACGACCGTGGGGTGACACCACGACCGTGATGAAGCAAACCCTAAATGAATACTTAAAGGTCAAAGTTAAATGAAGAGGAATAGTAATCCTGTAAGTGGTTAGGATGTAACTCATGGGATATCTTAATTGAATTTTATTCTTGTTACATGATATCTCAGTGAATGGTATGGAAAACCTAAATTTAGTTAAATTTCCATGGTTTCATATCTATATTGATTGTATATGATTTGTTGAAAATAATCTTTATTTAGTGAATGCTTATATCATATGAAATCCTTATGAGACCCATGTGATAAGTGAATGAGGTAAACGAAAAGGTGAATGAGGCGAATGAAACTCTAAGAGTAGGGTGTTGGCATGTGATGAATGAATAAGGCAAATGAAACCCTAAGGATAGGGTGTTCAATGAATCATGTTAAGGTGATATGAAATGTTTCGATATGAGATGTGGTGATGCTTAATTGTTGAATTGTATGTTTCTAGTGCATTTAACTTTATATGCTTGTTCTCTCTGAGTTGATATCTGCATACTGCAGGGCTTCTTATATTTCAATACATATCTCGTAAATTGCAGGTAATGAGATATGACATGCCCTAGAAAGGGATGTTACTGAGACATGGTATATGTTGAATACATGAGTTATGATGCTTCTTATGATATGATATGGCAGGCCGTGTGAGCCTTGTGAGAAATGTTAACCATTGTCATAGAAGATGAGGAACCCTAGCGCTCCCGCGAGCGGCGACGGAACGGCGCAAGACGACGGCTTCCGCGAAGCCGACGGCGACATCGACCGAGGTGGACAGAGCAACCTGGTCCCGCTGGGAAACTCCGGCATCTCGCTGAACTTCTCGTCCCATGGGTCAAGACGATCCCAAGGTAACGGCAATCCGGAACAGGAGATGGAAGTCGATGCAGGTGGGCAAGAAGCAACCCAATTCCCTGAACTTCCCTCACGGCACCGCCAGGCAACTCCTCCGCCGCAATCATCCGGGCCGTCCTACAGCGCCATGGTCGGTAAAGGGACAACAGGAACTCAAGGGGGGATCAACATAAACGCAGAAGACCTCGACATCTTTCTAACACCGGAAGACATTATGGTCACTTCCGACAACGGGGTACCTTCCTTTAATCTGACGATGGACGCTAGAGACAGTCTGCTCAAACCTTGGAAATTCACGGTGGTGGTCAAACTTCTTTCGAAGGAAATAGGGTTCCTAACCCTGAGGGACAGGATCCAAACCATGTGGAAACCTAAAGGGAAGTTCAACCTGATCGATCTTGCCAACGACTTCTTCTTCGTTCAACTCCAACGTGAAGATGACTACATGCATGCGTTAACAGGCGGCCCCTGGCCACTATTCGGATCGTACCTCTCAGTCCAAAGATGGAACCCTGATTTCTCTCCGGAATCCACCACCATGCCGAAGCTGGTCACCTGGATCCGCATCCCTAACCTGCCCATCCACTTATATCGTGAAGTCCTGCTGGCTGAAATAGGCGACTCTATCGGAAAGACGATTAAAGTCGACACCAACACCATCTCTCAACGCCGCGGCCGTTTCGCGAGAATTGTAGTAGAGTTAGACCTTCAAAAGCCCCTCACACCCATAGTGATGGTGGAAGACAACAGATACAGGATCGAATATGAAAACATCCCGAGCATCTGCATGTATTGCGGCAGAGCCGGACATCTGGAGAAAGATTGCTCGAAGCGAATTGCAGATGAGAACACATCCATGAAGGATGGCCAATCGGCTTCTGCAAGTCAGCCGCTCCACCCCCTTGTCCAAGGATTGACAGACTATATTCACGCACGCCCCATCCCAAGGAAACCACGCCCAAACGCTGCAACCAAGCCCGGCAATCCCAGGAACAACAACAAATACCAGAACCTGCAGGACCTGGAAGTGGAAGATGCAGTCGAGACTGAGGTAATTGACGTGGATTCCGTTGCTGAGCGTGTGGCTAGCGGCATTGACTGGAGTGTATGCAAACAAACCTACAAGAAGAATCACAGCAAGCCCAGATCCAACCCTCCTCCCGTGCAAAGCGCTTCCAAGGAGCCGCCTGCCCCATCCAGAGTCATAATAGACCCGCCGCTACATCAGAATACAGCGCACACAGCTGTCAACCCCACCGGAGACTCCCTTGTGTCGGGAAGGGAGAACCCTCCACATCAGTTTGTCCATGAACCCTTCACCTTCGGTGAATCGACCAGAACCGAGCGTCAAACTCATCCGTACAGAAGCCCTAGCTGGAACTCGGCAGGCATTCACCTGAGGAACAGGAAGATCTTGAACCAAGGTGAGGCCTCGAAATCCTCCTCGAGGAAAAGAGGGAAGACTTCATTGCTGCAGGACCTTGAAGAAGAGGCGCGGACTATGGGCAAATCCACCCTCACTGAAGTTGAAAAATGAAAGTCACAACCTAGAATGTACAGGGTGTTTCTGACAAAGACACCCAAAACGCTGTGAAAGACCTGACCTTGAAATACAGGATCTCGGTCATGTGTCTGCTGGAGACTAGATGCAGTGGAACCAGAGCCATGGGGATTATTAAGAATTTGGGTTTTCTGAACTCCCACAGAGTCAAAGCTGTGGGTTTCTCAGGGGGCATCTGGGTGCTGTGGAAGCATACCGCCCAAGTCGAGATTCTTATGTCTCATAAACAGTTTGTCCATTGTAAGATTCAGGACACTTTCTATACCTTCGTCTATGCAAGCACGACGAGAGGGGGGAGGAAGCTACTCTGGAATCAACTAATTGCAATTTCCCTTTCAATCACTGATCCGTGGATAGTGATGGGCGATTTCAATGTTGTGATGCACTCTTCTGAGAAGATTGGCAGCAATATTTTCGACAAGGCTAACAGCATGGACTTCATTGAGGCAGCTGAGAGCTGCTCTCTCATGGACCTGGGGGAGATCAGTTCCCGCACCACTTTCAGGAGGGGTCTCCTCCATGAACGCCTCGACAGGGCGTTGGGAAATCGGCAGTGGATCGAGCAACCTGGCAAGAAGGAGGTCATGATCCTCGAGAAGAACCATTCCGACCATGCACCCTTAATGGTCTGTGCGGAGGCACCCATTCCTTACCAGAGCACAACTCACATACGTACTAGCGCAAGATGGTACTCTTCACCAGGATATTCTACTTTCTTTAAAGAGGCGTGGATGACAGACACAGACTTACCTACTGCAAACAGGATGCTGTTGGAAAAGGCACGGAACTGGGACATTGCTTTACACAAATAGGATAGAAGAAGTAAAGACCATCTCACCAATAAAATTAGATGGAACCAGATGAACTTATCGCTGCGCTTCGACCATTCATTGGCGAGGGAGACTATCGAGCTTCAATCTCAGCTGGATGGCATCCTTCGACGTGAGGAGGCCGAAAGCCAACAACGCTCACGATGCAACTGGATCAAATTAGGCGATAACAACACCAACTACTTCCATTCTATCACGAAAGCTAGAAGGTGGAGGAGTAAGATTTCCCGTCTCAAAGACGAGCACGGGGTATGGTATGATAATGCCCCTGCACTCAAATCCCTCATCCTTTCCTTTTTCACTAACGTATACCAGGAGACAGATGCTGCTCGCCGTCAAACTGCTAGCACCTCCTTCCCAGGAGTGTTTACACCTCTGTCGAGCGATCAACAATCAAAGCTGGCCTCTATTCCCTCACCCAGGGAAATCTGGGACGCACTGCACTCCATGCCGCCAATCAAAGCCCCTGGACCGGATGGTGTAGATGCAGGATTCTACCAAGAGAACTGGAAGACTGTGAGCAACCAACTATGTCATTTTGTTCAAGCACCTTTCACGGGTACCCCTCTTCCTCCATCTGCGACGGATTCGCTCATCATTCTTATCCCCAAGATCAATCCGCCAGAGAAGTGTGCCCAATTGAGACCTATTTCCCTCAACAACGTCTGCACGAAGCTCCTCTCGAAGGTCATCGCCAACAGGCTGAAGCCTTACCTTAACGACTGGATCTCGCCTTACCAGTCAAGCTTTGTTCCTGGAAGGAATATTGGGGATAACATTGCGTTGGTCCAGGAGGTGGTTCATTCGATGGAGTCCAAAACCTGCAAGAAGAGCACTATGGCGTTGAAGCTGGATTTGGTTAAAGCTTTCGACAATTTAAGCTGGCACTTCATCAGAGACACTCTCACCCGAACCTCGCTGCCCAGGGAGATCGTCGACATCATCATGCATATCATCAGCTCCGGTGACTCCTCTATACTCTGGAATGGAGAGGTGGCAGGAACCTTTAGACCCTCATGCGGGGTCAAGCAAGGAGACCCACTTTCCCCCTATATCTTCGTCTTATGCCTGGAACGCTTCAGTCAATTGATAGCGGAAGAGATTGGGATGGGCAACTGGAGACCAATTATCATCACCAGAGACAGAATCCCCGTCTCCCACGCAAGCTTTGCAGATGACATCATCCTTTTCGGGGAAGCCTCCACACATCAAGCTCGAGTTATCCTCCGCTGCCTTAAGCTTCTCAACCATGCTTCGGGGCTTGCCCTTTCTCATGAGAAATCGACGGTCTTCTTCTCCCACAACACACCTCGTTCTATCAGAAATAGGATATGCAACAAATTGGGGATTCAACAGACGAGCAATCTGGGCCGTCACCTGGGCGTCCCTATCATTCACCGCAGGAAAGGAAAGGAGCTTTTCTCTTCTCTGCTGGAGAAATTTCAAAAGCATATTTCACAATGGCAGAACAACCTCCTCTCCCTTGCAGGGAGAATCACGCTTACCAAATCTGTTCTTCAATCGCAAGCATGCTACATCATGCAAGCAGTCCATCTTCCCCTCTCAATCTGTGATCGAATTGATCAAATCACCCGGAATTTTCTTTTGGAACGGCAGATCCCACAGACGCCTCAACCTGGTTGCATGGAACAAAGTGGCGAATCCTAAACCTCAGGGAGGTCTTGGTCTGAGGAAGGCGAGAGACTTCAACTCCTGCTTGCTAATGAAGATGGGGTGGGACTTTTTCTAAAATAAGAGTATACCATGGGTAAAAATCATGCGCTCCAAATATCTCCTGAATGGACTGCCCAAATCTTCTGGTTCTCATCTTTGGAGGAGTCTTAAATCTTTCCTCCCGCTACTCAAAGCGAACGCTCGCCGCCACGCGGTGTCGGGCTTGGACACACTAGTCTGGACGGATGAGTGGATCGGGGCTGGTTCTAAGCCCACCCTTAAAGGTGATCTTACAATCCCAGAGGACCTTGCTGATCTCAAGGTATCGAGCCTGGTCCGAGACGACGGATCCTGGGATTGTGATTTCCTCAATTGCTGGTTTGTACAAGACACTGTCCGTGCCATCAGCCACATGCCCACTCCTAGAATTCACTATGGAGAGGACATGTTCGTCTGGAAGCTGGATAGCTATGGGACCTTCACGGCCCACTCTGCTTACAACCTGATTAGCCAACAATCGCCGGAAGCACCTAAACCTCTCTTTGAAGCGCTTTGGTCTCTCCCAGTCTCGCATCGGATTCGTGCTCACATGTGGCTGACTATGCATGATCGTTTACTCACAAACGCCTCGAGAAGAAAACGAAGGATGACTGACAATTCGTTGTGCCCAAGATGCAACACCTCGGAGGAGGACTGCCTGCATGCGCTGCGGGACTGCAGATCATCTAGACAAATCTGGTCGCTCATCATTCCCAGGGAGGTGAATCTCTTCTACGCGGGTCAGTCTATCCAAGACTGGATTGATTACAACATCCGAAATATAAAAGACCCATCCTCCTGGAAGACGCTCTTCGTCATCGTTTGCTGGAAAATCTGGAAAGGTAGGAACATGCAGGTATTCGAAGGCACTACTATACCTCCAAGTATTGTGGCTGCGCAATGTTATGCGGAAGCACGATCCTCAGCTCTCGCCTTCTCTCGCAACCCACCTGATCACTCAGAGGATCCTATTCCGGATCACCCTCTACACCTCCACAATTCAAACTTCATTCTTCATGTTGATGTCGCTACTTCGTCCAAGTCCAATATGTCTTGCACATGCGCAATTCTCCGAAACCACACGGGTGAATGGATTGGGGGATCCTATCGTATGCACCCAGGTACCGATGCCATGGAAGGGGAGCTCAAGGCCATTATTCACGGTGCAGAACTTGCAAGACAACTGAACCAACATCATGGCACCGTCCTATCCGACTCCTGGAACTCAGTACACTGGGTGAGAGGTCCTCAGGCAAGCCCTGGCAAGTTCATCATGACTGTATCTAAAGCTCGAGAAGCCCTTGCTACCATAAACACCACAAACCTCGTCCACATCAAAAGAAACCAGAACAGGCTCGCGGACATCCTAGCCAAATCCTGCCTCAAACAACCAGGATCTGAGGGTGAATGGCAGCATTGCCCTGCCATAGGGCAAGCCGTCTTTTTAGAAGACAAAGCTTTTTTTTGGTAACTTGATTAGATCTCAGCCATGATGTAACCGATTAATCGGTATTGCAAAAAAAAAAAACTTTATATGCTTGTTCTCTCTGAGTTGATATCTGCATACTGTAGGGCTTCTTATATTTCAATACATATCTCGTAAATTACAGGTAATGAGATATGACATTCCCTAGAAAGGGATGTTACTGAGACATGGTATATGTTGAATACATGAGTTATGATGCTTCTTATGATATGATATGGCAGGCCGTGTGAGCCTTGTGAGAAATGTTAAATGAATTATGATTTCTGTTTAAAATGTACCCATAATGTTAATGTTAGACTTAGGTGCCCTGAACACCGTAGAACCCCTTTGACAAGTCTGCTTCTTAGGGGTGAAACTCGTGTCCAACATCAACGCGTGCGATGTCACGGTGGCACGAGGATGGAAAGACAGTGTTCAACAACAACGCGTGCGATGTCACGGTGGAACTGGAGTAAATAGGGGTTATTCAACAACAACGTGTGCGATGTCACAGTGGTAACCCAGACCTCCTGAGCCTGTGTACTCAGGTTAGAGGAGGAGTCCAGAGCACTCGATGTTAGTGCAGTGAGGCCGATGAGCCTGTGGTCCTGTGGCAGAACAGGGCTGGCGTCAGACTTAGCATTTCTCGGGTGTGTCGCTAAGTCTTGTACGGTGTGGCCGTAGTGCACTGCGAGTCTCTATGCAGAGTACACTGCATAGATCAGGGCATAATCTAAAATATGATCATATAGGTTCACAGAGTTCCTTATAAATGAAAGAGTTAAGAAAGACTAGAGCATAGTCTTCTAGTAGTTATTCTTTGGATGCAATATTTACATTCTTTGTTATTTCAATTATATTGTTTTAGAACTGCTCAGTGTAGTATTTATTGTTGTTAAATTTCATATCGTTTACTCAAATTATATCTGTAATCACATTAGTGCATTAGTCTGTTTCCATGAAGTACTCATTCACTGAGCGAGTAGGCTCACCCCTCTACTCAAACATTTTAGGGTTAACCGCGTGGACTTGAAGATGGTCAGAGCATCAGTGTAGATCTGCTACAAGAGTTAAGTACAAGATTAGTTGAGTCAGTCGGTCCTTGTCACTCTAGGTCCTCAGTAAGAGATAAGAGAGAGAGTTGTAATTACGATGTGTAATATTGTTCCTCTTTTGATATGTATGCTAATTAGCAAGTTTTATGTGCATAAGGTGTGAGAGACATCATGAATGTTTATACATGTACCTTTACTATTGAAGTCTGATTAGTAAAAGAAATGTTCAGATTCCTTTGTTAAGATGTTATGTGGTTCAATGCGGGAAAACAAGAGTTTTAAAGAAAAGAAAAAAAAGTTAAGGGTGTTCTTTGTGTTACATATAAATCCTATCTTATGCCCTAATCTCATGATTTGAGGAAATTGTGAGATCGGGGTGTAACATCTTGGTATCAGAGCTTAGGGTGAGTTGTCAAGGACCATTAAGTTAGTAAGTTAGCGTCATAAGTGTGGCAGATTGGAGATGTTTTGATGTTAGCTTTGGGGATTTGAGTATTTGGATATCCTGGCCCGACATCTGAGTACTTGGATCAACCAGTACAAGCTACTCTGTCTATTCTTTCACGTATACCCTGGCCAGGTATACAGTGGAAGAATGGGCTAGAGAGGAACCCTAGAAATGTTAGGGTTAGAAAACGAGAAAAGAAACAAGAATTAAGAGCATAAATGTAAAAGGAGATAGAACTTACATTTCATAATGTTGTTTTTGTTGGAAATGAATAGAAATGCTCTTATATGTTTGAATTGAAATATTCAATACTTTGAAATATGGGTCTTTAATATCTGTTGAACACTATGCAGTTGTAGCATTGATTGATTTCATTCTTTGTAACAAGTAGACTAGAATTGACCTTTGAATGAGCTTTTGTTAGTGGATAAGTTTTCTTCCACACTTCTGAGATGAATAGGAGTTGAGTAATTCTTTGTAGTTCTTGGCTTCAGGACTTCAGGTTTGGCCTGGTTCGGTTGGCATGATGCGTTACTAGGATCTAATGAACCCTATCAATAGTATAATAAGAATAGAATTTGAATAATTAGACCCACATCAGAGTAAGAATGTACATACAGTAAGATGTTGAAACATATGGGCAAGATCAGAACAACTAAGAATTAGTTGAAACTGATATCTGAGGTTCAACTTTGGGGTCTCAAATGTGAAAACCTTAATTGGGAATAATAAAACATGATATAAGTTTATAATCAGTTTATTTATTAATATTATATGAACTATACATATGAAATATAGAAAAGGTATGTGAAATGTAAGTAAGGTTCTAGATAGCAAGAATCGATCATGAAGAATGGATCATATAATTGAGTATAATGCTTTTATGAACTCTAAAGCAAAGGCTAAATAGAAGAATAGAGTTGAGTCTTCAATAGGTCCATTGAAGTGAAGAGTCTTCAAAAGAGTAAAAGTGAAGAGAATCATATGATCATATAATTCATAAGACTAGAACAACAAACTAGTTCCTAAGTGAAGAACATAGGTGTAGTTTAACGAATGAATAAGTCATACAAGGGTAGACTATATTCAAAAGGGAAAACTTGATTGAAAGAGAAACTGTGTTTGATCCATGCATGATCCCTTTGATTTAAAAATGAAGAATATTTAAGGTATTAAGGGAATGTTTGAATACAAGAATTCTAAGTCTCAAAATCATCTTCTCTCTCATATATTCCTTAACAATAGCAAGGTGGGAATGAAATGATAAGAAAATGAATCATATATGATGCATAACTACCTTGGTAGGGTCATCTAGTGAATGTAATAGTGACATACATTACGATGAAGTGCGATAAGAAATAAATTCTTGTGTGATAGCAAGAATGATGAATAATCTATTCTTACCTTGAATGTTTTAATGTTAGGGATGTTTATTGTATATGATCAAAATGAGAAGGAGAGGTAGCAAAACATAAGTAGTAAAGAGTGAGGAGAGAGATAAAGGAAAACACTAGCTTTGTGTAATATGTGAACTCATTTTTAGAGGTATGCTTTGTTGAAGGCATACTAAGGTATGTAAGTTGGTTCTATGTATGATTTCAGTGTATTTGTGCAAGCTATATGTTAATTTAAGGTGTATGATAGTTGTAGTAATTCATACCAGATATGCATCCTAGTATTGTGTATTTGTAATATGGTGATACGGTTTGGATGATGTCAGAACACATGGAGAGATACCCTGAACAAGGTAGTCATACTTATTTACTCATATTAATAGAAAGGGATGATAATTAGATTGTCTGGACAAGTAACCCTAATGAGGTGTAGCTTGTTATACCTAGCTCTAATATAACTGAGTGATGGTAATTGAGTATGATTAATGCTTGAATGACTGATACAATTGTGGATTACCTTATTACTGTTGTTGAAACCCTAAAATGATATAATACGATGGTTACACTTTGAATTGTGTGTGGGCCCATAACCCACAGGTCCCAGGATCGAAACAGGATAGTATGGAATGAGGTGGTAATGCTTCACCTCATGCATCCATGACCCAATGGGGATGCCAAGAGTAATATTGTGCAATTGATGGTTGAATCTAGTCTTTTAATTCAAGACTGTTTTGCTATTTGAATAAGCACTTTATTAAAGTTTAAAACAGCATGGTGAACTCGCTTTTGTCACTTAAAGGTGATACATAACAATAGAACTTTCTGAGCCGCATAAGTTGAGATAGTTGTATCAGAGTATCAGAGTTGCGCAGCGAAAGCGTGATGGTTTATCTTTGCATTCTATGTTTGACTGTGGCATAAAGAATTTGCTTGATATCATTGAGAACTATTTGAAATATGTTGTGATTTAGTAAAGAATTAAAAGATCTAATGTTGAAAAATACATTCAGATATGAAATACAAGAATATAATGACATGGAAGGCTTTAGAAGCTTAGAATAACCTTGAATGTATCTTTCTTGTAGGCTTATGTTTCGAGGACGAAACATTCTAAGGGGGGGAGAGTTGTTACGACCCCATCTGAGCTTAATTGGTAAACTAGGGTTTACCTGGATGATTACATATTTAATTGGATTGATCATTGCTTAAATCTAATTAATGATGATATCTCAATTATAATATGTTAAACCTAATGAGAACCCCAAGCATGCTATCTCTTTGTATAATTAGGGTTTGAGAAATATAAACTCTAGTCGGTTGAATTAGGTTTTTCAACAAATAAGCTCATTTGGGAAGGAATGATAGAGTTAGGCATAGAAAAATAGAAATGATAGTTGGATGCTTGGATAGCACGGCCATGGTGGGTAGCACGGTCGTGCTAGGTCATTGGTGGCACGGGCATGCAAGGCCACACGGTCATTTTGAAAGAATTGAACAATTAACCAACTTTTATACTCAAATCTACTTAAATCAATGCACCACGGACATGGTAGGTAGCACGGCCGTGGCATCTAGTACGGCCGTTCTGAGGCATTTTTGCTTCAAATGACATTTCTGCAGATTTCTGGATAGCAGTGCACTGTTCTATTTTTATTTATTTATTGGTAACTCCAAATGCTCTCAAATTTTAACTGAAGCTTTATAGATCAATTATAAACAACTTGCTAAATTCCCATAATTTTTGGAGAAGGTTTGATCTCTAAAATAAACGAATTACAGTAACTTTTGTATAATTGAATATTCAGCCAATATAATAAAAGTTGAGTGTAGGGTCAATATGCAATTGACCCAAGCAGCTCAATTGCTCTATATGTTTGAACACACAAACTAGGAGCTCTCATAATTCGCAATTCATTCCAGAGAAATGAGCTCCTAGAGAGAGGGGGAGAGTTAGGGTTTGAGAGGAGAAAGTGGTGGAATTGCTGAATTAGGGTTTTGCGGTCCGAGGAATGGTGAAATCAAGTAAGTTTAGCTTCTTTGTATAGCCTTTCATGGTGAATCTTCTCTCACATGTCAAGATTTCCGTCCCTTCCCTGATTTGATCCGAAATGGTATCAAAATTTCCCCTTTTCTCACTCTTTCTTCATAATCCCTCATTTTCAAGGTTTCCGAGTTGAATGGAAGAAGAATTGGAAGATTTGCTAGGGAATCGATATGAGTTCGAGATCCCCTGAGTTGAGCTGCAGTTTTGAGGTGTTTTCACACCTTAGGGTGAGTGGGTTCTTCCTTCAAATAGTGTAATGCACGAAATTTGATTATAGCATCCAAATCCCTAATTGCTTAGTATGTGATTCTAAACCCTAAAATGTTCGTTTGATTTAAGTTGTTGCAAATTGATATGATATGGATTCCTTCTCTGTTTGAATGACTCTTTGATGGCAGATTCACATCAGTAACGTATACAACACATCCTAGTAAGAATGTTCCTCAGATTTATACCATATGATGTAATTAGGGTTTAACCTAATTGAGATATCACTAGAGTTTCAAACTTAGTGAAGAGACATTTAGTCTTGAACTAAGTCTAGATCTTAATGCTCCTAATAAAGCGCATGTCTAACATATTTCAATATCCAAGCCCATTTGGATTCACCATTAAGTCTATGACTTTTGATTTTTCTAAGTTGAAGCTCAGTCGAGCTGTGGCACGGCCGTGATGGGTGACCACGACCGTGGTGAAGGGTCTGTGCCACGGGCGTGCTAGGTAGCACGGCCGTACTGAATGCTTTTGAAACTCTGATCTCTATACACCACGACCGTGGGGAAGAGCCACGACCGTGGTGAGGTGAATGTGCCACGACCGTGGGGTGACACCACGACCGTGATGAAGCAAACCCTAAATGAATACTTAAAGGTCAAAGTTAAATGAAGAGGAATAGTAATCCTATAAGTGGTTAGGATGTAACTCATGGGATATCTTAATTGAATTTTATTCTTGTTACATGATATCTCAGTGAATGGTATGGAAAACCTAAATTTAGTTAAATTTCCATGGTTTCATATCTATATTGATTGTATATGATTTGTTGAAAATAATCTTTATTTAGTGAATGCTTATATCCTATGAAATCCTTATGAGAGCCATGTGATAAGTGAATGAGGTAAACAAAAAGGTGAATGAGGAGAATGAAACCCTAAGAGTAGGGTGTTGGCATGTGATGAATGAATAAGGCAAATGAAACCCTAAGGATAGGGTGTTCAATGAATCATGTTAAGGTGATATGAAAGGTTTCGATATGAGATGTGGTGATGCTTAATTGTTGAATTGAATGTTTCTAGTGCATTTAACTTTATATGCTTGTTCTCTCTGAGTTGATATCTGCATACTGCAGGGCTTCTTATATTTCAATACATATCTCGTAAATTGCAGGTAATGAGATATGACATGCCCTAGAAAGGGATGTTACTGAGACATGGTATATGTTGAATACATGAGTTATGATGCTTCTTATGATATGATATGGTAGGCCGTGTGAGCCTTGTGAGAAATGTTAAATGAATTATGATTTCTGTTTAAAATGTACCTATAATGTTAATGTTAGACTTAGGTGCCCCGAACACCGTAGAACCCCTTTGACAGGTCTGCTTCTTAGGGGTGAAACTCGTGTCCAACATCAACGCGTGCGATGTCACGGTGGCACGAGGATGGAAAGACAGTGTTCAACAACAACGCGTGCGATGTCACGGTGGCACTGGAGTAAATAGGGGTTATTCAACAACAACGCGTGCGATGTCATGGTGGTAACCCAGACCTCCTGAGCCTGTGTACTCAGGTTAGAGGAGGAATCCAGAGCACTCGATGTTAGTGCAGTGAGGCCGATGAGCCTGAAGGCCGATGAGCCTGTGGTCCTGTGGCAGAACAGGGCTGGCGTCAGACTTGGCATTTCCCGGGTGTGTCGCTAAGTCTTGTACGGTGTGGCCGTAGTGCACTGCGAGTCTCTATGCAGAGTACACTGCATAGATTAGGGCATAATCTAAAATATGATCATATAGGTTCACAGAGTTCCTTATAAATGAAAGAGTTAAGGAAGACTAGAGCATAGTCTTCTAGTAGTTATTCTTTGGATGCAATATTTACATTCTTTGTTATTTCAATTATATTGTTTTAGAACTGCTCAGTGTAGTATTTATTGTTGTTAGATTTCATATCGTTTACTCAAATTATATCTGTAATCACATTAGTGCATTAGTCTGTTTCCATGAAGTACTCATTCACTGAGTGAGTAGGCTCACCCCTCTACTCAAATATTTTAGGGTTAACCGCGTGGACTTGAAGATGGTCAGAGCATCAGTGTAGATCTGCTACAAGAGTTAAGTACAAGATTAGTTGAGTCAGTCGGTCCTTGTCACTCTAGGTCCTCAGTAAGAGATAAGAGAGAGTTGTAATTACGATGTGTAATATTGTTCCTCTTTTGATATGTATGCTAATTAGCAAGTTTTATGTGCATAAGGTGTGAGAGACATCATGAATGTTTATACATGTACCTTTACTATTGAAGTCTGATTAGTAAAAGAAATGTTCAGATTCCTTTGTTAAGATGTTATGTGGTTCAATGCGGGAAAATAAGAGTTTTAAAGAAAAGAAAAAAAATTTAAGGGTGTTCTTTGTGTTACATATAAATCCTATCTTATGCCCTAATCTCATGATTTGAGGAAATTGTGAGATCGGGGTGTAACACATATAGTCCAGAACTCAGGTACCCTTCATAATTTCAAAATATATAGATATGGAGACTCAATTATGGTAGGTGGTGGAAGTTTTGTGCCGATCACTCACATTGGTGATTCTTTTCTGAGAAGTGCTATGCCTATTCCACTTAAAGATGTTCTGGTTGCATCTGATATTAAGAGGAAACTTTTATCTATATCAAAATTAACATCTACTTTTCCTTATTATGTTATATTCACTAATGACATGGTTTGTATCAAGGACTCAAGAACACATAGGATCTTATCCTTGGGAACCTGTAAGAATGGATTATAGAAATTGCCGAATACAAAGTTACATCATATATCTCACAAGTCAAACCACAACACAACTTTATTCACAAATAGGTTCAATAAAACTACAAGTGATGTCTGGCACATAATACTTGGACACCCTAATAAGGATGTTCTACATCAACTCATCCAAAGCAATAACATTAAGAGTCTTACTCAGTTCAATGATATCTTTAATAGTTGTGAATTGAGTAGAAGTAGGAGACTACCTACATGTCATAGTCACATAAGGTTAGATAGACCATTTCATTAGTTCATTGTGATGTATGGGGAAAGGATCCTACTATTTCTTTTCTAAAACATTCCTACTATGCTCTTCTAACAGATGATTGTACTCGATTCAGTTGGGTTATTGCTATGAAATAAATTAGTGACTTTGTATCAATTTTCTTTTTATTGTATAATATAATATTGACACAGTTTAATGTACCCATTCAAGTCTTTCAAAGTGATGGTGGAGGTGAATTTGTAAATCAACAAATACAAAAATACTTTTCAAACAAAGGAGTAATTCATCATAAATGTTGTCCACATGAACCGTCTCAAAATGGAGTTGTGGAAAGAAAAGCATCGACACATAATTGAACTAGGGTAGGCTATGATGTATGAAGCTGGAGTTCCAAAGTCCATGTAGACACAAGCTTTTTGTACAATAAACTATCTGATCAATCATATGCCTACTCCCATTCTAAATAAAAAGTCAGCTTTTCAACTTTTATAACAGAAAAAACATGTCTATCAAAATCTAAGAGTGTTTGGCACTCTATGCTATCCATATCTACCCATACTATGCTCTGGAAAAACTTGATCCAAGGTCCTTACCATGTGTGTTCATTGGGTACAACACACAACAAAAGGGATACATGTATATCTAGTCAATGAATTTATGTCTCCAAACATGTCATCTTCGATGAATGCATTTTTCCTTATAAACATAACATAACTACATCCTTAACTCTGAGCAGTTTTGTTTGTATTAATGACACTTCTAGTTCCAATTATTCTATGTCACAACAAAGGTTCACTCCTCACAACACTAATAGAAATTTCAAGAGTAATTTTCCTATCAAAAATCCTACTGTTTGTAATGTATCACATGAAATTAATGATCTTTCATCACCTACCCCCATTGGATTGCATAACACAACTGTAATTGAGCCTCCTACAACTGACAACCAGTTGTTACACAACCTGATGACCATATTTCAGGTAGCAATATCAATCTCAACAACGTATCTGCTCCAACAAATAGCTCAGAAACTAATTCAAGTCCATGGTCTACAAGTATTGAAAGCTCAATTCCATCGGTGACAAATTCACTTGTGGTTGCCAATGGTCCAACTCATCCTGTGATAACAAGAAGCAAACATGGTGTTATGAAACCTAACCCCAAATATGCCTTACACACCTCAAGTGTTCCTTTTACACCAAAAACCATATAATCTGCTCTCAAGCACAGTGGATGGAAAGAAGCTAGCAAGATGAAATTTCAGCTCTCGACAAAAACAACACATGGTTACTAGTTGAAAGTCAACCACATTATAACATAGTTGGATGAAAATGGTTGTTTCTGACAAAACTAAAAGCTTATGCTTCTCTAGATAGACTGAAAGCTTGACTTGTTTCTAAAGGTCTTCATCAAGAAGAGGGTATTGCCTATATGGAAACCTTCAGTCCTGCTATTACGTCACCAACAATCAAAACTATCCTAACAATAGCTACATTCAAGAGTTGGTGTATAGAGAACCTTGATGTGTGTAACGATTTTCTGAATGATACTTTGGATAGAGGGGTATATATGGCACAACCACCAAGGTTTGTTGATCCACACAAGCCCTCTCATGTCTACAAATTGAACAAAGCATTCTATGGCCTTAAACAGGCACCAAGAGCCTGGTATAACAACATTAGCCATTTTCTTCTAGAGTAAGATTTTGTACTCAGTTCTACTAACTCTTCCCTATTCATATATGTTGAGCACAATACATTGATTTACCTACTATTATATGTAAATGATATTATTATCACTGGAAATATATCCTCCTCTATTGACGGTATAATTCAAAAATTTGAATATGAGTTTTCTTTAACTAATCTAGGACCCCTTCATTATTTTCTGGGCATTTAGGTTGAGCACAATAGTGATGGAATGCTACTCCGTCAAGAAAAATATGCATATGATATTTTACATAGAGAAGATATGATTGACTACAAACCGATCACTACTCCTGTCAGTCCATTATTTCTGTGTGATCACCTAAAATACAAGGGGAACTTTTGACTAATCCTAGCTCATATCGACATATCATGGGGTCATTGTAGTATCTAACAATAACCAGACCATACATAAGCTATGGTGTGAACCTAGCTTGCAAATTCCTCCATGCTCCTATTACAACACATCCAAGTTTAGTAAAGTGATTACTTTGATACATCAAAGGCACAACACATTTTGGAACTCAAATTCACCAAAATCCTGACCTATATGTCACAACCTATTTTGATGCAGATTAGGTTGGTTGCCCTCTTATTAGATGAAGCACTAGTGGCTATTGTGTATTCTTGGGAAGCACCTCCATCTCATGGGCATCAAAGAAGCAATCTACACTTGAAAAATCAAGCACAAAAGTTGAGTACCGATCTCTATCTATTACTGTTACAAAGATAAGCTAGTTTTCTCAGCTCTTTCATGATATTCATCTCGATCAACCACAACGACATGGTTCTGCGATAATATTAGTGCTTTATACTTAACTGTTAATCCCATTCTTCATGCTCGAACAAAACACATTGAAAATGATTATCATTACATTCGGGAGGACATATAATCACTAAATTTGTATGTTCAAAGGACCAGCTGGCGGGCATTCTTACCAAGAATGTTCCAAGTTATGTCTTCAAGTATTTGAGATCCAAATTGGGGCTCTTATTATCTCACCACCAATTTGTGGGGGAGTGTTAGAATATAGAATAGATCGCATTGACAGATCATTCGATGTAATTCTGCTGAGAAGCCATTGAGAAGCTTGTGTGCTATGTTTCTAATTGGGCCTTGTTATTCTTTTATATTTTCACTGTATACCAAAGGCATGCAAAAACCTGAATATATAAATAAGATTGGGTCAGAATAAGGAACAAGTGTGTAACACCCTTCTCTAGTTTTCCTGTGTTCCTAATTCTAAGACTAATAAGTGATAGTCACAGACTACTCTCTACTCAGACTGTTAGACCTGAAACCTGCATTCCACTAACGTTCCCCTTCAACTTCTTCCCATGCACAACCACATTAAACTTCTCAAAAGTGACTTCAACAACCAAATCATCAAACATGTCCCAAGGGAGCAAAATGCCCTTGCATACACCCTAGCTAAAATACCTTTTCATATTACTAGATTAGCTCTAGTCTACAATTCATGCATGCCCTAGTTCTACTTTGCATTCATCACATTCAACACATGTAAGTTTACTTTCTTTTTTGTTTTTTATGGTTGGGAAAGATGAATAGATGACCACATCACCAAGGTTTGGCCTACAACTTTGGTGAGACATTTTGTAGAGATGTGGTTGAGTATCCAACCTCACACGAGATGGTCAGTGTGCCTCCAGGCGAGATAGGCAATGTTGTCATTTTTTTAAGGTTCTGGTGCTATCGATGAAGCTAAAAAGATCCTAGATATCAACCAAGCTGAGGATTTATGTCCTCCACAGTTGGTAGTTGTTGTGGGTTAGGTCAAGGGATATGAAGTCACTAATTTTGAGTGTGGATGGATATGAGTAGGCAGACTCAGTTGCGTGCATTGTTTGAAGATTGATTTTCCAAAGCGGTGCCAACAGATGAGTGAGGAGGACTGCTCATTATGCAGTAGTGGGGAATAATATGAGTAGAGGATAGTGGTAGAGTCTACTAGATCGAAGGCTCTGATACCATATAAAAAATCACAACTCAATTGTTTGCAAAGAATTATCACTGTTTTTTTTCATTAATCCTACAGTAACATATTACAGTCTATTTAAAGGGAAGCATTGGGTGAAGATATTTATAGACTTTGATATGATGTGGTCTACATATTTAGAGTCCATCACACATCCTATATTCCTCATAGTGGATTTTCTAAGAGCTATGCTACAATACACATAGTCACCTTTAGACATGATAACCCACCCAATCCTCATTAGCTCACTATACTCCTGGACCCAACCACTTTTGACTGACACGAATCTATTGTGCACAAAAGTCAAAAATGAATTTGATGTAGAGAAACTAGGAAACAAAAAAAATTATACCCAAATTCCTAATCACTAGATCACATCAACAATAATGTATTTAGGAAAGAGGAATTTGTGTGGTATATGCCTGGTCCAAAAGCAAGTCCAATGGTAATCTTTGATGCATGCTACTTCTAGTTCTAGCAACACCTAGATGATAGTCAGGGCTTTGCTTGTGGGATACAAATGACGGCCACTGACGTAGTCTTCCTAGCGTGATTGTTATAACCCCAATTTTTGGGTTCAATTGGTGAGAAATGTAATTTCTCATATTAAAGATAATTGAACAAGTAATGATAATATTTGTTTTGAATAAAAGGATTCCATTTGTGAATTTGAGAAAAGAAATATGTGGAAACCTCTAGAAGGCAAAATAATGTAATCCAAGGATGAATTTCGTGCCTCTTAGGTTCCTTGAGTGCCAAGGAGTCCAAGATTGTGAAGAAAAGGCAATAAGAAAAGAAAAGATCTATTAAGTATTTCTTTATTAAGAAAGAAATTGAAAATAATGTTAAATATGGGAAACAAGTGAAAAGAAGTATATTTGGGGTAATCCTTAGTGGATATTCGTATCCCAAGGATTCCTAATGTTAAAAGAAATACCAATGAGGAAAATAAAAGAGAAATAAAGTGGAAAGAAAGAGAAAATACTAAAATTTCAAAATAAAAGGATAATGTGATACATTATTAATGGATTATGAAATATTGATGAAAAGGAAGTAATTCCTACTCAAGGAGGTATATAATTTCGTGCCAACACAAGTACAAGGAAGATAAAGGAAATAATCTTCGATCCTAAAGGAAAAGGAATATTAAAGAGGTACGAGAGAGAGAGAGAACTTGCTTTTTCATGAAGGAATCGAATTCCTAGTAGGAAAGGATCTCATATCTTCGTGAGCAAGCATTATGGGATGTTGTTACCCTCATCTATAAAAGGAGAGGGAGCCCTGGGCTGAGTCTAAGAGAGAAGTTTCACTTACCCTCCTTGCTTCTTCTCCTTCTTCTTGTTACTTACATGTGAAAACCTAACCAAAAGATTAGCGCTAACCCTAGGGCAGCGAGGGACCATGGAGCTACCATGATGGAGGTTTGAGGTCACACGTCGTTAGAGACGAGCGTAACCATCATCCTCGTGCTTTGAATCTTGCACAGTGGTTGTAGCACGGCTGTAGTGTCGGCCGTGCATTGCAGGCTGTGCAGCCTGGGCCAACCACCCCATCTCCGAGTAGAGGACATCCTTGCGTGCGCAGGAACAAGACGGAGCAAGGGAAGGTCCTCCTGATGGCCAATGGGTCCTGGGAGGGGCGGTGGAGCCGCGCCCGCTCCTTGCTTCAGTGGCTAGGGCGGGAGCCTTCGGGCTGCCCAAGGTTGAAGAAGGGTAGATACCGTTGGATGGTTTTGCCCTTCGTGGGCTGGAGCAACGATTAACTTAACCATGGGCATTTCGGTCAATTTGAAATGTTTCCCAAAGCATACGTTGCATGGGAGAGGCTGACGTGGCAGCTTGCCATTGGTCCAGAAAGGTAATTTTTACAAAAATCATATCTACATATTGGTAACTTCGATAGTAGCAAGTAATATATGTATTTTGCTAAAAAAACGAGAGTAATCCAATAAAAATATGTTTAAGAACAACTTCCTCTTGCAATTAGAAAAGTATTGTAATTTATCAACTTTAATGAATTAAAGATTAATAAATCCTTTTTGGAGATGATTAATGTAATTAATAGGGTGTAATGGATAATTAAAGTTGATAATAGCATGTTAATGATAAAAAGGAACATTAGGAACAAAAAGGATGAAATTTGCACGCAATTGAGTAATTTAGAGTTTCGTGTGCATAAATATGCTTTAATGGGCCTTGAAACCCTGATAATGGTAATTTTGACTATTAATGGCTTTAATTGATCAATTTCATGATTAAAGATGAGATAAGATAATTCTAAGTTATTTTGAGTATAAAAAGTTCATAATTGTGGATAAATACCCTTAATATGATAATTAGGGTTTTCTGATGGATAAAGGATATAATTAATGGCAAATCAGGTTCATATGAGAATTAGACTATAATGAACTATGAATTAATGGTAAATGTGTTTAATGATCTTGTCATGGTTTAAAAGGATAAAAATGATAGATTCAATGAAAAAGAGGCTTAATAGATTAATTATGCCTTTAATCTGAAACTGAGAATTAGATGTTGATATAATTAGGGTTTGGGATCAATTGCATTAAATTAGGGTTTAAAATAGTAAAAGATGAAGGGAAACCCTAATTGCAATGGAAACCCTAAAAAGTGGATTAGAAACCCTAGGGAGCGAGCTAGATTTAATTAATCTTGATGACATGAGTAATAAAAGGAAATTGCATAATTATTTCAGGATCTTGATATGTGTGCTTGCTTGCTTGGATTTCTTTCTTGCATGGATTATTCAGTCTCAAAATCATCCTGACAGGTATGTGGTTACGCTTATGAATATCTCGAGATAGATTTCTGAGGTTTTTCAAGATTTTCACCGATGACTTGAAATAAACTGTTGAATGAATTTAGTTCATGCAAACTATAATGTGAATATGACTATCACATAATATATGTGCCTACTAGCTTAGATCCTGGTCCCCTCTGTGTCTTAATGGCTGACCTAGTATATGGCTACCTAGAGGGTAGGTCCATCATATCGTGGAATGACTTAGTATATGGCTACCTAGAGGGTAGGTCCATCAAGTCATAGTGAGTTAGATATTGTGCTACCTTTGGGTGGTTCCATGCGACTCTACCTTTACAGAGGTATTATATAAGTCCTTACAGGGACAACACAGAGTGGTGTATAGGTATGGATTGAGTAGTTTGGCTTAAAACGTAATCTTGGTTGTTAATTGATAATTCACTGATTACTTTGTTATCATAGTTGCATGATTATTGTTCCCTCCACATACCGGCTTTTTGCTGACCGACGTTTTGTTTGTCGGCGTTTTAGGTACAAATGAAAAGAACAAACAGTAAAGTGGAATATGTGGAATTAAATGAGAATTAACGTGCACATGAGGATTAGTTAGATTAGTATCTTCATGGATAGAAGTGTAGAAATCCCAATTTTAAAAAGGGAAGAAAAGTTTTATTTTATACCAATTTTCAATTTAGTTGGTAAAGTTTATTAATTGTTATTGATTATTTGTCGAACCTTTGATCCGGGTTATTGGTTAACGCCTCTGACCTTTCGGTCTCCCTTAATTGGGGGTTACCAGGAGATGGGGCCGTTACAATTGGTATCAGAGCATAGGTTCCTCATTTAATCTTTAATAATTATTAAATTTTACAAATTTTGTAGAACCCACGGGAGTTATTAGAGGATTATCCGAAAGATAGAGGTGTCTAGAAAAGGATCACGACCGGGGGCTGGCAATATTTTCCTCCGCACCGCTAGTTGGAATACGAGGACTCCCGGATCCGTGTGACTGCCTGGCCAAAGTCTTAGGGTATGATTCAAAATAAGATACCTTTAGGACTCTCTCATCTTGTTCATCCCTCCTCAACTCAAATTCTAATAAGGACTTTAAGGATTAGGGTTTCCTCTCTTCTCCTCACGCTCTTGAGGTATTGGCAAGGTTGATAAGGATTAAAGAATCTTCCACCAAATTAATAAAAAGAATGTAAATAAGATGTCATGGACATAAGCTTAATAGAGTAAGCGTAAAGGAATAGATACATGCTTAGGACGTATGACATGAGTTGTCTTTGCCCTCAGGAGAGACCTGAGGATAGACCTCCTTAGTAGGAGGATGATTAGAGAGAGTTAGTCCTAAATGTAGAGACCTAGCACATCATCCAAGGATGATGTTAACCCTATCCATAAGTGGAGGTTAGAGAGAGAGATGACATGATGAGTTAGATGTCATGGTTGACTGGGTGTTTGGACGAACATGCCTTTGAATGCCATGTCAGCCATGAGAGGTTAGATGACCTAGCACCTTTTGGCAACCCAACCCTGGAAAAGGAATCATAATGGATGGTTTATGAGATAAGCATAAGGGGTTATGGATAATCTTAAGTAAACATAAGTTCGTGCATAGGCTTCACTTCGGTAGGGGCATGTTTATGAGCTTGATCCTTCATAAAGAAAGGACCTCTTATAGAGAGGTTGGTTGTAGGATTAGCTTTGGAGAGAGAGCCGACCTCAGGAAATAAGATTGGAAGCCTAAAACCCCAAACTTGAGGAACAATGGGAATTAGAGAAAAGAAATATGTGGAAACCTCTATAAGGAAAAATAATGTAATCCAAGGATGAATTTCGTGCCTCTTAGGTTCCTTGAGTGCCAAGGAGTCCAAGATTGCGAAGAAAAGGCAATAAGAAAAGAAAAGATCAATTAAGTATTTCTTTATTAAGAAAGAAATTGAAAATAATGTTAAATATGGGAAACAAGTGAAAAGAAGTATATTTGGGGTAATCCTTAGTGGAATTTCGTATCCCAAGGATTCCTAATGTTAAAAGAAATACCAATGAGGAAAATAAAAGAGAAATAAAGAGGAAAGAAAGAGAAAATACTAAAATTTCAAAACAAAAGGATAATGCGATACATTATTAATGGATTATGAAATATTGATGAAAAGGAAGTAATTCCTACTCAAGGAGGTATATAATTTCGTGCCAATACAAGTACAAGGAAGATAAAGGAAATAATCTTTGATCCTAAAGGAAAAGGAATATTAAAGAGGTACGGGAGAGAGAGAGAGAGAGAGAGAGAGAGAGAACTTACTTTTTCATGAAGGAATCGAATTCCTAGTAGGAAAGGATCTCATATCTTCGTGAGCAAGTATTATGGGATGTTGTTACCCTCATCTATAAAAGGAGAGGGAGCCCTGGGATGAGTCTAAGAGAGAAGTTCCACTTACCCTCCTTGCTTCTTCTCCTTCTTCTTGTTACTTACATGTGAAAACCTAACCAAAAGATTAGCGCTAACCCTGGGGTAGCGAGGGGCCATGGAGATACCACGATGGAGGTTTGAGGTCACACGTCATTAGTGAGGAGTGTAACCATCGTCCTCGTGCTTCGAATCTTACACAGCGGCTGCAGTGCCGGTCTTGCGTTCCAGGCCGTGCAGCTTGGGCCAACCACCCCATCCCCGAGTAGAGGACATCCTTGCATGCGCAGGAACAAGACAGAGCAAGGGAAGGTCCTCCTGATGGCTAATGGGGCCTGGGAGGGCGGTGGAGCCCCACCCGCTCCTTGCTTCAGTGGCTAGGGTGGGAGCCTTCGGGCTGCCCAAGGTTGAAGAAGGGTAGAGACTGTTGGATGGTTTTGCCCTTCATCGGCTGGAGCAATGATTAACTTAACCATGGGCATTTCAATCAATTCGAAATGTTTCCCAAAGCATACATTGCATGGGAGAGGCTGACGTGGCAGCTTGCCATTGGTCCAGAAAGGTAATTTTTACAAAAATTATATCTCCATATTGGTAACTCCGATAGTAGCAAGTAATATATGTATTTTGCTTAGAAAAACGAGAGTAATCCAATAAAAATATGTTTAAGAACAAATTTCTCTTTCAATTCGAAAAGTAATGTAATTTATAAACTTTAATGAATTAAAGATTAAGAAATCCTTTTTGGAGATGATTAATGTAATTAATAGGGTGTAATGGATGATTAAAGTTGATAATAGCCTGTTAATGATAAAAAGGAACATTAGGAACAAAAAGGATGAAATTTGCACACAATTGAGTAATTTAGAGTTTCGTGTGCATAAATCTGCTTAAATGGGCCTTGAAACCCTGATAATGGTAATTATGACTATTAATGGCTTTAATTGATCAATTTCAGGATTAAAGATGAGATAAGATAATTCTAAGTTATTTTGAGTATAAAAAGTTCATAATTGTGGATAAATACCCTTAATATGATAATTAGGGTTTTCTGATGGATAAAGGATATAATTAATGGCAAATCAGGTTCATATGAGAATTAGACTATAATGAACTATGAATTAATGGTAAATGTGTTTAATGATCTTGTCATGGTTTAAAAGGATAAAAATGATAGATTCAATGAAAAATAGGCTTAATAGATTAATTATGCCTTTAATCCGAAACTGAGAATTAGATGTTGATATAATTAGGGTTTGGGATCAATTGCATTAAATTAGGGTTTAAAATAGTAAAATATGAAGGGAAACCCTAATTGCAATGGAAACCCTAAAAAGTGGATTAGAAACCCTAGGGAGCGAGCTAGATTTAATTAATCTTGATGACATGAGTAATAAAATAAAATTGCAAAATTATTTTAGGATCTTGATATGTGTGCTTTCTTGCTTGGATTTCTTTCTTGCATATATTATTCAGTCTCAAAATCATCCTGACAGGTATGTGGTTATGCTTATGAATATCTCGAGATAGAAGTTTTCCGAGATTTTCACCAATGACTTGAAATAAACTGTTGAATGAATTTAGTTCATGCAAACTATAATGTGAATATGACTATCACATATTATATGTGCCTACTAGCTCAGATCCTGGTCCCTTTTGTGTCTTAATGGTTGACCTAGTATATGGCTACCTAGAGGGTAGGTTCATCAGGTCGTGGAATGACTTAGTATATGGCTATCTAGAGGGTAGGTCCATCAAGTCATAGTGAGTAAGATATTGGGCTACCTTTGGGTGGTTCCATGAGACTCTACCTTTACAGAGGTATTATATAAGTCCTTACAGTTGCAACACAGAGTGGTAGATAGGTATGGATTGAGTAGTTTGGCTTAAAACGTAATCTTGGTTGTTAATTGATAATTGACTGATTACTTTGTTATCATAGTTGCATGATTATTATTTCCCCCACATACCAGCTTTTTACTGACCGACGTTTTGTTTATCGGCGTTTTAGGTACAAATGAAAAGAACAAACAGTAAAGTGGCATATGCGGAATTAAATGAGAATTAACGTGCACAGGAGGATTAGTTAGATTAGTATCTTCATGGATAGAAGTGTAGAAATACCAATTTTAAAAAGGTAAGCAAAGTTTTATTTTATACCAATTTTCAGTTTAGTTGGTAAAGTTTATTAATTGTTATTGATTATTTGTCGAACCTTTGATCCGGGTTATTGGTTAATGGCTCCGACCTTTTCATCTCCCTTAATTGGGGGTTACCGAGAGATGGGGTCATTACAGTGATGGTGATGACCTCCACTCCTCGCTATCATAGTCCACTCAGACCACCTAGAACTCCTTGTTGCATTTTCTAGAGGAAATTGGAAGGAGTTTGTCCCTTCAATGTCAACATGCTAGTGTTGACTTGTTCTTCCTGGATGTCTCTCCCTTTCATGGGTAAGACTTGCTCAGGCTCTCATGTTACCACAACTATGGGAGGATAAATTTTGTCATCATTAGTTGTGTATTATGAAATCCTTGACTACCACTCTATTTATCGGATGACCAGAGTCATGGTATCCAGATCATCTAGGAGTCAAGGATACATATTTCCACATATTTTTGGCTGTTGTTGATCAACACTTGAGTCATTCATCTCACACCCTATATGGATGACTTGTACATGAATCAACCGATTGGAATGCTTTCCTATTCCCAAACATATTGGCTTTTAGTGCAACAGTCAATGCACAACATGAAGTCAACATCAATCCTTGATCCAGCCTTATTAATCATCTAGTTAGACGATTGGAATTTTGTGTTGCTCGATATACACTTGAATTGGTCGAATCAACACTTGAGTCAGTCAAATCATGTTCCCAATCAGTTAATTTTCAACCAATGTTTAATTGGTTGACTCGACAGCTGAATTCATCAAATCACATCTCATTCAGTCAATTTTTAGGCAATGTTTTTTTAACTGAATACCTAAACACTTTAGTCATCAAGTTAAACCTTATTAATAAACTCCTATTCTAGGTGTATCCTATTTATGTGACTCTATAGGTCCCAAGTTAGGTTTGATGTGAACGTCCATAACTAATTTATGACATCACAAGTAATAAACAATATTTAGCAACTCATCACCGCCAACCAAGTAATTGGAAAGTTGGAGACTAAATACAATCTATAATCCTTGATCAGTGCTAATGTGATCGTATAGTTCTTTTGTCTCTAATGTATGAATTGAAATCGATGCATGGAATATTCATCCTATCAATATTCAATCCATGTTTCTTGAACTAGAGTTGATTTTTGAGATACACATGAGCTCAATATGATATATTGACTCACATGAGCTTTTCCATGTATTTTCTAGTCTCACTTATCAAGTGGCCATGATATCAACTCCAATAGGAGGGACAAATCCCATCTATATCACTCACAATCAATTCCCATATGTCACAACATACCCAAACACCACATGTATGGTAACTCTTATTTAGGGTACATTGAATGGTGTCAAAGTAGATCAAACAATATGTGATGAATGTAGTGACTTCAGGTCTAAGAACCACATCACTGATACTACTAGGAGAGCTGATTCTAACTACCACTCAATGGTTTCCATGTATCACTCTCAAGGTCGGTTTGTCTAGTACATCATTCTCTAACAAGTACCTATGTGCTTGACTTGATATCCCATATCATGAATAATGAGACTCTATCATCACTCAACACACATTCTGGTCTTATGTATTACTATTGCCTATTTTTCTTCCATAGTAATATCCAACTAGGGACATAACAAGAATGTATGTACTCTTATTGTACATATGATCTCATTGTCCAGGTCCTAAACTTGAACACATATGTCATTGAGTAACATCATTCTTTAGGCATTTATTATGTTATATCATTATATCATAAATGAGTAAAACAAATAAATGAAATTTCCTTTTAGTATTATCAAATGAATTACATCATGCCACATTACAATCATCTCATGATTGGATCTCTCAACATACATACCAATAGACTCCCACTTTCACTTGGAGACAATCACTCATGAATCTTATTCCAAGAATCTAATTTTTCCATCATGCTTATGTTGTGAAAGTTCCTTTATTAGTGGGTCAACAACATTACTTTCAGTTGGGATTTAGCAAATCTTCACATCTCCTCACTATACGATCTCTCATATGATATGGAACTGCTGTAGTATGTGCTTCGAATGCTACATGATTTGGGTTCCTTAGCTTGTGCAATAGTTCCATTGTTATCACAATACAACTCTATTATATTGCTAATGTTTACAACCACCCCAATTTCACTGATGAATTTCTTGATCCAGATGAATTCCTTTGCTACATTAGATGCAACAATATACTCAACCTCTATTGTAGAATCAACAACTGTCTCTTGGTTGGAACTTTTAAAACTTACAACTCTATTGTTGAGGCAAAACAAAAATCCTGAATGTGATCCATAATCATCTTTATCCGTTCGGAAGCTTGCATCAGTGTAACCATTTACACCCAAATCTTCCTCACCTCCATAAACAAGAAACTGATCCTAAGTTCTTCTCAAGTACTTAAGGATGTTGTTTATGAAAATTTAGTGACTTCCACCGGGGTCTGATTAATATTTGCTCATCATGCTCAATGTATACGAGACATTGAGATGAGTGCATAATATTGCATACATGATGATCCAATTGCAGATGCATATGTAATCTTACTCATGCATTTCCATTCTTCACAAAAACTCAGACATTAGGCTTTAGAGAGGCTAATTCCATGAGAGATGGGAAAATTCCCACTATTTGAGTCCTACATGCTGAACCACTTCAACACTTTGCCAATGTATATACTCTGGCTTAGGCCTGGAAGCCTTCTAGATCTATCTATGTAGATATTTATTCCTAAGATATAGGATGCTTTGCAAAAATCCTTTGTAGAGAAGGTATTTCCCAGCTAGTTATTTACCATATACAAAGTATGGATGTCATTCCCCATAAATAGTATGTCTTCTGCATACAAATTGAGGAATACAATTATGCTCCCACCAACCTTCTTGTAGGCACAAGGTTCATCTTCATTTTGACTAACACCAAACTCTTTGACTATCTCATCAAATCAAAGATTCTAGTTCTGAGATGCTTACTTCAATCCATAGATTGACCTTTATAGCTTACAAATTTTATTGGATTCATTTGGATTTATAAAACCCTCAATCTATGTCATGTACACATCTTCAAGAAGATTCCCATTAAGGAAAGCAATTTTAGCATCCATCTTCTAGATCTCATAGTCATAATAAGCTACAATGGCAAGTATCATCCTGATGAACTTAAGCATGGTAACTAGTGGAAACGTTTATCATAGTCAACACCTTGAGCTGGTTTGAAAGCTTTTGCAACCAATCTTCCCTTATAGGTTTGTACATTACCATCCATGTTAGTTTCTTCTTGAAGACCCACTTGCACCCTATGGGTTTTACCCCTTCAGGTGAATCCACCAAGACCCATACGTTTTTGGTTTATATGGATTCCATCTTAGATCTCATGGCCTCAAGCCATCTTAGACTCTGGTCCCTTAATAGCCTCTAGGTTGGTTGTGGGCTCATCATCTATGACCAACTCGTCACCTTCTTGAGTCACAAGATAATCAAATTCTTCAGGTTCAAGGCATGTCCTACTAGATCTACGAGGTTCTTATGTTATATGAGGAACTTGAGACTCTACAACAGTTTGTGAGTATCATTGTTCCTTCTGTAGGAATAAAAGTTCAATTTTTTTTGTTGATCTCAAACCTCTTAGAGTTCTACTTTTCCCTCACTGATTCCTTTGGAAATGAATTCCTATTTAAGGAATGCACATGTCTTGGCAAGAAAGACTTTGTCATCAAATGAAGTGTAAATGTAGTATCCCCTTGGATATAAAAAAATAACATTTATCTAATTTGGGTCCACGATTTTCAATAAACATTTTCCTAACATGAACTTCACATCCCCAAATCTTCATAAAAGACACATCGGGATGCTTCACATTTCATATCTCATATGTATTTTGAACCAATTTAGATGGTACACAATTAAGTGTAAACGCTGCAATTTGTAGAGCATGTCCCTAGAAAGAAATCGGAAGATAAACAAACTCATCATTGATGAAACAATATCTATTAATATGTAGTTCCTTCTTTCTAATACACCAATATGCTGTGGTGTTCCAGGTGGAGTCCATTGTGATATGATACTATGGTCTCACAGAAGGTCCTCAAACTCTTAGATTAAGTATTATCCACCTCGATCAGAATGAAGTGCCTTAATACTTTTACCAAGTTGGTTTTGTATTTCATGCATGAAATCCTAAAACTTTTCAAGGGTTTCTAACTTATGTTTCATCAAGTTAACATAACTATACCTACTAAAGTCATAACTAAAGGTAATGATGTACTAATAACCATCTCTTGAATTTTTTCTAAAAGGGCCACATACATTAGTATGTATGAGTCCCAATAGATCACTTGCCCTCTCACTATTACTAGTAAAAGTAGACTTTGTTATCTTTCCCAACAAACAAGACTCACATGTTTCTATTGATTCAAAATAAAAAAAGTCATGATAACCATCTTTATTGAGTCTGGAAATGTGTTTCTCAATTATGTGCCCTAGACAAAAATTCCAAAGGTATGTTTGATTTGAGTTATCGAGCTTTAGTCTTTTGATATTTACATTATACACACTTATCTCCATATCTAACAAATATACACCATAAGACATTGGGGAACTTCCATAAAACATCCCATCTTTACTAATGGAACATCGACCATTATTTCTAAGAAAATTGAATCCATTTTTTTCAAACAACATATAGATATAATGTTCCTATTAATGGAAGATACATAATTGTAGTTCTCTAACTTTACCACAAGCCCACTTGGTAGAGATCACTCATAGATTCCAACTGCACTAGCAACAACTCATGATCCATTAACAACACAAAGTTCAGCCTCACTTTTCTTCAAAGGTCTATTTCTATTCAGATCATTCACATTTGAACAAATGTATGATCTACATATGGTATCTAGTACCCAAGATGAAGATATATATAAGTTAATCTCAATTATGTGTACACCTAAAGGGAGATCTCTATCCCTTGATTTATCTTCCTCAGTTTTGTTAAGTGAAAAATAAATATTCTGTCAGGATCCTCTATAGTGATTAGCATAACAACCAAATATTAGAGAGAAACCCTAAACCTAATCCAGATTATGAAATAAAACAATGAATTCCCAACAAAGATGATTAAAATAGTAAACAAAAATCACAAATGTTTTTTCTTTCTTCACAATTTTCATAACCAATGTCACATCAAGGACACAACATTATGATATCACAATTGTTATTCAACTCCAATAAAAAATCAGAATAAAATCTTAGTGTAGTTCATATCACAAAATATACAAGTGCATTAGCAAACAATTTGATACACTATCCATTCTGGGAAATAGGGAGTACATGGGCAATCTAATCTATCTACATTATTCTATATGTATCATATTTTTCACGACCTCTCCTCTTGATATAATTAGACCTAAAAACATTTGAAACCACCTCATGAGACTTATATAGAGCACTAGTGAGTGGATAACTTACATTCAAGCTAGGTACATGCATCAACATCAGATTAAGTATAATGATCTTAAAAGAAACATGTAGATATTGAAATGTCTTGTAGATAATTCTAGCATCTAATCAAATACAATTTACAATGATAATCTAATAAAAAAATAAGATAATTCAACTGTAAAACATCTTTTAGAGCATGTCTAAGAAAAAATCAGTAGATGCTACTTAAGTCAGATTGACAATGCTTTAGCACGAGTACAAAGTCAAGATCTAAACATTCAGAGTCAATATATAACCATACCATCATCTTTGTGGCATTCCACTAGTTGAACCAGGAACACATCCTATAGTACTGAAGCTGAAGTACACATAAGACATGTTTACCAAACGAAATTATCAAATGACAAGCAATCCAAATCATACTCAGAGTGGATATGAATCCCAACAATAACTACTTGTCAATATTTAAGATCATATTCCAAACCAGACAGATAAGAATATGAAGTAGATAATCTCTATAATAAAATAATTATTTTCTACGTCAATAAAGATAATAAAAAATGGTAAATCATTAGCTAGAAGTACATGGAATATTACAAACATTCAAATCATATTCTACACAGCTTGCCATCTTTTATTCATTTGCCATGAAACGAATTGGCTTGTACCTCACCAAGTAGAAGTCACCATGCCTGATTCTCGTGTCAATGACTCACCATCACTATCTTAGGGTATAGCCAGCCTCCCAAAGATATCAACAACAAACCCTAACCACCTCAGGGTTTCCTAAATAGGCTCATGTCCTCATTTGGGGTATACGAGATAGGAACCAACAAAATAATATATCACATATCACAACATTTCTCATATTTTCATATTTCATATATTTCATTTCATCAGATTCTATTCTTCATAGACAGACTTTCATAAAATGGATTTAGCAACAGATCCACTCCAGATGACTTACTTCTAAATCCTGGTGGTCTAACCTTTAAGGTCTCATCCACACTCTAGAAATCCTTCTCATAATTCATTGACTACTAAAAGGAGATCTCTCTTGTTTTTCAGTGTGGACCTAGGGGAAATTCACGATATTTAGTGCACCTAATTCGATGTGTTATCATTTTATTTGTCATTGATCTTTTTTTTAATCTTAAAGGAATTCAAAACATCATGTATCACATGTGTGAATTCTCGCATCACTAGAATAGTCTAAAACAAATTATGATTATCATAAAGACAATAATTAAAGCAAAAAGCACAACAAATCTGTAGGTTGCATCACACATGATTCTCCCCATTTTTCACATCATCTCATAGAAGTCATCATCAATGGGATTCCTACCCAAGACATAATCTTATTGTCCAACATTTACCCCATCAGGGTTTTATCATTATCAGTGGGTTTTCATCCCAAGACATAATCTCAGTGTCTAGCATTTGTCCTCATTAGGGTTTCTCAATAGTAATCAAAGAATGTAAATTCTACCTCAACATATTTTGTCCATTCATTTCATGTCATAATTCTCATTGATTAATAACAAAGATATTTGAACTAACAACAATATAAGAATATAGACATTTCATGTCTTTCATCATGCTCAGAATAGGCTTAACGTGCAACAAATACTTATTCTATCCAATTACAACAGATATGAATGAATATAAAGTATAAACATGCATAATACATTTAAAACTTTCCACTTACTATTTACAACTCCTCAATTTAAGCTACCATTCAACGCATATGTGATCTAATTTGAAATATATCAAAAAAGACCATCCTCAAAATATAAGTATCCTAACATACAATTACAATCCAAGAGAACATTCTAATAAACCAATTCATATCCTTGAGCCTCAAATTGTGACTGAATTTAACTATATTCATATGCATTACTTAATCCCTTATTTGAGATCATTGTTCATTAGCATAACATAGATCATCATTTTAGGGTTAGGGTTAGGTTCTTAGATCCACCCACTAAATTTTATCATTTTCCCTTCACTTCATATTCATTAGTTTTAACTTCTTTCATATGATGCTCACCACTATTCTTAAAATCCATCATTCTAAATTTACTTAATATATAAAGTTTCTCTCTCATCGAAATCCTTCATGATCTGATTTTAATATATTTAGGTCAACACACATGTAGTCAATATCTATATACTATAGACTTCATCATACACATTTTAGTAATTTCATTTGTAACTTGTCATCACCAATCAGTTATTCTTTTCCATCTCCTTTCTTGTAATTAGTTGTGTACCATGCCATTGACTTCCAATGAAATTATTATAATTAACAAGGATCATTGTGTCCCTTATAATACAACTCTCTTTAGCTTAATAGAATGGATTAGGTTACATCTTCTTACATCATAATCTCTAATTATCCTTCCCAATTCATTATTATCTATCTTTTATAAAAGGACCCATATTCATGTGAGGGCTACTCATTATTCCATAATTTATACTAAAATAGACACATTATGATTACACCATATTAGTGAGACTCATCATCTTTAATTGAAGTATTAATACCTACACTTGAGCATTTCATCACATTTATAACATTACATCAAGTTCTAGCTGTATCACTCATACTCGTCTTAATACTAAACTTCTAGGGTTTGCAAGAAGTCATACTTAGCTCAAAACATCATTAGAATCATATTGACCAGTAATCTCATCATGGTGCGTAGGGGTCCATTTGCTCTATTCACACACATGGAAACCCTAGTTTCCATTTTTAGATATTTCATTCATCAATCATAAGTATAGATTGATTAGTTAACTCATTTGATTGGGTCCTGCAACAAAAACCCTGAATAGAGAAATATCATCACCTCATACTGATCCTTATGTATATATCATATTAAAAATTTAGTAAGATTCAACAATACACTTATATAATTCATTCTAATACAAGTTAAGTATGATCTTATACATATCAATTCAATTCCCAAGCATATCCGGCATTGGGCTGATTTTTAGACAATGTTCATATGAAGTATCATTGTAATATATCCATAGAATTTTCCATGGAACTTCCATCAATATATTAGGAACTAAACAAGTTCATTTCAATGAGAAATAATCAAATTCAGTAGAATTTGGTTCTCTAATATCTTTATAAAATCACATACAAATACAAGAAAGGCTTCTAATTATTTTAATCGGATAGAATTAGGCTTTCAACATGAATAAAAATATTAAGAGAGAGAGAGAGAGAGAAACACTCACATAAAGTGGAAAGCACATTAAAAACTTAGGTCAAACTCTAAATTTTTACAAACCCACCAAGGTTCTAGCTATTGAATCAATTTCTGCATCCTATCAACTCAGAAACCTAGAATGGAAAATAGGATAGAAATAGTGAGAAAAGGGGGTGATTTGATATCATTTTCAAATCAAATCAGGGGAGGGATAGATTCTTGACATTGATAGAAGATTCACCATGAAAGACTATGCAAATAAGCTAAACTTACTTGATTTCATCATTCCTTGGATGGTGAAACCCTAGGTCAACATCTCCACTACTTTCTCCTCTCAAAACCCTAGCTGTCTTTTCTCTCTAGAACTTCATTTCTATATTAGGAATGAAGAAATATAAGAGCTCCTTGGGTTCTAGGTTACCCATATAGTTAATTAAGGTTCTTGCAATTGACCCAACTTTACACTTTCTTTTTTTTCATCTGAATTTTCTGTTAGAAAAATGTTAATGCAAATCATTTACTTAATAGGTCATACCTCCTCCAAAAATTGTAAAAATTTAGAATTTGGTGTAAGAAACTAATTTTAGAGTTTCAATAAAAATTTAAGGTCAACCAAAGTTATCAATAAATAAATAAAAATCAAATAGTAGATTGTTATATTTCAGTCTGAATACATGGTCGACTGAGTTTATCATGGGGAAACGCGACTGACACCCCTCTCTAGTTCTATCCAATATCATCCAATAATTATGAAAATTTAACCATTTACCAAAAATATAGTTTAAAAAATATAGATAAAATTAAATCAATTTGACATACCAATAAAAATATAAAATTCAAACACCAGACTACTATATTCTATCCTAAATGCATGGACGACTGAGTTTGTCCTGGAAAAAATTGGCCGACAAACATGTCATAATATTATTCAAAAATTCTGATATTTTTGAAGAACAATAATAATCGAGTACCCATACTACATTAAAATTTCAACTAAAATCAGAGTTGTATATAAAATACCAAAAATCATTTAGTGAACCACTATACTTATCAAATTTTATATTCATATGCTACCAAAGCTCTAGTTTGGCTGATTAGGGTTTTAAATTCTCAAACCCTAGTTATTCAAAGTAAAAGCATAATGAGTGTATTTCATTAGCATTATAAATCATAAATAGAATATTAGCATTAACTCAAACTGAAACAAAGTTCAATTTATTTAAGCATGCAATCATTCAAGTAAATTCTAATTAGATGGTTAATCTTAAAACATGGTGTTATAGATTCCTATTGCACATATCCCTCTGCTTATCTTGAGTGCAGAAGACTTGGACTTCATATTGGCCTTAGAACATTTCTTGACCTTTCATTGGTCCTTGGACTGCTTTCCTTGATCATCATCACCAATTTTTCCTTATTCATCTGTGCTTTGACATTTATCAACATGCCAATCAACTCAAACATCATATTAGCCAAGTTATTTAAGTTACAAGACTCGATGAACTGGATATATGATTTAGACAATAATTGTAAAATCATATATGTGACCAACTCTTGACCTAAAGGAAATCCCAATCTCTCTAGATGTTTCACATGTCCAATCATATTGAGCACATGGGGATCTACTAGATCTCCCTCTATAAGTTTGCACTCAAACATCACTTTTGATACATTATGCCCTCCTTGCTTTACATGATTCTTAAGATGTGTTACCATATCGAGAATGCCCATGTTTTTATAATATTTATGCAACTCATAGTTTATAAAGCTCAGTATAAGGTTTTTTTATATCTACAACATCATTGGCATGCTTCAAGTAAGCATCAATTTCAGCACTAGGTGCATTTGGAGCAGGTTCCTCTGGCACTGGTATTTTAAGGACATAGATCTTTCACTCATGATTGAGAACTTTTCTCAATGCAATGAACCCATTATGGAAGTTTATCCCATTTATTTTGTCCTTCTCAATGACTGATCGCAATGATAATGTATTTTCCATTTACTTTTACACAAGTAAAAATTTCCTTTTGTCAAAACACTTTTGATCTTATTTAATAATGCTGACAATATTAATTAGGCATTTAATTAATTATCTCTCCTACTACTTTGTTCAAATGGACAACCCTCACTATTAGTTGGGAAGATTGTAGTATACAACCTTCTAGTGAGCTAATATCCACAATAATTAAGTTATTGCCCAACCAATACTAGCACTCACAACCAATTAAAAAGGTAGGCAACATTTACCAATTGCATTTCATCCAATTCTTAGATAGACGATATGAAAAAATCCTTGACGTAGTCCATCTGTATGATCAAGGAACTTAATACTATTAGGATCACTTAGTTAAGCCTGACCCATAAACCAACACAATAAAATATGCACCCAACTAAGGCAAACCTACATATCTACCATCACACTTCTACGAGATGGATGACAGACCATGCTAGGGCGTGTCCACACTTACTTGATCAAGTTTTGCATGTGTGATTCTTATGAAAGCATCTAGGACTTAATATCTATTGAGGGATTTTATGGAAAAATACGTACACATATCGCCACATACTTATAAAATGTACCATATACATGCTATATCCACAAACAAAGTATGCACTTACAAAATATGAGTGATAGTTATGACCATAGTAATGCAATTCTTTGGAACTACATAGAATTTCTCCCACCTTAGATTCACATAACATGTAAAAATATGTACTTGTCAAAATACTATGATAAAACCTGTCTGGTCGGTCGACTGGACCCTCTAATAGATTGATTGGCCTAGTAGTCCGTCGATTGGTCTCAAGGATTGGTCAACTGGATCTTGTCTCAAGCGGTGTTTGGACTATTACAGCTAATCAATTGGGCAACCATTTTATTAGTTGACTCCTTCTATCATTTGACCTCCTCAATCCTCTAGTGAATTCACTAAATTTCCCAATCGGTCAACTTGTCTGGAGCATAATGCCTTTTCTTGCCAAAATATAAATTAAAACTATCAAATTCCTATTAACTTTTTACATTGTAAAAGTGAAACCTCGAGTTACATTTGAGGGGAGTAGATAGAGGGAAGCATTAACTTACATGTGGAAAGAAAAAGTTAGAGGTTCAATATGCAAACTAAATAACAAGAGGAATAAAATCATTCAACCAAGCACAAACATTCACAAGTGTTTTGGCCATAACCACACATAAATCACGATCAAAACACTTTTAGGATGACACATATAGATTGTATATATATCATACATATATATATACATACATATATATATATGTATGTATATGTATATGTATATGTATATGTATATGTATATGTATATATATTGGGGCTGTATATGGTATTTAATCAAACATGCACATTGGTCATTTTGTATGTTCACATTGTGTGCAATAAAATTAATATGTTCACATAGACTTAAATCTTGATACACTGTATATTGTCGTGACTCTGATACTATAGGGAAATTGGAAAGTAGACAAGGCAACAAAAATAAAAATTTATGCTTGAGTCCTGGACCAGAAGATCACATTTAGATGCATATAGGAAAGAGGGTTTGTAAGGTACATACCTAGTCTTGGAGCTAGTCTAGTAACAATCCTTGTGGGACGATGCTCCCATATCTCATAGCACCTTGATGGCAGTTGGGGCATTTTCCTGGTGTGACACCACAGAGAGTAGCTGACATACTCCTCCTAGAGTGCTAGAAATGGCCTCCACGTCTCTATAACAATCCACGAGGACCACTAGAAACTCCTCGTTACGCTTGCTAGAGCCAATGGGAAGGAGTTTGTCCCTTCAATGTCAATGTGTTAGCACTGACTTGTTCTCCCTGCCTGTTTCTCCCTTTTACAGGTAATACTGGCTCAAGCTCTCACATTACCACAACTATGAGAGAACAATGTCTATCATCATTATTTGTGTCTTCTAAAATCCTTGACTACCACTCTATTTATAGTAGGGTCAGGGTTTCTAGATCAAATGGGGGTTGAAGAGACAAATTTTCATGAATTTTTTATTGTTGCATATCATAAGTCAATCGACTCAACATTTGAGTTGGTCGAATCAACACTTGAGTCGGTCAAGTCAATATTTTCAGTTGGACGACTCACACCCTAAATGGTCAAACACATGAATTGGCCGATTGCAATGCTTTCCTATTTCCAAACATATTGGGTTTTAATGTAACGATCAATGCACTACATGATGACAAGGACGATCCTTGATCCAGTCTTACTAATCATCCAATAGGGCAACTGAAATTCTGAGTTGCTTGACTTAACACTTGAATTAGTCGATACAACACTTCATTTGGTCGACTCATGACTCTAGTAAGTCAATTTTCAGCCAATGTTCAGTTGGTTGACTCAACATTTGAATCGATGAAGTCAACACTTGAGTCGGCCAACTCACATTCTCGGTTAGTTAATTTTCAGCCAATGTTGTTGATATTGAATACCTAAAGACTTTATTAATCAAGTTAAACCTTATTCATGAGGAAACTCCTATTCTAGGTGTATTTGTAAAAGAGTGAAATCACCCCTTTACCAAAAATTTGAAGAATAAAACATCCATCCCAAACATACTCAAAATGTATGTTGAAACAGGTGTAAAATTTTCAAGTCTTTATATATATGGTATACAAAATACCAACGAGTATTGCAGCATAATACAATTTCATGACTATAATAAATTTTACAAAAGATTACAAAATTCCATCATATCTCCCATATAGGGTTTACAACAACAAAAGGATCTAGATAGAGGGAAATATAAACTATACCAACTTTGTCTACAAAAAACAACTTCATGAGATAGGTCCATGTTGAAAGCCATGTACGCCATATCCTAATCCTAGGCTGATCCTCCATGCTCCTGTCATGCCACTCCGATACTAGGCCTCGCTCAACACCTTGTTCAAACCCTGGGTGGTTGGGAAGATGCCCAAAAAAACAAAGAAGCAAGGTATGTGTCAATAGTGAACAAGGACAAAAGGTAAAAAAATAACATGGAGATAAAGGCTAAGATCTCATCATAAGATGAAGATAGTCAAAAGTATGAGGCATGAATAAATAGATGCTTGCCATAACAAAAATAGGGAAAGGTTTGCATGCATGGTTAAATTGACTACCTAAACTATGTAGGGTTGATGCACCTACCTAACCTCAACCAATAGGTGAGGGATAGTAACACATTCCAATAACCTACAAATATTCTATATTGGGGAGATTAACACATTCTCCTGGGCAAATTTACACATGCCCTATCTATGGGTAGTTGTATAAAAGTACCACTACACTAGTTAAATAGTCTAATATAATTAACATGCTAAGAAATATGGAAAGTATAAGAATCAAGTAAATATAGACATGGCAGTGGGGTACAAGACCCAAGAAATAAATATTAAAACTCATTTTGAGGCAAATATAGAAAGGGAATTAACAAAAGAGAAATTAGGGTTTCATAGAAGCCTCATTAGGGAAAGTAGGTTAGGGTTTGCAATTATTCCCAACTTGGGTGTAAGGAAAGCACATACCTTTGTTAATGTAATCCAATTACTTCTCTTTCACTACTTTAATCGATTCTAAAGCCCACTTTTCCTGTTTTTCAATATATAACCATGTATTAGGGTTTTACATATGTATAAAGGTAAGGAAACCCTAACTTTTGGACTTTTTGAACAAAACCTCAATTTAGACTGATATTATCATCATTGATCTTATTAGGTCCTCCTGATTAAGAAAACATATAATTTTGTCTATTTTGGAGTTATGAGGTTAAAAGTGCATTTTTGGTGATTTTTATGTATTAAATTCATTTTTACAAAACACCTTTTGATAAAACTAAAAACCAAGTCTCAAAAATATTTTTATTAGAAAGCTTATATTTTTCTAATTCTAAAACAAATTTTCTTTTAATTTTTGGACAAAGGATTAAAAATTTCTGATTTTTCCTATCTTGACCAATTAGAGAGTGCCATGTCATCAAAGCGATCACAGAGAGGTGAAGAGAGAGAAGAATGGGCCCACCTCACTAACTTGGCCCAACCAAATCCAACCAAGTTAGGGGTCAAAGGTGTGACTTTGACTCGCTCAAAGTAAAGCGAGCGGTGGCTAAAAGATGATATTGCCCTCAAGCGAAAAGCAAAGGAAAAAAGAAAACGAGAAGGGCAGTAGAGGGAAAACACGTAGGGGATTCATACCTTTCATTACGCAACTCCATGGCCGACAAATAGAAGCTCAAATTTTTGGTGAATTCACCAGAGTTGATCAAACTCAAAAACAAAATCATGAAAAGAAAGAGGGAAGCACTACGAACCTAAGGAACTAGTTAATTTGAACTGAGGTGCCGAGGAGAACGAGCACGCTCCACCACAATCTCTAGATCAAAACCGAACAGTGGAACATGAAGATGCGAGAACACAAACAATTAAAGCTAGAGAAAGGTCGAGCAAGAAGCTATAAAGACTGAGGGGGCACTATTATAGATGGGGGACTGCAAAGCCAGAGATGGCTAGGTTAACCAAAATCCTTGGAGAGAAAGAATTGGGCGTTTCCCAATTTCCTGGCAAAATGATGCAAATAGGGGATTGGTCGTTGTGATTTTGTATTTAGAATCTTTAGAAAAGATTTCGTGAAATTTGTTCAGAAACAATTGAGAAATGAACAAAATCAATCCTTGCTATATTGGTCCCTACTTCCCGATTAGTGGGATTTAGAAGATGATCCATGAACAGTTGGATCGCAGATCCAACGGTTGAGATCACGCAGGTCAAAGGTCAACTCGTGACATATAAGTCAAATTCCCAATCTTATTGGAATATAGTATTTTATTGCATTAATTTCCTTTTTCTCTCTCCTCATTTTAAGGGGCAAACATGCTCCAAATTAAGTGAAAATTGAACCTAACTTATTTTTGATATGAGAAATTTGAATTTGCAATTAGTTTTGCCTTTTGGAAACTTTTAATGTGATAAATAAATCAATTATAATTTTCTCTTTCCTTCATCATGAATGTTTATAAGATTCTCCAAATTTGATGAAACTTCACCCACAAGTCACATTAAGTGTCTTGGATACGAATTTTCCATCAATTTTACATATCAAATTTATTTGTACATTTATTTAATATTTTGAAGGTTCTATACACTTTCTCTCTCCTAATTTCACCTTTTACTCAAATATTTTCTAAATTGAGTGAAAATTCACCCAAAGGCTATATTTAAGGTGTAGACTACGAATCTAACATTATTTTCCACTTTTTGAGTCATAATTTTGAGGAAAACTCACCTTTTCATTTCAAAATAAAAGAGACATAATTATTATTGTCCCAAAATTATGAAACTTGGCCTCCAAGACAAACAAAACCCAAGGAAAATGAATCTCAAGTAATCTTTAACCAATTAATCTTTCTTTTATGAAATTTAGCCCATTATCTATTATTACCACTATTTCTTATATTAAATAATTTCATATCACATTAACATGTTTAAGAATTATTATGCATTCTTTTTTCTATTCCTTGGTGCATAAGGCTAAGGAATGATCAGAACGAACATATTTTATCAATATGTCACTTAAGTGGTAAATTTTCATATTAGACCCTTAGTAAAAATATTTACTGAGGTATTTATGCATAAACCCATGTGTTGGTAATAATAATGATCAAATGTTCACAAAACCACTATTATTTTCACAAATTCTACATCAAGGACACAAATTATAGAATTGAAAGGAAAAACTTAGAAATAGGGTCAAAAGGATAATATGTCCAAGTTTTAATATGTTACAACACTCCACCCGTTAAAAAGGATTTCATGCTCGAAATCTCAAGCAAAGAGGGAAGGGTGAGTGTGCAACAACTCAACACTAAATTCCCAGGTTGTTTCATCCAAACCATAAAACTCCTGCTGAAACTTTCACTAGCAACTCCTCATAGGTCAAGTTCTCAAGGATCACCTAGGGTTACACTATTAAGATTTCTTTTATGAGATTTAATTATTATTAATATTTTTTCTCATTAGAATTATATTTATTAGGATATCACTTTATAATTATTATTCTTTTAATTGTGTCATGTTATATTTACTTTGTTACCAAAAGAGTTGCATTTCATTATTATGCAAAAATCATGTTTGTATACAGCAAGATCCTCATAGCTGATAACGCATGGGTGGGTGCATTTACGATCAAATCAGCGAAGAAGATCCTCACAGCTGATAACGCATCCTCCTTGTGTGCATACAGCAAGATCTGGAGTATTGATGCCCCAAAGGAATGTGCCTTTATTTGGAAAATGATGAACCAAGCTGTTCCAACGGATGAGAACATCAGTAGATGCCATATTCAGTTGGCATCTAGGTGTGAGTGCTGCAATGAGCGCTGCACGGAGGACACTGAACATGTTGTTTTTCTTGGACAGATGGCATCCAGTTTCTGGGAGGTTTTTGAGTCCATTACGGACATGACGAGGCCACTGAACAAAGGCGAGCTAGTGACCCTTTGCTCCAATGGCAGATCTGGTGACGTGCTTACATGGATAGCGGCCTGTATGGTGACCCTCATCCCATACTTCTTGTGGAAGTGGAGATGCAAAGCTAGATTTGATGGTATAGCTAGACCTATTGAGAATGATATCTGTTTGATGACTGACCAGTTGAATATCATGCTTAAGAAGAAAACCTTTCGTGCTTTCACAAATCCTGAGGTACATCTCAGACTCAATGAGTATGGTGTGGCCGACCCTAGATATGTGATCAAGGAGATTGCTCTACTGAGATGGAATAAGCCAGACATTCACAGCCTTAAGCTAAATGTATCAGTTGGAAAAGATAGAGATCCGATTGGAAGCATGAGATGGTGGATGGCCAGTGTTATCAGAAACCACCATGTGAAAGTCTATCAAGTTACTAGAACTTGGCTAACGGCTGAAGACCTGGACAACGCTTTGCTTCAAGCTATTGTGGTTAGTCTCAGATTCGCAGAGATTCAGAATTTGAGGATTACAACCATTGAGGTTGACAATGCACAACTTTTCAACCTTGTGTGGGGCACACATACTATCCCATGGAGGTTAGAATTTGTTGTAAAGGAGATTAGAAGATACATTGAGGAGGAAGAGATTTTGGGATCCCTTGTGCACAGGCCTCTAAACTCGATACCCAGAGTCTTTGGAAAATGGGGTAGCCATCACTATGACCCAATAGTGATCTCTGATCCGAGAAGATTGCCCCCCTAGAATTAGGGGTATGCTTGACCTTGAGAAGAATGAGACCCCTTATGTGGTGTTGAGATACACTTGATTGATCTTTCTTGTAGTGATGTGGGTGTGTGTTCTGTATGCCCTTGGTGGGATGTCTTATTTTGTTGTTCGGGCTTCCACCTGCATCTTATAAGCAGGAGTTGTTCTTTTTGACCTTTGTGCTCACATGAGGAGGGTGAGGTGAATAGATGACCTCCTGGCTTAACCAAAAAAAAATCATGTTTTTATATATCTTATTTATCTCATTAAGAATTTTAAGCACAATTAGGGTTTACTGAATTATGTCTATATATTTAATCATTATTCTTAATAATTTTGGAATTAGACTCCATTATGTTCATATTATCACCATATTGAGTCATATTAGATTATTTACATGAAATAAGACATTTTATCCAATTTGTTATTAAGTCTACAATTAATCCTATTATTGTCACATTAGTTACTTATATCTATATTAAACAACCATTCATTGTCACATTACCTTTCTTTCTCACATGTCATAATTAATCATTTTCTCATATTTATTCACTTCTTATTATTGATTATGCACATTTAACACCACATTAAGCATTCATGCATGATTATGTGAATCAAGTTATTCATTAGTCATATTTGAGTCATTATATGATTTTAGTGAATAAGATGGGACATATTACATATTAATGGATTCGATTCACATAAAAAGTCATGATTAGATGATCAATGAGGTATGTTTTAGATAACAAGGTGATATGCATTTCATATTGACATTTTGATAATTTTATGATTAAGTGATTATATATCATTTATGTGTATCAAAGTATATTATGACACCTAATGTTACCAATGTATCATGAATGTCACCAAGGATGTATAAATTAAGGTTGGATGATTACAACTTAGGGTTTAGTTCAACATGATAGTTATCCTTCACATATATCTTCTTAGCACATATTAAGTCCAAGATTAGGTTAAAATTATCTTCCTCATCATATTATTAGGATATATAAGTTCATGACATGGTTAGCGTCATGTGAATCCCCAATTAGGATTAATATGTGAATTACTCATATTATGTGCATTAAATATTTATTAGGGTTCAAACATATGAACAATCAATTAGATGACCATTATATATTCATCAGTATATTAACAAGCATGTTAGGCTATAACTATAACTTGTTTGGTCAAAATCAAGTATCCAAGAAAACGAACCTCCTATTTATGGAGTTTAAGGATTCTAGAGTCAGAGTAGTTAGATTTCAAAATGTCACAGGTTTCCATCCTCTTAAAAAGGATTTCATCCTTGAAATCTAACCACCCAAGCATCAACAACCAACTACTCCCCACCCCTTAAAATGTTTGACCTACCAAGCCAAACTAAACTGAGGTAAAGGGTGAGTCTAACTAAACCATGTACAAGATCCATCACACTTCCACTATGAACTCTGATGGCTTACTAAACACCCAACTTTAAAATCTAGGTTGTAGGATAGACTACCCAAACATGTGGTCCTAAGGGACATAATAGAACTATATTGGGCATCCATCTTCAAACAAGTCACAACACTTGAAAGACTAGGTCATCACATAAGGTTCCTAAAGATATCCAACAAAGATGTCTAAGATTACTATTGCCTAAAAGCATGCTATTTTGAAAAATCTATATCAGCTCAGGCTAGGTAGGTATCATATGGATCTTGGAGTCCTCGTAAACCAAGTTAGTGGCATAGAGGAAAATCTTGACAGCCCCCGAACCCTAATCCTTTCTAGCCACCTTTGCTTTCAACTTCATATCCTAGTATTTGCCTAAAGGCAAAACTAAACAACCTCAAGTTACTATGGTTAATTACATCTTTTAATTGAAAATATTTTAGGGGATTTAAACAACATAATTTGAATGTGAAACTCATAAGATCCTACATCAACCTTTCATCATCTCAAGGGTTGCATAGATCAATTCTAGGGCAAACATATCACTTAAAGGGGAAACTATGTAAGGCAAGGGTTCTAATTAAGAAGACAAAATTGAAATGATCAGATTCTGACTACCATGGGCTCTGATACCAAGTTGTAAAAGAGTGAAATCACCCCTTTACTAAAAATATGAAGAATAAAACATCCATCTCAAAAATACTCAAAAGGTATGCTGAAATGGGTGTAAAATTTTCAAATCTTTATACATATGGAGTACAAAAGACCAATGAGTATTGCAACAGAATATAACTTCATGACTATAATAAATTTTTTAAAAGATTAAAAAATTCAATCATATCTCCCATATAGTATTTGCAACAACAAAAGGATCTAGAAAGAGGGAAATCTAAACTACACCAAATTTGTCTCCAAGAAATAGCTTCATGAGAAATGTCCATGCTAAAAGCCATGTATGCCATATCCTAATCCTAGGATGGTCCTATGTGCTCCTACTATGCCACTCCGATACTAGGCCTTGCTCAACACCTTGATCAAACCTTGGGTGGTTGGGAAGACACCCAACAAAACAAAGAAGCAAGGTATGTGTCAATAGTGAACAAGGACAAAAGGTATAGAAATAACATGGAGATAAAGGCTAAGATCTCATCATAAGATGAAGATAGTCAAAAGTATGAGGCATGATAAATAGATGATTTCTATAAAAAAACATAGTAAATTTTTTGCATGCATGATTAATATTGACTACCTAAACTATCTAGGGTTGAGACACCTACCTAAACTCAACAAATAGGTGAGGAGTGTAACACATTCCAATCACCTACAAATATTTTATATTGGGGAGAGTAACACATTCCTGTGGGCGAATTTACACATACCCTATCTATGGGTGGTTGTATAAAAGTACCACTACACTAGTTAAATAGTCTAATAAAATTGACATGCTAAGAAATATGGACAGTATAAGCATCAAGTAAATATAGACATGGTAGTGGGGTACAAGACCCAAGAAATATATATTATAAAATTGATTTTGGCAAATATAGCAAATGAATTAACAAAAGAGAAATTAGGGTTTCATAGAAGCCTCATTAGGGAAACTAGGTTAGGGTTTGAAATTATTCCCTACTTTGGTGTAAGGAAAGCACATACCTTTCTTAATGTAATCCATTTTCTTATCTTTCACTACTTTAGTCGATTCCAAAGCTAACTTTTCCTTTTTTTCAATATATAACCATGTATTAGGGTTTTACATATGTATAAAGGTAAGGAAACCCTAACTTTTAGACTTTTTGAACAAAACCTAGATTGAAACTTTAAAATTATCACCATTGATCTTATTGCATCCTCTTAATTAAGAAAACATATAATTTTGTCTATTTTGGAGTTATGAGGTTAAAAGTGCCTTTTTGGTGATTTTTATGTATTAAATTCATTTTTAGAAAACACCTTACGATAAAACTCAAAACCATGTCTCAAAACATTTTTATTAGAAATCTTGTAATTTTATTATTCCAAAACATATTTTCTTTCAATTTTTGGACAAAGGATTAAAAAGTTATAATTGTTCCTATCTTGACCAATCATAGAGTGCCACATCATCAAAGCGATCACAAAGAGGTGAAGAGAGAGTGAAGATTGGGCCCATCTCACTGACTTGGCCCAATCAGAGCTGGCCAAGTCAGGGGTCAAAGGTGCAACTTTGACTCACTCAAAGCAAAGCGAGCGGGGCAAAAAGATAGTATTTCCCTCAATCGAAAAGAAAAGGGAAAAAGAAATTGAGAAGGGAAGTAGAGGGAAAACACAGGGGATTCATCCCCTTCATCGTGCCACTCCATGACCGATGAATAGAAGCTCGAATGTTGGGAGAATTCATGAGAGTTGATCAAACTGAAAAGCAAGGTCATGAAAAGAAAGAGGGAGGCACTAAGAACATGAGGAACTAGTTAATTTGAACCGAGGTGCCAAGGAGAATGAGCACGATCTGCCACAACCTATGGATCAAAATCGAGCAATGGAACAGGAAGATGCGCGCACACGGGCAATTGAATCTAGAGAAAGGTTGAGCAAGAAACTGTGAAGACCGAGGGGGCACTATTTATAGATGGGGGACTGTAAATCCTAAGATGGATAGGTCAACCGAAATCCTTGGAGAGCAAGAATTGGGTGTTTCCCAATTTCTTGACAAAACTCTACAAATAAGGGATCAGTTGGTGTCGTTTTGTATTTAGAATCTTTTAGAAAAGATTTCATGAAATTTGATTCAGAAACAATCGAGAAATCAACGAAATCAATCCTTGCTATATCGGTCCCTATTTTTCGATCAGTGCGATCTGGGAGACGATCCATGATCCATTGGATTGTGGATCCTATGGTCAAGATTGCAAGAATCAAAGGTCAACACGTGACATATAAATCAAATTCCCAATCTTATTGGAATATAGTATATTAATGCATTAATTTCCTTTTTTTCACTCTACTCATTTGAAGGGGAAAACATGCTCCAAATTAAATGGAAATTGACATCTAACCTATTTTTTATATGAGAAATCAAAATATGCAATTAGTTTTTCCTTTGGGGAACTTTTAATGTGTTAAATAAATGAAATCTAATTTTCTGTTTCCTCCATCATTAATGGTTATAAGATTCTCCAAATTTGATGTAACTTCACCCACAAGTCACATTAAATCCTTAGATACGAATTTTCCACCAATTTTATATATCAAAGTTGTTTGTGCATTTATTTAATATTTTGAAGGTTCTACACACTTTCTCTCTCCTTATTTCACCTTTTAATCAAATATTTTCCAAATTGAGTGAAAATTCACCTGAAGGCTATTTTTAAGGTATAGATTATGAATATAATATTATTTTACACTTTTTGAGTCATTAATTATTTTATTTCATATTTTGAGAAAAACTCACATTTTCTTTTCAAAATAAAAGAGACATAATTATTATTGGTCCAAAATTATGAAACTTGGCCGCCAAGACAAACCAAACACAAGGAAAAGAATCTCAAGTTATTTTTAACCTATTAATCTTCCTTTTATGAATTTTAGTCCATTATCTATTATTACCACAATTTCTTATATTAAATAATTTCATATCAAATTAACATGTTTTAAGCATTATTATTCATTCCTTTTTCTCTTCCTTGCTCCATAAGGCTAAGGAATGATCTAGAACGAATATATTTTATCAATATTTCACTTAAGTGGTAACTTTGCATATTAGACCCTTATTAAAAGTGTTTACTGAGGTATTTGTAAATAAACACATGTATTGGCAATAATAATGAACAAATGTTCACCAAACCACTATTACTTCCACAAATTAAACATCAAGAACACAAAGGATAGAAATGAAAGGAAAAGCTTAGAAAGAGGGTCAAAAAGATAATATGTCCAAGTTTTGACATGTTACAATATCCCATGTGTGTGGCCCTATAGTTCCCAAGTTAGGTTTATAGTGAACGTCCATAACTAATTTATGACATCATAAACAATGAGCGATATCCAACAATAATTTACTACTACCCAAGTATTTGAAAAGTTGGAAGAAATTCAACCTACAATCCAAGATTAGTGTTATTGTGATTGTATAGTTCCTTTGTCTTTGATATTTGGATTGCAGTTGGGGCATGGAATCATCATCCTCTCAATATTCAATCCATGTTTCTTGAACTAGAGCAGACTATTGAGATACACATGTTCTCAATATCACATATTGACTTACATGAGCATGGCCATACATTTCTCACTCTCTCTTGTCAAGTGGCTAGGATATCATCTCTAATAGGAGGGAAAAATCCCATATACATCACTCATAGTCCATCCCCATATGTCACAACATACTAGAACAATACTTATATGGTAACCCTTATTCAAGGTCACATTGGATGGTGTTAAAGTACATCGAACATGTGATGAGTGTAATGAATTCATGTCTAAGAGCCACAATCACCACTATCACTATGAGAGATGATTTTTACTACCACTCAATGGTTTCCATGTATCACTCTCAAGGTAGGTCTATCCAATACACTATTGTCTAACAAATACCTATGTGCTTGACTTGATTTCCCATATCATGACTAATGAGATTCTATCATCAGTCAAGACACATTCTAGTCTTATGTGTTACTATTGTCTATTTTGCTTCCACAATAATATTCGACTAGGAACGTAATAAGAATGTATGTACTCTTATCATACATATGATGTTATTGTCAAGGTCCTAAACCTGAAGACATGTCATCTATTAACATCATTCTTTAGACATTTATTCTGTTGTATCATTATCTCATAACTGAATAAAATAGAATATATATAATTTCCTTTTATTATTATTATTAAATCAGTTACATCATGCCACATTACAATCATCACATGATTGTCTCTCTAGGCATACATACCAACATTTGGGACTCTGGGAACTTGTTTCCACTCCTCTCTCCCACCTCATTTTTGCTAGATGTTTTTCTCTATCCTCACGATCTCTCTTACCGATCATTCCAAAACTCTAGCATTGTTGTAGTAGTAAAGTACCTAAATTCTCCACCTTCCTCATTCGTTCCCCTTCTATACCAAACTACCTCCACTGATCTATTTCTCTGCCATAGCCCTAGCACTACTTTAGGAGTACGATACAAGAGCTCAACACTATTTCTCTACTTCTAGGAGCTCCTAGCAGTCCTATTGGATCATGTCACTACGTCATGCTTGCATCGCGTTTAAGAGTTATCTCCATTGATGGGGAGCTAGGATCATTACAGTTGTTACTACATATAACATTATTTCCATTCTCACGAGAACTCCCTATGATCATTGGTGATCGTCAAAGGTAATATAGATTTTGGTACAATACATTTATTTTTTCTGCCAGATGTGGAATGAAATACCCTTTTTTTCATTATTTCCCTCAATCTTGTACAATACCAACTTTGTATGATTCCAATCTTGTACAATATCTTATTGTTCAATTTCTATTTAGGTATCGTAAATAACCAAAAAATTAGTTGAGGTAACATCAATATCCATGTAAAGTACAAATCTTTATGAAATTAGTAGTACTTATATCCCATAAAAACATGAACATATTATATATTAAATGAATTAATGTGATTTATGTTGTTGAGGTAATGTATCTCCTGTTCAAGTATTATGGTTTCTTAGGAATTATAAGTACTATATTTTTTGTATATGACCTTTTATTAGTCAATTGAATGGGAAATAGGTCCATAACACATGTGTAGGTATTTTTGAAATATGTGAACTAGTTTATTGAGGTACTATATGTGGTTATCGATGTTTTGTACTTGATTTCGTTAAGTACTATACGTGGTTAAAGGAGTAGTAACTAGCTTTTACTACTATTACTGTACTGATATACTACTAGTACTTTATAGATTTATTACTACTCGTATTAGTGTGCACAATAGTGGACTATGCAGACAGTAATAGTAATGTACATGTTTTGTTCAGGATAAGTAATCATATTATTTATGTATTGTATTTTGAATAAGTGGGGTTTAGTACTTTACTTTTGGACATGTTTAGAATTTTGGCATCTCAATTACTGTGCAATTTATTAAAGTACTTAATGTGATTTTATATAATTTACATAGGATATTTGTACTCTCCTACTGTATTTGACTAAGATTTTTAGGATACATATTGTGTGTTGTAGCAATTAGATTTTTTTTGAACAATATGTTGTCATTCAAGACAACATAAAAACCTAAGCCATACTATATTTTGTAAGTTCTATATTTTAATGGGTGGGTTTGGTACTATATTATGTTTGAATGAGTGGGGTTTAGTAATATATTTTTGGTCATGGTTACGACTTAGGATTCTAATGTACTGTGCATTTAGTACTTGTAATTTATTAAAGTAATTAATGTTAATTGATATAATTTATGTATGAGATTAGTAATTTATTAGTTTATTTGGTTAATATCTTTGGGATATATGGGGTATTGTGGTAACTAAAAACTATGCTAATAAATATGTTGTCATTCATCAAAACATAAACCCTAAGCCCGATTTACTTTGTACGTACTATATTATGTAATTGTAAGTATTGTATTTTGAATAAGTGGGGTTTAGTACTATGCATGTAGTTTATGAAATTAATTAATGTGATTTTTGTTGGTGATATATACATTCTGAATGTGTGGGATTGTTCGAGTGTTGTACTTAGTTTTATGGAATATATATATATATATATATATATATATACATACATTCTATGGTGAGAGAATGAGAGACATTTGAATAACCATAAAGTTATAACTTTTATTCAATATCCAACTATATGAATGGGAACAACATCATTTTCTTTATCTTCACACAAAAAATCACTACAATTCAATATTTTTTACATGTCCATATATAGAATATAGGTATTTTACATCAAACGGTCAACCTGAAATTCAATAGTCAGCGTTGAAAAGTATTTACTTATTGTGAATTCAATACAAGTCATGTGATGATGAAATTTTGTAGTAAGGTAACTAATAAGATATATTTTTAATCCATAGAGTTGGATTATGAAAAAATGATTGCTATGTAATGTTATTAAAATGCATCTCATGCTCTCACCAAGATATGTTTCTCATTGGATCGTTGTCCTATATATATATCATATCTCACACACAATTTCAAAAGCTAAACCACAAGTTTAGAAGTACTACACTTTTAGAAAATGCAAGTGATTTAAGTTATCAGATGTTATGCATTTATGAACATGCTTATTATTGAGTTTAACAAATGTGTATTTATGAAGATTACTATTTAAAAAGATTAATATTAAAAAAATATGTATTATGCATCTAAATGAATCGTACTTTAAGTGAGTGGGGTTCTGTATTGTACATTTAGACATGATTAGAATATAGCCTTCTCAAGTATCGTGCATTCTGAATAAGGAATTCATTAGTTTAACTATATTGATTTATGTTGTTGAGGTAATGTAAGTTAAAAAAATGTATCTATATTTGAATATTTATATTATTAGTTGAAGTTTAATATTTTAAAAAGAATTATTAAGGATCTAAATGAACTATAAGTACTATTTTGAATGACTGGGGTTAAGTATTGTACTTTTCTACATGAAGAACATTTAGATTTCTCAAGTACTACACATTCTAAATCTGGAATTCGGTAAATTAATTGATGTTTTTGAGGTACATTAGGTTCTCTTTCATGATGTAGTAGCTCATGTATTGTATCATAATCAAATATATATAGTTTTAACAATTAATTTTAATAGTCTGATGAATGGAAATTAGGTTGTTAGGGTACTGTACGTTCTGGATGAGTCTTAATAATAATAAAGAACTATATGTATTGTACATTCTGATGTGCTTTTGTTTAGGATAAATAATGAACATGAATTTCAATCAAGGTGTAGCTTTAGAAAATTTTGTATGGCATATTAAATGGTTGTGGTTGAACATTAGAGGAAATTCAAAAAACTACATTTGGAGTGTTTACAAAAATGAGGTGTCCAATTGCTTTGGAAATTACTTTGATAGAAGATGTAGTCTGTTGTTATGATGAAAAGGAATGAGGTTTTGTGATTGCCTAATTTGTATTGATTTCAAGGTAGAACATGTATTTGTCATACTTGGATCACCAAATGAAGGTATATTGTGAACTAATATTGTACTAGAAATTTAAGTATACATAAGTTAACTATTTTAAACAGTTTTCCTTGTTCTATATACATGAGAGGTACTATTTTTAGACTCTGACAAGAGTGATAGGAAGAACTCTATTGTAGGGGGTGTTTACTTTGGTGTAGATACAATGGTCAAGGATGTAATGGAAACATTGCAAATACTATCAAAGAAAAGGGATGCTAAAGGCATAGAGGATTTTGTCAAGTTATAGATCTTAGTCTTGATTTTAGATTCTTTGTTTCCATACATGAGTTTGGAAATTTGCAAATACTTTTTGATTTGGTGGATAATTTTAAGTCTTTGAATAAGTATGACTGGATGGAGACTATCATTGTAGGAAAATATGGGATCACAGTAGGTAGAAAAAATAGAATTTTTCTACCCATAGTCTTTGTAACCAACATATTGCATCAATAATGATGTATCTAGGAAAGAGGATGCAAGACATATCTTGTCCCATAGAAAGTCCAGTGACTATTCTTGTAGAGATTTGTACTCCCCTCAAATGTTGCACACAAAAGAAAATCATTGGCATCCTCCTAGTGTAGCACACAGAAGTCAATTGATGTTATCTTCCTGGGGTGGCAAGAAAAGCTTCCATGCCTCTACATAGTCCACATGGACTACTAAGAACTTTGTGTTGTGCTTCCAAAGCCAATAAGTAGAAGTTTCACTTCCATTTGTCAACATGCCAGTGTTGAATTCCTTTCCCCTTGCTATCTCTCCCTTCCAGGTAAGATGCTAAGGCTCTCTCACACGTTACCAAAATTGTGATATGAGGAGTCTGGAGATAATGTCTAGACTTCCTCTCTAGGCTTTGTTTCTATTGTGTGTGTTGAGCCTTGGCCACCCACCTCCATATATACAAGTGGATGTGTTAGGGTTTCCATTACCCAAGAGATATGAGAAGTCAGATATCATGTTTTGATGCATGTTGTAGAAAACTAATTTGTCGATTAGACAATCCAATCAATCGATTGGCACACACGTCAATCAACTAGATTGTCCAGTCGGTCAATTGGCTCATGGCCAGAGGCACAATAAAAATGTCTTTTAATGTGATTATTAATGCACGCCATTACACATATTATTAATTGTTTTCCCCTTCAGACTATTTCTTTGACCCAATAAGATTGCTTGTTTCGCATCCAGTTAGTCAATTGGACATTCTAGTCGATCGACTTGGCATTTTAGCATCCAATGGTAACCCGATTCATTTGGTTGGTTGGATATTCCAACTAATCATTTTGGTGGTTCTGTCATCCTGGGTTAGTAAGATCCAACTGGTGGATTAGATATTCCATTAGATGAACTGCCACACTAATCATTGGACTAGACACTCTAGTCGGTCAAATAACATAGCTAGTGTTGTTTAGTTTGATTTACCTAAGCACTTTTTGTAACCAAGTTAAATCATATCTATGAGTAAACTCCTATTCTAAGAGCATCCTATGGGTGAGACCCAATATCTCCCATGCTATGTCGGTAGTAAAGTCCATAACCACTATGATTACACAAGCAATGAGTAGTATCTAGCAACACATAATTTCTACCCAAGTAATTGGAAAGTTGGAGAACAACTTCAACCTACATATATGATTAGTGATATAATGGTCACATAGTTTCTTTGTCTCCGGTATACCGATTGAATTTGAGGCATGGAATCATCATCCTCTTAATACTCAATCTATATTTCTTGATCTAGAGTAGACTCTTGAGATACAATGTATTCACATATCATATATTATCTCACACAAGCATGTCCATGTATTTATCAGTCTCACTTATCAAGGGCCCAAGATATCAAATTCTTAATAGCAGATACAAATCTCATCTACATCACTCACAGTGAATTCCCACGTGTCACAACATACCAAAGAACCATCTTTATGGCAACACTTACTAAGGATAACGATGGATGGTGTCAAAGTTCATAGATTGACATGTGACGAATGTAATGATTTCAAGTCTAAGAGCCACAATCACCACTATCACTTTGAGAGATGATTCAAACCACCATTACATGGTTTCCATGTATCACTCTCAAGGTGGATCTATCCGGTACACTTTTCTCTAACATGTACCTATATGTTTGACTTGATATCCATGATCATGACTTAATGATACTCTGCCATCAGTCAAAACTCATTCCATTCTTATGTATTATTTGTTGTCCATTTTGTTTCCACAATAACATACAACTAGGGACATAAAAAGAATGTATGTACTCTTCTCATACACATGATTGCATTATTCATGTCCTCAAGCTGAAGACATATGTCATTGAGTAACATCATTCTTCAGATATATATTATGCTTGTATCAATATCTCATAACTTTTTACAAGCATAACCGATATAAATACCTTTATTAATATTATAAAATCAAGTACATGACACCTCATAAAATCTTCAAATGATTCTCTCTATGGGCACATATCCAACAGATTCCCTCTTGCACTTAGTGGCAATCACCCATGAATCCCATTCCAAGTGATCACCATGACCATCATGTTTCTACTACATAAGAGCCCTTGTTAACAGGTAAGCAACATTTTCTTCTATTCTATAAATCTTCACATCTCCTCATTGTATGATTTTTCCTTTGAGATGGAAGAGTTGTAGTATGTGATCGAGTTCCTTAGCCTATCCAATAGCTCCATTTTTGTTGCACCATCTTTGCTGCATCATTAATAGTTGGAACCACCCCAATTTCACCAATGAACTTCTTGATCCATACAATACCATTGTGGTTTATAATACAATAATCTACTCACCCTCTATTGTAATAAACAACAACTATCTCTTCCTCATAACCTTTCTAGTTTACAACTTTGTTGTCAAACACTAATTGGGATCGACAATCATATTTTTCAGTTTGGAAGTCTGCATCAGCGTAACCCTTTACACCCAATTCTTCCTCATCACCATAATCCAAGAACTGATCCCTTGTGTTACTTAAGGAATTTTTTATGGTAGTCCACTGATCTTTACAAAGATCTAACTGACATTTGTTTCTCATGTGCAAGCATACAAGACATTAGAATGCGTGCATAACATTACATGGATGATAGATCCAATTGAGAACATATATGACATCTTATTCACACGCTCCTGTTCTTCACACGAACTAGGACACTAGGCTCTACAGAGACTAATTCCATGGAACCTGAGAAAGTTTCCTTTGTTTGAGTGGTGCCTGATGAATCCTTTCTGCATCATGTCAATGTATGTACTCAGTCTTATGCCAGTAAGCCTTCTACATCTATATCTATAGATCTTTATTCCTATCCCATAGGATGCTTTGACTAAATATTTCTCAAAGAATGTACTTCCTAGTTAGTTGTTTACATTTTAAGAGTAGGTATATCATCCCTACATACAATATGAAGAATACAATTATGCTCCCACAAACCTTCTTGTAAACACATGTTTCATCTTCATTTTGAACCATGACAAATTCTTTGATTGCCTTTTCAAAATCAAAGATCCCAACTCCAAGATGCTTGCTTCAATCCAAAGATTTACCTTTGTACCTAAGATATAATGGCAAGCATGATCATGATGGATGCCATCCATGTCAGTCTTCAAGACCCACTTGGAACATATGATTCTTACCCCTTTAGGTGGATCCACCAAGGTCCATACCTTGTTAGTGCACATGTAGTCCATCTTAGATATCACATATTTAAGCCATTTCTCAATATCTGGTCCCTCAATAGAATCTAGGAAGGTTTTTGTCTCTTCTATGACAAACTCATCGCCTTATTGAGTTATAAGATATCTAAATTTTTTAGGATCAAGGTGTGTCCTACTAGATCTATGAGGTTCATGTATTACATGAGGAACTTGAGATTCAACAACAGCTGGCGACTCTCCTTATTCCTAATGTACCTTTAGAAGTTCAATATTTTCTTTTTGGTCTCAAACTTCTTCAACTTCTACATCTCTTGTGTTATTTCCTTTAGAATCAAATTCCTTTAGAGGAACAAAAGAATCTTGTCAAAAAACACTTTGTTGTCAGATGGAGTGTAAAAGTAGTATCCCTTGTTATATCCAAAAAATAGCATTTATTTGATTTGGGATCAAGATTTTCAAGATACTATTTTCTCTCATATACTTTACATCCCCAAATCTTCATAAAAGACTCATCTTGACATTTCGTATGCTATATCTCAGATGGTTTCATTTGAGCCGATTTAGATGGTACACAGTTTGGTGTAAACAATGTGGTTTCTAAAGCATATTCCCTATAATAAAGTTGGAAGATCAGCTAGGCCCAACATCAATCACATCACGCACAATAGGGTATGATACCTTCTTTCTGGAGTCCTTTTTTGTACAACACCATGGTCTCACGGAAGGTCCTCAAAACCTTTTTGGTTTAAGTATTCTCCACATCAATCATATTTATGTACTTTAATACTGGTAACCACCTACAACATTTGTTCTAAAGGTTTACATACATCATTATGTATGATTCCTAATAGATCACTCACTTTCCTATTATTTCTAGTGAGAGGAGATTTTGTCATCTTGCTCAATAAATAAGATTTAGATAATTTTTCTTGCTTTGCATGATTCTAGTACATGTTCTTATGATGTGTTACCATCTCAAGAACGTCCATGTCTTCATGCTTATTATGAAAGTCATAGTTCATACAACATAGAATAATGTTCTTTATGTTTGTGGTATAATGGGCATGCTTCCAATAAGCACCCACCTCATCCCTAGGTGTTTTAGGAGCTGGTTCCTCTAGCACTAGTGTCTCTAGGTCATAAAGCTTGTGCTCATGAGTGGGAATCATTCTCAAAGTCTAGAACTAGTTATGGAAGTTGGCCAGTTCAGTTTTTTCTTCCTAAGTACCGGTCACAATGATAATGTGATGGTATTTGCATTTGTTTCTACAATAGAAAATTTACATTTGTCAAAACACATTTAATATGATTTGAAAATATTGATGATATTAATTAGGATTTTAATTTATTATCACTACCACTATTTTTTTCAAATTCATAACTCTCAATATCATTTTAGAAGATTGCAATATAAAAACCTCTAGAAAGTTGATATCCAAGACAATTGAATTATTACCCAACCAAAATCGGCTCCAATTACTAAGGCAAGCAACATTTTCCAATTGCATCCATTGCAATTGTCACAAGGATGGTATGCACAACCCCTTGTCATAGTCCATCTGTGTGCTTCTAGGCACTTAATCCCATTAAGGTCACATGTTAAGCCTGATCAAAAAGCCAACATGATAGAAATGTGCCCGACTATGTCAAACCCACATAACTACCATCACACTTTGATGAGATAGACAACTCACCATGCTAAGAGTGCCTACACTTGGTTTGTAAAGTTTTTCATGTGTACTATTTATGGAAATCATCTAAGAATTAATACTTATTGAGGGATTTTATTTATAAATATATATACATATCCAATAATCACATACTTATAATATGTATTATGTACATACTATATCAACAAACAAAACATGAAATCACAAATATACGAGTGATGGTTATGACTATACTAATACAATTCTTTGGAGACAAAAAAAATTGTTGTCCACCTAAGGTCATACATCATATTTGTCCACCTGTGTTAAAAATTCTTATGCTAGGAACAGGTCGGTTGATCAACTAGACCATCTAGTCAATCAGTTCAATCTCATATTGGTCGGCTGGTCTCCATCAGTCGGTCAACTAAGTCCTAGCTCAAGCGGTTGGCTACATTCTTCCACTCAATCGATTGGGCCTCTAGTTGATCAGATGTCTCATGCTGTCCCTTGGTCGATCGAATCAACTTTGATTCAGTCAAATCACCTGGTCTGAACACTTTCTTCTTGCAAAAAACAAAACTAATGTTAATCCTATCTATATATTACATTTTGTAAGAAGAATACCTTGGGTTTCATTCAATGGGAGCATATGGGCTAATCATTAATTACATTTTGAGAAGAAAGAGGAAGTCTTAGAATTCATACTATATTTAAAGATAGGAAATAAACCAGCGATACACACTTTCAAGGGGTATTGACCATAACCACACATATATCCACCACAAAAACCATTTTAGGGTGACGAGCATGGATTTCATATATATATATATATATATATATATATATATATATATATATATATATATATATATATATGGATCTACATGACATTCTTTGGTGTATGTGGTATTTAATTGTATACGTACATTAACCATTTAAATATTCACATCGTATGCAACTAAATAAATGACAAAACGAAATTTAAATATGGAATCAGAGTAGACCCAAAACAAAAAAAAATCTACCCATATTCTCCTTAACCAATAGATTGTGTCAGCAAAAATGCATCTAGGAATGATGGTGCAAGACATACCTTGTCTTGGAGCAAGTCCATTGACCATTCTAACAAAGATATGTGCTCCCTTCGAAAGTGGCATACATATGACAATTTTTGGCATCCTCCTGGTGTAGCACATGGCCGGTAGTTGAGGATGTCCTCATAGCATGGAAACAAAAGCTTCCACAACTCTACATAGTCTTTGTAGACCACATGGTGCTCCACATTGTGCTACTACAGCCAAGGGGATGGAGTTGCCCTTCTATTTGTCAATGTGATAGGATCGATATCATTTTGCTTTCTTTCTCTCCCTTTCAGGTAAGACTGCTAAGGCTCACTCGCATGCTACCAGAACTATTATATGAAGAGTCTTGAGACAATCTCTTGACTTCATCTCTGGACATTGTGTCTATTGTGCGTGTGTTCAACCTTGATCACCCCCTCCTTATGTAGGAGTGGATGGTCCAAGGTTTCCAAAACCCAAGGGATACGAAAGGTTAGAACTCATCACCTGACGGCTACTGCGGACAACCAGACGGCCATCTAGATAATCAACTCAATTGACTATATGATCCATTTAGTTGAATGGCACACTAGTCAATCGACCATATTGTCCATTTAATCGATTGTCTTGTTGCCACCATCACAATAATACTATCTTTTAATGTGATGATTAATGAACACTGTTGCACATATCATTAATCATTTGACCCATTCAAAATGGCTATTTTGCATCCAATCAGTTGATTGGACATTCCAGTCAGTGGACTTGGTATTTTGGCCATTTGTTGGGAACCTAGTTTGGTTGGTTGGATGGACACTCCATCCAGTTTACTTGTTGGTTCCATCGACTAGGGTCAGTAAGATCCAGTCAGTCGACTAAACACTCCAGTGTTGTTTAATTGGTAATGAAGTCCATAAACATTATGACTACACAAACAATGAGAGATATCTAACAACACATCATTCCTACCCAAATAATTGGAAAGTTGGAGAATAAATTCAACTTACATCCATGATCGGAATTATTATGATTGTCTCTGATATCATGAAATTGTAGTTCTCTTAATATTAAATCTATGTTTTTGAACTGGAGTAGAATGTTGAATTATAGTGAGTTCACATATCATATATTGACTCATACGAGCATGACCATACATTTCTAGTCTTTCTTAGTAAAGGCATGATATATCAAACTCACAGTATGAGGGACAAATATCATCTACATCACTCACAGTCAATCCCCATGTGTCACAACATACCCAATCACCACCTTTCTGACAACCCTTATTCAGGATCACGATGGATGGTGTCAAAGTTCATCAAACGACCTATGATGAATGTAGTGACTTTAGTTCTAAGAACCACAATCACTTTGAGAGATGATTTTGACTACCATTACAAGGTTTCTATGTATTACTCTCAAGGTGGATATGTCTAGTACACTTTTCTCTTACACGTACCTATATATTTGATTTGATATCCAATATCTTAACTTCATGAGACACAGTCATCATTCAAGACACATTCTAGTCTTATATATTAGTGTTGTCTATTTTGTTTGCGCAATAATATATGACCAAAGACATAACAAGAATGTATGTACTCTTATCATACATATGATCGCATTGTTTTGGTCCTCAACTTGAAGACATATGTCATTGAGTAACATCATTCTTTAGACATCTATTATTCTTATGTCATTATCTCATAACTAAGATAAGCATAAGAAACAAAATTACCTTTATTAATATTATCAAATCAAGTACATGATGCCACATACAATCATCAAATGATTCACCCAATGGGCTTGTATACCAACAAGCACAAACTATCCACATAATAGGATGGTTGATATTTCTTCCAAATACAAAGGCTATATGAAAGGATGCAAAGTTTTGATGGTAATCTTTTTAATAATTTCACAATAGTTTTGCATAAAATTAGTACAGTACATAATCAATATTTTGGTGATATTGTACAAAAGTATTCATACATTGCTAATGTATTACAAATTATGTGATTACTGGTGTTGTTCAGGGAGTCCTGCTAATGAAGATAGTCCATTTCCATTTATAAATAAATGAAAATATGAAAGCAAGATGAACACCTTTTTGTAGAAAAATGACATGAATGTATGCAATTTTGATGAAGGATACATACAAAATGATTGAATGGGGAAGAAGATACAAACAGATAAGACGACAACTAAGGAAAAGGGTAATGATGATGAAGTAGGTGGTCTAAAGATGGGATTATAAAAAACGTCTAAAGAAAGAGCTGAAAAAGTAAACAAAGAGTATTATCTTGAAATGTCTTGATTAGTTTAGGAAATAGACCATATTAGAAAAGAATCAAACGGTGTGAAGATGGACTGTGAGAGATCAAGGAATGCCATCCATTTTATTTTTGAATATCTTTGTGCAATCTACATTCTTGATTCAATGACTCGTGATGATGATGATGAAGACAAGTACAATGATGACAATGGTTGAACTAAGGTTTGTCAACATTCAAGTACCACAACTAATATTTTTTACATTAAGGCATTGTACTTGATTATTGTGCTATTGTTTCATATGAAATATAGGATGCTAAAGATGCATATGATGAATATAATGATAGGTGTGAATCCATCCAAGCTACTGATTAATTTTTGATGATTTTGTAATTTCTCCCCATCTGAAAAAACATTGAGGACATGATAATTGGAGCTTCATCAGAGTATGTGTCAGAGACTATAAGAGACGTGATAACAAGTGGTTGTAAAGATATTACCAAAGTTGATGAATTGGGGTTCTGTACTGTACTTATATAGTAATAGAATGGCATGGTTTTAATAATACTGTACAAGCTTTACTTTTGTAATTCTGCACTTGAGAAAGAAAATGTATGAATATAATAATAAAAAATGAATGGGGGTAAGTAGGGCATCCTTGACATTTGGTAACTATTTTATATGTGTTTATTTTATATGTATATTATTATGATATAGAAAATAGATAAAATACTAAAAATAGCATATGAAAAGAAAAGTATTAAGATGAAGTTGGTTGTGAAAAACAATCTAAGGAAAGAGGAGTTCATGAAGTAGTCAAAAAATGAGATGAAAATAAAGGTACTAAGCTAAAGTTTGTTGTGAAAGACCACACTATGGAAGAAGAAGATCATGATGTAGTGGAAAATGATGGATTGAGAGACAAAGAAAATTTTAAAGTAGTACAATATGAGGAGAGATGCGTTGAGAAGGGGAATCAAGAACAAACATCTGACCATATGAACATGGAAGATGAACCTTGTAAAGCTGATGATGTTTGATAAGTAATGGTTATTTAAGGAAGTGAATATGTGTATATCTATGACATAAGTTACTTCTTTATGTAATTTGCATAGGAAATTAGTTATGTCTAATTGATTTGATTAATATTTATTGTAATATTGGACTGTACTAATTAATATTGTGCAGATAAATATGTTGTCATTCAAGATAATGTGGTACATGTTATCCTCGATCTATCCCAACATATGTTGGATAATATGATCAAAAGTAATACTTAAAAAAACACATGCTACTAATAAGTCCAATGTTGAAACAAAACTTGTAGATAAGTTTTATGATGATACACATGTTGCAAATGATGTTAATAAAAAAACATGCTTCTAATTAAGACAACTTGTTGCATATGAGGTATATATGTGTATCCAACACATATTGTAACGACCGCGCCTTCCGGTAACCCCCAATTAAGGGAGACCGAGAGGTCGGTGCCGTTATCCAATTTTTGGATCAAGTTTCATCAATTAATTGATAACAATTATTAAATTCTACTAGACTATACTAAAAAGCTGTAATAAAAAAAAATTTGCATACCTTTGAAAATTTTGGATTTCTAAACTTCTATCCAGGACTGGGACTAACTAACTAATCCTCCTTGGACTTTAATTCGTGCATTTCACAATATGATGATTTACTGTTTGTCCTTTTTGTTTTGTACCTAAAACGCCGACAAACAAGACGTCGGTCAGCCAAAGCTGGTATGTGGGGAATTCACTAATCATGCAATTATCCGTAACAATGTATTACATTCAATTATCAATTAACAAACAATTTTACGTTTTAAGTATAACTACATGATCCATGTGTACCCTATCCCCTGCCTTTTCCCTGCAGTGGACCTGGATACTACCTCCCTTATGGTAGATTCCCATTATACCCCTCATGACTTCACCTAATAGGTGAATCAATTTCTAGGGCTGAGTCACATGGCACTACCCGTAGGTAGCCCACTCCTTAACTCATGGTATGTTAAGAGTCTCATGGCACTACACATGTGTAGCCCAGTTTCTAACTCATGATAACCTAGACCTTGCTCTAGGTTATCCTTAGCCTTTACATAGCCACAGGGGTAGACTCGGATCTAGCCAGTTATACATGTATACTCATAGTGATAGTCATAGTCACTCTATAGTTGCATGAATTAAAACATCCAATAGTTATTTCAAGCCATGAGGGAAACGTCGATGAAATCCTCAGAAAACTAATCGGGATAATCATAAGCATAACCACATACCTCTTATTGCAGATTTGGATACAAAATTAACTTTGTAGAGAGAGAGAATCCAAACAATCAAGCAATTGCACGGAAACCCTGAAATAAACATTCCAACTTAATTTTATCAAAATTTATCCAATTCCATCTTATTCCTTAGAGTTTCTATTCCAATTTTAGGGTTTCTTGGAAATTAGGGTTTTGCCTTCATTCTTAGTTATCATGAACCCTAATTCCTCAAAATCACTTAAAACCTTTAAATTCTCTCCTTTTAATATTCCAAACAGTCTTAGGATCATTCTTTAGTAATTTATCAAAATAACAAGGTTTTCTTCTTCTTTTACCCTAAATTAGGGTTTTCATGTACATTATTTTCATTTATAGATATAAACCCTAAAATAACCATCTTTGTACTCAAAACGGATGAAAACTCCATGTTATCAATTAGCATGTTGATAATCCTCAATTTAACCTATTAAGTTACAATGAATCATCATTTATGTACAGTTTGGGTTTCTAATTAACTTGTAATGCATTTTTCTAACAAAACAAGACACTTTTGCAAAATGAACTATAACCAGGTCCTCAAATCATTTTTATCAGATTCCTTGCATTTTTCTACCGAACATTCATATAGAAAGTTTCTTCATATGAGGTTCCTAGCTATTACTATGATTTTAGCAAGGAAAATCAATTTTCTTGATTATTTGGCAGAGAGAGAGATTTATTGAAATTCTTGGATCGTTGGATCGATGCGCCTAAGGACCTCCTAGTCGTTCTGACACTCCTAACTAGCTGGATCCACTAACTAAGTGGTGCCCCCCGCTGCTTGCTGTCAGTCATTGGATGATCCTTGGTCCATAGTGGACCCTCGATCAAACGCTTTGCGTTCTCCGGCTCCACTACTCAAATGCGCGCCCTCTCCTTTTAGTCGATCCGTTAGATCATGGTTGGGCTCACAGTGGTCTAGAGATCTACGGCTGCTGCTTGTCATCCTTCTCTTCTCCTTGCTTTGAACCTACGGTGGCGTCGCGGCTGGGGCTCGTCGGAGCAAGGTCAATCACGAGAGGGGAAGGGCTCTGAGGCTCGAGAAGCTGCCGCTAGGGTTTGTGAGGGTGAGAGCAACCACCTGAGGGCCTATTTATAGGCCATGGGGGTCTCTACCTAGGGTTTCTTAACCCTGCCGTCCACTAGTTCTTTGCCCAATTGGGCATTTTTCCTATTCGTGATGGGATCCCATAAAAGTAGGGTCGAGAAGCTTCGCCTCTCACCCCCGGACCTATTGGACAAGTTTCCAAGCTCGAACAATCACTGAGTCGATCGAAATCAAAGGGGGAAGTTTCCCCTAATTGTGCTACAGTCTGCATCCCTCTGGGACTCTAGAAGATGAGCTGGGTCAGTTGGATTAAGATCCAACGACCACAATCATCCGCGCTCAAACAAAAAGGGAAAGATTTCCCAAATTGCAAGGAAAATCCTATTTTGTAGATAATCTTGAAAAATCGATAACTCTTAACTCCTTTTTGCCTCAAATTTTAAGGGAAACTCTTTTATGTTTTTATATTTCATCTTGCAAAATTTGGGATCATTATCGCAATTAAACGGTTCCTTTTCTTTAGTTGCAAGAAAACACCCTTTTATTCATATTTTCCATATATTCTTTATTTCCTTTGCTATTATATAATTATCCTGAGTTCTTTGAACCCTAAGGAACCTTTATAACTCAAAATCCTATTTTGAGAAAATATCTTTTAGCCTTTTAATCATCCTTTATTCATTTTCTTATATATTCCACTATCCCATTGAATTCCTTTTTCATTTCTTTTTCTTTTTCTTTCAATTGGGCTTAATGGCCGATAAGGCCCATTAAGAGAGCATGCAAGGCTATTATTCATGAAATTCATTCAAATCAAACCATGAAATCAAACATTGATCTTATTTATCTTTTAAAGGAGATTCAAAATCTCATTACATGTTTTGGAAAATGAGGTTATAACATCCTCCTCTCCTTATAGGAATTTTGCCCTCAAAATTCAACAATCAAACAAACAAATCAGGATATGCTTTTTCCACATCCGTCTTCAGCTCCCATGTGGCCTCATCTTCCCCATGGTGCTTCCAAAGAACCTTTACCATCTCTATATTCTTATTCCTGAGTTCTTTTACCTTGGTATCTAGAATCCGCAAAGGCAACTTAGGGTAAGATAGCTTTCCTTGAAGCTCAATGGGTTCAATGCTCAGCACATGGCTCAGATCTTGCACATATCGCTTCATATTGGACATGTGAAACACATCGTGCATCATGCTATATTGAGGGGGTAACGCCAAGCGATATGTGGCTTCACCAATCCGTTCTAACACTTCAAACGGACCCACGTATCGGGGACTCAACTTTCCTCTATTCTTAGTTATAGCTCGGAGTGGTCGGATTTTCAAAAAAACATGTTCTCCCATAGAGAAATGCACATCAATTCGCTTCACATCAACATACAACTTCTGTCGGTCTTGGGCTCTCTTTAGCCTTTGCCTGATCAAAGCAACTTTATCAGCATACACTTGGAGTTCATCTGACCTCAATAAGGTCCTTTCACCAACATCATCCCAGGGAAGTGGCGACCGACACAGTCTCCCATATAGAGCTTCATATGGAGGCATCCCGATACTGGCTTGGTAACTGTTCTTGTAAGTAAACTCGGCTAAAGGTAGGTACTGCTCCCATGATCCACCCCAATCGAGCACGCAAGCTCTCAACATATCTTTTAAGGTCTAAATTGTCCTTTCTGATTGACCATCTGTCTGGGGGTGATAAGCGGTACTGAACTTCAGTCTTATACCTAGTTCCTCTTGAACCTACTTCCATAGCTTGGAAGTAAACTTTGGGTCTCTATCGGAGATGATGGAACTGGGTACGCCATGTAAACGTACTATCTCTCTGATATACAGCTCAACTAAGTCTAACACTTTGGCAGTGATTTTTAGGGCAAGGAAGTGTGCTGACTTGGTAAGGCAATCTACCACAACCCATATCGCATCATGACCTTTCTTGGTCCGGGTTAGACCCACCACGAAATCCATGGTGATCTGCTCCCATTTCCACTCTGGGATCTCTATAGACTGTAAAAGTCTTCCGGGTCGTTGGTGTTCAACCTTCACCATTTGGCACGTAAGACAACTGGCTACATAAGCTACAATGTCTCTCTTCATTCCTGGCCACCAGAAAAACCTCTACATATCCTTAAACATCTTCGTAGTCCCTGGGTGCACCATGTATTTAGAACCATGAGCCTCTTGTAGGATACATTCCTTCAATGGTGAATCTTTAGGAACCCATATGCGATTCTCAAATCAGATTCCTCCATCTATTCCCAAAGAAAGACGGGTCTGAGGCTTCTGCATCATGCCTTTCATCTTGTCAAGTCCTCCACTGGCCAACTGTGCTATGACAATCTCACTAAACAATTCAGACTGTATCTGGATGTTGCCTAATTGAACTCGATCATCTAACGGTTGAGGTGACCATTCCACCAGCTCTTCTAAGCTCTTCCACTGACTGGACAACACAACTGCACACCTTAGTTGTTTTCGACTTAAAGCATCAGCTACGATGTTCGCCTTTCCCGGATGATAGGCAATGGTGAAGTCATAATCCTTCATATACTCCATCCATCTTTGTTGTCATAGGTTCAAGTCTTTTTGCGTCAGAAGATACTTCAGGCTCTTATGGTCTGTGAAGATTTCAAAGGTAGCACCATAAAGGTAATGCCACAAAATCTTCAGGGTATGGATGATAGCAGCTAACTCCACGTCATGTGTCAGGTAATTCACCTCATTGGGCTTGAGTTGTCAGGAGGCATATGCAACCACATGCCAATTTTGTTCCAACACACAGCCAAGTCCCATCTTTGATGCATCAGTGAAAATCATGAAATCCTCATTGCCTGATGGTAGAGTCAAAACCGGTGCAGTGGTCAACTTCTCTTTCAGCTCCTGCAAAAAAGCCTCACAAACATCGAACCACACGAACTTCACATCTTTCTAAGTCAACATGGTCAAAGGCAAGGCGGTCTTTGAGAAATCCACGATGAAGCGCCGATAATATCCTGCTAACCCCAAGAAGCTTCGAATCTCGGAGGGGTTCTTCGGTGCTGGCCAGTCTCAAACTGCCGACACTTTAGCTGGATCTATGATGATCGTTCCTCTGGGGATGATGTGTCCAAGGAACATGACTCGGTCTATCCAAAACTCACATTTAGAGAATTTCCCATAGAACTTCTGCTTTCTTAATATATCAAGGACTTTACTTAGGTGGTCTCAGTGTTAATCTAAGTCGTCTGAAAAAACCAGTATGTCATCTATGAACACTATGACAAACGAGTCAATGAAGGGTTGAAACACACTATTCATAAGGTTCATGAACACACTAGGTGCATTGGACAACCCAAAAGGCATAACCACAAACTCATAGTGGCCATACCGGGTTCTAAAAGCGATTTTTGGGATATCCTCACTCTTGACTCTCAACTGGTGGTAACCCGATCTCAAGTCAATCTTGGAAAAGACTCGAGCCGACTTCAACTGGTCAAACAAGTCATCTATCCAGGGTAAAGGTATTTGTTCTTAATGGTAGCCTGGTTGATCATCTGATAGTCTATGCACATTCAGAGCGAAGCATCCTTTTTCTTTACAAAAAGCATCGACGCTCCCCATGGTGATGTCCTAGGGTGGATAAAACCCTTATCCAACAATTCCTGCAATTGCTTCTTTAACTCAAGCAACTCAGTAGGGGCCATTCTATAAGGTTCTCGGGAAATAGGGTTTGTACCACGGGCTACCTCTATGGAGAAATCTACCTCTCTTTCGGGAGGAACCCAGGTAGATCATCTGGGAAAACATCTGAATAGCCCCTAACTACCTCTATTTCTTCTAAGGGTTGCACCTTGGGTTCTGGCTCAGTGACTACTGCTAGGAAATCTCGACACCCTTTACTCATCATCTTCTCTACTTTCATGGCTGACACATACAGGCTGGTGGTGGCATCTTTCCTACCCCTAATGACAAAAGGTGGGTGACCTGGTTTCTTAATGATCACTTTCTTTTCTCTACAGTCGATATTGGCCCTATACGTATAAAGCCAATCCATGCCAATGATTACGTCAAAATCATTCATGTCAAGAAGGATAAATTCTGTAGGAAACTCATGATCTCGATATTTCACAGGTATCACTGGAGTTTTCAAAAGGGAAGTAAAGATTCGACCACTCAGGGTTGTAACATCTAGGACATACCCTAAATCCTTGATATCCAAACAAAGCATAGTTGCAAGATTTCTCAAAATGAAAGTATTAGTAGATCCAGAGTCAAACAAAGCTTTTACATTATGTCCCATGACTTCAAGCATGCTTGCAATATTTTTCATCATGCATTAGACCATTACATGCTTAACTTAAAACATAAAAGAAAACTCTAAGGGTTATTACCCTTGATCAACTGATTGGCATTAGCTTGAGCCTCCTCATTGTCAATGGAAAACACCCGAGCTTGTCTTCTCTCTCCTGCAGGTGGGGCTACAGCTATAGGTGGGGTTGCTACTGGTGGGGCTACCACTTGTCCTGGTCCTCTGGGATCTGGCATAGGATAGACGGATTGCAGATGTCCTTCTTGGTGGCATCGAAAGCATGCCTTCTTCTTGTAGTGGCATTCACCGGCGTGCCCCTTTCCGCAGGTGCGACAAGGAGGTCGGTTGTTCTCTTGACGGGGTTTCCCTTTTCCTCCATGTTTTCCTTTAGCTTGATGACGTCCTTGACCCTTCTTGTGGTTGTTTCTCGGGCCTTGGGCTCCTTCAGTGAAACCCAAGTATACCTTGGGTGGAAACTGGGTAGGCATCACAATTCTCTCCATGTCTAAAGCAATGTTGTAGGCTTCGGCGAAGGTTTTAGGCTTTCTTTCCATCACATGGGGCCTGATGGCAGGGTGAAGACGCTCTATAAAGTGATCCACCCTTCTTTCTTCATCCATCTTGTACCCAAAGCATTCTAGGATCTGGAACTTGCGCCCGAAGTCCGCCACCGAAGAGTTTCCTTGGGTCAAGTTGGTGAACTCCCTTTCCTTTTCCTTCTTAGCTGAGACTGGAACGAATCTGGCGGTGAAGATCATCTTGAAATCAGCCCATGTCATGGGTTCCTCTGTTAAATCTCTGCCTGTGATGTCGGTCTCCCACCATATCTTAGCTGCTCCTTCCAGGAGGTGAGCAACAAAGAGGACCTTCTTGCTCGACTGTACCTCAATCATGCAGAAACCATTCTCGACTGCAAGCAGCCAAGCTTCCGCCTTGTCGACTACCTCAGTCTTATCTTCTCCCCAGAACTTCTCGATGTTCATCTTGACAAAGTCCAGGATGGTGGCCCCTAGTCTAGGACGAACCGGAAGCGGCTCACCATTCTCAGCTCTGGTTAGGTCTCAGAGGGCCAAGGCATTAATGGCCTCAGTCAACTTCTTATGTTTCTCCATCCACAAAGCCTCAGGGGTATGGATCATCATGGTCAGTTCTGGACCTCCAGCTTGGTCCTCCTCCATCTGGTCTACTTCCTCGTATACATGTTGCTCCTCATACCCTTGGTCTTGTTCTTGATCAAGGTTATTGAAGGGTATCAGGTCAGGGTTAGGGACCTCATGAGTGGTCTCTTCGGGCCTCTTTCTCTTCTTAGAGGATTCACCATCATGGTTCTTCTTCCTCTTTTCTGAAGACCCCTTTCCTCTATGGGGAGGCCAAGTACTCCTAGTTGGGTTCCCAATACCCTCAGGGATGGCAACTGTCTTTGTACGAGCCATCTACATAAGCATAACAAACAAACCTTTAGTTTATCATTAAACTAATTATACTTATGTCAGTGACGTCTCATTATGTATCTTTTATTAATTTGATGGAGGATTCCTTAATCATTAACTTACTTTCCCATACCACATGAGGGTGAGGAAGAGAGAGAAAACCCTAACTCTTAAAGTCCTTAATATAATAGGTGATGAGAAGGGATGAATAAGATGAGAGAGTCCTAAAGGTATCATATTTCGATTCAAATCCTAGGACATCGGCCAGACAGTCACACAATCCGAGAGTCCTCATATTCCGAATAGCACTGCGGAGGAAAATTTTGCCAACCCCTGGAAGTGATCCTTTTCTAGACACCTCAGTCTTTCGAAAAATCATCTAATAACTCCCTTGGGTTCTACAGAGTTTGTAAAATTTAATAATTATTAACAATTAAGTGGATAACCTTGGCTCTGATACGAAATGTAACGACCCCTCCTTCCGGTAACCCCAAATTAAGGGAGACCGAGAGGTCAGTGCCGTTATCCAATTTCTGGATCAAGGTTCAGCAATTAATTGATAACAATTGTTAAATTCTACTAGACTATACTGAAAAGCTGTAATAAATAATTTTTTTTTGCATACCTTTGAAAATTTTGGATTTCTAAACTTCTATCCAGGACTGGGACTAACTAACTAATCCTCCTTGGACTTTAATTCGTGTACTTCACAATATGACAATTTCCTGTTTGTCCTTTTTGTTTTGTACCTAAAACGCCGACAACCAAGACGTCGGTCAGCCAAAGATGGTATGTGGGGGATTCACTAATCATGTAATTATCCATAACAATGTATTGCATTCAATTATCAATTAACAAACAATTTTATGTTTTAAGTATAACTATGCGATCCATGTGTACCCTATCCCCTGCGTTGTCCCTACAGTGGACCTGGATACTACCTCCCTTATGGTAGATTCCCATTATACCCCTCATGACTTCACCTAATAGGTGAATCAATTTCTAGGGCTGAGTCACATGGCACTACCCATAGGTAGCCTACTCCTTAACTCATGGTATGCTAAGAGTCTCATGGCACTACACATGTGTAGCCCAGTTTCTAACTCATGATACCCTAGACCTTGCTCTAGGTTATCCTTAGCCTTTGCATAGCCACAGGGGTAGACTTAGATCTAGCCAGTTATACATGTATACTCATAGTGATAGTCATAGTCACTCTATAGTTGCATGAATTAAAACATCCAACAGTTATTTCAAGCCACGAGGGAAACGTCGATGAAATCCTCGGAAAACTAATCTGGATAATCATAAGCGTAACCACATACCTCTTATTGCAGATTCAGATACTGAATTAACTTTGTAGAGAGAGAGAATACAAACAATCAAGCAATTGCACAGAAACCCTAAAATAAACATTCCAACTTCATTTTATCAAAATTTATCCAATTCCATCTTATTCCTTAGAGTTTCTATTCCAATTTTAGGGTTTCTTGGAAACTAGGGGTTTGCCTTCATTCTTAGTTATCATGAACCCTAATTCCTCAAAATCACTTAAAAACTTTAAATTCTCTCCTTTTAATATTCCTAACAGTCTTAGGATCATTATTTAGTAATTTATCAAAATAACAAGGTTTTCTTCTTCTTTTACCCTAAATTAGGGTTTTCATGTACATTATCTTTCATTTATAGACATAGACCCTAAATTAACCATCTTTGTACTCAAAACGGATGAAAACTCCATGTTATCAATTAACAGGTTGATAATCCTCAATTTAACCTATTAAGTTACAAAGAATCATCCTTTATGTACAATTAGGGTTTCTAATTAACTTGTAATGCATTTTTCTAACAAAACAAGACACTTTTGCAAAACGAACAAGAACCAGGACCTAAAATCATTTTTATCAAGTTCCTTGCATTTTTCTACCCAACTTTCATATATAAAGTTTCTTCATATGAGGTTCCTAGATATTACTATGATTTTAGCAAGGAAAAGCAATTTTCTTGATTATTTGGCAGTGAGAGAGATTTACCAAAATTCTTGGATCGTTGGATCGATGCTCCTATGGACCTCCTAGTCGATCTGACGCTCCTAACTGGCCAGCTCCACTAACTAAGTGGCGTGCCCTGCTGCTTTCCGTCAGTCATTAGATGATCCTTGGTCCACGGTGGACCCTCGATCAAACGCTTTGCGTTCTCTGGCTCCACTACTCAGATGCGCGCGCTCTCCTTTTAACCGATCTGTTGGATCATGCTTGGGGTCACAGTGGTCCATAGATCTACGGTTGCTTCTTGTCGTCCTTCTATTCTCCTTACTTTGAACCTATGGTGGCGTCGCGGATGGGTCTCGTTGGAGCAAGGTCAATCGCGAGAGGGGAAGGGCTCTAAGGCTCGAGAAGATGCCGCCAGGGTTCGTGAGGGTGAGAGCAACCACCCGAGGGCCTATTTATAGGCCATGGGGGTCTCTACCTAGGGATTCTTAAACCCGCCATCCACTGGTTCTTTTCCGAATTGGGTGTTTCTCCTATTCGCGATGGGATCCCATAAAAGTAGGGTTGAGAAGCTTCGCCTCTCACCCTCGGACCTATTGGACAAGTTTCCAAGCTTGAACAATCACTGTGTCAATCGGAATCAAAGGGGGAAGTTTCCCCTGATCGTGCTATAGTCCGCGTCCCTTTGGGACTCTAGACGATGAGCTGGGTCAATTGGATCAAGATCCAACGGCCACAATCACCTGCGCTCAAACAAAAAGGGAAAGATTTCCCAAATTGCAAGGAAAATCCTATTTTGAGGATAATATTGAAAAATTGATAACTCTCAACTCTTAACTCCTTTTTACCTCAAATTTTAAGGGAAACTCTTTTATGTTTTTTATCTTTCATCCTGCAAAATTTTGGATCATTATCTCAATTAAACGGTTCCTTTTCTTTAGTTGCAAGAAAACACCCTTTTATTCATATTTTCCATATATTCTTTATTTCCTTTGCTATTATATAATTATCCTGAGTTCCTTGAACCCCAAGGAACCTTTATAACTCGAAATCCTATTTTGAGAAAATATCTTTTATCATTTTAATCATCCTTTATTCATTTTCTTATATATTCTATTATCCCATTGAATTCCTTTTTCATTTCTTTTTCTTTTTCTTTCAATTGGGCTTAATGGCCGATAAGGCCCATCAAGAGAGCATGCAAGGCTATTATTCACGAAATTCATTCAAATAAATCCATGAAATCAAACATTGATCTTATTTATCTTTTAAAGGAGATTCAAAATCTCACTACATGTTTTGGAAAATGAGGCTATAACACATATTACATGTATGTATGAGTAATGAACATGATGTTGCATATATAGCTATAGCTGGGAAGACTATATTTACAAGTGATGTACGTCTATTGCAATATGGAATATATATGGGCTATCCCACAAGATATACATGAGTGGGTAACTTGTTTGTTTATTGATCCATTAGTAAGTTTATCTCTATGTAGACCATGTGAAGCAAATGTACTATACATTTATCGCACATTATGGCACATGTACGTTTGATACTACTGTATGTGGTCTGATTGTGTCACATGTTATGATTGTTCTAAACTAAAATGAGTGCCTTGCTCTCCTGTACTGTATTTAAAAACTATGCTTGTCTACATTCAAGTCAGTACTAAATGTGATACTTTTGACTATACAAACTATTTTTTTACTATAATTCTTGTTTAAATAAGAATATCAAAGAAAGTGAAAGTGAGATTGTTTTGAATAAAGAGATTGACAATATATATGGATCACAAAAGATGGTGGAAGACACATGAGTGGTTGAAGATGGATCAATAAAAAATTTCATTGTGACTTTGTTGATATGATGAGTAAAGAGGAACAAGTAATCATATGTGAGCTCATAAAAATTGGTTTGTGAATATGCTTGAAAATTATATATAATGATTCTTCTTCAATTATTTTTTGAAATGTAGGAATGAATTGATGTTGTATATCACCATATGGAATGTTTGGAAGGAAGATGATTCCAAGTTCCCTTGTCAAAAGTGAAAACTACTAGAGGGGGGGTGAATAGAGTTTTATAGATAATTTAACAATTATTTAACTCAAACAACCACAATGAAAATATTGGACAAGGAGACACAGGGTTTAGAGTGGTTCCAACTATAGCAAATACTATAGCCGTCAATCCACTACCTGGTTGCTTACCCAACCGGGATTTGAAAAGAAATTTATTTTACTACCTCGCAAGGAATTTACATAAAATACAATCTCTTTTCCCAAACCCTTCAAGCAGCCTTCACCTAGAAGTAATCGCCAACCTTGAAGCAGCCTTCCCTTGAAGTAGATGCACCAACTCCCGTTCCACCAGCCTTCTGAAGTAGCTTCCCTTGCGATAGCCTTCTTGAAGTAGCTTGAAGTCCCCTTCTCCACCTGAGAAGTCAACCCTCTCCAATCCGCAGCCTCCAACCCTAGGAGTAGCAAGGAGAGTACAAAAGATAAAAAGGAACAAGAAAGAAAAAGGAAATTACAACTTATCCTTTAAGCCCAAGGCTTGATATGCCTAGATCAAGTGTATAGATCTCCTATCCAAGTGTGTGAACTTATGATTGTTGTGGATAGGAGAATCTAGCCTATAGGAAACGAGATTGAGCTAAGGAGAATGTAGACAAATGATCACAGTGCTCAAATTGCTTGCAATAGATTGCTCAAGTATGCTCAAGTGTATTCTCAAGTGTAACAAGTGAATTCTAGTGTCCTATGGCTTGTCCTATTTATAGGAATGGCCTAAGTATAATTAAGGACGTTCTAGACAACTTCTAGGGGTTTCTATGTGCTTAACTAGCCGTTAGGTACAAAGTTGTTGCTTTAACAACGGCTAATTAATTTATTCTGCAGTTGCTGTCAGAGACCATCTCGGTCGACAAATGGTCGACCGAGACACCTACTCGGTCGAACTTTTGTCGACCGACAGGCTCTCTGGAACAAGTGATTTGCAACGTCTTTCTTCAACTGCCAACTAACATGTCTGTCGTGTCTAACGGCTACTTTGGATCTTTCTCGGTCGAGAAGATTGTCGACCGAGAGTGTCTCGGTCGAGGAGTTTGTCGACCGAGAATGATCCTGTTTCAAGATTTCAATTTAGGCACTAATTATATGTGTGAGTGTGCATAAATGATCCTATTTAAATGGGATGACATGTCTAACTATGGTGTTTGGCTAGGGAAAATCTAACGCTTGATTTACATGCAATTCTAAGTACTTGTACATTATATATTTGTACAAGTTTTTACAACAATGATTACATTGCATGAAAATATAAACATTTTAGCTTGTGGATTTTCCCTAGTTGCTTTGCCATCCATCTTAGTCCTGCACACTCAAGTAGCTCGTTAGATTAATAAGAATGAAATGTTTGTCATAATCAAAACAAAGGGATTTATAGATGTCCATTTAGCCAACAATCTCCCCCTTTTTGAAGATGACAAACATTTCCAAAATATAAATAAAGGAAATATAAAACATATGAGTTTCATACCTTTAGATTGCCTTATGTAGCTTTTCCTCTTGTTTATAAAATGTGTGCTTATTATTCCCAATGAATTATAGAACATGAAATCCAGTTCAGTTGGGAATATAGCAACTTTCAATGTAAAGCCAAGAGTATATTTATGAAACTCATTGATTGAGTTTTTCATAAATACTAAGTTATAGTTTTATATATCTCTCCCCCTTTGTCATTTCAAAAAGATAACCGTTTTAATAAAAACTCCCCCTTAATTAGATATCCCGTCAAATCTAATGAAAAAGATGTCCATTTGAAAAGCCAAAATGAAACAAGTAAACATATTCATTTTAAGAACCACAGATATCAAAGAAAACATCTTCCAAAGGAGTAATAAGCAGTTGCTTCCTAATGTTGTTGAATTGATCTAGTGGAAGCGGTTTTTTAAAAATATCAGCCAATTGATTTTCCGTATCAACATGATGAAGGGAAACATGATTCTTTGAGATGTGATCCCTTAAGAAGTGATGACGGATTTCAATGTGTTTTGCCCGGCTGTGTAAAATAGGATTGTGTGCTAAGTTTATGGCGCTCGTGTTGTCACAAAAAATAGGTGTAGAGGGAAGATTAAAACCATAATCGCTTAATACCTGTTGCATATAAAGCACTTGAGCACAACAAGACCCGGCTGCCATATATTCAGCTTCAGTTGTAGATAGGGCAACCGTATTTTGTTTCTTGCTAAACCAAGATACTAAGGCTCTTCCTAATAAGAAACAGCCACCACTAGTACTTTTGCGATCAAGTCGACAACCAGCATAATCCGCATCAGTATATGCTTTAAAATCCAAGGATTGTCCTTTTGGATACCATAAACTAAAACACGTAGTACCAGCTAGATATCGAAGAATTCGTTTAACCGCTAGAAAATGAGATTGCATAGGTTGGGATTGAAATCGAGCACAAAGACCAACGGAAAACATAATGTCCGGTCGAGAAGCAGTTAAGTATAGCAAACTACCAATCATGGCTCTATATAAGGAATCATCAATAGGTTCCCCATTTTCATCCTTATCAATTTTGATAGAGGTAGCCATAGGAGTAGTAGCATGTTTGCATTGATCCATCCCAAAACGTTTTAAAAGTTCTTTAGTATATTTTTCTTGGCTTATGAAAATTCCTGCAGGTGTTTGCTTAATTTGAAAACCAAGAAAGAATGTTAGTTCACCCATGAGGCTCATTTCAAATTCTTTTTGCATAATGTCACTGAATTGTGTGCATAATGAATCATTAGAAGCTCCAAAAATAATGTCATCAACATATATTTGCACAACTAGGAAATCAGATGCATATGTTTTGAAAAATAAAGTAGAATCTGAATTTCCAATAGAAAAACCATTATCAAAAAGATATGTCTTGAGTCGTTCATACCAATTCCTAGGTGCTTGTTTGAGACCATAAAGTGCCTTTTTAAGTTTATAAACATGGTCACCTTTTTCTGGTATTTCAAAGCCAGGTGGTCGAGCAACATAAACTTCTTCGTGTATGATGCCATTTAGAAATGCACTTTTGACATCCATTTGATATAGCTTAATGTTTTTATGGGCAGCAATAGCTAGTAACATCCTAATAGCTTCAAGTCTGGCTATGGGTGCATATGTTTCATCAAAATCTATTCCTTCTTGTTGATTATATCCTTGTGCTACTAGCCGAGCTTTATTCCTTATGACTTCTCCTGCCTCATTGAGCTTATTCCTAAACACCCATTTAGTTCCTATGATAGTTTTATCTTGTGGTTTAGGAACTAAATCCCATACATCATTTTTAGTGAATTGATTTAACTCCTCTTGCATGACTATTATCCAGTAATCATCCTTAAGAGCTTCGGATATCTTCTTAGGTTCAATGATAGAAACAAAAGCCATGTTTGCAACATCTTTGAAGGAAGACCGAGTTTTTACTTTATCATTTGGATCTCCAATAATTAGTTCTTGGGGATGATCCTTGATAAGCCTGGGTGTAGGTTGTGTTTCAACTTGGGGATCGGATATAGGAATTTTCTCACTATCATTGGAAATGGTTATATTTTCGAATTGATTAGTGAGATCAATGATATCTAGATTTTCAGACTTCGATTCTTCATGAAAAGAAACATGAATGGATTCCTCAACTTTTCTAGAGATAGTGTTATATACTCTAAAGGCTTTGCTAGAAGTGGAATATCCCAAGAAGAATGCTTTGTGTGATTTAGAATCAAACTTGTCTCTATCATCTTTGGTATTTAAAATGTAGCATGTGGAGCCAAAAGTATGAAAGTAGTCAACTCTAGGTTTCTTAGAGTGTAATATTTCATATGGAGTTTTCTTCAAATGAGAGTGAACAGTTACTCTATTAAGCACATAACAAGCAGTGTTTACAGCTTCAGCCCAAAAGGTTTTAGGTGTGTTGTGTTCAAGCATCATGGTCCTAGCCATTTCCTGTAGGGATCGATTTTTCCGTTCAACTATACCATTTTGTTGTGGGGTACGTGGAGCAGAAAAATTATGAGTATACCCTTGAGATGTACAAAAGGTCTCAAATGTATGATTCTCAAATTTGCCACCATGATCACTTCTAATGGTACATATTTTATGTTGTAAAAGATTTTCAATCTTGGAACAAAATTGCATAAAGACATGAATAGTATCATCTTTAGTTGCAATAAAATGTACCCATGTATATCTATTATAATCATCAACAATAACAAAATAGTATCGTTTACCACCAATAGATTGTGTCCTCATTGGTCCAAATAAGTCCATATGAATTAATTCTAAGGATCTACTGGTGCTAAGTACATGTTTTGATTTAAAAGATGTTTTGGTTTGCTTTCCCATTGTGCAGGGTTCACAGTTTTCAACTTGATCAAAAGACAAAGCAGGTAATCCATGAACAAGATCATATTTCACTAACTTTTTAATAGCATGTGAACTAGCATGTCCCAGCTTTTTATGCCATAGTTGTAAGGTATTTTCATTTGCAAGCAAGCATTTACCTACTACTGATTTCATAGAGTTTGGTTTAAGGATATAAAGATTTCCAACTCTATTTCCTTCATAAACGACATTTGTAGTGTTTTCTATCAATAATTTGCAGCAGGTTTTGTTAAATAACACATCATAACCACTATCACATAGTTGACTTACACTTATTAAATTATGATGCAATCCATCAACAAGTAGAACATTTTTAATTTCGAGATATGTTCCAACATTACCTATTCCAACGATTTTGCCCTTACCATTGTCTCCAAAGGTGACCGTTCCACTTTTCTTCTCTTCAAAAGTTTGAAATGCGTCCTTGTTCCCGGTCATATGTTTGGAGCAGCCACTGTCAACTACCCATTCCTGCATTAGAATGTAGATTTTGGTACCCATGTGATGGTCCGATATGGTTAGAAACTTTTTAAGTGCTTATGTATATAAAAGTTCTGATACAGAAAACCAGTCGGTCAATAATTGTTCGACCGATATCTGTTTCGGTCGACAATTTGTCGATCGAGCAGGTTACTATATTACAAGCAAAAACACAAAAAAATTCTCGGTTGACCGCTTTTCGACCGAAATAGGTGCTGTAAATTTTTGATTTGTTAAAGACACCCAGTCGGTCGACAATACTTCGACCGACCCAGAGCTCGGTCGACAATACTTCGACCGACAAGGTTTCTGTTTCAGTACAGTAATGCAGAAAAATAATAACAATAAGCATGGCACCTTTTGTTGAGATAAGACAATATAAATAGCAAAATTAAGCATTTGGTCATATCTCAACTACATTCCATTCTTCTAAGTTTGGGGTTTTGGGATCCAAACTAAGTCGGACTCCTTAGTCTTGTAGGGGCATGAAAAGCAATAATGTCCAAGACGTAAGCAGAAATGGCAAGTAATAGAGTCAATTTCATTTCTCTTTCTAGCCATTGTGTTCTTGGGTACAAACATAGTTTGGGTCTTTTTGGGTTGGTTTTTCTTTGGAACATATCCCAAACCTTTTCTTCCATTGAAGACAGTACCAACTCTCAATATGTTATCAAGAATATCTTTTCTTCTTAACTTATAAAGTTCTCTTTGCAACGTAGCAATGTCATTCATCTTCTTATGTATATCTTTTCTTGCTTGGTCTAAATCAGAAAACAATGAATCCTTTTCTTTTACAATATTATCATAGTCTGGATGGTTGCACAAGATAGGTTGAGTTTGATAATCTTGTAGTTTAGCTAGAAAATTAGTCTTTTCTTTTGATAGAAGATCAACATTGGTTTCCAAATTTAGTAGCTTTCTAGTGCAATCATCTAAAGATGTTTTTAAAGATACATTTTCAAGATCAATGTTGTTCTTTTCATAAGAAAGTTCATCTAATTTGGCAATGAGCTCATTATTTGATTTTATAGCCTTCTTTAGTTTCTTCTTGGCATCAACATACTTACCATGAGTTTCTTGTAAACTAGTAACTAACTCTTCTTTAGGAAGATCAACTAGGCTTACCTCTTGAGAGTCTTCATTTTCTTCTCTTGCCATTAGACATTCCACCTTCTCTTCTTCGCTTTCACTGTCACTTGACTCATCCCAGGCAGCTTTATAGGCTTTTTCTCCTTTCTTCTTATGTGAGCTTTTCTTTCCCTTCTTTGCTTTGGGACATTCATTTTTGAGATGCCCTTTCTTCCCACATTCAAAGCACCTGGGAGTAGAGGAACTAGAAATTTTGTTAGATTTAAACCTTTTGTACTTCTTACCGTTGACGATTAAGGCTTCTTCTTCTTCTTCACTTGACTCCTCACTTTCTTGTGTGATGACTTTTGAGGCTTTGAGAGCCACATCCTTCTTCTTCCCACTTTGGTGTTCACGTTCTCTTCTTTCTTCCTCTTCTAGATCTGCTTCATGAGCTTCTAAATTACCAATGAGTTGTTCCATTTTGAGGCGAGTGAGGTCGTTTGCTTCTGCAATGGCTGTCACCTTTGGCTTGTATTTTGGAGGAAGTGATCGAAGAATTTTTGATACCTGATCTTCCTCAAGGACATGTTTTCCTAAGGCACTTAAACCATTAACAATAGTAGAGAATTTTGAATACATTTCACTAATAGATTCATTAGGATCCATACGAAAATGTTCAAGTTTTGTTTTAAGCAGGCTAATCTTGGAATTTTTGACTTGGGCTGTACCCTCATAAGTGATGGACAATCTATGCCAAATATCATACGCTGTATCACAATTTGATATTCTATTAAATTCTCCTACAGAAATAGAACAATATAAAATGCTTACAGCTTTTGCGTTCATTTGGGCCTGTTTTACCGTGTTTCCATCCCATTCCGCAAAGTCATTTTGAGGGAATTCATAAGGAGTATATACCATTCTCCATAGATCCCAGTTGACGCCTTGGAAGTAGAACTGCATCCTTCTCTTCCAGTATTGGTAGTTTGTTCCATCGAACGCCGGCGGCCTAGCAACAAGAGTCCCTTCAATGTTGAGGTTGTTGAGCATTCCATCACCCATTTCTTCAAGACCTTGTTAGGGTTCCTTGAAGCCTTGCTCTGATACCAGTTGAAAACTACTAGAGGGGGGTGAATAGAGTTTTATAGATAATTTAACAATTATTTAACTCAAACAACCACAATGAAAATATTGGACAAGGAGACACAGGGTTTAGAGTGGTTCCAACTATAGCAAATACTATAGTCGTCAATCCACTACCCGGTTGCTTACCCAACCGGGATTTGAAAAGAAATTTATTTTACTACCTCGTAAGGAATTTCCATAAAATACAATCTCTTTTCCCAAACCCTTCAAGCAGCCTTCACCTAGAAGTAATCGCCAACCTTGAAGCAGCCTTCCCTTGAAGTAGATGCACCAACTCCCGTTGCACCAGCCTTCTGAAGTAGCTTCCCTTGCGATAGCCTTCTTGAAGTAGCTTGAAGTCCCCTTCTCCACCTGAGAAGTCAACCCTCTCCAATCCGCAGCCTCCAACCCTAGGAGTAGCAAGGAGAGTACAAAAGATAAAAAGGAACAAGAAAGAAAAAGGAAATTACAACTTATCCTTTAAGCCCAAGGCTTGATATGCCTAGATCAAGCGTATAGATCTCCTAGCCAAGTGTGTGAACTTGTGATTGTTGTGGATAGGAGAATCTAGCCTATAGGACACGAGATTGAGCTAAGGAGAATGTAGATAAATGATCACAGTGCTCAAATTGCTTGCAATAGATTGCTCAAGTATGCTCAAGTGTATTCTCAAGTGTAACAAGTGAATTCTAGTGTCCTATGGCTTGTCCTATTTATAGGAATGGCCTAAGTATGCTTAAGGATGTTCTAGACAACTTCTAGGGGTTTCTAAGTGCTTAACTAGCCGTTAGGTACAAAGTTGTTGCTTTAACAACGACTAATTAATTTATTCTGCAGTTGCTGTCAGAGACCATCTCGGTCGACAAATGGTCGACCGAGACACCTACTCGGTCGAACTTTTGTCGACCGAAAGGCTCTCTGGAACAAGTGATTTGCAACGTCTTTCTTCAACTGCCAACTAACCTGTCTGTCGTGTCTAACGGCTACTTTGGATCTTTCTCGGTCGAGAAGATTGTCGACCGAGAGTGTCTCGGTCGAGGAGTTTGTCGACCGAGAATGATCCTGTTTCAAGATTTCAATTTAGGCACTAATTATATGTGTGAGTGTGCATAAATGATCCTATTTAAATGGGATGACATGTCTAACTATGGTGTGTGGCTAGGGAAAATCTAACGCTTGATTTACATGCAATTCTAAGTACTTGTACATTAAATATTTGTATAAGTTTTTACAACAATGATTATATTGCATGAAAATATAAACATTTTAGCTTGTGGATTTTCCCTAGTTGCTTTGCCATCCATCTTAGTCCTGCACACTCAAGTAGCTCGTTAGATTAATAAGAATGAAATGTTTGTCATAATCAAAACAAAGGGATTTATAGATGTCCATTTAGCCAACAATCTCCCCCTTTTTGAAGATGACAAACATTTCCAAAATATAAATAAAGGAAATATAAAACATATGAGTTTCATACCTTTAGATTGCCTTATGTAGCTTTTCCTCTTGTTTATAAAATGTGTGCTTATTATTCCCAATGAATTATAGAACATGAAATCCAGTTCAGTTGGGAATATAGCAACTTTCAATGTAAAGCCAAGAGTATATTTATGAAACTCATTGATTGAGTTTTTCATAAATACTAAGTTATAGTTTTATATATCTCTCCCCCTTTGTCATTTCAAAAAGATAACCATTTTAATAAAAACTCCCCCTTAATTAGATATCCCGTCAAATCTAATGAAAAGGATGTCCATTTGAAAAGCCAAAATCAAACAAGTAAACGTATTCATTTTAAGAACCGCAGATATCAAAGAAAACATCTTCCAAAGGAGTAATAAGCAGTTGCTTCCTAATGTTGTTGAATTGATCTAGTGGAAGCGGTTTTGTAAAAATATCAGCCAATTGATTTTCTGTATTAACATGATGAAGGGAAACATGATTCTTTGAGATGTGATCCCTTAAGAAGTGATGACGGATTTCAATGTGTTTTGCCCGGCTGTGTAAAATAGGATTGTGTGCTAAGTTTATGGCGCTCGTGTTGTCACAAAAAATAGGTGTAGAGGGAAGATTAAAACCATAATCGCTTAATACCTGTTGCATATAAAGCACTTGAGCACAACAAGACCCGGCTGCCATATATTCAGCTTCAGTTGTAGATAGGGCAACCGTATTTTGTTTCTTGCTAAACCAAGATACTAAGGCTCTTCCTAATAAGAAACAGCCACCACTAGTACTTTTGCGATCAAGTCGACAACCAGCATAATCCGCATCAGTATATGCTTTAAAATCCAAGGATTGTCCTTTTGGATACCATAAACCAAAACACGTAGTACCAGCTAGATATCGAAGAATTCGTTTAACCGCTAGAAAATGAGATTGCATAGGTTGGGATTGAAATCGAGCACAAAGACCAACGGAAAACATAATGTCCGGTCGAGAAGCAGTTAAGTATAGCAAACTACCAATCATGGCTCTATATAAGGAATCATCAATAGGTTCCCCATTTTCATCCTTATCAATTTGGATAGAGGTAGCCATAGGAGTAGTAGCATGTTTGCATTGATCCATCCCAAAACATTTTAAAAGTTCTTTAGTATATTTTTCTTGGCTTATGAAAATTCCTGCAGGTGTTTGCTTAATTTGAAAACCAAGAAAGAATGTTAGTTCACCCATGAGGCTCATTTCAAATTCTTTTTGCATAATGTCACTGAATTGTGTGCATAATGAATCATTAGAAGCTCCAAAAATAATGTCATCAACATATATTTGCACAACTAGGAAATCAGATGCATATGTTTTGAAAAATAAAGTAGAATCTGAATTTCCAATAGAAAAACCATTATCAAAAAGATATGTCTTGAGTCGTTCATACCAATTCCTAGGTGCTTGTTTGAGACCATAAAGTGTCTTTTTAAGTTTATAAACATGGTCACCTTTTTCTGGTATTTCAAAGCCAGGTGGTTGAGCAACATAAACTTCTTCGTGTATGATGCCATTTAGAAATGCACTTTTGACATCCATTTGATATAGCTTAATGTTTTTATGGGCAGCAATAGCTAGTAACATCCTAATAGCTTCAAGTCTGGCTACGGGTGCATATGTTTCATCAAAATCTATTCCTTCTTGTTGATTATATCCTTGTGCTACTAGCCGAGCTTTATTCCTTATGACTTCTTCTGCCTCATTGAGCTTATTCCTAAACACCCATTTAGTTCCTATGATAGTTTTATCTTATGGTTTAGGAACTAAATCCCATACATCATTTTTAGTGAATTGATTTAACTCCTCTTGCATGGCTATTATCCAGTAATCATCCTTAAGAGCTTCGGATATCTTCTTAGGTTCAATGATAGAAATAAAAGCCATGTTTGCAACATCTTTGAAGGAAGACCGAGTTTTTACTTTATCATTTGGATCTCCAATAATTAGTTCTTGGGGATGATCGCATTTGTAATCTTTCTCTCTTAATCGCATATATATATATATATATATATATATATATATATATATATGAAGTCGATAAAGACCAACTTATAAAGGTATGTAATGTACATTCTACACATATTGAAAATAATAAATTGGATAATTAAAAATAATAAATATTTGTTTGTATGGTGTCAATGATCGTTTTGATATTTGTATGCAACTTCTTGTAAAGGGAGTGATAAATATTCTATAATGTTTAGATTTCTAACTGTTGTGATAATGAGAAAGGGTTTGAAAGAATTATTGAGAGTAGGTGGGATGATGTCGATCAAATAATTATAATAAAACTAGTAACCATATTCTACTATTAGTACTGTGTAAATTTCTACTAGTATTGTACAAATTTACTACTAATATTGGTCTACACATTACTAGTACTATGCAATTAGTAATGATACTATACAAAAGTTGCTATGAAGTTTTGTTAAGATTAAGTAATACATCTAATATTTAAATTAGGTCATGGAATCTGTCATGGACTTAAAACAGATAATTTATGATGAGATGAAATGTGACAATTACTTCATATTTATTTTCTAAGATTGAATGGATAAAAAGGCCAAAGTATGTTTATTGCCTCCACTAATAGGAGATCACTAACACCTCATTACTGCTTCCATTGGAAGAAAGGTCATTATGTACTATAATATCTTGGATATGGGTCCAACTCAGAATGAATTTGAAGTTGATGAAAAAAACGTGGTTACTAAATGAATACTATAGGTACATAATAATATTGATGAGTATTTTTAATATTAAATTATATATTATGATAGGAAATGCTATGAAGTATGCTCTTTTTAAGAATGGTAGGATTGTAAAAGTTTGGAATATAATTTTTTATAGGCATGTACCACTACAACCACCAGTTCTAAGATTATGCAATGTATCTTATTAGGTGGATTGCAGAGCTGCTTGAAAATGATAGTATGCATGACATACACAATGATGATGTCATCTACTTCGAGGCTTCTATGCTTAAGCGTCGATGAACTCTGGATTTGGGGTTAAGTAGTATTGTATGTCAGTTGTGTCTGATGATTAGACTATCTATTTGGAAGTTGGTTTGATGTTATATGTAAGAGTATTGTATGTGTCTTTTGTTGTGTGGAGATGAACTGGTGGTAATGAATGTTTCCTTTATAACAACAACTATTTGAAAGATTTATCATTTTGTTTCTCGTTGATGTTTTGAAAAAAAGGTATCAAAAGATTTTGAATCTGTATGAGAGAGTTGGGGGGGACAAAGTTTTCAAGATTTCGGTACTATACGAGGGGATTAGGTGGTATTGTATGTTTCTATTTGTTGATAATAGCTGTTTGACAATAGTATCGTTGTTCTAATTTGTTTTACATTGCTGATTTGATAAACAAAACAAAAGGTTGGTACAATACAAGGGAAATCAATGAGACAAATACATATGAAAGCTTGCTAATATTGTGGGAGTATGTTTGCTAGTACTGTACTTGTGTTCTAAAAAAACCAAGCCTTCTAGCTTATGTTATGAGGTAGTGTATGTTCAACGTAATAGAAACTTATAACATGGATAAAGTGGATGTCTTTTAGTCATCAGTTGGATTCAAGTTAAAATATTTTATTAACTAGTATAGTCTCTCGTGGTCAAAGTACATTTGGATTCTAGTTATTGTATATCAGGTACATTTGGATTCCAGAACTCACATAGTCTGTATATGATCTAAAAATACACCTTGATGGCGTACTATTAGACCTACAAATGGATATCCAGAATCCCCACATGCAATCCGGATTCGAGTCTGAAATTTTGAAAAAAATACGACATCCGCATAATCCGGATTGGAATTAGGATATCAAATTCCATATCTGAAAATTTCAGATATGGATATATCCGTTCCGAAAAAATGGGAAATCCAACAAATATATATTATCTATATATAAAAACATAAAAATATAGATATTTTATCATATATATTCATAGTAATATCAATGTTTCCTATATATAATGTATTACTAATAGTATATTTATGATTTTTGGTTCAGATCGGATATTTATCCGAATTCGGATATTATTTGTCGGATCAGATTCAGATATTATCACATGATATCGGCCAGATATCGGATTGGATATCAGGTTAGTTTTTTTTTTTTCGGATATCGGATATTGTATTATCTGCTCCGTATTCGATCCATTTACAGGTCTACATTCTATAGTACCATGTGGGTGTATATAAATTGTAATGAATTTTATATCACCGTACTGTACTTATAGCATGAGTACTCTATGTGTTGATTGTTACGAAACACAACATTAACCCATGTTGGTGTACAAGAGTATTGTACACGTTGATTGTAGATAAAAATATTATATTAGGCCAAGTAAGTATATTGAAGGGTAGTATACGATTATTGTATGCCGGGCTATACCACTGAGTTCGCTTAGACTAAATCTTTATTTGTTACTTGAACCCATCTTGCATGTATATTATATAATGTTGGTGCATTTAAATACGTATAAAATTGTATTGTACGTCCATCTCTGAAACACTATGTTTACTCATATTATGGGTATATGAACGGGGATAGTACTATATGTGCTGGTTAACATTACACCATGTAGATCTACAAATGAGAATATATTGGCTTACAAAAATTCTATACATATTGGTTTACAAGAGTACTATACGTGTTGGTTGAAGCGAAAGGTATAATGTTAATGTATGAGTACTTAAGGGTAGTTTACGTATATATTTTCCCTTACTATACGACTAACTTTACTTCGGAAAAAAACATTGTTTTATATTTGCATCTAATGTTGGTGTAATGAAGGATACCAAACGTATTGGTGTACAAAAATATTGTACGTGATTGTTGTAGAAGAAACAAGTTATTTAAGTAAGAAATGTCATTACAATGAATCATATTACAAATCAGAAATGCGGCGGTGGACAATTATTAAACCGTCTGTGAAAAAAATTGTTTATGTCAGGAAAATAAGGACATAAATTATTTGGGACTTGGGGATGATTTGTTCGATTAAAACCCACTTCCATAGTAAGGGTAGAACTTCAACCAAAATATGTGAAATAAATGGAGATTTGTTGAGGTCTTGAACAAGTTGATTCGACATAGATTCATGCATAATTGTAGTTTAATGCGTAGTTAGTGAGGGCTACGGAGATGTATCATTTACACCCTTGTATTGTCGTCTGGACATACTGTATCGCAATGGAATCCTTTGCTGATTTTTAGAAGTGTTTTTTTTCTTGGGTTGCGAAGACTCTCTGTTCAAATTTTTCTGTAAAGATGATAATCTTTAATCCGAATATCTACGATATGTTCTTGTATATAGGGTGTATTTTCCTGCAAAAAATAAAAAAGATATAAGACAGTAAGCTACATATTTGTTGACATGTAACTATATAATACTAAATAATAATTTGTACCATTATAATTTCTACTTTTTATTTCAAAACAGGCTTTATCCTCTCGTATGCGTCTGCTAGTTCTCTTTTGATGTGTTCGTAGTTGTCAGTAAATGATCTTACAAAGTTTGCAAAACCATCATATATTCTATAAATGTTTTTTGCACATTACTATGGCTCATATCCCACACAAGCAAGAAGTGTGTAAAACGTGTTGTAATCACGATGTATATATTTTTGTCATCTGTCCAATACATATTGTTCTGATTTTTTTATCAAACTTTATATTTCCACTAATAACACATATAATATGATTGTACAAAATTCTCTTGGACTCAAAAGATAAAGATGAATACTTAACCTCTTCCTCATGATTTCTGTACTATACGTGAAACTCCTTCAGAAAAGTGTCATATTGATCTGAATATATCATTACAGTTTTGCACTCGATAACAACATATGATGATTGGAACAATCCCCTAACATTATTGTCAAGTCACAAAAGATCATTCCTTCCAACTCATTTTAGAATTTTCTAAATATGTTAATGGTATATGATTCAACAAATTGTGGTTTTGAGGTCTGGTTTTTTGTGAAAAGTTTCAAACTCTACTAGCTTCTATTTTTTATATTTTAACCAAAGAGATAAATTATATTGAGAACAAATTGCTTTATAGATGTACATGAATTGACATAACCATAAAAAAATACATTCATCGATTCACTTCTCTAGGTTTTAACATGTCGGCCCAGAAAAAATGATTGACATAAATAGGCACACAAACCTATTTTAGATCATGAATATTATTAAGCCAACTGTCTTCCTTCTCACAAGTGTGCCGGATAGATCGATGCCAAGTGTTCTCAAACTCCTCCAAAAATATACTCTCATAAACTGCATCCTTTACTAGTTTGAAAAAGGGGTGAGTTCATTTCGAGTTTTTCATAATTTTTTTCATTATATGCCACATATACAATCGATGGTGTATATTCGAGAAAGCTTCTTTAACATATTCATAATATGTTGATCCTGATCAGTGACAATGCTCTTTGGTTCCACACCACCTAAAGTGATAAAGGGTAAGATTGATAATGCTTAGTCATACAGTTCTAACAAATTATAGTAGATTTTATACTATATTTAATTAGTATTGTACTTGAAATATGACTAGTATCACACTCGAACTGTTTAAAAGGGAGAAAAAAAACATACCCATATATTCAAGCTATGTTTTGAATAACCATAAATATTGTCTCCTAGCATGAATAAAGCACATCCCATTATAACTGAATGACCATGGTGATTAATGCCCACAAATGAAAAAAAAGACATTTCATATTTATTGGTGAGGTAATTGATAACACCCAAATTTATACATTTATGCTAAGCATTTATTTATGGTTTTAAGTTATATATCATTAATATGCCCAACATAACCCATGTTTCTTATCTTTTAGTAATTTATATCTTTTTATATATAAAGTTGCTCAACTAGCTAATTTTGGGACTTGCAGGCACCGAACCTGAAAAGACATCTATTCTCCATAATTTCTCCCCAACACATGGTTTTTATAGCAGCTGAACTCCCATCAATCACGACCACGGTGGACTAAGCATCGCACTATGTGCACTATCTTAGGAGACTGTGGTCCCTCTAGTCGGGCCCAAGAAACTTGCGCCATCTTGGACCATATTTTCGATGGGCAATCCTTTATCAGGATGCATCCTAGCCAATCAAAAGGGCTCATTGACGTGGGCCCCTCGACCACTAGTAATAGCCCCCCTCGGGGGTGGGTTCATTCCATGATGTCGCGACCACGACCAAGAAGAAGTAACCTCGACAGCGACCGAGGTACATTCTCCTGGACCACGACCGAAGCCAAGAAGAAGTAACCTCGACCGCGACCAAGGTACATCCTCCTTGACCACGACCATGACCTCGACCACGACCTCGACCTCAACCGCGACCTCGATCGTGACCGCAATCGAGATGAAAGATACACCGCGACCACGATCGAGGTGGAAGACAGACCGCGATCGTGACCTCAACTGTGACCGCGACCTCAACCTTGATCACGACCTCGACGACGACCTCGACTGTGACCGCGATCGCGACCTCAACCACGACTGCGACCGCAGAACTAAGTCAGTGATCTGAACCTATAAATACACACACCTCGCGACCTGGAGAGGGGCTCGGATCTGGGGAGTTTTCCAGCTGTTAGTTCTGACCCGGTGAGGCTCCTAGAGCCCTGTGGGAGAGTCTGAAGGTCTGAGAAGGCCAAAGTACTCATTCTACACCCGTCTCTTCAGCGTGCTTCCATCCCCCACCATCTTGCACCTTGGGTCTTAAATCTCCAAAGGTGGAAGCTGAGGAGAGAGAAGACTAAGGAGCCATCTTCTTTGAGAGAAAGAGAACGCCCACACCATCATCTTCTACCCCCATCCACCGACCAAGCTATTGTTCAGGGCTGATCTAAAGAGAAAGGAGGCCAAGGAGTCCAGAAGATCAAGGAGGACGACCCAAGGATGAGATCCGGCCTAAACAGAGGATAGAGAGAAAGAGCCACTTCTCCTCTATGAGATAAATCTCTTCTTCTTCTCTCCTTTCTTCTTCTGTTCCCCTTGGTTTCTGTACAAATGATGTTCTTTCATCTTTGTTCGGTGCCAACTATGCTTGTCCATGGCTAGTTGAGCTCCTTCTTAGCTATGTAGTCTGATCTCGGCAATGTTTATGTACTCTTACCTTAAAGCAAGTAACTTTATTCCAGATTTAGTATGTTTTTTTGTTCTATCTTCTCTCTCTAGTTGTGATTGCTAGTTTGGTTGATCTCTTTCTAGTTTGAACTACTATTTCTGTCTGTATCGAGAGAGTTGTGTAGGAATATATGTGAGAAGATAGTTTGGACCAGAACCCGAGAGGAGGACGGTTCAACGGCTGTCTGTTCCTAACATATCAGAACATTCTAGACCCGAGAGGACCTCTAGAATATGTTGGGGTGTTGATGTGTCATCCTTGACAGAGGTTTTATGGCACAATCATAGATGGGTTTTAGTCACGCTTCACGAGAGTGAGTGGGATGACCCCATAGGAGCTGACACCATAATGTGTGTTATATCTGAATATAGGTTGCTTGCTGAGGTGTTATAAGGTTGTCTATGCCTAAGAATGGGTACATAGACTGCCCAGTTTGTGGGTACATAGTCGAGAACTCCTTCTCTCTAATTTAGTAGAATCCAACAGACTCTATTTTATTTTATTTTCTTTGTTTTAATTCATGACAACCCGCTAGACTAGTTCTAGCCCCTTACTTTCCCGACTATCATCTTGGCTTATCTGATTCACGAATGAAATCCCAAGCGTCCTAAATGTCACCACGTCCCCGTGTTCGACCCTGTATATCTACTTCGACCCCGTAAAAAAAGTTGTGGGGGTCCTTGAAGGGTTCATGTTATAAATTTAAAAGTTCGATTCCTTATGAGTCCGCCTCCGTATTCCGGATGTGCGATTTGGGGCTTATCAGTAATGTACGTCAAGAACATAATAGAAATCACAATTATGTTTTTACATTATAATGAGATATTTCTTAATAGCTTGAGCAACACCTTTTCCAAGACACATGTTTCTAGATGATGGAAAATAATTTATCAAGTCATTCTGACTTAATGTAAGATTATAGAGTGATTCACCTTCAACAACAAAACTAGTCATAAATTTATCATGACAAATACCAATAAAATATGGCCTTTAGTACTGTACTTCTTGTATTGTACATAAAATTTGAGTTGAAGCTGAATGATTGTGTTACCTACACTTTGGTTTAAGTATATGCATCTTTGGATGTCACGAGGAATCTTCTTTTAGGAAGGTAATAATCTGACCAACTCAGACTCTAGGATTTCATGGTCATACTTTTTAATAAATGTGGAAATATAATTATTTACCAACAAAATTCTGACAAACTTTAACATGAGCTAGACAATTTGTCTTTGCATTTGACTTATATATGTACAAAACATTTTTATTTTCTTTAGGGGGTGGACCTGACTTGGCACATGCAAATGTTACTCTTATAACAAACTTATGATCGCATTTTTAGCTTAATATTATAACACTAAAATCGTATTTCTCTACATATCTGATGTAAATATATCAAATTTCTGGTATAAAATCAAATGACAGTAATTTCCATCTTTAAGGCATCCTCCAGCTAGAGAATTATCTTCATTCGGTCTTCAAAAATAATTGTTCAAGTCAACACTCCAATTGTATAAGGTGATGAGTTAATTATAATGATAATTCATGGGCAAAGATTGCAGTATGTGATGTTGTGTAAATCAATGTGAGTTATTATTGTACATCTTTTCAATAAGTAGATACTTTAATAACTAATAATATTTGAAATGTGATCTAGTACTTTGATCCTAAAAGGTGAGCTAGCAGTGTATTATGAAACAAGTTTAGAAGCTGAGTTCCTGTGAGTTGGTACCGTGTTATTGAAAAGATGCCCATTGTAATGAATTAGTATAATTGTTTTGTCAATGTAATACAACATATTGAATTCGAAAATTGAGTAACTTACTATTGATTTAGAACTTGGTGAAGGGAGAATGATTAATACAAGAAGCTAAGGTTGTAGGGATCCCAGTATTTAATATTAATAGTAATAAATGGAAGTTTTTGTTATCAATATGTAAAATACCTAATGAAGGGATAATGGTTAATGCATTTGTCCAATAAACATATGTTTATTCCAGAAAATAAGGTGCTTTCTGCAGTAATGAATATAACTAATATAACAACATCAAGCATAATAGAGAAAAGTTATCTTTAATAAAAAATATGATAGTACAATACTCATGGATTTGGGAAGGAAAATAGAGAAAGGAGGAGAAAGAAAAGTTTTAATATGATGATTTAGAAAAAATGGTGGGAACTGCCGTGAATGAAAATTTCAATAAAGTGAGACTTTTGTATGGGTTTTGCATGGTTTCACATGCAAAATCTTGGTTGCAGGTGGAGCATAGATCGGTCATTGCTATAGTTCACTTTTTTTAGCGCCATGTGGGAGTGTGGGTGGGTGACCCGATTATGGAAAGATTTTTTTTATTCTGTAATGTTTTTAACAAGTGACTTGCAACACCTTCAACTCCATTCAAAAACAACATACCCCATTCTTTTTATTTTTCTATGCACATATTTAGTGTTGTACCTTAAAGTTTGGAAATCAGAAATACTATAGTAAATTAGTTTCTATCAATATCCATAAAGAGAACATGCTAAAATGGTATAATTACACCTTCAAAAAATATCATTATGATGAGATTCAAAAATCACATAATTCCGACAATATCATAATCCTCACATAAATGATCCTAGGGTCATTTTTATGGCTACCTATGCAAAATTCATATGTATCCACAAGCTAAAAGATAGATTATAGTTTTTTCTATTAAATATAGTGACTAGAACATAGATAGATAAATAGTAACAAAGATATACATGGTTATCAACATTGTCAGTAGATAGATTGATGAACCTAGATGATAGAGTATATGTATTATATAAATAGGAAAAATCCATTGATATTAATAAAAATGGAACATTGATAGTTCTTAGAACTCTAAAGGAAATCTCTATTGTGAAATACACATTCATTTTAATGAGTCTCTATCAATGGTTGCAACATATAGTTATCAAATCGATTTCCTTCTCGTTTGTTAGTCTCACATCTGACCACATCATTTTTTCCAAAGTATATTTACATAATACATGTAGAAAAGTCATGTGCACATATTAAGGTGATCAATCTAGTAGTGGAATGACGAGTCTTATGCCAAAGCATTGTGGTTTTGTTTACCATTCTTATAACTTATGTAGTAAACCCCTCTATATATGAAATACAAGACCTCTTTAAATGACATCATATTTATATGGTGATCCTTGAATGTAATTTGAGTGTTAAAAAATAAAAAAACCCATTCATCATTCTAAAGTAAAACATAGTTGTCTACATTATTGGTATCCATCAACTCAGTTTTAAATAATTGAAATGCACTTAGAGCCATATTAATACTACTAAGGTGATCCATAGTAGGGTCATTTAATGATCATGTCTATAGATAATTCCTATTAACATTTTCCTCACTAGAGTCAATTTTGTTATAACTAGTCAATTGGTCATGCTCAAATTATGCAACTTCATCTACTTCAATATAAAATGTGTCAACCCGATCCATTATGTTCATATGAACCTCTTCCACATGAAATAACTCAAAACAAGGACCTTACACTAACCCATATTACTCCACTTGACTTTGTGTAAATAGAGATCAAGATATTCAACAATTCATCCAAAGTGATCCTATAGGCTTATCACTAGCTACTTTAACATACATAGATCAAGCACTCAAATGCATTTAGGATTGGGTGATGGAGTATTTAGTGGGATCTATGTCAAGCACATCATGTATACATGATTTTACATGTGTGAAGATGTTCACACTTGACATCTAATTGGATCTAAAATAATGAGTAGGGTATGGGCCATTTGATTAATAGTTGTTTATCATATTGTTATGTTAGTTATTTAATAGATGAAGAACTAACATAGTATTATGTTAAACAATTGATTGATTGATTTTATTTAGGTGGTTATTTTAAACTCTGCCCGATGATAAAGCAACAGTGACAACAACAAGAGAAAAAGCAAGGGCAAGAGCAAGTGCCTTCTACTCCTACTCCTTCTAATACTGAGTCTTCTAGTGCTTCTAGAAGGTTTCCTCGCTATATGGAGTGGATATATGCAAGGAAAAACAAAGCCTAAGAAATCCCCATCCAAGAAATATAGGAGGTCGTTTCAAAAATGGTAAATTTCTTGGTCTTACAATATGTCCAAGTTCCTTTTTTTATTGGATTGTTAAGTTATACTGATTAATCATTTTTGATGATAATTAGTTGGATTTGGGTTCCCAAACAAAGGAGGGAAAGTTCACCCCTTAGGTAACACAAGACGAATTGATAGTTTCTTTTGGGATAGAAGATCGTCCTAGACGTGTTAGGGGCGTTGGAGTTGGGTATGAGTGTAAGGACCCTAACCTGAGTTTTAGGGTAACCCTATTTGATTTTTTAAATTATGTGCTTATAACCTTGCTTTAATATTTTGAGTTGTAATTAGGGCTTGTGGAGATCTTAAGTTTCAAGTTTGAGATTGTTTGAAAGAAGTTTGTGCTTTCTGTGCTAATTTTTGTGCAAATTGCAATTTACCCAATGTAAGGGGTTTTTGTGCAATTTTCCACCTCTAGAGTGTTTTCTCTCTTTCTTAACATCATTTAGAGGAGAGAGAAAGAGGAGGGAACCTTTTTTTATCCTTGGTTGAGAAGTATCACCCTAGGTGGTGATTAGGGTTGTTGTGAGTGTTGAGTTCCTAGACCATGTGTGTTGGTTGTATTGTCTCGACCTTGGGTCATGAACAAAGTAGGCTTTGGAGGGTGTCATGGTCGAGAAACCTCCTACATGTGTTTGGGTAATGACCTAGGTAGTCTATAGTGGTCTTGGGTCGAGGTGGTTGACCTATAATGGGTTGTCTCAACCTAGGATGGTAGTGGGACCTTGTCTCGACCTAAAGGAGATGGTGATAGGAGGTGTCACGACCATGGATGGTGCAACCTAGGAGGGTTGCAACCACGACCATGTGATATTCCATGGTGGTCGAAGAGACTATGTAGAGTGTATCACCATGTCTTGCATGTCATGTTTAAGTGGTTTCATGTTGATCTTTTGTGAGGACAAGTTTCCCTTGGATCCCTTAGTATGTTGACACCTCACCCTTTTCTCTCTCTCTCTCACCCTTCATCTATATAACCCCTTAATTTTGCTTGTTTGCAACCCTTTCGGCCATCTATCTTCTTCCTCATTCTTTTCTTGTTCTCAGATCTTGGTGGATCAAGGAGGTTCGTCCTTAGATCTTTGGTGATCCATCTTCTCTTGAATGTGGTTGTAGTGGTGATACGTGCTCATCTTCCATCCTTGGTAAGTGTTTGTCTTCTAAGTTGATGTTTCTTTTGGTCTCCTACCTTCATATTCCTCTCTTAGATTGGCCCTAGACCATGGTTCTTCCATTGTGGTCATTTTGGGAGAGAAACTCCTCATTACAAGTGTCATAGACCACGTCTTGAAAAGGTAGACCCAAGCGTGAAGGGGATTTCTCCTCTCCTTCTTCCTTCCTCTTTTGGTTCGGCCAAGAGCTTCTTTTCTTCTTTCCTTGGGCTAGATTTGACCTTGGTGTCTTCTTCTTCTTGAGGTACTTTTTTGGCTGAGTTTGGGCTTTTGGTGAAGCTTCTTCAACCCTTGGATCATGTGCTTGGAGATCTTGATCTTGGAGTTTGGAGCTCTTGGTAGTGATCATCTTAAGGTAGGCTATATAACACTAAACCTACTCTATTATTGCACTGTTTTATATGTTTTGTTGCTGATTTCTCTCTATCTCAAATGCTTCTTCTTTATTCTTGCACTTAGTGGTAATCTCTAGAGTTTGTTTGGTAGAATTATCTTTCTTGGTTTGAAAGCAATCCAAAACTCCAATCTTCTTATACCTGATTTGATAGATAATGTGCTATGAAGGTTTTTCTCTATGTCTTTCTCTTTATCTTGCTTTCATGCATGGTGTTTGTGTGTTACATGTGGGAGGAATGTTAGGTTTGGTTTTTATTACCTTGAGCATGGCTTTCTCTTCCTTGGATAAGGTTCCTCTTTGGTAGTTTCTTGAACCATGACTTAGGGTCTTGGTGACCGTTTGTATGTGGCCTTTCTTCATGATGATAATAGTCTCACCCTTGGTTTTATTTCTATTTTTTTGACCTAAATGGTACATCTGGGTGTGGTCGCGATGCTTTCCTCTTGCTGGTCATGACACTTTCCTCGTGGTGGTCGTGAACTTGTTAGCCTTTGGTCGAGATACCCCTTTGTGGTGGAGTTTGACCTAGTGATGATAGGTTGAGACACTTGTAATGTGGTGGTTTAGTTATCCTTGGTGTTGGAGCTTTGTCCCTGCTTTGTTTGGATTCAGTTAGCCTCTAGTGTGTTGGTTTGTGACCATGAGGGTCTTAGGTCATGACATATGTTGATTGTCAAGACATGTTTGGTTGAAACATCTTTGGTCAAGGTGCCTTGTGGAACCCAAACCCTAAGTGTCGTGGGCATGAAATGACCTAGAGGGTAGAGGTTGATACATGTAGGTACAAGTCGAGACATGTAGGTGGATGATCGAGACACATGAGTTTTACAGTTGTGACCATGATGTTTGGTCATGACCTATGTGGATGTGTGGTCTATATAGGATGATTTTAGGTGGATGAGAAGCACATGTAATCACTTAATGATATTCACATATGAATGATACATAAGCCATATATAATTCAATTTACAATGATATCCAATCAAATCTAATGATGTTCCTATTCCTCACCATCCCAAGATGATGGAGGGTGATGGTTCTCAGGGTGATGGTTGAACATAGTCTTGCAAACTCTAATTGACTAAGAGGAAACCCTTACCCTAATAATGAACAATGATCTTGCTTGTTTCTCTATCATGAAAGGATTATGATGTTATGTGGTTATCTCTCTCTTGCTTGTCAACTTCTGACCATGTAGGTGTTATGAGCTTGGTAATCATATCTAGTACATGTTATGGTGATTATGATATGACACAGGTTGAATATGCCCTTGTGAGACATGTTAAGGCTTGCAAAGCCGCTGGCAGAGATTACCATCATGAAGACAATGAAGGATCACTTGAAAAAGAGCTTGACCACAAAGTAACAACACAGACACAACGCCCCACAAAACTAGACTAGAAATACAACAACCAACGACGAGCACTAAGGTTGCACCAACCAGGAGACCCGGAAAGGAGGCCAAACCCCAGCGATATAGATACATAGGAAGGATGGCTCATGCGGATACAAAGGCAGGGAGTAGAGGGTTTCGGGAACTCCACCACCACTCCCGACCACCACTGCGAATAGGGAGTGGAAGATCTGCACGAAGCCCAACCCAGCTTACTCCTCCTCTACCTGAAGCACCAAGGGGCGCCCGAGCTCAGCGTCCACCCAAAAAGGAACCCAAGGCATGACACAACCAACAAACAACCACCACAGATAAAACAAGCTCTCTCACTGGAGGACCAAAACCAAACCTAACAACTAGGAAACACCGATAGACGGTGACTAAGAAGGCAAAAGAAACCTGCCACGAACTAACAACCTAACAGAACTAACCTAAACAGATGAATGACACAAGAAAATGAAAAATAATGACCCGCCGCCCAGCCCCACAATGGCCAAGGACCGCCATCTCCTCCTTGTCGTCCCCAACCAACGCCGCCCCCAGCACCGCCGCGGTCAAAGAGGGCTCCTGATCGGGATCCCAGGCGACCTGCAAGAACAGAGACACTTCCTCCCAAAACCGGACCATGCTAAAATAGGGAAGGAGGAAGGAGAGGTGAAGATGCTCAGTCAGGCGCCGTGACCAGCTAGCACGAGTCGAGGTTGACGCCCAGGGGGAGTGGGTGGTGCTTGCCGGTGGCCGGACCTCTCCCCCTCCCCCGATGTTGTCGTCACCTTTGGAAACCTAGATCTCCCTTTGGGATGCCTTCAGAAACCTAGATCTTCTACCGCGATAGATCCGTGTGGACCATAATTCTAGAAATTAGTGAAAATGACCTTTCAGGCACTTGTTATACATGAACAATGTGAATGGGTCCTATGACCTGGTAGTGGCTTGTTGTATAAAATGAGATGGCTTTTCCCAGTGATGAGTTGAGGGATTCGTGTCCCCTTATATATGGCCTTGTTGATGATGTGGTGAATGACATTAATATAGGTACCATGTGATGATGTGTGACAATCTTACACCCTATACGCTTATATCTTAGAGAAGTGTATCATGCCCTTATCTTTGTAGAGTTTGTCATAATTTTATACGTTGTTACTTAATTGATGTTAAAAGACATTTAAACATACTTAACTAATCAAGTGGAACATAATCATGTAGTTCTTCCCTATTCCATAGATTCATCTCAGTGTCAACACTTACTAAATGGTGAAATGATCTTTCCTTTACAGGAAGTCTGGAGTCATATACTGTTGAGTATATGCATTCATAGGATTGGTTATGAGCCATACCCTGATAGGAGTGCGGATGCGGGACGTAGCTCAGTGATATGTCGTTCATATGGTTTTACATGATTGGTTGCATGTCATACCCTGGAAGGAGTGTGGAAGTGGGACGTATCTTAGTTTCACTAGCTCAGTGACCTATACCAAGGTGGGATAGGATTTACATTATTTGACTATATGTCACAGGTTGCAGTTGACTGGTATGTCTCTATTGTGTACTTGTGTACTGACCACGAGGTTTGGTGAGGTTGTGGATTTTGACTCTTCCATAGACCTTGTATGGCACCAATTTTGACTTAGCAGTGGTCGGTTGGATTTAGGTAGTACAACTCAAATCCCCAGGGAAATAAAATACATAATCATCCATGTAGTATACTTACTTAGGATCAAATACGAAAACATTGGATGAAGCCTTGCTTTCTTTTGCATAATATGGTTGGTAGTGAATATACATGTTCTTCATATTCCTTTTATGATAAGATGTTCCACAATCTGATTGCAATTGCTTATGCTGATTAGGAATGATTATCTACTTATTATAATTGTAGCTTTACTTTCGTTCTTTATTTATCTTATCTGTGGTAATAATAGTGTTGGTTGAGATTTATATCTCCCACTGAGATTTTGAATCTCACCCCGTGGGTTTCCCATATATTTTAGGTGGACGTGCGTGAGGAGGTAGAGATTTTGCAATGGAGGCTAAGCAGTAACAAGAAGGATAATAGTAGCTAAGGTTGGGAATGATGCTTGTGGTCTTTTGTGGTTAGAGTCCTCGCATCGTCCCTATACACTTAGGTCTTGGGGGATTTTTGTATGTTCCTCGATGGTGTTATCGATATGAGTTTTTGGTTTATGTGTCGTTGTTGTATATAGTTGGCTGTTGTACATGTTTATGTAAATTGAATAGATATCACATGTGACAGGTGGTCTTTAAGGACATGTTGTAAATGATGATGCTTTATGATATATAATTTAGATGGCAAGTTTTGGACCATGATGTAATAAGTTTCTTGATGTAGGTTCTTATTGAATTTGGTTTTAATTTCTTAGTGTTTTTCGGTAATCTGTTGTAGAGTTTTGTTTAAATCTTGTGGCTTGTGCTTTTGTGACAAAGGCTACTACAAATTGGTTGGTATCAGAGTTTTAGGTTCACTGAGTCTATAGGGACCTAGGACTAGAGTTTGTGTCTATTCTTGTGTTATCCAATTTATCCTATTGTGAATTCTTCTTATATAGAAGAATAAAAGATTAAATATGTATGGAAAATATTAAGAGCACGTTGCTGAGAGTAGTGTTGCTATGCTAGGAGGTGGTGCAAGGAACCATGCATGAAAGATCAGGTACCTATGGATCCCCAGTTTGACCCAACCATGCTTGAGAACCCTATCTTTTAGTCTCTTTTTGGGCAGTTCATGGCTACTATGATGTATATGGCGGACAGGATGCCTACACCACACTCTAGGGCACTGACTCCTAATGTGGAATCTTCGGGTACTGAGAAGACTTTTGAGTGGATTCGCCGTGTTTGGGCTGTGGAGTATGTTGGGAAAGCTGATCTAGCGGATGATGTTCGGTGGCTAATTGAGCTTGAGAAAGCCTTCAAGATCTTTGGTATCCTCGGATAAGGTGAAGCATGTAGAAAGGGAGTGCTGGCCATTGGTGGACCATTAAATAGGAGAAGAGGCCTGGAGTGGTTGTTGGATGGGAGGAGTTTCGATGTGAGTTCATAAGTCGACACTTCCCACAGACCTATCTGGATGAGAAGACCAGTCAGTTTGAGCAGATCCAGAAGCAATCCATGTCGATCAATGAGTACGAGGACAACTTTATGGACTTCTTTGGTTCTGTTCACACATGGTTGCCACTAATAATGAGATGATACGATGTTTTGAGAAAGTGTTGAACGTTGAGTTGTCTAGACTGGTGGTTTCTCTAGAGAATTGGGAAAGGTTCACCATGCTCATGGAGTCTATTCAGAGGATCAATATTTCTATGATACAGAAGTGGGAGACAAGTGCCAAGAAGAGGCCTGCACAATTCCAGGAGCATTCGTTAGGAGGCTTTAAGAAGTTGATGTTTTCTACGCTGCCATCATCTCATAGGTTCAGTTCTTAGACACAGTGCTCACTAAGTAAAGGTAGAGGGTGTAGCCTTTTACCTCCTAGATCTCACATCACAATGTCAGTGTCAGTGATGGGGCCGTCTAGGACACAATTTGATACCAAAGCTTGCCACAAGTGTGGGTAGATATGACACCTAAGGTGGGATTTCCCAGTGAGAGATGATGAGGCGACCTAGCAGCCAACGTAGAGCCAATAGGGCTTGCAACGACAGTAGTTCAAAATTGCAGGAGGACGAGGATGTGGGCAAGCGATGTAGGCCAGATCATCTGCTCAAGGAAGCAGAGGACGAGGGTGACAATAGACAACAACTAGATTCTACGCCATGAGTCAACGAGAGGTGGTGGTCAACCCATGAGTAGTAACAAGTCATATGGAGTTATTTTATTTTGATTTGTCTTCTTCTTACTTTGTATATATTTTGGTTGACCTGGGTGCAACACACTCTTTTGTCACTTGTGAAATGCTTGACAGTTGTCATTTATCTATTAGTTGTAGGAGAGATAGTTTGTTGTTGAAAACCCTATTATTTGGTTCCACAGTGTTGCATGAGGTGTGTCCTTCCTGTGTTCTTTCTTTCTCAGGGCACAACATACAAGTGGATCTCATAGCACATGATGTATATGGATTCAATGTAATCCTTGGAATGGACACTTAGGAGAAACATAGAGTGGTCTTAGATTGTAAATCCAAGCAGGAGACACTTGTATATGGTAATGAGATGTGGATCTTCTAGGGAGATAGGAAGATTCTTCTGACGTGTCTAGTGTTGACGATAGTGGCGGGGAAGCTGTTGAGACAAGGTTGTGAGGCGTTCTTGGCACATGTTCTAAATATTGGGGTGAGGAGTCCTAGTATCTAGGGGTTGGCAGTTGTCAGATAGTTTGAAGAAGTGTTTCCTAAGGAGTTTCCATGTGTTTCCCCACCCTGAGAGATTGATTTTTAGATCAATCTAGTCCCTGACATGCAACCGATAGCCCAAACATAGTATTGGATGGCTCCAACTGAGATGGAAGAGTTGAAGAGACAGTTACAATAGCTACTTGATAAAGATTTTATCAGGCTGAGTACGTCACTGTGGGATGCTCCAATGTTGTTCATGAAGAAGAAATATGAGTCAGTGTGGCTGTGTATAGACTATAGGCAGTTGAACAAGGTGATGATAAAGAACAAATATCCTTTGCCAAGGATAGATGACATGTTTAATCATTTATGTGGTGTGATAATGTTCTCGAAGATAGACATGAGGTCAAGATATCCCTAGCTGAGGATCAAGGAGGATGACATACATAAGTTGGCTTTTAAAATGAGGTATGGTCACTACGAGTTTGTGGTTATGCTGTTTGGGCTGACCAATGCCAACATCGTTCATGGACTTGATCTATAAAGTGTTCTGACTGTTTCTTGATTAGTTTATGGTGGTCTTCATAGATGAAATTCTAATATACAATCATGACAGTCAGCTGTATGAGCAACATATTCATCAGGTGTTGACTGTGTTGAGGCACATCAACTTTATGCCAAGTTAACAAAGTGCGAGTTCTGGTTGAAGGACGTAGCTTTTTTGGGGCATCTCATATCTAATGAGGGAGTTCATGTAGATCCTAAGAAGGTTGACTCTGTGACAGAGTCAGAGTAGCCAAAGATGTTGTCAGAAGTGCGCAACTTTCTGGGTTTGGCAGGCTATTATAGGAGATTCATCAAGGACTTAAGTGCTATTATTTTGCCCTAAAAAAGCTGACAAGGAAGGACGTGATGTTCATCTCAGATGATAGATACCGATGTGCTTTTTAGACGTTGAAGGAGAAGTTGACAAGTGCACCGGTTTTAGTCTTGCCTGAGAAGGGGAAAATCTTTGTGAAAGATTTGTGTCTTTCTCGGCCAGTTTTAACATCCTTATTGTCTTCTTCTTTTATTCGAGCTCTTGTTGTTCGGCCAGCATCATCCAAAAGCTCCCGTGATAATGTCATCATTGATTAGCGATGTACTTAGGGATACAAGTGACGTCAAAGATTATGTGACTACTACGATGCAGTTTTTTGGTGCTTCTAGGAATGTGATCTTAGCTCCCTTCAACGGTAAGTAAGTTTTGGGCTTGATTTTTATATGTCTAACTTATGAATATTATTTTTTGCTGAATTTAATTTTTGTTTTATTTACCTTCTATTCACTCAGAAGTAAGCATTGACATTTGTTAGTGATTGTTCCTGGGATTTGGACTGTGTATTTTTTGATCCTTCATGTGTAAAACTGACACCAAATGATGAACACCCAATAAAATTTGTGATTCATGCGTAAGTATAGTTTTTTGGTGCACAACACACTTGTTGATGTTTATATCATAAGATAGTTTATTAATGCAACATATTTGTTATTTAACTTATAGGAGTGTGAAAGCATTCCGTAGAGGCTGAGGCAAAGTAGATAAGAAAAAAAATTAAAAACTTGGAAGAGTATTGATGTATATAGTCTTCTCATTCCAATTGCATACTATATGGCTAATTCTCTATATGGCTAACTCTGCTTATTTACATTTATGAACATAATTGAATATCTGCAAGGCCCTATACAAGACAATGACTAGGCATGTGCTTATTATGTGAAGTTGTACATGTAGAGGGTTGTCATTCACAAGCAACATATCAAATGTATAGAAAATGTAAGTTATTATTTTTAGATAATGTAGTAGACTCATATGATAATACAAACAATCAAATCTAACTAGAAGTCTCTTTCTTTTTGAAAATGGTAATTCATTCATCCCATTGCCAAGGTGTTTTGAACGTGTGACCTCTCAGTCATAGAACATCAACTTTACTGCTCGGATGCCACTACATTGGCAGAAGTCTCATTCTCTTTCCATTTTTTTGAGAATACTAAACCATATGCATTAGAGCAGCTGACTGACCTATACCAACAGTGGGTAGACTGCTTTATCCAAAATGTAGACCTGAATGACAAATGGGAGGGTTGATTGATATTTTTTGTAGTTTAAACTTTGATGTCATAATTTTGTTTGTTATATTATTGTACCTTGTGAGACTTAAAATTTGAGATGACAAATGATGTTGATATGCATTTTTGTGTGTGAATTGAATGTAAAGTGCATATCTGTGTGTGAATTGAATGTGAAGACATGAGGAAGAGAATGATGTGTATTTGTACATATACAAATGAAATTGAAATGTGGCTCAAAAATTAAATAATTGGTTGTGAGTTCATGGAATTTTGTGCATTTGAAGTGAAAAAATGATAGAATGTATGGCATGTTTATGCTTATTTTGTATATATTTTTCTTGCAGGTTTTTCAGTATGTTGTTAAGATGCAATGCTTGTAGAGGCCTGCAGTTCTTCAAAACTTTCAATTCTAAAGAACTGCAAGTAGAAGACAGGCTAACAGTCGGACAACAGGTCTGTAAATCCGTTATATAAAAAGCATAGACATTTCTCATGGGTTATTTATAAATAACCGACTACATATTGTTCTACACTGGTTATTTATTAAAAAATAGATGAGGCTGACCTAAAATCTTTACAGTTTAATCACTAATAAAACTAACATCAAGTTATTCAACATCGGTTATTTGTCATTATCAAACTGATGAGAAAAATTTAACGGCGTCAGTTGTCTTCTTAACTGACGAGGATAGGTCAAAGGAGATCACAAATATGACATCTACTATTATTATGCCATCAGTTTTGTTAACTCTAAACTGATGACCGAAAGTATTGTCGTTAATTTTTTGAACAGACAAAGAATGACTTGAGTTTTAATGCCACCCACTTAGTCGTTAGTTTATAACTCACGTTGTATGCCTAAAATAACAAATGCCATATCCACATTCTATAATAGTGTGGGATAAAAGATACGACACATTTTACTAGGAAAATATGTTGTTTATAAATTGATTTTAAAGGAGTAATTATTTGGTAATATTTACTAAAAAAGGTGTAGTCGGCTTTCTTCTTCTCTATAGTCAATTACTTTATATTTGCGAGCCCTTTCAAACCTAAACGGGCTGTATGCGATTGGGCTGGCCATTTATCAGTCTCATCTTCGTAAATATAGGAAGTTGGATAGTGGTTAAGCCACATCCCCATCTCATCAGAATCCTTACTAGAGTTTGCCTACTACAGTGACGATTTCAAAAGTAGCGCCATTTGTTATTAGTCCTGGTAAGAGAAACCGGCCTCTATGGTTTTCAGGAGTACCAAGTACCAAGGATGATTTATCTTGGACAATTTAGGGCTCGTTTGGTTGGAAAGGAAACCGACGTTACACGTTTGTTTTGTCAGTTTTTTTCCAACTACAGCCGTTTGGTACCATGTTGTTTCAGTTCAATTTACGAAAGCAAAACTCACGATGCTGCAAATCACTATACAGATCAATGGAAAGCAAGTGCGCCATATTTGGGTGCAGTTAGTTTTCCCAATCCGTTACTCACGCGTTCCACAATTAGTTTTCCCAATCCGTTACTCACGCGTTCCACAATTTTTGGCTGTGTTTGTTTCACACGTCTAACGGCGGCACGACAAGCAGATCTGGAGTGGCTAATTATTCGCGGTTTGTTATACTATTTAAAGTATTAACAAGTTTGTCTTTAAAAAAAGTATTAACAAGTTGTCGTAAGATTTAGTTAATCAGATAATTTGCAGGTAATGTGCCACGTAGAATCCTTCCGGCAGAGAACGAGTTTACTTGCCGTTAATATCAAGTTACCATCAAATCTTTCTAACATATTTCACGATACATATAACAAAGGACATTATAGATTTTGTTTCAATAAAAAAAATTACTAACTTTTGTATCAAATACCGGACAACTTACCATCAAATTTATTTGCCGTTATCCCAGACAACAATCATCTAACAAAAAAAAATAACATACGGTTGGTTAATTTATCCGTGGCAACTATATTTATTGTGAGTGCACCACACGCAACCTTTATCTGGCTGACAGCACACACATACGTGTCTTTGTGGGCGGAGATACTGATGCCCCGGACAGACTACACTATCAAACAAAATCAAACCAACTTGACGAGTTAAAACCTTGCATAACCAAGATTGTGATCTTGTTAATTTGTTTTTCTTGTTTCCCAACTATCACTTGACAAATGTTTTATGCCCAACGAAACTGGGTCTAGCTTGGACGATGATGGAGATGGCAGCATGCGGTATGCCGCTTCATGGTTTGCCGAGACCGGCAAGTCGGCAGTCGGCAACGTAAGGTTCCAGTGCAGACAGCAGTAGTCTCAACTCCATAGCGGTGAAGTCCCTGTGGCATGGGAAATTGGGTGGCCTGATTGTCATGAGATGAGATAGCCGGCAGCAATGAGTACTAGTTTTAACCACCAGTACGGAAACGAATCCTATTCATACATTGAAGGCGTTGCCGAAACCATCAGTACGATGACTTTCATAATAAGCTGAAAAGGTGGTGGGAAAAAAAGAAGTTGAGTGGGGGTGGGGGCATTGATGAGCTAAAAACGGTGCCATACGTAGCTAATTATGATTATCAAGACAATCGAGGGACTGTTAATAACAAAAGAAAGCACTACAGAGACAATGGCTAGAGGGAAATGCAGAAGTTTATTTTTTATATAATTTTCGTTTCTTTATTTAGACGATAATGTTTTGGGTCTGTTTGTAATTTGCCCTCACCAGCCCTGTAACTAGACAATGGACTGTGTATATATGTGAAGTAAGAGCCACAGAACGAGATACTGAAGTCTCCTTCCAAATTCCCAGTCTCTCTCATCTCTCTCTCTCTTGCAATTTTAATATGGTATCAGAGCATAGGCGATTGTCTTCGCCCAATCCTTTCACAAAGCGCGAACCCTAGATCCATCGAAGGAGGAGGGAGCGTATCAGCCTTCGCTTCCTCGACAATCTCATCTGATCTCTGCCGTCTCTGTCTCTCTGTGTTCTCGGCATCATCTCTGTTCGTGGTTGCGGATCTTCATCTCAAGATCTCATCTATCTCCGGCGTATCTCAGACCTGAAGAGCGATCTCATCTACCTCCGGCGTATCTCAGACCTGAAGCGCGATCTCATCTACCTCCGGCGTATCTTAGACCTGAAGCGCGATCTCATCGGTCATCTTCTGTGGCGTTTCCTCATCCGTTCAGATCTGCCTTCGTCTATCCTGTGAAGCAAAATCTGAAGCTCTTCTTCATCAGATCCTCTTTTGTGGTGATTCCTCGTCTCTCTCAGATCTATCTTCTTCTATCTTGTGAAGCAAAGTAAGACAAATTCCTTGCCGGGATCTTCTGTTTTCTATCTTCTCGTGCTTTCTTCATCTTTGGCTCTATCATTCGTTTGATCTGAAAATGGAATCTGAGACATCCAGTGATACTGTTGTTAGTAAACAACCAACTCAGGCCAATTATCCTTATCCTATCGGTCTAAATGTCTCAAACTTTGTCTCGATTAAGCTTAATCAGCATAATTTTATGTTATGGGAGTCACAAATTTGAACCTTAGCTGAAAGTTGTTGCTTAGAAGGTTTTCTTGATGGAAGTACAAAACAACCATCTCTGATTGTTGAAAATGATGGAGAACCAGATGTTAATCTAAAATACAAGGAATGGATGAGAACTGATCGCTTGGTAAAAGGATGGATATCAGGATCTCTAACTGAGGAAGTTATGGTAGAAACCATATGATGTAAAACTGCTGCGGATGTGTGGAAAACCCTAGGAAAGAAGTTTGCTGAAAATTCTCAATCTAGAGAATTTGAGCTTGTTTCTCAGCTAAGAACCTTTCAAAAGGGATCAACTACTATTACCGATTATCTCAGGAACTTTAAGTCTATTTGTGATCAATTGAATGCTATCGGCCATACTGTCTCAGAAAAGGAGAAGATCTTTACTCTACTAAATGGTCTGGATGGATCAGAATATGAGAGTTTCGTTATCTCAATGCTTAAGCCTCCTATACCTCCCTATACTGAGATAGTATCTCTTCTTCAAGACTATGAACGAAGAAAGACTAGGAAAGGTTCTGTTAACTCAGCTCTTGTCTTCTTATCTGGAAAAATGGAGAGTTTCGATCCTCATAACAACAACTCCAACAACAATAACAGGCAGCAGTACAACAACACCTATGGCTCAGCTAACAGAGGAAGGTCGTATGGAAGAGGAAGAGGAAGGAGTCAACATAATTCCTATTCCACAAACTACAATACTGGAATCCTAGGCACTGGACCAGCTAACACCAATCACAACTTCACCTCACAGGGGAGAGGTTTTCCACAGGCTGTTAAACAAGGACCAGCAGACAACAATGCAAATAATCAATATCTTAGAACTCCTATTTTCTGCCAAATCTGTGGAAGAAGAGGTCATGAGGCCTATAAATGCTGGCATCGGTTTGATACTAACTATCAAAGCTTTGAAGTTCCACGAAGTCTGACTGATAATACTGCTGCTATGACTGCTCTGAGGGTTACTGAGAATGATTTCAGTGAGTGGCATGTTGATTCTGGTGCTACTGACCATGTAGCTCAGAATGCATGTAAATTTACTTCTTTAAAACCTTATGAGGGAAGTGATCTTGTTATGGTTGGAAATGGAAATCATATATCTATTTCTCATACTGGAGATGGACATGTTCTTAGCAACACCAAGATTCCTCTAAAAAGGATTCTTCTTGTCCCTAGTATCAAAAGAAACATGTTATCTGTCTCTCGTCTTACTTCTACATATCCTTGCTATTTTATATTCACTCATGATGCTTTTTATATAAAGGACTTGAGGAACCATATGACCCTGGCCGAAGGAAGGTGTAGAAATGGTATGTATCTCCTTGAAGAAGGTGGACCAAGAATTTTCTTCTCAAATAGATTCAACAATGCTGCTGCTATTACTTGGCACAGAAGGCTCGGTCATCCACAACATAAAGCTCTACAACTTTTGATTCAGAATAAACATATTGTCAGTACTAATAAACTCCACAGAGTATGTAATAGCTGTGAGATTAGTAAGAGCAGAAAACTGCCTGTAGTACATAAACACTCAAGGTCATCTCAACCCTTTTCAATTGTACATTGTGATCTCTGGGGAAAGTCACCTACTATGTCTAGATTTGGTTTTCAGTACTATGCTCTACTAATGGATGACTGTACGAGATATTGCTGGTTTGTTCCTCTTAAAAATAAAAATGATTTCTTCTCTATTTTTGTGGACTTCAATAAATTGGTCAAAAATCAATTTGATACTACTATCAAATGTTTTCAATCTGATGGAGGTGGTGAATTTGTAAATAATAAAATGAAAGAATACATGTTGCAACAGGGTATCGTACATCGCATATCTTGTCCGCATGATTATGCCCAAAATGGAGCAATAGAAAGAAAACACAGGCACATCATTGAACTGGGCTTAGGTCTTTTGTTTGAAGCTAACATGCCTAAGAATTTCTGGGTAGAAGCCTTTTCTACTGCTGTTTTTCTGATCAATAGGCTTCCATCTTCTGTTCTTGAGTTTAAAAGTCCTATTGAAAGTCTGTACAATAGAGTACCTGATTATACTTGTCTAAGAGTCTTCAGTTCTCTATGTTATCCTCGTCTACGAGATCTAGCTGCAGATAAATTAGAACCTAGGTCTCTTCCGTGTGTCTTTATTGGTTATAGTGAGCAATATAAGGGATAAAAATGTCTTCATGTCTCTACAAATCGGGTTTTTCTTTCAAAACATGTGGTCTTTGCTGAGGAAATCTTTCCATTTAAAACCACTATTCAGCTATCTCATGCAGATGGACAGATAATCTCTTATCGAGATTTTGTTGATGAATGTTTGACCTCAAGTAATCTGTTACATAATCAAGAAGTACAACCTCTCAGTGCATCTAACCTGTTATCTCATGGTTGCTCTACGTCTGTTGACATTAATGCAAATATCCATGACATTGGTTCTTATGTTTTACCTATATCTGAAACAAACGAGCCTAATAATGGCACGCCTGCATCTGCTGTATCAAATGATCAACTTTTGCATCAAAGTTCATCACACTCTACCATGATAAGTGACTCTGTCTCTGATGACATATGCAATCCTAATGCTTCGTCTGGGAATCTGAACACTAATGGTGCTACTGATGACTCCTCTCCTCAAACTACTGCAATAATTCAATCCCCTCCACCTGTCCAAAACTCTCATAGAATGACCACAAGATCCAAGTTGGAGTGCTTAAACCAAACCCAAAGTATCTTCTCTCCGTCTCTACTGTACCATTTACACCGAAGAGTGTTAAGAGCGCCTTAAACCATGAAGGCTGGAAGAAAGCCATGGAAGATGAACTTGCTGCCCTATATCAAAACAATACCTGGGACTTGGTACATCGTCCTACTCAAACCAATGTGGTTGGTTGTAAATGGGTTTTTAAGATGAAACTCAAATATGATGGATCTTTAGAACGATTGAAAGCTAGGCTAGTTGCAAAAGGCTTTACTCAAGAAGAGGGCATTGATTATCTTGAAACCTTTAGTCCTGTTGTCAAATCTCCAACAATCAAAGCTGTTCTCTATTGCAATATCTAAAAGCTGGGAAATCAGACAAGTGGGTGTATGTAATGCTTTTCTAAATGGAACTTTAGATACTGTGGTCTTTATGGAACAACCACCCGGTTTTTCTGTCAAAGACAAAGATCAGTTTGTGTGCAAACTTAATAAGTCTTTGTATGGCCTTAAACAAGCTCTGCGTGCTTGGTATACTAGAATAAGCACTTTCCTAGTGGAATATGGATTTTCTATAAGTACTGCAGACTCTTCTCTATTTACATACAAACAAGATGATATCAAACTATTTCTGCTATTGTATGTTGACGATATAATCATTATTGGAAATAATACAGAGGCTATAAATGTATGTATTAAAGGCTTAGAAAATGCCTTTGCTCTGCGTGATCTTGGCACTCTACACTATTTCCTAGGGATTGAAGTGGAGTATAATGATTCTGGGATCTTGCTGCATCAGTCTAAGTATGCTCGAGATCTCTTGCACATACATCATATGCTAGATTGCAAGCCCATCTCTTCTCCTGTTTCTTTTGACTTTCAAAGAAATTCTCAGTCTACTGCTGCAACTTGCTTAACAGATGTCACCTCTTATCGACAGATTGTGGGGTCACTGCAGTATCTTACTCTAACCAGACGTGATATAACTTTTGCGGTTAATTTAGCATGCCAATTCATGCATAAACCTACCACAGTTCACCTATCTTTGGTCAAAAGAATTCTGCGTTATATAAAAGGCTCTATCAATTCTGGAGTACAGCTATATGCACAAGAATCCCTTACTGTCTCGGCATTCTCTGATGCTGATTGGGCTGGATGCCCTTTCACTAGAAGATCGACTAGTGGATACTGCACCTTTCTTGGACGTACCTGTATTTCTTGGAGTTCCAAGAAGCAAATCACAGTGGCTAGATCAAGTGCCGAAGCCGAATATCGGGCTCTTGCTCATACAGCTGCAGAGTTGACTTGGTTGTCGGCCTTGTTGTGAGATTTAGATCTTCCTCAATTAACACCTGCCGTTCTCTATTGTGATAACATTAGTGCTTTACATCTATCTGTCAATCCTGTGTTTCATGGCAGAACCAAGCACATAGAGTTGGATTATCACTTTATTAGGGAGAAAGTTGCTCTTGGGTATATTGTTACACAGTTTGTCCCTTCCAAAGATCAGTTAGGTGACGTCTTTACCAAAGCCGTTACAAAGTCTACCTTCAGGAGTCTGCTGCTCAAGCTGGGCCTTCGTTTCACGGTGGCTCAGCTTGCAGGGGAGTATCAAGACAATTGAGGGACTGTTAATAACAAAAGAAAGCACTACAGAGACAATGGCTAGAGGGAAATGCAGAAGTTTATTTTTTATATAATTTTCGTTTCTTTATTTAGACGATAATGTTTTGGGCCTATTTGTAATTTGCCCTCACCAGCCCTGTAACTAGACAATGGACTGTGTATATATGTGAAGTAAGAGCCACGGAACGAGATACTGAAGTCTGCTTCCAAATTCCCGGTCTCTCTCATCTCTCTCTCTCTTGCAATTTTAATAATGATAAGTTCGGATCGAGTCTTGAAGCGACTTATTATGGAGTCTAGCGGCCCTACCCTAAGCTAGGTGGTCCGCGAGTTATGGGGTTAGGACAAGGCAAATATGATTAGAGTAACCTTAGGGCCTGTTTGGTACAGTGTATCCGGATGCAGTTGTATGATTTTATAAACAAGGTGTTCATAATGATTGATTTTAAACTTCACATGCTTTATTTGGTTGGGTGTAAGCAGAACATACGGATTTTGTTTGTTTTTATTTAGTTGGGCAGCAGTGACGTCGCTGCTGGGAGCATGTGACCACGTGAAGAACATAGCAAGCATGCATACGAGTGGCGCGGTGGCATATTCATGTAATAAAAGTAAACTTACAAAGTCTGACAAATGTACCGCGTTGTGATCAGCTGCGGTACCTTTTCCGAGAATTGTCAACTAAAAATGAAGTTGCAAATCAACCAACCGCACCCCAATACACCCAACCAAATAAAAATTTAAATAAAAAAGCTGACATTTAAACTCATGAAAATGAACAACACCCTACCAAACATGCCCTTAATGTACAAACTTCAAAGTGCAAAACTAAGGGTGTTTTAAGATGCTCCTCGATGTTTATGGCCTTCTCGTCTATGACTGCAAACCGGACAGCTGGTTTTCTAAGATTCTAAATCCTTTTGTCCAAAACAAAATTATCCAACATGATTAGCCTTAGAATCCCACGGCAGTTTTGGCCGGTTGTGCTGATATCAAAAGCGAGGAAAAGCGCTCCAGAAGCTTACGTCCCACAACTATTTGATTTTTTGGTATAGGGGGTGGGGGTGATCTTCATGTGACTTGAAACATATTAGGCAGTCAGCCAACCAGTCATGTGTCGCTCGGTTTCCGTTTCCCACATGTCATTTAAAAGTATCTTCCAAGAGTTAGTAGGGCTTTGAGTGCGAGCCATAGACCAATTGCCTTTATCTGGGAGATTTTTTTTTCAGTACTTATTAGGGAGAAATTTGGCATTAAGAACCTTATTCCAAAGGCCCATATTGTTCATGGGAATAAAATTCCGAGATGGTTGCATTAAGGCCTTTCGAGCTCTCGATCCCTGAACTTTTCTTGTTTTCCACTACTCACAAAAACTCCACATATAGTTAACATAGGTGTATCTATATCCCTTGATTGAGGCTGTTGGACTATGTTATTTTCAGCCCAAGTAAGCCTGACTGTCGAACCCCCATTAGGGCTTGTTTGAGAATTTGTATCAGTGCAAGGGGTTATATATAATCTAACTTGCCGCTAGTTGAACGGTGACCAAGCCAGCAACCAAAGGCAATTAGAAAGGACAATCATCAAGACAAAAAGACAATACTTTTGCCACACCCCATACGAGTAAAAAGGCAAAGGAAGAAGGAAGAAAAAAAAAAGGAAGAAGAAAGGGAGTGCATGTAGGACTACAAAGGCATCCGAGTGTTCTTCTTTGGGCCATCTACTGTTGTGCACTTCGCTAAAGAGTATCTTCTTAGAAAGTTCTGAGGTAGTAGAATTGTATAGACCTCGTCCTACAATGTGATATCTTCTTATTTCTCCTTCTTGATATATTATCTCGGATTTATAGTCAAAACTTGAGAGGTAAAAATTGTATCTTTGCTTCTTATAGTGCATTTTCCCGTGGTTGGCCTCGTAATTTTCCCTCATACATCATGATTATTTTCCATGTAAAAATCTAGATCTTTTTCTCTTCTATGTACTTGTAGTTATAATCTTGAGTTTACACGCTTGTCGGTAACACTTCTGGATATCTTTCTTTTTTGTTGCATTGTAGTTGCATAGTTACGTGCACACATTTTCCATCAAACAAACCTATCATATGGTAATAGAGCTTAGGTTGTGTAGATCAATATCTAGATGGGGAAGGATGATGGTGCAATAATAGTAAAATTTATGAGCATAAATTGGTAGATTTGAAAACTCAAGATTGAGGATATTCTCTATTGTAAGATTTGTATGATCTGATAGGGGGCCAAAAGCAAGAAAATGTTTCTGATGCCAATTTGGAAGAAAAGATATAGGAAGACAGTTGGAACAATACAAAAGTGGCTCGATATTTCCGTGTTCCATCATGTCTCAGAGAAGACCAATGTTAAAGATCTGTGGGAAAAACTCAAGAAATTGTATGAGTGCAAGATTGCCCCAAATAAAGATTTCTTGATCAGGAAGTTGGTGAACTTGAAGTATCAGGATGATACAACTGTTTCAAAGTACATAAATAAATTACAAAGCCTTGTAAATCAACTGGGGTCACTAGTACATAACCGACCTTTAATGTCGGTTATTTAAGGCCCTTTAGTGTCGGTTTCTAAGCGAAACCTATGTGGGCGCCGCTAAAAGCCCAACCTTTACGCCTCGGTTCTCAAACCGACGACACAACCCTTTGCGCGCCACCAAAAACGCGCCGAAAATGCGCCAGCAGGGGGTATAGGCGTCGGTTATCCTCTATGTATCCGACACTGAATCACCCGCTTACACGACTATATCATCGGTTTTATACAAATATCTGACACGTATTGCCACGGCCGTACTGGCCAGCACGGCCGTGGTGTCTGGCATCATTAGGGAAATCGACGTCGGTACTAGTATGGAAACCGACACTGTAACCTTATGTCGTAGATTTTATACAAATAACTGACGCCTATGATTTGATTTTTTTTTGCTGTCAGTCTGCATACCTGTTGTGGCTGGTCGTAGGATGAGAAACCTGTAGTTCATAACTGAACTGCAAGATTACGACATCCATTGATATCAGCCAACAACATGCCACAAACCTACAAAATTAACATTATGGACAAATTATTATATATGTGATTTGACGTGTATTTTACTACGCGCTCAAAACGCAAGTGTACGCGTCGAGTAATATAGGCCTTTGTGAGGCCCGAGTCGAATACAGGGATACGTTGAATTATTGAAGACTTCTACTAACTATTTGCGATCAGCTAAGCCGGATAACAAAGTAGGATTTGTTGTCGAAATTAAAAGAAAATAAAAATAAAACAAAACAAACAATCGATTAAAGGTTAATTTAATCAATTCAAAAGGATATCTTTAGGATTTCGGTTTCACCGCGGGTCAACATTGTATTAGGTTCCATATAACTCCTCAATCTTCTCTCTCTATCCGGGTAGTGGCCTGAAAACAGAATTACCCACTGTCGTGGTGTAATTCACTACTTAGGTTTAGGTTGACTCCACCGTCGTAGTAATCATTCCCCTAAACTAAGTGCATTACAACCGATCTCTCAGTTTCCACCATTAATTTTACACCTCCTTTGTCAAGGGATTTATCGATTAATGTAGGTTTCGTCTCTTTTCAACCGTTAATCCTTCTGTCGAAGTGATTAAGGGCATTAAGTTATCATTATGGTGATCAAGCATAACAATATATGGAGAAAACGAAACTATACCACGGATTTAAGAGAGAAAATATGAATTATTAATATAAAACTGTCATACAATGCATTCCCGGGCTACTCCCGGTGCTAAAGATGGAGGGGATTAGCCTCGCATGTTCATCTCGCACAAATACATGGTAAAAATAGGGGAAATCATATGAAAAACGTGAATCAAATAGGAAAACCCCTGAACGGAGAAGAACAGGTGGATCCTTTGCGTAGAACACGAGCTTTCCCGCCTCTCAGTGGTAAAATTCATCTTCAGCAGCGTCCGGATCGACAGGGATGAGCTTCTAGCCTCCGTTCTCCTTTTTCCCGCTCCTCGACACTTGTGCAATGACAAATTAGATGATGATCTCGTCTGGGCGGCCGTCATTAGGTATAAGTCCCTAATTAGGTCGTCAATTAACTCCAGCCGTCCGATTGAGATCGAAATGAATCCAACGCATATCTGCCGGCGTCGATGGTATCGACCCTCCCTTTTTGGCGTCGGTTCTGTCATTAAGCGACGCTGTAGCCTCCATGTGTCGATGGTATCAACTTGGTGTCGATACTATCGACTGCTCCTTTTCCAGCAATCTGAAGACGTCTCGATACCATCGACATCAGCGTCGATGGTATCGACTCTTTGCTGCTCCTTTCGGCTGGCAACCTGCGGTCAAGTCGATGGTATCGACTCCCATCGATGGTATCGATGGAAGTAGATACTTGTTTTTCCTGAAATTTAAAGACCTGATCAAATAAATCCACACAAATTATGATAATGTGATAAATAATGCTCGAAATGATAAAACTAAGGGGATTTGACATAAAATGATGGCAAAGACCGAAATGAGTGAATTATGCAATATTATCCATAAAAATGACTAATAAGAGCACAAACCACATATAAAACAGGTCTATAAGTGCGACTCAAAATCATCGCATCAAACTCCCCTAAGCTTGAACGTTGCTTGCCCTCGAGCAACTAATCCTTAGAATAGAATTGCAGATGTCAACTGAAAATCAACACACCAACCCAACACATCCCATGTGACTCCCACTGAACGTTCTCAAACCGGCTTTCTCTAACCACAGAACAGTAATTACCCTAAAGGCGACAATAATCATCAATAAAAGAAATTTACCTCCAAACCGATGAACACTATCACATAAGGCAGTTAACACAATAAAATTCGCCGCTTCAACATTGGTGCATCTTGTGATCGCCTATACTACGTTGCTCGCCCTACCTACCATCTACATGGAAGCAGTTCTCCTGATAATCATTAGTGAGGAGAAATTCACAGTGGCCTACCAATCCGAGCAACGGGTGGATGTAAATGGGTGGCTCATGGAAGAATTTGGAAATATTGTACAGTTTCAACATGCATAATACAAAAATGTCCTAAATGATGCCAATGCACATTGAAAATACCCTAATGCCTAAAATTGGGTGAAGTGATGTATGCACTAACCTTCCTCCTCAAAATGAGATGGACGTCTAATCAAATTACATCATGTATTCAATTTCCTATAATGCAAGTGATATCCTGTTCCTTTCTCCCTCTTATTTCACTTCCTTCTGAATTCTCTTTTTTTTCAGAATTTTTTTTCTTTAACCCACATATCCATAATTGCTTAAGGACAAGTTTATTGGGCTATTTTCTTCATGCTTGGAAATCTTTGCAATATTTAGAAGGTATGGAACAGTTTAATTCACCTTTTAGGAAAAATTGAGATACATGGTGTATTTTATGCATGAATATCATGAGTGCAACTACATGGCATGCACCTAAAGGTAATGTGCATGAATCCCTATATTTTTTTTTATGAACAAGTATGGAAAATATCAATGCAAGTCCTATCTACATGCTATGCACACAAGAAGGAATTAAAACTGCACTTTACTTCCAATTCTTAGGTGGATTATGGAAAAATGAAGTGGAATGATCACAAGATTAAATGACTGAACCTTAGAAAGATATTATGTGTCCCTCCTTACTGACCTGTGTAGTGGTTTAGAGGGTTCTCTCTCTTACATCCAATTAAGGTCTCATTACCATTTGGTTAGGTTAGGCTCAAACAACCATTACTGTCCACTTTGCATGAATCCATAGGAGTACAGGTGTGAAATGTTGTTTTAAAGTTGACATAATCAATCATTTTCGTAGGATGTGTTCCCCAAGGTCAACCAAAGCAAGCTATCCAAAGACACAAAATTTTTTAAATTTCCCTTAAATTTCCCATGAACAAACAGCAAGATGACAAACTTTTACGACATCCACAGTTACACTAGATAGCACGTGGATCCTACAAAAACTAAAGATGCAAGAAACAAATAACAATGCTAAAAACTAAAATAATAAAAGATAGAGTTGTTCTAACTACCCTCCTAAGCTTGAATTCGACTATGGCCTCATAGTCAAAAACAAACTTAAGAGTGGAACAGAGATACCCGATCAGTCTTGTGGAGGCGGAGGTGGGTACTGTGGGGCCGTAGGATCCCAAGAAGGATACTCCCCCTGGAAGCTCGGATCATAATGGGTCCTCGGCGGAGGCTGTGGATAGCCTCCAAAGTAGCTCTGACTCCAGTAGTGGTCGTAGAAGGGCTCCTGTTGCATCTCCATCCATTGCAACCGATTGTGTATCTGCTGTTGGTTGTCGAGCAGGAGACGTTCATTCTCGAACATCGCCCTTTGGTTGTCAAGTAACCGGTTCGTAGTATCCTGAATACCGGTATACATCTCTAGATGCTACTGCTGTGTCTGATGTATGTCCTGCAGCATCGTATACATGCCTTGCATGGAGTAGGCATCCTCGCTCGGCTGTGAGGGCTGTGGTGATGGCGGCGGGGGTTGTGATGATGAAGACGCACCCGGATGCATCCGAGGACGCTTCCGGGGTGCTACCCATGCACGAAGAGGTGTGAATTCCTCCTCTTCCTCCCCAGCCTCGCCTTCTTGTCCGTCGTTGCCGCCTTCTTCTTCATCGGACTCGACGGCTATGATCGGCCACCGGAAGTGCTGTGCGCCCTCGATGTTGAAGACGGGATCCGGCAGTGCGCACTCCTGGTACGCTTGATTCACATGGCAATGTGCAAATGCCGCACCATCCCGAAGAAGAATTAATTTGGCCCGGTGAAGATGTTGCAAGTTGACCTTACTTCTTGTAGAAAGAGGAGTGAGGGTTTGGAAATTCAGTCCCAAGTACGACGCCAGTTTGGTGATGAACCCACCGAAGTGAATCAACGCTTTCCTCGTACTCCTCTTTACATCCATCACACGCTGCAAAAAGAATGCACCCCAATTGCATTCTTGTCTCTTCAGAAGCTTGTATAGAAAGAAGAGATCGGAGCCTTGAAATTTGCTAAGGGCCAGATCACCCTGCGCAAAAACAGTAGAACTCAGCATTCGATGCAAAACCCGGACGAAGGGGTGCTCGAAGTCGGCTACCGCTGCATTGTGGTAGCTAACCGACCTCCCATGTGGCACCGTCACCAACTCGGAGAAGATCATGTCGTAATCGGTGCGGTGGTCCGGCCTCCGGTGGTCATACTGGGAATGATTCCAGTTGAAAATTTTGTTGAACTACCGCAGCGTGAGGACGTAGTCGTGGTTGTACAGCCGGAAAGATACCCGGCCCTGAATCCACTCTCGGTCAGTAGCATTGATGTCGTTGGGATAGATGCAGACGTCCAATGACGCCATGCACTCGGCTACCAGCTCCTTGTATGTCGGCCATTCATTAAAGAACGGCTGGCCATCTTGATGACGCTCCAGTTCGCCAGGCCTTATTCTAGTGTTACAGGCCTGTCCGTTAAGAACATAGGCCAAGTTGGCCTCGAATCCCAGATCGCGCACCATCTCCCGGTCCACATAACGGGTGGGATCGATCTTCCTCCTCATTATCTCCTCGTAGATCTTTTGAATCTCTGGGGAAGGATGGATGAGTCGGGGACGAGAAACTGATGCCGTTGGTGGTGGGATGAATTCCGTCGGAGTTGCGTGTGAGGACGATTCTTCGGCTATATGCACCATGGTGGCGACGAGAAAGGGGTTGAAGAAGAAGAGCTCGGGGAAGATGGAGACTTGATTCTCCGCTCGGTGAAGATCTTTGCTCGATGTTGCTGCTCTTCGATCTTGGATGGCTCGGGGGAGTGCTCGGCGTGAAGGAGGAAGTTCACTCTGAAGGTGTGACGTCAAATGACGTAATAACTCTCCTTATATAGACTTGGCCGGCGCTACTGTAGACCCGTCGATACCATCAACGCGGGTCGATGGTATCGACACGTCTCGATGCTATCCACCTCCCTCGCGAGTATTGACAGTTGACGATTGCTGGATCGTGAAACTCGGATTGCTGACCTGTCGATACCATCAACGCGAGTCGATAGTATCGACGCAGCACCCGGATCAATGATGTGGACTTCGCGATCGCCATCGATGTCGTTGCGCGGATCGGTGACATGGCTGGTCGATACCATCGACAGGAGTCGATGGTATCGACTTTGCTTCATTGCGACACCGCCACTTTTTCACTTCAACCTGTGACCATGTCGATACCATCGACACGACCGTCGATGGTATCGAGTTGACTGAGACAGATTGCTCTGAACTTCTCCAGAGATCTCGATGGTATCGACTGCTGTGTCGATACTAACGACAGTTGTTCCGCGACCTGCCTGTAGGTGTGTCGATACCATCGACGAGGCCGTCGATAGTATCGACGCAGCACGGACCTTGCAGTTGTCAACCTGAACCTATGTCGATACCATCGACCAGTATGTCGATGGTATCGATCCTGCCTCAGCCTGCACAATGAACAAATGGATCAAGGTATCTTCTTTACACTAAAATTTAAATGAAATGAAAGAAATCTATGATTAGAATTAAACTATCCTAATGTACCGATGGTTGGGTTGCCTCCCAACAAGCACCCTTATTTAACGTCTTAGGCTAGACGGCATGATGCTCATCATCTTTTCACATTAGAGACTGCGCTTAGAGGATCATGCGGTAATTTGAATTCAACTCGATCTCCTCCAATTCCCAAGGACAAAGTACCTCTCCCTAAGGCAGTCACGACGTCCGCTGTTGCTTGAAACGGTCTTCCTAGAAAGAATTTCACAGCTTTGGAGCGGTGGAATATCAATAACAACAAAATCCACCGGGAATATGAATCTATCCACTTTGACGAGCACATCCTCACACACTCCATATGGTCTCACGATAGACCCATCTACTAATTCAATTGTTGCGACCAACTTCTTTATCTCTTTTAACCCCAGCTTTTGAAATGTCACCAAAGGCATGAGATTTATGCTAGCGCCGGAATCACATTGTGCTTTAGGAAAATGTTGACCACCTATTGAGCACGGAATGTAAAAACCTCCTGGGTCCTTTCTCTTCTTTGGTGAACTCCCGTGAATCATAGAGCTCACCATCTCATTCATCGGACAAATATCATCGTCTTTTATCCGCCTCTTCTTATTGATGATTTCCTTGATGAACTTCCCATAGGCGGGTACTTTCTCGATCATCTCCACTAATGGAATATTGATGTGGAGTTTTCGGAATATCTCCAGAAATTTCTTAAAATGACGATGCTCTTTCTTTGACTTAGGATTAACCAAATTTGAAACATCTGCTGCATCAACACGCCTGTGAGGTGGCACATATGAGCTTTTCGGGGGTACCTCTGTGGGCTCTGATCTCCAAACCATGACATAAACACGATTAAAACTTTGCGGAAGCGAATCGGTAATCAGCGGAAGACAAAAATCACGGGAAATTAAAACTTTTCGAGATAAGAACTTGGATCCATAAAACTTCTTTCATAAAGAGAGATAAACTGTTTACATCTCAGGATAATTACTTCTTGAGTAATTATATACATCAAGATACAAAATCTCAAGATCACTGAAAAAAGACTCCAAGACCTGAGAGTACAGAGGACACATAGGACTGATTCTAACTACACCACATGGCAAGACAATCTCCACCTGAGATTACTGCTGCCCCAGGTGCTGCTACTGAGACTGGTCACCTGTAGGCTGGTTCCTTCGTCTCCGACGTCCACCTAAAAAGTTGAAGCCTACGGGGTGAGACAATTATACATAATTGTCCCAGCGAGAGTTATAACTCTTCGCCAGAAGCTTTATTATAACATCAAAGATTATTTTAAACAGTAAAGCCTTCAAAGCATTCTGTAACAGTTGCAGGTATAACAAGATCTCAACCATTTAGGAGATATGGAGAATATAAACACTATTGCAATGTAACATCAATCAACTAACTTGGAGTTATCTCTAACAAGTTATACTACATGGTTGATTATGTTTTACAAACAACATTATGCCTTGTGGAGATGAGGCTTACCACTCATACTCCAACTGATCGCTGAGAAGTCACATCTGTATCATACATAGGTCATTAAGAGATCCAGATTCTCATGACCTTCACCTTCCTCTGTCAGTAAGAGGATCACTTGTAGGACATTTCGTGTCTCTACTTAATATAGCTCACCAGGGTAAACTGGTCCTTCGCTATTCTAGAGTCACAGTGGCGTTCTGTACTCTCTTCGTCATCAGGAGGTTTCATATTTACCTACCACTGATACGGATATCTGTGCTTTCTTCGTCATCAGGAGGTTTCATGTTTACCTACCACTGATACGGTATGAAACTATAGTGAAGGATGGATGGATTCCACATCTACATCACTTTCCTACACTAGGATGTAAGGTTCTACACATCCATGTACCCCACATACTCAAAAGTATGTGCTCCAGGAGTTCCCTGAGGAAAACCTGTTTCACCATCATTTAATTTCTGACAATGATGGATCTATGATCAGGGCTCTACATTATACTTGATTAGTTAGGTACATTCAGTATTCTTTATCAGCATACATTGTTCTTCAAACAATAACAGTAGCATAGCAGCTATAAAAGAAGAATACTAAATGTAACAGGCCTAACTCATATCAATCATTATTTCTCATTATCCTCATCACAAGTCATCTCTAAGGCATGACCTTGATGGTATTCATGGCTCTCATAGCCCATTATCAGCATAGGATGCCACTGGCAAGGCATCAGATTACTTTACTTATTCATAAGGCTAACAGCATGCCTTTAATGAATATAACATCAACATCCATACCTGGATATGATTACCTTCATATCAGAACATGCATGGTTAATACATCTGATAAAGGTAATACAACAATAAGGAATGTACTTCCTACTCTTGTGATAAGAGTTAAATCTTTAATTCAAATCAAATAGAGTTTAATACTCAAAAGCATGCCATTACCCTTGAATTAGGGTTTACTATTCACATTACATGTCATCACCCTTGAATTAGGGTTTACTATTCACATCCAGGTGAATTAAACTCATAACATCATCATGTATGAGTAACATCTTCATTGATGCTCTTGGATTAGTTAAAGTTCATCATTTATCATAATTAGGGTTTCTATGATCTCACACAGGTGGATCATACCCTAATTATGCTCATTTCTGTGTATTGGGGATGCTTCAATTGAGTTCCCACTTAAAAAGGGTACTTTCTCTCTCTAGAAGTACTTTATCTCTCTATAAGTACTTTCTCTCTCATCATAAGGTTAGGTGATGTCAACATCACCCTAGATCAGGTCGGATTAAGTCATCATAGGCTAACATAGCCAAAAACATCACCATTATGTGATTTAGAGTTACTTTCTCTCTCTAGGGTACTTTATCTCTCTAGAGTACTCTCTCTTTCATCATACTAATGGTTGATGATAACATTAGACTAGATCAAGTTAGATAGAGTTATTATGACTAAAAACATCATCCTCATGAAATTAGGGTTTGAATTGAGCAAGGTATAACTTAATTGACCCTTTAGGGGTATTTTGGTAATTCACCCCATTGATCATCATTATGGTCAAAAACCTTAGTCAAATAACCCCTTACTATCATAGATTATCATTAGGGTTTGATTTGGGCAACATTGAACCATTTACATCATCAAATGATTGAATGAGGTCAACCTTGAATCACATTGATTGATTTCAATCATTAATCATCAATTGAGTTGAGATTGGTTGAAAGTGTTGACCGTTTGCCCACTTTGACTTTCCAAGACCGCGAGCCTCCTTCTAACTCCAAGACCGCGAGCCATAATGCATTCAAGACCGCGAGCCATCATGCATCCAAGACCGAGAAGACTCCAATTGAGGTTAAGACCGCGAGGGTCATGAAGACCGTTTAGCTAGTTTGACCTCAGGACCGCGAGGCCCTTCACGGTCTTGAGACCGCGAGCCTCCTCTCGGTCTTGAGACCGCGAGCCCCCTCACGGTCTTGAGACCGCGATCCCTCTCACGGTCTTGAGACCGCGAGCCCTCTCACGGTCTTGAGACCGCGAGGCTCTCATGGTCTCAGCCGCTTGGTCCTTCAATCAAGACTCCAAGATGCAACCGATAATGTCAATCGAGGTTGAAGCCTTCAAAAGGTCCCATCTATGTTGACCACCTATGGATTGGGTTAACTAAGGTTATGCTTAACCAATTGGTCATTCAATTGACACTCAATTGTTGACCAATTATGATTGAAATCGATTCAATTGGGATCTATCAATGTTCACCCATCACCACTCAACAATGTGCATCAACACAAGGTTGAACCCTTCAATTGAGCTCCAATTGGGCCCAAACTTGGCCCAAACGGTCTTGAGGTCATGTGGGTGTACCCCACATGGTCTTGAGACCGTTTTCCCAAGATTTCATCAAAATCTAAGGTGATTTGATAGGGGTTGAACCATGATTGAGCCATAAAACAGAATTTTGATTAAATTGATAACTTAATTGCAATTGGGTCCTCAATTTGTCAAATTACTTAACCCTAGACCTTCAAACGGTCTTGGGTGATTGTCCTCTCGGTCGTGAGACTGTTTGGGTAACCCCTAAACGGTCTTGAGACCGTTTAGGTCAATCAACCCTAAAAAACCCTAATTAGGTCACCATAATTTCAGTACTGATTTTACCTAGGGTTAGCCCTAGTATTCACCCTTCAACTCTTAGCCCGTTTGGAATTAGACCATCAAACTTGGTGAGTTGTTAATTAACATAATTTTGAACAGTAATATCATACGTTCAACGCTTAGTCAACGACCTTACACGGTCTTGAGACCGTTTGCCCAAAAAGGCAATTTCAGACCGTTTGAAAATCAGCAATTAATTCATTTAAAGTTGTGACTTAAAAAGGTCATATCTCCCGATTCCTTTGGAGTTAGTCTCCCAAATTTTGAGGGTAATTAGCCTATATAATTAGGAACAGATTTCTTATACGGTCCACGCTCGGTCAACGGTGCCAGACGGTCTTGAGACCGTTTGCCCTGTCGCGGTCACGAGACCGTTTGCTCACCTCGCGGTCTTGAGTCCGAGAGAGCAAACTTTTGAGACCGTTTAAGGAAGTGAAAAGCGGTGGGTTTTTCTTGGAAATCATGCCTTCATCTCCTAGCTCAAGAACAGTACGAATATCCCATGGGTTTGCTTGCAAAATAGCAGGGAAAAGTAGGGAAACACTAAGAGCTATCATCAAAACGCATATAAAGATGCACATAGTAAAGCATGGGTTTAGAGTTATAAAACCCGCCTAAAGCTTGCTTCTTGAGCTCCAAGCTTTCACGCTCCAAGCTCTAATGGCGTCCTTGATTTCTTACAGGTTGGCCAAGGTGAAAACTCCAAGGAAGGATGAAAAGAGACGGCTAGAAAGATAGGGTTTTGAGAATTAGCCATGAAGATGACCTTGAATTCGAGTTTTAACCATGGAATTAGGCAAGAAGAGGGGTTTAAACCTACCTTGCACCCCTTGGTCGTCCTCCTTAGCTCCAAGGCAGTCCTTGGTCTTCTTTGGTGAAATGAAACAGTAAGGGAACGAAGGGTGAGTTCCCTTGCAACTAAGGGAAGGAGAGCTTATATACATGGGGTAGGATTTTCAACATTAGTTCATAAGTTGTCCATAATTCCAACTAGGTCCCTCCTTCTTTACTTGATCGTCCCTTCCTCTTTATTCTAAGGACAAACCTTCTCTTAAGGTCTTAGGAAAAGAAGGTAAAGGAGAGCAAGCTAATAATGAGGTACATACATAAAGAGATATTACACATATACCCTGATTATTCAATCACAAGGTATATCTCATAACTTGGTAATTCAATTGAGGTGACTTCCTCATCATTTCTTCTCTTAATGATGGCAAGAGTCTAAAAGATACATTAGATGACATATTTTACAATTTGTATCCCTTAATTTGGGTAAATTGCATTTTACCCCAAACTAGGGTTTCAAGCACCGGGATTGCTTCCACAGCTGCACCTTGGTGCCTTAGCTTGGGAAATCCCTCAAACTTTTCTAAAAAGATTTCTCATGATGTCTCAACATCAGAGGAACATCTCATCATGTGCAAGTTGCAAGCTAACCCTTTTAACTGGGTAAATTGCACATAGGTCCCTGTATATCAAAACAATGCTACAACTTTAATTAAAAAGGAGCAAATACTGAAATATATGTTTCTGAGAAACTTAATTACATGCTCATAGTTAATCACAAAGATTTAATTACATATTTAGGCAAAACACCTAGGGTTAACTCATAACCCAGGTCAGGGATGTTACAACCTCCCCTAAGCTTGCTTCAATCACTCCCTCCGACGTGGGCTTTGGTGAGACATTCTCAATAGTAGCAGCTTGTTGTGGTTCCTCTCTCGCCTTAGATGTCTCCGCATGTGCACAAACAACCTGCACTTGTTCCTCTTGCCTAGATGGAGATACCATACTCACAACTCGCTGTGATTTCCTGAAGAAAGGGTTTCCGCCCGACAATCCGTAGTAAGTGCGTGGATACGGTATCGCCGGTGTCGCATGCATATTAAACGTCATTCTTCTTTCTTCTACAGCTTCTTGCACCTGAGGTTCCTCCTCACTGTTTACCACAGACATATACTTGACCTGATGGTGTGCTTGGGCCACATTTGCATTCTCGGCTGGTTTCTGTTGATTGGCGTGCTTGATGGCCGCCACTTCACTCGAAATCTGTGCCACGGTGGTCTCTAATGACCGCATTTGTGCTCCATGGCTTTGCAGCGTCTGCCCAAATTTGGTTAGAATATCACCTTGGGATTGCAATTGCTTACCAAACATGGCCATCATCTCTTGGTTTTGCTGTACCATTTGACTTAGTAATTCAGTGTTCTTATCCTCGGCTCTCTGCTATGGCTTGGCATCCGGATCCTGCAGAAAATTATTCGGATCCTTCCATGAGAACTTTTTATCCTTCCTCCATGCATAGTCATTGTTTATATAACCCTGTTGTTGCATGAATTTCACTTGGGCCTCCTCATCTTCAGATTCATCTTCCTTAGTTAGCAGCTTCTTGGCTAGAAGATCTAACTTATCGTTCAGCTCCCTAACTATTCTGGATTCGCCAGTAGCCTTGACCTATTCTGCGACACCTCTGTCACCCCATGACTGTTTCCTAGCCATGTTCTTTAATATCTCCCAACATCTTGTATCCGTATTATTCAGAAAAAAATCCGGATCCAGCCGAATCAAGGTTACTTCTATCGTGCTCGGAGAGAAAAATAGAAGATCTTTACCTGTGTCTCTTTGTCCAAACCATGATGCGGACATCTCCTCAACATAACCTGAAATCGCTCCCAGGTCTCAGAATATGTTTCACCCGCCTGTTGGGTGAAATTGTGAATCTTCCTAATCATGTCGTTGGTCTTCTCAGGAGGGAAAAACCTCTCGAAGAAAACCTCCACCATATGATCCCAAGACTCCACAAATTCGTCATCGAGGTTATGTAGCCACTCTCTTGCTGCTCCTTCCAAGGAACTCGGGAACAACTTGAGGTACAAAGCATCTTGTGGAAACCTGTCTATCTTCACCATGTCACAGTTTTCGACAAACTGGCTGATATGTGCAACAAGATCCTCATTTTTCAACCCATGAAATGCATTTGATTTTACCAAGTTAATCAACGCTGGATCGATCTTGTATGTCGGTATGTTGATCGCCTGCTTTTTTATAGGCCCCTTTGAAGATGATGAGGAAGAAGCTTTGATCTTCTCCCATATAGTCTGTGGCTCGGCCATGTCTTCTGCTTCATATTCAGAGTCTATCTCTTCTTGGTACTCGTGCTCAGAATGCTCCTCGTCTCCAGGTCCCGGAAACGGAACCTCGGGTGTGCGATTGTCGTAGTCTGTACTATGTGTATGCACCATACACAGTACCTGAAATAGGAAAATTCGAGTTCAGTAAAGTGCTTTGACGAGTATAAAAAATGAACGAACAATAGAAAGAAAATATTTGAAGTTGAATGAAAATTATAAAAAAAATGTGGCCTAGAGTGGCCGCTCATAGCACTCGAAGTGCCAACAATTTCGTTGTATCCCCAGCAATGGCGCCAATTACTTGACGTGTATTTTACTACGCGCTCAAAATGCAAGTGTACGCGTCGAGTAATATAGGCCTTTGTGAGGCCCGAGTCGAACACATGGATACGTTGAATTATTGGAGACTTCTATTAACTATTTGCGATCAGCTAAGCCGGATAACAAAGTAGGGTTTGTTGTCGAAATTAAAAGAAAATAAAAATAAAACAAAACAAACAATCGATTAAAGCTTAATTTAATCAATTCAAAAGGATATCTTTAGGATTTCGGTTTCACCGCGGGTCAACATTGTATTAGGTTCCATATAACTCCTCAATCTTCTCTCTCTATCCGAGTAGTGGCCTGAAAACAGAATTACCCACTTTCGTGGTGTAATTCACTACTTAGGTTTAGGTTGACTCCACCGTCGTAGTAATCATTCCCCTAATCTAAGCGCATTACAACCGATCTCTCAGTTTCCACCATTAATTTTACACCTCCTTTGTCAAGGGATTTTTCGATTAATGTAGGTTTCGTCTCTTTTCAACCGTTAATCCTTGTGTCAAAGTGATTAAGGGCATTAAGTTATCATTATGGTGATCAAGCATAACAATATATGGAGAAAACGAAACTATACCACGGATTTAAGAGAGAAAATATGAATTATTAATATAAAACTATCATACAATGCATTCCCGGGCTACTCCCGGTCCTAAAGATGGAGGGGATTAGCCTCGCATGTTCATCTCGCACAAATACATGGTAAAAATAGGGGAAATCATATGAAAAACGTGAATCAAATAGGAAAACCCCTGAACGGAGAAGAACCGGTGGATCCTTTGCGTAGAACACGAGCTTTCCCGCCTCTCGGTGGTGAAATTCGTCTTCGGCAGTGTCCGGATCGACAGGGATGAGCTTCTGGCCTCCGTTCTCCTTTTTCCCGCTCCTCGGCACTTGTGCAATGACAAATTAGATGATGATCTCGTCTGGGCGGCCGTCATTAGGTATAAGTCCCTAATTAGGTCGTCAATTAACTCCAGCCGTCCGATTGAGATCGAAATGAATCCAACGCATATCTGCCGGCGTCGATACCATCGACGCGGGTCGATGGTATCGACCCTCCCTTTTTGGCGTCGATTCTGTCATTAAGCGACGCTGTAGCCTCCGTGTGTCGATGGTATCGACTTGGTGTCGATACTATCGACTGCTCCTTCGCCAGCAATCTGAAGACGTCTCGATACCATCGACATCAGCGTCGATGGTATCGACTCTTTGCTGCTCCTTTCGGCTGGCAACCTGCGGTCAAGTCGATGGTATCGACTCCCGTCGATGGTATCGACGGAAGTAGATACTTGTTTTTCCTGAAATTTAAAGCCCAAATCAAATAAATCCACACAAATTATGATAATGTGATAAATAATGCTCGAAATGATAAAACTAAGGGGATTTGACATAAAATGATGGCAAAGACCGAAATGAGTGAATTATGCAATATTATCCATAAAAATGACTAATAAGAGCACACACCACATATAAAACAGGTCTATAAGTGCGACTCAAAATCATCGCATCATGAATCACACTCATGTATAAGAAAATTTAATTCATATTATTTTTTCATCACACGCATGTAGAAACCAGTAGCAACCTGCAGTTCCATTTATTTCATCTCTTTTCACATTCAGACACATGTAGAAACATTCATGTATTGATGATTTTCACACACATATGAAAATTCATAAAAATTCATTCACATTCACACAAAATTAATTATGAGAACAAAGTTATTCTTTATTCATCATCATCATTGTCATCATCGTCATCAAAATCATATTGAAAAATTCCCACTCTTTGCAGGACTTTTGCCCAATCTTCTCTTACAATATCTAATTCATCTCTCGTATAGGGAGCATGTATATCGAAACGCTTTGCACCTGTGTTGAAGTCCTCAGTTTTAAAGACCTACAAAGAGAATGATGTACATACATAATTATATTAATATATAATAAGATTCATATATTTCATATTATCTAACGAGACTATGTATAATACCTGTTATATGTTATCGATTTCCAATACAACATGTTTGATGATTATGTCCATAAATCGCATCACATAGTAGGCACATGCCCAAATGTTGTCTTGTGTAACACACTATAAATTAAAATATATAAAATATTCAAAAATACAAATAAGCACACTTCACATAAATAATATATACATTGGGAGTCAGGAAATTACTTTCACATTCTTCCAAATGAGTGTCAGATTTTTTTTCCCTGGGGACCTTTCCTCCAGCTTTTTTGTACTCTTGTAAAGCCCTATATATGTTAATGTAACACATTAAATTGCATAATTAAATAGTAATACAGTAACAAATGTTAACAGATATAAAAATATAAAATATTTCTCATGAGAATAATGACTTTTTAATTGCATGTCCATATACATCCAACTCACTCCCCACAGGATCTAGATAATAGACGGTGAATGTCTTGGGGACAATAACTAATAACTCCCAATGCTTAGAACTACAGGTAAGAAAGTAGAAAATTAATAACTCAATATCCGCAATAAAAATGTAATTTGCTTAAGTCCAAATTACAAGCAAAGTAAACTTACTCGACATTGAATGGAGCTATTATCACCGTCTTATTATTTTTACCAAAATATTCAAAAGCATCACAGCAGTATGAAGTAACTGAACTAATGTATGTATCTACAAGACTAATCAAAGATGGAACCAAAAATCCCACATGGGAAAACCCAAAATCTTTACATGTCTTGTATAAGTGGTTGCAAAACATGTATTACGTATGCATTAATATATAAGAAACTAGATTTCCGTATATAAAACAAGGTATATGGATGTATAAACCAGATTGCCGTATGCATTAATCTCACCATATCCACAGCTCTATCATAGATGTGTTCAGCCATTCATACTTAAACAACTCCAAAATATCTTGTATAAATATGTTGTTTCCGAATGTTTGACCTGCATTAATACACATCCAGAACTTCTATTACGTATGCATTAATACGTATGCTAAACTTGTATAAATGGATTGTTATCGTATGATTTACCTGCAGAATTCTCTGGAATAGTAACATTTATAGGGAAATTTGGATTATGTTCGTCGATCCATACTGCCACACTCCTACAATTAGGACCTATCGAGGTGTGTAGGTCCCCTGGAAGCCAACTTGGTAGTCGAGGAGGTGGAGGCCGAGATGTAGCGAGTCTCATCTTTTTGACCTGTATATATAATTTCCATATCAATTGACTCATATATATATACACACTAATAAAGTAAAGTAATGAAAATTTATCATACAATATCAGTATAGAGGACATCCGCTTCGGGCCACAGTATCACTCCGCCTACTGCCTCACCAAGTGTTTCAGCATCTGGGTGTGCATGAGGCAGTGCAAGAGTCGTCCAGCCAACGAGTATATGTATGAGGCTCACACGTACCATGCCATCTGGTACTGGACTCCTATGAAACATGCACCCTTTAAGGGGTGGGTAAGTCGATGCGTCTGCAACGATATATCCTTCACTTTGTAGTCGACATGGCTTCAACCCCTACAAATTTACGTAAAGAATGTTATATGCATATATACACAAACATATCATCTTGAACATACTAGCTATTATATATGCCATAAAAATACTTACAGAGGACGTGCTAGGTGGGTCTATAGTATTACTCCCAACCTCTGCAGTACGAGGAGTAGGAGAAGAGAGGTTCACCACAGGTACTGTCTGAGTGGCAGTCTGAGATGTCTGCCACTTGTGAAATGCTTCCTGGAGTCTTTTTTCAATTAAGGAATCTACCTATACATGGATAAAAGAAATGCTAGTTTCTAATGAATTCCCTTTCGCAATAACGTTCTAAAATAAGAATAAGTTACCTCAGCTTGTGAAAGTCCCACTTTTGGGACAGGTTTACGCTGGGATGGCCCGAAGAACACTTTGATGCCCACACCAGCGCCTGCACCCCTTACATGTCCAGGATGCTCTGGGTTACCCAGAACAACTGTCAGTTCATCCCTTATGCCCTGAGGGATGAACTTGCCTTCCTTCCTCTGCTCGTGCAGCTCCCGCTAAGCACCATCAAAAAAAATTCATAAGTAAACATAACAATAATCAATATCGATAGATTGCTCTAAGAGTTTGATTTTTACCATTTTTGCAGCCGCCTCAGCGGTTGCAGGCTTCGGTATCTCTCCCTTCTTATTTTGCCTCCCAACTATCCACATAACATGATGAGGCAGAGGTGCGGGAGCAGCAGTAGAGGACTCTGTAGTCTCCTGAGTAGCAGTAGGCTGAGTAGACACAACCTGTAGTCTTTAGCGAACGCCTACATATCCTCTTGGACCCATTGTGTGGTCGTGCACATTTAGTGCACGCCTTGCTCGTTGAGCATAACTCTTAGCCTAGTTAGTTAGCACATTGATTTGGTTAGTAACACTAAAGGTTAATCTTGAATCGGTGAATACATAAAAACGTATATTAATTAAATTAGGAGTGGCGGCGCTTAATACCTTGAATTCATCTATTTTTCTTTGGGTAACAAACTCCTCCCATTGTCTGGGGTCCAAGTAGTTCCATTGTTGTGTGGCTTCCTTCTTCCTATATTTATTTTTTAAAGAGAATACAAACAAAAATTATTAGTGTAAAGTTAGTGAAATACTGATCAATGTCTAGAATTGGAATCTATCAAGAACCTATTCTCAGCATCGCGTATGTAATCTCGAGTGAGGTTGGTCCTATAGTTCCTTAGGACCCTCCCACAACATTGCATCACACATTTACGATGTAGCTTTTCATCCAGATCAAATATGCTCTGCAAATTAAATAGAATTGCTATTAACTAGTATCCTAAAAATTAGTAATCTACACAAATAGAATTACAAATAATAATAACTCACACATAGTTCCTTCCATATGTGGTCTTTCTTCTCCTTAGGAACTCCATGACATGATTCTAGGATAAGATTGTAATGGCTGTGAGTAAGAACCCCAAGATATGAAACAAATGAGTTGTGGTTCACTCCGTATGGATTTCCTGCCTGATCAAAATCCACAGCCAATTTGGGTCCATTGCCCCTTTGCTGTATTAACTTGTTCATCATTGTGATGCCCCTCACTTTCTCAATTTTCTTTTGCTGCTCATCAAGTGCTGTAATTTCTTCAGGGGGTACATCACCAACCTAAAATTTGATAAAAAACACACTTACATAATATAATTATAAATGACATATAGATAGAAACCTCAGGGATATATTCTTGAAACTTACATTGTCAGGTGGTGCAAGCACGTCCTCACCCTCACGGTGATCATCAGCACGGTCCTGATCAGCCATCTGAAAGTTCACCTTCAAATTATAAATTTCACATTGTAAAGTAACACTAATTTTAAAGTTCACATTGTAAAGTACACATTCACAGGGGTGTAACGATTGCGAATGGACATCCCATGTGCTGTCATTCTTATAATAAATGTGTACCACCTTTCCCATTCTTAAACACCTAATCTCACTAGTAAGTGTATAATGTGTATTGGATTTTCAAGAAAATTTCGGCAGCATTTCCCCGATGTTCTCTAAGTACATATGTACTTAGAGAACAAACGGGGAAATGCTGCCGAAATTTTCTTGAAAATCCAATACACATTATACACTTAGATCCTAAGTGAGATTAGGTGTTCAAGAACAGTCCCAAACTAGGGACTATCCAAGATTTACTCCTAATGAGTAAATCTTGGATAGGTTTCTAGGCCAACAAATTCATGTGTTGTCATTCTTATATATAATAAATGTGTATAAACTATAGGCAACATGGTTAATCCTAATCTATAGAGCATTATTAAATAATAAATCAAGAAATCAATAGTTTCAAACATGCAATCTCTAGTAGACAGACTAACCTTAAAAAAATTATCCTAATGACAAAAAGTCTAGGAATCTTTACTAGACATTATATATATAGCCCTAATCATCATATTTAACATACTACATTATTATTAACATCCAGATCAGATTAAGATCATACTATGTTATAACTATTGGTTTAATAACCCTATTTCTGCATGTACGTACATGATTATCTATTCAATTTAAGATGTTGGGATCGCATAATTATATACCGACATCAAAATAAATAAAAGAATCATAATTAACATGATTAACAACATGCTCATCAAACTAGGGTTTTCTTGAATATCATCTAATATTTGTGTACTAACTATACCTTTGTAACAAGAAGAATAATATAGCTTTAAGTATATTTTATTCACAATCTACGCATTTTTCTGATCAAAACCATATACAACATGGTAATATTAATGTGAATCAGAGACAAGTTTGCAAACTGGAGAGCCACAAGATTAATGGGTGTGCCTGTGATATAGGAAATGCAAGAATAGGGGGGAAGGTCAGGGGAAAACCTGATAAAGGGCGTGCCTGTGAGAAGAGGGACAACTGCAGGCAGTGGGCAGAGGGCTGGTCGTCGAGCAGAAGGGCTCCGGGTAGAGAGCTGGTCGCCGGCGTCGGGCAGAAGGTCGTCGGGCGGAGAGCTAGCTGTGGTCGCCGTTAGGGGCTGGCAGAAGCAGAGGCGGTGGAGGCAGAAGAGGTGCAGCGGCAGATCACCGGCGGCGTGTGGCGGCAGTGTCGATGACGAAAGAGCGGCCAGCAAACGACGGTGGAGGTGGAGGCAGAGCAGCACCGGCCGGAATCGTCGGAGCAAAAACCCTGATCAGCGGAAATGAATGAAACAGAAGGGGGAAGAGTCTCTGCCTCGCGCTATTAAGTTAACTATAGGTGTCGGTTGCTAACACAAACCGACAATAAAAACTTTAAGTGTCAGTTTGCAACAAAACACCGAAACTAAAGGGAGGTGAAAATTTTCACGGTTATTCATGCAAAAACACAATGGCGTCAGTTATTGTCACAAAATTGACGATAAAAAGCGAGCAAATTTTTGTCTCGCAGAAAACCTTTAGTCGTCGGTTACGGTTTTAAAAACTGACGATGTATGTTAATTTTTGGAGGTAATTGTTTTCGCTAGAAATTTTGGTTTTAGCGGTTACTTTTAGGCGTTGATTTCTTATTAAGGAACTGACACTGAATAAAAGCGATACCCATGTCTGTTCGCCCTTCACAGATTGATGTCAGCTTATTTTATACACTGATGATGTATATGTTAGGTGTCGATTTATTAATACAACTGACACCATTAAAAGTGACGTTATAAGCCATTTTTGTAGTAGTGGGTGGTAAATATTATTCTTGATGATGATAGGCTCTACTTCTTCTAGGGTCATTACATGACAGTTGGGAGACACTCAGTGTGACAGTCAACAAATTCTGCATAGGAAGGCAAGTTGACACTTGACCAGGTGAAGAGCAATCTACTGAATGAAGATATTCGACGACAAGACTTAGGCAACAACGGGTCAAAGATGCACTTCACATAGAGAATGGGCACAGATAGAGTAAAAGATCTGGCAGATCTCTGAGCCACAATGAGTCCCAGGACTGCGGGAAGTCCCATGGTAGATCTAAATCAAAGAGTAGATGGTGCTTCTATTAGTGTAAGTTGGATCATTTTAAGAAGGATTGCAAGGTTTGTAAAAAGAAACATGGGTATGGAACTAAAGATAAGAACGATGACAACAAGAATATTGCAGCAATAATGTCAGAAAATAAGGACAATGATGATGATGTGATATTGACATTCCATAAGCAGTGTTTGCAAACTGAGGATGATGATTCTGAGTGGGTCTTACCATGCTTCACCAAGTAAGAAGTTATTCAATTCATACAAGAAGGGAGACTTTAGGAGTGTGAATATATGAAATTCTAACTTCTCTAGAATTATTGGGATTGGAAACATTTATTTTCAGACAAGCGTTAGTTGCACACTCACACTTAATGTATGGCCCCTAAACTTGCTTAATGAGTTGAATAAGGTTAATTATCATAATTGAATTCTGATAACCCTAATATAACCTTGTGATATGCTTTGAAAATATAAGAAAAACTTAAGTTTCAAACTTGGTCCAATTTTTGACACTGTTTGAGCAAGTTATGTAATTTTACACACATTTTGGACTTTTCTGCAATTTACTCAATTGAGAGGTTTTCTTTGCAATTTATCACTTGCATTATGTTTCTTGGATATTCTCTCATCATCCTTGATCTTTTTGAGCCATGGGGTGCCTATTTAAACCTTAGTTTGAAGGTGTTTTCCTCAAGGGTATTTTAGGGTTTACCCCTCCATGGATGAGCTACCTTTAGTAGATATCAACTAATGAGTTGTTTTTTTTGCTTGGAAATTCAAGAAACGAGGGATAATCATGTATCTATGGATGGTGGGGGATCTATTTGTGTGTGTTCTTGTATATTCTTTATGGTTTAAGGCCATGGACACTTGGAAAGATACTAGAACTTCAACTTTTTCTTTTTCTTTATCTTAAAGTTTTATATACTTATCCCTAAGCACTAAAATGAGCAATTTTCTCTCCACCACTTCCATCCTTCTACAAACCTCATCCTCCCTCTGTACTGCTGTGAATTTTCTATCCAAGGAAGAAGAAAGAGGGGATTTCTTGGAAAAAGAATTTAGGGTTGCAATTGACTTCCTTTTAGGGTTTAAAAAGCTTCATTCTAGTGATCTTGGCCTAAAAGAGTAAGAATTCCCTTCTTTACTCCATTTATTTATTTTTTATCCTTCCTGCTACCTTTCTCCAGGCCAAAACCTTGCTATTCTATGGTAGAAATCACTTTAAAGCTCTAAAACCCTACATTTCTTGCTCCTTATGCTTAGGGTTTGCTCATTTGATGAAGAAAGGTGCTAGATGGATGAGTTCATAACTTATGCTTGGATTTTCTACCCTACATGCTTGAGTTTTCTTCTGTTTGGGGTTTCATCTTCTCATTAAAGGCAAGTTGTATAACTTACTCCACGTTTATTGCTTACCATTAGCTTTCTAGATCATGTTCTTGCTTGAAAATGATGATCCATGCACTAAAAAGCTATGCTTGACTTAGATTTCGATTTTTATAATATTTCCTATTCTGATTTCAGTTCTAGATGAACCTATGATAATGTGTATGCTATTCCTAAGTTATAATATGACTTGGATAAGGTTGGTTTGACAACCTATGGTGCTAAGCACCTATCAACCAAAGGTCAATTTTAGGGTTTTAAGCTAATTTCTTCTATAAACCCATGACCCGATGATGGTACCATTGCAACAACCCTATGGTGTTGTCTTCATGACAATTTACGGTGGTAACCAAGGGTGTCAACTAAAGTTCACCCCTTAGGTCATATTTTGGCCTAATTAGAAGCCTAGTGATTAACAACTAAGTACCCTAATGATGTTATCAATCAATGGTGATATTAGTTTTAAATTTGATGTTGATTAATGAATATAGTGATAATCTAACAACCTATGGTGACTTAATAGTCACTATTGATGGTGGATCAGGTCTCCAAAACCTATGGTGAGTTAATCATATAGTTGTAGCATCAATTAAGCCTTAGACCAATGGTATTTTGGGCCACTTGATGCAATGGTCGAACCTATACTATAATTGATGGTTTTAACATATGAACTTGACCCAATGGTCAAGATCTAATGTTTATTCCTCCAATAAAGTAGAATGATGGCTAATGTAATATGTTGGTCCTAATAATGTGATTTAGATGGTTTCCTTTATATGATCAACTTAAGGAGCTTACTTGTTAACAATTGATGGCTTGTTTTAAATGAACAGTCGATTGTGGGTTTTACCCTACTCACAACAAAACCCTTATTGTTGTTAACCAAAGGATGTCTAGGGTTAAATGGTGACTTTTATAAATCACAAATCAATAACATCATATATGATTCATTCAAGGTGTTTAATTGTGTAAACAACCAATGGTCGTACCTTTTAAACATACAATGGTTCTGGGTGACATTGTGGTATGGTGATACAGGTTGAATGATGATGGGACAAATGGAGGGTTACCCTTAATAAGGTAGTCTTACCTATTAACTCATATGAATAGAAGAGAGGATAACCATGTCCATTATAATCCTCATATATATGCATATCTTTAACTAATATTATATATCTTATACCATTCTACACCATTTAGAAAATACATTCTAAGCCACAACCAATAACGTAGAAAATATATAGCTTTTATTATATGAGATAAACCACTTGTTTAAATTGTTGTTCATAAATGTAGGTCATCAAAATACACCACATGCATTTTATGTTCAAAATTTACTGTGGACTATTATTTATTTTCTAAGATTGTGCAAATGTTTCTTATGTGATGATTGTGACAAGTCTACTAGTTAAAAAGTAACATATAGTTTAAAAAATTGAATTGGAAAATTGATACCCTGTAATAAGTATATTATATAAGAGAGAAACAATGTAACAAATTTAGCCCCAACAATATAGTCATAACGACATTAGTTTATTCATTAATTTTTATCTAAAATTTGTATAAATGTTATGGGTAATTTATTAATTACTGGATTATAGATATAGTCATTTCTATCTTTTGCAAAAAATAAATAAAATACCAAATATATTATTTCAGACGCTTTAATAAAAATAATATTGAGAAACAATATTTTCATAACATACATATACAAATTTGACTATATAGTCGACCCATTAAAATGATAAAATATTTAAATAAAGGAGATATTAGTGATTAACATTCAACACATGTTGTACAATCTAGGTAATCTAATAGTAAAAAAATGACATGTTATTAGCAGTGATATCATAAGAAGTAATAATAATATATAATAAATCTCTAAACTCTTTTGTACTATTTAACATGTATATTATATTAAGGTTTTATCATGTAATATTACAGGATGTTTCATAATTTTACCAAATAAATTTAATATTTAAAAAAATAATAAAAAGTTGTGTTATAATAACATTATTAACAAATATCCTAAAACCATAAACTAGAATAAATATTCATATTGAATAAACTTTTATTTATCTTAATATATATTATACTTGAATCAGAAAAACACCCACATACATCATGAGCACAAGTAAACTATACACAAATATAACTAAGTATTACCTATATTTGTTACATATTTAATTATTTATATGTAATATAAGAATTTTGACATTCTAGTATAATTATCAATGTTAGGTTTAGTTATATCAATAATTAGTAAATTGACATTAATGTATGTGTTCATGATATAATTTTAATATATTTATTACAAAAATATAAATTTCAAAATATCAAGAGTTATTTATAAAAGTAAGAAATCACCATGCATTTATACAAAATTTATCTTATTCTATTATGTATCTATTTTTTTTCTATTACATGTATCACATTTGTAATGACATCAAATGCTTACGAAGTTCTATAAATTATGACAGTAGATATGTAAGTGTGTGTTTTGCAGGTAACACTTAAAAAAATATTAATTATGATACCATGTAAAATATATACTATATAAATTAAAAAATTTAGAATTTGAGGGGGGCACGTGCCCCTGATTGACCCCCTAACACCGTCATTGGATGTCTTACATCACAAATTTGGACCATAGACTGTAGTATCATTTGGGAGTTGTGACGAGACCACTAAGATTCTCCTCTAAGTTGCTAATTACTCCTTGGTCATATATTTCTCTCTTTTCTCTTGTATATTGAACATGAGTAGGGAATATATCATTCCTAGGGCACAAGGAGTAGCTTTGTCACCCATTTTTCATTCTATTATTATCAAGCTTGTATCTTTATGGATATTTAAGTTTTTTCAAATTTTTATTGCTTGATGTTTGACTTGATAAATAAGTTTATATATTCAATACAATGCTAGACGTAGAACATGAACTATAGGATTATAATAATTATTAGATGTGTGAACCCAAAATGAGATCACATAATGGGTTCTCTAGGATGATATGTTCATAATACGTTGTCAACGAGACATCAAGACCACAAAAAAATTGATTATTATGCAGTTGCCATCTTTTTAGAGTATAGGTTCACGTAGTCCTAATTTAAAAGACACAATTGATCAAGTTATAATGTCTATTTAATTTACACAGGTAGAGACAATGAAACTCATTGTCGTGGTAATTTGATCTTGCTATAGAAATCATTTGCTTTATTAGTTAATTTCTTTTTCTTGCTTAGTAAATTTAGTCAACCAAATAACAATCATCAACTTCATATATCCTTGTTAATCATTTTTCTTAATTAGGTTATAAATATGAATTGTTCTTAAAAATTCTACTTTGAGTTTGATTCTAAAGCTATACTATGATAAGACCTATTCACTTGCATGTGATTCTGATAGCACGTTTGATTTGGTAAAAACTTAAGGATTTAGTCTTGGGTCACTTTCTTATGATATAATATATAACATCACTTTTGCACAAGATTCCTATATGTAGTTCAAGGATGACTTACGTCTTATATATAGTTCATGTGTACTTTTCTATATAAGCTTAGTAGGAACCTTGTTTAATACATGAATTTATGTCTTCAAAGTATCAGTTCACTTTGTTGAAGAGATGCAATGCTTAAACCCATATATCTTTTAATGTATGATTACTCTTTCATCTACAACATTTTGACTTGGTTTCCTACAATATATATTGATGTACAATACATATTTCGCATAAGAATTGTGCAAATAGTCCTTTTCTTTGTTCCGTCTCAATATACCTTCCATAGTCTTGACCTCCTCAATCCAATCTGACTACCTTAATTGCTTTACCTAATTGTTTCTCTTATTTTACCTTAAAATGTTGAAAGGCTTGTAAAACATCTATTCTCTCATTCATTGAACGTATATCCCTACATACAAGAAAGAACAATCATAGTTCATATTTAGTGGCAGACACAATGCCAATTACTAGATTATTTTTGATCATCGAGAACATTCACCAAAAATGATATGTCTATGAATGTATGCCCAAATAACTAAAGTGTATGCTAGTTATCTTTCAAGACCATAATTTACAGGCCCTTCTTCAGTGATCTTTCATTTGAGAAAAATAAGTTTATGTCTCAACTACGAGGGGATAATACATTCTTTTTTGTTGACTTTTATCGTTGTCTTACAAATTCAAAAATGACAATCACCATAGATGTTTCTATCTTGAGATAGATATTGGGGATTGGATAAAATATATATGGTATGTAATTCTTCCTCAACACCACTTAATCGATCCATCTATCTAGTAATGTTTGACCCTCTTCATCCCTACCAATGGTAAAGAACATGATCTCTCATTAATAGTTGATCTCATAAAGGGAAGCAACAACTATTGCCTAAGTTTGAGGCCATAATATATCATCTTTTCATCCAAGTCCCCTTACTGACACTCTTAATCTATGATAATGTGGTGTCAAGTCATCTTTCATGAAAAGTAGGGTTGATGAAGGAATAGAGAGAGATTGAGATATGCATTTATAAATCAAATTTTTTTTCTTTTTATAATCACAACTTGGATTGTCATTGTACCAAGTTTTAGATCTTGCTAAGTGGTGATAACTTGTAACTGCTCAAGATCTAAAGGGTTCAAAATGATTTTAACCATATATATAACATGACAATACCATTGTGTGATGAACTTATACCTAGATCATGATTAGGGATATTGTATAGTGCTTTTCACATTTTCTATATTTGTTTGATTTTGTAAGGTTTCAATATGGACAAAATTAGTGCCATTGGGTTAATATAGGTAGTAGGATTAGTCAATAGCTATATAATAGTGTTTTCACCAAAAATCCCCTCACATTTACTAACATTCCTTATAATCTAATTACTCAAAATAAATTTGTCAAAATACCTTATTGATTATCATAAATTCCAAGGAACCCTGTTGACCTATATTTTCATAGATCATGTCACAAATGCTTCTTTCTCTTTTCATATTTAGATTTTCTAATCAACATATGTGTCATGTATAATAAAACTGATGTTTTGCATTATCATTCATAATGTTTTGCAATATGAATAAAATTTAGGCATATATAAGATATATAATTTATGTTTTTTGTTGAGTATACATATTATCTCATTATGGTAGTTTAGCATCTCAAACTTTCAACTTTGGGTCAAACATAGGAGAATAAATTTTCAATGAGTGGCTAGCGACTAACATGTAATGGATTTTCTACAATTTGATGAATATCCAATGCTAGTGTGTCTCTTTCTTGGACTTAAAGACAAACTTGATTCCTAAAATAAGCCATAAGCCAGAAGAAGGCATTAGTGAAGAGTTGGTTTATAACTACACTCCCATCACTATTCCCCTAGTCTATATGTATTTTTGTGGCTTTTGCCTCCCCAACACAGACTTCTGCGTATGTAGAATGTGTTATTATTCTTATAATAACATAAACAATTTAAATTACTTTAGAATGTTGATTTATGTTATGTATTTGTTAACTTGGTTCATTGTATAACCATTAATGTAGCACAAAATAGAAATGTAGATGTTAGAATGGGGTCAGTCTTTTGAAGTTGTTGGTTCAAGTTTGTTTACCCATGAATCATGTAGTTTAGTGAGATTATGTTGATTTGACTAGAAACCTCATTAGTTTTGTACAAATATTGACACAAATCAAATAAATAATGCATTTGTATTAACTCGGTTCACCAAAACTAGAAACAATAGTTTTTCATTTGAGAAATTTTAGTTCATGGATTTAATCACTTGACTTCATGTTGGATCCTTTTCAACCTTTTCAAAAGAAGCTAGGTCCACTTTGTTACCAAAAATTATCACCGTAGATTACCTGAAATGGAAAAATATAATATAATTTAAGAAGTTTCTATAATACCAAATGCATAGTTATTAGTATTCAACTTGCTAAGTATTATCTTCAAAGTATTATTTTTATGCTAATACATGACAAATGTATTAATGGAAATAGTTAATAAAATCTTAACAAAATTAGTTCATGCTTGTTTAGATACTTTGGATAATAGACAAGTAGGGTGTAGGAATCTAGGACACATGGTATGGTTATATCTAAATTTAGTATTTACAAGGGGGGTTATGCTAACAAAATCTAAGGAATTTATGTATTATAATGAACCCTATCAAACATAGGTGAGTAAGAATAATACACCACCATCAATTTGGAAGACCAGTTAACATACATATTGTAATTTTAAATCCATGATCTGACATTTTAGACTAGAATTCTATTTGATAGTCTTCTTAGCAATTTTTTTAAAAAGCTATTGGGAAAAGTGTTCTCCATGCATGTCCAACCTAGAGAGGCCAAGGCCCTAGGGCTCATTGCATGTTGTGGTCCTTGTGGATGAGATTATAAATCCCAATGATCATGCAGCCATAAATAATATAACATTCACCCAGGATTGGTGAGATCACAATCGTCTATTTGTTATTAAAAATAAAACAAAGGAGGAGAGAAAAATAAAAGAAATAAGGAAGGGAGCAAGGTTGGTTGCTACAACTTCCATGTATTCTACTTTTGGATATTCACCACTACGTACTTTATAGGGTTGTCTTTCCATGAATTCCTAGTGTTGTATAGTTGTAGGGATTTATTCCTACATTGGTATTTTCTTATATGTCCTTATGGTTGTATTGTCTCGAATTTGGAGTCAAAACTCGAGAAAAACATCGTATAATTAATTCTTAGTGGATTTTCTCATTGGTTGGCTCGTGTCTTTTCTCTCATACATAGTGAGGTACTTCCATGTAAAAATGTGGTATTCTTCCTCTATCTTCTTATGATTTATATATTAAAAAAGCAAAGACTCATGGAGTCAGAGCACATTGACATCAGCTGATGTAAGAAGAGATTATTTCTTTGTAGAAGAATATTACCTATGAGCATGTGGTGCTTCTCATGGATCAAAGAGGACTGAAGAACAAGTGGGTCAACATTATAAAGAATTATTTTTAGATTAATAAGGGAAACTGACGTGGTATATTTGAACGCACTAACAAACTCACACGAGGTTGAAATCCCTGAGCTTTTACTAAAACCAAAGTGCAATAATACCACCCGCAAGCAGATGAGTCTTATCACAGTATAGTTAAGGATCGAACCCAAAGGACAACCTTTTTAAGAATCCTTGTCAGTCGAATCTAGCTCAAGTAAAACTTATATTTAGAATGATTGGTTGAATTGAGGTTACTTAAACTAATTGCAAGAAAGTAAAAGATGAATTAAAGTAGGATTTAGATTAATGATATGGAATCTCTAGGATGGTATCAGGTTTCACCACCGCTACGCATGCAAACACATTCAATCAGAAACAATCCAGGCAAAATATATCAATCCAACTGGAGCTGCTGCAGAACCCCCCATAAGGGCTTTAGGTTTGCGTAAGCATCACCTTAGGCATCAAATGTCTCGTCACCAACCAGATCACTTACTTATGGCTCCGAAGAAATCCCATTCTATTTCTAGTTTCAGAGTCAACCGCATTATTCGATAAGAAAGAAAGTGATAGATCTACAAACTAACATCGACGATAAACAAAGATGATACAAAATCCAACTAAGGTTGTGGTCCTCCTTGAGGGATGTTTAGACCACAGAAGCGTCACCGTAGGCTAGATGTCTCGTCCCCTCACAGATCATACACTTACGACCTCAAGGAATCTTATCATAAGTTCTCATCAAAGAGTCGAGCCTTGTAAACCACCATTCTATCCCACATATAGAAGATTTCACAATATAGGAGAGAACAAGATGTAAGCAAGTAGGTAATCAACTACAAACATACCAACTAACAACGAAATGGGAAGTTATATACATTTCCATGGAGAGTTTAATAAAAGAACATGACATGCATGGGCAGCAGGGATAGTCCCCGCACCCCAGTTAAAAGGTACTACTCACTCATGATGCGAGAGACAAGAAGAATGAGAAAGAGAGAGAAATTCGTCATGAACTCGATGCAGAAGGTAGTCGCAGCTTGGTGAAGAAGATACCACCTCCTACATCGTGTCGGAGTAGATCTAGACGTGAACAGGAGTTGTCAAGATAGACCGGACAGTCTCCCTCCCTCTGTCTTCTTTCTCTCCTCAGCCTCCTTGGTTGCAACACATGCAATAGGTGAAATGGAACTAGCGCAGACTGGACTGGTTTTGGATCATACCTATGTACAGGCAGCCTTTCGGCATCCCAGAACCTATGTGCAAGTGAGGACCCTTGGGGTCCTATTTATAGGCACAGGACTGACCCCAAATGGTCTTGGATTAAAAGAGACCAAACAATCTTGCTGCTTTGACTTTTTTTTCATGCAGTTTGCTCCAAACGGTCTGGAGACCGTTTGCTACCAAACGGTCTGGGTAGCGATCGCTCCAAACGGTCGCTCCTTGTGGTCTCTTGCAAACGATCTGGAAAGCGTGACTGCCCATGCGGTTTCCTCCAAACAATCTTCAGATATGAGGCCAAACGGTCTTCCATGCTCAAAGACCCAAATTGTTTGTAATAGCTTTCCTCCAAACAGTCTGTAGACCGTTTTGCCACCAAACGATCTTGGAATTTGAGGCCAAACGATCCGTGGTATCTCCTCTAAGAAGTCATTCGGTCTTCCAGCCGCTTGATCCAAGGATTTGATGTTTCTGTCACTGCAATAGGTTCGTTCGACCTTCAAGTCGATCCAGCCGATTTGCCCTATTTGATCGAGCAAGCTGCTCAAGGGACCAAGGGAGGCAGCTATGTTGTCTGTGTCGCAGTTGTGTGATGCCTAGGGAGGTAACAAAGAGTGCCGACATGATCGTGGATGAATCAGAGAGAAGAAGCGCTACTCGGCAGAGGTACAGAGGTAGAAGACGACGCACCACGGTCATGGCGACGCCGCTGCCCCACGGCCGTGCCGCCTTGCACGGGTGAGGTGGATGAGAAATCGGGCCCTGATGACATCATGCGACAGCCGTGGCATGACACCACGGTCATGGCGAGGTAGCTGCCACACGATCGTGCTACCTCGCACGGGCAGGGCGAGTATGAAGTTAGGCATTGGGGATGATCCACCACGGTCGTGGACGCATCACACGGTTGTGGCCGCATAACACGATCGTGGTGATGGCAGAAGACCACGGCCATTGTGGACCACCACGGCCATGGTTAGGACTCTTCTTCGCGACCTTGAGTTCATGCACTGCTCGATCCCTTGCGGCTGAGTGATGTCTCCAAACAGTCTCTGCTACTCAAATGGTCTCGAGACCACATGGGCTCAAACAGTCTTGGGACCGCATGGGCTCAAACGGTCTTGGGACCGCATGGACTCAAATGGTCTTGGGACCGCATGGGCTCAAATGGTCTTGGGACCGCATGGACTCAAACGGTCTTGGGACCATATGGGCTCAAACGGTCGTGGGACTGCATGGACGGAACTACTTGGTTAGATTTCTTGACCAGAGCTAGAGATGAAGGCGGACCCTTCCTACTTGTTAAGCTTTGTCAAAACCTGCATTAAATTAACAATATTTAGTGAAAACCTTGATAATCGAATCAATTAAGTAGTTTTGCACATTATGATTCATATTGGTATTTAATGAGTGAGAAAGTACATATATGGAGTTGAATTTGCTCCAAAGTGATAATTGAATTCCATGATGAATATGCATTCATCAAAACACCCTGAACTTAAACGTTGCTCATCCTCAAGTAACACAAAATCTGAAACGGTCGCCAAATGAATACTTTTAATTCGTGTGATTGCTTCATCTTCACATCATGAAAGTTCTCTTTCTTCTCAATATGACTCAGTATCTCAACCTCCTAAGACCACTAAACACATTTTACCATATCTTCGTTCCTGAGTTCATTTTCCAAAATCACTTCCTCCTCACTTTTTCCAACAACAAGCATGTCAAAGAGTTTTGTAAGAATTCAGAGATACCCACAGAATGACAAGTGTGCATTTTATCTGACACTGGTGTTTTTCAGGATAGGGTGGGAAATCATTGTATCATTAGGTGGAAGAGGGAGTGAAAGGTGGTATGGAAAGAAGAAGATATCTCCTCTATTCGACTCGAGATTTTTATTTTATGATGTGCAATTTCATTTATTGCATTTTTTGTGCGAATCTCTCCTCTATTCGACTCGAGATTGCATTTCTTTTTGTGTGCACTTTGGCATCTTTTTGTTTGCAATTCTCTCCTCTATTCGACTCGAGATTGCATTTTTGGTGGTACACCCCTATTTATTTGTGAGGGGTATGGAAGAAGAGGATAAAGAGGGAAGTGGCGTGCCACCCCGAACTTAGGGTTTGGCACATATTTGGCTATTTTGGTTTCTTTTTGATGAATGGAGGGATACGAAGATGATAGAAGAGGTGTAGAAGAGAGTTTAGATCAGAATGCAACTTGATTTACAATTCAGTGGACCGGGTTGTTCTCTTTATCAAACTCTACTCAAATAATGACTTGATGAGGATCCAGTTTGGATTCCATGCTATTGTTTCACAAATCAATTAGGAAGCACGACGTGTTTGATCCCTATCGGTTTGAAGACACCTATCATCTTTGCAAAAGTATCACGATGTTAGGAATCATAGGCTTCACAAGATGATTTCAATCAAAGGGCTTGTTTAAAAAAGAGGTCCTTTTGAGGATTTACTTTGAATAAGGGGGATATAATGATTCAAAATGCATAGCAGGTTAGTTAGTGACTTTTAATGAAACCAGGAAGTGTCAAAAAGTGTCAAAAATTCATCAAGTATCTGTTCAAGAATTTTGAAAATTTTGAAAATATTGAATTTTTTTTATCAAGAATGTGATAGTGAAAACTTAAGTATGTAAAGGATGGGTGTAGGTGGGAAGTGAGGTACGCACCACCCACCCTCCACCCCAAACTTTGAGATTTGCTCATCCCGAGCAAACCCTAAATCCAAGATGGAGGGGAAAAATCATGCCACAATGACCACCAGGTGTGGTTGCGTTCTGATCAGCGCGCATCCTCTTATCTAAAAATCTCAAAGGTAAAGAGCAATTAGATTTTAAAATAGCATCTTGCGATGCTAGTTTTATTTAATGAAAAATTAACTAGAAGGTAAAAACAAAATTTAAGGAACATTCTAATTTGAAAAGGGAAGTAAAACAAATTTATTGATCGAGTTGCCTCCCGACAAGCACCTTTGTTTTATGTCGATGGCTTGACTGTATCCTTCAGCTTCACGGTGGATCCATTGGATTGGTGAGTTCCAACATTGTTTTAGTGCCTATGTTAGTTGAGGTGAAATATCTCTTTAAGCGGTGACCATTTGTTACAAATTCACCTGACTTTTCACTCCATAATGAGAAGGCACCATGTGGAGAGATGCTCTTGACGATGTATGGTCCAGACCAGCGTGAGCGGAGTTTTCCTGGGAATAACTTCAATCTTGTGCTCATCCCGAGAAAACCCTAAATCCAAGATGGAGGGGAAAAATCATGCCACAATGACCACCAGGTGTGGTTGCGTTCTGATCAGCGCGCATCCTCTTATCTAAAAATCTCAAAGGTAAAGAGCAATTAGATTTTAAAATAGCATCTTGCGATGCTAGTTTTATTTAATGAAAAATTAACTAGAAGGTAAAAACAAAATTTAAGGAACATTCTAATTTGAAAAGGGAAGTAAAACAAATTTATTGATCGGGTTGCCTCCCGACAAGCGCCTTTGTTTTATGTCGATGGCTCGACTATATCCTTCAGCTTCACGGTGGATCAGTTGGATTGGTGAGTTCCAACATTGTTTTAGTGCCTATGTTAGTTGAGGTGAAATATCTCTTTAAGCGGTGACCATTTGTTACAAATTCACCTGACTTTTCACTCCATAATGAGAAGGCACCATGTGGAGAGATGCTCTTGACGATGTATGGTCCAGACCAGCGTGAGCGGAGTTTTCCTGGGAATAACTTCAATCTTGAGTTGAATAGAAGAACTTGGTCTCCCACTTGTATGTGTTTTCTTTTCAGATGTCCATCATGCCACAGTTTTTGTACGTTCTTTGTAGATTCATGCATTCTCATAAGATGTCATCCTGAGTTCATCCAGCTCTTGGAGTTGTAGAATCCTGGCTTGGCCTGCTTCTTTCATGTCAAAGTTCAGTTGTTTAATTGCCCATCATGCTTTGTGTTCTAGTTTGACTGGAAGGTGGCAAGCTTTTCCATATATTAATTGAAAAGGTGTAGTCCCAATGGGAGTTTTATAAGCAGTTCGATAGGCCCATAAGGCATCGTTGATTTTTGTTGACCAATCTTTTCGATTGCATCCTATAGTCTTTTCCAGAATAGCCTTTAGTTGATGGTTAGAGACCTCTACCTGTCCACTTGTTTGTGGATGGTAAGGTGAGGCTACCTTGTGTGTTACATCGTATTTTCTCAGTAAATCTTCAAAGCTTCTTTCAAGGAAGTGGGACCCTTTGTCAGATATCACGGTTCATGGCACTCCAAAACGGGGGAAAATAATATCTTTGAATAATTTGATGACGGGTTTGGAATCACTAGTTATGGTTGGTATAACTTCAAACCATTTTGAGAAGTAGTCTATTGCCACTAGGATGTATGAAAATCCATGAGAAGATGGGAATGGACCCATGTAGTCCACCCCCCAAACATCGAATATCTCTACTTCTTGCCATAGATTTAGCGACATTTCGTCTCTCTTTGTTATATTGCCTGATCTTTGACATTTGTCACAAGATAGGACAAATTCATAGGAATCCTTGGATATGGTTGGCCAGAAGAATCCACATTGTAAAACCTTTAAAGCAGTCTTTTTAGGGCTCATATTTCCTCCCACTGGTCCTGAGTGACATTGTTCCAAAATAAGTTGAGCCTCTTCTTCGGCGATACATCGTCTATACAGACCATCGATACCTAGTTTAAAAAGATATGGCTCATCCCAGTGATATTGCTTCACATCATGCATGAACTTCTTCAGTGCATTCCCGATGCATTGAGGATGGGTAACCCCAGCAGCAAGGTAGTTCACAAAATCTGAGTACCACGGTATAACTTCTGAGACCTTCATTAGTTGATCGTCCGAAAGGGAATCATTGATCGAAATCTTCTCAGTATCCAGAGTGTGGATGTGGCTGAGGTGGTCTGCTACAACATTCTCTATACCCTTTTTATCTCTTATCTCTAAATCAAATTCTTGTAATAGGAGGATCCATCTAATCAACTTGGGTTTTGCATCTTTCTTTGCCAGAAGGTAACGAATGGCAGCGTGGTCAGAGTAGACAATAACTTTAGAACCAATTAGGTAGGATCTGAATTTGTCAAAGGCATACACGACTGCTAGAAGTTCTTTCTCAGTAGTGGCATAATTCGTCTGAGCTTCATCGAGGGTTTTTGATGCATAATAGATCACATAATGTTTCTTTTCTATACATTTCCCTAAAACAGCACCCACAGCATAATCGCTGGCATCGCACATAATTTCAAAAGGATGGTCCCAATCATGATCTCTAATGATGGGGGTGGTAGTAAGGGCCTGCTTCAGTGTGTTGAAGCTTTTGACACATTCTTCATTGAAATTATAATCGGTATCCTTTAGTAGTAGGTTCGTCATTGGCTTAGTTACCTTGGAAAAATCCTTTATGAATCTTCTGTAAAATCCTACATGACCTAGGAAAGCACGAACCTCTGTTACATTTGTGGGGATATCTAGTTTAGAAACCACTTCAATCTTGGCTTTATCTACTTCAATTCCTCTATTTGCTGACCCTATGGCCCAGGACAATGCCTTCTCTTACCATAAAATGGCACTTTTCCCAATTTAGCACAAGATGCGCTTCTTCACAACGTTTAAGGACTAGGGAGAGGTGCTTTAGACATGAATCGAATGAATCTCCGTAAACAGAAAAATCATCCATGAAAACCTCCATAATTGTTTCAGTAAGCCCAGCGAATATGGCAGCAATGCAACGTTGGAATGTTGCGGGCACATTACATAGACCAAACAACATTCTTTTAAATGCATATGTTCCGAATGGGTAGGTAAAGGTTGTTTTCTCTTGGCCATCTGGATGTATGGGAATTTGATAGAATCCAGAGTAACCATCAAGATAACAGAAATATTCTTGATGAGCCAACCTTTCTAAGACTTGATCAAGGAAGGGCATTGGAAAATGATCTTTTCGAGTTGCCTTGTTTAATTTTCTATAATCTATGCGCATCCTCCACCCTGTGACTGTTTGAGTGGGGATGAGTTTGTTGTTTTCACTCCGTATAATAGTTGTTCCACCTTTCTTCGGGACTACATGTACTGGGATCACCCATGGAGAATCTGATATCAGATATATTATTCCAGCTGTGAGTAGTTTAATGACCTCACGGCGGACCACTTCCTTCATATTAGGATTCAACTTCCGTTGATGCTCAATAGTTGGCTTGTGATCTTCCATCATAGGGATCTTATGCATACACAATGCTTGACTGACCCCAGTGAGGTCACTCATTTTATAGCCGATGGCTTTCTTTATTTCCCTTAATTCCTTCAGGAGTTTATTTTCTTGTTCAACTGTTAGATCGGAATTTATAATAACTGGGCAAACCTTGAGATCATCTAAAAACACGTACTTCAGTCCTTCGAGTAGGGGCTTCATTTCGGGAGCCTCTGATTTTTTGCTTGTTTCTTCTGTAGTTTCCATAGCTTTGAGTTCTTCACTAGTGGCTTCAACATCTTCTTTAGCAGAGTCGAGGGATTCAATGCAATCTTTTAGTTGTTCATCAATTAGTTCATCAACTGATGGGTTTGTTAGGGAAACTTCTAAAGGATCATATGATTCATGATGCTCTTGGGTTAGAAGTGACATTTGCTCAATGCAGTCAATCAAATATACTTCTTCTTGCATACTTGGTCTTCTCATACTTTCAAAAACCTTGAATTCGAGAGTTTCTTTGCCTAATCTGAGCAGTAAGGTACCAGCTTCAACATCAATTAGGGCTCTCGCAGTGGAGAGGAACGAACGACCAAAGATGAGAGGATATCTGGTGTATTCTTTGATGTCCATAATGACAAAGTCGCATGGAATATATGTGTCCTTGCCTACCTTGACCGGGACATCCTCGAGGATCCCTAACAGACATTTTATCGAATTGTCTGCAAGTTGTATAGTCATACCAGTAGGAAGCAATTCTGCAAACCCTAGACTTTTGCATAGTCTAAGTGGCATAATAGAGATGCTTGCACTGAGATCTGCCAATCCTTTCTTGCATGATGAGTCGCCAATGTGACATAAAATTCCAAAGGATCCCGGGTCTTTTTGTTTCTTTGGCATCTTGCTCAATATGATATCTGATGTAGTTGTAGCCAGGTTTACTGTCTCATATTCTTCAATTATATACTTCCTGGTGAGGAGTGACTTTAGGTACTTAGTCCAGGCTGGTATCTCAGCCAGAGCATCCAAAAAGGGTATATCAACATGAAGTTTCTTGATAGCTTCTTTAAACTTATTGAATCTAGTATCGAGCTTGGTTTTCCTTAGACAGGCTGGGAAAGGTATACGAGGCTTATATACAGGAATATCAGGTTCTGGTGTTTTAGTTTCTTAATCAGTAGGTTTCTCAGGACTTCCCTTATCTATCTTATCATCTTTTGATTGAGACTCTAGAGTTGTTGAGTTTTGGACAATCACAGGTTCATCTTCGTCTGTAATAACCACAGGTGACTTTACAGGGGGATCCGAATAGTCTTTTCTGACCTGGTGGTGATTGCCTTCAACTGTTCAGGATGCTTAGAATTGTTCTTGGGTTGGCCAGCAAAGACTCCAGCGGGTGGCTTTATGCTAGCTGCAAGTTGAGCTAGTTGAGATTCAATAGCCTTTTGCTGAGCTTGTTGGTTGGATATCATAGTTTGCTGAGTTTGCAACATCTTTTCAATGGCTGATAGCTTGTCATCAGAAGATACGAGTCCTGCTTGATGTCCTTGTTGTTGATTAAGATTCTGATACTGAGAGTTGTTTTGATAATTATTGTAGTTCCTATTCTAAAAGTTTCCCTTGAAATTTCCTTGATTCCCAAAATTCTGTTGTTGATTATACTGGAATCCTGGTGGGCCTCTTGGTTGATTGTTTGAACCAAATTGATGCGAGTTTACTGCTCCAGAGGGGTTTCCATATTGAAAACCTGGGTGATTCCTATTCTGATTCGGATTGTAATAACTTTTCCCAAGAATAGTGTTGATAGCATTAAGATTTTCCATCTGACCATTATCTCCTTGTCCACATACATTGCTCAGTACAACATCATAGAGAACATTGCATGATAAAGTGGAATGATCAGTGCTCTTACATACTTCACAGAATAGGGAAGTGGACTTGACCTGTTCCGGTTGCCGAGTGGGTGAACATCCTCTTCCAATAGTAGCTAGAGATGATTCGATATGGTCTTTCTTGGCAACTAAGATCTTCAAGGTTTCAACGATAGACTTGTACTCGGGAGTAGCTTCGGCCATAGCTACTTTCAAGATTCCTTTACCTACAAATCTACCCCAATTGGCTTGATTTTCTACTCCCAGGGTGATGAGTCTCCATGCGCTTTCATAACTTTGACGCATAAAGTTTCCTCCAGACGAGGAATCTAGAAACCTCTTAATATCATCATCCACACCCCTATAGAAAATTTTGATGAGTTGATTCTTAGGAGTTCCGTGGTGTGGACATTTGCGTAGAAGCTCTTTGTACCTATCCCATGCTTCAGCGAGAGTTTATCCAGTGACTTGAGTGAAATTTGTTATCTGGCCCATAATTTCATATGTGAGAGATGGATAGAACTTTTCCAGAAACACATTTTGGAGTTGTTCCAAGGTGGTGATGGGTATTTCACTTTGCAATGAATTGTACCAACTTATGGCTCTATCAGCAAGGGAATACTTGAAGAGACGGAGTCAAATGGCATCATCAGTGACTCCATTTTGCTTTGTCATAGCACATAGATCGATAAATCTCAGAAGTTGTCCTTGGTTGTCCTCTGCTTATTTGCCATAGAAAGGGTTGTTTTGAAGTAGTGTGATCCAATGTGCCCTAATCTCAAAATTGGCAGCATTGATGGGGGGAGGCTGTACTAGATGATGAACATTAGCAGCTTTCGGGATTGAGAACTCTGTAAGATCCTTTTGTAGTTCAACTGCTTACGCTGCTGCTTGCGCTGCTAGGATTTCCTATTGAACCGCAGCCCTAGCTTCTTGCATGAGCCTCTCTCTTTGTGCATTGATGGCTTGAGCCACTCTTCGGGCTACTTCCTCTTCCTGGGCCATCCTTACTTGACTTTCTCTTATTTGATGATGAAAAGTTCTGTGTATCTCAGGATCAAAGCTCTTTGTGAGTCCGGGGCTGTCCGAACGGTGCATACACTATGCCTTGGGTTATACCTGAAAATAGAAAGATTTTGAAAATGAGATCCACAAAGTAGAGTCAAATTTAAGTAGATGATCGATTGTTTCAAAAGAAAAAGAAAAATCCTAGATTTGTCTTAAAAGAACTAGATTTGACTGACTGATTCCGTTGTCCCCGGCAATGATGCCAGAATTTGACGTGGTATTTTTGAACGCACTAACAAACTCACCCGAGGTTGAAATCCCCGAGCTTTTACCAAAACCAAAGTGCAATAATACCACCCGCAAGCAGACGAGTCTTATCGTAGTATAGTTAAGGATCGAACCCAAAGGACAACCTTTTTAAGAATCCTTTTCAGTCAAATCTAGCTCAAGTAAAACTAATATTTAGAATGATTGGTTGAATTGAGGTTACTTAAACTAATTGCAAGAAAGTAAAAGCTGAATTAAAGTAGGATTTAGATCAATGATATGGAATCTCTAGGATGGTATCGGGTTTTGCCACTGCTACGCATGAAAACACATTCAATCACAAACAAGTCAGGCAAAATATATCAATCCAACTGGAGCTGCTTGAGAAACCCCCGTAAGGGCGTTAGGTTCGCATAAGCATCACCTTAGGAATCAGATGTCTCATCACCAATCGGATAACTTACTTACGACTCCGAAGAAATCCCATTCTATTTCTAGTTTGGGAGTCAACCGCATTAATCGATAAGCAAGCAAGTGATTGATCTACAAACTAACATCGACGATAAACAAAGACGATACAAAATCCAACTAAGGTTGTGGTCCTCCCTGAGGGATGTTTAGACCAAAGAAGCGTCACCGTAGGCTAGATGTCTTGTCCCCTCATGGATCATACACTTACGACCTCAAGGAATCTTATCAGAAGTTCTCGTCAAAGAGTCGAACCTTGTAAACCGCCATTCTATCCCACATATAGAAGGTTTTGCAATATAGGAGAGAACAAGATGAAAGCAAGTAGGTAATCAACTACAAACATACCAACTAACAATGAAATGGGATGTTATATACATTGTCATGGAAAGTTTAATAAAATAATATGACATGCATGGGCAGTGGGGCTAGTCCCCGCACCCCAGTGAAAAGGTACTACTCACTCATGATGCGAGAGATAAGAAGAATGAGAAAGAGAGAGAAATCTGCCATGAACTCGGTGTAGAAGGTAGTCGCAGCTTGGTGAAGAAGATATGAACTCCTACGTCGTGTCTGAGAAGATCTGGATGCGAACAGGAGTTTCCAAGACAGACCGAACAGTCTCCCTCGCTCTGTCTTCCTTCTCTCCTCAGCCTCCTTGGTTGCAACATAGGCAGTAGGTGAAATGGAACTAGCGCAAACTGGACTGGTTTTGGATCGGACCTGTGTACAGGCAGCCTGTCGGTGTCTCAAAACCGATGTGCAAGTGAGGACCCTTGGGGTCCTATTTATAGGCACAGGACTGACCCCAAACGGTCTTGGATTAAAAGAGACCAAACGACTTGCTGCTTTGACTTTTTTTTCATGTGGTTTGCTCCAAACAGTCTGGAGACCGTTTGCTACCAAATGATCGCTCCAAACGGTCTCTCCTTGCAGTCTCTTGCTAACGATCTGGAAAGCGTGACTGCCCATGCGGTTTCCTCCAAATGATCTTCAGATCTGAGGCCAAACGGTCTTCCATGCTCAAAGACCCAAATGGTCTGTAATAGATTTCCTCCAAACGGTCTGTAGACCGTTTTGCCACCAAACGATCTTGGAATTTGAGGCCAAACGATCCGTGGTATCTCTTGTAAGTAGTCATTCGGTCTTCCAGCTCCTTGATCCAAGGATTTGACATTTCCGTTAACACAGTAGGTTCGTTCGACCTTCAGGTCGTTCCAACCAATTTGCCCTATTTGATCGAGCAAGCTGCTCAATGGACCATGGGAGGCAGCTATGCTATCTGTGTCACAGCAATGCGATGCCTAGGGAGGTAACAAAGAGGGCCGACGTGATCATGGATGAATTAGAGAGAAGAAGCGCTGCTCAGCGGAGGTACAAAGGTAGAAGACGACGCACCACAATTGTGGTGACGCCGCTGCCCCATGGCCGTGCCGCCTTGCACGGGCGTGGTGGGTGAGAAATTAGGCCCTGATGACATTGTGCCACGGTTGTGGCGTGACACCACGGTCATTGCGAGGTAGCTGCCACACAGCCGTGCTACCTCGCACGGGCGTGGCGAGTATGAAGTCAGGCGTTGGGGATGATCCACCACGGTTGTGGCCACATCACACGGTCGTGGTGATGGAAGAACACCATGGTTGTTTTGGACCACCACGGCCGTGGTTAGGACTCTGCTTCGCGACCTTGAGTTCATGCACTGCTCGATCCCTTGTATCTGAGTGATGTCTCCAAACGGTCTCTACTATTCAAACGGTCTCGAGACTGCATGGGCTCAAATAGTCTTGGGACCACATGGGCTCAAACGGTCTTAGGACCACATGAAATCAAACGGTCTTGGGACCGCATGGACTCAAACGGTCTTGGGACCGCATGGGCTCAAATAGTCTTGGGACCGCATGGACTCAAACAGTCTTGGGACCGCATGGGCTTAAATGGTCTTGGGACCGCATGGGCTCAAACGGTCTTGGGACCGCATGGACGGAACTTCTTGGTTAGATTTCTTTACCAGAGACAGAGATGAAGGCGGACCCTGCCTACTTGTTAAGCTTTGTCAAAACCTACATTAAATGAACAATATTTAGTTAAAACCTTGATAATCAAATCAATTAAGTAGTTTTGCGCATTATGATTCATATTGGTATTTAATGAGTGAGAAAGTATATATATGGAGTTGAATTTGTTCCAAAGTGATAATTGAATTCCATGATGAATATGCATTCATTAGAAACCACCTCGGGAAACTCCACTAATGGACCCAGCCCGACATGGTAAACTCTCCAGGCCTAAGAGGGTGTGATCCCATCACTCCCCTCTTATGCCCAATTAGTGTGTAGTGTCGCTTGTAGTGCACCTTTAGTATGATTTGAACCCCATTCCCTCTTTCAGACTTATTGAGCTCTTACCACCCAGAATACTCTAGCCATGCATGATAAAGAAAAATGCCAACTACAAGGATATCATATACAATGTCATACTAGTTCAATGGCTCCATTCAAATCCAAGTGTGGATTTTGATGATATATTTTCTCCTCTCGTGAATACTACTTCTATTAGATTGGTTCTAGGCTTGGTTGCTAGCCTATATCTGAAGTGTGAGAAGATGCATGTGAAGAGAGTGTTTCTTCATGATGATCTAGTGAGGAATGTTGACTCAAGGTCTGGACTGACTAATCCCTTATTTTAATGATAGATACACCATTCTGCTAATTTGTTTCTAATGTTAATACTTCAATTTTTTCAGATAGACACACTCTAAATTCCTAAATGTGCAAACCCTGGGTTTGAGAAATTAAATGATAAACTTTGAAAGTACATAATATACTCCTTGGATAATTTTTGTAATAATGTGTGATGACTGTGTGAACAGTAATTAAGCTCAAATTCTTAATAGAAATAATTATAGAAATGATTGATGTATATATACACAAAATGATTAATCAGTTTACAATCTATTTCATTGATCGAGATTGTGCTATTACTCATCTCATCCAACTAGCTTATTTGCTTGATCAATAATGGCCATCAGTCAAAATACCAAATAATAAGTATCTTGACCAACAACACTAAAGGACTTGTCTTGTAGTGTAGTCATATGAGATATCCTCCTTACATCTCAACCTATGGTATTGTAGTTCTGATGTTTAAAATAGATATTGAATAGAGTCCCATAGTGAAATACATCTGTTGGACTCTCCCTAAAATGGCTAGAAATAATCCTAAATGATTCTAATGGCTATAAGGTACCCTATACTATAAATTGGACCCCTTGGGCTTCATCTCATAGCTATAAAAGAACAATGAAGGTCCCTATGATATATTTGAGACATAATTTCTTCTAAGATCCTCCATCCACTCTCATGAGCTTAATCACTTGATACATCCATTAGAATGAGTAGGATATTTGTAAGAGAGATAGTCCTACATGTATATCTTGTGAGTCTCTCATTCCTCTACCTCCCAATATCGCTTTATATCATGAAGATTAAGATTCTCCCTTGGTAATAGAGGAGAAATAAAATAAGGGAAGGGGGCCCTTGGTAAAAAGATTCTCCTTGGTGAAGTCAACAATAGAAGATCTAAGACAAGAGTGGTTAGACCTTTAAGGATGAAGACACATTGAAAATTTGGGTAAGTTCTTGGTGATGGCCGAAGACTCATTGCAAGTGTAGGTAAGTGCTTAGTAAGTCAAAAGACTCTAGGTCATGGATAATTAAGTCCTTTGTAAGGTTGTCGATTCCATTATCCTTAAAGGGAAGGGTAGTTATCCTTTGATGTAGAAAGGGTGGTCTTATGTTGTAACTCTTATAATTAAATATAAGGAGTGACATGGTTGAAAACCCTAAAGATTGACCCCTCTAGGTAGTGGATGCACATCTCCTAATTTGGAGGTTGGAACCACAATAAATAATTGTGTTATTTGATACTTATTCAATCTCTCTCCCTTGCTATGATTGTTTAATTGCAGTTAAATTTCATATTTGAAATATAATCTTGGAAAATATACTAAAGGTCTAGTTAATTTATGTAAGTGTTTTCATCTCTATTTACCCCACTTCTGTAATGAATTAATAGATCCAACAATTGGTGTTAGATCAAGGTTTTCTTTAAGCAATAATTTCTCAAGTAGAAGAAGATGGGTGATAATCAAGAAGGGAACCACTACTTCAACATTCCACTCTTTGATGAAAGCAACTTCCTCTGTTGGAGGAGAAGATTGTAATTCCAAATTCAAGGATAAAGTCTTGAGCTAAGGAGAATGGTGGATCTTCCATACAAGAAACCATAGACAAAGTTGGAAGAATGGGATGGGACTACTTTGAAGAAAGCCACCGTGAATGCCAAAGCCATCTCCATCCTCTATGAGAAACTCTCCCCCACTGAGTTCAATAGTATATCTTCTTGTGACATGACCTATGAGATATGGATAAAGATATGTGTCACTTATGTGGGGAAAGAGCAAGCTGTAAGAAAGCAGAGTATATTTGTTCAATGAAATATTTGAAGGCTTCATAATGGGCAATAGGAGAGTGCAGATGAAGAGTTTTAAAGGCTCAACACCATTATAAATTTTCTTACCATCCTATGTCATATCTTTGATCAAGAGAAGCGAACTCAAAAGTTCTCAACACTCTTCCTCACTGGTGGGATAAGAAGGTGGCTTCCATAGAAGAAGAAAAATCTCTTTCTTCTATTCCCATTGAAGAACTTATAGCAACCTTCAAGCCCATGAAGTAAGACTCACCCAAAAAGAAGAAGTGGAGTTTGAATAAAAGAATCAAAAGAAAAAGGAGAAATTAACTCCTTTCCACACTTCATCACTCTAAAGCTGAACAAGATACCAACTACACAATTGGTAGATCATACAAGGGAAAGTCTTTTTCCTCCACCTGGTGTTTCAAGTGTGGGAAAGGGGGTCAATTCAAGGATGATGGCCCTCAAGGAAAAAGAGTGTTGGTATGTATGTCCAGAGAGAGAATATATGATGATTGTAATGGCATAACTTGTAAATGATTTGATTAATAATAAAGGCATGCTTCCAATTTATTCTGTTTTATTTAGTTATGAGATAATGAAGTAACATAATAAATGTCTAGAGAATTATATTACTGAATGACGCATGTCTTCAAGTACATAACTTGAATAATGAGATCATATGGATGTTAAGAGTATATACATTCTTGTTATGTCCCTAGTCGGATGTAATTGCGGAAGGTTGATAGACAACAATAACACATAGGACTAGAGTGTGTGTTAGTTGATGACCAAATCTCATCAATCATGATATGTGATATCAAACGAAGCACATATATGTTGGTGTGTATGTCTAGAGAGCCAATCATATGATGATTGTAATGAAATAACTTGTAAGCAATTTGACACAGGGGTGTTCACCCCATGAGGGGATCCCCACACAAGGGCGTTGCCCTTGTGTATCACACCTAGTCTCTGTGGGAGTCAAAATTACATAATAGGGAATATCCTACATTAAAAGGATTGCAATCTTAATATATATATGTATATATAGATATACCTATAAAATCATACACATCACCATTGAAATGTTTTGCATGGTGAATGAATGCATGGTTATGGCTTGGACACCTTTTGTGAAAGTTATGGTTGAATGTACATGGTTGTGCTTGGATCCTTTTGTTTAAGTATTTGTCTTGCATGTTGATCCTCATATTTAATCTCCAATTGTAATTAGTTCTATTCCCTCTAAATTCTCCAAGAATGTAACTCGAGGTTCTCCTTTTATATCATGTAATAGAGATCGGGACAATTGTAGTTTGGAGGACTTGCAGTGAAGAGGCCACTAGAAGATCCAACTCCAAGGAGTATCTATGGAAAGGAAAACCAAAGGTACAACACCAAAGGGCATCCATGAAGTTCTTCTTCTTAATAGTGATCAAATGCAGGTTTATATTCATAGGTTGCCATTGCATGATATGCGAAAGACCATAGGTGGATAGTAATCCTTTGTGGCTCCAAAGGATTACAGTAGAATGGCCATAACCAACGATTTTGTGTTTGTGGATTGCATGCATATAGATTAGATATAGTATGTATATGATACATATTACAAGTATGTGTTGTTTGGATATGTATGAGTATATATATAAAATATCTCAATTAAATATTAAGTCTTGTGCTTTCCCTAAGAAGCACACATGAAAAACTTGATCGACTAAGTGTAAGTTACACCAAAGCATGGTGCACCGTCCATCTCATGGAATTGTGATGATAGATATATAGATCTATCAAAGTAGGGTGCATATTCTATCATGTTGGCTTTAGTCCAGGCTTAACTAGGTGAGCTTAATAAGATTAAGTACCTAGAAGCATAGTGATGGAATATGGTAAAGAGTTGTTCATACCATCTATCCAAGAGCTACATTTGATGCAATTGGCAAAAGTTGTCTACCTAACTAGTCATGTTGTGAGAGATCAACCAAAGATGACTCATGATATGATGAAATATGGATCTTGTCTCACTATAAGATTGTATGATGCAATATTCCAAATTGATGAGTGAGGATTATTAATTTGTACAAAATAGTGGGAGAGACAATCAATTATAGGCCTAATTAAATATCATTAAATCTTATTTTAATGAAATCAAATGAAAAGTGTTTTGATGAAACTATAAATTTTCTCTTATATCAAATAGCAACAAACAACATGTTTTCCTTGCAATCAGTCCTTGAGAAGGGAAATTTGAATGGGAATAATTTCCATGACTAGTTCAGGATGCTGAGAATTGTTCTCACACAAGAGTGCAAGCTCTATGTCTTGGAAACACCAGAGCTGCATGAAGCTTCTCCCAATGTGTCCAAGGTTGATAGATATGCTTACAAGAAGCACTATGAAGATGTTGTGGATGTCAAGTTTTCATGATGTTGTGCTCAATGAACTATGAGTTGCATAGACAATATGTGAACATGTATGTGATTGAGATGGTAACACATCTTAATAACATGTACCAGGATCATGCAAGATAGGAAAGATACGATGCCTCCTAGGTGTTGTTCAAATACAACATGGAAGAAGGAGATCCAGTAGGTCCTCATGTGCTCAAGCTTATTGGGTACATGGAGAACTTTTCTAGATTGGGATTTCCCTTGGGTTAATAGTTTGCCACATATGTGATTCTACAGTGCCTACCAGAAATATGCAGCCAATTTGTGATGAACTACAACATTTACAATTTTGACAAGCCATTGTCAGAGTTTCTTAGCATGTTGAGAACAGCTGAAGCTCAAATGAAGAAAGACAATCCCATCTTTGTGTTGATGATCAGTAGAAAAGGGAAGTCAAAGGGAAAAGGCAAAGATAAGAAGAGTTCTATAGTTGGATAGAAACCCAAGTCTTCTACACCTAAAGCAAAGGGAGGGGTGAATAAGGAAGGTAATTGTCACCACTGTCACCAGTCTGGACATCGGAAAACAAATTTCCCTCTCTACCTGAAGGAACTAAGTAAGAAGGAGGGAATAGAGATCTCCACTTTAGGTATATACATTATTGAGATAAAATTATCTACTAATCCATCTTGGGTACTAGATACTACATGTGTATCTCACATATGCTTGAATATACAAGATCTGAAAAGATGCAAGCCTTTACAAAAGGGTGAGGTTAAACTGTGTGTTGCAAATGGATCAAGAGTTGTTGCCATTGAAATTGGAACCTATAATCCATGTTTGCCTACAGGTCTTGTAATAGAGTTAAAGAACTACATTTATGTACCTACCATATATAGGAACATTATTTCTGTATCTAGTATGTACAAGGATGTATATGAATTTCATATAAAGAATGGTGAATGTTTTATTTTCAAAGATTAGATCTTTTATGACAGAGCCCCGATGTCCTATGGTATTTATTTATTAGATCTTGAGACAAATGATTTTAACATAAATACCAAAAGGATAAAACTTAACAACTCAAGAAAAATATATATTTGGCATTGTCTTCTAGGGCACAACAATGAGAAACGCATATCTAGACTCCATAAAGATGGTTATCTAGACTCTATCAATTTCGAATCAAGAGAGACATGTGAGTCTTGTTTGTTGGGAAAAATGACCAAGACTCCCTTCACAGGTAACAGTGTGAGGGCTAGTGATCTATTAGGACTTGTACATGCTAATGTATGTGGACCTTTAAGAACAAATGCTAGAGTTGGTTATCAGTACTTCATTACCTTTACTGATGACTTCTATAGGTATGGTTATGTTTACTTGATGAAATATAAGTCATAAACTCTTGAAAAGTTCAAGGAGTTTATGAATGAAGTACAGAACCAAATTGGTAAAAGTATTAAGGCACTTCATTTTGATTGAGGTGGAGAATACTTAAGCCAAGAGTTTGATGACCTTATCTGAGCATGTGGTATCATATCACAATGGAATCCACCTGGAATGCCACTACACAATGGTGTATCAAAAAGAAGGAATCTCACATTACTAGATATTGCGCGATCAATGGTGATATTTTTTGATCTTCCACCTTCGTTCTGGGGTTATTTTCTAGAAACCTCAACATTTACACTTAATTGTGTACCTTCTAAATCGGTTCTAAAGACACCATATGAGATATGGATTGGGAAGCATCCCAAAATGTCTTTTATGAAGATTTGGGATATGAAGATTATGTCAAGAAAATGTTTCCTGAAAATCCTTGCCCTAAATTAGACAAATGTTATGTTGTTGGTTATCCCAAAGAAACCAAGGGATACTACTTATATAACCCAACTAACAACAAAGTGTTTGTTGCCAGGGGTGCTACATTCCTAGAAAAGGAATTCATTTCCAAAGGACTCAGTTGGAGAAAAATAGAACTTGAAGAGGTTCAAGATCAAGAAGAAAGCATTGAACTTGTAGAGGTATAAAAGGAACATCGATATTCACAAGCTATTGTGGAATCTCAAATTCCTCATGCGACACAAGAACCTTGCATATCTAGTAGAACACACCTTGAGCCAGATAGATTTGGTTATCTACTCACTCAAGAAGGTGATGAGTCAGTCATTGATGATGAGCCAGCTACCTGTCTAGAAGTTGTTACGTGATGAGAGTCTGAGAAATGACTTGAGGACATGAGAACTGAGATGGAATCCATGTACACCAACAAAGTATGGACCTTGGTGGATCCACCTAAAGGGTTAAAACCCATAGGGTGCAAGTGGGTCTTCAAGAAGAAGACTGACATGAATGGTAATGTACAGACTTACAAAGGTCGATTGGTTGCAAAGGGTATCAAACAAGTTCAAGGTTTTGACTATGATGAAACCTTTTCTCCAATTCACATGGTTATGTCTATCAGGATCATGCTTTCCATTTCAGCTTATAAAGACTACAAAATTTAGCATATGGATGTTAAAACTTCATTCCTTAATAGGAATTTTCAAGGGGATGTGTACATGACACAACCTGAGGATTTAATAAATCCAAAGGATGCAATCAAAGTTTGTAAGCTACAAAGGTCAGTCTATGGATTGAAGTAAGCATCTTGGAGTTGGAATCTTTCATTTGATGAAACAATCAAAGAGTTTATCTTCAGTCAAAATGAAGACAAATCATGTGTTTACAAGAAGGTTAGTGGGAGCATGATTGTATTCCACATATCATATTTCTATAACATACTACTAATGGGGAATGACATCCCTACTTTACAGATGGTAAAGGCCTGGATAGGAAATACATTCTCAATGAAAGACATAGGAAAAACATCATATATACTAGGAATCAAGATCTATAGAGATAGATCTAGAAGGCATCTTGGACTAAGTCAGAGCACATACATTGAAAAAGTTTGAAGAGGTTTGGCATGGAGAACTCAAAGAGAACAAAGTTTCTCATGTCTCATGGTGTTACCATCTCTAGAGCTCAATTTCCTAATTCTTGTGAAGAAAGAGAGTGCATGAATAATATTCCATATGCCTCTGCAATATGATCTATCATGTACACAATGTTATGTACTCATCTAGATGTCTTGTATGATTTGAGCATGACGATCATATATTAGTCAAATCTCGATGAAGATGACTAGAAAGACATGAAGAACATCCTTAAGTACGTGAGAATAACTAAGGATCAATTCCTAGTCTACAAAGGAGAGTAAGAGTTTGTGGTAAAGGGTTACATCAATGCAAGCTTCTAAACTAACAAAGATGATTATAGATCACAATCAAGATTTGTATTTTGCCTCAACAATAGAGTTGTTAGCTAGAAGAGTTCCAAACAAGAGACAGTTGCAAATTTGACAATGAAGGCCAAATATATAGTTGCATCCAATGCAATGAAGGAGGTTGTTTGGAGCAAGAAGTTTGTTTTAGAACTTGGGGTGGTTCCAAGCATTAGTGAGGCAGTCGAGCTATATTATGAAAACAATGGATCTATTGTACAAGCTAAGGAGCCTATATCACATCAATATTCCAAGCATATACAAAGGTGGTTCCATCTCATACTAGAAATTGTACAATGAGGATATGTGAATATTTGTAGAGTACCAAACGTGAGAAATGTGGTTGATCCCTTGACAAAAGCACTTTCATAGCAGAAGCACGAAGTTCATGTTAGATCACTTGGGATTAATTTCATGGGTGATTGGCTCTACATGCAAGTGGGAGTCTGTTGGTGTGTATGCCCAGAGAGACAATCATATGATGATTGTAATTATAGATCTAGTAAATGATTTGATTAATAATAAAGGCAATCTTCCAATTTATTTTGTTTATTCATTTATGATATAATGATATAACATAATAAATGTCTAAAGAATGATATTACTCATTGAAGTATGTCTTAAAGTTGAGAGCCTAAATGATGAGATCATACTGATGTAAAGAGTATATGCATTCTTGTTATTATTCAAGTCGGATGTTATTGTGGAAAGATAATAAACTACAATAACACTTAAGACTAGAGTGTGTGTTGGTTGATGAAAAAATCTCATTTGTCATGATATGTGAGATCAGATCAAGAACATAGATACTTGTTAGAGAACAATGTATTGGACAAACCCACCTTGTGAGTGAAACATGGAAACCATGATTGGTAGTTAGAGACATTTCTCACAATAATGGTGGTGATTGTGGATCACTACACTCATCACATGTCATTCGGTGTTCGTTGACATCATCCACTGTGATCCTAAATAAGGGTTACCATAAAGGTGGTTCTTAGTACATTATGACACATGGGGATGTAGATGGGATTTTTCCCTCCTACATGAGTTTGATATCTTGTCTACTTGATAAGTGAGACTGAGAAATGCATGGCCATTCTATTGCGAGTCAATATGTGATATTGATCTTACATGCATCTTAGACAGACTGCTCTATTTCAAGGAACAAGGATTGAATGTTGAAGAGGATGACGATTCCATGCCTTGAGCTCAAGCTATATATTAGAGACAATAGAACTATACAATTTTTGTAACACCAGTTATAGATGATAGGTTAAGTTGTTATTCAACTTCTCCAATTACTTGAGTAGCAACAAAGTCTTTCTAGATATGAATCATTTTTTGTGATATCATAATACTATTATCAATATCACTACCAATGTAATGTGGATCATACCGGGTCACACATAGGATGTGATTGGAATAGGATCATAATTGTAGACGTGATTGGAAATGTTCCGAATCAAATTGAATAACAAAATGTTTAGGTAATCTACTATAATATTAGAATATAAATCTGAGTTAATTGGTTAAAGTGTTTATGTCAATTAATTAGATTCCATTGTTAAGTTGGCTGGATTATCTAGAGAAATTAACTAGATATGGATAATGTAAATTAGCTAATCAATTAACATAATTAATTGAATTAATTAGCTATTTCTAGAATATTCTTTTAATTACCCACGAGTGGCTCATTTTAACTAATCCTCAACCTTTTGTTTCCCCAAGGGTTTTGGGAAACCCTACTTCTTATCCTGTACTATTAATAGGATCATGGAAACCGACTTTGATTAGTGGCTAACACTTAGACACTAAGGTTACACACTTGTATGTGATTCCTATCTACCATCATCCTCAAGTGAGAGAGAAGGAGAGCAACCAACACTAGTATGTCATCAAGTAGTAGGCTACCCCTTCCTACCAGCTTAAGGAAGCATGATGTGGAGTTCCAGTCCATCCGTGTGGACAACGTAGAGACACAAACATTGAGTTTCTTGCGTTTGGAGGACGACTGAGGACCGTTTGTACACTCAAGGAGATATGCACATCACTAAGAGAAGGGATGTCTTCAGACTTGCTTCAGGATGAGGTATATCCCTACATCCTCATTCCCAATATGATGATGTCAAAGAGATCCTCGAGTAGGGTATGTGGACACATTTTTTTATTACTTCTGTTGGACCAGTCTCCTTCACAAAATCCAATAATAGATACTTGTTAGAAAATAATGTATCGAACAAATCCACCTTGAGGGTGACACATGGAAACCATTATAATGGTATTCATAGGTAGTTCTCATAGTGTTGGGGGTGATTGTGGTTCCTAGACCTTAAGTTACTACACTCATCACATCTCATTTGATATACTTTGACATCATCCACTGTGATCTTGAATAAGGATTGTGATAAAGGTGATGATTGGGTTCATTATGACACATGGGGATGACTGTGAGTGATGTAGATGGGATTTGTCCTCCCTATGGGAGTAGGATATCCTGGACACTCGATTACTGATGCTGAGAAAAGCATGGACATGCACATGTGAGTCAATATCTGATATTGAGCTTACATATATCTCAGATAGTCTACTATAGCAAGGAACATAGATTGAATGTTGAGGAGGATGACAACTCCATGCCTCAAGTTCAATCTAGATATTAGTGACAAAGGAACTATACAAACACTACAACACTAAACATATACTATTGGTTGAATTTGTTCTCCAAATTTCCATTACTTGGGTAGAAATGAAGTGTGACTAGACACCTCTATTTCCTTGTGATGTCATAATTGGTCATGGACATTCACTGCCTATGTAATATGGGACCTATAGGGTAACACACATGGGATACACCTAGAAGAGGAGTTTAATCATGATAGATAATTGAATTGATTGTGAAAGTGTTTATGTATTCAATTCAAACAACAAATCAAATGACTGGACTCCCAACCAATCGGTTCATGTGATGAAATGAAGGGTTGGAGTGTCAAGTTGATTGGATATTGCATTGGCTGAATTCTGGATGTATCAGGGTTGAACTGACTGATTCAATGAGTGAACCGATTAGATCATGGTTGTGAGATGACTGGTTCATGATATGAACCACCCAGTTCATATGTGCAATTCAATTGCATCAAGGATTAGTGTTTATGTCATGTCGTACACTAATTGGATTAGAGAAACCAATACAATGCGATTGAGAAACATGTTTCAATGACCGGTTCACTGGGTGAACCGATCAACTCACATGTCAAATGACCAGTTCAATGGTGATTTGACTATTTTTCCTATCACAGGTTGTGAAAATTTGTGACATTCTGGTCTCTTCCTCTCCCACATAGATTGGGAACCTTGACCCTAACCACTCCTATAAATAGAGGGGTATTGGGGGACTTCTCAGAGACACAACTCAATTGCTTCTGAAAATTGTTGCCCTCTCTTGTTGTTGTAACCAATAGAGAGCCTGAGGAAGTCCTACATGATAAAGGGAGGGATAGTTAGGGAGAAAAATTGTAGGTGAGAAAGTTGATGACTAGTACACTAATAGGAGGGATAACTCCTTCTTGTCCTTTCTAGTAGAACAACATGAGTTCTAGACAGTTCGTGTGGACTTCCATAGAGGAGTGGAGGTTGTTTCCTACTGCTAGAAGGACAATGTCAGTCTTTTATTTATGGTGAAGACCATGAGCTATTGTAGACGTCATCTCAGTGCAACTAGAAGACAGTTGCATGACTCCATTGACTTGCTCTAGGATCAGGTATATCCTCAAAACCATCCTTTCCATTATATAGTTGTTAATGCGATTGGGTGGTTTTATGGGAAAAAATACTAGTAAATTGCCTTATGCAAAGGTGTTACTACTAGTATTCATTTCTAGTAATTCATTACTCTGTTTCTAGTGCAATTTTGAATGGGGGTTTAAAAGAAATTGGTCTAATTATTAAAATATTTACTTTTCTAGTTTACTAGTCTAAAATAGTAAAATAAATTATTTTCTCTACAAATAAATGCTAAAATTCTTAGTACCATTTTATGTGATTCTAAAGCCAAGAAATTCTAATAGAATTCAATTATTCACTTATGGGTCCCAGGAGAGATGACTAGGCCAAATAAGGATAAATTATATACTTGAGCTTGAGTTTCAAGATATTTCCAATGAAAGACAAATGGGAGTGCAAGCTAGGAAAAGGAAATTAGATTTTGAAGGATTACAAATCATAGTTCAAAATTTTAATTTTTTCATGAATTTCAGTATGTTACAAAAGGTCCCATATAGTCGATTCTCCATGTGTTGAAGATCTTGACTTCAATCCATTTAGACATAGGCATCTCATTTGTACGGGATATAATCCCAGTTCTTTGACACTCGTTGCAGGCTTTGACAAAGGTGTGAGCATCCTTGAAAAGGGTGGGCCAATAGAAATTGGACTGGAGAACCTTGGTTGCTGTTCTTTCTGCTCCCAAGTGTCCTCCATATGGAGAGGAGTGACACTCGTACAAGATCTTCAGGGCTTCATCCTTGGGTATGCATCTCCTGTAGGGTCTATCGACACAACGCCTAAACAACAAATGGTCATCCCAATAATAGTACTTCAAATTAGAGAAAAAATTCTTCTTCTGATTATAAGATATTTTTGGAGTAGTTGTTTGTAGGCGAGATTGTTACAGATATCGGTGTACCATGGCCCTTCTAGATTGGCCATCTGGGTAACATAGATTGCCTCATTAGCATAACTTTCATTGATCGGCAGCAGGTGATCATCCTCTGCTCTAATCCTGGATAGGTGGTCATTGACCATGTTCACAAAACCCTTCTTATCAATTATCTCATGATCAAACTCCTATAGCAGCAATACCCAATGCAGCAACCTAGGCTTAGCATCCTTCTTTTTCATCAGATACATGATGGCTCCGTGGTTTGTGTGAACAATCACTTTAGAACCCACAAGATAAGATTGAAAATTTTCAAATGCATAGACAATGGCTAGAATTTCTTTCTCAGTGGTGGTGTAATTCATTTGTGCTTTGTCTAATGTTTTACTGGCATAGAAGATCACATGATGCTCTTTATCCTTCTTTGTCCCAAGGACTACACCTTGGGCAAAATCACTAGCATCACACATAAGCTCAAAGGAAAGATTCCAGTCGGGTAACTAGATAATGGGTGTTGATGCTAGAGCATCCTTTAGGGCGGAGAACGTCATGATGCATTCTTCTGTGTAATCAAACTTCACATCCTTCATCAACAAATTTGATAACGGCATTACAATCTTTGAGAAGTCCTTGAGAAACCTTCTATAGTAGCTGACATGTTCTAAGAAGCTTCTGACTCCCATCACAGACGTGGGTGGAGGGAGCTTTGTAATCACTTCCACCTTAGACTGATAAACTTCAATGCCTTTATTGGATACTTTATGTCCTAGGAAAATACCTTCCTGTACCATAAAATGGCACTTTTTCTAGTTAAGGGAGAGACTCTGTTCTTCACATCTTTACATTACCAAAGACAAGTTATTCAGGCAATCATCAAAAGAGCTACCATATATGCTAAATTTGTCCATGAAGACTTCCATCTTATCTTCCAAGAAATCTGTGAAGATAGCGTTCATGCACCACTGAAAGGTTGTGGGCGCATTGTAGAGCCCAAAGGGCATTCTTCTAAAAGCAAAAGTTCCATAGATGCAGGTGAAGGTAGTCTTTTGTTGATCATCTAGGTGAATGGGGATCTGATAGAACCCTGAGTACCCATCCAACCAATAGAAGTATGAGTGGTGGGCCAGATGCTCAAGCATCTGGTTGATGAATAGGAGAGGGAAGTGATCTTTACAGGTGGATGTCTTTAACTTTTGGTAGTCTATACACATCTACTAACCGATGACAGTCTTGGTTGCAACTTCAACCCCATTATGTCCCTTGATCAACATGATGCCTCCCTTCTTAGGGACTACCTGAATGGGACTCACCCATGTACTATCTCTAATGGCATACATGATTCCTACATCATGGAGCTTCAAAAATTTCTTGATGACCACCTCTCAGAATTTCTCATTTACCTTTCATTGTGGCATGGTGTATGGCTTGGAATTTTCCTCAAGATGGATTTTGTGCATACACACAGAAGGGATGATCCCCCTTAGGTCTCCAATTGAGTAACCTAAGGCTTTCCTTTGTAGCTTCAGTTCCACCAACATTTGTTCCTTCTGTTTGTCAGCCAACTCTGAGTTGATGATAAGTGGATTCATCCTTTCTTCATCCAAGAATCGGTACTCCAAACCTTTCGGCAAAACCTTTAATTCGGGTGGTGTCACGCCCCAATCTCACATTAACCACAAACCACGAAATTAGGACGCGACAGGATGAGATTTACACATAAGCCAATCACTCTTCACTTTTTAAAACTTTTTAAAGAGATTAATAGGATAATCTGATTTATGCTGTAAATTGAAACTAAACAAACTACGGAAGCATCTTTATTAACTGATTAGCAATATAAATAGAGTCTACAACATTCTACATTGTTTGACATAAAATAAAGAGAAACAGTTAATTTACATCTTTATACACATTCTCTCTCTTACTCACACCTTGTCCCAAAGATCGAGGGGAAAGGACTAAGAGACCTCTAACTACTAACTACGAACCTTCTATTGACTAGGCGTTAGGATGAAACGATTCTTCAGATTTCCTGCTGCTGATAATAACCTGAAAATGTTTTGAGTAGAGGTATGAGCCTACTCGCTCAGTGAATAGCATTTCACTTAGCTATCACTAAACAACTCATCAGGTTTATAAATTGAAATTAGACATAAATGCAGAACTAAGCAAGGCAGTTCTAATAACATAACAGATTTGCAGAATATAATCACATTTCCATGAAGTAGCACATAATTTGAACAGATAATCAGATATAAAGAAATAGCACACAAGTTCAAATACTTTAAATTTACTGTGATCCTATATGATTTCATATTTATTTTATTATTCCCTAATCATATGCAGTGTACTCTGCATATAAAGATCCGCAACAAGTTCATGCTACGATCCCACCGTACAAGACTTAGCGACACACCCAGGAAATGCTAAGTCTGACTACTCGTCCTGGTCTGCATAGGACTCTCAGGCACTCAAGGGCCTCAGGCACTCAAGGGCCTCACTGTACTCTCAGGCGCTCAAGGGCCTCACCGCAGGTCCTAGGCACTCAAGGGCCTCTCTGCAGTATTCTAGTACTCAAGACTCCTCCTCTAACCTGAGCACACAGGCGGAGAGTCTCACGGAGTTACCTCCATGACATCGCACGGATCTTGTTGCAATAACCCCCAATTTTCTCCAGTGCCACCGTGACATCGCACGCGTTATTGTTGGACACTGCCTATCTATCCTCGTGTCTCCATGACATCGCACAGATAATGTTGCAACACGAGTTTCACCCCTAAGAAGCAGATCTGTCAAAGGGGTTCTACGGTGTTAGGGCACCTAAGTCTATTAACTGATTAATATATAACCATTTAAACAGGAATATCACATTTACTGATTTCATATCAGATCACAATACACTGTCATTCTAAACTGACAGAGCAATATATTTCAAATCATTGTAATTTCTGAGAAATTCTCATACCATGCATTCAGACAAATTAGAAATGCATAAATAACCCAACCTATTTCACTTTGGCACATACATAGCGAATTTACGCAATTGAACATCTTATTGCACAAATTAAAGAAATTTACTTCACATACGAGAATCATACTCAACATTTGTCAATTCTCTAAAATTTTCGAAAAACGTGCACATTAACCAAAATCTTGATGTGTGCATCACTTAACTCAATTAAGAGTTAATTACATTTCACAATATAATTTAATAACAATACTTGAGAATTTCTGGTAATATTTCAGAGAAATGTGCCATTTCATGTAAATATCAATTTACACATATTAACGTCAAAAGATATATGCAATTAGGGTTTTCATGCATATTTTATTTATTCATATCTACTTTGAAATCGTACATCTGATAATTTATCAAAAATCTTCATTGTTTGGGTTCATACCCAAATTATACCATTTCCAGACATGAATTTCTAATTTCAACATTCAAATGAGCAATTTAGGTTCCAATGAACCATATAAATTTACTGATTCAATCCACACTGATCAGATGCTAAACTAAATCATATAACAGCGTCTAGAAGCATTTTATGAAATAAAAAGTCGGGCGACGCCAAACGCTGCCCGACGCCTGATAACGCCTGTTATCAGCGTAATTCGCGCACATAACTAGAAATATTCAAACACCTGAGTTTATTAATGATAAATAAATGAAACCCCACTCACAACGATTTGGTCTGTCCAGATTCGTCCGGAGATGCATCCAGAGTCTGTTTCCGGGTGATTTCTAGGTTGTCTTCAACCTTTGAAAAAGTCCTGTTCGCGGTCGAGAAATCCAACAGAATGGCTACTTCACATATTGGTTGAAAACAAGCTCAATTAACGGCTGAATCTTGGCTATGGCTGCAATTTTGAGCATAGAATGATGGGCCGAGCTTGAGGACACCTTCCCCTATTGCTGGGTGCCCCAAGGTGGCCCTCTAGCTGCTGCTCCGAGCAGCTATTGCTGCTGCAACGCAGGGGCGCCACCCTTCTTAGATTGAGGTACAGATGGCATAATGGAAGCGGAAAGTTGCAGTTTCGAGCACTAGGCTCTTGGCCGAAGTCAATGGCACTGGATTCATGTGCTAGCTCGCGCCCAAATTGCCCTGGCTGCTACCTGCACAGCTGCTGCGCCGCTGCTGGCCGGCTGGCGTCCAAGTAGGTTAGGGTTGAGGTGGTTGGGGTGAGGTAGAGGAAGAAGGAAGGGAAGAAGAAGGGGAAGGCTAGGCGCTGTTAGGATCGGAGCTCTAGGCTCACGAAATCGCCCCAAGGTCGCCCGCTGTCGCAGCCTGCTGGTTCAATCGGGTACCACTATTGCGGTTTTGGAAGTGATCGGGTGAAGAAGGGATAAGGGAGAAAGGGCTAGGGGGCGAAATGAAATTTTCCCACCAACTTTCCAAAATTACAAACTAGTCCCTCAAAGCTCAAAAACTCATAACTCATGACCCGAAGGTCGGATTCGAACGATTCCTCTGGCATCGGTTCAAACTCTGAATCCTCCACAATCTCAGGGCTAGGATTTAAGCTTAAGAGAGTTTGTTATTAGTTCAAACATCATTAGCATAAGTGAGTTCTCAATTCAACATCACTAACTTAATCATATGCTAAACTTAGTATTTACTGGTTAATTACAGAGTGGGTCATAACAATCTCCCTCCCTTATAAGAATTTCGTCCCGAAATTCCTAAAAGAGAAAAGGAAACTTGTTACACATCTCTGACTCAAGCTCCCACGTAGCTTCCTCTAGATTATGATTCCTCCACAGAACTTTCACTAATGGTATCTCACGATTCTTGAGTTTCTTGATGCTTCGATCAACTATCTGAATTGGTCCCTCAACATAGGATACATCAGGTCTGAGCTGTATAGGTTATGGGTCCACTATCTCCTCTGGACCAGGGTAATACTTCTTCAACATCGATACATGAAACACGTCATGTAAATTGGGCAACTCGGATGGCAAATCCAACTTATGGGCTACAGGTCCAATCCTCTGAACGATAGGATATGGGCCCATAAACCTAGGAGTCAGTTTGCCTTCCTTATCAAACCTCAAAACTCCTTTTCATGGTGGAACTTACAGATACACTTCATCACCATCCTGAAACCAACATATGGGTGATCTACACTTTCTACCATACAGAGCTTCATACGGGGCCATACCAAGACTGGAATGGTGACTATTGTTGTATGCAACCTCTATAAGGCTTAAGTGTTCTTTCCAACTTCCATTGAAATGCAAGACACATGCTCTCAGCATGTCCTCAAAAGTCTGAATGGTCCTCTCAAATTGACCATCTGTCAGCGGGTGAAAGGTTGTACTGCACCTCAACTTTGTACCCAAAGCTCGATGCAACTAATTTCACAACCTGGATGTGAACTTAGGATCTCTATCTGATATAGTTGAAATCGGAATGCCATGCAATCTGACTATTTCATCCATGTATACCTTAGTCAACTTTGGGACATCAAAGGTTGACTTAATATGAAGAAAGTGAGCAGACTTAGTTAGTCTATCCACGATCATTCATATCAAATCACAACCTCTAGGTGTCCTGGGTAACCTTACCACAAAATCCATTGTGATATGTTCCCATTTCCACTCTAGTATAGGAAGAGATTGCAAAGTACCTATAAGTTTCTGGTGCTCAGCCTTAACCTGTTGACACATACTGCACCTAGTCATATACTCAGCTACAATCTTTCCATACCAGACCACCAATACGACTCCTTGAAATTCATGTACATCTTAGTGTTGCCTGGATGCATAGCATACATCAATACATGTTCTTCCTCAAGAATCTTTTCTTTCAAATCATTATCTCGAGGTACATGCAATCTGTCATGCTAAAACAACACATCATCATCTGAAAACTTAAACTCTGGTCTCTTCCCCCTGTCATGTCATGCATGGTCTGGTTTAACTCACTCTCACCCTATTGTAGTTCCTTGATTTGATCATAAGAAGTAGGCTTGACTTGCATCTGTGCAATCAAACCATTTAGCTATGTCACCCCAAGTCTAAGTTCAACTTTCACATTTCCACTAGCATGTCTCTTTTGAAACATGCCATGGAAAATACATCCAATGTTGAACTAGACTTCCTACTTAGGGCATCAACTACCAAATTCGTATTTCTAGGGTGATAATCTATCATTATATCATAATCCTTAATCAATTCTAATCATCTCCGCTGTCTAAGATTCAAATCCTTCTGGGTAAAGATATATTTCAAGCTCTTATGATCTATAAACACCTGGCACACCTCACCATAAAGACAGTAACGTCATGTCTTATGAGCATGAACTACATCAACTAATTCCAGATCATGTGACGAGTAATACTCCTCATTCTATGGTACTAACTTCTTATTACTACTGTAAGAATTTATTTCAAAATTATATCTTACTCTTTTCTCCGAGTCATTTTCATATTGTCTATCTAACTTTCAGATTAGCTTCCTTTAAACCCTAGATTTCATTAGTGCTAGCTTACCAATCATAGTGCAAATATCATGATTTTGTTTTATAGAGATGCTAGTATTCAAGGTCAAACCACTATTGATATCCCTTGAACTACTACAACTCTAAACATTCTAGGGTTTCTTCTTTATCAATAACATAGCGTTATTGTGATGTGACTATGTTCCCTTAGTTTGAAATTCAAACTTTAGATCTCATAAGTCTTACTAAATTCTTCCTTATCTTATCACTGGAATTTCCTTTCTCTTATTTGTTCTGGACTTTGGTATTTCCATGATATCTCTTCAATTTAATGGAAGCTTATAACGTAACATGAATATCATTTCAAACTGGACAAGCCATATATTCAGGTATTACAAATATCAAGAGATTCAACATACTAAGCATGCATGTAGATTTCAAATTCTCAAATAATCTAATTACATGCTCACTTGTAATTTACTGAGAAATCAATATCAATATGCATGCAGGCAGACTGGAATTCTCAAATAAACAAAATGCATGTCAATTTGGCACTTTATACACTAAAATCGTGCAATTGAACTGTTAAGCATCACACATCTTATACTGAGAATTTTGATATCAAAATACTTGATTCATTGAACACCCTATCCTTAGGGTTTCGATTACCTCATTCACTTATTACATGGAAACACCCTATCCTTAGGGTTTCAGTTACCTCATTCATTTGATTGCAGTTCAAATCACAATATGATATCATTCTAAAACTGTCAGAACAGTGTACTTAAAATAATTGTAAATACTGAGAAATTCTTATATCATGCATTCATTTTCTAAGTTATGTGTTTGTTCTTTATTTTAAAAACTAATTTGTTAGTCTATATAGACTTAGAATCCAAAGGTAGTATGTATGAATGTATTTAACTTTATAATAAAGATATGCATTCCATACTCTCAATTATGTCTTGTAATTCTCGTTCCTTAATCAAAGTCATCATTTCTAACATTTCTCTTAATTCAACTAAGTTTCTTATCCTGGTCTTATGATTTACATAAAACTCTTTATTTCTATATACTTGTTGTATATTTAATTTCTTTTTTTGCTTTGAAGTACATAAAAATACATTTACTATATTCCATGATCCATTCCACGGTTAATTCTTACTACCTTATCCCTTGCATACTTTTCTCATTTCTTTTCCATATTCTCATATTCAGAGTTCATATAATACTAATCATTGAATTTAATATGAACTTGATATCGTTTCCTTTTATTTCCAATTAAGGATTGCTCAAATGAGACTCCAACATTAGGCTTCTGATATCAGTTCCAGCTACTTCTTAGCTGTTCTAATCTTTTCATTATATTTCAACATCTCAGTGTATATACATTCTCACTATGATACGAGTCTAAATCATCCAGAGTCTACTTTTATAATATTGTTAATAGGAGTCATTAAATCCCAGTATCGCATCCTGCCAGCCGGACTAGGCCAAACCTGTAGTCCTGAAGCCAAGAGCTACTCAGGATTAACCAACTCCTATTAATCTCAAACATGCGAAAAGAATATCCACTTAGGGAAAACTCATTTAAACATAACTTCTAGTCTACTTAATACAAAGAGTTTAAACAATAAATAAATCATTTCATGACACACAACAACATAAAAGTATAATATTTACTTTACAAACTGAAAATCTAATTTCATGCATATAAAAACATTTCTAGTGATTTTCAATCAAATAAACAATATAAATCAAGAATCGTATCACATCCTATATTTGATCTCTTATTCCAATATTCATTTCTAAATTCTTAACCCTAAGGTTTCTAGGGTTTCTCTCTAGCCTATCCTTCCTATGCATACCTGGCCAGGGCATCCAGAGAAGAATGGACAGAGTAGCTTGATACTGGTCAATCTAAGTATTCAGACACCTGGCCAGGGTATCTAAACACTCAGACCTCCCAGAGCTAAAACACATCATTTCCTATTAATCTAACTTATTTATAATACTATCTTTTGATCCTAATGATCCCTGATAACTCAGCTTAAACTCTCAACTTGATTCTCGTGACCACGCCCTTTTTCTGCCATCTGCAATGCTATAACAGAACATTTCCTGTTATAAAATTGTAGTTAAAAGGAAGACACTTAAATCCTAATCCTATTGGTCTCTTATCGTCCCCTGACCTTGACTTAGAGTATTCACATACTCAACCTATGCTCTGATACCAAGAGTTGTCACGCCCCAATCTCACATTAACCACAAACCACGAAATTAGGACGCGACAGGATGAGATTTACACATAAGCCAATCACTCTTCACTTTTTAAAACTTTTTAAAGAGATTAATAGGATAATCTGATTTATGCTGTAAATTGAAACTAAACAAACTGCGGAAGCATCTTTATTAACTGATTAGCAATATAAACAGAGTCTACAACATTCTACATTGTTTGACATAAAATAAAGCGAAACAGTTAATTTACATCTTTATACACATTCTCTCTCTTACTCACACCTTGTCCCAAAGATCGAGGGGAAAGGACTAAGAGACCTCTAACTACTAACTACGAACCTTCTATTGACTAGGCGTTAGGATGAAACGATTCTTCAGATTTCCTGCTGCTGATAATAACCTGAAAATGTTTTGAGTAGAGGTATGAGCCTACTCGCTCAGTGAATAGCATTTCACTTAGCTATCACTAAACAACTCATCAGGTTTATAAATTGAAATTAGACATAAATGCAGAACTAAGCAAGGAAGTTCTAATAACATAACAGATTTGCAGAATATAATCACATTTCCATGCAGTAGCACATAATTTGAACAGATAATCAGATATAAAGAAATAGCACACAAGTTCGAATACTTTAAATTTACTGTGATCCTATATGATTTCATATTTATTTTATTATTCCCTAATCATATGCAGTGTACTCTGCATATAAAGATCCGCAGCAAGTTCATGCTACGATCCCACCGTACAAGACTTAGCGACACACCCGGGAAATGCTAAGTCTGACTACTCATCCTGGTCTGCACAGGACTCTCAGGCACTCAAGGGCCTCACTGTACTCTCAGGCGCTCAAGGGCCTCACCGCAGGTCCTAGGCACTCAAGGGCCTCTCTGTAGTATTCTAGTACTCAAGACTCCTCATCTAACCTGAGCACACAGGCGGAGAGTCTCACGGGGTTACCTCCATGACATCGCACAGATCTTGTTGCAATAACCCCCAATTTTCTCCAGTGCCACCGTGACATCGCACGCGTTATTGTTGGACACTGCCTCTCTATCCTCGTGTCTCCATGACATCGCACGGATAATGTTGCAACACGAGTTTCACCCCTAAGAAGCAAATCTGTCAAAGGGGTTCTACGGTGTTAGGGCACCTAAGTATATTAACTGATTAACATATAACCATTTAAACAAGAATATCACATTTTAATGATTTCATATCAGATCACAATACACTGTCATTCTAAACTGACAGAGCAATATATTTCAAATCATTGTAATTTCTGAGAAATTCTCATACCATGCATTCAGACAAATTAGAAATGCATAAATAACCCAACCTATTTCACTTTGGCACATACATAGCAAATTTACGCAATTGAACATCTTATTGCACAAATTAAAGAAATTTACTTCACATACGAGAATCATACTCAACATTTGTCAATTCTCTAAAATTCTCGAAAAACGTGCACATTAACCCAAATCTTGATTTGTGCATCACTTAACTCAATTAACAGTTAATTACATTTCACAATATAATTTAATAACAATACTTGAGAATTTCTGGTAATATTTCAGAGAAATGTGCCATTTCATGTAAATATCAATTTACACATATTAACGTCAAAAGATATATGCAATTAGGGTTTTCATGCATATTTTATTTATTCATATCTACTTTGAAATCGTACATCTGATAATTTATCAGAAATCTTCATTGTTTGGGTTCATACCCAAATTATACCATTTCTAGACATGAATTTCTAATTTCAACATTCAAATGAGCAATTTAGGTTCCAATGAACCATATAAATTTACTGATTCAATCCACACTGATCAGATGCTAAACTAAATCATATAACAGCGTCTAGAAGCATTTTATAAAATAAAAAGTCGGGCGACGCCAAACGCTGCCCGACGCCTGATAATGCCTGTTCAGCGTAATTCGCGCACATAACTGGAAATATTCAAACACCTGAGTTTATTAATGATAAATAAATGAAACCCCACTCACAGCGATTTGGTCTGTCCGGATTCGTCCGGAGTTGCATCCAGAGTCTGTTTCCGGGTGATTTCTGGGTTGTCTTCAACCTTTGAAAAAGTCCTGTTCACGGTCGAGAAATCCAACAGAATGGCTACTTCACATATTGGTTGAAAACAAGCTCAATTAACGGCTGAATCTTGGCTATGGCTGCGATTTTGAGCATAGAATGATGGGCCGAGCTTGAGGACACCTTCCCCTATTGCTGGGCACCCCAAGGTGGCCCTCTAGCTGCTGCTCCGAGCAGCTATTGCTGCTGCAACGCAGGGGTGCCGCCCTTCTTAGATTGAGGTACAAATGGCATAATGGAAGCGGAAAGTTGCGGTTTCGAGCACTAGGCTCTTGGCCGAAGTCAATGGCACTGGATTCATGTGCTAGCTCGCGCCCAAATTGCCCTGGCTGCTACCTGCACAGCTGCTGCGCCGCTGCTGGCCGGCTGGCGTCCAAGTAGGTTAGGGTTGAGGTGGTTGGGGTGAGGTAGAGGAAGAAGGAAGGGAAGAAGAAGGGGAAGGCTAGGCGCTGTTAGGATCGGAGCTCTAGGCTCATGAAATCGCCCCAAGGTCGCCTGCTGTCGCAGCCTGCTGGTTCAATCGGGTACCGCTATTGCGGTTCTGGAAGTGATCGGGTGAAGAAGGGATAAGGGAGAAAGGGCTAGGGGGCGAAATGAAATTTTCCCACCAACTTTCCAAAATTACAAACTAGTCCCTCAAAGCTCAAAAACTCATAACTCATGACCCGAAGGTCGGATTCGAACGATTCCTCTCGCATCAGTTCAAACTCTGAATCCTCCACAATCACAGGGCTAGGATTTAAGCTTAAGAGAGTTTGTTATTAGTTCAAACATCATTAGCATAAGTGAGTTCTCAATTCAACATCACTAACTTAATCATATGCTAAACTTAGTATTTACTGGTTAATTACAGAGTGGGTCATAGCAGGTGGGGTCTTCTCTTCTAGTTCTTCTGCATGATCATTTCGTAGCGCAGCATACTTCACCGTCTCAACAGGGCCATCTACTTCAGACAGATCTACATCATCCAGAAATGCCAAGAGCTCTTTCACCTCTGGGTCTTCGACCACCTATGCATTGTCAGTCAAGGCACGCATCAGTGGGTCACCATAGCATTCTCCTCCTTTACCTCATTGTAGAGTTGCTGATAACTTTTCACAAAGTATGAAGACTCAAAGAATGAGGGGGCTTTCATTCAGTCACAGATGTTGAAGTTGATATGCTCTCATCCAACTCTGGTCATTATCATTCCTGCCTCTACGTCGATGAGTGCTCTGCCGGTAGGAAGGAAGGTTCACCCAAAAATCATTGGGCAGCTAGGGTCCTCCAAGGTGTCAATCAGAATGATGTCATAGGGTATAAAGAACCGACCAACCCTAATGGGCACATCTTCCACTACTCCAACGGGTCTGGTTAAGGACTGGTCTACTAACTGGATTCTCATATTTGTACTTACTATATCAGTAAGTCCTAACCTCTTTGCAATGGATATGGGCATTAAGCTAATACTTTCTCCCAAGTCAGCTAGACCTTTACGAGTCATGTTGTCTCTAACTTGAAAGGGAATGACAAAGTCTTTATGATATTTTGTTCTTAGAAGGCATACTTGCCTTAATAAAAGAACGTGACATTTGTGCTAGCTTCACGGTTTCAATGTCTTCTCCTCTTTTCTTCCTTGAAATCAAGAAAGGGATGTTGAGGTGCAACTTCTTTACGATAGCCATAAACTTCTCATAACTTTTCTTCAATTGGCCTTTGATTAGCTTGTACGAGAAACATATGTGGGGTGCATACCTATCTGTACGCTCCTCTTAAGTTGCATCGTCGTCTTCTTTTATTGTTACTTTCTTCTGCTTTGCGGGTACTTCTACTGATTCCTCGGGGGTTACATCCTTGACTGGTGTTGTTACTTCTATTGATCTCTTCTTGTGGGCTGGGTGTATCACTATTCCTGACCTTAGGACATCCATCTTCATGGTTTCATTCCCTCTGGGGTTCACCTTAGTGCTGTACGGGTTTTTCCCTACCTAATGGTTGATACTTTGGGCTAGCCTTGCCAGTTGATGGTCTATCTGCTAGTTGTGCTGTTGGAGCTCCCCAATCTGAGTCGAAAAACCTCTCATTTGTTGTTTCATTAACTTGAGCAATGTCATGCTATATACGGAACTTTTGTGCATCTTCTCATTTAGATCATTCTGCTTCTTGGAAAAGGACATAAACTCAGTCATCATTGACGCTCATTGCTATTGACCTTGCTGGGCATTCGAGTAGCCTCGTGGTTGCTGGAAACCTGTTGGGCATTGATGATTCTATTGTTCTCCTGAAGAGGTTCCACCTACCAGTTGGTGAGAGTTCTCAGTCGCGCTGGTGTTTCCATACAAAAATCAGGGATGATCAGGACGTCGGTACTGGATATAACTCACATTGTCTATACTTTCATCATTGGGCACGCTCTGCACGGTCGTATGTGGGCAAAAGTCAGAAAGATGGTCTGGCTCTCCACATGTGACACAACTCCTAACCGCTTCTTGTCAGACCTTGCCTTTATAGCTCTGGTCCTTCAAGTCTTAAATGTTAGTCATTATCTTGCCCAAATTAGCCGACAATGCTTCCATCAACTTGGATTCTCCAGGAGTGGAGTGACTCATTGACTCTCTGTCATATTCACTGTCATGCTGATTCATGGACATCTTGTCTATAATCTCCCTGGCTCTCTGGGCATTGAGCCCCAAGAAATCACTGCCTGCTACAGCATTCAAGGATTTCCTTTCTCCGATGCACAACCCATTGTAGAAGGTGGTGATCAACTTGGGCTCAGAAAAACCATGGTGCAGGCACTCTCTCTGATAGCCTTGGAATCTATCCCAGGTTTCATGCAGGTTCTTTGAAACTTTGGGTGAGAATCTGGTTATCTTGTTTTGTCACTTTATTGTTCTGTCTATAGGGAAGAACTTAGTAATAAAAGCATTGGCCAGATGTTTGCAGTCGAGTAGGCTCCCATCTTGGAGACCTGTGTATCATTCCAGAGCTTTGTCCCTCAAAGAGAAAGGAAAACACTGTGTGTATATGTAGGATATCGGGAACATATTGATCTTGAAGGTCTTAGAGGCCCTCTTGAATGTAGTAAGATGGTTGTAAGGGTTCTACTCATTGGTGTTCCCTCCGAACCGGTTGTGTTGCAGCAGCTGGAGAAAGGCAGGCTTCAACTCAAAGTTCGCCATGTTGAGCGGTTGCTCCACGATTGGGTTCCTTTATTCATTTGCCCTAACATGGACAAAAGAATGAAGAGACCGAGCTTCGGGTGCTTCCTCAGTCATTTCTTATCAGACACAGGAGGGTTTGGAGAGATGAAGAAGTCCCTAAAAAGAAAAGGTGTAAAGGTGTGAGTGTGTTGTATAAATTATGTACAATAAGTATATGCAATATTATATGCATATGTACAAGGTTTTTGGCAAAGTGTAAGTAAAACTCGAGTTCGTAGAACGATATTCATTGCCGAGTCCCCGTCAACAATGCCAAAATGTTGATAAGCCTTAAATGTGGGTCCAAAAATGGAGACATGTCTAGGTCATCAGACTTTAGTAATTTATAATGCCTGAATGTTTAAGACTCCTGCAACTAATACAAGGTCGAAGTAGTTTGGGGTCGAACACAGGGACTAGAAGAATAGCACTTTAGAACCCAGGTTTTACTTGTCTAAGCACGTCAAAAACTCGAAGGATGAGGTTTGTTGTAAGAAAAGAATCACAAAGAATTAAACGGAAACCTATCTGCAAAGGGAGTTACCAGAAGGATTAAAGTTTTGGGTATTTTGGGTTTTATAAGTTTTTATGATGGTTTTTGTATATAGGAAACTGAGGGGATAAAACTATTTTTGGGGCATAGCGCGAAGGAAGATAACTTAATTTTGACAAGCGGTGACGACCTACATCCAACACCTTCTTGTCTTAAAAAAGATGCCAACAAGCCATGCACTAAGTTCCTTCTCTCAAAGGTACCAGGTGTGGGATCATGTGGAAGGATAAACCGGGCGCGACTCTAGTTCCAGGTACTCTCGTACACCTAAATCAGACCAAGCTCTAGAAATTTATGATGTCCTTCTCTCAAAGAAGTCAAAATAGGAAACATGATTCGATAGCTAGTCAAAAGCGTGAATCAGAAAGAAGAGAATAGAACTCAGATGCCATAAAGAAATTGTCCAACGAAATAAAGCCATACATAGTTGATATGAGCTAAACTGCACAGATTCCAATAATAAAAAAGCGACATAAAAGTTTAGTTACAATGATGTAATTAAATGAAAGTAAATGTTGTAAAAGGAAGATAAGTATCAGTCTCCTTGATTTAGGAGAATGAAGTACACAACAATAGACACCTAAGATGGTGTTAACCTGGTACCGGGTAGTGGCCCTAGTAAGATGCAACCATGTTGGGTCCTTGACCGTGTCGGGTCGTGGACCGTGACAAGTAAGGGTCGTATCGAGATAGGATCTCCACCTGATATGGTCATGTCAGGTTGCATCCATGATGGGTATAGACCATATCGGGTTGGGTACTCTGTCGAGTTAGGATACATATCGAGTAAACACTATCTTAAGGCTCTCGGGTTCTCTATGTCAGGTATAAGTGGGCAGGAGGTCTCAGGTTGAAGCCTAGATAGGAACCCGACATGCTGGAAGTAGCCTTGAGGATCTTATCGTGCTGCTTCCTACTACCAGAACAGTCTCTAAGTGAACTCCTCCCATCCATCTCAGGATGGGGGTGTGCTCACCTAGTATCTCCCAACAGGCTCCTTGGAACTCGACGCACTAGCTCCTTACCTTCAGGGAGTTAGCTCTTGTAGGGTATATCTCATCCCATCATAGGTTTTTAACTGTTATTTATAGGCAGTGAGTTGATGGGAGTTGTAGCTTTTATTGGACAATGTGTCCTTCATCCTGGCTCCATTCTCGAGGCTTCAGGAGGGGCTGATACAGCTATCACCCGACACACATGTCGGGCTATGAACATGTTGGGCAGCGAGTGCATCGTGTACAACTGTGGCGGGTTGGAGCCTTGTCGGGATTCGGGGCCGAGGGGGGGCATGTCAGGTAACAACCTCGTCAAGTTGTGAACCATGACAAGATAGGCACCATATTGGGTAGAGAGCTGCAGTGGGATGGGACTCCTGCACGACACGCCCGCGTCAGGTTGCTGTCATATCGGACAGCAGCCATGATGGGTAAAGGGGTGTGTCGGCCTCGCGAGCTACCAGGCTGGGACGCAGACTTCGTTGCTGATGGGCCTGATGGGCCCATTGGTGCTCTTCTTGTGGATTAAATAAGAAAAACCCTACAAGAGATGAGAAATATAATCAGGGGCATAGTGGGCATGATTTCATCACAATAAATAAGATAAAATGAAGAGGAAGTTAGGCTTGGAGGCCATTTTGATAATAAAAATATAAGCTCCAGCAGCCATAAAATTGGTGTTATCAACTCCCCCAAACTTAGCATTTTGATTGTCCTCAATCAATCTGTACTTATTTTAAAAACTTTTGTTTGTGGTACCTTTAAAACCAAGCGTAGTTTCAGACAAAGGTTATGTGGATTTTGGAATGTCCTGAGGAAAATTACGTCTGACTACGAACAATGGACTTTATTTTTCATGCCTTATTAAACAAAAATTTCTCCCCAGCTTTTTGTGAGACTTTCGTGCATGTTGTTGAAGTTAGTTTTCACACCAGACTGCTTGAATCTTGGGGGTGGAAGGTGGGGTTTTTGGGAAGGCTTAAGCCTTTTGGGTTTTTCTTGTTTCCCATTGGTCCATCTAGGTATGGCTCTGTTAACAGGAAAGTGGTCCCTACAGTCCAAGCCAGTTGGCTTTAGAGTAGTGATTTCATATCCTACATACCACTACCCCAAATATACCATGCCTAAAGATGGGTACTTTTAGGAAGACAAGTGTTTTTTTTTTTGGCACAACTCTCATGCTTTTATTCACTCTCATAATGCTTTCCTCTCTTTTGGGATTTTGGTGTGGTGGATAAAGGGGGTTTTTCATTTGGGCATCTTTTTCCTTCTCATGCACATCTCTTAGCTGGAACGAGATTATTTTTAAAATTTGGCGTAGAAAAGTTATAGTCTTTGTCATTTAAGACTATGTTTTCAAGAGAGCATAGCATAAATGTACCCAACCTTAGGCACAAAGAAAAGCAATTGGAAGTTGTACTAAGTATTTATGAAAAAGTAATTTTTACAATTTTGAAGAAACAGACAATGTGTGAATTGTGTATGTATTTCTTACTATCAAACATTTATGTTCATGTATACACAGAGTATGATGAAGGGAGGGAAGGAAAAGGAAAGGGGGAAATTTTAGAGTACCTCCCTCATTGATGCTATGGAGCCCCCCCTCCAAACTTATCCCACACTCTGTCCTAGAGTAGTGAGATGAATAGTTGAGAGTAGTCATAGATCAAGGAGGGTTTAGCAGATGCATGCGCCTTCAGCAGTTAGGAGATCCATGACATATTCTCCTCGTTGGTTGTGGTAGTCGATGTCATGGAGCTTCTCTGGTGCCTTCTTCAGTGTTGGTACACAAGATATCCAGTGATGCACATATATTCCACAGTCATTTAATAGAGGAGTTTGCTGTGGACTGCGGTGGCAGAAACGGAAGTCGTGCTAGGTTGCCGCTAGATCTTCATGATGTGGCTTTATCATGGCCACCACCTCGGTGTAGTATTTCTTTGCTAATCGTTCGAGGGGTGTTTCTGGCACTGTAGAAAACTCTATCTTCCATTCAGTGTTGGCGTCCCATCTATTGTTGAAGATATAAATGTGAGCATTGGTGTATATCATAATAAGCATCCAGTGGTTGTCATGCAACAGAGGAAGGAACATTATGCACGGCATATGCTTATGGATTTGAAGTTGGAACAGCTGACGCACCCCAGATTCATCGGCTAGGCATAGATCATTGAACAACATCAGATGTGCTATGTAGAGCTGTCTAATCTTCTCTTGTAAGATAAGAATGTAAGTTGACGCCACCGTCATAGCTAGACATCCGCCATCCTTAACTAGCTCCCATAGATCATCGATGGGGACCACTGCATTATTCTTCTCATAGATGACGTATGCAATGTTAGAATCAGTAAGTTGTAGGAGTATATGATTAACATGTTCCCGAGATAGAGAGTTGCAAGATTAACGGTCAAAGTTGTTGATGATAGAGTATAAGATAACATGCGAGATAGAAGCACCTTCAGTGGCGAGCAGGGATTGTAAGTGCTCTATCTGCTTACTTGGACTGTAGACGTTAGAAGAGCCCTAAACCTTTATTCTTGGAGGACTATTGGGTGGAGAGGAGTGAGAATTAGAATCAGAGTCCATCTCCAGTAGATCCTCATGGAGCTATGGATCTCAAAAATAGTGCTTATGCTTTATCAGCAGCAGCACATAAATGCTCCTGAGGTGATAGAAGTTTGTGTCTTGGAGCTGCAGTATGTATTTGAAGATATTAAGAAGCTCAATTGCATTTAAGACTATAAAGGCACTATTTCCACTTCCCGGGTCTTCTTGGACTGGGAAGTTCTTTATCGCATAGAAGTTCCAGAAGCCGGTGTGGCGTTGGATGCCTTGTTTGATGACCTGGTGAAGGCGTAGAGACAGAATCTTGAGGTTTATATCTCTGGGGCTGATGAAGACTTGCTCTAGGTGTGGGACCTCCACACTACAGCAGTTGAAACAAGGTGACGTCATGGCAGCAGAGATTGGCCATGCAGAGGAACCAATGCCCCCTATACTTGTGGGAGACCAACACCATGTCGGATTTGTGCTCTTATACATGCTTCAGCATATCAACCACCAGCCGTGAGTCATCTGCCCCTACTAGTAGTCACCTAGTTAAGGTCGGAGTGGTGTTGTAGATCGGCTGCCAACTTGTCCTGAGAGTGATATTCTCGATCATTGCCCTTTCTAGGACTTTGAACATGATCTTCCATACTACTACTTCTGAGAGGAATAATTGTTTGAGCACTCAGCGTCGTATGGAGAAGTATCCATTACTCCAGAGGATTGCTTCTTCTTCAATTTGTGACCTCAGGACCATATTCAACAATTGTTGGTCGCAGACCATTAGATATTTGATGGTGCACCTTTCAAAGTTGGCCATCGCAAAGACTGGAATCTTAGATGGCACACAAAATCTATCAACTGTGAAAGTCTTCACTCTCGGGCATTGCTCTACAAGAGAGTTGTATAAGTCACCCCCTTCCCCCTAAAAGGAGTCATCCGCTAGGCCTTCAGATATTTCTTCTGTTGCTTTATTCGGCTCTAGCGGTTGTAGAAGAGTAGATGTGTTGATGTCACGAGTGCTCCCTTCTTCTGTAGGGGCCCCGTTGACAGGTTTCTTGGTTGCCTCCTCCTTAGGCATTGTTGAAGGATTGGTGGCCCGCTGGTGTCAAAGAAGAATGATGAGTTGGAGGAAGAGGGTGATGATGAGGATGGTGAAGATGATGATGCCGACAGTGATGGCGACCTTTGAGATCGCCTTGAGTGGCGATGGGCATCCCTCTCATCGAGCCTCTGCTCGATGACATTTAGGTATTGGAGTGCCACCTACATCATCTTATTCATTTGCTTCTAGTGGCCAGGGAGACCAACTAGGCTCAGCAATTGGTGCTCCTATTCGCCTAGGCGTTGTTGGAAGACCTGAAACTTGTGGGTCAGGGAAGAGAAAGTAGCGCTATGGTTGCATGTTACCTCACACAAGTTATCAAACACGAAGCCGAAAGCATGTCCTAGATAGGAAGGGACCATCAATTGACTTAGACCCTTTGTATTTCTCCTTGCATTGTTGGCGCAACCCATTGAATGTGCATCATCTTTTAGGGTTGAGTCCACCAGGATGGTACGTGAGGGCGTGGCCTCCAGGCACGACATTGGCACCTTTGTGGTTGCCTCTGCCGCCTTAGTGTGGGGCCATGGAGAAGATGGCAGAGTAGGCGGGTGCTGATTGACCACCTGACTCTCTACTTCATCCTCTAGGATGACCACTAGTGTCATGGGTGGCGGTGTTGGGGTCTGTTGAACAGATCTGAGCTCAGCATCCAGGAGATCAATGAACACCTCATCGTTGTTGCGAGAGGCATCCGGCCAGACCAAGGGGGTGGTTGCGGCTGGTGCCGTTACCGACAGGGCTAAAGATGGCAGTGCAGTGACAACTGCTTCCGAAGCTACGATAGTTGTGGCTGCCTCAGTTGTTTCGATGACCTTGACAATGGTCGACACTTCTTCTATAGCTGCGGTGGGTGTTGTTGTTGTAGTCACGGCTGGCGTGCTATTGGCGGTAGCTACTAAGGTAGTGGTGGTGATTGATGTGGCCGTTGCTGGGATATTGTCAAGGACGACCACTGATGTCTTGTCCTGCTGAGTCGGTACAGGTGCGAGCTCCTTTCTTGTGGTCATTCTCTCCTAGATGGTCGTCTAGACGGTGTAGGCTGCATCGACGGTTAGACCTTTGACCTCCGCCATCGTGAAGACTAGCTTCTCTACATTGTAGTTGACGTAGCCTAGAAGGTGTAGGAGGTTGTTGGTTTTTGCGAACCTATAGAGAAACTTTCAACCCTCCTTCTATATAATGTTCACCCTAGTGAGGAATTTGATATCTATTTTGTCATCTCCCCCAGTTTGCGATAGGCTGAGTGGCTCCTTTGGGTACCCAAGCCCGACCGCAATTAGGTTGACGATTCCTCCCATGTTGTACTCCTTGGTGGCATCCTTGATTGGGTGGAAGTGGTTGAGTAGGAAGTGCCCCAAGTTGATCAGCTCGCCAACCATGATGTACCACATCAGGTGCAACTCTTTAGTGTACATGTTGCTCATTTTGTACTTGCTGAAGAGAAGGATGGAGACTATCTTGTGGATGATCCGCCAGAAGCAAGAGTGGACTGAGACCACCTTGCTCCCGGGTTTCAAAGAAGATTCATCCGACAACCATGACAGGATAGACCATATCAGGTTGGGTACTGCGTCGAGTTAGGATACATAATTGGTAAACACTATCATAAGGCTCTCGGGTTCTCTATGTCAGGTATAGGTGGGCAGTCTGTCTCGGGTTGAAGCGTAAATAGGAACCCGACATGCTGGAAGTAGCCTTGAGGATCATATCGTGTTGCTTGCTGCTACTGGAATGGTCTCTAAGTGAACTCCTCCCATCCGTCTCAGGATGGGGGTGTGCTCACCTAGTATTGCCCGGTAGGCTCCTTGGAACTCGACACACTAGCTCCTTTACTTCTGGGAGTTAGCTCTCGTAGGGTCCGACCCATCTCATCGTAGGTTTTTAGCTGCTATTTATAGGCACCGAGTTGATGGGAGTTGTAGCTTTTATTGGACCACACGTCCTTCATCCAGGCTCCATTCTCGAGGCTTCAGGAGGGGCTGATGTGGCTATCGCCCGACACATGTTTCGGGCCATCAATGTGTCGTGCAGCGAGTGCATCACATACAACTGTGGCTGGTTGGAGCCTTGTCGAGCTACGACGCCGTGGGGTGGACATGTCGGGTAACGACCTCAGCAATTTGTGAACCGTGATGAGCTAGTTACCATATCGGGTAGAAAGCTGTAGGGGGTAGGGACTCCCATGTGACACGCCCGCATCGGGTTGTTTTCATATCAGGTAGTGGCCATGACAGGTAAAGGGGTGTGTTAGCCTCGCGAGCTACCATGTTGGGATGCAGACTTCATTGTTGATGGGCCTGATGGGCCCATTGGTTCTCTTCTTGTGGAAGAAATAAGAAAAACCCTACAAGAGATGGGAAATATAATCAGGGGCACAGTGTGCATGATTTCTTCACAATAAATGAGATAAAATGAAGAGGAAGTTAGGTTTGGAGGCTATTTTGATAATAAAATATAAAATCTAGCAACCATAAAATGGGTGTTATCAAGTACATAACCAACTTGGGAAAGGTATTAAGGCACTTCATTCTGATTGAGGTGGAGAATACATAAGCTAAGAGTTTGAGGACCTTCTGTGAGCCCATGGTATCATATCATAATGGACTCCACCTGGAACACCATAACATAATGGTGTATCAGAAAAAAGGAATCACACATCGCTAGATACGATGTGATTAATGATGAGTTTAGTTGAACTTATAACTACCTTTTGGGGTTATTCTCTTGGAACTGCCGCATTTACACTAAACCAAGTACTGTCTAAATAGGTTCAAAAGACACCATATGAGATATGGTATGGGAAGAGACCCAATGAGTCATTTATGAAGATTTGGGGATGTGAAGCTTATGCAAGGAAAATGTTTCCTGAAAAAGCTTTACCCTAAGTCTGATAAATGCTATTTTGTTGGATATCCTAAGGATATTAAAGGATATTAGTTTTACTCCTCATCTGACAACAAAGTGTTTCTTTCTAGAGATGTTGCATACCTAGAAAAGGAAATTATTTGTAAATGAATTAGTGGGAGGAAAGTGGAACTTGAAGAGGTTCAAGACTAACAAGAAAGCATTGAACCAATAGATGTACAAGAGGAACAAAGAGAATCACAAAGTGTTTTGGAATCTCAAATTCCTCAAGTAACACATGGACCTCATAGATCTAGTAGAACAAGCCTTAAACATGAAATATTTGGATATCTTATCACTCAAGAAGGTAGTGAGTTGGTCATAGATGTTGCGCCACATGCCAAAAACCACAATAATAAAACAAATGACTAGCAATGGATCATTCGAAAACACTAAAAATTAAAACTGATCTACAAAAAGCACCAACATCAGGAAACTTATTACATAAAGGTCCAAAAACCTTTCATCTGGATTATATATCACATAAAAAGTCATATTGTCAACATGTTCCATAGAGATACCTATAACACATGATATATGTTTCACTTGCATGTACATGTACATCTACCAACTATATACAACAAAAGGGCACATAATCCCAAAAACTCATATCGATATCACAACCATAAAACACATTGAACTATTCCCATGACCTGAGTGTACATGGACAACTCTACGACTTTAACACCAAAAGACAAGCGACATATCCACCTTATTAGATACTGATCTTGTTGATGCTCCTCCTCAGCTACATGATCTATACCTTCTTGTGCATGGCTACCTAAAAGATGTGGAAACCCATAGGGTGAGACCAAACATCCCAGTGAGAAATATAACTCTCAGCCAATGCTACTAAAGCACATATAAAGTGAGTAAAAAATAGAAGAAAAGATACATCTATGATAAGAAGATTCGACTACTAATGTAAGCAACACAATTATAATCCTCTAAGTCGGTCAAATAACTATAATAGAGTAGTTGAACATTTTATAAACTAAGAAGGAATATGAAGAACATGTATATTTTCTACCAACCAAACTATACAAAAGCAAGGCCTCATCCAATATTTTCATATTTGATCTTACAAAAGTACCACTACTAATTCTTTATTGGTACTACACATGGTCAATGGAAGAGTCGGATTCCATGACCTTTCTAACACCCCATAGCTAGCACGAGAATGAAACTAAAATGATATATTATTCAACTTGTACAAGTGACATATAGTCAACAGATGGACCGACTCAGGCATGGCCGTCCATATATCACAAGGGAATCGACTCACACTTGGTTGTCCCAAAAAGAAGGAGTGGATCATGCATGTCCATCCATATCTAACAAGGAAATCAGGTCATGCATGGCCATTCCATATATCACAATGAGATCAGCTCATGCCTGGTTGTCTATTAGTTATGCCAATTAAGTTTTAGCATCAATCAAGTTAAAATGTGCAAAACCATAACAAGCACTAAAAAGATAAGGGCATTAAACAACTTTTAAAGATGTAATATGATAAGATGTGAACTTGTCACACTATCAATACATAATACATGTAACACTCCCATCCACAATACAATCATCAGTGTTATACGACCACTCAAGGCTATCACAAATGTCACATCACTATGGGATATCAATCTCTTAATCATAGCACTAGAGAGTGTCACTTCACAATAGGTATCAAGCCATCTCCACGTCATAAGACCCACTCACATTATCCCTATATCATAAGTGTCTCAACATGCCTCATGAAGGCTCATTCAACCCTTATCACATCATACTCATCATAACATGCACTAGCCATGATATTCAAGTTCATATCACCTATATGGTTAAAAATTGGTAAACAAGAGAGAAAAAAAATCCTATATCCATGTGTCACAACACCATCTCCACATGTGTCAATTATACACAACATCACCATAGCATACCCAAGCATGGCATGCATTCATCCTATAAGGTTAGAGGTTCACAACAAGGAAATGTATAATCATAATATAATAGCCATTCAAAGAAAGAGAAGAAATCATGTCACCATACTCATCATCAGGGTTAGGGTTTTCCACCCATAGCTAACTAGGGTTTTTAATTTACAACTAACCATCAAACCCTAGGTACACCCCCTCCCACTAACTTGGAACATCTTTAGGTTTAAGGAACATGATTAAGAGTGTTTAGATATTATCCAATCACCATGTTGTGTGTCTTATGCATTATTCATACAAGTGTATCATTATGTATCCAAGCATACCTCTCAACCATCTATTATCATCATGTCTCGACCACCCACACAACTAGGCTATAACTACTCAACCTAAATTGTGTCGTGACCGTGACACTTAGGGTGTCTCCATTGCAACACCTAGGGTTAGGGTTCCAACCCTTCACAAACTATTGTGACTTATAGATGTATGGACTTCAAGCCACTACAACATGTCGTGACTAAAGACCACATGTAGAGACCTATCTATCAAGTTCATGTCATGACCAAGACAAGGGAAACACTATAACCCAAAAACTAGGGCAGCAGGCCATCCAAATTAGGGGTCAACATATCCTTCAACACCAAGTGTCGTGACATCAAACAACACTAGGTCAATAAAAAAAAAGGGAGCATCTTGATCAAGACCAACTATGGGTCGCAAACTACATGGATGTAGATGTCTCAACCAATCTAAGGTATGATGTCTCTATCCCAAATAGGAAACAAGGTCAAGAAAGATCATGATCAACATGAAGAAAAGAGAACATATGCAAGATGATTACCAAACACCCTTGGTCATACACCATGAAATCACCATGAAAGGATCTCATGCAAGATAGGCAAAAATATGTTTAAGGCACACAAAACAGAACCTAAACTCCTCATAACATCTAGATATTCAAAAATCATGCATGTGAGAAAAACCAAGGTTAAAAGGGTAGAGGGAGATCACCATAACACCACAATCACCAAAATTAGGTATATGAAATTGGGGTTTTGGATTTCTATCAATCTAAGCAAGATGACCACCATTAAATGAGTTCTAGAGAATGGAATCACCTACTACCATATTAATAACATGATTTAGAGAGCGAGGCATCATCATGAAAGCAATATAATGTGTATTAATAGAGAGGGTAATGGGTTATATCACTCGCCTTAAGAAGATCACCACTAAGGATTCGAAGCTCCAAGTCCAAGAACATGATCTAAGGGTTGAAGAAGCTCCATCAAAAGCTCCACTCTTAGCCAAAAGATCACATCATGAAGGAGAAGACACCAAGGTCAAAGATCATCCAAGAAGAGAGAGCCAAAAATCTCTAGGCTAATAAAAAAGGTAAAGGGAGATAGAGAGAAGAAACCCTCCTCACCTTTGGGTATGCCTTGTCAAAACATGGCCTATGAACTTTGTGATGAGGAGTTTCTCTCCTAAAACGACCAACATGGGGAAAAACTGTGGTCTAGGACTAAGAAAAGAGAATAATATGGAGGTAGGGGATCAAAAGAAATGCCATCAAGGAGAGGTAACACTTACCAAGGTTGAAGATGTGCTATGATCACCAAAAACACCACATGTAAGAATAGTTCGGTCTCCAAGAGCTCCAAGGTCAGATCTCTTTACTCCATCCAAGATCCAAGAACAAGAAAATGAGAAGGAAGAAGATGGAGGGCCGAAAAGGGTTATAAACACTCCAAGGTACCACATGGACAATTGTCCACTCAGGAGACCAACATGCAACCACTTAAGCCTAACATGCAAGACATAGTGATACACTCTAGGTTGGGTCTTGACCACCTTGGTCTCCCACATGGTTGTGTTTGCGACCCTCTATAGTTCACCACCCATGGTCACGACAACACCATCCATCACTACTAGGTCAAGACAAAGAATCTCTACACCACCTAGGTCGAGACATCCTATAAGAAGACAACCATATCAACCCAAGACCACCTTGATCACAACCCCTACCATCTAGAGGGGGTGTCTCGACCATGACACCCACCAAACCAACCCTATGTTGTGACCTAGGTTGATACAACACACTACATATACATAGGTCGAGACACTCAAGCACTCATAGAAACTGTAATCACCACTAAGTGTGACACTCCTCAACCAAGGCTCAAACAAGTCACCCAATTCTTTATCTATCCTATAGATGATTTCAAGAAAGAGAAGGAACAATATAGAGGTGATAAATTCCACATCAACCCCCTACTTTGGGTAAATTACAACTTTTACCAAAACTAGCACACAAAGCACAAACAACATCAAAACAAGCTCAAACTTGAAACTTAAGAGCTCCACAAGATATAATTACATCACAAAAGATTAGAGAAAGGTCCTAAGCATCTTAATTCATCCAAAAAAAAGGTTTACCCCAAAACCCAGGTCAGGGGTCTTACAATAGCTGATGAGCCGCCAACCTATCTAGAAGCTACTAAGTTTCTAGAGTCTGAGAAATGGCTTGAGGCCATGAGATATGAGATGGAATCCATGTACACCAACAAGGTATGGACCTTGGTGGATCCACTTGAAGGGTTAAAACCAATAGGGTGCAAGTGGGTCTTCAAGAAGAAGACCGACATGGACGATAAGGTACAAACCTATAATGACAGATTGGGTGGAAATGATTTCATACAAGTACATGGTGTTGACTATGACAAAAACTTTCTCCAATGGCCACAACTAAGTCCATTAGGATCATACTTGCAATTATAGCTTATCATGACTATGAGATTTGGTAGATGGATGTTAGAAATGCATTCCAAAATAGGAATCTTCTTGAGAATGTGCACATGACACAACCTGGGAGTCTTATAAATCCAAGGGATGCAAATAAAGTTTGTAAGATACAAAAGTCAATCTATGGATTGAAACAAGCATGTTAGAGCTGGAATCATTATTTTTATGAAATAGTGAAAGAGTTTGGCATTGGTCAAAATGAAGATGAACATTGTGTGTACAAGAATGTTAGTGGTAGGATGATTGTATTACTCATTGTATTTGGATGACATAATATTGATGGAGAATGATATTCCTACTTTATAAAAGGTAAAGACATGGCTGGGAAATACATTTTCTATGAAATACTTGGGAGAAGCATCCTGCATCTTGGGGATAAAGTTCTATAGAGATACATCTAGATGATTTCTTGGACTAAGTCAAAGTGCATATATTGATAAAGTGTTGAATAGGTTTAGCATGGAGAGCTGAAAGAGAGGAAAACTACCCATGTGTCGTGGAGTTACCATCTCTAAAGCTCAATGTCCCAGTTCTTGTGAATAAAGGGAACACATGAGTAAGATTCCATATGCATCTGGAATTAGATCTATCATGTATGCAATGTTGTCTTACTCATCCTTATGTCTCATATGCCTTAAGCATGATAAACATATATTAGTCAAATCCAAGTGATGCTCACTGGAGTAGCCATGAAGAACATCCTTAAGTACCTGAGAAGAATTAAGGATCAGTTCCTCAAATATGGAAGAGAGGAAGAGTTGGTGGTAAAGGGTTACACTAATGCAAGCTTCCACACTGACAAAGATGATTACAGATTGCAATCAAGATTTTGTTTGCCTCAACAATGGAGCTATAAGATGGAAGAATTCCAAGAAAGATACAGTTGTCGATTCTACAATAGCGAGTGAGTATATTTTTGCATTGAATGCAACAATGGAAGTTGTTTGGATCAATACATTCACTTCTAAACTTGAGTTGGTTCCAAGCATCAATGACACAATTGATCTATATTATGAAAATAATGGAACTATTACACAAGCTAAGGAACCTAGATCACATTAATGTTCCAAACATATAAAAAAGCATTTCTTGTATGAGAGATCATATAACAAGGAGATGTGAATATTTGCAAAGTACCAACTAAGAATAATACTGTTGACCCCTTGACTAAAGCACTTTTGCAGCAGAAGCATGATGGTCATGCTAGATCACTTGGATTGAAATTCATGAGTGATTGGCTCTAAGTGCAAGTGGGAGTCTGTTGGTATGTATGACCATAAAGATAATCATATGATGATTTTAATTGCATAGATTGTAAATTATTTGATTAATAATAAAGGCATGCTTCCAAATTTATATTATTTTATTTAGTTATGAGATAATAAAGTAACATAATAAATGTCTAAATAATTATTTTATTCAATGACATATGTCTTCAACTACGTGACTTGAACAATGAGATCATACGTATGTTAAGAGTATATACATTCCTGTTATGTACCTAGTTGGATGTTAGTATGGAAGGTTGATAGACTACAATAACACATAAGACTAGAGTGTGTGTTGGTTGATGAAAAAATATCACCAGTCATGATATGTGATATCAAACCAAGCATATAGATACATATTAGAAAATAGTGTATCATACAGACCCACCATGAGAGTGACACATGGAAACCATTACAATAGTAGTATAGTTAGTTCTCATAGTGTTGGTGGTGATTGTCATTCTTAGACCTAAAGTCACTACACTTGTCACATCTCACTCGATATGCTTTGACATCATCCACCATGATCTTGAATAAGGGTTGCCATAAAGGTGATGATTAGGTGCATTATGACACATGGGGTGATTGTGAGTGATGTAGATGGGATTTTTCCCTCCTATGGGATTATGATAATTTGGACACTTGATTAGAAAAACTGAGAAAAGCATGGCCAAGCACATGTGAGTCAATATGTGATATTGAGCTTCCATATATCTCAGACAGTCTGTTATAGTAAGGAATAGAGATTGAATGATGAAGATGATGAGTGCGCCATGCCTCGAGTTCAATTTGGATATTAGTGACAAAGGATCTATATAAACACTACAACACCAAACACATATTATATATAGATTTAAGTTGTTCTCCAACTTTCCATTTACTTGGGTAGCAAATATGTGTGACTTGGCACTACTCTTTGCTTGTGATGTCATAATAGGTTATGGAAATTCACTACCAATGTAATATGGGGCGTATAAGGTCACTCACACACGATACACATAGAAGAGGAGTTTAATCATGAATGATAATTCAATTGATTGCTAAAGTGTTTAGGTATTCAATCAAGAAATAAATCAACAGAATGGACTCCCAACCCATCGGTCATGTGCTGAAATGACCAGTTGGAGTGTCAAGTTTCAATTCTGGATGGATTGGGGTGGAACCAATCAGTTCACTAAGTGAATCAATCTGCTCATTGTCATGAGAGGACCGGATCATGAGATGAACTGCCCAATTGATATGTGCAATTCGATAACATCAAGGATTAGTATTGACGTCATTTCATGCACTAATTGGACTAGAATTTCCAATACAATTATGATTGGGAAACATGATGAAACGACCGATTCACTAGGTGAACCGATTGTCACACATGCCAACTGATTGCTTCACTATTAAATCGACCATCTCTCCTATCAGAGATTGCAAAAATTCATGATATTTTGGTCCCTTCCACTCCTGCACATATTGGGAACCCTGACCCAAACCCCTCATATAAATAGAGTGGTATTGGGAGCTAATCAGATATACAACTCAATTTCTTCTAATAATTGTTGTCCTCTCTAGTTTTGGTAACCAATAGAGAGCCTAAGCAAGTCCTACTTGATAAAGGAAGGATAGCAAGGGAGAACAATTGTGGGAGAGCAAGTTGGTGACTAGTACACCAACGGGAAGGACAACTCCTTCTTGACGGTTCTAGAAGAACGATGAGAGTTCTAGGAAGTCTGTGTGGACTTCTCTAGAGGCGTGGAGTCTATTACCTACTGCTAGGAGGGTAATGTCATCCTACTATTCATGGTGAAGAATATGAGTTGTTGCATACATTGTCCTAGTGCAACTAGAAGACGGCTGCAATACTACAACGATGAGGAGAATGTCACTGGACTTTCTCGAGGACCAATTATACCCTCAACACCATCCTTTCCATTATAAAGTAATTGAGGTAGTCCACGATTTTTATGGAGAATATGGTAGTACATTTTTTTATTTCCGCTTCCTACATGATGTCCTATTTCCCTACCAAAAAAACCATCACCACAAGAATGGGGAAGTGGAGCACAAGAAGAAGGAGCATTGGAAAAAAATATTTGTGGACTCCTCAAGCTGTGATGAAGATTCTAATGGAGTCTCTAGCTCAGGCTCTAGTTAAAGAAAGGTTGTGGAATGCCATTTTTCTCTAATGGAAAGTTCAAATGAAGCTTCAGATGAGGTAAAGGTGAACTCTTTAGATTAAAAACTATTAATTGAAATTATTTATGCTACCCATTCCTCTCTTAAGTCTACTAACAATAAAAAGAAAAAGCGTACTAAGATTGTTGACAACATGCATGAAGAAATAAATGATCTTGAACATGCTAACATTTTCTTGCAAAATGATGTTGACAATCATTGTAATCCTATTGATCATTATTCTACACATTGTCTGTTTAGAAAATCACCCAAAATAAATTGGACTTGGGTGGATAAGTTAACCCCCTTGGACATGAGAATGTAATGGAGTACCATTTTGTTATTCTTCTTGTAGGTCACTTGCCAAAAGATTGACATAAGCATTTGATTTGTATATTGGTTCTCAATCTGCATAAAAGAAGAAAGGTGAGTGAGTATGGATTAGAAACAATTAGAATGGAAATGGTAACGATATAGGTTATGATATTCTTGCTCATATCTATCACTTCTTGATATTGTCAAGTTTTTGTGCACTTTACATGAGATTTTATGTCAAAAGTTGCATACTATGATTCTCAAAATATTCTTTCTCAAAAACTGCCCTTGATGCTTTCAGTGCATTACTAACTTGTTTATACATGTTTTTAAATTGCTTATAGTTCTATCATGCCTCTACATAGGTTTTTTTTTAATCCTGTGTCTTTTGACGACAATTTTCATCGGTCAAGATTGTCTTGATCACAATCATGACCGGCGGAGTACCTGGGGATTTTCCTTGATGTTGTCATCAGCTGAGAAGTTATATCTATATTTTCTAAACCAGTGTCTTATTCTTTTTTCACTTGTCTTGTTACCATGGTTCATTTTATGCATTAGGACTTTATGTAAATTTCCAATCTTGCATACATCTATATCTTTCTAATTTCCAAAACATTTGCTATATCTATATCAATTACTTGTTTTGAGTTGTATGCATATTATGATGATAATATCTTTGGATCTCTGGGTTGTAATTAACCTACTTCCTTTGTTCTCTAAATTTCTACATCTATCTAGTTGTATATATTGTTTTGATGCAACCTTGAGTTTCTTAGTGCTAATCATATTTGGTAGCAATGCATACTTGCTTATGAGTGATATACATCAATGTTTCTTGACATTACATATATCTTTTTATGGATATTTCTCTAATCTGGTGATAGAATGTTTTAACTTGTGTATATTCTTCTATGAACTAGAATAATAGTCTGAACTTGCAATATCTACTAGTAGTGTATTTACATGTGATTCTAATTTTTGTTTAGAAATTACTATTCATCTTATTCTATGCATGTATCTTGTTTCATACTTACTCAAACTTGCTCCTTCATTTGTATATCAACTAGCTTTATTTTCTTTCATACCCTTGTCTTGATTTATGTTGGAACTACATATAGGATTGTTCAATTGCATGTATCTATTTGTTTTACACATGTTTCTTGGATAAGCCCTTTGTATTGTCTCTTCTACACTCCCTTTTCTACAAGTTGCATTTTATCTCTCCAAACCCTCACTCTTTTATATGACGAAAGGGGTGACGAGATGTCTTACATTAAGGGGAGAAGACATACATGATAGTACATATATGAGGAGAAGATATAGCTTCTACAAATTTTATGAAAGCTAACCTTGCAAGAGAAATGACATAGATTGAGGGGGGAATATTTAAACTTAATTGGCATAAATTGATGGGGAGAATATGTACTCAATTCATTGAGACTCCTAGGATATCCAAATGTATGACTTTAGCTGAATGCTTTCAATACATTTATGAATAGTTTGTCATCTTCAAAGAGGGGGATAATGTTGACTCGAGGTCTAAATTGACTATTCCCTTGTTCTGATGATGACTATGCTATTCCGCTAATTTGTCTCTGGTGTTCATGATTGGGTTATTTGAGATTGACACCCTCCAAGTGCCTAAAATTACAAACCTTGGGTTGGAGGATGTCAAGTTATACATGCAAAAAGATCAAGTTTTAAGTTTAAGTTGTATATCTCCTATGATAAGTTTTAATCACATGTAATGATTTTATAACTTGTAATTAAGATCATATGTGTAATATCATTAATTAGAGCAATGATTCATGCACATGTACATAAATTGACCAATTTCCTTGCATTGCATTTCATCGACCGAGATTGTCCTGGTACACATCTTGGTCGATGAGCCTATTTGCTTGATCATGTATGATTATTGACTGTGATAGTAATTGATAAATATCTCTTCTGATGAGTAAAGTCTTCTCCTTTAGTGTCATCAGACGGAATAATCTCCTTGAATCTCATTTGATGGTATTGTAGTTGTAAAGTATGCAATAATGCTTAAGAGACTCCCAAAGTGAAATATAGTTATTGGACTCTCCCTGAAATGTATAAAAATCATCCTAAATGATTCTATCAGGTAGAAGGCACTCTTAACTATACATACGACCCCTTGGGATCCCAAGTCTACCCAAGAACTATGAAATTCCTCATACAATAGTCGAGAGAGATTTGCCTCCAAGCCTCCATCCACTCTCATGAGCTTAATCACTTGTTGCATCCATTAGAGTAACTAGGAGATTGGTAAGAGAGCTAGTCCTACATTTATATCTTGTGTGGCTCTCATTACTCTACCTCCATATCTATCTTTCTACCATAAAGATGAAGACTCTTTCTTTTATCTAAAAAAGGTGAAGAAGAAAAAGAAGGGAAGGAGGCCCTTGGTGAAAAGCTTCTCCTTGGTGAAGATGAAGTCAAAGATGGAGAGTGGGACCTTGAAGGATGAAGACTCATTGCAAGAGTGGGTAATCCCTTGATGAAGTTTGATGACTCATTGAAAGAGTAGGTAATCTCTTGGTAAGGAAAAACACTCGTGGTCATGTAAAGGTAAGTCCTTTCTTATGTTGTTGTCTCCCCTATCTAAACGGAAGGCCAGTTACCCTTGACATGGAAAAGGATGGTCTTTGTTGTAACTATTATAATGGAATATAAGGAGTGACACATGGCTAACAATCCTAAGATATTGACCACCCTAGGTAGTGAATGTACATCTCCTAGTTTGATGGTTGGAACCACTCTAAATACTTGTGTTATTTGGTGCTTGTTCAATCTCTCTCTCCATTGGTATGCTTATTTTGTTTTACTCAAACTTCATACTTATAATATTATTTTGGGAAATATTTTGAAGGTCTGATGAATATTGTTCAAGTGTTTCTAACTCTATTCATCCCCAATCTAGATCCCATAACTAGACCCAACAAGGAAATCTACATGTAACAACTATAAGGATTTCAGGTCAAGGGCAAAGAGCACTTAATCTACATATTGAAGAAGCGTTTGTTTGATTTGAAATAGGCTCCTAGGAAGTTATAGAAGAAGTTTGATTCTTTCATTCAGTCACAAGTACAAAAAGACAAGTGCAAATCCATGTGTATACATTAAGAGGTTTCTCATTTATAAGTTCATTATTCTATTACTTTATGTGGATGACATCTTTACAGTGGTAAACGATGTCATATTTATTAGAAAGTTGAAGGTCGAGCTTTCGAAAACCTTTGAGACGAAGGGTTTGAGACAAGTATGAAAGATTATGGGAATTCATATCATGTGTGATAGGAAGCAACATATGTTGTGGCTGTCATAGTATATCTATGTTTAATGGATCATCGAATGGTTCAACATGAAAAAATGCAAAGTTGTAAATACTCTTATATCATGTCATTTCAATCTAAGTAAGAATGCATGCATGTAAACTAATGAGGAGAATGAGGAGATTGCTAGGATTCCCTATTCTTCTAACGTGGGATGTACACAATGGTGGCATCCCAATATTGCTAATGTAGTTCAGTTGTGAGCATATTTCTTTAAAATCCTAGAAAAGGTCATTGGGAGGTAGTCAGGTGGATCTTCAAATATTTATGAGGCACCAACAATACATGTTTGATGTTTGGTGATTTCAAACTTTTTTTAAAAGGCTTCATTGAGAAGTTGATATTGATCATAGTAAGTCCACGTACGGGTATGTTTTCACATCTATAGGGGAGTCATATCTCGGTGGTCCTTAATACAAAAGTTTGTTGCACTTTATATGATAGAGGAATAATACATTACAACAATAGAACCATGAAAGGAAATTCTCTAGATTATGATATTTATGGGGGTTGGGTATGAGTGAGGTTGATCATACTGTTTTTGTGATAGTCAAACTAATATTGATTTGAGAAAGATATAAGGCATCATGCATGTATAAAGCACATTGATGTGAGATATCATTGGCTTCCTGGTTTGATTGACAAGAAGTATTTGACACTAAAGAAGATCCATACTGATAAGAATGGTTTTGATATGATGACTAAGGTGGTGACACAAGATAAGGTGGATCTCTATTAAGAACTTAACGATATATATTTCATGTGAGGGTTATGTAGTGATGATATCGTCCATATGCTAGAGGGACTGATTATTGGGCCTACATATCCAGCCTAGAGAGGCCAAGTCCCATTAGGAATCGTTGGTGGTTTCAGATGAGATTATAATCCTAAAGATCATGCAACTGTAAATAACATAATAGCTATCAAGCCAAGAGGCAATTAGTAGTCATCGAGATGAGAAACATGGAAGTCATCTATTAGTGATGGGAAATAAAAAGCAAAGGAGGATAAGGAGAAAATAAAGAGAAGAAGAAATGAAGCAAGGCAAGCTACTAAGGCTTTTGATATTCTTCTTTAAACTATTCACCAATAGAAAGCCTAAGCAAGTCCTACTTGGTAAAGGAAGGATAGCAAGGGAGAACAATTGTGGGAGAGCAAGTTGGTGACTAGTACACCAACGGGAGGGACAACTCCTTCCTGGCGGTTCTAGAAGAATGATGAGAGTTCTAGGAAGTCTGTTGGACTTCTCTAGAGGCATGGAGTCTATTGCCTACTGCTAGGAGGGTAATGTCATCCTACTATTCATGGTGAAGAATATGAGTTGTTGCATACATTGTCCTAGTGCAACTAGAAGATGGCTGCAATACTACAACGATGAGGAGAATGTCACTGGACTTTCTCGAGGACCAATTATACCCTCAACACCATCCTTTCCATTATAAAGTAATTGAGGTAGTCCGCGATTTTTATGGAGAATATGGTAGTAAATTTTTTTATTTCCGCTTCCTACATGATGTCCTATTTCCCTACCAAAAAAACCATCACCACAAGAATGGGGATGTGGAGCACAAGAAGAAGGAGCATTGGAAAAAAATATTTGTGGACTCCTCAAGCTGTGATGAAGATTCTAATGGAGTCTCTAGCTCAGGCTCTAGTGAAATAAAGGTTGTGGAATGCCATTTTTCTCTAATGGAAAGTTCAAATGAAGCTTCAGATGAGGTAAAGGTGAACTCTTTAGATTAAAAACTATTAATTGAAATTATTTATGCTACCCATTCCTCTCTTAAGTCTACTAACAATAAAAAGAAAAGGCTTACTAAGATTGTTGACAACATGCATGAAGAAATAGATGATCTTGAACATGCTAACATTTTCTTGCAAAATGATGTTGACAATCATTGTAATCCTATTGATCATTATTCTACACATTGTCTTTTTAGAAAATCACCCAAAATAAATTGGACTTGGGTGGATAAGTTAACCCCCTTGGACATGAGAATGTAATGGAGTACCATTTTGTTATTCTTCTTGTAGGTCACTTGCCAACAGATTGACATGAGCATTTGATTTGTATATTGGTTCTCAATCTGCATAAAAGAAGAAAGGTGAGTGAGTATGGATTAGAAACAATTAGAATAGAAATGGTAACGATATAGGTTATGATATTCTTGCTCATATCTATCACTTCTTGATATTGTCAAGTTTTTGTGCACTTTACATGAGATTTTATGTCAAAAGTTGCATACTATGATTCTCAAAATATTCTTTCTCAAAAACTGCCCTTGATGCTTTCAGTGCATTACTAACTTGTTTATACATGTTTGTATATTGCTTATAGTTCTATCATGCCTCTACATAGGTTTTTTTTTGAAAATCCTGTGTCTTTTGACGACAATTTTCATCGGTCAAGATTGTCCTGATCACAATCATGACCGGCGGAGTACCTGGGGATTTTCCTTGATGTTGTCATCAGCCGAGAAGTTATATCTATATTTTCTAAACCAGTGTCTTATTCTTTTTTCACTTGTCTTGTTACCTTGGTTCATTTTATGCATTAGGACTTTATGTAAATTTCCAATTTTGCATACATCTCTATCTTTCTAATTTCCTAAACATTTTCTATATCTATATCAATTACTTGTTTTGAGTTGTATGCATATTGTGATGATAATATATTTGGATCTCTGGGTTGTAATTAACCTACTTCCTTTGTTCTCTAAATTTCTACATCTATCTAGTTGTATATATTGTTTTGATGCAACCTTGAGTTTCTTAGTGCTAATCATATTTGGTAGCAATGCATACTTTCTTATGAGTGATATACATCAATATTTCTTGACATTGCATATCTCTTTGTATGGATATTTCTCTAATCTAGTGATAGAATGTTTTAACTTGTGTATATTCTTCTATGAACTAGAATAATAGTCTGAACTTGCAATATCTACTAGTAGTGTATTTACATGTGATTCTAATTTTTGTTTAGAAATTACTATTCATCTTATTCTATGCATGTATCTTGTTTCATACTTACTTAAACTTGCTCCTTCATTTGTATATCAACTAGCTTTATTTTCTTTCATACCCTTGTCTTGATTTATGCTGGAACTACATATAGGATTGTTCAATTGCATGTATCTATTTGTTTTGCACATGTTTCTTGGATAAGCCCTTTGTATTGTCTCTTCTACTCTCCCTTTTCTACAAGTTGCATTTTATCTCTCCAAACCCTCACTCTTTTATATGACGAAAGGGGAGACGAGATGTCTTACATTAAGGGGAGAAGACATACATGATAGTACATATATGAGGAGAAGATATAGCTTCTACAAATGTTATGAAAGCTAACCTTGCAAGAGAAATGACATAGATTGAGGGGGAATATTTAAACTTAATTGGCATAAATTGATGGGGAGAATATGTACTCAATTCATTGAGACTCCTAGGATATCCAAATGTATGACTTTAGCTGAATGCTTTCAATATATTTATGAATAGTTTGTCATCTTCAAAGAGGGGGATAATGTCGACTCGAGGTCTAAATTGACTATTCCCTTGTTCTGATGATGACTATGCTATTCCACTAATTTGTCTCTGGTGTTCATGATTGGGTTATTTGAGATTGACACCCTCCAAGTGCCTAAAATTACAAACCTTGGGTTGGAGGATGTCAAGTTATACATGCAAAAAGATCAAGTTTTAAGTTTAAGTTGTATATCTCCTATGATAAGTTTTAATCACATGTAATGATTTTATAAATTGTAATTAAGATCATATGTGTAATAGCATTAATTAGAGCAATGATTCATGCACATGTACATAAATTGACCAATTTCCTTGCATTGCATTTCATCGACCGAGATTTTCCTGGAACACATCTTGGTCGATGAGCCTATTTGCTTGATCATGTATGATTATTGATTGTGATAGTAATTGATAAATATCTCTTCTGATGAGTAAAGTCTTCTCCTTTAGTGTCATCAGACAGAATAATCTCCTTGAATCTCATTTGATGGTATTGTAGTTGTAAAGTATGCAATAATGCTTAAGAGACTCCCAAAGTGAAATATAGTTATTGGACTCTCCCTGAAATGTCTAAAAATCATCCTAAATGATTCTATCAGGTAGAAGGCACTCTCAACTACATACGACCCCTTGGGATCCCAAGTCTACCCAAGAACTATGAAAGTCCACATACAATAGTCGAGAGAGATTTGCCTCCAAGCCTCCATCCACTCTCATGAGCTTAATCACTTGTTGCATCCATTAGAGTAAGTAGGAGATTGGTAAGAGAGCTAGTCCTACATTTATATCTTGTGTGGCTCTCATTACTCTACCTCCATATCTATCTTTCTACCATAAAGATGAAGACTCTTTCTTTTATCTAAAAAAGGTGAAGAAGAAAAATAAGGGAAGGAGGCCCTTGGTGAAAAGCTTCTCCTTGGTGAAGATGAAGTCAAAGATGGAGAGTGGGACCTTGAAGGATGAAGACTCATTGCAAGAGTGGGTAATCCCTTGATGAAGTTTGATGACTCATTGAAAGAGTAGGTAATCTCTTGGTAAGGAAAAACACTCGTGGTCATGTAAAGGTAAGTCCTTTCTTATGTTGTTGTCTCCCCTATCTAAATGGAAGGCTAGTTATCCCTTGACATGGAAAAGGATGGTCTTTGTTGTAACTATTATAATGGAATATAAGGAGTGACACATGGCTAACAATCCTAAGATATTGACCACCCTAGGTAGTGAATGTACATCTCCTAGTTTGATGGTTGGAACCACTCTAAATACTTGTGTTATTTGGTGCTTGTTCAATCTCTCTCTCCATTGGTATGCTTATTTTGTTTTACTCAAACTTCATACTTATAATATTATCTTGGGAAATATTTTGAAGGTCTGATGAATATTGTTCAAGTGTTTCTAACTCTATTCATCCCCAATCTAGATCTCATTACTAGACCCAACAAGGAAATCTACATGTAACAACTAGAAGGATTTCAGGTCAAGGGGAAAGAGCACTTAATCTACATATTGAAGAAGAGTTTGTTTGATTTGAAATAGGCTCCTAGGAAGTTATAGAAGAAGTTTGATTCTTTCATTCAGTCACAAGTACAAAAAGACAAGTGCAAATCCATGTGTATACATTAAGAGGTTTCTCATTTATAAGTTCATTATTCTATTACTTTATGTGGATGACATCTTTACAGTGGTAAAATATGTCATTTTTATTAGAAAGTTGAAGGTAGAGCTTTCGAAAACCTTTGAGACGAAGGGTTTGAGACAAGTATGACAGATTATGGGAATGCATATCATGTGTGATAGGAAGCAACATATGTTGTAGATGTCATAGTATATCTATGTTTAATGGATCATCGAAGGGTTCAACATGAAAAAATGCAAAGTTGTAAATACTCTTATATCATGTCATTTCAATCTAAGTAAGAATGCATGCATGTAAACTAATGAGGAGAATGAGGAGATGGCTAGGATTCCCTATTCTTCTAACATGGGATGTACACAATGGTCGCATCCCAATATTGCTAATGTAGTTCAGTTGTGAGCATATTTCTTTCAAATGCTAGAAAAGGTAATTGGGAGGTAGTCAGGTGGATCTCCAAATATTTATGAGGCACCAACAATACATGTTTGATGTTCGGTGATTTCAAACTTTTTTTAAAAGGCTTCATTGAGAAGTTGATATTGATCATAGTAAGTCCACATACGGGTATGTTTTCACTTCTATAGGGGAGTCATATCTCGGTGGTCCTTAATACAAAAGTTTGTTGCACTTTATATGATAGAGGAATAATACATTACAACAATAGAACCATGAAAGGAAATTCTCTAGATTCTGATATTTATGGGGGTTGGGTATGAGTCAGGTTGATAATAATATTTTTGTGATAGTCAAACTACTATTGATTTGAGAAAGATATAAGGTATCATGCATGTATAAAGCACATTGATGTGAGATATCATTGGCTTCCTGGTTTGATTGACAAGAAGTATTTGACACTAAAGAAGATCCATACTGATAAGAATGGTTTTGATATGATGACTAAGGTGGTGACACAAGATAAGGTGGATCTCTATTAAGAACTTAACGATATATATTTCATGTGAGGGTTATGTGGTGATGATATCGTCCATATGCTAGAGGGACTGATTATTGGGCCTACATATCCAGCCTAGAGAGGCCAAGTCCCGTTAGGAATCGTTGGTGGTTTCAGATGAGATTATATTCCTAACGATCATGCAACTGTAAATAACATAATAGCTATCAAGCCAAGAGGCAATTAGTAGTCATCCAGATGAGAAACATGGAAGTCATCTATTAGTGATGGGAAATAAAAAGCAAAGGAGAATAAGGAGAAAATAAAGAGAAGAAGAAATGAAGCAAGGAAAGCTACTAAGGCTTTTGATATTCTTCTTTAGACTATTCACCATTGTGCATCTTATGGAATAGGGTTTTTTCATTGAAGTTATGGTGTAATAGAGTTGTAGGAATCTCTTCCTAGGATGGTATTTTCTTATACCACGTTATGGATATATTATCTCATATTTGGTGTCAAAACTTGAGAAACACATTATGTCTTTGCTTCTTAGTGGATTTTCCCATCTTCCAACTCTGTAGTTTTTCCCCAATACTATGTAATCATTTTCCATGTAAAATCTAGTATTTTTCCTCTATCTGTTTGTGATTTATTTTTGGATATACACACTCTTTAGGGTAATGCTTATGCAATATTTATTTTTGGTCACATCCTAGTTGATCATATTGTATGATATACATGCATATTCACTAACAACAAGTAAATTATAAAACTAATATATATTAAACATGCTAATTTATTTTTGATAGAAGCATTAACATCTACATCTTTCTGAGAATATAGAATAGAAACTTATCTTCCCTGTACACAACCTTAATGGCTCTTGACATTGGTGTAGCAATGGTGAAAGAACCTTCATTTTCTCCCTGGTAGTTCTCCATTCTCCCTAGTGGTCCCTCTCTCTCTTAAAAGTTCAATGAAGGTCTTCTTCTTCATGTGCATGGTATCCTAATGATGGAAGAACTTATTACAAGGTATACACGGCTAGGATTGGATTATAGGGAGGACAAGAATGTCTAGACCTATTTGATGAAGATTATACTTAGAAAGAAACCCATTGTTCCTTGGCTTTAACAACAATGCACCTTATTGAATGACATTTCAACTTTTGGGCCTTGAGAAGAACTCTCACACAAGCATGGATATTTTCCAACAAAGTGCTATTAATATACTTGATACATCAGTGTTTATCATCTAGATATTTCATTGAAAAGGGAAGAGAAAGGTCCTTCATGGTGGACTTTGGAAGTTTGAGTATAAGCTTCTTCTAATAAAAAAGATGGAAGACTTAGATCTTCCTATCAAGATGGTCTTTTCAGAATGTCTGTTCTAGGTGAGAATCTACATACATCGATTGGGACATAGATTGAAGTCTGCAATCCAAATAGTTGCTAGCATGATTTGATAGGTGGGGCAGCCAATAGAGATGATCTCGGATGGGATTATACTTTACAAATATGAGTAGGTATGATGTTATAAAACCTCTAAATAATTGTTAGAAAATTAGAGAAAAGAAAAGAAACCTATTTTCTATGGATTTGAAATATGAAAGGCTAGTCACTTTATGCTATCGGTACAGAATTTTGACACAAATTGTCAATTGGAAGATGAAGGTGAAAAGAAACATTGTTGTTGGGGATCAGCTAAAGGCTTCATTGTGAAAGACGCAGCTGACATCAGCAAAAGAACTATATGGCAAAGGGTCAGCCAAATGTTCACTCTATTTCAACACTCAACCAGACATAATCACTTTATGATTCATGGAGATGAGATGAATAAGCGATGAATAAGGGTATCGGGAAAGTAGATAACAAATTAATGGGGACCAAGAGTAGTCTTAGAAGGAGTGTTGAATAGCTTCTTCCTAAAACTACAGTCACTCCTAAAGTAACAACTGCAACCTACATATTTATCCCTACAAACCCTTCACCCAAGGGGTGCAGTCCTCAACTTGACTAGGGAAGAAGTTGTTCTTGAGATAGACACTCAGGTCACACAGGAAGAGGTCATGCATGTTTCTAATAATTGGGGCCAGGTCTAGACTCATAGTTCATAGGTTGGACGACAAACTTGGAATCTATTGGCTACTGATGCTACCAAGTAATAAAAAGCATGATAGGCATACGGTAAAGAATGCTAGTGTAGTCAATATTGATTGGATTATCAAAATGCTTCAAGTTGACCAGAATAAAGCTAGTGAATGTGGTGGATCTCAAGTTGCTACTATGGAGGACCCTAAGAGTCTTTCTTTCAATGGAGGATGAGGAGTGTTGAAAGTCCAAATGAAGGGTCAGAATAAGAAGAGGCTGAAGCAAATCAATGTGGTAGCAGATAGCACTAGGAGCATTGTGAAAAGAAAAAAAACCAAAAACCCTCATCATGAAGAGAAAAATTATGATCAATGTAGAAGAGCCTAGAGACATTATGAAGAGTGTTTTTTGGGTTTAGGAAATACGTTGAGATAGGAGGAAATATAGAAGTAGATAGTAGTAGTGCCAATATTGGCTATGAGGAAGAAAATAAACAACACAGGGGGATCTATTTGTGAGTGGATCGGGGCATGATATAGCCCAAGTAGCAGGTGTTGGTGATGACCAACCTTGCCAACAACCATGTAAATATTAACTTGGAACTTTTAGGACATGACCAATCCTAGAAGTATGAATTCTCTCCATAGTTGGTGTTGTAGAGAGTGCCCATGTTTGGTTTTCCTCTCATAAACCAATGTTGTTGACAAGAATCTAGAGACTGTCTAAAGAAATTGTGGTTATATTAATGGGTTGTGCCTCTCTAGAATAGTAAGATCTAGTTTTTTGAGGACATGGTGTAAGGATGTAAAGGTGGAGGTTCTGGGTTTTTCTCAACACCATGTAGAGGTTCTGGTTTCTGAAGAGGGGGGAGGCCCACAATGGAGGGTGATTGGTATTTATGGCTGCTTTAAGAAGAAACATAAGTACAAAACTTGGGACATCATGAGGAAGCTGAAGTATAATTCAGATTTTTTAGTTGTTTTCTTAGGAGACTTCAATGAAATAACTTCAAGTGCAGAGAAACTTGGTGGATCTCCATAGCATGAAAGATGGATGCAAGACTTCAAAGAAGTCATTGATGATTGTTCTTTGCTAGATCTAGATTTTGTACGCAGTCCTTTGACTTGGTAACTGATGCGGCTCCAAATGTTGTACTAACAAAAACCTTAAGAGAACAACTCTTAAGTTTACCTGAAAGCAATGCACTAATTCCCGACTCCACACAAGCAAAAGCCTTATTGCAGTATGCTTTAGGATCAAACCCAAGGGACAACCTTTTTAGGTAATTATATAGATTCAGAAGTATTAGGAGTTATATATGTCACCGAGTAGTTGAAAGATTTATTAAACTAAATTTTTTCCAAAAGAAACAAAGAATAAGGAAGTAAGTAACAGATGATCAAGAGCACCAGGGCATGGGGTGTCTCTACCTGTGCCTGCTTAATTATCATAAAAAGATCAAACTCTCCAATATTTGTCACTAAATCGAGGCTTAGTCATCGCACCCTAACGGGATACATGTATTCACCTAGTATAAACTCCCCTAAACTGACAATCCTCGACATCCAAGTTCCCTCTCTATACCATCCAAACTCCCATACATATAATTGACCATCTTCAAAACATAGCAAATCAAAGTCCAATCACCTCACTATCCCTTGTTGATAGCTCAGGGGGACAATAAGATCATTCTGGTGTTCTAATCATGCTCACATCAACCTTCATATCCATGATTATAATATATATGTAAAACAAGTCATCAATTTGCAAAAGAAGGCATTGAGGAGAATGATACTTTATTTAGAAACTATATTATAAAGTTTAGAAAAAAGCTAAGATAAAATAGGGGCGATCAGGGCTAGTCCCCATGCCTCTACACAAGGTGTCTACTCACTCATTGTGAGGGACAACAACAAAGAGATAGTAGGAATGATGGAGAAGGCAATGACACCTAGTGCAGGAAGATCAATCTCTCTGATGTGACTTCTACCTCCTCACTCCTTGCTAGGGTTTGTGTTGCATATGTGGCTTCCAATCACTAATTAGAGACCCCTTTGATGGATGATAAGGGTTACCTATTATAGATGCATTCCTCACCTTCAAAACCCTAAAGCTAAATGTTTATGGTGAAAGGCATCTGATTGCATGGCTTTTACTCAGTCCAATAGGCAACTCACATGGGTTGCTCAATTTAGACCTTGCATATGGTTCTCTAGAAGACCAATATGGGGTGAACCGGAATGGAGTGGATGCTGAGAGAGCGCATCAAAACATAAGAATATGGATGACTCTCGGTGGAGAGTGACTCGAGTCGAGAAAATGGAAGAGCCACTCTCTTGACTAGGTGGTTCAAAGGTGATAAAAAAGAAAAGATTTTAGGCCTACCTTCCCTTGAGGTGTCACATCATGTCAGATCAATCGTCCATCTAGGAGTTGTTATGCAACTTTGGTTGATTCTGCACAAAATATATATATAAATGCATTAATGTTCAAAATAGGGAAAATAATTTCATTTAGGTGAATATAAATATAAAACTAGGAAATAGAAACACAACAACCCCTAAAATGAGTAAAATGACATGTAAAATTGGGTATAAATATACTCAGCAAACTACCCTAGACTTAATCCTTAGCTCATCCCCAACAAAACAAAATAAAAAGAAAAGCAACAATTGATACTAGGTTGTAGGCCTTCCTCTCCCAATCAAGAAAACCTTGTGGCCCCCTTTCCAACAATCACAATCAAGCAGACCTATTCCTTGGGGGTCATGTAATCACACTTGGATATCCCCCAACTGGGGCTTTTTCTACTCATTGTTAGACTCCAGAACCTGCAATGAACTACTTGCATATCAATAATACTCATGACATGTCTGCGCAAGTAGAAGTAAGCACATGCCAGGGCTATTTGGCTACTTGGGGAAGAATTTTGATAAGTCCCATGGGTATGAAAATTGGACGAAAGGGGGAAGAAAGACATAGTATGAACATGATTCACTAATCTCTTCTCTATTTGACTCGAGACCTTATTTGGGATTCAATTATTTTATTGTCTCTCCTCTAATTGACTCAAGACTTTTTATTTATGTTTGTAGTTACATTGACCGCACAGTTTCTTTTGGAATCTTTGGCCTCTTTTATTCATGCCATGCCTATGGACGAAGATCGAAAAGAAGGAATACTTATAGAAGGGATACCACCCCAGACTTAGGATTTGGCATATGGTGCGAATTTCCTTTTTTCCTTTTTTTGTGTGGATGGTGAAGGGGTAATAGGTGATTCAAGAAGAGTGACATCAAGAGGATAACTTGTGCTTCTCCCTTTTATTACTGCATTGGAATCTGATCATCATATTATGTCAGTTAATTCAGTTAATGTAGGGTAAAGGAATATTCATGAATATTGTTCCAAGTCATGTTGGAGACACATATGGCTTGATCTTTCAGATTCCATCTACTTACCATCACTTATAAGGGGAAGGAATGCTTAGTAGTTGTCATTGGAGCCCATAACTATTTAAAATATGTTTACTCCTTAAAACTTCCTTTTGCATGGGTTATCTTGAGAAAAAGGGTTCATTCATATATTTTTCATTTTTAACATACATTAAAGTGACCGGATATGTAAAGGTCACATCTCACACAAAAAATGTAAAAGAAAATGCAAACTAAGATAGATGCAAATAAAATATGGAGAAGAAAAAAGAAAGAAGTGTTTGAGGATGAGAAAGGGAAAGTTTATTGTTGAGGTGGTAGAGATAACATACCACCCACCCTCCACCACCAACTTCAAAATATGATCATCTTCAAGGAAAATGAATTTAGAGATGGAGTGGAATCAATATGGAGGGTGATGGAGGTGGAGATGAGGATTTGATCATGGTTACCCATACAAAAAAACATAGTAGAACCCCAAGAGTAGGTTCTTTTTCTATTGTTTATGCTCTCATCCCGGTGTAGTCATGGCCACTAGTTTCCATGATCTTCATTTGGTGGAGGTGATGATGCCCTTGGACGTGCACCCCATTCTCCACATCCTACGTCCAGCCAATGCCCTAATTTCAGGGGATGGCTTGTTGATCATACATCCAGTTGATCAGTAGATCCATGTCTGGTGTTGGCATCCTCGGAAAATGTGTCAAGTGCATGAATCACATATCCCAGGGGACATATGTGTCATGGGAGTAATAGAGGAGTAGATCTTGATCAGAAGGGATCTTGTCATTCGATGGAGGGCCACCGCCTCCTCATCAAAATCTTCCATTGGTGTTGATGCTTTGTGCTGCTATTGATGGTGTTGATACAGAAGAAACTTAGGTTGTGCTTTATCACTGGAATGTTATGGTGTTGCCAAGCCCTATGCTTCACCCATTATATTGCTACATTGAGGAGACGTTAGGAATTCTCCAAAAGGAATTGGCGGTTACACATGCACAAGTTATCCCTAGCACCTAGGGTCTTCATATCCATTGTATCTTAGAAAGTCTTGATCAAAATGTTGCAGTGAACATTGATTATTGGAGTGAGATAAACATGACTACTATTTCCAAGGAGGAATATTTCTCATAAAAGATAAGGACATAATATTTGTGAGAAAGAGGTAAAATCAGCTATGGAAAATATAGAGAGCAATCCCATCAGGCCAAGTATCTCACTCGATGCATCACTTATCATTTCACAAGATCATGAAATCTCCTTCCATCAATTGAGCAACTAGGTTGAAGGGGGTTTATGGAAAGACAAGAGAGTGTCATCATGAGGTTTTCTTGTCATACCAGCTTATCCATTCATTAGGCTTGATAAGGATGTAGTACTCTTCCTTCTCCATCTATCCTCACCCACTTTTTTTTTTAAATAATCTTGTCAAAGAGATAATAAGGAGTAACATGATGAAAGAAAAACAAAAAAGAAAGGAAAAAAAGGGTTGGGTTGCCTCCCAGCAAGCGTCCCGATTTAGCGTCACGGACCCGACTGTAATAGTGTCTTTTTTACAGCAATTCAATGGGCAGGGTATCTTAACCCTTATCCTTGAAAGTTGTGGGCCCTAGATCATGGTTAGATGGTTCAAATGTCTTTCCCATGGGTAGGGTCATATTTTCTTGATTGACATCTTGCGAGCATGTTTGTTGTGATACCAGGTTACCTTTTGCTTTAAAAGCTTCAATCAAATTGTGCATCCTCTTCAAGTCTTCAAGAACTCGGTATTCGGTAGTCTTTTTCCCTAGACTTAGAATGAGTTCATTGACTTAGATGTCCACTAGAGCTTGTGCATTAGCTAGGAATGGTCTTCCCTAAATGAGTCAGAACCGAATGTCTTCTTTGATATGCATGACCACGAAATCACATGGGACATAGGTGTCATATCCTAGCTTCACTAGGCCGTCTTCGATATTTCCTAGGGGTTTAGTGATGGATAAATCAACCAAATGAGTGGTCATTGTTGTGGGTAAGAGATTTGTGAACCCTAGGCATTGGTATACAGTGTAGGGCATAATGGATATGCTAGAGCCAAAGTTAGCGAGTCCCTAGCGACGTGTATTATCACTAAAAAAATAGTCTATCCACAAGGATCCCAGATCACTTATCTTTTGAGCTCGGTGATTATGGCACCAGAGATTGTTGGTGATAATTTCACTGTCCTAGTTTCCTAGACCAAATGCCTTCTTGACAAAATAGTCTTAAGGTACTTACACTAGGATGGTGTTTCAATTAATAGATTTAGGAATCTTATATTACCATGGATTTTCGTAATGGTATTCTTGAACTTCTTGAGTCGATCGCTGAGCTTGATATGTCCTACAAGGGACACACAAGGTGTGTATACAAGAATTGTGGGAGCTTCAAAGTAAACTATCTGAGTTGTTGTCGTCTCATTCTCACTGGTGTTGGACTATGTTGGAGTCACGAGAGATTCCATTGTCTGACTCTCTAGATGGTTGATCGGGTAGTTTGGAGCTTCGATTGGGGTGCTCTCAATTTTTTATAGAAGGAGTAGAGGCGGGAGTTGTGGTATACACGTTTCCTAACTTGGACATCACACCATTTAACTATTCCGACTACTCTATATGATTGGGGTTATTTTCTGGTTGACTAGCAATTGTTCCTATTGGAGGTTGTTGATTAGCTGCCAATTGAGCAATTTGAGATCTCAACACCTTTTGATTTGTTGTGGTATTGGCAAGTTGAGACTGGTATGATGCCATCATTTCCTCAAGTGTCTTCATTTGGTCTTGTGCCGGTGCAGCTTCGATCTATACTGGTGGGGCTTGATTTGGATTTTGGAATTGCTACCGCTGCTGATAATTTCTCATGGAAAAATTGAACCTGAAATTTCCCTGGTTGTGTAGGTCATTATAGTTGATTGGAACTCTAGCTTGGGTGGGTTACATATGATTTAGACCTTCATCTCTTAGCATGGTTCAATCAGGATGAATTTAAACTTGATTTGGATTATAGTATTCTTTCCCTATAATGTTGTGGATTGATGTCACATTTTTAGCTTGAGTAACAATGTATTGTTGCCCGACTTCATGCTCATGGAAAATAGTGTATAGTTGTTGACAATAGACTATGTTGTGATCTACTGCATGACAAAATTTGAATGAGGGAGTGATGATTTGTACTTGGCGAGTTTGGTTCTTTCTCTCATATGCACTGAAGGACTTCTCAAGATTATCTTGCTAGAGGGAGAGAGATTTCAACAAGTTGGAGATAGATTTGAGTTCTGATCAGTCTTCTACCATAGCCACTTTAAAAATTCCCTTGCCTGAGGGTCTGGTGTAGTAGGCCTGATTCTCTACCGCAAGGTTAATGGTCTTAAGTGCACTGTCGTAACTTTATCACATAAAATTCCCCTTGGAGGAGGAATTGAGGAACTACTTCGTCTCATCGTTAATTCCTCAATAGATGAATTCAATGGTCTAATTTTTGGGGATGCCATGATGCAGGCCCTTGCATTGGAGTTCATTGAATCACCCGCATGCTTTATACAGGGATTCCTTGGGCACTTGATATAATCTTCTAATTTGTACTAGGATTGAGTATATCATCGAAGGTGGGTAAATTTTTCTAAGAATTTGTTCTCTAGGGCCTCCCATGTGTTGATCAGATCCCTTCAAAGACTGTTATATCATGTTCTGGTTTTGTCTATGAGAGAGTATTTGAAGAGGTACAGTCACATGGAATCATCGACGACACTCGATGGCTTCATCATCAAACAAAGGTCAATGAATTTGAGAAGATGTTCCAAACAATCATCTCAGATCCTTTCTGTAAAGGTAGAATTTTGTAGTAGGCTGACCCATTTGGCTCTGATCTCAATCGGGTCGCCTAGAGGTTGGACTGGATGACCCAAGTCAGTGCCTTTAGGGATGGATAAATCTCGTAATTCTTTAATGTGCTCTACAGCTCGGGTGGCTTCTAGGCTGGCCCTGAACTCGACCTCCATCTTTTCTTTGGATTATGCAGCGAGTAATTCTCATTGGGTCATGATACCAACACTGATGCGCACTTTGATAGCTGCTTCATCATCCGTCGCATCTACCATGGCTCTCTCCTTGCAAAGTTTCCTTAGAGTTTTCTTGATTTTAGGATCTAATAGTAATCCCGAGTCAAAACTTTTGGGCCTTCACATAGTCTAGAAGTTCCTGGAAAAATAAAGAGATGATCTTTAATGGTGCACTTGGTTCTAGAGGACTTTCAATATTTTCAAGAAAAGTAAATAAACTAAAGAAAATAAAAATGCTAATCACACTTATACTTTAGAAAATATTCAACTAGCGTTGTCCCTGGCAACATAACCAATGTTTGATGGGGCTCCAAATGTTGCACCAATAAAAGAACTAAAAGAGAAACTCTTAGGTTTAACTGAAAGCAGTGCACTAATTCCCCACTCCACATGAGCGGAAGCCTTCTTGCAGTATACTTAAGGATTGAACCTAAGGAACAACCATTTTAAGTAGTTATATAGATTCAAAAGTATTAAGAGTAGTATTTATCACCGAGTAGTTGATAGAATGATTAATCTATATTTCACCCAAAAAAAATAGATTAAGGAAATAAATAATAGATAATAAAGAGCACTAGAGCATGGGATTTCTCTACCCAACCCTACATAATTATCATACCAAGATCTAACTCTCCAATATTTGTTGCTAAATCAAGGCTTAGCTTAACACCCACAGAATATATAGGTCGTCACCTAGTATAAACTCCCCTGGAACCGACCATTCTTGGCACCCAAATTCCTTATATATACCAACCAAACTCCCTTACTTTCAACCGACCATCCTCAACACGTAGCAGATCAAAGTCCCATCACCTCACTATCCCTTGCCAACAGCTCAGGGGGACAATAAGATCATTTTGGTGTTCTAATCACGCTCACACCAACATGCATATCCATGATTATAACATATATGTGAAACAAATCATCAAATTTCAAAGTAAGGAATTGAGAAGAATGATATGTTATTTAGCAACTTTATTGTCAAGTTTAGATACAAGATAATATAAAATATGGGTGATTGGGTCTAGTCCCCATGCCCCAACATAAGGCATCTACTCACTCACGGTTAGGGACAACATCAAAGAGATAGTAGGAACTGGTGTTCTAATCACACTCATAGAAACATGTATATCCATGTTATAACATATATGTGAAACAAGTCGTTAACTTGTAAAGCAAGGCATTGAGTAGAATCATACTTTATTTAGCAACTATATTATCAAGTTTAGATACAAGATAAGATAAAATACAGGTGATCGGGTCTAGTCCCCATGCCCCAGCACAAGGTGTCTAGTCTCTCACGGTGAGGGACAACAACAAAGAGATAGTAGGAATGATGGATAAGTCCATGACAGCTGGTGTAGGATGACCGATATCTCCTTTACGGCCACAAACTCCTCGCTCTTCTCTAGGGTTTGTGCTATGCAATGTGGCTTCTAATAACCAATCAGAGCCCCCTTTGATGGATGATAAGGGTTCCCTTTTATAGATACATTCCTCACCTCAAAACCCTACAACTGAATGCTTGTGGTCAAAGGCATATGATTGCATGGCCCGTACTCGGTCCAACAAGTGATTCACATGGTTTTCTCAGTTTGGATTTCAAATCTCGTTCTCTGGAAGACCAGTGTGGGGTGAGCCGGAATGGACTGGATATTGAGAGTGTGTGTGTTAAGACGTAAGAATCTGGAAGACTCTGAGTGGAGAGTGGCTTGAGTTGGGCAAATGGCAGAACCACTTCCTTAACCAGGTGGTTGGAAGGTGATCAAAATAAATTCTTTCGGGCCTTCCTTCACTTGAGTTGTAGAATTGTAGGGGGCTCAATCGCCCATCTAGGCATTGTTATGCAACTTTGGCTAATTCTGCACAAAATATATAAAAATGTATTAAAGTTCGAAAAAGGGAAAATAACTACATTTAGGCAAATATAAAGCTAAAACTAGAAAATAGAAACACAACAAACCCTAAAAAGTGAGTAAAACAACATGTAAGAATGGGTATAAATATACTCATTAGTAACATGGGCTCACAGTTGATACTCTCATTAGAAAATGGCTTGATAGGGCCTTGGCCACTTTTGAGTGGAGATAGACGTTCTCCAACTGCAAGGTTTTCCAACTACCTATGTGTAAATCTGATGACTCACTAATTGTCGCCTCAATAAATATGAGAGAGAATGAAGGATAAAAAGAGAGAATTTGTGAAACATTAAACCTTTGTGGCTGGAAAAGGAGTTGTGTGGTGATATCATTTCTACTTTTCTGGCTGGGGTGACTTGATAGGATTTGAATACCAAACTGGAGGGATGCAGGAAAAGCTGGAGGTATGGGCTGTAGAAAAATTTGGAAATCTAAAGAAAAAAGTCAAGGAAATTGCTTACAAAAAGAACAAAGAAAAAAGCATGATAATCTTGTCCTTAAAAGATGTATGGAACTCTCAAGGTAATATAGTACTAGAATAGGCACGATGATGCTTACTAGAGTGCATGAGAAAGGGTCAATGAAAGTAAAGCAAGTGACAAGAACATATAATATTTTCACCAAAGCATCCCAAAGGAGGAAAATAAATACCATTGAAGCCTTGAAGGGAAAAAAATGGAGTATGGATGAATGATGATGAAGATAGTGTCGTGGTGGTTGTTGACTTTTTCCAAAATCTCTTTACCTCATGTGACTCGTCAGGTTTTGAAGAAGCTAAGGTTGGCATCAAGAATAAGGTAGACACAACAATTAATCAAATGCTTGAGAAATATATTATTGATGGAGAAATATTCACACACACCCTAATAAAGATCCTAGTCTGGATAATATGAAGCTTATTTTCTTCTAAAGTTTTAGCACATGGTGGGCAAAGATGTGGCAAACTAAATTTAAGGTTGGTGGAAAGGTTGTCTAAACATTGAAGAGGTAAACTGTACTCTTGTTATTATAATCCCCAAAGTTGAAAAGTTGAAGAATTGTCTAAATTTCTCCCTGTAAGTCTTTGAAATATGGTTTATAAAAAAATTTTCAAAAGCCCCAACCAATAAACTCAAAACCATGATGGATAAAATTATTTTTGTGAACCATAGTGCCTTTATACCAGGAGGAATGACTATTGATAGTGTCCTTATTTCATATGATTTGTTCCATACAAATGAATCTCATAAGGTAGTTTGGCTATAAAGTTGGACATGTCAAAAGCCTATGATAGAGTCGAATGGAAATTTATGTACTATATACAATAGAAGATGGGGTTTGGGGAAGGGTGGAGAAGAAATTTTTGGAGTTTGTATCATCTATTAACCTTTGCTATCAATGGGACTAGTTCACAAAAATCAATTCCTCCCATGGCCCGTGACAAGGTGACTCTCTCTCTCCTTATCTTTTTATTTTATGTGTTGAAGGATTCTCTACTTCCATTATTCATAATTCTTAAAATAACATTTTTCATGGAAATAAAGCTAGTAGATCATCCCCATGTATTTCTCATCTTTGTTTTGCAGATGGAAGTATTCATTTGACAAAATTGTCTCATCTAGAATGTTTGGTTGTAGCTAATTTAATTAGTCAATATGAACACGCATTAGACTAAAAATTTGACTATGACAAGACAAAGATAGCCTTTAGTAAATGAGTACACTACAATACCAAATAAGAGCTGAAGCAATTCCTCCATGTGTGTGAAGTTGACTGACATGCAAAATACTTGGGGCTTCCCATGGTGATAGGCAGGTTTAAAAGACAAGTCGTCAATTTTGTGAAGTATATAGTCTAGAAAAAAACTACAAAGATAGAAAGATAAAAAATTTATCAAAGCCAAGAAAGGAGGTACTTGTAGAAGTAATTGTGCAAGCGGTACCCTCTTATATAATGAGCATTTTCCAAATATTGACATCTATTCAGCATGAGATCCAATGTTGCACATCAATGTCTAGGTGAGGTGCAAAAGGCTCAGAAAGGAAAATCTCACAACAATGTTGGTCCAATCTTTGTAGACCAAAAAATACAAGAGGTGTGAGATTCAAGGATATTCATGCTTTCAATCAGTGTTTGTCGGTAAAACAATTTTGGTGACTCCTTATACAGACAGATTCACTTTTCATACAAGGTGCTATAGGCTAGATACTTTCCTAGGACTTATATTCAAAAATGTAGTAGAGGCTATAATCCTAGTTTTAAATGGAGGAGCCTATGGGGGGTTAAATTAGTATTTTCAAAAGGAATAAGCATGCAAGTGGGGGATGGATCAAAGATTGACATCTAGAGTGAAAATTGGATATATAAGTACATGTTTGACTTGGCTCAATATCACTCAAATGTAGAAGATGTGCTAATTCTAGTGAGAGACCTCATAGATGTGATTTCTGCAACATGAGATGATGAAGCCCCCAACTCTCTGTTCCTGGCTACTATCTATCAAGCGATGGAAAAATACAACCCCTACAAGTAGGAGACTATGAACTCCATTATATGGTGGCCGAACCCAAAAGGTAATTTTACTGCATGGTCAACATATTGGCTTAGTCATCTAGGAAAATCTAGTTTCATTGCAAGATACACAATGGTTAATGATAATATATAGAAATTGATATGGAAATCTGGTTGGCCCCAAAACGTTTATGCTTTGTTTGGAAATAATACACGAGGAGTCTGGCTATTTTGGGAAGGTTCCATGATCATCATTGCAATGTGGATGGAAAATGTTCTATCTGCAAGGTCAACAAAGAAATAGTCTCTCATATGTTGTTTGATTGTAGGGAGGTAAGGAGGGCATGAACCCATTAACCCACACACAACCTTATAAGGATAGCACAGTTTGATTCTCCAAGAGAGAAAATTCTACCTTTATCTGATAAGATGACTATGGAGGAAATAGAGGACATCATGCAGTTATGTGGGGCATCTGGTCATAGAGTGTTGGGTAAGGAAGGTACGACCCATGTCCAAGTTGGATCTGGACTTGGGTAGGAGTTGATGTGTATTGAAAATCCTTGTAGGAGTCAAATCAAAGGGAAATAAGAAGGAAAGAAGATGTCTCCCTATGTGCAATATGGAATTGGATTAGGAAATGGAGTAGGATTCCTAGTTGTAACCACATGTCATGCAAGTATATAAATAGAGGCCCTGGGGAATCCATTGAGATGTCCCATCTATTGGTGTGTGATCCCAACAATTTTTGGTTGTTTGTGCCTTCTTTGGTAGAAGAGTTAGAGAACAATAACAACTGGTGGTGCTCTCTCCTGGTGAGAAAGGGTCAGTGACTTTGCCTTGAATCGAAACAGTGGTTGGTAGTCAGAAACACAATGGCGGTGCAACAAAAATGACGACGAGTCCGAGTAGAAGAGGATGCAAACTCGTTAGTCACATTTTTTTGGTGTTGTGACATAGTAGTAGTTGATAGTTGATGACATTGTATTGGTACATCGATAACATAGGAGAATCTAAGAATCAGAAGATGCACATCAGTCAGTGGCATCTAATTGGTGTTGTGACTACAATGATGGCAACTACAATGATGGCAATTTTTTTGATTAGCAGAAGACACACATCATCAAGTGATAAAAAGGTGGTACATCAACCATAATGGTGGATCTAAGTAGCAGAAGATGCAATGATAAATGTCTGTCAAATCAGCTGAGGACATGTATCGTGTAACATCCTAGGATTTGAGGCCTCGAATAAAACACGCTTAAAAGGAATGATTGGACTACCCATATCACCAAGGTGCACCTCCTTTTCCGAGAGCCCATCACTAAAGAACTCCATAGTTAAGCATGCTCAGCTTGGAGTAGTACTAGGATGGGTGACCAGTGGGGGAGTTGACCCCGACTTGCATGTGAGTGAGGACAAAGCACACAATTAAGGTTAGTGGTGGTATTTGGGGCCAATTGTCATTCATGAACCCTTGCTAGAGCCTTGGGCAGTGGGTCTAGGTGTTACAAATGGTATCAGAGCCATAACCCCTCCAGTAGGTGGGGCCCACATGGGCATGGCATGCCAGTCTTGAGTCGTGCGGTCCAGGCATGTAGGAAAGGGTTGTCCATGGTTGACGTAGCTACCTTTGCACTGGTATTCCGTGATCGGGAGATGGGTGTCCATGGGCCATTGTGGGTCTGCACTGAAATGGGGAAGAGATTATGAGGCCTTATAATTGAGCCTTGATGCGGATGTCAAGAGTCTAAGTGGGGGAGTTTGTAACATCCCAGGATTTGAGGCCTCGAATAAAACACGCTTAAAAGGAATGATTGGACTACCCATATCACCAAGGTGCACCTCCTTTTCTGGGAGCCCATCACTAAAGAACTCCATAGTTAAGCATGCTCAGCTGGAGTAGTACTAGGATGGGTGACCAGTCGGGAAATTGACCCTGGCTTGCGCGTGTGTGAGGACAAAGCACGTAGTTAAGGCTAGTGGTGGTCTGTGGGGCCAGTCGTCATTCATGAACCCTTCCAAGAGCCTTGGGCAGTGGGTTCGGGCATTACATATCGAGTCTCTCAGACAGATTTCTCTTCCAAGCCAGCCGGAAATAAACCCAAGGCAGCAAGCCCATGCAATTATCTTAAGAAGCGGAGCTGAAATTGAAAGACCTTCTCCATCTGAGGAGAAGAACATGAAGCAAATCATAGAAGAAGAGGCTAACACTCCAAATCGCAGTGAGGAGAAAGGTAAAGCTGAAATACCACCTTATTTCAAAGCAAATGCACCCTTTCCTCAAAGATTAGCCAATAAGAAGGAAGACTCAAAATTTAGGAAATTTGTGGACATAATCAACAAACTGAATGTAAACCTTCCTTTTTCTGAAGTTTTTTCCGAAATGCTTTCTTATGCAAAATTCTTAAAGGATATTCTGACCATAAGAAGAAAGGTTGATCAAGTAGAAACTGTTATGCTTTCTGAACGAGTAAGTTCTATTATTCAAAACCGTCTCCCTCAAAAGCTTGATGATTTGGGAGCATTCACACTGCCCTGCAAGATTAATGACACCACTTTTGACAAAGGTTTAGTAGATCTCGGCGTGAGTATCAGCCTTATCCCATTTACCTTATGGCAAGAATTAGATGTTGGGGACTTGAAACCCACAAGGATGGCTATTGAATTAGCTGATCACTCTATTAAATATCTAAAAGGTATGGTGGAAGATGTACTTGTACAAATCGGGAAATTCTATATACCTTGTGATTTTATTGTTCTTGACATGGTGGAGGTTCCTTCCAACCCTGTTCTTTTTGGGAGGCCTTTCTTGAGAACTGTCGGATGCCTTGTTGATGTCCGGGAAGGGAAGCTCACTTTACGTGTAGGGGAGGAGGCTATGGAATTCTCTATTTATGAAGCTATGAAAGCATACATGTTGAAGAAATATGCTTGCTTGATATTGTTGATCCTATTGAAAATGATAGTGAAGATGATGTCGATTTGATGGTTAATCTCTATAATGATGATGAAACTAAATTCAATAATTCTGAAAATTCTGGAGCACTTTCTATTTCTAAAGCAACAGCTATTGATGAAGATGCTCCACTTGTTGAAGATAAAATTGATGAAAGTATGACAGGAAAAAAGGTAGAATTAAAAGCCCTTCCACCTGGGCTAAGGTATGCATTTCTTGACCCAAATTCTACATCTCCGTTCATAATAAATAGTGAACTAACCAATGATCAAGAAAATAAATTGCTTGCCAAATTGCGTTTGTACAGAGATGTCATTGGTTACTCCATAGAGGATTTAAAAGGCATTCATCCTTCCATTTGTATGCACAGAATAAATATGGAAGATGATGCTAAACCAACTGTTGAACCACCTAGATGTTTAAATCAAAATATACTTGAGGTGGTAAAGAAAGAAATTTTCATGTTAATTGACGCTGGAATCATATATCCAATAAGTGACAGCCCTTGGGTTAGTGCCATTCACGTGGTACCTAAGAAGGGGGGTGCAACTATCATCAAAGGAGATAATGATGAGTTAATACAAAAACATATTGTTACAAGTTGACGTATGTGTATTGACTATAGGAGTTTGAATAAAGCAACCCGCAAAGATCATTTCCCTTTGCCTTTTATTGACTTGATGCTTGAATGTCTTGCCAAACATTCGTATTTCTGATACTTGGACGGGTATTCAGGTTTTTTTCAGATTCCCATATATCTGCCCGACCAAGAAAAGACCACTTTCACATGCACTTATGGAACATATGCTTATCGCCGTATGCCGTTTGGTCTTTGTAATGCTCCTGCAACTTTTCAGCGGTGCATGATGGCTATATTCTCCGATTTCATTGAAAATATAATGGAGATTTTTATGGATGATTTCAGCGTGTACGGTGATTCTTTTGATCAATGCTTATTAAATTTGTCTCTTGTCTTAGCCCGTTGTAAAAAGGTCAACCTAGTACTAAACTGGGAGAAGTGCCATTTTATGGTACAATCTGGCGTAGTACTAGGACATGTGGTATCTAACAAGGGTATTGAAGTGGGCAGGGCAAAGGTCGAAGCAATTGAAAAGATGTCTACTCCATCTTCGGTAAAAGACATTCACAGTTGTTTAGGACATGCAGGTTTTTACAGAAGATTCATTAAAGACTTTTCCAAAATTGAAAAGCCGCTATGTTCTCTTCTTGCAAAAGACACAAAATTCGTATTTGATGACGATTGCCAAGCAATATTTTCCAAACTCAAAGAAGCTCTCATTTCATCTCCAATCATCCAACCGCCAGATTGGGACTCTCCCTTTGAACTTATGTGTGATGCAAGTGATTATGCAGTGGGATCTATTTTGGGACAGCAGAGAGACAAGAAGATTCATGACATCTATTATTCCAGCAAAACTCTCGATGAAGCACAAATCAATTATACGACCACGGAGAAAGAAATGCTTGTTATCGTATATGCTTTCGACAGGTTCCGATAATACTTAGTAGGATCAAAGTGATTGTGTACACTGATCATGCTTCTATCAAGTATCTGTTGAATAAGAAAGATGCCAAACCGCGCCACATTCGCTGAATACTTCTCCCACAAGAATTTGATCTTGAAATCCGGGACAAAAAGGGTACCGAGAATAGTGTTGTTGATCACCTCTCTAGATTAACCACAGAAGCTGGAGATTTGTTGCCAATTCAAGATCATTTGCCGATTGAGAAAGTTTACGCATTATCATCTATCCAAGCACCATGGTTTCCAGACATTGCTAATTTTCTTGCTACTGGACAGCTACCTCCGGGTTTGACATTACACAACAAAAGAAGAAATTCTTTCATGACGTAAAGTTCTATTACTGGGATGACCCGTTGCTATTCAAGCATGGAAGCGATGGGCTAATCCGGAGATATGTTATTGAAGAGGAAATCCCAAGTATCATTGTTGATTGCCATGCCTCTCCCTATGGAGGCCATTTTGGAGGAGAAAAGACCGCTGCAAAAATACTTCAAGCTGGTTTCTATTGGCCTACACTATTTAAAGATGTCAATCTATTCGTCAAATCCTGTGATAGGTGCCAAAGAACAGGAGGCATATCCCTCCGAGATGACATGCCACTCAACTCTATTTTAGAAGTTGAGGTGTTCGATGTATGGGGAGTGGACTACATGGGACCATTCCCATCTTCCTGCAGATATCAATATATTCTTGTTGCCTGTGAGTACGTTTCTAAATGGGTTGAAGCCATTCCAACCCAAGCACCGGATGCCAAATCTGTAGTCAAGCTTTTCCAAAAGATTATATTCCCTTGGTTTGGAGTTCCATGTGCAGTTATTTCTGATGGAGGCACACACTCTGCTGAAAAACAATTCAACAATCTTCTCTCAAAGTACGGTGTAACCCATAAAATCTCTACGCTCTATCATCCCCAAACATCCGGGCAAGTAGAGATTTCAAATAGGCAGCTGAAGACTATTCTTGAAAAGACTGTCTCTAGTTCAAGGAAAGATTGGGCACTAAAGATCGATGATGCATTATGGGCGTATCACACAGCCTACAAAACTATCATTGGGACTACTCCATTCAAGCTAATCTATGGCAAATCATGTCACCTTCTGCTTGAATTGGAACACCGCGCTTTATGGCAATAAAGTTCTTGAACTTCGACATGAAAAGAGCAGGAGAAAAGCGTCTGTTGCAACTGCAGGAGCTTGAAGAACTTCGTCTTAATGCATATGAGAATGCAAAGTTGTATAAAGAAAGAACAAAAGCTTGGCATGACAAAAGAATTCGCAGGAAGGATTTTCAAGAAGGAGACAAAGTATTGTTATTCAACTCCAGATTGAAGCTTTTTCCAAGAAAGTTGAAATCCAAGTGGTCCGGCCCGTTCCTAGTACTCAAGATTTTTCCATATGGAGCTGTAGAGCTCCAAGGCAAAGATGGAACTTTCAAAGTTAATGGATAACGCTGCAAACTCTACTCAAGTGGAGAAGATGTGGAAAAAGGAGCTTCTTGCTCCCTACAAGATGCCTAAAGTTTTAGAAGAAGTCTTACTCCGGACTCTAAATGGAGGACCTCGTGGGAATTGACCCCACATTAGGATAGAATTCTTTTAAGTTTTTCAAATAAAAAACACTCTTTAATTTCGCTAATAAGCCTGTCATGGATGAATGCAATAATTTAGACTTAATTTCTATTCAATCCGTCATAGTTTACTGCTGAATGACTGTAATTTTCTGTAGAAATCGCAAAGTGCACGGCGTGCAGGTCATAACGCACAGCGTGCACTTCAATACTAAATATAGTAGAAAATGTTCTGGAAAAAGACACGGCGTGCAATTCCAACTTGCACACCGTGCACCTAATATGCAAGATCTACATGAAACTTTCTAGAAAAATGCATGCCGTGCACCGCTGAAAAACACGACGTGCTGCTGGAGATGCAATGGTCTGGAAACTTTTTGGAAACTAACACGCCGTGCATAGTCAACTTGCACGACGTGTACCTGGGAAGTAAAAAGTTCGACAAATTTCTCGAAACTCGCATGGTGTGCATTTTCTAAACGAATAGTCGTGAACCTGGGCGAATGGAAATCTGTAAAAGTTCTGAAAACGTGCACACCGTGCACCGCAGAAACGCACGTCGTGCACTTTTAAGTGAAGTCTAGACAAAAAGTGCCGGAGTGCACGACCTAATTCTCTAACCCTAGAGCCGTGCACCCTGACCCTAACAGCCGCCCACCAGTCATGCACCCCGACCCTAGCAGTCGTCCGCCAGTCGTGCAACCCCAAACCATAGCCACCGTCTCCAGCCGTGCACCTCCTTCCGCAGCCGTGCGCAGCTCACCCCCTTCTCCGTTCGAGTGCCACTGAGCTTCTCCACGTAACTAGAAGCGCCGCACCTGCCATGCAGCCTCTGCAATCGCCACCCAGCCCCAGCCGTGCAGTGCCGCCATCATGTCTCCGCTGAGCTTCTACCAAGCACGCCGCCGACACCGATCAACGTGCAGCAGCTCTGCCCCACCGACAATAGCTCTGCATAGTTGCACTGCCATCTCAGCGAAGCACCGTCCGCCACGCCGCCGTTGAGCTCCAGCCTAACAGCCGCCGCCGACGAACGTCGTTCCGAACAACTGTGCACGAACGCACCTTCTTCTTCCTCAAAGTCATGCACCTCAGCCTGTAGCCAATCCACCACCCTTCTTCTCAGCCCAGCTAGCAGCTTGAACTGCCACGCCATCATCAAACAGCGCAACCGTTCGAGCTTCCATCGTCTTTCTTGCAGCCGTTGTGCCTTCTCAATCGATCGAGAAATGCCAAAACAACAGCAGCGTTGCCAATCGCAACACTTTGCCCAAAAATCGGAGTTGTCTCTGCAGATTTTCGGCTTTCCCCAAATCCACAAGTGCACGCCGTGCACTGTATCTGCGCGTCATGCATCTACCTGTCTGAGACAGACATCCATTCCACTACATCGTGCACTATACGGATGGCACCAATCAAGTGGAGGGCCGGCAGCTGTCCAGGCTATCAAGTTACAGTGGAAGTAGGTTCCTCCACACCATCCACACAGCCTGAAGAAGACGTCGACTACCAATTTCTCATTACAAGGTGTGTTCTACCTTCACGGTACATGTGTGAAGAAGCCGCCACCAAGCTGGGTTTCAAATATGAGGTAGTAAATCACTTAACTTTTTTGGGACTACACTATCTCTGCACTCGGGTTACTAAGACCTACCCCCGTCTTGTGTATGAGTTTCTTACTACCTTTAAAGTTGAGAGTGACCCACAACGCCGTCATATACCTTACAGAATATCAGTTTCCGCTTGTTAGACAAACCATTTTCCATGAATCTTGAGTGGTTTTGCACTTTACTTAAATGTAACTACAGCGGTTACACTGAATACCCTCCGGCTTTCAACAGTGATTTGTTTTGGTCCGAAATTACTTCTGATACAGTGCATAGGGCACAGAATGCTCGGGCATCTAGCATCCACAACCCTGTTTTCCGAGTCATTCATCGCCTTCTTAGCACGGGACCATTGGCAAAGAACGAAACCCAGGGTGTTGTGGGAAAAACTGATCTCTTCTTTTTATGGTGTGTGGTGCAAAGTGAGCAACTCAGTTCTGGTTATTACATTGTACACAAGCTGCTTGATACTAAGAAATAAAAGAAAAGGGAGGCGGGCGACATCATGTGTGGCGGGATAATTAGCATTCTTGCTATGCAGTTGGGTTTGGATGTAGGTTCCCAAGAACCTACACCGGGGAAGAATCTCATTGATATAAGCTATCTTATCTCTTGCTGTCTGATCTCCAGACATGGCAAAAACTCGTCAAAGTTCAATGTTTATATCACAAAGACACAGTTCATCACAATCCCCAATGTGAGCCGCAATGATATCAAGAACAAGGCCACTTGGAAAGTAGAGCTTCAGCCAGAGAACGATGAGGAGACACCCACCAGGGGTGCCAACAGCTCTACACTAGGGCCTACTCCAGGAGCATCTACCCATCTGCCACCGTCCACTGGTACTCAGACTGCGTACAGCTGGACAATGCCGGATGTTTAGCATCTTTTCAGCTACATGGAGCGGCGTTTGGATCATTTGGACACTCGCCTGGACCAGATGAGTGCGAAGAATGACACCAGGTTTGACCATTTGAGTGCACATCACTCAACAATGTACAAAATGGTCAACCGGATGGATGTGTGGCACATCTCGCAAGGCCACTACCCAGCACCGCAGTCCTTCCAGTCCCCCTCCTGCCAGGAGACCACAGCCCCCGACGCCCCACTGCATGAGTTTCCAGAAGACCAGCAGCACCAGCAAGAGCAACAACACCAACATCACCAGCAGCAGCAGCCAGGATCATCATCCGCGATGCCAATGGGCATCCCTGACATCGTTAGTCAGTTCTTCCCAGAGCAGGGAGACGACATATCATTTTTCTGATTTTATTTCATGACAGGTATCCAGTTATGAACTCCTAAAGTTCGATTGAAGCAGTGAGGACACTGCTAATTTCAGGCTTAGGGGAGAGCAATCGGACGGTATTGGTATCCTAGTTAGCTTTTACTTTCCATGTTATTTGCTTTTTGTCAGTTGCTTTTGTACTTTTGTTTTGTTTTCTCTTTTTAGTTGTTGTTTTTAGTTCTTCTTTTTCTGATGGCAAGTCTAATATGATATGAGATTCATCTTTTATATGTGGAAAGAACTCCTATGCTTAACTGTTCGTCCTCCTTTGATGAGAAATATCAATTGAAGAAGTTGTAAAAAGCATGCATTAATCAAATGAAACCTTTGGACCATCAACATGTGTCTAACTCTAGCTTATGCTTCTAGCCTGAACTTTCATCTTTCACATCTCAGCAAAAATTTAAAACATGTAATGGTTTCAATTTTTGTCAGTAAACCAACTTTACAACATCATTTAGAATACGGGATGACTTTGCTAAGCTCTTACTGCATTTGCAAACACTCTTTCAATAAAACATTTTCAAACAGATGAATGAAATCTAGTTAATGATGCAATTTAGTTGACTCTCCCAAGTTTGAAAAAGAAAAAATTTAAATAACTCTATACCCCATTAAAAAGATGGCTAATCTACCCACATATCATGATAGCCTAGTGTAAGTCCAATCTGGCCACGATGGTTAGGTGGTATGTCTTCAAAGAGGGTAAAATATCCGAACCGACACTCCTCGTGTGCATAAGCCTACATTAGCAGCCGAGTGTGGGAAACCATAATCCTTTGTCATATCATTTCTGGGATAAGGAGAGTACAGCAAAAATTGTCAATCTTTAACTAAGATTTCATCTTTTGTAATCCCTAATAGTTGAGATTTTGAGCTGCACATCCACTGATTATTTGGCTTGGTCATCCAAATTCTACGTAGTGTTGTTTAATTGATTGATTCATTAAATTGATGCCACCCCTGCTAATCTAAAAATCTTTTTCTTGGGTGTTTGAGTTGAATTGATGGCTATAAGCATAAACATGTTGATCATGGTTGGTTTGGTTTCATGCACATCTTTCATTTCATTTGATCTGTTTATGTTCTTGACAATTCTTCATTTATATTTCCATGTTCTTTTTGCTTGAGGACAAGCAATGGTTTAAGCTTAGGGGGATTTGTTGTGTGATTTGTATATCATCTTTTCCATTTTTATCACACACAAATTTGGTTCTTTCTAAGTATAATTCAGTCTCTTTCATATTAGTTTTGCCATATTTTTGTTGTTCTATGTGTCCCATAACTTGTATTGCAAATTTGCCACAAAAAGGACTAAATTCAGATGTTATTTCTACAGAAATAGAAGAATGCACGACGTGCAGATTCAGACGCACGACGTGCACCATTCCAGAAAAGACTGGTTTGTTGAAGCAGTAAAGTGCACGACGTGCAATATCCAAATGCACGACGTGCAACAATCCAGAGAAAATCCGTTCTGTTCAGCCAAGAGAATGCACGGCGTGCACGCAACAAATGCACGACGTGCGAGATTCTAGAAACATACAGAACACGAAGACACGGTGTGCACATCGAAATTACACGGCGTGCACCTGGAACGTAAACTGCTGAAGAAGTTCTGGAAAGACGCACGGCATGCAATTCCTCAGCACACACCGGGCACGTATCATCCCAATGTCAACTGCACTGCAAGTGCACGACGTGCACTCAAAAATTCACGCCGTGCACCTGGCAGTTTCAGAATTTCAAAAATTCAGAATATGATTTTAAAAGAAAGAGGGAAGCCAAGGGACAGTTACGTACGGCCATTTGGAGATTTTCTCTCATCCCAAAGATAGAGGAGAGCAGAGGGAGGCGATTTGGGATGAAAATAAGGTGGTTTCTTGCATAAAGAGACTACTTCTTCTTCTCTACTTTTCCATTTTTCTTCTTCAAGGTGCAGCCAAGCTTCCCCAACTTCGGGCAGCTTCTTGGGAGAGAAGTTAGTTTGACTTGGAGCAGCTAGAGGGAGGGAATTTCATCCTAGAGCTGGAATTCTTGCTTCTTGTGGTTACATCTTCAGTTCTCCTTGTCTTTTCTTCTCTAAACCATTTTTAGCACTAAAAATTCTGTAGCAAATTTGTTGTACATTGTTATGGACGAGTAGACTCCTTCTTCTTGGGCATGGGAGAGTAACTCCCATGCCATAGCATGTAATGAACAAGTAATTTCGTACTAAATGCATTTGTTCTTGTTTCTTTACCATGAGAGTGTCAGTTTACTCTTTTTCCTGCATGTATTGTTGGCCACCTTATATGCATAATTTCTGCCTTCTTGCTTAGTTTGAGAAGACAAGTAGGAATGTATGGAGGCACTTCTCTTGGCAACTCTTCTTCTACGAGAGTGGAGAAGAATGAGTTGAGGATCTGTTTGTGATCATAAACGAAATTCATACACGGGAGTGTTGATTTGAGTTATGATAGTTGCATTTTACACCGGGAGGTGAAATGTAACACAAATTTTCTTTGAAACATGATCTGATGTATGTTTAAATTATTTTGTTCTCTTTATTGCTATGGTATGTGAGTGAAATACTAATGTCCAAGATCCCTAAACTTTCTGAAATCGAATATTTCTTGTAATCCTTGCTTGTTAATTAAAATCTGAAATTCCTGTAGTTAAAACCTAATTTTTATGTTTTTAGAACTAATCTTTTCTACTCTTTAAAATCGGTCTAGATTGTTGAACTTTAGTACTTTTGCGTTCAATTAAATTAACTCAACTCCTTGTGTTCGACCTTGACTATACTACCTCAGTATACTTGCGAAGTTTGGTTAAGTTGAGTAAACTATGCATTACTTGGATTGAAACTCATTTGTGTAAAGAACCAACAAGTTTTTGGCGCCGTTTCCGGGGAGCTACGGTAATTTAATTGGAGTAATAAGTACTATTTAGTATTCGAGACTAGACCATCATTCACCGTTTTTGAATTTTCATATACCTCTTAGTGTGTTCTTAATTCCTCTTGTTATTTTTCAGATTGTATGCGTCGTTCACAACGAGGTCTCCAAACATCCTCTTTGCTAGACCTTGAAATATAATGAACTCTTTCAAGTTTGAGGAGAACAAGAAGAGTAGAACAACCGCTATTTGGAGGTACTTCAAAGTCACCATCACCATCATCACCACCACCATCTTCTTCATCTTCTGCAGTAGCTACTCCAAGCATTTCAGCCATGGAGGACGATCACCCTCTCAAAGATTTCTCTATGCTGGTTTCCACAAATATTTGTGGAGACATTGACCTCCTACTATGGAAGAAAATAACTTTTCAGTTGCCCCTTCCATGATGCAAATGATTCAGCAAAATCATTTCAGGGGTACAGCCAATGAAGACCCAAGTCTTCATATTGCAGAATTTCTGGAATATCTGAATACTTTTAAGATTAATGGAGTGTCCGCTGATGGAATCAGAGTTATGCTATTTCCTTTCACTCTAAGAGATAGAGCCAAGGCGTGGCTTTTGTCTCTTCCTAAGAAGTCTATTAGAAGTTGGGACCAACTGCTTAATGCTTTCCTTGCAAAGTACTTTCCAGCAAGCAAGACAACTCACTTGAGGAACCAGCTTACGAATTTCTCTCAAAGTGAAGGAGAAACCTTATATGATACATGGGAACGGTTCAAGGATCTTCAACGCCTTTTCCCGCACCATGGTTTGACAAACTGGCTCTTGCTGCAAACCTTCCACAATGGACTATTTTACAATACTCGGTTGACTCTAGATGCCGCAGCTGGCGGTGCACTAATGAACAAGTCCTATAGAGTGGCCTATGATATCATTGAAGATATATAACTCAATCACTGTCAATGGGGAGGAGATAGAGGAGCTAAATCCACCTCTACAACAAGCTCTTCAGCCGGAAAGCAAGGAGGAAAGCATACTATTGATGTCGTTGATCTAATCGCCACAAAGCTAGATGTGCTCACACAGAAATTTGAGAAGATGACCACTCTTCCAATTCAATCTGTTGAAGCCACGTGTGAAGCTTGTGGTAATATAGGACATACCTCTTCTTCTTGTTTTGCCCCTAATGCTATGGAAGGAAATTTTGAACAGGTTAATGCAGTTGGGATGCAAGGAAACAAACAATACAACCCTTATTCCAACCAATATAATCTGGGATGGAGAGATCACCCTAATTTCTCTTACCGAAATGCAAGCAGCACCCAAAATTTCCAGCAAGGACAGCAACATGTAAACCGTCAAGGAAATCCACTGGGTTTTAATAACAAGGGTTTTCAACAGCAACAACAACCCCAAGGTTCTTCTTTAGAAGCCATGATGGAGAAGTTCATATCAACACAGATGCAACAAAATGAGGAACTTCGAGGAAATGATAAGCTTTTAAAAGATGCTATTGCGCAACTCTCTGCAAACGTGGATGGAATTTCCACCCACACCAAGATGTTGGAAAATCAAATAGCACAACAAGCTTTGAATCAACAAAGGACTCCACAATCCGGTTCTCTTCCAAGCCAGCCAGAAATAAACCCAAGGCAGCAAGCCCATGCTATTATCTTAAGAAGCGGAGTTGAAATTGAAAGACCTTCTCCATCTGAGGAGAAGAACATGAAGCAAATTGTAGAAGAAGAGGCTAACACTCCAAATCACAGTGAGGAGAAAGGTAAAGCTGAAATACCACCTACTTTCAAAGCAAATGCACCTTTTCCTCAAAGATTAGCCAATAAGAAGGAAGACTCAAAATTCAGGAAATTTGTGGACATAATCAACAAACTTCATGTAAACCTTCCTTTTTCTGAAGTTATTGCCGAAATGCCTTCTTATGCAAAATTCTTAAAAGATATTCTGACCAAAAGAAGAAAGGTTGATCAAGTAGAAATTGTTATGCTTTCTAAACGAGTAAGTTCTATTATTCAAAACTGTCTCCCTCAAAAGCTTGATGATTTGGGAGCATTCACACTGCCCTGCAAGATTAATGACACCACTTTTGACAAAGGTTTAGTAGATCTTGGTGTGAGTATCAGCCTTATCCCATTTACCTTATGGCAAGAATTAGATCTTGGGGACTTGAAACCCACAAGGATGGCTATTGAATTAGCTGATCACTCTATTAAATATCCAAAAGGTATTGTGGAAGATGTACTTGTACAAATCGGGAAATTCTATATACCTTGTGATTTTATTGTTCTTGACTTGGCGGAGGTTCCTTCCAACCCTGTTCTTTTTGGGAGACCTTTCTTGAGAACTGCCAGATGCCTTGTTGATGTCCGGGAAGGGAAGCTCACTTTACATGTAGGGGAGGAGGCTATGGAATTCTCTATTTATGAAGCTATGAAAGCACCCACACATGTTGAAGAAATATGCTTGCTTGATATTGTTGATCCTATTGAAAATGATAGTGAAGATGATGTCGATTTGATGGTTAATCTCTATAATGATGATGAAATTGAATTCAATAATTTTGAAAATTCTGGAGCACTTTCTATTTCAAAAGCAACAGCTATTGATGAAGATGCTCCACTTGTTGAAGATAAAATTGATGAAAGTACGACAGGCAAAAAGGTAGAATTAAAAGCCCTTCCACCTGGGCTAAGGTATGCATTTCTTGTCCCAAATTCTACATCTCCTGTCATAACAAATAATGAACTAACCAATGATCAAGAAAATAAATTGCTTGCCAAATTGCATTTGTACAAAGATGTCATTGGTTACTCCATAGAGGATTTAAAAGGCATTCATCCTTCCATTTGTATGCACAAAATAAATATGAAAGATGATGCTAAACCAACTGTTGAACCACCTAGACGTTTAAATCAAAATAAGCTTGAGGTGGTAAAGAAAGAAATTTTCAAGTTAATTGACGTTGGAATCATATATCCAATAAGTGACACCCTTGGGTTAGTGCCATTCATGTGGTACCTAAGAAGGGGGGTGCAACTGTCATCAAATGAGATAATGATGAGTTAATACAAAAACGTATTGTTACAGGTTGGCGTATGTGTATTGACTATAGGCGTTTGAATAAAGCAACACGCAAAGATCATTTCCCTTTGCCTTTTATTGACTTGATGCTTGAACGTCTTGCCAAACATTCATATTTCTATTACTTGGACGGGTATTCAGGTTTTTTTCAGATTCCCAAATATCCGCCCGACCAAGAAAAGACCACTTTCACATGCACTTATGGAACATATGCTTATCGCCGTATGTAGTTTGGTATTTGTAATTCTCTTGCTACTTTTCAGCGGTGCATGATGGCTATATTCTTCGATTTCATTGAAAATATAATGGAGATTTTTATGGACGATTTCAGCGTGTACGGCGATTGTTTTGATCAATGCTTATTAGATTTGTCTCTTGTCTTAGCCCGCTGTAAAAAGGTCAACCTAGTACTAAACTGGGAGAAGTGCCATTTTATGGTACAATCCGGCGTAGTACTAGGACATGTGGTATCTAACAAGGGTATTGAAGTGGACAGGGCAAAGGTCGAAGCAATTGAAAAGATGTCTACTCCATCTTTGGTAAAAGACATTCACAGTTTTTTAGGACATGCAGGTTTTTACAGAAGATTCATTAAAGACATTTCCAAAATTGCAAACCGCAATGTTCTCTTCTTGCAAAAGACACATAATTTGTATTTGATGACGATTGCCAAACAACATGTTCCAAACTCAAAGAAGCTCTCATTTCAGCTCCAATCATCCAACCGCCAGATTGGGACTCTCCCTTTGAACTTATGTGAGATGCAAGTGATTATCCAGTGAGAGTTGTTTTGGGACAGCGGAGAGACAAGAAGATTCATGCCATCTATTTTGCCAGCAAAACTCTCGATGAAGCACAAATCAATTATACGACCACGAAGAAATAAATGTTTGCGATCGTATATGCTTTTGACAGGTTCCAACAATACTTAGTAGGATCAAAAGTGACTGTGTACACTGATCATGCTGCTATCAAGTATCTGATGAATAAGAAAGATGCCAAACCGCGCCTCATTTGCTGGATACTTCTCCTGCAAGAATTTGGTCTTGAAATCCAGGACAAAAAGGGTACCGAGAATAGTGTTGTTGATCACCTCTCTAGATTAACCATAGAAGCTGGAGATTTGTTGCCAATTCAAGATCATTTGCCTATTGAGAAACTTTACGCATTATCATCTATCCAAGCACCATGGTTTGCAGGCATTGCTAATTTTCTTACTACTGGACAACTACCTCCACGTTTGACATATCAACAAAAGAAGAAATTCTTTCATGACGTAAAGTTCTATTACTGGGATGACCCATTGCTATTCAAGCATGGAAGCAATGGGCTAATCTGGAGATGTGATATTGAAGAGGAAATCCCAAGTATCATTGCTGATTGCCATGCCTCTCCCTATGGAGGCCATTTTGGAGGAGAAAAGACCGCTGCAAAAAATACATCAAGCTGATTTCTATTGGCCTACATTATTTAAAGATGTCAATCTATTCGTCAAATCTTGTGATAGGTGCCAAAGAACAGGAGGCATATCCCGCCGAGATGACATGCCACTCAACTCTATTCTAGAAGTTGAGGTGTTCGATGTATGGGGAGTGGACTACATGGAACCATTCCCATCTTCCTGTGGATATCAATATATTCTTGTTTCCTGTGAGTACGTTTCTAAATGGGTTGAAGCCATTCCAACCCAAGCACCAGACGCCAAATCTGTAGTCAAGATTTTCCAAAAGATTATATTCCCTCGGTTTGGAGTTCCACATGCAGTTGTTTCTGATGGAGGCACACACTTTGCTGAAAAACAATTCAACAATCTTCTCTCAAAGTACGGTGTAACCCATAAAATCTCTATGCCCTATCATCCCCAAACATCTGGGCAAGTAGAGATTTCAAACAGGCAGCTGAAGACTATTCTTGAAAAGACTGTCTCTAGTTCAAGGAAAGATTGGGAACTAAAGACCGATGATGCATTATGGGCATATCGCACATCCTACAAAACCATCATTGGGACTACTCCATTCAAGCTAATCTATGGCAAATCATGTCACCTTCCGCTTGAATTGGAACACCGCACTTTATGGGCAATAAAGTTCTTGAACTTCGACATGAAAAGAGAAGGAGAAAAGTGTTTGTTGCAGCTGTAGGAGTTTGAAGAACTTCGTCTTGATGCATATGAGAATGCAAAGTTGTATAAAGAAAGAACAAAAGCTTGGCATGACAAAAGAATTCGCAGGAAGGATTTTCAAGAAGGAGACAAAGCATTGTTATTCAACTCCAGATTGAAGCTTTTTCCAGGGAAGTTGAAATCCAAGTGGTCCGGCCCGTTCCAAGTACTCAAGATTTTTCCAAATGGAGCTGTAGAGCTCCAAGGCGAAGATGGAACTTTCAAAGTTAATGGACAACACTGCTAACGCTACTCAAGTGGAGAAGATGTGGAGAAAGGAGCTTCTTGCTCCCTACAAGATGCCTAAAGTTTTAGAAGAAGGCTTACTCCAGACTCTAAATGGAGGACCTCGTGGGAGTTGACCCCACATTAGGATAGATTTCTTTTAAGTTTTTCAAATAAAAAACACTCTTTAATTTTGCTAATAAGACTGTCATGGGTGAATGTAATAATTTAGACTTAATTTCTATTCAATCTGTCATAGTTTACTACTGACTGACTGCAATTTTCTGCAGAAATCGCAAAGTGCACGACGTGCAAGTCATAACGCACGGCGTGCACTTCAATACTAAATACAACAGATAATGTTCTGGAAAAAGACATGGTGTGCAATTCCAACTTGCACGCTATGCACCTGATATGCAAGATCTACAGGAAACTTTCTGGAAAAATGCACGTCGTGCACTGCTGAAAAACACGACGTGCAGCTGGAGATGCAATGGTCTGGAAACTTTTTGGAAACTAACACGTCGTGCATAGTTAACTTGCACGGCGTGCACCTGGGAAGTAAAAAGTTCAACAACTTTCTAGAAACTCGCACAGTGTGAATTTTCTAAACGAACAACCCTGCACTTGGGCAAATGGAAATCTGTAAATGTTCTGAAAACGTGCACGCCGTGCACCGTAGAAACGCACGCTGTGCACTTTTAAGTGAAGTCTAGACAAAAAGGGCCGGAGTGCATGACCTAATTCTCTAACCCTAGAGCCGTGCACCCCGACCCTAGCAGCCGCCCGCCAGTCGTGCACCCCGACCCTAGTAGCCGCCCGCCAGTCGTGCAACCCCAAACCCTAGCCGCCGTCTACAGCCATGCACCTCCTTCCGCAGCCGTGTGCAGCTCACCCCCTTCTCCGTTCGAGCGCCGCTGAGCTTCTCCGCGCAACTAGCAGCGCCACACCAGCCGTGCAGCCGCTGCAATCGCCACGGAGCCCCAGCCGTGCAGCTGCTGCAATCGCCACCGAGCCCCAGCCATGCAGCGCCGCCATCACATCTCTACTGAGCTTCAACCAAGCATGTCGCCGATGCCGATTAGCCTGCAGTAGCTCCGCCCCACCGACAGCAGCTCTGCACAGTTGCACCGCCATCTCGGCGAATCGCCTTCCGACGCATGCCGTTCCGAACATCCGTGCATGAACACACCTTCTTCTTCCTCAAAGCCGTGCACCTCAGCCCGCAGCCGAGCCACCACCCTTCTTCTCAGCCCAGCTAGCAGCTCGAACCGACACGCCGTCATCCAACAACGCAACCATTTGAGCCGCCAGTGTCTTTCTAGCAGTCGTTGTGCCTTCTCGATCGATTGAGCAATGCCAAAACAACAGTAGTGCCGCCAATCGCAACACTTTGCCCAAAAATCAGAGCTGTCTCTGCAGATTTCCGGCTTTCCCCAAATCCGCAAGTGCACACCGTGCACTGTATCTGCACGTCGTGCATCTACATGTCTGAGACAGACATCCAGTCCACTACAGTGTGCACTCTACGAATGGCACCAATCAAGCAGAGGGCGAAAACCGTCCAGGCTATCAAGTTACAGCAGAAGCAGGTTCCTCTACACCAAGACCGCAATCCTTTGTACCATCCACACAGTTCAGGGTTAGGCCTGAAGAAGACGCCGACTACCAATTTCTCATTAGAAGGCATTTTCTACCTTCACGGTACATGTGTGAAGAAGCCGTCACCAAGATGGGTTTCAAAGATGAGGTAGTAAGTCACTTAACTTTTTTGGGACTACACTATCTCTGCACTCTGGTTACTAAGACCTACCCCCGTCTTGTGTACGAGTTTCTTACTACCTTTAAACCTGAGAGTGACCCACAATGTCGTCATATACCTTATCAGAATATCAGTTTCCTCTTGTTAGACAAACCATTTTCCATGAACCTTGAGCGGTTTTGCACTTTACTTAAATGTAACTACGACGGTTACACTGATTACCCTCCGGCTTTCAACAGCGATCTGTGTTGGTCCGAAATTACTTCTGATACAATGCATAGGGCACTAAATTCTCGGGTGTCTAGCATCCACAACCCTATTTTCCGAGTCATTCATCGCCTTCTTAGCACACGACCATTTGCAAAGAACGAAACCCAGGGTGTTGTGGGAAAAACTGATCTCTTCTTTTTATGGTGTGTGGTGCAAAGTGAGCAACTCAGTTCTGGTTATTACATTGTACACAAGCTGCTTGATACTAAGAAACAAAAGAAAAGGGAGGCAGGCGACATCATGTGTGGCGGGATAATTAGCATTCTTGCTATGCAGTTGGGTTTGGATGTAGATTCCCTAGAACCTGCACCGGGGAAGAATCTCATCGATATAAGCTATCTTATCTCTTACGGTTTGATCTCCAGACATGGCAACAACTTGTCAAAGTTCAATGCTTATATCACAAAGACATAGTTCATCACAATCCCCGATGCGAGCCGTAATGATATCAAGAACAAGGCCACTTGGAAAGTAGAGCTTTAGCCAGAGAACGATGAGGAGACACCCACCAGGGGTGCCAGCAGCTCTACACCAGGGCCTACTCCAGGAGCATCTACCCATCTTCCACCGTCCACTAGTACTCAGACTGCGTACAGCTGGACACTGTCAGATGTTCAACATCTTTTCAGCTACATGGAGCAACGTTTTGATCATTTGGACACTCGCCTGGACCAGATGAGCGTGCAGAATGACACCAGGTTTCACAATTTGAGTGCACATCACTCAACTATGTACGAAATGGTCAACCGGATGGATGTGTGGCACATCTCGCAAGGCCACTACCCAACACCGCAGTCCTTCCAGTCCCCCTCCCGCCAGGAGACCACAACCCCCGACGCCCCACTGCATGAGTTTCTAGAAGACCAGCAGCACCAGCAAGAGCAACAACACCAGCAAGAGCAACAGCACCAGCATGACCAGTAACAGCAGCCAGGATCATCATCCGCGATGCCAATGGACATCCCTGACATCGTTAGTCAGTTCTTCCTGGAGCAGGGAGGTGGCAGATCATTTTTCTGATTTTATTTCATGACAGGTATCCGGTTATGAACTCCTAAAGTTCGATTGAAGCAGTGAGGACACTGTTGATTTTAGGCTTAGGGGAGAGCAACCGGACTGTATTGGTATCCTAGTTAGCTTTTACTTTCCATGTTATTTGCTTCTTGTCATTTGCTTTTGTACTTTTGTTTTGTTTTCTGTTTTTAGTTGTTGTTTTTAGTTCTTCTTTTTCTGATGGCAAGTCTAATATGATATCAGATACATCTTTTATATGTGGAAAGAACTCCTATGCTTAACTGTTCGTCCTCCTTTGATGAGAAATATCAATTGAAGAAGTTGTAAAAAGCATGCATTAATCAAATGAAACCTTTGGTCCATCAACATGTGTCTAACTCTAGCTTATGCTTCTAGCCTGAACTTTCATCTTTCACATCTCAGCAAAAATTTAAAACATGTAATGGTTTCAATTTTTGTGAGTAAACCAACTTTACAACATCATTTAGAATATGGGATGACTTTGCCAAGCTCTTAGTGCATTTGCAAACACTCTTTCAATAAAAAAAATTTCAAACAGATGAATGAAATCTAGTTAATGATGCAATTTAGTTGACTCTCTTAAGTTTGAAAAAGAAAAAATTTAAATAACTCTATACCCCATTAAAAAGATGGCTAATCTGCCCACATATCATGCTAGCCTAGTGTAAGTCCGATCTGGCCACGATGGTTAGGTGGTATGTCTTAAAAGAGGGTAAAATACCCCAACCGACACTCCTTGTGTGCATAAGACTACATTAGCAGCCGAGTGTCAGAACCCATAATCCTTTGTCATATCATTTCTGGGATAAGGAGAGTACAACAAAAATTGTCAATCTTTAACTAAGATTTCATCTTTTGTAATCCCTAATAGTTGAGATTTTGAGTTGCACATCCACTGATTGTTTGGCTTGGTCATCCAAATTCTACCTAGTGTTGTTTAATTGATTGATTCATTAAATTGATGCCACCCCTGCTGAACTAAAAATATTTTTCTTGGGTGTTTGAATTGAATTGATGGCTATGAGCATAAACATGTTGATCATGGTTGGTTTGGTTTCATGCACATCTTTCATTTCATTTGATCTATTTATTTTCTTGACAATTCTTCATTTATATTTCCAAGCTCTTTTTTCTTGAGGACAAGAAATGGTTTAAGCTTAGGGGGATTTGTTGTGTGATTTGTATATCATCTTTTCCATTGTTATCAAATACAAATTTGGTTCTTTCTAAGTATAATTCAGTCTCTTTCATATTAGTTTTGCCATATTTTTGTTGTTCTATGTGTCCCATAACTTGTATTGCAAATTTGCCACAAAAAGGACTAAATTCAGATGTTATTTCTATAGAAATAGAAGAATGCACGGCGTGCAGATTCAGACGCACGACGTGCACCATTCCAGAAAAGACTGGTTCGCTGAAGCAGTAAAGTGCACGGTGTGCAATATCCAAATGCATAGCATGTAACATTCCAGAGAAAATCTGTTCTGTTCAGCCAAGAGAATGCACAACGTGCACGCAAGAAATGCACGGCGTGCGAGATTCCAGAAACATACAAAACACGAAGACACGGTGTGCACCTGGAACGTAAACTGCTGAAGAAGTTCTGGAAAGACGCACGTCGTGCAATTCCTCAGCGCACGTCGTGCACATATCAGCCCGATGTCAACTTCACTGCAAGTGCACGGCGTGCACTCAAAAATGCACGTCGTGCACCTGGCAGTTTCAGAATTTCGAAAATTCAGAATACGATTTTAAAAGAAAGAGGGAAGGCAAGGGACGGTTACGTACGGCCAGTTGGAGGTTTTCTCTCGTCCCAAAGACAGAGGAGAGTAGAGGGAGGAGATTTGGGAGGAAACTAAGGTGGTTTCTTGCATAAATAGACTACTTCTTCTTCTCCACTTCTCCATTTTTCTTCTTCAAGGTGCAACCAAGCTTCCCCAACTTCGGGCAAATTCCCCAAGACCGATGATTTATTCTATGAAGGTCTTCTTCTTAATCTAGGGATCCAACCAAAGTTTAGTATGACATCCATTACCAATAACGAAGTTTGTATCGTGAAGAATTAAGGTTCTAGAATTGAAAACCCTCTGGCTCAGCCATGACCAGCTAGAGTTAGGAGAGGCTGACCAGAAGGTTTGCTTCTTTAAGTACTTCTCGTTTATCCATTTAACCCATAAGATGTCTTTCTTTGAAGCTAAATTCCAAGTATTCAAACAAATGGATGCAGTAGACATATGTTTAACCTTCATAATGCCCAACCCACCTTCCGCTTTGGGTAGAGAAATCTTGTCCCAAGCTATGAGATGGAAATTAAATTTATTCTCAGATTTGCCCAACAGAAAGTCACGACACAGCTTGTCAATCTGATTACAGATATCATCTCGTAAAGGAAAGAAGGATGACCAATATAAGTGAATAGAGGAAAGAGTTGATTTGATAAGTTCACACCTCCCTGCAAGAGATAAAGAATTGGCCTTCCAGCCTTCAAGTTTAGTTTTAACTTTGTCAATAAGAGGTTGGCAATCTCGGCTTCTGAGTTTACCGATGAACAAGGGGATACCGAGATACTTCGCAGGCAACTTGCACTCTTTCATGTTGAGGAAATCTAGAATCTGTTGTTCAGGAGAACCTTTGCTAAAAATAATAGAACTTTTATCAGAATTTAATTTAAGCCCCAAAGAATCTCCAAAGGAATTAAGAATAGCATTGATGGTAGTGGCATTTTCCAAAGTAGCTTCAGAGAAAACCATGACATCATCTGCGAAAATGATGTGGGACAAATGAAGATTTTCAGATGCCTTAATAGGATTGAAACTTTTGTTAAGCACAGCTGCATTCAGCATCTCAGATAAACCTTGCATAATGATGACGAAAAGGTAGGGATTAATAGGACCCCCTTATCTAATCCCATTTGAGGGTTTAAACTTGACATCTGGCTCACCATTAACTAAAACTTGGTATGAAGTGGAAATGAAGAACTCTCGTATCCAATTGATCCATGTAAGAGGGAATCCCATTTTTAAAAGGATCGAGAAAAGATAGCTCCAATGGACAGAATCATAGGCCTTTGTGAGGTCTATTATTAAGCACATGTTGTTCTTGGAATTGGCTTTGTTGAAGTCATAAATAAGTTCGTTGGTAAGCATGATAACATCCTTAATATTGTGCCCTTTTATGAAAGCAAATTGGTTGGGACCAATGATATCAGGAAGGACTTGTTGAAGTTTGTTCGCTATAATCTTTGAGATGATCTTGAACAAGACATTGCAAAGAGCAATCAGTCTCCAATTTTTAAGATCACTACAATCTTTCTCTTTTGGGATCAAAGTTATGAAAGTATTGTTCTCTTCTTGAAGAAGTTGTCCATTTCTAAAAAATTCCAGAATTGCTTCACTGTCATCTTGCTTGATAATGGGCCAAGATTTCTTAAAAAAGATTGTGTTAAATCCATCAGGCTCGGGGGCCTTATCCGGATTCAAGTTGTCCACAATATCATCGATCTCCATCTGTGTAACAGGGAGTAGAAGAATATCCTTGTGTCTTTCAGTGATCTTGGGGCCATTCCAGTCTCCTTCCACCACCCCTCCAAGCCTGCTATTGTTGAAAAGCTTTTTATAAAAGTCATAGATGTGGGATTTGATGGTCGATAAGTCATAAGTAACAGTGTTATCAATGAGAAGAGATCTAATATAGTTCCTTTGTCTTCTGGTGCAGAGAGAAGAATAGAAAAAGCTCATATTGGAGTCCCTTTCTCTTAGCCATTGCACCTGTGACTTCTTCCTCAAAAGAATCTCCTCTTTAATGGTGGCTTCATGAGCAATTTTCCTTAGTTCAATAGCAGTAGAATTCAGGGTTTCATTGGTAGGATCTGCATCCACATTTTCCTGAGCAGAAAGAGCTTGATTACGCTTGATTATAGCATCTGAGAAATAGTTATTGACTTTAGACCGATTCCAACTAATAAGTTCTGTTCTAACCAGCTGGAGCTTCTGGTAAACTCTGAACATCGCAAAGCCTTCATAACTTTTAGACCAAGCATTGCTAAAAATCTGTAGAAAGTCCTCTTCATCAGCCCAATTGTTAATAAAGCAAAAAGGAGATCTCACAATGCGTGGGTTACCCATATGGAGAGTAATAATCTTATGGTCACTAACCACATTGGAAATGACACATCCATGAAAGTCTGCCAACTCATTCAGAGCTTCTGCATTGTAAAGAATTCTATCGATTTTTGTCGTAACAAATCTACTTCCTTCCTGATGGTTATCCCAGGTGAAAGGGGCTCCACTCATATTAAGATCGTATAAGGCAATGTTCAAAACGCATTCATTAAAATCCTCTGTGGCCTTCTTCATATGAGGCAGCCTCCCTATTTTGTCATGATCAAATCTAACAGCATTGAAATCTCTGATGAGAAACCAAGGGCCATCTAGTGATGTAGCAATGGAGGATATACCTTCCCAAAGAGAGGTTATATCATGATCTTCAGTATGTCCATAAATCACAGAAAGAAAAAAATTTCCTATTATCCATATAAACTTCACAATGAACTAGCTGATCAATAGCATACATTTTATGAATCTCACAAACATTGTGGTCCCAGAGAACGATTACTCTACCTAAAGGATGTGAGCAATGATTAGAAGCATAGTGGAGATTAGGAAAGTATCTAGATAAGAATTGAGGAAGTTTCCTTCTTCTTATATTAGTTTCTAACAGAATAAGAATTTGGCCCGAGACCCTCCTTAATTCCTCCTGGATGGCTAGAATTTTGTTACTCAGCCCTCTCACATTCCAGGAGGTGATTTGGAGATTCATCTTGACCCTTGGGCTGGATTACTGCCATCCTCAGTTTCAGATATGTCTTTCATATCAGGTAAATCTAAAATCTTATGGAATCAACAAGTAAGGACTCAAGTGAGATAAATCTAAACTCTTTAGATAAAGAATCATTGATTGCCATTATTCATGATACTTGTGCCTCTCTCAAGTCTTCTAAAAGGAAAAGGAAAAATCTTGGTAGAATTGTTGATAATTTTCATGTAGAATTAAATGATCTTGAACATGCTAATTCTTGCTTGCTTGATGACAAAAAGGCTTGTCTTAGCCAAGTAGACTCTTTTAAAATTGAAAATACTAGTTTGCTTGATAAGATTAGATTTCTAGAAGCTCAACCTTTCATGCCTAGTTCTAATGAAGAGCACAATTTAATTATTGATTCTCTCATGCATGATATTGATGTTCTTAAATCTGAAAACAAGAAAAAAGATTTTTTTTTGCAAGAATTAGAAATAGAAATGCCTCCTTGCTTGCTAAAATCAATGTGCATGAATCGTGTTCTAGTTTTACTAGTAGAGAGAATGATGTTGTTTCTCTTCATATTGATAGAGATTCTTATTTAACTACAGCTCTTTGCTTAGAAAATGATTTTCTGCATGCTAGAGATAATATCAATCATTTATCTTCTACTATTGCTTCTCTTAAGCATGATAATGACAGTTTAAGATCTTCTTCGCAAAGATTCTTAGTTGGTAAAAAGAATCTTAATGACATCCTACACCATACTACTAAACAAATTGGTAGACATGGTTTAGGATACGATAGTAGTCAAAAGAGAAACAAAGATAAATGACCTCCAATATTCCATGGAGAATCCTCTAGTTCCAAGTCTACGGGCACATGCAACTATTGCAAGGATTTTGGTCATTATTCTACTTGTTTTTCTTTTAGGAATGCACCCAAGAGCAATAGGACTTGGGTTGCTCTGGACCCAATAATATGATTGGTGACCATTTCATCTTTCTTCTTGTAGGTACTTGCAAATGGATTGACCTGAGCTATTGAATTGCAAATTGACTTCTCAATCCACATGAAAGAAGAAAGATGAGATGTGTAGAGGGTGACAACAAATGGAAAAAGGAATGGTAAGAACAAAGGTAAATGTTTTCTTGCTTATAACCATTTATAACTTGTTTTTGTCAAGTTCGTGTGCACTATGCATGTGGTTTTTGAGTAAAAAGTGGTATTTTGTGTTTCTCTTCACACTCTTGCTAAAACATTGTTTCTAATGCTTATATAGTGCATTACTAACTTGCTTAGACATGTTTGGATATGGTTTGTATATTTAGCATGACTTTAAATATGTTTTTATGAAATATATGTGCTTTTTGACAGCTGCTCTGTCAGTCGAGTTTGCCCTGTTTGAAACTCGACCGATAGGCACCAATGGGTGTTTCCAACAGTTGTCATTGGTCGAGTTCTCAATACACAAAACTCGAAAGATAACACTGTGCACAAAATATACATTTGGCTTATTGAATGGGAATTTCCCTCTCAACTAGATTTTCTCAACCAATAGCCTTATTATTTGGCACTGTCATTTGGTACCTTTATATATGCATATTTCCATGTTTTAAATTGCCTATCTTGTTTACAACTCTATCTCTCTAATTTCTCTAAATTGGTATATCTATATCTTGCAATTACTTGCTTTGAGTTGTTTTGTAGGTTTTGATGATGATCTCTTTGGATCTCTTGGTTGTATCTAAAATTGCTTCCTTTGTACTCTACCTTGGTACATCTATCTAGGCGTATATCATGTTTTGATACAACCTTGATGTTCTTAGGGGTAATCATCTTATGGTAAGGATGCATATCTAGTGAGTTATATCCTTTCATGCTCCTAAAATTGCATATCTCTTTATTTGGAAATATCTATACATCTTCTCATAGCTTTCTTTATCTTGTGTATCTATTGGTATCTCTTGCTATGATCTAGATCCTACTAGTAGTCCTAACTTGTGATATCATCTACTAGTAGTTCACATACATGTAGTTCTATCCTTGTTTATAATTGGCATCTATGCTCATCTATATGCTATGCTTGTATCTTGTCTCATACATGCTCAAGTTTGTTCCTTGAATTTCATATCAACTATCTTGAGTTGCTTGCATAACTTTGTGATGCATGATGCATAGATCTACATTGTATGTAGAAATTGGAGTATTTTTTGTATTTTGTGCAGATTTTTCTCTAGTTTCAGTTTTTGGTGCAAGACTAGTGTTTTTCATGCAGAGAAATGACCTTCTGAGCAAGTCTCTGTGACAAAGTGAAATTTAGCATTAATATGAACTAATTCGAATTTCACCCTCCTTATACTCACAAATGGTCCCCTATCATTTTTCTTGACCCCTAAATCAATTTTGAGACTCAAATATGTAATATGGTGATCAATGTAGTTTTTATACACATTATCACACCTCAAATTAGATTCAATCATCACTTTGTCCAAAGAAGATAATTGATCCATCAAACCTCATGTTTTTGCTCTCAAACATTTTCTAGATATTCTCCACATTTTTTTGAAGCTATGGTCCAAATTTCATGTCATTTGGACATTTCTACTAGTTTCTATGAATTTTGGAAGTTATGTGCTCAAAATCCCCTTCTATTTGCCTTTTTATTGACAAATTCCATGTCAGTGATCCACTTGCAAAGGAAAGGGTGATTCCCAGCCCTTAGATCTGACCCACATGGATCCAAGCCAGATCATACGGCTTCTGGCTTGTCTTCTACCTCTCGCAATCAGCAGGGAGGAATAAATGAAGACTGAATAGCGAGATCACGCACATACGACCTTGATTCAAATTTCTAATAGAGAGGGAATGTTCACCTCATGATTTCGCACTCACCCAAT